>JAYKKI010000036.1:16285000-17761250 GCA_039881145.1 Druceiella hillmani | reverse complement strand
AGATTATTTAATTCACTCGACTAAAATGACTAATTTTGATTTTATTTTAATATTAACTGTACTCGAGACTTCGTACGTGAATTACAGGGTTAATGGATCAATAATATCACATGCATATGAAAAAACGAAAATAAAATATTAAAGTATATGTAGCGCCATCTATTGGTATACATTGGTACACTACAATTTATGTAATTACTACGCGTTAAGTAGCTAGGTATTTCTTCGTTGTGTTGTACCGATATTCATTTATTAAATTCACACATCTGCTAATCCCATCGCGATAAAATAAAAACTAAAAATTTACTTCAAATTATCTTACATATTTTTCTAGAAACTCAGTTTGAGTCGGGTCAGCAATTTTTCTAGAAACTCAGTTTGAGCCGGGTCAGCAATTTTTACATGATGCGTGCACAAACAGACAAGAATTCGAAAAATGATCTGAATGCATTCTATAACTTATTCTTCATTCATTCAATTATTTTTTTGCAAATGTTTTCAATATTTAGACATCCAACTTTACAGTTTTATTAAATGTATTTCAATATTTAGACATCCAACTTTACAGTTTTATTAAATGTATTTCAATATTTAGACATCCAACTTTACAGTTTTATTAAATGTATTTCAATATTTAGACATCCAACTTTACAGTTTTATTAAATGTATTTCAATATTTAGACATCCAACTTTACAGTTTTATTAAATGTATTTCAATATTTAGACATCCAACTTTACAGTTTTATTAAATGTATTTCAATATTTAGACATCCAATTTTACAGTTTTATTAAATGTATTTCAATATTTAGACATCCAACTTTACAGTTTTATTAAATGTATTTCAATATTTAGACATCCAACTTTACAGTTTTATTAAATGTATTTCAATATTTAGACATCCAACTTTGCAGTTTTACTATCTGTATTCTTTTTTTTTATTATTATTTATTAATTATATATTTATTTAATTGCAAGACGATTTTCATTAGAATGAAAATAATTGATATTTACCTGTCATGTGTCATATCAAATGAGAGTCATATATATTTTACATGGCTTTAAAATTCATTTCTGAGAAATGAATCATACATGTAGACTGTGAGATGAACGTATAATACTTTTAACACGGAATAAAATTATTATTTTTCCTGGTAAACAAAACAATACCTTCGCTTTTTTACATTTTTCATCCTTGGGACAAAGCTGACGTAAACAAAATAAGACAAGCTGATTATCTCTCTTCCATAACATATGTAATATTTAAATAAATAAGTAGATTGCAAATGCTATCTCTCCGAGCCGTTACTTGAGATCGTGTTGAGACACGCTGCCGTATGAGAACTCTACGTAAGATATGCACTGACGACGCGTCGAAACGCCTGTAAGGTCAGGCGGGCAAGTCGCGCCTGGTGAAAGTGAAGTGGAACCGCTCTTTGGACATGTGCGGCGAACGCTGCGCCGTTGCGTCACTACTCGTACCTGTGCACGATGACTTCGATCGACTGCTTGCAATCGACACCGGTCTGGGTTCTCGTAGTATATTCGGTTAAATTACCACGATTTCCTAGAGGAATGTGATCGCCAATTGTGGTAGAGCTCTATTTAATAATTTAAGTCATGTTTTGCATAAAATGAATAACAATGTTAGGTAAAATATGACGAGGTCGTTGATCTTCTTGAAACGTATGATGACCGTTAGGAAATACGTAGAATTTAGTTAAAGATGAAGTATGTTAGATAAAAGTTATTAAATTTATTGAACTAGTTTTTTTTGTGATTTTGTACGCATACCCTTTTAACATCTGGACATTTTGTGATTTATGAATATGATAAAAATAAAAACTTAAAAAAAATAAATAAGATATTAAATAATGAAGAAAATTCAATGTGAAAAATAAACAATCTCGTGCCTAATTTCTTAAACAACGATAGTTGAATTTAATTTTTCAGGTAATCAACTGAACCGTAAAACTGAATATAAGAAAAGAAGATGACATTTTTGGAACTTGTATGTAACCTCTAAAAACTGTTTACATAATTTGACTTAAATGACATTTACAACGTTACAAAATACATATTGTTCTTGTGGTTTAAACCATACAATTCTATTCAGTAGGCTAATTCAAACAATACGCAATTGTAAGAAACACAATATTCTAAGCGATACGACGTTCTAAGCAACACAACATTCTGAATAATACAATATTGTAAGCAACGCAAAATTCTAAGCAATACAACATTCTAAGCAATGCAAAATTGTAAGTAATACCATATTTTGAGCGATACGACTTTCTAAGCAATGTGACATTGTTAGTAATGCAACATTCTAAGTAATACAATAATAATAAAACTAATTTAAAGACGATGGAAAAGCTTGATCCAAGTGACGTCGGAAAACGAGACCCTGTTATTTAAAATGTTTTTACAAAAGTATATTCTTTTATGCACACACTTAAATCTATATATAGGATAGAAAAAAATGCAGGTAAAAAATAGGTTAACTGTGTTTATTACTTAAAATTATTTTTTTTTCTTTTAATATTATATAAGTCTGTGTTTGCACTTGGTGCCGCTCAAGCACTAGCATTTTTAGCATTATCAAAGAAAGAGGCAGCTGGATGTACATTAGTTACAGCGGTGCTATCCGTGGAAAAATTCAGAAATAAAACTAGCCAATAGCCTATGTTAATATTTGCTTTACGTGTGAGGCTCTGCTTAAGTATCTATGTATGTATGTGTAAATAAATATATATATATACACACACACATACATACATATATATATATATATATATATATATATATATATATATATATATATATATATATACTTTCTTACCTTTATTTTTGTTTATAGAAATATTATGGTTACTTTTTATTTTGTTAAAATTCGTTCATTTTTTAATAATGAAACTTGTTTTTGTATTACTTTACATTCTTCCGGTTGTCAAGGATAATAATCAAATAAGGCTCTTGGAATAAACACAGGTATAATTATAATTGAGGAAGAAGAAATAATGTTTATGTAAGAGGTCATTCATTACGAGTACGAGAGTTAGAATGTTAATAGTTCTTTAATAACAATGGATAGGTGTTTAGCGTCTGTTAATTTCAATCTAACATTTAATTTCTTTACTGTTATTATCAAGTTGCCGGCAGTTTGGTAATGGATAAATGTTGCCTACTTTTTATAGTATCTTCAATCGTTAGTAATTTTATGGGTACGTACGTCTAGAAATATTGTTACATTCGTCATGATTGCATATTTACGTATTTTTTATAGGTGATTTAATTTAGACAGTTTGGGGATCTATTCAATACAAGTTAATTTTAATTAAAAAAAATAATTATGGAAACATTAAACTAAGAAAATTTACAAATTAACTAAATTAATTTTACTTCCTTTTTAAAGTTCATTTTTGCATATTTTTGTGTGTTTGCTATTAGGTGATATTTAGTTCTCGAATAATTTTCAGTAAGGGTATTATGCATTTGTAACCCAGATAGTTTTTGCTACTACGCATAATGTGTGAAGATCTTAAAAATAGTGGACAACAAAGTTTTTTTTTCTCAGCATGAAGTCGAAAAAAACATCGTTACTGAAATCATTCGGGTATCAAAATAAAGTATGCTAATCACAATGTAAAAAGTATAAATGTTTAAAAACATTTTTAAATACAAAAACATGTGGCGAAAACTGTGAAAATATTATGAAACTAACTTTTTGCACACAGGTTTGTCCGCGTGGTTTATTTGTTTGCTAGTGCCAGAGAGATATTTGGTCAATAGTATATAATATCAATCATATCGCGATCGTTAGTAGGCAGGCAGTTCTTTTTTGTTTTTAAACTTAGTAACATTATGAAAATTCCAACTAAATTTGTTCGTAGTTTTTACAAACAAATAAATAATCAAATAGACAAACAGATAAAAACTTCAATGACAGAAAACATCACACTTTTTCATAGATTTTAACAGCAACAACAGTCAAAATTTTATAATGATTTGCTGAATAATATATACGTGATAAGAATGTAAGTAAATAGAAAAATGGAATTCTAAAATGTTTACTTCCTTCTCTATGGTTATTTAGCAACTAACGCTTTTAAACATTTATTTGGTAATTTTAGTAGGAAAATTGAAGTACTCGTAATTGTTTTAAAAATGTTATATTTGTGTGGGGCACCGTTTGAAAAGGTTAATTAAACTATACACATTTTTTTAGAATTGTATTTAGCATACACTTGGTGATTTGCAGCGAAGGGTGCTAGAAATGTACACCCCCTCAACCCTATTTCCAAAACTACTAAACCAAAAATCACGAAAAACCAGGCTTGGTAGAATCTGATTAGAAGATTACAACGACTTTTCTAATAATTATTAACATTACAGTGACATCAGCGTATTGAATTCATTATTTTTAAGTGGCATACATTCGGTGATATGCAGCAAAGTGTACAAGAAATATACACCCCCTCAACCCTATTTTCGAAATTATGAAACCAAAAATCGTGAGAAAACTGGGTTAGTAGAATCTGATTAGAAGATTACGATTACTCTAGTAATTATTGTTTTTGAGATATGCTCCACATTTTTGCACTTGTGAAAGATATATTGGTTATATCTCAAGTCTGTATCGCGACATTTATAGAAACATGTTTTTAATTATAAACATTATAGTGACATAAGCATATTGAATTAATTATTTTAAAGCGGTATACATTCGGTGATATGCAACAAAGTGTGCAAGAAATATACACCCCCCTCAAGTCTATTTCCGAAATTACGAATCCAAAAATGATGAGAAAACTGGGTTGGTATTCTACAAACCCAGTTTTCTCATCATTTTTTATATATAACATAGAAGTTTATAACGATTATTCTAGTAATTATTGTTTTTGAGATAAGCGCCATATTTTTATACTCGTGAAAGATATTTTGGTTATATCTCTATCTCGTTACACATATAGAAACATATTTTAATTATAAACATTACAGTGACATCAGTTAAAGTCATATATTTAAGTGGTATATGTGGTATATTGTTTTTGAGATATGCGCCATATTTTTGCACTTGTGAAAAATATATTGGTTATATCTCAAGTCTGTATCGTTACATTTATAGAAACATGTTTTTAATTATAAACATTACAGTGACATAAGCATATTGAATTCATTATTTTTAAGCGGTATACATTCGGTGATATGCAGCAAAGTGTGCAAGAAATATACACCCCCTCAACCCTATTTCCGAAACTACGAAACCAAAAATCATGAAAAACAGTGTTGGTAGAATCTGATTAGAAGATTACAACGATAATTCTAGTAATTATTGTTTTTGATATGCTCCATATTTTTATAGCTGTGAAAGACATATTGGTTATATCTCAAATCTATGTCGTAACATATATAGAGACAAGTTTTTAATTATAAGCATTACAGTGACGCCAGCGTATTTAATTCATAATTTTTTTTAAAATAAAGTTTTTTTTATCGTGAAAAAAGTATGATTTTTTTATTTTTTCCTATTACAAATATATTTTTGTTGGTGTATGTGTTATTGTTATATTTTATAGGCAGTTAAGGTAACATTAATAAATCGGCATATAATGGTCGGAATTATTGCAACATGTTAACGGTTGTATGGTATTAAGTTCTTTATTTAAAGCTACAAATGCAGTTTGGAAACGAAAATATTTATTTAAAAATATAGAAACTAATTGAGGTTAATTCTTTCATGGTATTAGCAATAACTGAGTAAAATAACGGGCTGAAATTGCGTGATGCGTCACGAGACACGGTTTAAATTTGATTCAAATTAACCTTGTACATTATACGTCTACACCTAACCAGTATTTATCAGGACATCATCATGTTGACTCATCGTGTCTCTTAAATGTTACTAAATTGCATTGGAACTCGGTGAATCGTCATAACAGTACCTAACAGCTCGCAAACTCAACAAACAAATACCAAGTGGGTCATAACGCTTGCGAATAAAGGTTGCTACGGAAATTGTGTATGGTTTAAGTGTTGGAACACACTGGCGTGACCTGCCGATACGATCCGGAAAGAATTTCAAACGAATTCTTTGTTTCTGCGCCGAAAGCGTTAAATAAAGACTATAACATGAGCGGAATTCGCACCAGGGCAGAATGTACAGTGGCCTTTTTATATCTTGTGTATTAGTAATGTTGAGTTTGAAGATAGCGGCCCTCGATTTAAAGTGATAATTTCCTCGTAATTGTGAATTTTCTTTACAGCTATTTTTATTTTTGCAATCACTCTAGATACTTTGCTTTTTAAAAAATTAAGCAAGTCCAGGATTATTTGTTATTAATTAAAATTCATAATTTAGTTGAAGATGAAGTACGTTAGATGAAATTTATTAATATTATTTAATAAATTTGTCTTACGATTTTGTACGTATGCTCTTTTGACATTTGGGCATTTGTGTTTTAAGAATGTGATAAAAATATAAAAAATGTTAAATAATATAGGAAAGTCAATGGGAAACATTCATAAACGATATCGTATATATATATATATATATATATATATATATATATATATCGATATTGGTATTTTTCAGGTACCAAGTTGACCGTAAAACTGAATTTAATAAAATACGATATTTTCGTAGATGTATGTAATATTTATAACATTACAAAATACATATTATTGTAGTTTTAATAATTCAATTCCCATCAATAGGCTAATGCAAGCAATACGCAATTCTAAGAAATACAACATTCAAAGCAATACGATATTGCAAGCAATGTAAAATTCGAAACAATACAACGTTCTAAGCAATGCGACATTTTAAGCAATACAATATTTTGAGCATCACATTCTACGCAATACAATAATTATAAAAAAATAATTTAAATGCTATGGAAAAGCTTGATCCCAGTGACATCGGAAAACGAGACCCTTTTTATTTAAAATTTTTTCATAAAGGTATATTCCTTTATACAGACGCATAAATTGATCCACATAGAAAAAAATACAGACGAAAATTGAAAAATAAGTTTAATTTTTTTATTGATTTAAAAGAAAATCCGGTTTTGTTTACTACTAAGTCTGTTTTTCCAACTCGATTCAGCTGGTGCTACTCAGGCGCCTTTTAATGCTTACGTGTATAAAAATTTTATGGTTAATTTCTATTTTATTAAAATTCTTGATTTCAAATGATAAAAAAATCCTCAAAATGGTGAGTTTTCTTCAATGCTATTTTTATTTTTTTTCAATCACTTTCCGTACTTCGCTTAATAATAATTGAAAGTCTAAGATTATATTTTATCAACTGATCATACTAGAATTTATATATATCTTAAAAGTCATACGTAATTGATCAAATATGCCTAATTTACTCTTAAAAGTTATTAATGCAATAAACTATTCGATAAAAGTTACCTTCAAGAAAAAATTATATTACGATTTTCATACTTCGTAACACAAACATTTATGAAAAATTTAATTTGTCGTCTAGATCTAATTCTGAATATGATCTATTTACGTAAATATAATTACATTATAAATGAATAAATATAATTACATTATATGAATGAGGTCACAGGAGGTTATTTTATTGTTACTGTTGATTAAAATTATATGATCTATTAGTAAATCACGTTAGCTCATCAAAGATTTATTAACAGGGGTCAAAGTTTCCAGTTTATCAGAGTTGTATTTATTTAAATCCTTCCAACAGGTTATTGGCTATTGATATGCAAGAATTATATTCAGGATTATATCCGCTTATATACGAATAGTTATCGGTAATTAAATTACGTGTACTCGATCTTCCTAGTATGATTCATTAGGGAAAACGTATCAGAGATTTCATTAGAACGAATGAATCTTCAGTGCTCCATCCGCTTGCGTACGGATTGACGTTGGAAATTTATTTCCAAAAATTCAATCTTCTGGGTCAGATATAATAACGTACAGACTATCTTAAATTTATTTGTAAGAATCTAACCTTTTAATCTTGATCTGTCTTTGTCTTTTAATCTTGATCTGTCTTTGTCTTTTCTTACAAGAATCCAGTGATCTACCTTTAATTTAGTTGGTAAGGTTTTTACTTACTGGAATTCAATTTGCCGGACCCGTCTCATTATCTGAAATTTATTTATAAGATTCCTGTTTTTATGGTTTATCCGCTAGTGTGCGAATATCTGTTGGAAATTTATTTACGAAAATCCAATTTTTCGTATCAGATATAATAATGTACAGACTAACATATATTTATTTCTAAGAATTTAACTTTCTCGTCTCAGTCAGCTTGTTTAAGCGTAGCTTCTTACAAGAATCCAGTAATTTAACTTTAATTTAGTCCGTAAGGTCTGTACCTACAGACATTCAATTATTCAGATCTGTTCCAATATCAGATTTATTTCCAAGATTCCAATTTTTAGTGCCCATTCGCTTATGTACGAATAGCTTCCGGAAATGTATTTGCAAGTACCCAGTCTTCCGGGTCTGAACCATTGGAGAACAGGTTATAAGACATTTACTCGCAAACATCCACTCGATTGGACTCGATCCGCTTGTTTACTGCAGGTATTGGAAGGGCCTTTCAAGGGCCCAATTTTCTGGACAGGGTCCGCTCGTGTGCGGGCAGCTAACAGCCCGCACCGTCGTGTGAATCACTTCGCGCCTGCGTTACCGTTGGACAGTTCCCGGTACTCGTAAAACTTATGACGGCAATATGTATTGATGTTCGCTCGAGGCTGATGACTCCCGGTACATTTTTGGTAATGCATTTTCGGAGGGTCTTAAATTACAGTTATGCCCTTGTACAGTAACTGCAGTTTAAATTTTTTTAACAAGGTATATTACATTTTTAATTTAATTCTGAGGGTCATATTCGAATACGCCACTACTTGTCAAATTGACGTTTAAATTCGTTTCTTATATATATTTGTGGTTTAGTAAAAGGCGGTGATTGCCATGATCTGTATCTATATCGACTTCTATTTTTGTAATAATAAAAGTTATTGTAATTATTGTACGTATAACAATAACTAGAGGAATATGTAAGATTTAGTTTAGTATATGGGGTGGTTACCCGACCGCAACATCAATCACGGCTGTGCAATTCTGTAGAATTTCACAGTTTAAACGATCCAACCTTCGATCCAACGATCCAACCTTCCGATCCTTTTATAAAAAAGGTTTATTTCTGTCACTCCATTTTTATAAAGCTTATTTTTTTCGAAAAATCGAAATACTGGTTGTGAAACAAAATTTTGTTAAATAAAATTAAAATTATTTTGGCACAATTTTATTTTACACGTTTCCAATTATCGTATCGATTTGAATCTTTCCAGATTTATGATGTTCATCTGACAATATAATAATATGGCATCGTCGAGCTGTTAGTACGATAGGGATGGCAGTGTCCATAGGAACTTCTCAAGGGCTAACAGTAAATTCGTCGAGTTAAGGCTCGTTTGATTTATCTTAGTGCAATTTTTAGTGATATATATATATATATATATATATATATATATATATATATATATATTACGGGAAGAATCTGATAATGGAAGAGAGAGGTGGTCACGGGAACTTTTCGAACAGTAAACTCATTGAGTTTGGCTTCGTCTTATGAGGTCTTGTCATAAAAGTCTACTTGTGTCAATGAGCCTTTTGGTTACACACTGTAACTAGGAGAGTCTAATGATTGAGAAGGGAGGTGGGAGGAGGGAGAGGTACTCCTCAACAGTAATCACATCGAGTTTGGGTTCGTTTGATTTGCTTCTATAGTACCCATTCACTATGGTCACAAAAGCGTGTTTTTAAGTTTTTTAAAGCTATAAATTTTTAAGCTATAATATCGATTGTTGAAGCAAGGGAAAGATGAATAAAATGCAATCTTTGAAATGTATTGCAACCATTAAAATGAGATGATTGTATAGTATTTTATTTAAGACTGGATTTATTATTTTTTTAAAACCATCATATCCAACTTATAGATTAACCCCCAAGCATTCGAGTGTAAATATTCATAATACACAATATATTTAAGTGGGAGGAACATATATAACATTACGAATATCTTAGAAACTATGATCTAGAAACATTGTTGTAGTTTTCATTTCCTATAACTTTGCATAGGTTTTTACAAACTGGTTTTGTTCATAATTTTATACTCAGTGTTTCCAGTTTCCACGTTAAGCGGTTTTTGAGAAATACGGCTGTGATAGACAGAAGAGTCTGTGATCTTATAAGGGTTCCGCATTTCCTTTTAAGGTATAACAAATACGAACGAGCAATATAGTAAGTATACAAGTATGTGATAATTTTAATTAACAGTATAACAAGTAACGATCGAAGGTGAACTACCAAGCAATTCCACAACCGTATTTCTAAAGCTGTCAATGGAATGGGAAAAGTATCAACATTGGGTACGTAACACTGTTTAGTCGATGAGAATGCACCGAAGAATCTGAGCGTTGGAGGATGTTTATGCGGACTATAGGAGAATAATCGCGTTAATAATTTAATCTCTGACTGAAATATTTATCACACTGTTACATAAAGATAGTTGCTGAGGCTGCTCGTTGAATATCTTGAGAAATTTACCAAGTTTTCTATTTACTCAGTTACAGTGATGAACAAAAGAGGTTAATATTTTTGAACGCCGGATATGTATTTATGTTTCTTCTTTATCCATTTGCTGAAATTCAACCGTTCGAGTCATTTTAATGAGCGAGTATTACCCTTATCGTCACGGATTTATGAGAAAGACTAAATAATTAAATAAATAATTTTTCATATTACAATAATATTAATAATAACAATGAACAAAATAAAAAAAATAATAGGTTTTTATAAAATAAACACTTTTCGTGCCATAAAAATGAAGTCGGGTGAAATACGATTATAATTTTTCTAACGACGAACAATTAAATAAGTATTGCAATACTTAGGTATCACTACCCTTATATATATTTTCTTTATTTCTGAGATTTTAAAGCAGATTGTTGAGTGATATTCCAAAATATTCTGAACATCATTGTTATAAAATGGAAAGAGCGGATATTTCCATTCTATAACAATGACACATTCTCAACGATTCGGGAATAGTAGTCTCATAGCAGTGACAATACTGCAATTACAATATATATATATATATATATATATATATATATATATATATATATATATATGTATATGTATATATATATGTATATATATATATATATATATATATATATATATATATATATACACATATATTAGATACTTCTACAGACAGTTCTTTACAAACAATATAATTTGTAATTTTACCTAAACATATTCTTTGGACTGTCAATTGTAATTCTAGTCGGTTTCCTTTATCACTTTCAAGGAGAACAAGAACCAAATCTTTTTCAATAACTTGTATAAGTAATTATTTAAATTTCGTGAGCATTTACTATCGCCAAATTAAAAAAAAACCCACTGCCATTTCGATAAAGGTCACGGACGATGGTCTACATATTTAACCGACATGTCGATGTCGCTAATCGTAAAAAGTTCAGTGCATCCTTTAAAAATGATTTATGGGATGATGCCGAAGAATGAAAGGCGGCAGCGTCAGTAATGAATCTGAGATCATCAATGAACTTGAGTTTAGAGCGTATTGTTAATTTTCGTTTAACTGACAGAATGTATTATTCTCAAACAAATATGACATCATGTAATATCTGTATATGAGTGTACCGGAATGACGTACCTGGATTTGTGACTTCGGTCATTATTTTGATTCGTTATTGTCTCTGTAGTCACGCAGTAGAAGTACAATTGCACGAGTACATATTTCCTGGTTCAAACTAAATATCCGGTTAACTTTTAACCACTACGGTAAAAACTAAAGAAGCATTATGATTTTACCAGGTTATAGCAGGTAAGTTTATCTGCTCCCATGTAGAGCTTGAAATATTTAAAAAATTAAAAAAGAATGTGTCGCATTCTCAGCCGTTCTGAATGCTACGTAAATACACGCTACTCGTGCCCTATTTGTATGTGAATGGCATTAAAAATGTATGCCGCATTTTTATAATTGATTACATAGTTGCCAGTATTTAGATATGCGTTGTGCCGCTTTTAATTACGAGAAAGCAGTATTTTGATAAAAGTTCGCTCTGATAATTTCGAATAAATTTTTCTTGCTGATGTCTTTAACCAAATTCAAATTTTATTTCACGCTTTTATTGGAATCTGTAGTTGGATAAAATTCAAGTAACTCGGAAGGATATGGCATAGGACCTGGAAGTTGTGATATCCAAATAAATAAAGGTTGCAACAGGAAGTACCCTTCAGAATTAGGAGGTTAAAGACCTAGTCAAGTGATTTATTTCACAGAAAAAAGACGTGACACAACATTTAAATGGAGTACATGGAGCATTAAAAAAATAAATACTTTACTCCAAAAAGTGCTTTAATTTTCTTTTAATTTCCAAGTGATAATTATATTTGATGTTTCATAGAAAGTCTATTTACATTTATAAAACTACTGAAAAACAATCACATTTTCCATTTTAACAAACTTTTCTTATTTCTTCGATTCATTTAATTCTTTCAGCACTATAGTTTGTTCTTAACACTTCTCCGAACACTTCTTCAATCTGATTTATCTATGCTTTACGCGGTTTTCCAACGGCTTTCTTGTTGATCACATCTTCTTTAACGTTTTTTCCACTTGCGACTAATTGCGACTAATAGAGAACAATCATCTGGTTAAAATAGTGTTTTTAACCAGTTGAATATTCAGTCAGGTTGGTCACAATTCTTCAGGTACATTTCAAATTCCTTAGTATTTTTACAATATTACAGCAAAAATGAGGTTTAGGAGATTTTTGGATAAAATTACATTTTACCAAATAGAGTCTAAACTTTTCGATAGATTTTAAGAAATATGATGTCGTTTGATTTGTCATTTTTTATTTGTGAATTAAAAAATGAATTTAGTTCAAAAATATTTTCTCATAACTAGTTTTACGAGGAATCTTTTGAAAAGAAATGTAGTAACAAATTCAAAACCACATATTTTGTTACGGTTTATTAAGGAAATAAAAAAAATAAGGCTTGGGAAGCTTAAATATATTATTTTAATTAAGAAGATGGAGGGATCTTAACACTCAATAAATAAAACTATTGTGAAGTTTTAGTGTTTACATAAATATTTTTTAATTTTTTTATTAAGCCTCACAGCAAATAAATAAATAAATAAACGCAATTTATTAACTATTATTATATTCGATTATGGCCTGAAACGCCTTGACAAGAGAAGAGCTACAGAGGGTTCTGCTTAGAATGTACAGGACAGAGTTATTTTGTACAGAGTTTTTGGTCCTTGACCTTTAACAAATATTTAATAAAATTGTATTTACGGGATAACGTAAGAATGAAGATGTGTAGCGATTATTCGAAACCGAGCAACAGGTAAATAATGTGAGAACACGTTAACTTTAACCGCAAATTGCTGCTGCCAGTAAATTGAAGTAAAAATGGAGAGATACACTGCGTTATACAGACCAAAATTATACAATGAACTGTATTAGGACGTAAGGGCTACACGACGCTACAATCGACATTTTTAAAAGGATACTTAGAAGCTGATCACTTATATATAGGTAAGATATAGACAAGGATAAGCATAAAACAAAAAAGGGGAACATCTCAATATAAATGAATATATATATATATATATATATATATATATATATATATATATCTAAATAAGTATCTGTGTGTATGTTTGGATCGGTAGAGTGATAAATAATTGTTTTGACATATATATATATATATTTAAAAACTACATTTTTCTTTTAATACTTTTCATTTCATTTAACTTTATATTTAAAAATGCCCCCGATGTGACGTAACTTAAAAATATGTATTACCAGCTTTATATATGTACGCGACATCGTCCTTGATGTTGGGGTGGTCTGATTGGGTTATAACTTACAGTAAATGTAAAACATGCAAATTCATTCAATTTCATTTGATGGGTAATAAACATTCAGGCAAAAAACATAATAGCTGCACATCCAAGAACACGCCTAAGGGTTAGTTCAGTGTAGGGACAAGTTATCGAATCAATGTATATCGATACTGTACACATGAGTAGTAAAAAAGTATCGAATAAAAAGTATAGGTATCCAAAGTATCAATCATTTTCTCGAATGTTATGTTATGTTAAGTTTTAGGGTCCCGCACGTGTCTGTCTATCCGTCCATTATTGTCGTTTTTCTCTTAAACAGCTTGACGTAAACCCTTGAAATTTGGCATAATAATAAAATAAAAGAACCCGCATATATTTCAAAATAAAAAAACTAAAAGCTATTCATTTGAGAATTTTGGGGGGCATATTAAACTCTCGATTTTTTTTCCTTAATTCCATTTATAGTGTGGGGTAGTATTTAAAAGGGCTACATATAAATTCTCAAAAATATTTTTCTTCATAATTTCAACCTTTAGGGATATATTGAAAAAATATTGAAATATTCGCCAAACGTTCCTTATTTTCTAAACTCCTCAATTTAAAATTATGAAAAATATAGCGCTTTTTAAAAGCTCACACAAAATTTATAGGAAAACTATAGGATGATCTGAAATGTCATAATTGTTTAAATATTCGCCACTTTTTTCCATCTGTGAAAAATAATACTTACATTTTTTATACTAACAGCCGATTTCTTCAGAAACCATGTGATGTATAAACTTGGAATTCGGCATAATAATAGATGTTATGAGCCTATATATATAAAGCTAACTTTTAAGGTATACATTTAAGAATTTAATAGGAGTAAATAAGGGTCTTAATTGTTTTTTTTTTTCAATTTTATCACTCCAAAGGGCTCGTCAAGAGAAATACAAAAAAAATTTTCATTTTATGAATAATTTCCTAATTTTAAACTGAAAATTTAAAAATATATTTCAAAAAATATGCAAAAATGAAGCGTTTTCCCTTTATTTTCGAAACTACTGGGCCAAAAATCATAAAAAAATAGGCTTGGTAAAATCATAGCAATTATTCTAGATTTTATAATTGTTTAAATACGCACTATGTTTTTACCTCGCTGAAAGATATAGTGAGCAATATACTTACGCAGTGAAAAATTAATATTTGTAAATATTTCAATAGAAATACTATTTCCCATTAATTGTTTAAAAATGCCTAAATGTATGCGAAATCCACGTAGTGCGAGTTCTACACGTGCTTCACAGGTTTTTATAAGTTACACTTCACATTTCAGATCCCTTTGTGTAACCCTTTGTAGATCACCTTTGTGTATATATTTCCTATCCATATACTATCCATAAAAAATCAGAAACATACTGTAACATAAATTATGCTCGTGTAAATAAGAAATTTAAAGCAAATGGCTTAAATATTTTAGCTGTAAAAGGATAAAACAAGAATTTCATTAATTAAATTTTTTTATCTATATGAAGATAAAAACCAAAAGGAAAAAAAACAAAAAGCGCCAAACAGATCAGCGAAACATTTACAGAAAAGAGTGATTATGTATAAGGTCTAGACTTCTACTTTTCCTCTGTATAGTCACTAAAGATAATACTTTCTTCAAATTACAAATAGTATGGAGTATCACTAATACAATGTTTTGCTAGTATTACATTGTCCCCATTCAGTTGCAACAGAAGTGTTTGAAGTATTATGTCAAGGACAGAATTTCAAGAGAGATTCGGTACGATACCTGCTGTAAAGTACTCATATAAGTAAAAGTATCATTCAGAATTATCAAGTATTAAATATCAAAAAAATGTACGCGATACCGAATGGTATCGATACTTTTTCCTGTCCCTAGTTATTAGATTTTTAAAATAAATAAATCAAAGCTTAAAAGCGAGTTCGGTCTTAAATTTTTATTTTGACACATATAAATTCGTATCGTAATAAACTTCATCTGGTTAATTCTATAATTATTATTATAACTATTACTGAAAAAATACCTATAAACGGGTATAGGATGAGCGTATTTTTTTAAGCAATGAATATAACAGTTATAAAATTAACTAGAATAACTTTCTTACCCAAAGGTTTTTACGGCGTAAATGTATCTAGCGTGGCATAAAAAAAATATGGTTTTTAAGAAAGCTGATATTTTTTAGAATATGAAAAATCAAACGAACCAAAAAATAAAATAAAATTTGTAAACATAATTATATTTTTATATATCAAGAATTATTAATTATATATATATATATATATATATATATATATATATATGTATATATATATATATATATATATATATATATATATATATATATATATATATATATATGTATATGTATTATTAACAATTATTAATCAATAAAAATATTATATATTGCATATATTATATTTTTATATATTAAAAATTGTTAATAAAAAAAAATAACAATAAAAATATAACAACAATAATACATTTTTAGAAACGATTACAAAAAACAATCAATGTCGCTCGTTTTCTTTAACGCGTTATCATTGTGAAGTTAATTAAAATTAAACTGTTAACTGATGATGACATTTGTTCTGTGTTATCAAAATGAATGTCTTTTCCTTTTTTTTTAATTTTACATGCTTTTTCCGACGACCCGTCTGGCCTGAAACTTTCATGGATGTACATATGTTCTGTGTATGAAGAATAAAACGAGACATAATATGCACTTGTTTCATCCTGCTAGTTCCAATAGTTTCGTAAAAATATAATTTACAAACGTTTACTGAAAACTACATAACTTTTCATAAAAACACAAGATTCTAATTACTTAGTCTCGAAATAATTTTCCTTATATATATATATATATATATATATATATATATATATATATATATATATATATATACGTCTTTTTCTTTATTGATTGTGTATATGTTCTATATATTACACGGTGTCCGGGAATAAGTGTCGGACAAATGAAGACGCTATTGGTTGCCTATAAAGGTATAAATCGTCGTTGATATAAAACGTAAAACACGTCCTTTTTCTAATTTAGTGCAAAACAATATTATAGGTAACTTTTTTTAACATACCCAATACTTGCTTGGGGCGGGCTTTCTCAGGCGGCTAGATAGGAGTCTTCGTTGCTTTTTAGGGGTTATTCCCGTGAGCGGCGCTGAACAATGTGCGCAAGTTTCGTGTGTATAAAAAAGATGTCAAATAATTTTGAATATTATTTTCAGTTTTCTGAAAAGAAGTTATCTTTTAAATTTTATTTTAATATCAACTTTTCAGGAAACAATTCAAGGAATAACGTCTTTCTTTGCCTGACACTTATTCTCGAACACTGTGTATATACACTGGATTTTGAAATAACGTTTTTACACCGTTTCTCATATGCCGAGCTACTGGGCTGTATATACGAGTTGCTTGTGATAATTGTCTTTCCATGGCATTCGTCGGCAATAACTTCTAAGATTCTTTTCATTCTGTTTTCTCATAAGTCTTCTCCAGATTTATAAAGGCCCGTTATAAGTCATGACTGTTGTCAAGACATTTCCGAAATGAACAATTTAACTTACTTCGTCTAAATTTTTTTTGGTAGTTTTTTTGGTTTGGTTAGCATCGAAAGGTTCTATTTTGAGTATATTCGGAACTAAGCCGAGTGCCACCGAACGATAGGAATATAGAGCGTCCAAGTTAGTAAGTGTATTTTTATTTCATCACTTGGCCCAGTGAGTCATTGGCGCAGCGGTAAGGCACTAGATTACATAAGGAACGCGAGGGAAGTTCGAGTTCGCGAATCTCTATGTTTGTGATTATTTCTCTTTGATGTTTTTCAGTTATTTTTTTATAAAAATATTATTTATTAATGGAATTCATATGAAACTTGCTCTCTCTCGTGCTCTGAATAATATACTCAGTATAAAAAGTCCACGTTTATAATGAAGACATGTATTTTCTTTTTAGAATAATGCAATTATTTATTTTGTGATGCATTTTGTATGTAATTGCAAAACTTTTAAAATTGTTAGAGCGCATTTGTATGCATTAATATTTCATATTTATTACGATATTACTTGGTGTCAAAATTGATAAAGCCAATCAATGCACACTATTGTTTTGGTTTGTTCACGTATCTTCGTGAATATATAGTTAGTACAGGACTATTATAAACGTTAATTATTTTTGGTTTTTAATTTTTATATAAAAATTTTCCAACATACACAGTAAAATTTTCCAACATACACAGTAAAATTGGTTGCCAAAGTTTTTACTTCCACGCTGTGGTCTTAAGCAAGCCAATTTTGTTTGATGGTCCTAAGTGAGACGCATATTCTACCCGATCGACAGCAATTCTACTTTTTATTTTTTCGCACCAAAATAAGTATAAACCTATTAATTACGAGTTGAACTCGCATCACGAGGTTTCCGTATGTACGTAAGTAGAAATAAAAGTTTAAAAACTTCGGATATCTTTCGTTAACATTGTATTTCTTTTACACTTGTCATCAGCATTATTTTTCACTATGTAACTATATTGCCTAGTAAATCACACACAGTCGTAAGGCTTTAATTATATAATATAATTTTGTGATAAAATATTTGTTAAACGTCTCTACCCCGATTTTTATAGAATTTTGATATACTTGATTAAATATTTAGAGAGGTTGGGGGAACGCCGCAAACCTGTGTTTGAAAATATAATAAGATTTTAAAGGCCTTTTCACACTCGTCAAAAATAATTTTATTATCAAGTTTCTTTTTAATTGAAAGTTTTAATTTTCTTTTAAAGAATACAATAGAATGCCTTATTGAGTTTAGTTACGACCTATAAATCATGTCGCGATGATTCACGGCACAAGTGTTTGGTGTTAAGTGTTATAATACACACTGAAACATAATACTGTTACGAATACTGGCGTTATTTGCTTTGTATTGTTAAGTTCAGTGTTAGTCAGTCGCTGTCAAGGATATGCCCGCTGGTTTCGTGATGTAAATTTATTCTTGGCAGTTACCTCTATTTTAATTTCAAGTAAATTTGCGGTTGACTCGATGTTTTTAGGATCACGACTGTGTACTCTCTTATTGGAAAAAATAATGATTCCCCACTTTATTAGTAGGATTTTAATTGTTTGGGATTACCACACTCTTAACAGGATAATTATATTTGAAATTTTCGATTAAAAAACTTACATTTAGCAAACGCATGAGTGTAGAGTCCAAAAATTAAAAAAAATAATTAATATTTATTAGATTTGTTACAAAGATGTAATAAAATATGTATTAGTTTATATAAAATTATGAGTAAGTGAAAAATATTTCTCAGCAACATTTTGGCAACAAACGGTAGTTTTTTACACTTTGCGAATTATGGCAATATTTTCACTCAATGACAAATACGTAGAATGTACGTGAAATTATCGGTAGGTTCAGCGCCAAAGAGGTTATAAGCCGCGCGCTGTTGTTGAACAGTAGTTTAAATACATGCATAATTTTGGTTATATGTTTTCATCGAAATATATAATTTATACATCCACGACTAAATTAATTATTGTCTAAAGAAAACAAATCTTTCAAGGGCGTAGTAGTAATCGATTGAGATGAATTAAGTTGTTGGTTATTAATTTCTTTCAGGGCGTTTTTTGGTTTTTATTAAATTATCAAATCTAATAAACTGATTATTACTAAATAAATATTTCTACTCTTAAAAACGTTTTAGTATAAATTAGTAATAATTGCCTTGCAAACATAGGTGACGCAAGTAACGAAGTAAGAACTTATACGGTCATCTCCTTCTTTGGTCAATATCAGAGACCCATGAGTCACGAAGACGCAATGAGAACATCATAGACAGTCATTCTACTATTTAAATGAATTTATCAACTTCCTTAAAAATAATTAATGGTTGGGTTTTAATATTACTAATTAAGTCAGTTCAAACATTAAATAATATAACTAATTAGTTCAAGAAGCACGAATTTAAAAACATTACTGTTTTAACTACCGTTTGAAGAACATGTAGTTACGTTCTTTCTTCTTGTGAATATTCGCTGACTTCAAAAACGTTGGCAATGCGAGGCGTGCAATGTATTAGCACAGAATTAATTTTAAGAATCTTTATAACTAAAGGTTTTGATTAAATCTAATTTCTTTGTTGAAATGGCGAAATACAACACAAATTTAATTGTTTATTTTATAGTTTTTGTCGTCAGTGAAATTAAGTTACGTTTCTTCCTTACTAGAAAAATTAATTAATGAAATTAAGTTACGTTTCTCCCTTACTAGAAAAATAAATTAATGAAATTAAGTTACGTTTCTTCCTTACTAGAAAAATAAATTAATGAAATTAAGTTACGTTTCTTCCTTACTAGAAAAATAAATTAATGAAATTAAGTTACGTTTCTTCCTTACTAGAAAAATAAATTAATGAAATTAAGTTACGTTTCTTCCTTACTAGAAAAATAAATTAATGAAATTAAGTTACGTTTCTTCCTTACTAGAAAAATAAATTAATGAAATTAAGTTACGTTTCTTCCTTACTAGAAAAATAAATTAATGAAATTAAGTTACGTTTCTTCCTTACTAGAAAAATAAATTAATGAAATTAAGTTACGTTTCTTCCTTACTAGAAAAATAAATTAATGAAATTAAGTTACGTTTCTTCCTTACTAGAAAAATAAATTAATGAAATTAAGTTACGTTTCTTCCTTACTAGAAAAATAAATTAATGAAATTAAGTTACGTTTCTTCCTTACTAGAAAAATAAATTAATGCTCGTGTTTGTAGCTACTAATATCATTCGGCTGAAAATAGTGTTATGAAAATAACAAAACGTGTTATATTTTTCTTTCAATCTTTTGAGATTATAACACATAATAACTAAAAAATCAATCACATTGCTGGCGAAATTGGTATTTTGAAAAAAATTAATTTATTTTTATTTTTGGTCATTAACAAAGGCAAAATCAAAGTTAAAAGTGAAATTACAACTATTATTTTGAGTAATTATCGATATATTCGATTGACCGAAAGAGAAAAGGAGGAGAAAAAAGCTGAAAATACAAATAATGAATTTTCTTAAAAACAAAACACGAATATAAATATAGCATGTTTTTGTGTGTTTATTCAACTTAACTGTGATCAATCCTGACTAGGGACTGACTGTATCGAATCACCAGTAACGATATAGTAGTTATGAGTAGAATTAAAGAAAGTATCGTGCAGTAAAAAAATCGAAAAAAGTATCGATACCTGCATGTTATATTATGTACATTTTTTACAAGTTACTCACCATATTCCAAATTTATATAAATCTATTATTGAATTGAATATATTTGGCGTTAATTTTGTAGAAATTCATTTTGTAGAAATTCACAATTAAATGAAACTACGTGATGTAGTATTATTTCTACTTTCTTTAAGTTCTTTGCCACGACCTAGGTTTCATTGTATTACATCTTCAGGTGGGCTATTAGCAAATAATCTTGGCTTATATGCATTATTTTTTCATCATAAGGTATTTAAACCTATTCTACAGTTTTAAATTTATATTTTTACAAAAAATATCGACATCATTCAAATATCCTATTAATAAGAATAAACAACTGTTTTTGATACATAGGTGTTTATTTTCAGGCAAATTTTTTGTTATTTTAGTTTTAAACTTCTAAACAGCGCGAGCTAAAAGAAGCTTTTTCGAGTTTTAACCAGAATCGATGTTGTTTTTACAATGTTGTTTTTACCTAGATAAAGTCTGAAATCATTATTTTCTCGCGCGTTTTAACCATTACCGTTAACATATGTATGTACTTGTAAAAGCATGGAATTTAAATATTTTCCATTAAGCGTCAAACCGCTAGTCTTCTTTTCAAACCGCTTTCTTAAAAAAATGCAGAAACAAACGTTGAAACGAACGGTATTCATATTCATCGTTCAGTTACCACTATTTGATAAAAACGTGCGATTCGACATCGCGTCCATTGACAAACTCATTTGCGACCGTGTCAGTGTTGATAATTGACACGAAATACAATACGTCTGCGCCCACTGTCAATGAGAGACTATTTAGTTCATTATCATACGATTACTCTGTTACTTTGAGTTGTCACTTCATCTCAGTTTGACGCTTTCAAACCGTGTTGTCTGTTTAATGACCATCGGTTTTAGTTGCTTTGAGTATTGGTACGAGCTAATATTTTTTTTATAATTAGTTTTGGTGCTGCGTTTTCAATTTTACGGAAAACATATATTAATGGTAAAGGACGTAGGACTGCTCTTTATTATTAACCTTAGCTGGAAATTATGTTAAGTAATTTCACTTGAACATCGTGTACTATTAATATGCTCTAGGATCTCTTTACTGGGGTATTAAATAAGAAAACATGTGAAAATACCTTCTATAGCACTTCAAATTTCCTTGCTATTATTTTATTATACCAAGGAGATCGTCAAACCTTACTACAATTATTTAAACAACTCTGTTTATTTTATATAATTCAATTTCGCATACTGTCTATCGAATTTTCACTAAAGGTTTAAAAACCATATGACGAAAACGGAGTGCATATAACAAACAATTAATCAAAACTTCTAAACAGGAAAAAAATTTTTTAAACACCCTTTGTTGGGTATGGATTATACAATGTTAATATACAATTAATTAATTATCATTGATGAAATGTACTTGATTTCATTTCCAAGTAAGTAGTGTGCGAGTTTACTGTACTAATGATCAGCTCCCAGATAAATTAAGTTTCTTCATGAAGTTAATTTATGAGGTTTCATACGTTTTAACCGTCTTAGTTCATGGGTAATATCAAAAAGTCGAATAACTTCTACGTTGGTATGATTGAGGGGGTGAATGTAAATTTTTGATTTGTGTAAATTTTTTTGTTCATTATTTTACACGTACTGGCTATCTCATTGTATGAAACATGAAATATCCTTTAGGGGTAAAAGAGTATTTGAAAATTGTGACAATAGAGATCGTTGCGATCTAATCGTAGCTACAAGTTCATAGATTTGGATCTATAACGCTGCCAACATTATAACTGGATGATTTTTTTACTTCATTTTATCAAAAATTAATTTTTGTTTGCTTTCGTTTGTTTAAACCGACGAATACTGATAAAAAAACTACATTTTTAACGCAAGGTTATGCTTCATTTATTAACAAAATATTTAACAGTGATTTTATTACTGAAAAAAATGGTTATCAAGTATTAAAAGATGGATATCAGCAACTTCAGTTATTGCCTTTAAAAATCACGGAAAAATAAATAATATCACATAACATTGCTAGTACACATTTTCTTAATATTACTCTATGTACTCCGTGTGGTTTGGACAATATTTTTTCCTTCCATTAATATTTCAGTTGTTTTTTTTAAACTTTAAATGGGTATTTTTGAGAATTTCTTTGGAAATTGAACTGTGTTTATATATATATATATATATATATATATATATATATATATATATATATATATATATATATACACACAAGTGGAGGTCCATTGCGCTCATATGAAGAATTAAAAAAAATCTACGTGACAACTGGCGATCTTCATTCTCCGGCATCACTTTGTGCATGCATAATCTTATGGTTGTCACTAAGCCTTAGTGACAACTAATACTTATTACATAAACTATTTATTTTTTTGGTAATTTTTCCTGGATACAATTATCTTACACACATACGCGAATAAAAAAACCAAAAGTTTTCAGATGAAATACACTTATCTTGTCGACATATATCCTTCCAATTACCTTTTCATCTAATATTTGTAGCTTTTTAATTTTGTTGTTTGTTGTCAGTTCTTGTTCTTATTAATATATTAAGTGTTTGGTAACAATGCAAATTAATTAAATAAAACTATTGTAAACAATTAGTTAAAAAACAAAGTTTTTATTGAAAAAAGAAACAATTGTATTTGTTTAAGTAAATTAACCGTGACTGACAATTATTCAGAACAAAGTTCAGTATAAATATTGTTTCAATTAAATAATTTGTTTTTCTTCACAACTCGTTTGATTAAAAACTCGATCTATTTATAGCGATTATCAAATCACATCTCAACATTTAATATACAGTCACATCTAACTACACAGTTCCGTTACTCGCCGTCGCATTGATGTCGGTAGACGGGGTCGACCTCCGAACGCCGCCTTATACGGCGCCGCCCTCGCGGTCGCAGCGTGTGGGCGGCGCGCGTCACGCCGCCCGGTAAGGACATGAGAGGCGTAGGTCTTATTTATAACATCATCAGAGGCGAATTTCGCACTAAATGGAAGACTTTAATTATAAATATAAAGCGTTGACCGCAACTTGTTTTTGGGAACGATGTGGACAGTTACATTATGTATACGTTGTATCTATACTGTACCACAATGTATTTATTAAAACGCTTCTATATAAGAAAAACAAACTTTTTCTGATTAATTGATAATAATTGAAATCAACCCGGTTGATTTTTATATAGTATTTAAAATATTTTTTCTAAGCTTCGAGTTAAAAGGCTTCGGAGGTCTTTGCTAACTAATGCGTTTAGCTCTCAGCGTGGTATAAAACCTAGAAATAAACTGGACCGAATTTAAACAACCATTGATTAAGAAACGCATTGAAAAGTATTAAATAAAAAAGGTGCCAATGCTTTTTTGGAAATTTTGCAGTACAACATTATTTCCCAATGTAAATAAATTTGGGAAATACGGCTACTGTTAAAGATTTAAGATTTGATGCCATGTTCCGTTTCCATCATCAGATCCTAGTAACCATTTGTGGATAAGGACTCCACGGGAGAAGTTAAATGAGTCTAAACTCGATTAATCGATTCTTCACCATATTTTAGTTAATATTATTCAACTTCATTATCAGACTCTGGCCATTTTTTGTGACTGAAGTACTTATAAAAATAATTTCCTCAATGTCCTTTATACTTTCCATTAAGGAGTTTTTAAGGATGTTCGTAGTCCATTACTATAGATCCTGACCATATTCAGATCGTATTCGAAACCCTTTCTTTTCAAACAAAAAAGGATCATAAAAATAGGTTAACGTGTTACGGATGTACGCATATCAAACAAATATATACGAGCCGTACTGAGAACCACTTCCTTTTTCGAAATCGGTTAAAAAGAATTGCTGTAGTGACGAGATATAATTTATGCCGGAAATTTTTCAAAATTTTCCAATTGATTTTTGATTTCGATTCATATTAATTACGATATTTATTTCATTTTATTTAGAGTAACTCTTGTTTGGCATCCAGTTAAGCTTTCTTAATACCTATTTCCCTGGAGAAATGCAAAATTTTGCACTCTGCAAATCAAGATATTTGATACCAGAATGTAGCTTATTTATGATAAAAAAATTAATTAGTCTAAATGCCCTGACGTTATTACAATCGATTTTTAAGTATTAATTTATTTATCAGAAATTTCTGCCTGTTCTCGCTCATGCGTGGATATTTTTTTCCACATTTCCTCTTGGTATAATAAAACTTATTTATAGAGGACGGCTCCAAGTTAAAAACTTAAAATTGAATTGAAGTCGAAGTAGTTCTTGAGTTTGATTATCATCTTTTGTAATTGTTTATAAAAAAAACCTATCAAGTATAACTAGAAATAGTATTGGTTTCATGCACATTTAGACACATAAATATTTAAGATAATATAGTATTTCTATTAAACTATATGCAGATATTAATTTTTCCTAACCTAATTATATTGCCTACTCATAATCGCTTTAGTTTTCCAACGACCTTTGCGGAGGCTTCTAAAACTCTGTGCTTTTATAATTTTCACTTTAAACTTTTATTTTAATCAGATATTTTCATACGCATTGAAAATACCCTATTCCGTTTCTTACGTATGTTCCAAGATTTGTTAATTATAATAATTTTGTTCAAAACGTACTTACCGTATCATGTTCTTATTTCTATTTCGGTTTTGTGTTTATAGCTATTTTGGGAAATAATCGATAACTACTTAGAAAGCTTACTTTGTGAAAATGTCAATATTTGGCTTTTTGTTGGTTGACATAGTATTGTAAATCAGAGTTCTATTATACCTTCATTAAAAAAATAAAGCGTTAACTTAATGATATAATTTAAGTAGTTAAAATGACAGTGTCTCAGAAATAGAGGTTTAAAGCTAAACGAAGATTTATGTTTGTACACAACCAGTTTCCGAGCCGCATTATCAGGACAGGTACAATACTTTTTATAATAGCACCCATATAAATCAGTTCCAGAACATGCTAGAAGATCTCCTGAACTGCTGATTTTATCCTGTTCTTATCCTTTTAATTCTTATCCTTTTACAACTCTGATATATGTTAAGATCTAGAAAATCACTAGATTTTTCTCTTTATGTAACTCTGGATGTTAAACCGATAAATGTTCGAAGACTATTCCGCGTAAAGTTCAATATTGCAATTGAAATAATAATAACTAGGTTTTCTATAGCAGAGTTCTGTGAGAAGTTGGTTGCTTTTATATGACTTGTTTATACGGATAAATTTAAAGAGGAAGTCGTTTTCTTAAATAATGTTTTCGTTGGGGTTATCAAGATTATTTAAGAAACGAAGATATGAGCTATAAATGATGATTCTGGTTTCACAGGGAGCTGAGATTAGGAATGCACTTTAATGATATTTAGCGGTTTTTTCAATGTCAAGATTATAGAACCTAAAATTTGAAAGTGTTCTACATAGCATATCACAGTCACACGATGCGTCATGTAGAGCCATTTCGTATTTTAGATCTTGTACCCCTGATATCATCAGATAATGGTTATTTCTTAGTGTAAAATTTTTACTTCAATTATTACTTAAGTTCAAGTGAAAATGAAGTTATATTAATGTGATAACCATTAAGGCTTAATAAAAAGTTTTTATAAATATAATATAAATATGAAAAATTTGAAGAGGATTTTATGGAAATTGGTACTCGAATTGCCTAAAATATCAACGTCTGCCTAAAAATTTCTTTTTTTCTAATTTCTTCGATATTTATCAAATCATTAAAAGTTAGCTTTTCGTGGAAAAAAAATAGTTAGATATATAAAATTCAATAAACGTTTCAATAGTGTCCAAATGATTAATCTATAGAGAAATCACAATGATTAGATAGTCATTTAGCTAAAAAAATTACATTTCTTAATCGTTAATTTAGTTACTTAAGTAATTGACTAATTTTTTGAAGACAATCATAACTAACGTTTCTATATGCGGCACTACTATTTTTATTGAATATATGTTGCAGAACATGATACCTGTCCAAATTCCTTAACAAGAGAGCTCAGCCTACGCTAAATCTCCTACTGCTTTCAAAGTTTGGCCTTAATGGCCAAACGAGTAATCCAAAAAAATAAATGGCCGACAGAATATATGTAAAATGAGTAATCCAAAAAAACAATGGCCGACAGAATATATGTCTTCTGCACCGAATACGAAGGAGACAAGCGAAAATTGGCTTGACGTTACAGAAATAGAATATAACTTATAAAAAAATGTATTTTTTATAATATAAGAACCTGAACAATTTAGCGATTCACAATTAGGAAAGAGTAAAAAATAGAATTCGATTTGTGATCATAACAGAAAACAAAAACAACTATCGTCATAAATGCGCATTTAGATATTATGTTTTTAGAATATCAAGAATTGTTAATGAATATAAAAATAATTTAAAAAATCTAATGAAATATTTAATAACAATTTAGACGCAATTACAAAAAAATAATCAATACCGTTTGCTTTTTCCAGTGTGTAGCCATTGCCTAAATAATTAAAAATAAACTATCAAATGACATCGACAACGGCTCTGTTGCTGTCAAAATGAATGTTTTTTTTGTTCTCTTCTAACTTTTACGTGAGTTTTTTGGCGACCCTATCGAGCCTGTGAGTTTTTTTTAAATTAACATTTCTTATGAATATGTTTCATTTCGATGTAGTGCAAATTACTTTAAATTAGTTGACGCGTTTAGTTTCCTGAAACACGTGTAGTGTTGTACCAGATTTTCTAATAAGTGATTTGTATCTGACTTAGTTTTAGATAGTATTGTATTCTTTGCATTGGTTAAATAACGTTTAAAAATTACTATGAACTTAATTCGACTTTTCATAAAAAATCAATATTTCCTTTTTGTCTGATTGATGATTTATATAATACCTTAAGAGAGCTCATTTTCTCTGTATAATAGTGCCATTTTTATTCTTTTATCATCAGGGTCCAACACTATATGGATTTCTGTCCGTCTTCTTTGCAACATATTTTAAAGATTTATTTTCTTTTCTCAAAACTTAACGGTGCGCACGTGAATGAATTTCTCTGAATTCCTGCAAATGTAGCGACGGTCGCTTTTGCAACAGACACACCGATTCGAGACCGCCTTCGCCATTTTGTAACCTCGTAATTTTTCACGTTAATTGTTACCTCAAATGTAAACCTACAGAGAATAGACATTTCCATCTACTCGCCACTATTTAGTGTGGCGCTCTTACAAATTGTCTTTTATTCCCAACAAAAGATTGCAAACGTAAGTACATAACGGCTATTGACATAGTTTTCTTTACAAGTAACTCGGCAAAGTGACGCAATGACATGAAAGTACTATTATGGTTACATGATCGTCTCGCTGAAAGTACCGATAAGATGATTTGGGTGGTCATTTGTGTTAAGTAAACTACGCGACAAACTGCCGTATTTATTGTATTGCACAAGGATTGTCTTCTTCTTTGGTAATGGGCTTGTCATTTGGTGATTACGTTATTTATTCCATGTATTCGACTATAAAATATTGCAAAACTAGTTTAGCTAATGTCCAACGTATTACGAAGCTTCTGTGCGGGGTATTAAGGCATTTAGATTATCTAAACACAAATTTTTATCGATGGTCGAATTGATATTTTAAGAACCACTTCTATTACTTTGATTAGGTGTTAACTTGTTAAAGGTTTAAACATTTTTTTTTTCTTTAAGTAAACAAACGATGGTAAATCTCAGTACTGACGCAATAGTCGCATTGCACTTAAGTGATTTCATTAAACATTGTGCCTTCTTGTGAAGCCCTGGCTTTAGTGTCAGTATGAAGGTTTCCACTAGGATTCGTATCGTACTAGGATACATTATGGTAAATATTATGGTAGTAGTCTTCTATTTTCATTTGTGGTTATTATTATTGTAAAATTTCTATATCACTTTAAATGTTGGAAAAATTTATTTTTAAATTTTCTTAACACAATATTTTTGTAACACAAAAAGTTTCAGTTTAGATAAAATTCAATATGATGTACTCCATTATGTCTAGCTTATAGTTAATAATATTTGTGATGATATATTAGTCGTTTAATTATCACAAATTATCATGTTCTTATTAGAGACGAATATTTTTATTGTTTACTTACAATTAAATGAAACTACGCGATGTACTATTATTTCTACTTTCTGATTCTGATTTCTGAATCAATTGTCATGGTTAAAAATAGTTTATTGGAAAACTATACATTTTGTTTTCGACACCATTCTCAATTTACTATTCTTAAAATTAAAAAATAAAGACAAAACCAATTATATAAGAAAAACGTTGATGAAAGCCACAAGGAAAAATTATTTTTATGCATCATCTTAAAAATGGTATGTTGAGAACCCCACAAAGATTTAAATTTTGTTCATAGAAATTCTACGTAGCAACAATTCAATTGTCATGGTTAAAAGTAGTCTGTCGGAAAATTATGGTGAACACGAACTGCGATACTGGTTATAAGTACGCCTTTTCAAAACGATTGTCCTTGCTAGTTGAAGAGTAGTCCATTATAGAATTTTATTAATTATTTATATTTATTCTTTATTTAATATAAATATTTATTCTTCATTTAATATAAAAATTGTCGCAAGTTTTTCCAATAACTTTTAACAGGATGCGTTAATGGTATATTTTATGTGAATTTTGGAAACGAATATTTTATGTTTAGTTTTATGAATAAATAATGCATTAAATAATTTTTTTGTTTTTAATTATGTTTATTTCGAGTATAAATCATTATTATAAGTTAATAAAAACTTAACATACAAGCCCCCCATTGTTCGGCGCTGTCAACGCCTTTTTGCGAATCTGGGCGTATTGCCAACAAAATGCTCAAGAATACTTGGTACCCCGTCATAGATCAGCACTTGTTTCACTATTCGTGCAGTTAAATGCACCATCAAAGGTCATTACGGTTACAGCTAATACATAAAGTTTTAAAAAATCTAAAGGTTTTTAGAATTTCGGACGTCACAGACGACGGTCTTTCCGTCATCGATTCCGAACCATCCAAATCAGCGAATAATGAACGCCACGCTCCGCTTCGTCAAATTATCGAACTAATCAAACAATTAGCCATCATTTCAAATTAATTTTCTAATTATATAAACTTGCAAAATATTGGAAAGCATGTCAAATTATGTTACATAAGTATCAACTAAACATTCTCCAATATTATATACCTCCGTCGTCTATTAAGAATAAAATTGAATATTTTTTTCATTTCTCTAGATAGAGAAACTAGAAAAATGAAAAAAATAGACCATTTTATTTTAGCCCTGCGTCATAAGACTTTTATGATCTTTGAACATTCGTAAAATATTTTAATATACAATTTTTTTATTATTGACGTAAAAGATAAAGAATAAAAAATATTAAATTATCAAATTTTAATGTAATGGGAATTATAAAAATAAAGGAATAAATTACCATGTCATTCCTTTTTAATTTTTCTAGATTTTATTCCAAGAATTTTTCTAAGCATGATTGTATCCATGATTATTTTTGTCCGAATAATCATAAGAAAATTCTACGAGTCTGTATGTATGTACGTCTGAGTTTTATTTTCTCAAGTGACCGGAGTAACTTGGAGTGATTACTTTTGAATCAATTATTTTAATATTTGTAAAAATTTGTTTCTAGTTCAACTAAAAAAGTATAATATTTAAATAAGTAAACAATATTGAATATATTTGGCGTTAATTTTGTAGAAATTCATTATTCACAATTAAATGAAACTACATTATGGAGTATTATTTCTACTTTTTTTAAGTTCTTTACCACGACCTAGGTTTCGTTGTATTACAACATCTGTGGTGCGCTGTTAGCAAAGAATCTTTGCTAATATGTCGTATGTATAATGATGTCGAAAACAAAATGTAGTCAAAATGTGTGGGATGCAAACATTATTAAATAAGGCTTTGATTTTTTATATTTTTGAACGACGATAAAAGAATAACACCGACAAAACGTTTAAAACATAAAGGAAAATTGTCAGGATTTAAACGGAGCAACTAGAAAAACAAATTTTAAATAAAAAAGAAAATTGTGAGTAGTTTTATAGATAAGGAAGGTAAAACAGATTTATATATAAATTTACTACATAATTACAAAACATAGCCTAACTGCCTGGGTAAGTTACTTCAATTTCACATTTGAAATATCAGAATTATCTAAGAAGAGACGAGTAATAATTTCTATGTTAATCTCAGATGGTTAGAATGAGCTTTATCAAACCCGTGTTTTATTAAATAATAATGTTAATTAAGACGTGTTAGTGAATCACGAAACCACAAAAATATACGTAATATTTTAGTAGGTTCCTGTCAAACAATTTTAATGGCGTGACGTCACTGCAAGCCGATTGGACTTTTAAAAGCATGTGATTTTTCCAAACATTAAATTGGAATTTTCTCATACTATAAGCGAGAAAATATTTAATTTTGTTTCTCACAAATGTCTATTTTAAAAATATGAACGTATCAGTAAAATCTTAATTTCATTAAAGTTCCCTATGTAATTTATTGTGATTGTGGTCAGTGACGCATATCGTTTACTGTTGTTTCGAGTTGTTAAGATGATGTTTAAATAGTACGTCTATTTATTCGTCATCCTAGTGGACACCAAATATTATTTTGCTAACTATATATATATATAGGTTGTATGAAACTTTAGAACGATTTCCTGGAAACGTCTACAATGCGTGCTACCGTTTTATTATAGGAAATTTACGGATTAAATAAGGTTGTAAATGTATGTTTCTGTTAAAATCTTGGCTTTTAAAGATTGCGTTGTGCTACCGTTATATTATCGGAAAATTACAAATTTAGTAAGGTTGTCTTCAAAATTCATTTTTCTGTTACAATATTGGTTTTTAAACATTGCGATGCGCTACCGTTTTATTATTGGAAAATTACGGATTAATAAAACAGAAACATACATTTTGTCTTCAAAATGTATGTTTCTGTTACAATCTTGGCTTTTAAAGATTTTTAAAGATTGCGATTTGTATTCCGAAAAATTACGAAGCAAGCCAGTCACGCGTGTTGCGTGACTGGCTTGCTTCCATGACCGGCATTTACATTTTATTTGGTTCAAGTATTCAACAATTTTCACAGTCTATTTAATTTTTGTTACGGTTTTATTTTTTGTAATGGTTTTAAAATCTCATACCTTCGTTGTATTTTTTCAAAAACTTTTCTTAATTTTCCAAATATTTTTTTGTAATTGCTGTGAAATAAAGTGGTTACTGATTTCCAGATATCATATTTAAAACACGTGGTCACGCATAATCTTAAAAAGTTTCGTCTTTGTTTTTGTAGATACTTAAATATCTCTTATCGTCGATACATAATTCAAAACATTGAAAAGTAAATTTTGTCTTTGGCGCATTCTGAACTTCCATATATCGAAGTACAAGATAAAATAGACCTTATATCAGACCATTTTTACCTATTTGTTAGTCTGTTACGTTAGAATTAGCAAAAAAAAAATAGCAATCAGATCACGTTCTAGGAAAACAATTTTCGTTTTCAATACCTTCTTTAATACATCGTATTACAATGGTATGATAAGATAAATACCTTAGTCCTTATCTTTAAAAGCTTCAAGAATAAAATTTAAAAAAAATTAGTCCTGTAATGATATCGACGGATACAAAACTAATAGCTAAGGGCAGATTTTTAATTTTTTTAGTGTTGTGTATCCCAAAAGGAAAAATGGGACCCTTTCAATATCACTCACTCGCCGTATGTGCAGGACACATGTGTCTGTCCGTCCATCGGTCACAACCGTCTTTTTTCAGAAACCGTTTAACGTACAAACTTGAAATTTTGCGAGTAATAATACGTATTAACCTGCATATATTTCAATAGCTAAAAGTAAAAAAAATCATTTGGAATTTTCAGTAGCGTGCAAACATTCGAAAATACTACTAATCTAATAACTTAAAATTATGACAAAAATATGGGTTTTTAGACCCACGCAATGGTTCTAGGAAAACTATAGCGATGATTCTAAACATGGTTTTAAAATATGCACCATGTTTTTACGTAATTTTTAAAATATGCACCATATTTTTACGTAATTTTTAAAATATGCAGCATATTTTTACGTATTTATAAAATATGCAGCATTTTTTACGTAATTTTTTAAATATGCACCATGTTTTTACGTAATTTTTGAAATATGCACCTTGTTTTTAAATAATTTCTTAAATATGTACCGTGTTTTACGTAATTTTTAAAATATGCAACATATTTTTACGCCTATGACAGATATTGAAGACGATGTATTTACGTTTTGTTTTATAATCACAGCCGATTTTCTCGGTAAGCATGCGACATAAAAACTTCATATTTTGTTAGAGTAATGTATCATATTAATGCATATTATTTGCTAACTTTCTAAAAATATTCATATAAGAATTAAACAGAGTGTAAATATAGGTATTTAACGTTTTTTCTTTTCATTTTATATTCCATGCGGGGTATTTATTATATGAAAAGTCTTGTTATGAGGAATGAAGGAACATTTGTTCATAATTTGAAAACGATGTTCTAAAAAATATGCAACATAGAGCTTCCTCCCCCTCTTAATGCCTTACTCGGCTTGGTAAAATTTGACTAGAAGATTACAAGAAAATTATAACGATTTTCCTATAATATATTATAATTTTTTAAATTAGCACCATGTTTTTATGTCTGTAAAATATATAATATACTCGTATTTACATAGTGAAAATTTAATATTTGGAAATATTTTAAAAGAAATATTACGTACCCTTAAATGTTTATTAGTGCCTAAATGTGTACGAAACCCCCATAGTGCTAGTTCTATTCGTGCTTGATAGGTTTATATATATATATAAACCTATCAAGATCATATATATATATATATATATATGTATATATATACATATATATATATATATATATATATATATATATATATATATATATATCTATACACAGGATTGTGTTCTAAATTGAATAGTGAATTTGTTTAAAACATTTAAAAAAATTTTATTTATTCTTACCAATCAATTTCGTCGCCTTCAAAAATAATTCTCATCCGATACAAAGCTTTTATACCATCGTTTTTTCCAAATTTCGAAACAGTCTGAAAAGTCCTTTCCCGGCATGGCCTTCAATGTTTTTGTCGATTCGGTGTTTATTTCCTCAATCGAGTTGAAAAGGTGTCCTCGGAATGGTCTTTTGAAGTTAGGCAATAACCAGAAATCAATGGGTGCTAAATCAGGGGAATACGGTATTTGCGGAAGGATACGAATTTTTGGCGAAATGATCTCGAATTTTCAATGCTGTGCGAGTCGGTGCATTATCATGATGGAAAAACCAAGACTTGTCTGTTCATAATTACGGCCTTTTGCGGCGAATAGCGTCACGCAAACGACGCATAACGCTCAAATAATACTCTTTGTTAACATTTTGGCTAGTTAGAAGGAATTCATAGTGCACTACGCCACGATAATAAAAAAAACTGTCAACATGACTTTGATTTTTGAGTGACTTTGCGGTTTTTTCGGTCTTGGTTTACTTTTTGCACGATATTCACACGATTAATCTTTTTAAATAAATTGTCAATATACTTGTCAATGTTTCTTATTGTTAATTGACCCTTTTCGAGCAGAAGATGTTTAATTTGATTAACGTGTTGTTCATCAGTTGGCGTTGTTGGTCGTCCGGAACACTGTTCGTCTTCAACGCTTTCTCGGCCTTTTTTGAATTCTTTTTACCACTTGTAAACATTTTTTTTGAGATATAACCCATCACCAATGGCCTTCTGTAATATTTTCAATATTTCTGCTGCCGAATATTCATTCCGCAAAAAAAAGTTTAATGCAAATTCTTTGCTTAACAAAATCGATTAACTCACTTTCGTATGTTTACAAAAACAGGAGTAGCTCTGCAGCGATTGAATAGATTAACTTGGAAAACTGCTTAGGTATCAAGGATAGTACTACCAACCTACAAAAAATAATTATGTGCTTTCATAATACCCGCGAATTTTAAATAAAAAATTCACCTTATTTTTTAAACATAGGTGGTATATATATATATATATATATATATATATATATACACACATACGTGTGTGTGCATATGCATACATTAGACAGAGTTATTGTTACATGGGCAATTTCTTCGAGTCAATAAAACCTTATAATTTTCACGATGAAGATGTAGTTTCCTGTAATAATTTTGTAAAATAAAACTTGTCAGCCCAACTTGTTTGAAATAATTTTGGAAGTTTTACACTAAGCACTACTTTCAAGGTTTCTTTTAGATTTTTTGTATTAGTTAATTAGTTATGCGGGGTTATATTATCAACCAAACTTAAGATTAATATTTAAAAATATGTTAATAGACTTACATATGACTCCCCGCTTAATTAGATGCGCAACAGAACAATCGCTGCCATTTTGTATAAAAGGGAAGGAAGTTATATTAATAAAAAACAAATTTTGTAATACATAAACCCCACCTGAATAATTTAGCATGCAAAATTTTCTGCTGAAAGTGTAGAAGATGGGAATTGTGATAGACTGACAAATGGATGTAACGAAATGATAAGGGCTCTTCGTTTGAATCTCCAGAAACGACATTTCTACAATTCTATCATCTTACGAAGCCGATCTCCACTAAGATGTTTGGGCATACTGTACATGTGTAAGGGTTATGTGCTATATAAGCGACAAGAACACTGCACTTACATATGCATATATTTTCATTTTAATTATAATGTAAACGATCAAGGTAATGTGCAGAGACTATAAGTTTGTTCCACACCAACAAGCCGCGTCGCTACACGTGTGTTAGTGATTTTACGACTAGTAAATATACGTTCTCGAGCTGCGGGATTTTGTAAATACGTCCTGTAGGAGACTATAGTGTCAAAGCTATGTACCACTGTTTATAGAATTACTGACGAAGCGTAATGTTGTAAGCGAATTTAGGACAGTAGATAAGGTGATCCCCAGCAGTAACAATGCAAGGTCATCGACTGTTAATTGGTTTCACTTTTGGAATATTATATTTATGTCCCTATATTAATTTCCTTATAAACGATAAAATTATATGTTATGGGACTTTTTTAAATACTTTTAGAAGACCTGACATTAATCAGTTTAATTATTAAGATTGCTTATTATGATTTTGTTCTTGGAGTCTAAATGAAGTATACATGCAGTTTAGCACCAATGAAATTTTCACTTTTTTTTCTTTATTTAAATAAAGAAATCTCCGTAAAAAAAGTATTTAAAGAAGAGTTTTCTGTAGGTGATTATTTTAACAAAAAAAAACACTGTTGTGTGCTTATTTGATTTAAGTAAAAACTAAAATGAAAATACAATAACATACGCGTATTTTGTTAAACTGCCTATAAATAAAATATTAAACACTAACTGAAATATTATACTAATTATATACGCGTATTATATTAAATTATATTGAAATAAAACAGAAATAAAACGTAATTCTTGAAACGATGCACTCCGTGTTAGACAGTGAACTCGGCCGATACCGAAGGGAACCGTATTCATTCGAACAGTAACAGTACAGTCGCTTGGCCCATGCCGAAGGAAGCCGAGTTTACCCGATTCAGCGTCACCAACCCGAGCATGACGGCTCAGTTTCATTCATAACTCAGATAAAGTGCCCATAACCAATAAACAGTGAAATGATCATTGGCGCTAAACTGCATTTATCCCCCAAATAATATTTGAATTCGCAAGTATCGGATACTGGATGTCTACTCCTTAAATTATGGATTTCGGTAAGTATTATGTATGTTGTGAAATGTATAACAACGAGGTATATTGATGGTCATCAATTGAGAGTTCACTTGGCTGTCGCATTACAATGCTGTCTGGCCTTTATTTGGGCACCGGCTGTATCTATAGTCTCGCTCGGTGAATGGAACATTATTGAGGTCATATCGAATATCTGCGCCGAAGTTTGAACATTCCAATAAGGTACATACAGGTGATGTTCGCAAAAAAAGAAAATATTCCGAGCATCGTTTTTTAAGATGGCGCCTGCTTAAAGTGGATTGTGATAGCGAAATATTGTTTTATTCTCTTTAAATTTATATTCTATCGTATAAAATCGTCGATGCACTCTGTATATTTCCATGTAACATAGTTACTTACTTTACAGTTAAATGATTACTTTCTTCTTAAATTCACAATATGAGCTAAAAAAATAATGTTAAAATGTTGTAAGTTGTCTCGTTTGTGATTAAAATTAAGTAGGCGTGGGTAAAGTAGTAATATAAAATATAAAATGGAACGGAAGAAATGAAATAAAATTATTTTCTTTAAATTGACGATAAGTATCAATGGAGAGGTTGACCAGTAAATAAATTAAGCCAAAATAGACATAGAAAGAAAATGTGTAATTTTTGCTACCTCAAAATTAATTTTTATTCCATGAAATGTTTGTCATTTTCTCTATAATTTTTATAGAGATCAGTGGGTCATACTTATAGCAGAGATAATACTCATAAGTATCATATATAAAGCATATATAATACTTATATATATCACATATTAAGCTTATATAATACTTGTAGATATCGCATATCAAGCATATGTAATACTCATATACATCGCATATCAAGCATATACACTAGATTCTCATTAGATATTACATGATTTTGATATGATAAAAGTAAATGTTTCTTTTGAATTGGCGATAAATATCAATGGAGAGGTCATCAGGTCAGGTAAATTAAGCTAAAATAGAAATAGAAGTAAAATACGTAATTTTTGCTACTTCACAATTTCTTTTTATTCCATGAAATGTTTGTTATTTTCTCTATATATTTTTAAAGAGATCAATAGTCAATACTCAGCAGAGATAATACTCATAAGTATCATATATAAAGCATATATAATACTTGTATATATATCATATATCAAGCTTATATAATGCTCGTAGATATCGCATATCAAGCATATATAATACTAATAGATGTCGCATAATCAGCATAAATAATACTCATAGATATTATATATCAAGTATATATAATACGCCTTGATATCGCATATTAAGCATCTATTCATAGATATATTGTTACTCAACTCTTTACAGTATTATTATAAGTATTTTCGTCTTAAATTAACTTTCAATCTCGGTTCATTTTCTCCACATATTATGGCTAATATTAAGATGCTGTCTGTTATTTAAAAGTAACACGCAGCGATAGTAACTCTATTGTAGCGTAATAATTTCTACGGAAATAATATTTCCCTTTCTCATTCAATTTTTAAACTTGGCTGATATCGAATATTGGATCTATTTCAAAACACAATACACTTGCAGTTATCGGCCCAAATATGGAACGTAATACATTGCGTATTGAATGCCAATTGTATTCACACAGCGGCGAGTCGTGTCTCGAAGGTTGACCGCTCCACTTAACCAGCTCACACCACTCCACTTTTCATTTCGATGACCTTGGCGGCAGCTGTTTGCATAGACGTGTCGTTGTCACGTCGACACTTCAGTTTACACTTCTATGTGTTTGAAATTCCTTGTTTATCGTGTAAATATTAGATAAAAATGTGTTTACACACTGAAGATATTATTATACTTCCGTTCTTAGCGAGAAGCTTAGTAAGAATTAATGTTTACACTTGTAGTAAGTAGTGTTGGACATAGCGGTGTGTTTGTGGTATGGTAGAGTTTTCTATCGATCATAGAACACCTTCGTATATCGAACTATGTTTGGAATACTTGTATATTTCGTGGAATCGTTTAAGAGTTCGATCATAATTTTAATGATTTAATATTTTGAAGGCCGGTTTTTTACCTAACATATCGAACTCTTTTTGCTACGATATATTCTCTGTAAAGAAGCAATACATTTCGTTCAGAGCCTAAGTTTGTTAACAGCAGCTATAGTGGCCAATGCAGTTCTCAAAATATTTATAGCAATATCTTTTCTACGTGCCATATTTCTTGTAATATCAACAGAGTACTTGAGATATCGTGTATCTTTAGCATGCCAAGTACGTACTGATACAGTTCAAATGTCTGCTTTGGCTAAGGGCAACTTAAAATTCTTTCCATATAGTTGAAACTGACTGAAAAAAACATCTAACTTTAAGAAAAAAGCTAATCTTCTTTTCCTAAAGCAGTGGTAACAGGTTCAGGTGACAGATTCTCCTTATGAATGAAACGTCTCTCATCACTAAAGCCTCTATGACATTCCATAGGTCTCCACAAAATTTCGTAGCCGCGACTCGCACTTTGAGCCAACATTTTCTTCAGTTTTTGAATTTTTTTATGAGAACCCTACTAAAGCGACGTCAAAATTCTGGAACTAAAGATTTATAAAACGTCTCAAAAAGGTCCATTTGCATGACCGTCGAGCGACCACGATAAAATGAATTAGTAGATTAAAGGTTTAGGAATACATTCACCACACATTTGTTCTTTAAAAAGTCGTCAGTAAGCAAAAATGCGGCAAGGGAATCGCCTTGCTGACGCTTTCGTCGTTATGCGTACAGGTTTGTGTGATGTTTAATATGGTAATTATAAACCTATCAGGTTATATTTACTTCTGAAATTAGGTTTAGAGGTATAAAGATATAGGTCACCATTGATACGATCACATGCTGTATTAGCAAGGTATTCCGTAGTGACTGCTTATTCTACCTTGATAGATATAAATATAGTTAGTAACTGCTGTAAAAATATAGTTAGTACCGTAGTAACTGCTTATTCTACCTCGATAGATATAAATATAGTTGCATAAATTATAGTTACGTGTTCTAAAAGACGCTATGATTTCATTATGTAAGCATTGATTACTCATTTCTGGTAATAATTACGTGAGCTCCTACTTCAACAGGAAAAGTCTGTCTCCTTTCTTGAAATTTATCGTGAATCTATTACGATTGTGCAACTAGATTGCTTTGCGATTGACAGGACCAAACGTCTTAGTTATTTCCTACTAGTACTTTATTATGCAAGCATGTAATCACTCTTCTGAGTTTATTTTTTAAGAGACTGGATACAGACATAAGGTATAAAAATAGTATAGTTATTTATATTCGCAGGTCATTATTACGAATTTTCATAACAACGTTTGCCAGATGTTTATCAAAACGTATTATGATAATGTAGTCATAGAAATTTAATAATAGAGGTTAAAGTATTTTGTAGTGTAACCATGTGATCAGGTAATCAAACTCTTCTTGGTTTAAGTGAATGGTTAACGACTAACAGCATAGTATTAAGTTGAAAAAGTAATAATCAATAATGATATCTTCCGGTTGTTATTTATGAATGTTTATAATTGTGCTTACCAGATCGTTTATTCTTTATTTTTTTTCTTGTCTGAAGTTCTTTTTTTCTTCTTTCAGTGTGAGTAAACCATTAATACAAATTATTGTTAACTTTCAGCGTCACAAACTCTCTTATTTTTTATTTGCGTTATAGTTTGATACGCTGACAATAGCATTACAAAAGAAACGATTGGATATCTAAAATAACAAAATAAACACTCGTAGTTAGTAAACCAATCATAGCGTGTTATTTAAACTATTCAAAAGGTGAAGCGACATCGAAAACTTTGTGTTTATTATTGCTTTCGTATCTAAATCCGTTTGATAATAGTTTTAAGATTAGTACTGACTTATAGATTAACGGGCAACGCAGAGAATGACTTTTGTATGGTGTGGTTCAGCTTCTGACAAGTACCGACTTTTATTGGAAACATTAACTTTTTAGCAGAAAAAGATAAAAATCGGTATGAATAATCATACGACAAAAAGGTCTACAATGGTTTTCCTCTTTCAGATTTGATAACTGACTTTGATGGATTTTGAGGTGCGGGAAAATTCCATTACGTCATGATTTTTAGTTATTTAGCATAGTATTTTTTGTCAAAAGTACCCTGGCGTACATAGTCAAGAGCTGATATTTTATTTTATTTGTTTTTTATTGAAGACATACAACGATGAATGAGTTTTCATAAATAGTTAGTTAAATATACGTAATTAAATAAGTAATATACCATTATTATTGGAAAAAAAGGTGGATTTTTAGGTCATTTGCTAAAGACCTCATGTGACCGTAATTAACTTAAATCGTTAGACGGAATGATGAAACAATTTGCGAATGCGCTGAATAAAGAAGAAGGTTTTAAATATCTGCACCAAATTTTGCCACCTCTAACTGAAGGTACAGTGAAAGAAAGTGTTTTTTTTGGCCTGGACATAAGAAAATTTATGAAAGAGTTTCGATGAAAAATTAAGTGAAATTTAATTAAAAGCGAAAAGTTTTTTAATAAAGTAGTGAACAGTTTTCATAGATAACCCTAAAAGTTCAAATTAAGAGGAAATTGCGAAGAAAATTATTGGAAATTTCGGAAAAATTGGATGTTCGATGAGCATTAAACTTCACTGCTTTAATTCGCACTTGGACTACTTTCCTGATAACTTGGGAGGTGTAAGTGAAGATCAAGGCGAAAGATTTCATCATCAGGTTTGAAAGAGATAGAACGTCGCTATCAGGGAAGGTGGAATAAAAGGATGATGTCAGACTTATTGGTTGCTAAAGCGAGATGGTTCAAGTCGGACTTTTAATCGAAAATCTCACAATCGGTGAAAAAAAAACAAGATACCACAAAATTATTTAATATTTCTAATTTATTTATTAACATATAAATTTAAATGTATATATATATATATATATATATATATATATAAATATATATATATAATATTTTAAAGTGGTAATTGTTTTTTTATTGTAATATAAATTTTTCATTTAGTAAATTTGAGTTTTTTCGCAATTTCATACATAAGGCTTTTCCAAAAAAAATGAAGGCGATGGGGAAAATCTAAGTACATATTCGTCATCGACATCAGTGCACCAAAATGCCTTAATCAAATCCAAAAAGGTAAAATAAAAAATAAAATTCGCAGACCTGTTTAAATATTTATTAAAATAAATATTAGAAAAAACTAGTTTGAAACGTATTTATGGTTTATTCGTTTACAATATATGATATGTTGTTACGATCAAAGGGACTCCTGAATGACTAAAATGACAACAAGACATTTTCGAAACGGGATGTATATTATTTAACCTTTTGAGCGCGCATGTCACTTATTGAGTGACAGCAATTAGCGCTACACAAACATAAATAATAAGGGTAAAATGCGATAAACATATAGGCTATTATATATCACTGAAATGAGCATGAAATAACAAATCGAATGATATGTATTTTGTTTTGAAAATTAACGATGACATAAACTTTTGTTAAAATTTTTTTTGGTGTACTCGATCTGCCATCAGTCGCCAGACTATAGTCAGATGAGTTTTGTCATCAGACAGTTATAGAGTAAGAGACAAGTGCCTCACTTTCCATTTAAATAATATTTAGTACATATGAGGTTTTTTACTTACTTTAGCAGGTTTGATTACTTTTTTTATAAATGATATTATGTAGTGTAACACCAAACAAGTGTCTTAACCACATAAATTTTTGTTAAGATAAATTAATTTCTTACGTTTTCGATTAATTATTTTATATTTATTTTATGATAATTACAAAAACTTGATTTTACAAAAACATTTCTTTTATTATAGAAACAGTGAAATTTCGTTTTTCTCGTTTTCATTATTTTTGAAGTCATAACTAAATAAATAAGGTACAAATGCTTCGGCTATGTTGTAACTATATTTCTTCTCCATTTACGCAAAAAATATTCACAGTCCCTGTAATAAAACCAGTACTTCCGGAATTACTCATTAAAAATATTCAGTCATTATAATAAAACCAGTACTTCCGGAATTACTCATTAAAAATATTCAGTCATTATAATAAAATCAGTACTTCCGGAATTACTCATTATTGATAAGTGCGATCACCGATTTCATTTGAGTCACCTGTATATTCGAGGGCGGGGCGGGGGACGGGGTTTAAATAATTTAATTTATCATTTTATTTCCAATTAATCAACTTAAATTTTTATCTTTATTCTTTTTTTCATTTAAATAAATCAATAAATTAACTTTTTTAATCAAGTTTAACAAAAGTCTTCTTTTTTGATGTAATATTCTTAACTTCCACAAAAATGATATATATATATATATATATATATATATATATATATATATATATATATATATATATATATATGCCGCGGTATGTTCTCCCTTACTAGCTTGTAAGTGTCCTAGTGTCCTTTTCATATTAGCCCCTTTAGCGACAATTCACTTGAACCCTGGATGTTATATAAAGTATATGGACAATCCAGTTAAGTCTTAATCACCTGGCAACCCTATGTAGGAGTTATATAAAATAAGTTGTGTAATTTTATGTACATCATCTGTATTACTATTTTATTAATAACATTTCTATAGGCGTTTACTGATCTTCGAAAGTTTTCATACAATTTAGCTTGTTGATATTGTAATGCGACGCTTCTTATCGCTTATATCAGGAGGTTAAGTTATATAATAGTGAAATTTTCATTACATATTAAACATTTTACCGCTAATATGGGGTGTTGAGTACTTGTACTAAGGTCATTGGTAGCGAGTGGCTTCCCTAGCGGCGTGTTGCGCAACTAACGGATGATATATGACTGAAGTTTCGATCATTATATTTTTGTAGTTTACATGACATTAACTGCATTTTCTAATATTTTTAAGCACTTGAAATAATATTGTTCATTTTTATACAGAGATCTAATAGTATTTTTGGTTGCTTAGTGGACGTCTGATAACAAAATAATGACGTATTTTTTTTAGAGAATTAGAAACGGGTAAAAATCTTAATACGTAAAACAATATGTTTAAACAGTATATGTCAATTCTATCATTCATTAGTTTCCGCGGCGGCCGCTAGGGAAATCTACTCGTTGGTGAGGGGAAGGGAATTATTTTTTGTATTATACGATTTATAATTAAAATTTTATATCAAATATATGAATCTAAATCTACCTGTTGTCTCGCTAGTGCTTCCTTACAAAGGTTTCAACATTTTGAAAATTTCATTCTCCAATTTTTCTGTTCAGTTTTTAACAACTTAAGAAAATGTAATTTGAGTATTTCAGTATCACAGTCAATTGATAATAGCTTACCTTTTTGTGCTAAAATAAGTTAAATCTTAGGTAATTTCAGTATATGAAAAAAAATCAATCTATTTTCCTTAGTTGAATGTAGGTTTACGGTTTATTTGAAAATAAAGCTTAATTTACTAATATTACAATTTTAACCGGTCCTAAAACTTTGAGCGTTGTAGTTTTTCGAAGATCTTTCGGTCTGACATATCAATATATAAAACCCTTTTAAACACATTCCATTTCCTGCATTGAATTTATATTCAACAGACACGTCATATCCATATAAAAGGAACAAAAAACATGGCCCCAAATAGGGCCAAGCGTGCATTACGACGGAAACATACGAGTCCACGAAATCACGTACATAACTGTTTTAGTATAGTATAGTCGTAAATAAAATGTGACAAATTACCAAATTTTTGTCAATCTATTAGAGCGTTTATGACATGTCTATATAACATAAGTCGTTGGGTAACTGTCATAATTGGAATTTATATTTTTTTCACTGCGCTGCGGTGACTACCAATTCGTTTAAATTAGCCATATCCTTAAATATATAACACGAGCTTTTTTACTTTACAGGAAAAACGATGCAGAAATCCACCAACAGCGCCGCAGAAGATTGAGCGAGTAATCACACAATGTCAGGATGAAATTAAAATATCCATTCTTCGAGGTAACTTCCTAATTTTAAAATTTGTTCTTTTTTTAAATACATTTTAAACCATGATTAATTAATAATGATTTGATAAACTGCTGTTTTAGTGTACACTCGAAACATTGACCCAACGAACTGACAATCTGACATTTACCAATGTCAGGAGTGTTCCTGACATTGGTAAATGTCTTCATTATTTTAGTGAAGATGCCAGAGGTTTTCAAGTTGTTTTCTTGTGTTGAATATTTTGGTAACATTAGTAAAAGGTATGATATGTGGGTTTCCAATATATGGATATTTTATAGAACTATATTTCTCAAAACTGGGGACATTTTGAGGGTTCCGTACCTCGAAAGACAAATGGAACCGTTAAGAGATCAATCATGTGTCCAGATGTCAGACGTTTTTCTCAGAATATGCTTGATGCAATAGTTGATATTTGGCATGGCAAAGCATATTAATCCGCACATATCTGAATAGCTATCGCCCAAAAATATTTATACAGAGATTTCTAGAAGAGAGGGGCTGAAATAAATTTACACATTTTTTTGATAATGTGGCGTACCGTCAGAAATGTTATAAAAAAAAATTGATACTTTTAGTTGTATACTAAAAATACAAAAGACAAAAGATATGACACTCACCCATACAAAAGACAAAAGATATGACACTCACCCATTATTTCCGAAACTACTGAATCTAAAATTGTGAACAAAATAGGACTTTTAGAAGCCTACATTGCTTGCAAAAAAATTATAACGATTTTTTCAGATGTCACCGTTTATGAGTTATTCACAATAACAACACGTTGCCCGGGAATAAGTAAGAAAGAAAGACGTTATTCGTTGACTGAAAAGTAATTGATTGTCATTAAAATAATATTTATAAGATGACTTTTTTCAGAAAATTAAAAAAAAATATTCATAATTATTTGTCATCTTTTTCATACACACGGTACTTGCCCACATTATTCAGCGCAGGTCAGGGGAATAACCTGTAAAAAGCAACGAAAACATCGAGCTGCCCGGGTAAGCACAGCGCTCGAAGCAAGTATTGGGTGTGTTAAAAAGAGTTACGTGTAATATTATTTTTGCACTCAATTAGAAAAAGGGTGTGTTTTACGTTTCATTTCAACGACAATTTATTCCTTCATAGCCAACGAATAGCGTCTTTCTTTGTCCGACACTTATTCCCGGACACCGTGTATAGACCCCCCTTCTTAAATATATTAGGTGATATTAAATATTTATTGCACTATATTAGCAACGACTTACGATAAATACAGTAAGTTTACTTCAAATGAGGTATGAAACTGCGTGAGTAAACTCGAACTTGGCCAATTTTTTTCAATGATATTTAATTTTACAAATTAAATGAAAATTCACGTAAATGAATGAAATTTAAGCGTTTTCAAAATTTTCGAGCTGTTGTCACTAAAGTCAGCATCTGTCAAACGCTCTTATTGCGTTTGCTCCACTATGGAAATGGATGCTAATCTGATTATACATAGCTAATTAGCATGCCTTCAATGTCTGTCACATTATTCGTCTCAGAAAAATATGACCATATTTCTCATTTCAGAGTGTAATTTAAATGAATGGAAGTCCTTGATCGATGCAATCTACGTGTGTTAGTACAAATATATATGTATTATACTTGTTTATGTATATTTTCGACAATCCAAATTATATGAGCTTAAATTCTTTTTTCGCTCAGAGTCTAGGGACAGGTTCTGAAAACTTGCTTAGTCTTTTTCCCAAAGATACAAGAATTTTCTGTCAAAATTCCTTTTCTTTCCAAAAACTGGTTCTTGTATAAAAGTATTTAAAAAAATGCAGAAATTTATAATTTTTGCAAATGAAAATATTTAATATTATATTTTATTAGTGATAAAGTGCCTACAATTTAAATTTTTTTGTAAGTTGATTTATAATGCTTAATTAAGGAATAGTGCGACTCACAGTTTGACAACGCCTCACCTCGCACATCCGTCACCCACAAGCAACAACGCCCACAAAACACCTCACGCGCCACCCGGCCTCACTCCTAATCCCTCTAGCCTTGGTCAGTCACTGCCGTGACACTCTACGCAGACCTCACTCCTTCAACCGACCCACTCAATGCAGCATGAACTCATCCATCATGAATCAAACGATTCCACTTCAGCAATTTGCTAAGTGTCTCTGATATTTGCAGAGAAACCTGCAACGAGATAATCAGCATTTGCTAACGACTTCGTTAATGATATTTTGTTAAATGTTTAATTTACGCGCAATTCACTCAGCAAGGTTGATGGTTAACTCAGACTTTTCACGTTTGTGTACCGTTTATTGTAATTAAAATTATGATCTCAAGGTCTCCTTGCGAAGGGTCACGGGTCAACATCGGTGCAATGCGCTGACGACGATTAGAAGACTGATCCGGGTACGTAATATTTGGCACTAGAATCGATGACCTCTTCAACGAAACGTGATCGTATCATGACCGACCCGGAAGACATGTCGGATGCACATATCTTGAATATGTCGACCTTTACCATCTATTACCATAAATCTGCGTGCATATAAGTACTGTCCCATTATCTGTCAAGTATTATGTTTTAGTACTCTATAGATAAGGCAGATAGGAAATTATTTTTTTTTACACTTTATATATTGTACTTTGAGTACTTTGTTTATCGTTGATAAATTAATAAATTTCGATATTTTTTGGTTGGTTAACAATTATGTGATCGCTTCGCAATATCTTTAATCATAAGTGTTATAAAAAAATTACGCACCATCTAACGAGTATAAGCAACAAGCTTCAATTTAAGTTTAAAAATTTGCTTTAGTAATTTTGAAACAATAACATATGTTTTATGTTTAACCGATTAGAAATAACGTTGTAGTCTATCGTTCTACGCCTCTACGTTTTATGGTAACACGTGACCGTCATACTGCATTTGAATATTAGTTTTTAAGCATTTGTCTTTTGTGTTGTCAACTGTGACTTTAGAACCTATATTTTATAAAAAGTACATCAGAGTATTTAGTTCAAGATCAGAACCATCCTACCTTGAAGGAAAATCTTTTTATTTTAAGGGCACAAAAACAGCTACTTGCATGAAGTGCTGACTGGTATAAATTATGCGGTCTATTTAATACTATGAAGGTCGGTTATTTTTTTGCTTTTGAATTTGTTTACTCTGATATCATTAATACTTTTTAAAAGAATACAAATTTGTTCCTCCATAGATATCATATGATACCTGTTTTAAATTGTCTAATTTAATTATAAAACTTATGATAAACTAATAACGTTACTTATTATAATTTAGATCAATATTGTTAAACCTTGTCATTTTAAATATTACAATAAACTTTTATTGTAATATTTTCTTAATGTAGAATGTTTATTAACTAAGCTCTGTTCATAAACAATAAATTGTGATGTAAAAAAAACTCATAGTTTAGTGTGCCAAAAGTTTTTCATGTTGTATTATGTTAAATAAAACTCGTCGATATCAACGTATTTTGTTTTACAACTCTAGTAACATTAAAAAAACCTTTAAGTAGAGACACGGTGTCTAATCAAATGTATCGACACTGTACTTATGAGTAGTATCGAAAGAAAAGTATCGTGCAGATAAAAGTATCGAAAAAATAATATCAATACCTCAAGGTATTGATACTTTTCTTAAATTTTACACTATGTATAATTTTACAACTTATTTTCCTTGTTCTAAATTTGCTTGTGGGTGACATATGTGGCGTCTGGGACGTAAATCTACAAAGCGCATGCGCGATACTATCTTATCCAATCACTTTGTATCGTTGTGTATACGTCGCTCTCTTTTGCTCTACTTTCTTGGCGTCGAAATAAATAGTTCTCTTTTTCTATCTTTTTACGTCATATCTTTCTTCTCTCTCATGTAACGAAGTGTGCCTAAACGTGACGCGACCTTAACATTTTACCCTCGATTCTCGTCCACTTATCGATTAGCGAATCGCCGCCTAAGAAATTTCACTTAAAAAAACAAAAACATAAAACAGATCAACGAAACGTTTAAAAAAGAGAGTGAACGCGAATAAATTTCTAAATTTCTTGGTCTTACTCTTGAATTTTACCACCATATCTGTGATTCCAACCCGATGACGTGATAATAAGTGCGACAATGTAATAATTGTGACTGACGGGAACATGTATACAACTATAACTCACTGCCGAGCATATGTCAGGGTTAAACTCTAGTCCCCTCACTTTACTCCATTCAATTACAACATTTACATATGCTATATATATATATATATATATATATATATATATATATATATATATATATATATATCGATAGTCGGAACGTAAAATATCCGGTATGTAGCTTAATGTTCTTGGCCAACATAAGGCAGCGAGTCCTAGTAAATTCGAATCAAGCGGATTGATGAAGAAAAATAATGATAAATATTAGATTGAGGAAAAATGTTCACTGATGTACAGAGGGGGTAAAATCTATTAGATTGACTTCTAGTGTTATTCACGCTTCTCTGGTTGTAAGAGTCTTCTCGTAAATTGGCTCTCTTCGTTTGAATGGAACAAACGAAAGACTTTGTATTTTTCACATTACAGACTGTATGAAGTACATAATCTTAGAGTTACAGGTGAAGAAATGATAATAATTTTTGTATTTGTAAATAGATGATACTAACCGCGATAAATATTTCTATGTATAAGAAGAAACAGATCACTGGAAATAAGAAGCAATTAAGATATGTAAAGTGCCTTTTCTTGTTTACTGATTACGAAATTACATATACAAATTATCTAAATTATATAGTAACGTACAAACTTCATTCCTATCTTGCGAACAAAGTTTTCAATAAGGAACTATAATTGCTGACGTCATTTCAAACAACCGAAAAAAAAGAAAGTTAGCATTTCGTAGCTTAGGGCTATATTTCGAATAAAATAATCCCGTTTATTTTTCGGAGCGTATTATACGCGAAACACATATATACATACACAGAACCACTTGTATAATAACAACTTTGTGCATATGTCATTCAGATTATACAAACTAAAAAGATATAAAAATATCTAGTTTTGTATTTAATAAATAAATTTTAAATGTTTATCGTATTTTGTTAGCAAATTTAAATGACTGAATTAGTTACTTTTTTTTGTTTGCGTCTATTTTATTACTTTATTATTATGAATTTGTATTGTATTACGGCGATACAGGAATATTTGTTTGTATTACGTCGATACAGGAATATTTGTTTATTATTATGAATTTGTATTGTATTACGCCGTTACGGGAATATTTGTTGCTCGATACAGGAATATTTGTTTGTATTACGTCGATACAGGAATATTTGTCGATACAAGAATATTTGTTTGTATTACGTCGATACAGGAATATTTGTATATTATTATGAATTTGTATTGTATTACGTCGATACAAGAATATTTGTTGCTCGGTAGACTAAGACGTCCAGGCGAGATGTTCAAATGTATGTTTTATTGCAAAAATAATATAACTGTGAATGATAGACCAAAGCCAATTCCGAAACTATATGAAACTATATGTAAATTATTTTCATTTGTGATAATTATTTTTGCTTGCCTGGTACTGCATTTTGAATGAAATGCTGTGCTGTCCTTGATGATAATTTCATTTTTTTCTTTCTGCAAATGAAAGATGATGAAAGTGATGCTGTTAATAAAAAAATTGATTTGAAAGTGCTTTCACTGTCAAACATTAAATTTATAATTCGTTTACTCAATAATTCTTGCTTATTTTGAATATTTTGTTTTGCTGTTTTTTTAAATAAATTCGTGTTGGTGTTTGCATACTTAGTATTTATTGTCCCTAATAATGGCAATTAAGTCGAAAAAATGTTGACAAGCAAGTTGTTGTAAAAATTATGTATTGAGAAAACTAATTAAAAAGAGAAAAAAAAAACAACAAATGAAAAGTTTTTGTTGATGCCCTACGTACATCGAGGTATCAAAGAAATAAAATTGAACAATTAAGGCTATAAAACACTAGACTAGATAACCAACTTTTTATACAGTTGTCGTTAAATTGTTATAACAAGCCGGCTTCTTTAGATTCCTGAGAACAAAGTAATACGATTATAATACATTTTTTTTGTTATAATCCTCTTATTCTGTTCTCACCATATACCATCAATGCTAATACAAAGGTTAAGCCTCCTGTAAAACATGCACACCGGGTGATGGGCTGTGTTGTCAAAGCGATATACTCGTACGACCCGCTGTATCGAACACTTTATTCAGCCTTGATGGTATTGTATATATTGGGTAATATGGCGTTAAGCTAACATCCCCTATTTGTAAAGTAAGATTTCAGACAATCATAAGTTTTGTTCAAACTGTTGACGTATTTCTCGAGTTGAAATGAATAAATATTTTTATGAACCAGAAACAAAGAGGTTAGCACATTGAAATTGATTCTAAGGATTTGCTTAATAAAAGAGATGAAAAGCCAAGTGGATGACAAGGAAACGATCCGTTTTATTTTTTTTTCGGTTTTAGTCACAATCTTATTTTATTGCTTGGGAAATTTGATTACACTATCTATTATGCATTTTCTTTTTTGTAACTAATTTGAACAAAAATTTAAAAACATTTTTATTTAATAATGAAAATAATTTTATTCAAATATACATCGCGTGCTCAAAAAGATCCTGTTTAATATACATTTCAATTTCGCTACTTATATCTTGATCATTTTGTAACTTGAATTTTCTTTTATGTGAATATAGTGAATTAAATTAATTTTACATGTGATTAATGTTATATTTATAGTTTTGTGATATTAATGATGAACGTGTATTCTATTAATTGCGATCGTTCCTTGACTTAAACATTTTTTTATTTTATTTCCTTGATATCTGTTAATGTTGAAACGTAACTCTGAATATGTCAACATTCAGAGAAAATTTGAAATGTACATGAAATTAAATAGGAGCATTTTGAGCACGCAATGTATATTTGAATAAAATTATTTTCATTTTTATTTATTTTTGTTCAAGCCAGTTACAAAAAAGAAAATAAACAATTGATAGTGTAATCCAATTTTCCAACAATAGAGCAAGATTGTAACTAAACCAAAAAATAATAAAACGGATCGTTTCTTTGTTATCCACTTGGCTTTTTATCTCCTTCATTCAGCAACTCCTTAGAGTAAATTGCACTGCGCTTGTCTCTTAGTTTCTGGTTCATAAAATATTCAAAATGGCTCTCCAAAAATTGAACGATTCATGCTACAATTCGTATTAGGTTCATTCATAATGCGCTTTCACTAATATGCGTGCGCGTGCGTGCATAACAACGTATTTGCTTTGTTAACGCAATAGTGTTCATGTTGTTATCGTTTAACGTATTGTTCTACACTACATAATAAACAGTCGACAAATCACCTTCTTTCTGTAATATCACCGGTAGTAACAAAAAATACATCATTCCTCGAAAAAGTAACCACTTAAAGGGGGTCAAAACGGTATAGAAGAAATGTACAGTGAACGCCAATCAACGCACTATATGTAAAAATTCTTAAAATATACCAATATTTTTTCATCCAAAATTTAGAATTTTATAAAGGTTAATTTTCTTAAAAAAAAACAAAAATACGCGTCTTTTTCAATACGTTTTTTATTCGTAAATAACTCTGTTTTCAACATGTTCTTTGTTGTCTTATTTGTAAATAGTCCTTATTTCATAGTAACATTTCCTCAATCAAGCCTTTCGCAGATTTATCATGTATGACATAATGCACGGGTTTTACTAAAACAGCATATTGAAAAATCTGTTCCTTTAACAGTTTTGTAAATATGCGTAATATTTACGGTTTAATTAGTGTATTTTAAACATTTCAAAATGATCAGTTCTACGAAGAGTATCTATACTTGTAAATAACAATGAAGTGTCTGTCAGTAAATTAAACGACCGCTTTTAAATTGGTGGGTCCCTTATAGGATACCTTCTTCTTCTTCTTTGTCAGCACTACAACCTGGTGCAGGTCAAGGCTTTCCCAATCTGCTCACTCCCGGTAGTACGTCTTGATGCAAGGTTTCTCTACCTGTTGACTCCCAAAATGTTTAAGTCTTTCTCTACACTGTCCAACCACCTTTTGGGGGTTTTACACTTCTCCTTGTACCTTCAATCTTTGCGAACCTCAGTTTTTTAGTTGTGTCCAGATCTTCCCGTCTAAAAACGTGTCCCAACCATCTGGTTCTGTAGGGCTTGATTATGCTCAAAATGTTTGCTTGCCCGTATTTAGTATAAATTTCATTGTTGTACAAGCTTCTCCAGATATTATTTTCTTTGACCACTCCAAAAATTGATTGCAGGATCTTTCTTTGAAAGATGAGTAGCCTATTGTTTTCTGCTTTATTGATTGCCCAGGTTTCACTACCATACAAAAGGTAGGTCTGATGAGAGTTTTATATAGATTTATTTTTGTATCAACAGAGATGGGTTTTGATTTGAGTTGTCTTTTAGATAATAGTAACATCTGTTTGCCATCAAAAGTCGGTTTTCAATTTCAACTTTAATTTCTTTCTTATTTAATGCATAGTGCATTTTTTCAAAATGCACTATGCATTTGGTACAATTACAAGTGTTATCCTATAAACGGATGCATGTTTCCCACTCTCTGCGCTATACCTTGAAAATGGTTAGTCATAAAAAATGTATATAATCAAACTTGCAGATAATTTTATGCTCTACAATTACTGTAATAATCTCTAACGACATATACGACATATTTGCAAAAGATCGATTTTCGTAACCTTTTGCCCTTCGATATTTTGACACGCCGACATGATATCTTCTTAGACTTTCAATTCATCTTTAAAAGATCAAAACAAAGATCTGTGCCAATTTTCAAGGTTTCCTCTTTGTGCTTTGAAGTTTAGCCTTTATTTCGTCTTATTTGACTATGTTATTATTAGATTCAGAGAATTAAGCACTCAAAAGTTGATATATTTGTATTATATTGTGCCTTTCATGATCCACTTTTAATATTAAGAAAGGTATATTTTTACGTCAAAACTGTGAAACGTAGGTGTCTTGACCTATTTTAGTTACACAGGTCTAGATATCACAGCCACATAGGTTAAGGTATATAAACTAAAAAACTCAACTACAAGTTTTATCCACATGAATGCATGTACACAAACCAAACACACTTACATAGCAAAAGAAAAGAAATTGGTGACCCCAATTACGTCAGGCCCTATACAAAGAGACTTCCATTGTTAAGTCTCCGTCGCCGTGTTTAGAACGACAACCAACCATAACTATCTAGTTGCTCGTCATTCGATTGGCATTCTATCATCTAGTGATATCCGTTTATGCAGACAAAAATCAATGGATAAAACACATCTCACACAGTGATCACCTTTTGCGGACATTGAAGCTACTTTTACCAAGAACAATGATGGATTTATCAGGTCACTACTTTGGACTTGTTTCTACGATTTGATTGGATTTCCGGTTTTGGATTAAACAATTACATGGTATGTGTTAAATTTAAGTATATAACTTACTCCGGTCAGGGACTAGATGTCTCCAGTAGACGACTAGACAGTGTTGTAACAATAATAGAACACAGTTTAGACATTTTAGATTCTGAAGTAAAAAAAAAATCCAATACGGTTAGCCCATTTATTTGAGACTCGATTTTTACGTGTAACTGTTGGTTATGGATGAGATTACCAGTCTAATTCAGTATCAAATATTATTTTAAAAGAATGGTTAACTGAATTTAATTAATTAACTCTTGAATTAATATTGGAAATTATAAAAGTTATTTCCATCTAAGGGCAATGACAACGAAACTCTGCATAGCCACGCATTTTCTACTTGATACTTGTCGCCGGGATTTTCCAGTATACAAATGTTCATATCCAAAATTCGGTTATAACTTGAGAGATAACAAGCTACTTCAAAGAAAACAAAGTAATCGCTCTCATAAAATTACATTCTAATGACGTTGGGCTCGCAGCGTGATGTTGCGTTACGTGAACGAGAGAAAGCGTCCCTCGGTGCTGTCGATCGCAGCATCCGCACAATGAAGCACTTTCTCCGTACTCCATCTGCAGTGGCTGTATCTGGATCCACTTTTGTTTCTTGAGTGTGTTGGGATTGTATTAATGATTTCTTTTATTTTCTGTCTATTGGTATAGGTCTCTAAGTCAGTAAGACTTATGTTTATGATACACGTATTTAAATTGTTGAGAATTATTTTAGACATTTATATTTTGGATTAATTGAAGAGTTAGTTTTGTGGCAGTTTTGAAAGATGTACCTTTCGTTTCGTTTAAACGAAAATTGTATTTAGTTAAGTTTTACTTTCATATGAGAATTTACTGTGTTGACATGATGACATGACTGCTCAAAAGAAAGTGTTTTTTGTTCCCTCGTAGTTACGAAATGTTTCAACTGATTTTAATAAATGAGATCTGCTAAAATATATATATATATATATATATATATATATATATATATATGTGTGTGTGTGTGTGTGTGTGTGTGTGTGTGATATTACAGTCCAAATCTCGTTTAAAAATTCCAAAAATGCATAATAATAATTTGGGTTTTTCTTCGTCTATAAAAGGGTAGAAAGTCTGTCGGTCTGTTCCACAATAAAGCGTAAGAAATAAAGGGTAGTAGTAGATAGTAGCGCACAAGTCCACAAAGGAGACATGTTGTCGCAAAGTAAGTGCTCTTTTCATTACAAAATTAGAGATGCAAATCTTAACTATAGGAAATAGTTTAGGAATTTTTGCTTTATTTTAGCAGGATTTTTTTATATTTTGCTTTAATGATATGTTACGGTTGAAAATTGAATAGAATGACAAGCCTATTTTTCACTTTTCCGTTCAATTTTTCAGGCAGTCGTGTTGGTCTTTTCTGGAATTTTTTTAGGATCATTTGAGTATTATATAATCTTAGTTTTAATTTCGTATAGAACGTTGAAATGACTGTTCAAAGAGCTAATTTGTTTAAAGTTAATTTTTATTTAATATTTATTTATATTTCGTGAAATTGCAATTATAATAAAGATAATTTTGACTCCAGAAGTAGATATTAAATTTTTTTATTATTTTTATTTCATTTATAGCTCTATTTAATATTCAAATATATTTAGTTTTACTTGTCATAATACGGTATATTTAATACATATATATATATATATATATATATATATATATATATATATGATTTTTTTTAAATTCCGTCGTAAAAGTATTCTACGATTCATTTACGTGAAATAGTAAATTAAAAATTGTGTTATTTCAAAAGTAAATTTTTTTAATGTCTTATATTTTTCGATATTTTAATTTTTGACTAGTATAATTTTTCTGTAGATTGTACAATGCAACGATTAATGTTTTTTATGTTCATGATATACTGATATGACATGCCATTCTCGGTCAAAAATGATAGCGTGCCCTATGCTAGTGTAAAAGAATTAATGTATCTGACGTCGTTAGTTTTGTTTGCTTGGAACGTATTGAAAGGTTTACAAATGAGTAGGTATAGAATATCTAGAATTCCTAGAAAAAATAGGTTATTTAGAAAAAATAGGATTATATAGAAATTTTCTCTATACAGGATTATATAGAGTAAATTTCGAAAAAAGATTCAGACTCAAAAAATTAATTTTTAAAACGTGAACATGGAATGCGGAAAGAACATTAAAAAAAGCAACGTAACGTAAGCTGCCCATAACTTTGTTAATAATGGTGAAACTTTTAGTTCGAACATAGTTCATGCAATATTAATTTACTGCAAGAAATGCATACCGTTCTTACCGGTTTTAACTTTCATAAGTCGATTGAAAGTAACAGTTAACACTAACCTACATAAACACTGTTCCAGTTGAACGAGCAGTTTCCTAAGTAACTATGCACTTACAATGTAGACCATATTTACACTGCAATTCCTCGTGGTGCATCGGCCTCATCAATTAGCGTCGTTACGTCCCGACTCTACATAATTACGTTCAGTTGCATTATTTCCCAGTCGTCGCACCGCTCTTTTCATCATTTCTGCACCGGATGTTACGATACGATTGAGTTAACGTGTGATATGGACGAGCGAATAATATTGTATTCGAGGTATTATTCACTTGTCCCTTATTTCTTTATCGCTGATTATATATAAAGTGATCTATATAAAGCTGATCGTATATAAAGTTGATCGTATGTCTAGTTTATCTTTTATTCTTGGGAATAAATAGGAATTGCAGTAAGGGATGTAACCCATAATTTCTGATACTGAAATATTCGGTCGTTCGTCTGACTGAGTTACAGAAGAGTTGTCGTGATGAAGGAGGGTTTTACTGTGAGGACTGTGAGATATTGCTCTGGAACTTTTTCCAAATCAACAGACTAACAAGTGCTGGTATAAAAATATGTGATTACTACTTTTTAGGGTTCTAGAGCCAAATCGGATTCTTTATTGTTTTCCCATGTCTGTCTATTTATCTGCCTGTCCCCTGTGTATAACATCCGTTTTACTCACAGACTATTAGAGCTATAATACTGAAACTTAGCATGATTATACATATTACAATGTCTTCAAAGTTATGAAATAAAATTTTCTAAATAATTTTTAGAGTACCACCCCTACATGTTAATGAACTTTTTCGCAAATCTCATTATAACTTTATTTAATCATCGATATTTTCAAAAATATTGGGGTACATCGAGAATACTTTTTTCCATTTACAATATATTAAGCTTTAAAATGGTCACTATTATTGGATATCTGAAAAGAATACAAATAGTTTACGGGTAATAAAAAATAATAAATTTATGACATGTAACTACATGTCATAAATTTATGTGAAAAGGGTCTTGAAAAGTTCATGGAAACTCCATAGCAGTGACTTAAATCAACTGCAAATTAATTTGTATTTAAAAATATGTTTTTATTGTTTGTGAAAAGTATACTAAGCAATATGTTTACATATTTACATGGTGAGAAACAATATGCATCATGTTTTACACCTATGAAAGGTACAGTAGGCAACATATTTGCGTTGTGAAAAATTAATATTTTTAAATCTTTTAATACTAATACTAAGTATACCTAAATGTTTATGTGCCTAAATGTGTACAGAATCCTCATAGTGCGAGTTCTACTTGTACTTGATAGGTTTTTTATTTTCCAGAACTAAAACGTTGTATGCAATTCTTCAGAAGGAGACACCACTGCACATACTGCTACTTGGTTTCGTACTCGTAACAGAACATACAAATTTACTTATCTGTGACGATGTCGAGTAAAGTATTTCAGAGATCTCTGTGGAATTTTTATAACATTTTGTTATACCGATCAACGTGACAGTTTTTGAGTTTCAGTCAAATCGGAGAGTATCCACTTGGCACAGAGCTTCTTGACACCTAATGATCATAAAGAATTTTCTATACTTGTCGCATACCAATACCTAGACTCGCGTGAATCTACTGTTTGGTGATCTCTTGTCAATCTTTATCACGAGCTGCATAGTATTGGTGTTATATTCAGTTGCCGCTACTGAGAGACGTCCTTTGCCCAGATCATCACCAAGATTGGTACAAGTTCGAACTCGTTAAACCAGTTGTAAATAGTAGTGATAGATGGGGCGTTATCATAAAATGCCAATCGACGTAAATCGTAACTTTTTTGTTGGTTAAGAGCACAATGAAAGACATAAAATGATATTAAACGAAAATGTTCATGCATTAGATTTTTCTTGGCATTATCCACATAATTTTCCAATTACTGTCAGTTTTTAAAATAAAATAACAAATCAAGCAAAGTGCCAAAGAGTTGGATGTTGGACATTTTAATTTATTTTTTATTACCATTATACGAATGACCAGTTTAAAATAACTTAATGCTACCTTCGTAACAGGAAATAAATTTCAATAAGAGTAAAAAATATACAAATTTCTAAATTTAATACTATAATCCTATGCTATATATATCCTACCCTGAAAAATATATAAATTTCTAAATTTAATACTATAATCCTATGCTATATATAATCCTACCCTGAAAAACATACCAATTTCTAAATTTAATACTATAATCCTATGCTATATATAATCCTACCCTGAAAAATATATAAATTTCTAAATTTAATACTATAATCCTATGCTATATATAATACCACTACTACCCTGAAAAAATCAAAAGAGAATTTCGTAAAATAAGATACTTGATACAAATAAGGCCTATGTTCTAATATGGCCTTTATACTCAAAAATAAGAATAAACCCAACTTCGAAAATAAGATACTTGGTACAAATAAGGTCTATTTAAAATTAGGTAGGCCTTATTTGTATCAAGTAGCTTAATTTCGAAGTTGGGTTTATTCTTCGTAATTTTTGGGTGTACAGGCCTTATTAGAACACAGGCCTTATCTGTATCAAGTACCTTACAATCTGTCTCAAATGAGAGTGATTCTTATAAAAGTTCAGCCACCTCGATCATAGTAAAATTATTAAAGAATAAACAGTTATTAATTATAACATTTGCGTTATATAATCTCCAGACGACATCTCGGTTGTTTCCCGTCGTATCACGCAATGAACTTTTACTTTTTTTTTTTATAATTAAAACGTTACGTTATAAAGACAAATGCGGTGTTAATAAATGACATTCTTATGTAAAAATCAGAAAAAAAGTTCGTGTTAACTGGCTGCCGTTTTGCATTAACAGGAATTATATTTTATGTTTATATAAAGTAATGCACACTATCGAACATTACCTACAATACTTAAAATGAATTTTAGATGCACTAAAATAATAAAAATGAATTGAAAGGTATGAAAAAACTTCACCAATATATATGGCAGTACTCTTGCACGAGAGAGGGAAAATGAATATGTATATAATGGAAAAGTCGGAAACGGAAAAAGGTAGACATGAAAATTAATGTGTGATTAAAGGGAAAGCATGAAAATTAGCACTTGATTGAATCACGATGAAAATAAATGAAACAAAAAGCCCGAAAGATCAATAACAACGTAACTAAGTCAGACTTGGAATTTTGAAGGAAAAAACAAAGTTCTAGAATTACTTTCGCATCGTCATTTGTGTGAATATATTTTAAAAGAAATATGTGTTAATAGATAGCCTTTCATTATTGCTTCCTGTTCTGCTAAGACAGGAAATTATGTATATTTATTTATATAAAATTGTAACATCTCAAAAAATATAAAAATAATTAAAAAATTCAAAATTTTAAAAAATTTTTGGACGATTGTATTTTCACGAGTAATTATTACCTGAATAAATTAAAGTTCATTTGAAAGTTTATAGTTTTAGTTTTTGGAAAAAAATTAGAAAGTGTCTTTCTGTATTAAACGTTAAAAAATGATGCCTTGATTTTTTATTAATTTTGATAGTGTCCGTGCAGTGTAAAACGAAGCAATCGAATAAACACATTAGAGCTTTTCTTTCTTTCTCTTAAAAATTCATATTATTTTAATTTTTGTAATAACTTTCTTGACCAGATTATTAGCTGTCAAAGAATAAAAGACATTTTTGTCTTTGAACTAACCAAAAGATACAAGATCGTTTCGAATAATGATTGTAATAGAAGGAGTTAATTATTTATGATGGAAAAGCACGAACTATAGAATAACCCCAATCATTATATTGAGGTAATACTATGGGAAGAATTAGACGGATTTATTTTTCAATAATATTTTAATTCAATATCATAGTTTAAATATTTAATATATTTGTCGTTAATTTTATAGAAATTCATTATCACTTATTATAGTTTAAGAAACAAATAATCTTGAAAATAAAAAAGATGTGAAAACATTTTCCAAGTGTTTTCAACTGAAGTGAGCGATTTAGAAATAAGCTATATCGGAAAAAGTTACAAAGGACATGTTATACAAATAGTAATTATCACTTTACATCGTTAAGGAAATTTCGCGCGGAGAGAAAATAAACATTTGTTGTTCAAAATTTGTTGTTTCAAAATAAAAAATTGTTGTTTGTACAGTAAAACGTTATTGCTTCATCAAAGACCTTAAGCGCATTATAAAGGACATTGATTTAAAATCCGGAAAAATTTGTAATTTCTTAATAATTGTATTTGTGCCTCCTTCATACTTCGAATTTCCAATTTTTTTTGTGTTTTGAACTGTTAAATTGTTGAACTGTATATTTATATAACAATTGTTATATTTAAGCAGTTTTACTGCCCCTTTCTCTTTGAACAAACGAGAGAAAACATTTCGAATGTTCGGAAATATTTAATGATTTCTGACTCACCAGTTCGCAAATATATAATGGATAATAATTCAGCAGTTGGCAACAATTGAATAGTTTAATAAATCAAACTATTTGAAATATAGTTTAATTAGAACGTAATCTATCATTTATAAAGAAGCATCATATTCCTAAACTTTTCACTTATATTATTAACAGTTATTATGAATAGTTTAGTAGTTTTTGTTTATACAGTTATAATATGTATATTCTTTTTTAAATCTAATCGTTACTATAAAAACACGAGATCGCATTAAGTTCAAAGCTCGCCAAAATTTTGATAACCTATACCAGTTTATGTGCCAGGTCTTTATTGATTGACAACGAAGAATGTGAATCCAAAGTATCTAGGAGAATACAATTGTCTAAAGCCAGCATGACTAAATTTACAAAGTTATGGCGTGTTAAACACGTCTCTAGAATTTTCGAAGTAAGTTTTCTAAACCCTGATATTTCTCATTTTTCTGTACGTAGTCGAGACATGGATTATAAACAAAGTCGGAAGAAAGAATATCGACGCATTTTAAATGTGACGTATGCGCAGTATGCTACAGAAATCCTGGACTGCCAAATGAATTAATGAGAATCCTCGCATACTTTTTCCACATAGCTCGATGCGAAGAAGATCGTCTAGAAAATCTATTCATAGTGGGCAAAATAGCTAGAAAGAGACTAAGAGGCCGTTTTGCGGCTAAATGGTCGGACCAGATGGAAAAGCTGTCCGCGACGCCACTTCCAAGTTCGGACCCAATGGATAATAATTATAAAATCTTGCAAATCGGCTTCTCCAAATCGATATGGTCCTCGACCATGAGGAGACGACTAAAATGGAAAAACGATCGAAACCTAAACACGTCAATAGGTATAAATATTTTAAATAGATATTTCATTTTGGTCGTGAGCGAAACGTGATTGTACCGTTAGTAGTAGAGCTAGTTAAATATTGAATTGTCAATGTTCTTACTTTGTTAAATACATAGCGCCATGACACAGCGTGTTGCCCACAAGACATTTTATATGATTACTGTGAACATTATTATTACATGTTAAATTTGTGAAGGGATGCTTGTATAAATAAATGTAATATTTGTAATAATGTTGAAATTAAGTCGTTATGTAAAATGTAATATTTGTAATAATGTTGAAATTAAGTCGTTATGTAAAATGTAATTTTTGTAATAATGTTGAAATTAAGTCGTTATATAAAATGTAATTTTTGGAATAATGTTGGAATTAAATCGTCATGTCGTATGGTGAAAGCTTTAAATTAATAATAAACAAACTGAGTACGTTATATACACGGTGTCCGGGTGTAGATGTCGGAGAAAGAAAAACGTTATTCGCTGGCTATAAAAGTATAAAGTGTCGTTGAAATAAAACATAAAACACGCTCTTTTTCTAATTGAGTGCAAAAATATTACACATAACTCTTTTTAACACACCTAATACTTGTCCGGAGCGCGGGGCTTACCCGGGCAGCTAGAAGTCTTCGTAGCTGTTCGCGGGTTATTTCCCTTCGTGGTGCTGAATAATGTGCACAAGTATTGTATGTACGAAAAAGATGACAAATATTTATGAATATTATTTTTAATTTTCTGGTTACTATTTTTCAATCAAAGAATGACATTTTTCTTTTTCGGACACCGTGAATAAATAAATAAATACATATATATATATATATATATATATATATATATATATATATATATATAAATGTTGTGTCAAAATGTACACGACTTTAAATAATGAGGATCTCAGTTGGTTTCTACTGTCGTAGCAAAGACCTTTTGTAGAAATGAACAAAATTGTGGTTCGGTGCTAACTCTTGAAGCTAACTCTTTACGTGTTAGGTTAGGTTAGGTTAGGCTACAGTTATCTTTTGACTGATTAGCCTAATTCTCGTATTTCCACATCGATTGTATTTTAAACTAACAATTTTTTTTTCAAATAAAAAACTATGAATTAACGGAATTCTTTTAGATGAACGCTTCTCAAAACGGAGGTCGCGTCCCCCAAGGAGGTCGCGGTGATATAGCAGGTATTGGAGCGTGGCAAAACACTTGTGCGGTCACGTACGAATGCAACATCAAATTGATACTCCTCTGTTAATGCCGAAAGCATTACAAAAACACTCCACAAAAATACTATCTTCGTTATTCTCCTTTTTAATACCGAAATTTAATCTGTCTTACTTGAATTAAAGATAACGTTTTAAAGTAAATTGAAATATTTGCACTCGAGGGGGTCGTTAACAGAGAATGGCTATATTTTAATTCAGAGATCGTTGGTATTGCTACAATACTTGTTGATGTTCGATTTGGATCCTCCCCAACATTATTGTTGTTAGTGATTAGTAATAGCTATTGGCGTTCTTAGTGATTTGCGTTAGATGAATGTGTGACGTGTAAATTATTGGGTTAGTTTTTGTGTTTCTTCAAAAACTAACCCGATAATGTTTTCAAACTTTTAACATTGGCAGTATTTTATAGGCCAAATAATATGGAATCACTCGTTTTCTGGACAAAAATTTAATTAGCCTATTGAATATATTTGGCGTTAATTTTGCAGAAATTCATTATTCACAATTAAATGAAACTACATAATGTAGTATTATTTCTACTTTCTTTAAGTTCTTTACCACGACCTAGTTTCATTGTATTACAACATCTTCAGGTGGGCTGATGTTGTAATACAACGAAACCTAGGTCATGGTAAAGAACTTAAAGAAAGTAGAAATAATACTACATCAGGTAGTTTCATTTAATTATGTTTAATTAGCCTATAAAATATACCTCTCATACAAATTTCTATAAATCTCGTGCGTTCTTACAGTGGAACGCTGCACTGTATTGTGCTTTATGAGCCCGACAATACAAATACTTTATAAGTACAACAATTAAATAAAAGAATAAAATTTTATTACGACATCACAAAGATCATATGTACACGTGTAGGTTGTATTGCGCAATTGCGAAACTTTATGCTGCGTGGCTGTATACTTTATTTATTTTTCTTTTTATCGCATAAAATCTATTTGATCTGTAATAGTATATTTGATGTGATGTTAGGTAATTTTTATCCGTCCTGCTTGGATACAGATGTCGTTAAATTCATACAACAAACGAGTTTCTACGTGTTCATGAGTTCAAAATAATAAAATATAATCAATATTTTTTTGCATCTTCTCCCGTTCTCGGTATATGCATTTTTAAGATTAATGCAAGGGTTAAGCGTTCTGCAGTGTACGCATACCGGGCGCCATATGGAATTATCAAAGCAATAAACGACACGACGCACCAAACACCTCTTCGACCTTGAATAGTGGGCGACACGAGTATTTTTCGAACGATTATACCAATAATTCAAAGTGTTTATGATAATGAAACGTTTAAACGTAATTATGATTGAAGAAATTAAGAAAATATTTTGTTATTGAAAACTATATTAATTCTACATCATAAAAATCAAAATTAAAACACATGTCATTACATTGTTTTCATCTTGAATTTTTGAGAGGGATATTAAAAAAAATGTTGCTGTACCACTTACCCAATATTCTGTATATAAATTACCACTTGATCTTAAAAGAAGTGTTCGTGTCCCATATAAAAATGTAATTATGTAATTGCTAAGTTACTCAAGACGACACTTTGTTTCATCTCCTATGTATTACGAGATAAGACATGGTGAAATTATTACTACGCGACTACCATGAACCATAAATTTATGCAATGAATGACTCCAAAACAGAGTATTAATTAACTAAAAACTGGTCAAGAGCAAGCGACAAACCCGATTTCATATATTGCATACAGGTACTTAATTGGTTAGTCAAAGAAATAATTATGAAATGAATTCATAACTAGCACTATATACGACAGTGCTAGTTTTTAATTAATTAACTTAGAATTCCACATCAAAATAACTTTTAATTTTCTGTTTTTGCTTCTGTTTTTTGCTTCTGTTTTCTGTCTTTCTGCTTCTGTTTTTTACCACATAATGAAAACATGGCCATTTTTTAAATGCTTTTCGATTTAATTTCCATAGTGTAAAGATCAATAATGTTACTTTTTTAACTTGGTGAATAGATTAACAAAACCAATTTCAGGGTTACGTCCCATACCTCTGAATGAATTGAGATGAAAATCTTATTCAGAATGTCTGAAGCCTTGAGAACAGATTGGACACTAAAGATTTTATGGTTTTATATATCTCTACTTTTAGGTCCTACAGAACTGATATATTGTTTAAGTTTTTGAATAGAGCTACTTTCTAAAGAAGGAATCGGTAGGATATGATGATAAAAAAACAATCTATTTAAATGATTTTCAAATGCGTATATGTGGGTGTGTGTGTTTATATTGACAATGGAAAATCATAGTTAAGAGGTACACATGCTGAAAATATTTATGTAAGGTGATAATATAGTTTTGAAATTGGGAGAAACAGAAGGTTTTCTCTGGTATTTCCTATTATTACGTATAGTTGTTCATTAGCGAACAATGACCATTTTTGGATTCATTTTTTTGGGGTTTTTGTCGGTCTCCTTGTATGTCTCGTTGGTAAACTCATTTGTCAGAGCAGTATAAAAACATTACTAAATCAATTTGGATATATCTTTCACTGAGCTGATGCGTTCGTTGGGTTCAGATTAAGATTTAGACTTCTTTTTATCCCGGTCTAATATTCCATTTTGGACCTAAAATTCAATTATTGTTCTTCACCCGAAACTTATTTCTCACGCAATAAGAACACAGTCTGTGGTATTCAAAATTAACGTATGTCGAGGTGGTTAATGTGTTCAACTGGAAGACCGTATTTTGTCCTTTATTTTTTGAAGCTGCTGGAGAACAACATTGCTTTATTAATGAATATTTTTTTTAGGATAAATAAGACTTGTCGAGGGTTTTTTTAATGTCGAGAAAGCAGAATACATATGTAGATTATTTCAGATGAATTGTATTTCAGATGAATACAAAATTTTGTCACTTTCGTGATGTTATAATTTATTTAAATAATCTTCATCTCTTACGCTGCCTTCACACATATTAATTTATCTATTTGAATAAAAACGTGGTTGCTTATTCTAATTTGGCTTGCAAGCGGCCCCTTCGTTTATTCAGTAACGAGTTCATCCACCATAACGCCATTGATGGCTGCGTCGGCTCATATACGCCCACCAGGTAATTGACAATCGCGGGCAATACCATTTTAAAATGTTAATTACACAAACGACCTTGTGTGACGGGTGTTACATAACCTCGGTTCAAGTTTCGGCTCGGAATATTTTTCACTTGTCCGTAAACATAATATGTATTATCATAATAACAATTTAAATAACTTATTCGGTTCATTCTGAGCGTGGCTTTGAGTCAGCGTATAACGAGACGGTATATAGTCGTAAATCAATAACTCTGAAGAAATTTCGACTAGAGCTGTGTTACTTTGCGATTCATCGTAAACTTAATTTCTCAATTATGAAATAATTTATTTTCAAATACATAGTCGAAAAGGTGTAAAAGGCGAAAATGGAATCTGGATTTGCCTTAGAGAGGAAGATATATAGAGAAGAAGATATAAGAGGAAGATATATAGTAACGTTTATAATTTGTAATTTGTTTTTTTTAATATTGTTTAATGCTGTATAACTTTTTAAAACTTCTTACAGTTTATCGAAATTGGAATTGTCACAAATCGGGATATGATATTAATTTAAAGGTAATTACACAAACGGTGTGATTAATTCTGAATATAGTCTAATAAAATAATAAACTGAATAATTGAAAATCATAACTTTACTTTATATTAATAATAATTTTTTTATAAACATTTAAATTATGTTCACCTTACAATCTATTTTAAATTATTTGATTCGTAATTTCAGGAATAGGCACGGACCATGTCATAAAAGGGGACTTTGTTCATTGCCCCCTCCCAAAACCCTTGAAAATTAAATAAAGGAATCATTTTTAATTTTGTTTGTCACGCTTGGTTTTGATTTATTATACATATTTACGTCTTTCCAAATTGAAACTTATTTTTTTTACTCTAATGTAATTGATAGATATGGCGGGCTTATTGCTACGAGAGCAATCTATTACAGCCAACCATAACGCCAGTTCAGTGCCATTGACGAACGGCCGGGAATCGAACCCGGGTCTCGTTGCGCCGAATTTTCAAAGGCCGTATGGCTTGTGATCAACTCAGCACACCACAGCGATGACTTATGTGACTCAAATCAATTTAGAAAGTAATAGAATCAAATCAATTTGGAAAGTAATGAAGAAAATTTAGAAGGCTATCACAGACTGAGAGGCGCAAAGATTATATCATTGAAAAATTATTCCATATTGTTAAATCACTATGTTATATTTAGTGGGTTTAAATTAGAATATCGACACATTTTTGGAATCCGTCAGAAAAAGGCAAAAAATTAAGTATAAATGGATCACATTAGAATTTTCAATATATATATATATATATATATATATATATATATATATATATATGTATATGTATATATATATATATATATATATATATATATATATAAACGGCCACTTATAGTAATAAACCATATCAGCGTTACTTTATTATTATTTGATGCATTTTATATGGCGATATGATGAGAATATTGTTATTTATTATTGAGATATCGTTTTTACCTACTTCAGTCATTAAAAATGCAAATAAATAAAAAAACGATGTAAAGTCCACAGACGAGCGTTTTCATAGGATACATTAAAAATGGCTAAAGTTTATTTTTGAATATTTTTTATTAATTTAACATAAAATTTGAAAATTTAGTAACGAGTGTGGCCTCCTCTACGACGTTTCGACGACGATTTTTATCATTTCCTGAGGAATACGATCCCATTCAGCGACGATCACATTTTTAAGGGCCTGAATGTTTTCTGGAGCTGTTTTTACGGCTCTGACGCGTCGTTTGAGATTATCCCATATGTGTTCTATCGGATTAAGGTCGGGACTTCTAGCTGGCTAAGTCTAATCGACGAATTCCGGCCTCCTGCATATAAGCATCAACGTCTCTAGAGCGGTGGGCGCGAGCGTTGTCGTCCATAAAAATGAACTCGCCTCCAACTGCTGTTAATGCGGGTTGGGCATGAGGAATAAGAACTTCTGTTATGTACCTTTGCGCATTAAGTGTGCCATTTTCAATAAAAACTAACTCGGTATAGTCATCTGAGTTAATACCAGCCCAAAACATTACGGAGCCTCCACCGTAAGGGGTGATTTCCTCAAAGCACACTTCTGCGAAGCGTTCTCCAGGTCTTCGTAAGACTCGCTGACGTCGATCCTCACCACTAATCGATATAAGAGCTTCATCGGAGAATAAAACACTATTCCAGTCTTGTTGAGTCTATGACGAACATTTTCAGCGAATCTCAATCTGGCAACTCGATGCTCACGGAGCAATGTAGGGCCTCGACCTGGGCGATAGCTACGTATATTTATGGCCTGAAGTCTTACTCGTGTACCTCTGACCTCCTCGAGGTTCTGTTTGCGATCCACGTACGTAACTTCACGATTTCGTAGCGCTTGACTGACTATGAAGCGATTGTCCCATGGCTCAGTGCACCGTTTTCTTCCAGAACCGAGCCTTCTACTGACGGAGTCCGTTTCTTGGTATCGTTGCCAGGTCCTTTGGACGGTGGAACGACTCACATTACACTGGTGAAACACATAACATTGGCTACAGCCTTCTTCAAGCAGCACAATAATTTTACTAGCTCTTATCGTTTTTTCAACCATACTGAGAACCGCAAACAGAAGTGAACTAATGCAGCAAATAGCAGAAATTAATTAATTTATTCGTTAAAATAAAAAACGTAACAAATGAAAAAGAACTTAATAAGGGTTGGATTTCATTTACCGCCAAAAACACGTTTTTGTCAGTGAAAGAGAATTTTCATTCAAAAAGAATAAATTTCAAATTTAGGGTATTCGTTTTTATGTGCCAGAATACACTATACCTGCCAGTAACAATTACAATTAATACAATCTCTTAATAAATAATATTTTGTTAATAATATGACAAAATCAAAACCGCTCGTTTTTTATGCAAGAGTGTATATATATATATATATATATATATATATATGTATATATATATATATATATATGTATATATATATATATATATATATATATATATATGTATATATATATATATATATATATATGTATATATATATATATATATATATATATATATATATATATATATCCTATATCAACGTATCAGGTATATCAACGCTTTTGATAAGACGTTAATCTTCACTTACCACTATTTAAGAAACATAACTAGTTACGTAAAGTTGTACATGGTAAAGCAAAATATTCAAAATACCAAAATTACATTTTCCTAAATTATGAAAATAGCACTTAAACATTTCAACATCGAAAAAACGTGTACATGGTAAAACAAAATATTGTAAATACTAAAGTTGGAGTTTCCTAAATTATGAAAATAAACATATAAAATTGTCTACATCGAAAATAACTAATCACGTAAACGTGAACATGGTAAAACAAAATATTGTAAATACTAATGTTGGAGTTTCCTAAATTATGAAAATAAACATAAAAAATTGTCTACATCGAAAATAACTAATCACGTAAACGTGAACATGGTAAAACAAAATATTGTAAATACTAAAGTTGGAGTTTTCTAAATTATGAAAATAAACATATAAAATTGTCTACATCGAAAATAACTAATCACGTAAACGTGTACATGGTAAAACAAAATATTGTAAATACTAAAGTTGGAGTTTCCTAAATGATGAAAATAAACATATAAAATTGTCTACATCGAAAATAACTAATCACGTAAACGTGAACATGGTAAAACAAAATATTGTAAATACTAAAGTTGGAGTTTCCTAAATTATGAAAATAAACATATAAAATTGTCTACATCGAAAATAACTAATCACGTAAACGTGAACATGGTAAAACAAAATATTGTAAATAATAAAGTTGGAGTTTTCTAAATTATGAAAATAAACATATAAAATTGTCTACATCGAAAATAGCTAATCACGTAAACGTGAACATGGTAGAACAAAATATTGTAAATACTAAAGTTGGAGTTTCCTAAATTATGAAAATAAACATATAAAATTGTCTACATTGAAAATAACTAATCACGTAAACGTGAACATGGTAAAACAAAATATTGTAAATACTAAAGTTGGAGTTTCCTAAATTATGAACATAAACATTTAAAATTGTCTACATCGAAAATAACTAATCACGTAAACGTGAACATGGTAAAACAAAATATTGTAAATACTAAAGTCGGAGTTTCCTAAATTATGAAAATGTAATATTTAAAATTGTCTACATCGAAAATAACTAATCACGTAAACGTGTACATGGTAAAATAAAATATTGTAAATACTAAAGTCGGAGTTTCCTAAATTATGAAAATAAACATTTAAAATTGTCTACATCGAAAACAATTAATCATGTAAACGTGTACATGGTAAAACAAAATATTGTAAATACTAAAATTAAAGTACCTAAATTATGAAAATGTAATATTTAATATTATCTACATCGAAAATAACTAATCACGTAAGCGTGTACATGGTAAAACAAAATATTGTAAATACTAAAGTTGGAGTTTCCTAAATTGTGAAAATAAACATTTAAAATTGTCTACATCGAAAACAACTAATCACGTAAACGTGTACATGGTAAAACAAAATATTGTAAATACTAAAATTAGAGTACCTAAATTATGAAAATGTAATATTTAAAATTGTCTACATCGAAAATAACTAACCACGTAAGCGTGTACATGGTAAAACAAAATATTGTAAATACTAAAATTAGAGTTTCCTAAATTATGAAAATGTAATATTTAAAATTGTCTACATCGAAAATAACTAATCACGTAAACGTGTACATGGTAAAACAAAATATTGTAAACACTAAAATTAGAGTTTCCTAAATTATGAAAATGTAACATTTAAAATTGTCTACATCGAAAATAACTAATCACGTAAACATGTACATGGTGAAACAAAATATTGTAAACACTAAAATTAGAATTTCCTAAATTATGAAAATGTCACATTTAAAATTGTCTACATCGAAAATAACGAACCATGTAAATGTTACATGGCAAAGCAAAATATAAAAATAACGTGGGCAGTCATGGAAACTGTCGACAGAAGCGAAACTTAAACATCTGAAATAATTATACCATCATTTTGCATTAGTGACTGTATTGAAGAGAGTTTTATCATTGATACATACATCGGAAACAAGTCTGTTTTTATTCAATTACATTAAACAAATCGATGTTTTCAGGGTTCCATGTAGCAAAAGGCAAAAAAAGAATATAAGACCCCATATAAGACCACTTACGTGTTCGTGTTTGTCCGTGTGTGACAACCGTTTGTCTTAGATATCATTTGACATAGAATTTTAGCATAAGAATAAATCATATTGGCCGAAATATATTTCATATATTCCAACATAATATTTAAATATATTTATAAAAAAATTTTGGAGGGGGAAAACAATGTAATATTTTTTTAAGATTCGCATATCGTGTGGGACATTTACAGAAAGAGAAAATTATATTAATTTTTCAAAACTATTTTTCCACAATTTAATGTTAACAGACGTAATCAGAAGTTAACTGGAAAATTGTAGTCACGATTTTTAATTTGTTTAACTTATAAAATACGTATTAGGAAATCTGTTTGCGTGGTGAAAAATAATGTTAATACTTTTAAATATATTAATAGAAAAACAATGTCCCATTAATTACTTATTTGAACCGACGTGCGGACGGAATCTTAATAATGTGAGTTATACTTTTTTAAGTTAAAAAAGTTTTATTTTTGAATCAATCCTTCATATTTTACATATTCGATGCCATATCGTGTTATGAAGATTTTTTTCTAATTATCTTTTCACTGGTAAAATTTTATTTTTAAAATAACAATTATTTTCACGTGGAGGATAGGCTTTATAAAATATAAATCGTTATGCCATGTTAAAAATTATATTCCCTAAAATATTTCTAATTTACAACAAGTATTTGCCACATATTGTAAAACTGTCTCGATAAACTGTATTTGTAAAGAAGTGGGAAAATCCTACTGCGCCTAATATCTGTATAGACTGAAAAATCAACATAAACGTGTATTGCCTTGCATTATGTATTGTCTTCGCTAGTTTTGTTGTTCATTATGTGCAATAAAGGGGATTATAAAGGACTGAGATTTTAGTCAATAAAATAATTTTATTTTAAACACCAATGTATTATGTAAATCTAACAAAATTTGTAAACGACACTTCGATCTTGGCAGTCGAACAGTTGACATCATTTTATTTAATTTTTTTTTGTGGGCATTTTAATAAATAAAGTCGCTAGTGTTGTAACAGTCTAATAATAATTAGAAATTGTTATTTCACCTATACGCCCCATAACAGACCTAATCTAATCTGATCTAATGTCAAATTGTGGACATTGGTTTGTGGAATTAAATGGAATTAAGCAATAAGTAGCAAGTAGCAAATATCACAATCATTTGAAATGGCAAATTAAAAGTAAGCAAGTTAAGCAAAATAACTAAAATTACACCAAATTTTATTAAACGATGGAAATTTATACAATTTAAAATTAAGTGAATATCAATGCATATATCGCATTATATTGAGGCTGAATGTTGGCTGCAAATGTGACTCGCATTAACACAGTGCCACTCTCTCAGTGACACCGAGGTCAACAAGTGAGATTAGTCGAGAACAAATGTTATCAGAAAAAATAAAAAAGAATGTCTACAATTCCATTACTTCAATTTAACACGAATGGTAAAAGACTTCATACAAATACCATTTTTTTATTTCTTAACGTATCAACTGAAACATATTTACGAACTCTATTTTATGAAGTCTTTACCAGTCATAACCAAGTACTGGTTGATCGTAATCGTAACCTGGTAAGTTGTGAATGCGCATATACTTCAATACTATTTCGCAGCTATACGCAATAGGGAAGCACTAGTCTGCCCCATACTGAAGTCTATAAGAGAGTCCTTTGAGAGCGCAGTTTTTTACACAGAAAGGGTCCAGCGTGACAAACACAGTGGAATGACCTTCCAGATAAATTTCCAAAATATTGTTTGTAGTGAAGCCCGTAACGAGACAGGAACCTAAATGAATATTTTCTGTTAGGGAATATTCTTCATAATTTATATTTTTATATCTATTTTTTTGCAAATGACGTCGAAAAAACATTTAAGAGCGTGATATTTATTTTAAATTTATGATAGTTTTATTATTTCGCCAAGGAACTAAATATGCATTGAGAGAGCAATGTACAAATAATGTGATGTGTGGTAACACGGAAAGTTTTTAGAATATCAAAAATAGAACCAACAGGCAAGTTTTTAAATTTATTTGTTGTTTTTAAAAACATTTTCAGCGGCATTCCGTGCATTGTTTCATTCAATAGAACCACTGAGAAAAACAATCGGTAACAGGAATCATCCCTTTTTTGGGACTGGTAATTGTATTCCGCGCAGTTTACCTTTTATTCTTGAAAATAAATAGATATCGCCGGTTGCGCGGTCGAGCGATTATGGCGTAGGATCCATAATTCTATACCCGACGTACTTAAATATTCGGTCGTTCGTCTGGCTGTGTGTAGAGGCCTTGTCGTTCTGAAGGAGGATTCTATTGCGAGGGCGTTGTTCTCGAATATTTTCCAAAACTAATGTATCAGTCTGTATTTTCCAAGATAATCGATGCACAGTAATCCATTCGTCCTAAAAATTCAAAAACCTTAAGAATCAATTTTCATATATAGCGCCCGGTACCAAGTTTTATGTGGAGTAAAATCAGAAGTTCAGAGCGTACGAAGTTCAAAGCATTAAAAGAAGTGTAACCGTTAGGTGGCCTCTCCGCGCAACATTTCTGCTTATCTTTAGAGTGAGATATTAATATGTTTATTTGGCATTTTCTTATGGCATAATCGCAATGACACTGTCTGTGACACAAGTTTACTACCGTTTATGTCAAGATATAATAATTAAATCTCATTATGTGTGAATATTTGGTGTCTTCTGTCCTACAAAATTAAAAAGTCTCTTTTAATTTTAATTCTTAGTCTAACGTTACTACATTTTTTAATTTAGTTGTATATATTAAATCTTGTTCATTTGTGTTCCACTTGAAAATAATTATATTGTCAGTATTTTTTATTAAACAATTTTCCATTTACATTTAACAATATTGATATTTATATACAGTGTTATCTTTTTTATACATTCCAAGACAATCGTACTTAAGGACTATTTACAATTTTTCTTTCATGCCAACCTGTACTTTACTCGTATTAATACCTAAACTTGATCGAATGTTAGTTTTTTATTACTGTAACTACATTAATTAACAATTAAAAATTTTACATTCGTTGCGTAACAAATTATGCTTGTGTCGGGTGTCCCATCACATCTTTCTTTGTTACCATTATTACGACTGACCAGTTAAAGAATTTTGTGTGGTATGCTCATAGGACTTCCGGTTGCTGTATTAATAATAATATAATCAGAGAATATGTTTCTTTTTTTAATTTTTTTTGCGTGTTGAGTGAAAAACAACAAACTGGATCTAGTTTTAAAATCGTGGTTACCAACGAGATAAATTTTGTTATGTATAGACAATATTCTTTTATTTATATAATTTTCGGTTGAATTATACAAATTTAAATTTAATGTCGTACCTGTTAAAATTGTTTATGGAATTGATTCCTGGTTTCATCATACATAATGTACGAATTATGAAAATACAATGACTGCATTTCGATGCAATTGAATTTTTTTTGTTACCTGTATTGTGTGTGAATGCGTGTGGGAAATATAAATTGTAATTTGTGTACCGCCTAATTTTTAAGTTTTAAAAAATATAAAATATTTTTTGAATTATTCTCTAACATAAATGTTTCTTACGGGCACCATGTTTATATGGTTTAGGAGATCAAAAATAAAAAAATAGTTTTATAATTTCACTTTTATTCGCTTTTTTAGTTTCATCAAGGACTATTAAGGTTTGGTCTAATAACTGAACGTATTATATTGATGGATAAGCACGAATCACATAGGATTCTTTGAGTACGTATGTATGTATATAAATACATATTCACTATGTGTGCTTTCAAAGGTTTAGAAATTATTAAGAGGACATTCAATTGACTATGGATGTTTTGTATTCGGTAACGTTAGCGAAACGTACAAAACTATAAGTTTCTGAGTCCGTTCCGCGGATCTGTGCAAAAGATAAGTTTCCGAGTTCGTTCTGCAGATTCGGAAATGGACACAGAACGGACACGAATCCGTTCCGGTCTTGAATTTTGGCACCGAAAAATGTAAACTTTTCTCGTAAATGTAATGTAAATGTAAAATGGTACCCATTTTTTTGGTCGTAACTGGAAAAGAATTTTCGGAGGTAACTAACTGATTTTAATAAAACTGATTTATTGATAAAACTGATATTTTTTTTACACACTAGACACATACTGGCAGGCCGCGCGCAAGGAATAAAAAAAGATTGCTGCGTTAATATTGTTACCATAGTTACGTTGTTTGACAGCTCAAAATTTAGAGGTTATTATTTTTCCTTACAACTCAGATAGTCTGCTACGCTTGATGTGAAATCATCTAACGGTGTTTGCGACATAATACGAGGTTGTTAATATAATAATAAATTACGACCATGTTATATGTTTATTAGTGTGACCCATACATTGACTCGGTTTTTAATTAAAGTTTAGTTTAGGAGAATTTTCCAAGGATTTCGAGGAATATCGCTCCTTGGATCATATTGTATTTATAACTAAGCTACAACAACTACATAAACCAGCGATCCCGCCATCTATTGAGATACAATTGAAATAAAATATTTATGTTATAGCGCTTGTACATAACCTCTTACAAATTTCAATAACTATGTAACCTTTCAATACTTTACATCGATTGGTATAATACTTATGATGTAACTGTGCAACAAAAAAAAACAAATTAGTAAAATTTATAATTTATAGTAGGCTTGAATGTTTTCTTTTACCGGGCGACCTCGCGTTCAACTGAATAGGTCACCGCTCTCTATACCTACTAGATAATCTAGACACGAATTGTAGAATATCCATGGCTTGGTTATCTTTGGAATGTTGAAATTCTTTCAAGTTCTTTTCACGTGGATTCAGATAAGTTTTTATAACAAATGCTGATCTTTATTGCTCCATTTAACTTAATTTTTTTAAGACTATAGGATCGTAAACCTTAGTATCTGATATTCATTTCGACTTAATTTCTCCGGCTGTTCTCGTGAAAAAGGCTTTTGGCAAATAGACGGATAACAAGGTTATCCTGTAAGGACACCAGTTTTTTTCATTCCGAAGTACGAAAGCTCAAAAATTAAGTTGCAATGATACCGTCATAACCTAATGTGCTACATAAAATATTGGAAGCTCTATCCACTAATGGCACAAACTTTATAAATCAAAAGTTATAGGACCTGTCGGCAATGCAGTAAGAAAAGTGATCGTCAGAGAACTGATCTTATATTTAAAGCAAAAGAAAGACTAGAAAGACAATCACGAAATAGTAAGAGGTGTAATAAAATCCTGGCAATTGTATCGATTCGCATAGCAAACAAATAAGAGCTTGGAGAGTATGAAAACGCCTTTACGCTGTTTCTGAAAGGAACCATAGGATGCATGGAATTTCTGACTACGGTATTGAATTTTAATATCAAACTATCATTAATGATGTTACATTACATAGCCAAGACGTTAATGTTTTAAATTTAGTCCTCGAAAAATAGGATAAAGTATGCTAAATTTACTTAACTGTCATTAGTCTGAATTGTGATTCAGAGCGTGTGGTTGTCTGTTCTCACTGACTTATTTTACGAAAATATTCATCAAAATGTATTTCTGCATTATAGTAACGTGTTTTACTTACATTACCGCCATAAAATGTCCTGTAATAGTATTTTATCCGTAAGTTATGCGAATAATATTTAATTTTTATGACATTTTTTTATTTTCTTTCGAATTATCTAGAAGACAAGAGTGAGATAATAATATTCAGATAGGAATATTGAATTGTTCTTGTCACACTTGCACTATGTCAGCAGCATGACGAAAGCAAGTTGATTTCTGTAGTTTTATAATGATTCTGCCATAATCAATGTAGGATGGGTTAATCCGATTATCATTAGCGATTTCTTGTCCCATTCACAACTATACCGTACTCGTTCGCTTCATAATTATAACTATCTCTTTTTTATATGAGCTTTTTAACTGAACGTCTCATTATATTATTCAGTATTTGAATGGGTCTGTAAAATTTCATTGCATTTGTGCATTTACTAGTTGCAACAATATCTTTTGTTCTTTTTATATGGGTATAGCGTGTCTTTATTATAACGTCGTTGACTATAATGCAGAATATATGTTTCTCAAGTGAAAGAGAATTGCCTAAGATAATAGAAAAGTGAAATAGGACGGGCATTAGCCGGTTGACGAATCATATAATCAAGCAGTAAACACTGATTTGTATGTAATATCTGACATTCACAGAATTCCTTCGTGTCAATATATCCGTTCGTGTTTCGGTTTAACTGTAAATTTATTTATAGATATTTCATTAATCTTGATACAAATTTTAGTTGTCTTTAAGATAAAAATTTTGCTCAAACCATTTAATTGATATAAAAAATAAGAACTATGTTTAAAGTTTATAAAGTTTTTATACAAAAACGTGTTAATTTAGCGATTTTACTATCGCTGCCTCCCTTGAGAACTTTATACCGAACCTATGCCAATAAACACAAAACCTTTAAGCTCAAAGAAGAGAAAATATCTAGATTGGTGTAATTGCATCGTAAACGAGTTGTAGATAAACAAAATAAGTCAAAGTAATAAGAAGGTACGAGAACCTAGTTGGACATAATTAAGGATATACTAATATACTAAATATATAATACTAAATATATATTATATACTAAATATATAATGTAGGATATGCTAAAAGCAAAATTGAAATAACCTCATAGAGCATCCACAGAAAGATACACTTATTTAATCATTGCTGGTGACACTAATGTAACAGGGTGTGACATAATTTTATGTACTTGCTTTAAATTTTGGCGTTTAACTAAATAAATTGATAATTCGTTTCTCACTGTATTAGCGGCAGTCAAGTTTAACGCGTAACGCAGACGCACTAATTTTGTAGGAGATGACAACTTCCAACTTTTGCCGAACATGTTTGGCAGTCGACTTTCCACCGACTCAATACACACGTCAAAAAGCGCGAACTGGGAACTAAATGTCTTCCGTCTCCATCATCGCATGTTCAGTTGCATATTCTATCCTTTTCTCCGTTAATGTGTTTTAAATCGTATCGTTCATATCGAAAATAGTTGGTTAATCGCTCCGATATTTTTATAGGACAGATTTTTGTGAAATATGTGCGTTAAAGTATATAAATGTCGTATGTTTTATTCTTTCCGATTATTTACGATCGTCTGCGTTGCGCATAATGGATTCATTTCTCACTGCGATACCTCATTGACCAATGAGGTTCATTTCCATAAAATAATTAGGCAATCAATCATTAATTAAATAATTGCGTGATTCAAATTTTCCTTAATTTATATTAATGTTCTAAAGGATTGTCATCATAGTTAATTTCGTTATCTTCGAAAGAGAACAGATGTAGCGCATTACATCATCTGGCAAGACGCCATTTAATATGGACAGCATCCTTGAATATTGCGTGCAACTTAATCACTTGCAAGTATGTTGTAATCTAGATTTCCAATCACGTCTGTAATACGTTTGGAATGTTCAGAGTTTTTATCTGTTTGGTATTATTAAAGCTGCGAAAATGAGGAAAATTATTTTATAATAATTTATAGTTTTCACTCTGATCGACTTGTTAAAGTTGATGTGGTAACGGTAGTCGGATTCGATTGTTAACTGGTAGTTAAAATCGAAACGTGATAAAGTTGTGACAAATTAAATAGTACCTTTCTTTTTCAGCTAACATGTGGTTAACATTAATTGTGGTTAATTGCAATTTAAGTCGTTACATGTAAATCGACTATTAGTAATAATATTTTAGTGTGGTAGAGTATTACTTTATACACAATATGTAATAGAAAATGGTACAAAAAAATTAACACTTCTGTTCACGATAGTACCGAAAGAAGATCAATTTAAGTAAAATCTACACCAATTTTGGATATAGAAGTCGATTCCACTTTTTTTTCATAATTTTGTGCCTACAGAACATTGAATATTTGCTGTCAAAGTACAGTACCATAATCATTCCCAAAAAAAATTTAATGTTTGAAATAGCTATAAATTAACGTGATCACTAGGATAATCTTCGAGTTTTATTTATTCACGAAGGTTAAAAAACGACAGAGTGATACACATTATGAAATAATTTTCGATTTAAAATTTCTCAAACGAGGCTTCATAATAAAAAATGGTCTAACGAACCTGAATTTCATTTCTATAGACCAAATTGATTTCCCACACTGATGTGAAAAAAATGTCACTCTAGTGTGAAAAACAATTTATCTTCACTTGCTTTTTATTGGAATTAATAAAAGGATTTAAAATGTTTTGATACAGTTTAACTTAGATTTCCATCTAATGCAACTATTATGGCTAGATTCGAAGAAAATATGGGGTTTCTACAATTTCTACATTTTTTTAAAATTGTGTTTGTGTTTTTATTGTTTCTGAATTTGTGTTTTTCGAAACTGTGAGATTTCTACAATTTTTTTAATTGTAGAAAAGGCAGAGAAACGGTCAAACGGGTGGTGGGACATGGAAAATTAGAAGGGTCAGTAATTTAATTAGGAAATTCTAAAAAACCGATATAAATGTTTAAAGTTATTAATTTATAAAAGGTTTCATTATGTATTTTTAACTTAAGTAAATAAATATAGCAATGATATGTTAACACAAAATTTCATACAATTATATTTTAAATGTCATTATTTAACATCAGTTAATGCTTACGTTTGTGTTTAAATTTTATAAGGCATGATATTGTGAATCCATAAAATGTAAAAAATCGACAAGTTTTGTACCAATATTCGTAAGAAAAATAATGAATAATTGAATAAAAACTATTTCCTGCACGAAGTTGCTTAGATTCGATAATTTTTATAAAACATAAAAGGAGATTGACGAAAATAGGCGGGGTATCCAAAAATGGAACATAATTTTTTAAAAAGCTGGTATTTTGAAACAAATGAAAAACCAAATAATTCCGAAATTAATAATCAGGAAACGGCCAAAAATAAAATAAAATTTGCAACCACAATATAAATCAAAAAGGCTATCTTCATAAACGGGCATATGATATATTTTTAATATTTCGGGAATTTTGAATATATTTGGCGTTAATTTTGTAGAAATTAATTATTCATAATTAAATGAAACTACGTGATGTAGTATTATTTCTACTTTCTTTAATTTAAAGAATTTCGGAAATTATAAATAAGAAACAAAAATAAAAATAAAAATCTAATGAAGTAGATATTACTTTGTTAACTTTTTAAAAATGTTACGAAAAATAATGGATACTAATAGTTTCTTCTAATGCCTAGCCATTACCTAAATAAATTAAAATTAAACTATTAACTGACATTAACATTCGTTTTTATTGTCAAAATATGATCAAAATGAATGTTTTTTTACTCCTTTAGAGTTTTACATGGCTTTATTCGATGGTCTTTTGGGTCAGCGAATTTAATGGATTAGTATGTTACATTTGCGTACAGAAGATACAATGCTGTCCAATTTGAACTTTCTTTCATCTTGCTGGTTCAAAGAATTCCGTAATAAAAACATTTACGAGCTATTCCAATTTGAACTTTGTTTCATCTTGCTGATTTAAAGAGTTCTGCAATAAAAACGCTTACAACCCATTCCAATTTTAACTTTGTTTCATGTTCCTATATCCAATTTGATCTTTATTTCATATTGCTGGTTCAAAGAGTTGTGTAATAAAAACGTTTACAAGCTATTCCAATTTTAACTTTGTTTCATCTTGCTACTCGTATATCCAATTTAAATTTTGTTTCATCTTGCTGGTTCAAAGAGTTCTGTAATAAAAACGTTTACAAGTTATTCCAATTCGAACTTTGTTTCATTTACTATATCCAATTTGGACTTTGTTTATCTTGCTATATCCAATTCGAACTTTGTTTCATCCTGCTGGTTCAAAGAATTCCGTAATAAAAACGTTCAAAAGCTATTATGGAAAAAATATTATTGAAAATAACTGAAAAAATTTCTCATTTATCTGATTGAGGATTTATGTAAAACTTATAAGTGACTTATTTTTTTATTTTACCTGAATACGAATGTCATCCTTCATTCTTGTAATACTTGGACTAAACACTATATAAACTTTTGACTGTGTCCTTGGTTAATTTCTATCATAATGTAATTGTAATATTGAATAGAGCAAGATAATATGTTGCTCTTTTTAGTCAATTAGTTCATATAATAACTATAGAGAATAAAAAAGATCGTCAAGAATAATACTGTAAGGGAAATGAAAGTAGATTGAAAAATAAAATATCAAAAAATTCTACTCAGAATTTGTGTCTTTTCTTTATTCTTGCACATAAAAATAAAAATATGGAAGAAGCGTCATTATTTTATTAAATTAGCGGTCATTTGGTCTCATTTCACGAAACGAGTGTCCTTTCAAAATTGGAGAAAATTAAATTAGTCCGTTGTCTATCACGAACACATCTGACAATGCCATCATCTGACAACATGTGAGATCGAAACATCCCACATGGTGTCTCATACATTCTACAGCAATAATCTACGTTTAGTTCAATGAAAACGTGACTTATGTCAGATTAAGGAACTGTGAATTCAAAATTGCGATGTAATTATCGGAGATTATGATTCGAAATTATCGGAGATTACGATTCGGCCAAGGCCTGACAATGTTAGTGGATATGAATTATCAAGTAACGTTATCCTGACATTCGTGACTTATGAAGATCGATTTGTAAAATTCCGTACGAATGAATCGATTTGTTGCATTACTAAATGACGAATCCACTCGAATACATTGAAATTGAAGGAGAACCGTTAACTTTTTAGAATCTTAAATTACAGGAGTTTATTTATTGGTTGTGTATAGAGCAGGAAGTGCCTTATTTACAACTCGGTGCCAAAACTCAACTATATTTTTAGTCAAAATAAAGATTACGAACAGTTGTCGACCTTCTAAGTCAATTATGGTAATGTTTTCATCATGTAAATCGTTAACACGAAATTATTGTCCTATCTACGATAATTGAGTATCTCTGCTTCTCTCTCTCTTTTTCTATACTATGCACCCTTGGTGGGACAAACGGCATCTACGATTCTTCGCTAGGTTGTCCTGTCCTGTGCATCACGAATGGGTTCATTTTGGATCGTGACGATTGATTCGCTTCTGCCAGCACAGTTCGCCACCAGTTCTAATCCAAAGGTCTGATCTAATCCATAGCACGTTTCAGTTCCAATCCAAAGCGTGTTTAGACATATGGAGGGTTCCCTTCTGAGCGTACGGTCAAACCAATTCCATTTGTGACATTTTATTTGGTGCTCAAGCGGAACTTCCTGGCATCATTAAATTTTTGTTAAATATTTTGGCAGTAAAAGATATTCAGCGAACATGTCTATGGCATCAATTGATAAATGCTTGGAGTTGCTTTGTGAGATATTTTGTGGCATTCCATGTCTTGCACCCATGTAGGAGTATGGTTTTGACCTTGAACCGGAATATTTTGAGTTTCACTCCTCGTGTTATCGGGACCTGGGCGACAGCGTACTTTCGAAACACCCGAATTGATTGACACGTTTTATTTCGTATCTAGCAGCAAGGGTGTTGTGTTCTTTACATCAGATCTCATTTCTTGAGTCATCTGCGTGTTGATTCTGAGGATAATACCTAATCAAATTTTCAGGTTGATGTGGAAAAAATAATATACCTATCAACATCATTCAACTTCCGACAAGATCTTTACAACATTGGAAACTTCAGTTAAAATGTTCATGTACTATTTTTAGTTGTACACATAATAGAACAAATAAAATATACACAAAATTGCCTTGATTTTAGACAAACTCTATAAAAGTTTGTTTTGAAATCTGAATTCTTTTAAAGTCACACGTTTTAGTTTAAGTTTATAAATAATTGTATTGAATTAGTAACATGAATCAGAAATGTTGCCAATAAATGTAAATAATACCTAGCAGAAAATGCTTTGTGAGAAAATTTTTGGTAAATAAAAATATATGTAAATATTTGTCTATGTTAAGAAAAAGAATTCCTCTAATAAACCATTAATATCTTCTAAGTATGGAAATATACGTAAAAGCAGTATATTTTAATTCAGGTATATTTTTAAAATAATTGAAAACAATGTATCTTGGTAAATGTTTTACGGCTCATGTGCCTGAGTATACAAGCCAGTATAATTGTTAATATACAAAGGTCAAAACCGAATATACATAGGTTGTAAAAAAGCATATGTAAAATATTCATAAAGATGATTCAGTATGACAAACTGAGCATAGTTTCAGAAACCGTTAACAATTTTCATATAGTGCCTTATATACATATATATATATATATATATATATATATATATACATATATACATATATATATATACATATATACATATATATATATATATATATATATATACATATATATATATAATATTGTCACTTGATTTTAAATACAGGGTAACTATATATCTCCTGGAATATTAAAATCAAATTAGCAATATATTTTCATAGTCAAATACACCCATAATTTCATACATACCTACATGTTGACATATCGTCAAATTGAATAACATAATTCTCTTCAAATTGTTGAACTGTTTTAGTTAATTTAACACCTGTCTAACTAACAATCGAGTCTTGTAATGGAATTTTCACCCACTTTCCGTTAACCGGTTGATTTGAAATTTTGCATACCTCTGTAGTTCCGATGACAACATGATAAATGGCATACATTTTGAAAGTGACATTAATTTATTCGTGCTTAAACTGTACATGTAATAAGTTACCTTCACCTAAACAGTCAGACTTGAAATGAGAGTAATTACGTCACATGATCAACATCCAGCAGTAAACTATGCCACAGCTATTACCAAAAGGCCAGCGTAATCGCAATGGTGATTTCTTATAGACAACCAAATAGGATGGACTGTTAGATAGAAGATATGATGTAATGAAATATTGTATAATCAAAAATATAATATTCATATTAATATATATTTCATATGGAAATGCCAGATTTATTAGATATTAAGATGTCGAAACAAATAAAGAGCATGTTATTAAATTAATTATAAAACGCTTTTCGACGTCACGTAAGCAGGAAGTGGGGAGTAAAGGAAAGGGTGACAGGTTGTGTAGGAAAATGTTTGGCACAAAATCAAGCGTTCGGAAAATTTTGGAAAAAGAGGAGAATGGTAGAAATGTTTAAATTGCGATCAAAAGGATATTTTCATGTTTGCAAAGGTTTTAATAAATGTTATCCTCAGTGAAGCTTCTACTTATAATTCTGTTTGGAATAAATTTAAAGGTACGCTTTCCGAATTCCTATTTACAGAATAGTAGTAAATTTGAAAATTACTTTGTGGTTAAACGATCTAACATGTGGATAAACGAAAGTTGAGAACGAAATGATTTTCCATGCCTGCTGAGGCACTCTTAGCCCATGGAATTGGAGAAATAAAGGTACTGCTGCAACGATTTATGAAGCGAAACCTGTTCAGCTCTGGTTTACTGACTCAGTGGTGTTATTAGTTAGCGGTCGTTATACGACGGTGAATGACGTCATTAAAACGTTACCTATACACATTTCATATAAAGCGTTGATAGTGAGCGTGCTAAACAGTGTTGGGCGTAATAAAAATTTCACAATGTTTTTATGGGTAAAGCCGTGACCGTCTTATTAATAACATTAATGAATATATATTTGGAGTATGGGAGATAGCAAAATTATAACTGATTTCGTAGGAAATCTTTACTGTACTATACTTTTCATCTTTTGACGATTCTTCATTTTCCAAATATATTGATGATGCTAAGTCGAAACCATCAGTTTTTCCGGGAGGATAATTTTTTATGAACACGAATTGTTACGTAATTTATATAAATTTTAAATATATATTTTTTGCATATTAACCTACAAATGACACAATGAATGGTTTTTAATAAAAAATTAAGCGATGATATTTATATCCGACACAAAAATAAAATAAAATTATATAATCATTTGTAATTAATTGTCATATCGAGTATATAATTTAACACCTACAGGTTAGCATTATTCTTGTTATTACCTAAAAAATCAACTCCTTTACCAAGAATACTAATTACACGATAATAATTAGTTAATTCTTTTAAAGATACCATTGTTGTTATTACGTTTGTCTTACCAATTACAGAACTAAAATATCATCTAAAAATTAATATTATAGTAACATTAATCATAGCAAAAATTAAGTATAATTACAATATGAATTTGTGTCACCACTACCGCCACGATCTTAATATTATGTTAAAACGTCTAGTCACTGTCTACATGGCCATCTTTTTAGACCCGCCGCGTGACGTCCAATTACGACCGATAGATGAAGGCACCGCTTTCATAGGAAACCATAGTTTTAGATGTACATTAGTTAGTTTTCTATAGCTACAACTTTCGCTTGAGTGGGTAGATCACAAGCTGTAGATAAAGAAACAGAGATAGAATATTTTCTGATAACATAATTTATTATATTATTTGTATTATTATAGAATGAATAAATTTCTAAGTTTATCTCATATCCGGAGATAAGCTTAGAAAAGAGATTAGAACGATTGATATATTAGAACAACTGCTTATCTCCTTCGATTTAGAAAATAGGAGATAAGTAATTGTTTAACTATGTGATGTGACTTAAGATTGTTATGTACATTGTTTTCAAGTCACTCTATCATTTTCAGAGGCGCTGGACGTGATAAAGGAGGAACACACGATGCCGCAGAAGCGGACGCGCAATAAGAGAGAAGTACCATTTACGCACGACGAGAAGAGGATAGCTGGAGTGAGTATTGTATAGAATTGCCTCCTCTTACGTGTAGCCATTATTTGTTTTGGGAAGATACGATCTTGTTAACATGTCCTTGCATTTATGACGTCTTAAACATCGGATGATCCGATATCCGATGTTTAAGATGTCAGTATCACATATCCGATGTTTAAGATGTCAGTACTAATTAAGTATAAATTGCCTGCTAGAATTTGATTTTTAGAAGTGAATTAATTTTTGTGTGTGTACGTTACGTGTTGTGGTAAATTTTACAAATGAAATGAGGCTCATTGTATGATATATGTGTAATTTGTACTTCAATATATTATTTTGTTTACAAATATGAACATACTTGGAAAAAATTGGTTGTAGCATTGCAGGCGTATACATATAAGGCGTATAGGATATTGTGGGGCAAAAGAATGTTGTATGATATATGTATGTGTGTATGATATATGTATAATTTTTATTTCAACATATTATTTTGTTTAGGAGTATGAACATGGTAGTTGGAAAAAAATGGTGAAATTTAAGAAATGAAGCCTTGCAGGTGTATACAAATATGTTGTGGAGCAAAAGAATTTTGTATGATACATGTATGTGTGTATGATATATGTATAATTTGTATTTTAATATATAAATAATATATTGAAATGCAAATTATACATATATCATACACACATACATGTTAGTTGTATTTACAAATATGAACATGTTAGTTGGAAAAAATTGGTTGAATTTAAAAAAAAGCGTTACAGGTATATATAAATAAGATGTAGGGCAAAACAATGTTATATACGTTAAAAGTAAATGGGTTTAAAACTTGAAGGTTAAACCTTCTCTTGCTAACTTCTATTTATGAAACATTTTTAAACTATGAAACAAATTATACTGGCCTGTTAGACGAAGTGAAGGGAAGTTCCCTAAAAACTTTATAGGATAATACTATTTTTAATTTTATACTAATTAGTTTGCTTTTACTAGTAGACTAAAGCAATGCTCTACTAATTATTAGTAGACTATTGTTCTACTAAATATTAATATCTAATTAATGTATTTTCCATACTCGAAAGTTCTTTCTTAATCTTGGAAAGTGTAGAAATTGCTATGCCGAATGCATATTTATCGTGCATCAGTAATTTGATATATTTGTTTGTCCATTTTCAGGTCTAAATTAATTGTTATGAAAAGTAGTTTTATTCCATGTCAGCCGGGTGCAACCTCTGTTGTGCAAATGTACACGCTTCGTTTAGCGATCTCCTTCTAAGAGTGTATGACCGATCGGCTTTGTGTATGGCATGTGTTTTTGTATATTATTATTTCTATAAAACTCGACAGAATTTGACGAAATTTCGTAGGATCACTCCTTACATCACTTCTCGATTCATGTTTTGACGAAAATACGTCTTTTTAAAACGTCATTTTGGATATTTCGAAAAACAAATTTTTTGAAAGTAGGGGTATTACAGATTAGGTTATAAATAAATATAGCATTTTGGAAAAAGTCTAGGTTTCAATTTCTATGAACAATTTTTGGAAATTAATGAGAAACATTTTTTTTTTCAAAATTTTGAGTGTAGTATTAAATTAAAGATATTGGAGTTACGAAGTTTAACAAAAAACAAGATTTCTTTATGAAGAGCAGTTCATGCCTTATCTGAGGTTTCATTATCACATCTTAATTCAAATTTCTAACCGTGAGCAAAGTCTCCCTGTTACTGATGCACTAATTTTAATAAATTGATTTTTCATGTTTATATATATATATATATATATATATATATATATATATATATATATATATATATATTTATTTATTATATTATGAATTTTGAAAGGATATTGAACTGACAAAAAGTTCAAAGATCACGCAGTCAGTTGTTGTGAATTATGTTCAATTCAACATCTGTGAAAAAAAGAAAAAAAGTTGATTACGAAATCAAATTGTTCATGTAAGGTTTTATAAAATAAAAATTGTGCGTGTCAGCTCCGACGCGCGACTGGAGTGTACTCCTTAAGTATGATTGTGTTCGAATGTATAAAATAGGTAACACTGTATATAAATATAAATATCAATATAATTAAATGTAAATGGAAAATTCTTTAATAAATAATGCTGACAATATAATTATTTGAAAGTAAAACACAAATGAACAAGATCAAATTTATACAACATTAAAAACAATTATTAACGTCAAATTAAAAAGTTAAAATTAAAAAAGACTTTTTAATTTTGCAGGACAAAAATATTTATACATAATGACATTAAATGATTACATCTTGATATAAGAGAACGATAGTAAACTATGGCACCTAACGGTAACACTTTTTTAACGATCTAAATTTCGTACGATCAGAACCTCACGGTTACCTCACTTTTTAACGCTCTGAACTTCTGATTATACTCCTCATAAACTTCATACCGGGCGCTATAAATCGATTCGTAAGGAGTACACGCCAAAAAAATAACGTAAAATATATTTGGTACCATCTATACTTTTAACAAAACCGTATTCGTAAAAAACCGATATATTTAATTATCTTTTGTGGAAAATGAGTTTAGGAACTTTAGATAAACTAAGATAAAAAAGGACGCGACTGTTTTTGCAATTATCACTTTCTTAACGGCTTGTACGTCGGTATGTCTGTATATTTGTGAAAACTAATAGATAGATTTCTATGGTTTCACTATTGCGTTCTTTGGAGCCTGGAGAAGAAAATAGAACATCCAACATTTTAGACAATTTTATCTGTCAATCTGTTAGTGTGTTTTGTTTATTTGATTATACTTGAATGAATTAAAAATTACTGAGACAATTTAAAAAATGATTAATTGTTATATTTATTGAAGAAATAAAGATAAAACAGTAAGTCTAATCTAATTTACTCTTTGCTATATATCTCACAGTCACGGACAACTGGGTGAACGATATATGTATACATATATATATATATATATATATATATATATATATATATATATATACACACACTTGTATTTACATATATACGCATTATATGTATATATGTACAGAAATACATATACATATAATATATATACGTATTTTCATACGAAGTTATTTAACGTAACTATTTTTGAGTATAGAATAAAACTGCTTAAAAACGTTGTTCATGACAATGAAAAACACACGGTCGGGTGGGTCGCTAGTATCATTTAAGGTAATAGAAGTTCATTATTACCTAAAGTGTGATTGTTCCTGCTCTCGTATATACTCGTATGCCATATTGCGGACAAGAGCCACGCACTGCTTCATGTGTTACTTTCTCCTATAACTGTCTGCAATTTGCTCGATTCAGAAGACCACCTCAAAATTACTCTCTCTAAGTGTTTGCTCAGTTCACGGTCTGCTTTTATTTCATGGTCCATGCCTTTTACTTACTCGTATTTTATTGCCTGTGTTTTGTTTTTAGTGAATAACACAATTATGCATTCACAGGACGGTGAAGGTGTAATATTCACACCGTTTCTGAAATGTATCAATTCATCTTTCGAGGATATGTGAAATAATTTAATATTTTGAGGTATAATATATATTTTTCTTATATGCATAATTTTTCTGACATAAAGTTTCATGGTAAGCGCTGTAAATATTTTTTTATTAAAAAAATATGTTCCTAATTGTACATTATAATAAAGTTAATTTCAATTAAATATTAATTTAAGAGAATAATTTTCAAATATATAATAAGATTGAAAAAGATTTTTTATATTAGAAATTCTAATGTAATGAAATTTACCCCATATTATGTTGTGGGGTTCCAATATTAATCTACTTAATTAATCAAATTAGGAGCAAGCACCAAATATGGAGATTTACATCTCACCAAAATAATCACAACTAAAATAAAACATTAAAATTTGAACTAATAAATAATATAACTACAATGACAACAACGTGACAGCCATCTTCCTTTCGCTTGTGCGTAGCTTATGTACTCTTTTGAACACTGGAAGAGTTATATAGAGAGTTAGAGAGTTATATAGTAATATTTAGAGTTTAAGAGTTATATAGTAATATTTTATAATATTACAAATATGGGTATCAAAATAAATATCTAAATATATAAAACGCAATACTATTGGTTTTTAATTAAAGATGGCGTTTGCGAGAGATTCAAAAGACGAATTTGTTTATTTGATTTTTAACTTATAAAAAATATAGAAATGTATGAATAAGTTAATAATATAGTGTATAGACTAGATAACTTGTTTTTAACAAATTTCAAAATGACTATTTTACGTATATTTGTAAGTTGCACAATACACTGGCCTTTCTTACAAGTTAGTCTATCGCTTGTTACAAAACACTCAGAAACAAAGCAAAACGCGGAAATTTTGTCTTTATCTGCGTGGAACAAATGAAAACAGTTCCACTCATGAAGAAATTTAGACAGAACAAAGCTTGCACATTTGCATAACAGAGGCTGCACCCGGCTTACATGGGAAAAGCCGATACAATCTATCGGGACATCGCCGAACAAGGTCTTTCACATCGACTTCCTCAATTCACCGATGGCAGGGACACCGTACAGAACCGCCAACCGTAACTGAAACAATAATTCGTACAATACAATTAAGTATTACGTTCTTACGCGTTTTGTTCACATTTGGATTCTTTAGTTTATCTCCATTCACACGACGCGTCTAAACAATGCTAAATAAATATCCAAGTGATGTAACGATACGCTTTGTGTAAAAATGACGAATAGTGTTGGACGCAAGACAATGTAATATTTATGGTCCTGAAATGAGTTACGATAAATTATGATATTTAGAAAGTGAAAAGTAGTTTAGTTTTCTTCATACGACGTGTGTAGGTGGTAGTTTCAGAATATGCAGGTTCATAGGTCATATCGTTGTGACAGCTTCCTTAGTTTTTAAATGTTGAATTATTTCGACTCTAAGGCTACTAGGTCCCATAACCTGTTGAATTAATATTGAGTTGGTGGAATCGTGTGGATGATTGTTGAGATGTCATCCCAACATGAGGAATTCGTACATTACAAAGACAATACAGGAAGAGACCACATAACCATAGTCTAAATACGTTAACAAAAATGTTACTTAACTAAATACATAATTTATACAAATGTTAAATCGTACATCCTGTATAAATTTTTCTCAAATTTAAGACAATAAAAAGATCTACTTTTTCCTTCTTTGTTTGAACAAAAACATTAGATTTGAGTATATTTTTTTTCGATTTATTAAAAAATATATAGAAAGGACATTTTCAATTTTATATCAGTCTACTATATACTATATATACCTCATCAGTCATGGATCTATAACTTGTAAACTTTAATGTGAGAGCTCGATAATTTAAGACGTAGTTAGATTTGCATTATCCAGAGATTCACAATGAGTAAGGGTTTAAAAACATTATTATTTTTTAACAATACCTTCATTCTTCAACTTTGTGTCATAAAAAAAATTACTTTTCGAATTATATAAAATTGCTAAAATTTCCACCAAAATTTGAGGCTTCAAAGAAATAATCGTCTTCTACCCTTTTCAAAAATGTTCGTAATAATATATGCAATGGCCATTTATCTTGCGTATATAATTAACAAAAAATGTTATGGGATCTAAATATTAATCTTGTTATTCCAATGTTATGAAGTTTTCCCTAACAATATGCTGTGGGATTACCAATATAAAATTTAACTAACAAAATTCTGAGCAAAAATCAAAGAGAGGGAACTATATCTCGCCAGAGTAATAGGAAAACTAAAATAAAACATTCAAATCTGAACTCTCAAACAACGTAACCAACGCAACGACAACAATGCGACAGTTATTTTTATATTGCATATGCATGGCTTCTCTACTATTTTAGCATCGAATCAGCGAGAGTCATTCGAGTATACACTATTCCCCATCCATCAACCCAGGTTGTCTCGGGGCCCCTCTTGGGACCCGTAACGACCCACCTTATACAAAAGACCTTAGAAAATCCCCTAGTAGTGTCCCGTATCTACAGTCTCAGCGCTTCCACTCAACAGGGTTAGTCTGTCCCTTCTCAATGAATCATTTAGGATCTCCATTTTTTCATGGACGCTTTTTGCGAACGCTCTAAATGACTCAAAGATCGGTCCATTCTCAACCAAGTCTCGGTGAACAAAGATACCGTGTTCAAAGTTACCGCGTGATTCTACGTTAATATTTAGACGCATGCTCTCTAGCAAAACTCTACGCGCATCATCGTGCTCACTACAGTGGAACAAAACGTGATTCATGTCTCGCGTCTCCACAGATACACAAATCCACAAATCCACAGGTACACGCCGGGCTATCCCGTAAAGCGAGTCTAAAGAAAGTGGCGCGAAAAGCTCCATGCCCCGTTAGAAATTGGGAGGTAAAGTAGTCGGAGATGAGCCAGTTTTTATTCAACCCCTCGGAGAGTCATTCGAGTATACAGAAAAAAATCAGTTGTTTGATCTTGATACAAGTATTTTTTTAATTCGTGTCGAGTCGATTCATGGCGAGTGCTAACATGTTCAACATTTGTATTAACTGGCAAGTGTAGAAATTCATAATTAAATGAAACTACGTGATGTAGTATTATTTATATTTTCTTTAAGTTCTTTACCACGACCTAGGTTTCGTTGTATTACAACATCTTCAGATGGGCTATTAGCACAGAATCTTTGCTAATAGCCCACCTGAAGATGTTGTAGTACAAAGAATCTTTGCTAATAGCCCACCTGAAGATGTTGGAAAACAACGAAACCTAGGGCGTGGTAAAGAACTTAAACAAAATAGAAATAATACTACATCACGTAGTTTCATTTAATTACGAATAATGAATTTCTACCAAATTAACGCCAAATATATTGAATAAGTGTAGAAATATTTCAATTCTATATATGTTTAAATTAAACAAATGTTTGATTAAGTGTGATTATACATGATTTAGTAGGCGAAAAACAAACTGTGACCCTGAATGGAATGCAAATATATACAGTTTCCCTGTTTATTGTCCTACTTATTTGTTTGCTTGTGATTAGAGAACAGCTAAACATATTTGGATTGAATTTTATTTCAAACATTGTGTAATATGGTTATAGAGCAAGGACGATTGAAGCCTTTTTATATATCTAAACTCTGTAGTAAGTAAAAATTCTCTGGTCAATGTTGGTACTGTTTTTATTTTTTAACATATTGTTTATTAAAAAAGTTTTGTAAAAAAGTTTTGTTATAAACGATATATAATAGGGGAAATTGGGCAAGGTTGAAGGCAAATATTATTACATACATAATTTTTAAAAAATATTATCTTAATATTGACTTAACTATTTAGATGACAAAAATGTACAATATAGTTAAATAAAGACCTTTAGGGAAATCGTCTATAAGTGCAAAAAGAAAAATAAGCGCGATATAAGATAAGATGGTAGCTAAAACAGAGATTTTCCATTTCAAATATAGTGTAAATTATGAAGGAATCCTCTAAGAATTAGATTTTCAATAGAACATATTTCTTTGGTTTACGCGGAAGATATTATAATAGGATACATAGATCAAGTAGCTTAGATGAAAATACAATTTTTATAAAATAGAAAATGAAAACCCGGTTAAGTAAACGTATATTTTATATAAATATACTAAAAAAAGATCATTTTAAAGAAGGCTCCTGCGCAGACAGAGGTAATCAAGTTTTATGGTCATATCACATGTAAAGGACTCCATGTAGAGACTTGTAATTTATGGCCGAGGGCTAAAGCGTAGAATTTAATAATTTTAGGTGTTTTGTCAAACTCTCACTTTTTCGCCTAGAATATTTTAAAAAAGGATTAGAATATTTTAAAAGAGGAAAAGGCACGACTTAAAGACATAACGAATGATAAGAAATGTTTAATTTAAGTATTATAAGATCATCATGATATTTTGAAGCAAATTATTGTTACCAAATCAGTTTTTAAATCAAGTTTATGAATATGTTAAATTAATTAATATTACTTCCTAAGCATAATTTAGTATTTATATTTAATTTAACAGAAAACAAAATATAATTGACTGGTATATAAATTGAGTGGCCATACATGATTGCCTTAAACTTTAAAAATATATCCGAATCATTAATTTTGTATCGATGAAGATGCTATGTGTCATTCGAGCCCATCACTATGCATAGACCCGGTTGTTTGTCAAAGTATTTTGTAAAACGAGCGGAGAGGCGGCGGATATCCTTGGCGGTGCGTCGCTCTCGTTGTGTGCAATGAGCGCCGCCTTGTACAGAATGAGGCGTTTGTCCGATATAAATGAATGTATTTTGGGAAGTAGGTCGCGCTGTTTAAAGGCGCGCACGTACCGAACATACGTTTGTTAAATGTATAAATAATTGACATGTTCGCAAACTTTGCAAGGAAATTATGTAATTCCAATTATATATAAACTAACTGTGCTCCGCGGTTTCACCTCCGCACAATTATCTTATTTATGCTGCTCTCTCGCCCAAGGTGATTAAACGTCTCTGTACTGTTCGCCAAACGACATTAGTCGTCTGAGTCGAGGGTATATCGGCGGGAATACTCGGCATATTTAGTCAGCCGGTTTGTCTTTTGTTCGTTTCATCAGTATTCCCTGATGTTTATCACTGATTTATAGGGGCTTTGTATCACGATTCGTAGGGGCAAACCCCTATGAAACGTGGCGCGATGAAGCATCTCACCTCAAACTTCCAACACCAAAAAACCAATTTAAAATCGGACGAATGATTCCAGAGATTGCCGCGAATAAAACTATAAATGAACAAATTTCCACCGCGTATTTTAATGTAGACTGTAATTACAAAGAAAAGAAAGTTCATAACTCAACTAGTGCGGTGACCATTCCGTGTTAATCTATATGCATTTGTAAGTCTTTGAAAATCTATTCATAAGATCGATCTTTCAAGTTTTTGAAGGTACGGGAATTGTATTTTTTTGGAAAATACTTTTTCTTTAGAAAATTTGGTATCTAAAAAGAGTTTTCCAATAAAGGTGAAAATGCAATTTTAAATGTATTCTTTCCCTGCACATAAATCATTCTTCCGAAACAAATTCTAGTTGCTTGATGTTTTCTGCTATATTTCGCAACCTGCCGACAAAATCATGGGCAAGAGTTTCTTTGCAAACAAAGAAATTTTATCTCATAGTTTGGAAATAAATAGAGGGAAGACTAATTTTCTTTATGATTTTCTTTTTTATTTTTCTTAAAACCCAATGGAGCATAAAAATGATTTTGAGATTGAGAGTGATTGTAGAGCATGGAAATGAGATAAATTCCTTATTTAAAAATGTTTGAAGAAAATGCGGTTTATTTTGAATCTAACTTATCATATGCTACCGTCACACTTTATTGCCAACAATATAGTACTATATTGTTGCAGCAGAGCAAAAAAAATATATTTGAAGATGCACCCCGCTCGGTTCACCCAAATATGGTGATGACTGAGGAAAACATTGAGACAGTCAAAAAAATTATACTGGATGATCACAAAATCACTATATGGTAGTTGAGAAATTTCACTTTGGTAATTAATGAGTTGAAAACATTTTACACAGAATTTACATATAATAAAAATCAGAAATTTAATAGGAATATCTGGAGCTGTGTAATTGGACAATTTGGACAAAATTTATTTTTGAGACGTGAAATCGAAATGCGAGCCCATGCAGTAGATTGAAAAAGTGAAAAGTTGCAGAAAAGTCGGCTTTCAGGTTCATAATCACTATTTTTTAGTTCTTTGAGTGAATAATTCTAATTGATTACCTACTAAATATTCTACAATTAATCGAGAATAGTACTCAGGTCTTTCAAAGAAAATCTACCAAGCTGTTAAGAAAAAAAAATAAGAAGCAAACTTGCTAAAGGCATTCTGTTTTTGCAAGAAAAAGCATTTTGTTACACTTCGCGTGATGTAAGGCACGTCTTGAAGAATCTACCATACAGTTCGGATCTGGCTCCCAGTGATTACTTTCTATTTAGGAACCTGAAAAAACTTAAACGGAGATTTCAGAGCGATGAGATGGAAGCAGTGGTCAAATGATATTTTAAGAGTAAAGATACAGACTATTTTCTAACCAGTTTAAAAGCTTCATATAGAAGATGAAATAAATGCATTGACTTTGACGTTGATATAAATGCATTGATTTTGGTGATGAATATTTTTGGAAATTTTATTTTGACTTTATTCCATATACTCAAAATTATTTAGCCTACCCTCCTAATCTAAATTAATGTAAAACTTAAACATAATTTAATTCCTAAACGCTTTATTGGATATTCATGCTAAAATCAAATTACTGTGCAATGTAATTAAAACGTAAATCGCGCGTAAGTCAAATTATTGTGCAAAGGAGATTATTATTTTAATAGCTTCAATATTATAGTTTTAAATTGATCAGATAATATTTCCACATTTTCACCAAGAAATTTTTTTTACAAGGGTTTACAAGTTCCTTTGTAATTGAACACAGGCGATTAATTGTATAAAATTGTAAATGGCATTACTGGTACAATTTATAGTTTGATTTTTCATGATTTCTTTGCTCATAATCCTTTGTAACCTTGTTTGTTTTTTTTAATAAGTATGAAATCGCCCTTTTTAGATAACAACTTTTTGTGGCAATGCAAACTTAAAAAAATACAAAATTTCATTTCTTGTCAATTAAAGATTATGCCATTACCAACAAACACAATAAGGGCAAAAATCATTTTCGTTTTTAGGTACGTCATTCAAAAACTTGATTTTATTTTAAATGTTCAATGTTGTGATTAAAAATTTTTTTGCGTAATCTTAATTGCTGTTTCCAAAAGTAAAGTATATATTCTTTTCAAACTGACTTGTTATAAGTCGTTATATGCCTGTTCAGTCACACTGAAATGTAGCATACGATATTACCGTGCGTTCAATATTAATGTCATAATTTCCCTTTCGATAAATTTACTACTTATTACTAGTTTTAAACCAGTTGCTGGTATTCGAATGTGCATTCAGGTTTGGCGCATAAGAAACAAGAATGTTTATTAAAACTACTTTATATTATATGTGAAGTTGATAAATGTTAGTGGTCAAGATAAGCGAAATTTCCATTAACTTTTACTATGAGCTTGCTTTCCAGTGAAAGCTAGTCTATTTTTCGGTCTTTATTACTCCTTAACTTTGTTATCAATTACTATCAACTTCAAAAACAAGTTCACATAAAAACTACAAGTTACCAGCATTTGGCTGCTATTTTAGTAAAATTTGTATACGTTTCATTTAGGCTCTCTAAACCGATACCGACTGAATTAGAAAAAAATGCTAGTTATATAAATTAAACAGTTAATGGTTAGATATAATTATGGGTGCGTTTTATATCTTTGGCAGCGCGTCATTATTTTGTGAAATAGTAGAAAGTTTTTTAACACTCACTGCCCCATTGTATTCATTTCGCAGACTCCTAACGGTTCACCGTAATCTTTTACACACCTATAAACTCTTTATACAATAATCTATAGAAAGGTGAGATTTCTGAGATTAGTTTTAATGGATCTTAAAAATAACGTAATCGCACCGGGTTGATAAAAGCCGCATTTTCTTTTATTCTGCGAAACTATCGCTTCTTATAAAGAAAACACTATTTCTGATAGCAAGAGAAAACTAGTGAACAATGAAAAATGGGTCGAAATATAATATTATTCAATCTCTCTGTGAGATGGAGTAGCCAACAACGATTAAACGCTATATCACCTGATTTTGACGCAAACACCTGATTTGAAAGTAAGTAGGGCACTTTGTATTTTTATCAAAACGATGAAAGTATTACGTTAGCGTGGAAGGTACCTGCCTCCTGAAGTTTCTTCTCACTGAATAAATTTTCAGCGAAAATAAGTCCAGAAAGGTGTTTTCAAAAGAAATGGTAGTGGATGAGCAAGAATCACATCGGAGTCCGTAGGTACTTATGCACGTGTCTATTATACACGTACCTAACTCTGTACATCCGTACAGAGTTAGGTACGTGCACTTTCAAAGGCTTATAAAATCTGAAGAGAGTATCCGATTGACTTTTTTATTTGACAGTGCACAACGAAAAGAACAAAATAATAAGTTTGCTTGCCCGGAAATCCGTTCCACCTTGAGTTAATCCATTGAAAAAATCGAATTATGTGTCCTAGAAAAACTCAAGAAAAAGTAATTGAATTGGAACCGAACAAATTTTTATCACAAATAACAAATTTTTATCGGAAAAAGTAATTGATTTGGAACCGAACAAAGTTTTATCACTAATTAAAAGCCAATTAAAGTAGAAAATTATGCGCTTTTTTATAATAAAAAAATTATACAAAAGCGCATTAATAAATAATTAAGTACTAACAATAAAACAGAAACAAAAAAGGTACGTATTGACTTGCAGGAGGATACGCTAAAACTCTACAAACGAAACGCGAATTATATATTCAACGCAAATTTCAATCTTATACGATATCTAATTATTATTAGACTGTTACAACACTAGCGACTTATTTTATTAAGACGCTCACAAAAAAATGAATTATTTGAGACAGAGCTTGAATATGTGATATTTATTAAAATTATGTCAACTGTTTGACTGCCAAGATTGAAGTGTCGTTTACAAATTTTGTTAGACTATTCGTATTGGTCCATAGCTAGTACCTATTGTTAGTTATAATCAGAAAAGCATTTCCAAAGATAAAGGTAAACAAACTAATTTTTTTCTTGCACTAGAAAGTAACTGACGAAAGTTACTAAGTGTGCTGACGAGAAAGACGACTGCTGCGTTAAAGACGTCGCGTAAAGATTAGATTGTTTAATAGTGCAGAGTCTAGAGGTTATCCTTTTCTGTTATAACGCTGATAAGTCTGCTACGTTGATGGAAAGTCGTTCAACCATGTTTACAGCATAATGTGATGTAGGATGATATGATATTAAATTATGATTTTTTTAAAATTTTTATCAATTCTCATTGTCATATTTCAATGAAAATTTTGTAAGGCGGAATTTCACTCACGGAGGAGATTCACTAGACCGATCGTTTTTGTATGCTTTTTTAAATAAATATGTAAGCTAAGGACGTAATTTTTTATGGATCCGTGGTTTCATAGTTTTAGATTTATAAGTATGACACTTTGACAGTAAATGTTTCAGATGGAAATCTCTACAATACATATCTATATACATATATACTGAGGAGGAGAGGGCGGGGTGAATGAAAATTTTTCCTATATGTTCGGCTATCGTATATAAGATGAAATTTCACTTACCATTTTCTTTATTTTTAAATCCCTTTTGTGAAATATGACGTACGACTTTTCCCCATCTCTGATTTTTTAATCGCGAGTTTGAAAATTTTGAAGAAGTTCTAGATATTTGTATTCGATTTTAGATTTTAATTAAAATGAAATTGTTAAAATTGTATCAATAATTTTAGGAAATATAAACCACTACACAATTCAAAGTTAAAAAAATCTTGACGCGCGTTATGGCTCTTCCTTATCGCAATTTACTGAATTCATCTAAGTTTCAGGGAAAGTTCGCATCAGCAACAAACTACATTGCAGAAAAAGAACTCATCAATTCGCACTCGGGGCAAATCTTGCATCGATCACACTAGTTTTAAGTTAATTAGATTTTGTGCTGTTCTTTTTATTAAATTATTTGTTATAGATCTTGCACCGATCACATTAGTTTTAAGCTACTTAGATTTTGTGCTGTCATGGTTATTCAATTATTTGTTATAGATCTTGCATCGATCACGCTATTTTTAAGTTAATTAGATTTTGATCTGTCCTAGTTATTCATTTGTTATAGATCATGCATCCATCACAGTAGCTTTAAGTTAATTAGATTTGTGCTATCCTTGTTATTCAATTATGTTCATTTTTGTCACTTTAATTATAAATTAATGTTTGTCAATTAAATACATATTTTCAAATAGATTGAAATTTGCGTTGAATATATAATTCGCGTTTCGATTATAGAGTTTTTAACGAAAATCTCTAACTATCCTGCAAGTCAATACGTACCTTTTTTGTTTGTGTTTTATTGTTTGTACTTTATTATTTATTAATACGCTTTTGTATAATTTTTTTTATTAAGTTATAAAAAAGCGTATGATTTTCTAATTTATTTGGCATTTAATTAGTGATCAAATTTTTTAAAGCACTGAAAGAAAGTTTAACAAGAAATAAAATGTGATTTAAAAGTAAAGCTAAAAATGTCGAAACTTGTCATGTGCTGAAATCTATATTTACACTCAGCGCTTGAAATAACTCTTTGTGTTATAAAACTTGAAAAGATTGCTTATTTGTTATTGACTACATATCAAAATCAATTTAGACAAAATCTACTTTAGTAGAGCAATAGAAGAATAGACACAAACGTACTTATATGTATATATGTATATATGTACACACACACACACACACACATATATATATATATATATATATATATATATATATATATACATGAATACAATCGACGTACCGACATTGAGAAATATTATTTAATTCTATATATTACATATTTAGAATTGCTGCATGGATAAGAACCTAAAACATTAAAATTATATAATACGTTTACAAATAAAAATAATCAGTTGCAATTATATTTCAAATTGAAAGATTTTGTTAAATTTTACGATGAATAAAAGATCATGTTACGTAATGTGATAAGTTTTATCAACAAGTACTAATAAATTAAAACTCTGATTGATTGGAATATTACTAGTTAAAACCGTCTAGTTAAATCAAATTGGCAGTAGTTTTACCCGCATGAGCGGAGCTGCAGGCAAAGCTAACATCAAGATAAATTACACTGTATAAAAGACGACGCAAGGAATAAATTCAAAGTTGAGTGTCACGATGTTATATTCCAGTCATCATGAACAAGCAGCTCAAGTGTTGCAATCTTCCTGTACCAAGAACCACTAACATTAATTGGTTTCGCTTTTTCATTCCAGTGCCTGCTGCAATGCGTCTACAGGAAAGTGAAAGCGGTGAGTACCAGCATTTCTTGTTTTATACCGGGAAGTGGATAATCATTTACTAGCGCATGTACGGACGGATTTAAATGTGAATGTTTACGAAACAGTCGAGACAAATGCAATTAACTTTTTTGACAAGAAAATAATCTTCAAAATAAATGTGTATACTTTATGGGGTTAGAAATAGGTATCGTATTTACGATTTTTGCCTGTTTAGAATTTTTATAATTAATATTGCATTAATGCTTAAACTATAATTTTTTTTCGTGAGATTTTTTAGTATTATAACTGTAAACGTCTTTGAAAACTTAGGTATATTTCAAAAATGTTCAAGACTATTTTGAATTAAGGATATATCTAATTTATCATCATAAGTTTTAAAAGCTTTCGAAAGTTCATTCGAAAGTTTCATCTTCTTCTTTTAATCTTCCCATTAATTCAAACGCACACTTAGAATATACTTAATTATAAACTTAGTTCCAACACTTATTTGATTACTTTTAGAAAATCTCTACTTCCTAACGCAATAAATATTTAATAATATCTAATATGATTAATTAGAGGAACATGTATATATAGAAACTATGCATAGTGAATATCATAGAAACTAAGACACTTGGAAACATCACAATTTGCCAAACTTAAAGTTTGTACGTCAAGCAGTTTATGAAAGAAAAGGCTGTGACAGACGGACCAACGGGCACGCGGGTGATCTTACAAAATTTCCCTTTTATTTTATGAAGTACGGAAGGATAAAAATGTATTATTACGTATTACAGCATTGGGTATCATCACGTGATACAATTAGTATCACGTGATAATACCCACTGCTAAAATACGTAATAATATATTTTATGTGGTATATCACGTGATAAAATATTTTTCAAAACCGAATAGTAAAATGGTAATATTCGTAAATTTTACAGCAACTCCACTTTAGAGAAATATTTTTTTTATTTCTACTCGTTTTTATTAAAAGTGGTAAGAGGAAAAAATATAATTTAATGGATTTGCTCAGATGGGAAATTTGAATTTTTATTTCTTCGTATTTATTTGATTTATCTTATAAAAATTATTGATATCCTAAAGTACCGGATGTGAAAACATTGAATGTCTTTTCAAATTATCATCTTCATTTAGACAAATCATATCTCCTGGATATGATTTTCTAATTATTGATTTCATTTTAAATTTTTATGGGTTTTTCTCCTTTTCCGTTAGTACCTATGTCCCTGTTAGTAATATTTTTATTTTTTTTTTCATTAGGTGTCATCTGATTTGGCTTTTACTTCAAAAGAAATATAATGACTATTAGTTGCAAGAACCCTATTCAAAGCGTATGAAATAATAGTAATTGCAACATCATTATATTCCTCTATAAATTAAAACTATTTAATTTGATCTATTCTCAATTGATACTGGGATACTTCGCCTAGATCTCAATAGAATTGGTCGCTAATTTAATCATCATTTCTTGGTAGGAGCCAATATGTCAATATGTCAAAGGTTAATTTCTTAAAACTTTACTGGTTTCTTTAATCTTTAAATATAGTTGTATTAAACCGTTCGTAATTATATTTTCTGATAAACCATGGTATATGATTTATCTAAAAGCTGGTTTTATATTAGAACCTAAATGTCTGCACTATGGTACGTAAACATTAAAATTGAAATAATAATAATACATATTTTTTCATTTCACGGCCAACAAAATGTTCGTCCAAGTAGTGTCCTTTAAGTTTGATTTTCTTGTCGATCACGTAACATACGTTAAGGACATTTATTAACACTCGTAATAGTTTACGTGGTCGATAAGAAAACTATATTTATACATTGTACATAACTCTTTATTACTCTTTGATATAATTTATATCCAACTTGTGTCCTATCTCACTGCTATACCTATAAAATACGATACAATTAATAACTAAATCAAAATTTAAATGTTATTAGCGGTCTTCCTTGGCTTTCGAATAAATTGCAAAAGCAATTTTAAAAAAATCTCGAATAGTCATATCGCTATATTAATTTTATTCCACGCAAATGTTGCAACTTTATTATGGTAATAAAAATACTTTGTTTTACGTATAGAGAGCAAAGAATTCATAAAAACACGTTAAAATATTTTATTCTCCCCCAACCCTCAAGCAGGACCGAGAATTAACACTCTGTTATACCATTACCTGCAATAAGCTGTATACTTGTATTACAGCTTTTATTAATGACATTAAAACCTTTATTCCTGTCTGTACGTTAATCTGGTTTGAATAACTGTTTACATAACAAATTGCATCAACGTGCAGTGTTAGTTAGGATATTTGTAGCTTTGTTTCTTAAACACTATATTCATTGATAGATAAACATAAACACAAATGATAGTGTGGGACACAAAATGAGAAACAAATAAGAAAGCAATTTTACAGTTAGTTTAAACTGTTGAATAGTTGCTATTTGTCTTTAAATTCAGGGAAGACGACCTTTTTATTATTTGTGCACGTTTAGTTTTAACTTATGTCGTAATAGTCCAGATAGTTTTATACGGTATTAGTGCCTGAACGACCGTTTTTCTTCAGCTAACTTCAATTATTCTATTCAAATTCTTTTTAAAAAAGTTTAAAGGCAAATAGTCTACATCATTTAGAGACTATGCACACTATGCCAGTAATAATTTGAAAAAATTATATATATAAAAAATGTTATCGTAAAAACAAATTTTCAAAATTTTTTTTCATTTTAATAATAATCTATATATATAGAATTACATTTGTTGTGTCGTCACTCTCTGTAACTTATATGAATCCTATATATTTTTGGGGAAATATTGTAAAAACAATTACATTATATACTAGGCTTACATTATTATTTTTCATAGCGAAAAATAACATTAAAATTTTTAATAGTTTAATGGATTTATTATGTAACTTTAAATGTTTAAATATTTTTATTTACCTAAGTGCGTATGTTATCTTTGTAGCGTGAGTTTTACTCGTGGTCAATGGGTTAATTTTGATTTCTTCGAATATTGGTTGCTATAAATTTGTTATTTGCTTTTATTGTATCGTTACAAATTTTAGTAGTAACTGATAAAATGAGGCTGGCTTTTGTTAAATTCATGTTCTTAAGGCAAAAAAGAACTATACAGTCGGTAACACTAATCTGTTATTGTTATAAATTGTATAGCGTTTAAGGATTTTTTCCATTAGAAATTATTGTTTGGACCTTTATAAGGTATGAAAACACGTTTTTTAAAAAAAAAGGGTGCGTGTACTTATGTACGCGCGTGAGAAGTTATACTTCTTTGGCATCATTAAATAATACATACGGATAGATAACCTCAATTATATTGGAGCACTTGAAAAAGTCTATAAACACAATTTTTCACTAATATTTACGAATAGTAAATATATTAATCAAAATATTGAATTTAAATCACTACTGAATTTAATTTATTAGCACATATATAAATCGCACTTATATGAAACACGTGTGTGAATGTAGACACTAGAAACATGTGGATAAATACTATGAATATGAAAACAGTGAACAGAGGCGACGATGGTGCCAATAGCTTTAGTTTCGAGACTGCAACCGCTGCAACTTCATACTGTAACTTTTGTGTGACGAATCTTAAAATTTCACTCTCATCGTTTTTTCATAACCCGCCTAAAGAAGTATAACTTCAAAATTTGAAAAATTATATTTAAAATATTCCTACTTGTGATAATTTTGACAAAAACAAGGAAATAATTTCTTAATTAACTTATACCTATATATAAGAGCAATATTTGGCGATACAACTTCATAAAATGTTATTATTTTAAAGTTCATTACTCTCCGGAAATACAGTTGCTATTCGGTCTAAAACCAACCAGAAAACTTATAAAACACTAAAAATTCACTTCAATACTTTTCCCGGTACGACTAAACATCGCTCCAGCAGCTGACACACATTTAATAATATATAATGTCATATTTTTACTTTCAATAATGCCTTTAAGCCATTAAATGTTTAAATATTGTACATCGCTTCAATGTAAATAAACTATTATTTTATTATCGTTTTCAAAGGCCATGTACGGTCAATTCATGTGACGCGGACAAAGGTGCCGCCATCTGTTGACTTTTCATGATATCTCTTTGAAACTAAATGATTATTGAACAAAATGTCGCCATCGTTAAATTTAAATGTAAATGATGCGTGTATCCTTTGTAGTTTTATGAATCAACGCAAACTTAACAGAAGTATGCTAATGGAATTGTTAATAATATTTAACAGTGGATTTTATAACGCACTTTGTACAGAATGTATGTTAAAAATGTTAAATAAATTTCTTTCCACTATAAAGAAGTAATGGTGGTATGGTGAATATTTGTGGAATGTTATAATTATTTTACTCAAACTATAAACTAGTTTGTAAATATATTATAAGCTAGAAAATTTGTATTTTACATTTATGAATATTTTTTCGCTGTCCATAATTAATCTCCTGCCTTGCAGACTGATTCAAAATTTGTTACAAAATAGTCACGTGTATTCTTTGAAATATTCACACGTAGATTTTCTTATGTACATAGCTTCATTTCTAAGATCCAATTATCGCACCCTAACTACGTCAAGCTACGTTTTCTATAAGAATCTATTTTCAGTAATGTTTACAATAAATTTTGATACACAGTTCTCATTAAAATTTTCACACATAATGCTGACGGTATGATTTTTTTGGTCTTATTTCGTATAATGATTTCATTCAAAAGCAGATTTTAAAGTTCTAAGGTGCGGTATTCATAATCGTGATTAAGCTAGTTCACGCTGTTATTTTGTTTTAGTTATAATATTAATCTTCCTAAGTATCCTGTTTTTATATACATATAACTATATTTCATACATTTGTTATTAACTGTGATTAGCTAATCTGTGAGCAACATCGTTAATAGATATAACCGAATACATTTAAAAATAAAATAAACTTCATTATACTTAATGTTAGACTAAATATGCCCTTAAAATAGAGAAATTATATAATTTTACGGTTAACACTCAAAAGGTTCTATATTTTCTTACATTTTTAGTAAAGTAATTTTTATTGATTTTCAAAATCATTTTGTGTTAAATATTTTTTTACTAGTTCAGTATATATTAAAGTTGGAAATGCATATGACTTCCGAATATTAATACGAATTTAATTTAGCTTCATAATGTCGAAGTGCGGTATTTGATTTCACCAGATCTTAGTTATTCTGGTAGTAAAATGTAAGTTAAATATTTATGGTTAAAATATCTGGTTTTTTATTCTTTCTTTTCTTGAATGAAGAAATTGAGAATTAATTATTTGCGTTTCCAGATTCATTATCACATTTTTCTAGAAAAATGTCAACAAAATTTTAATCCTACTTCCTTTTTCGTACCTTTGGCATATTTAGAAAAACTATTAAGCCAAAATCTCATTCACGCGCTGAGTTTCCCTTTTCTATTGAGAAAGGAAACTCAGCGCTAATAATTTGGAATTTAAAAGTTCTTCTAAGCATTATACCAGGAAGGGGAGCTTAGAATCGAATAGAGTTTCCTCTAGTAGGAAGCTTATTTAATATACAAAAGCTTACCGTGTTAAATTATCATTGTCGCATTATGCGGAGTCGAACAATGAGAATGCATTTTTACGGTACTTCACAGCTATTTACAATTTGATTTTTCTGATCAATTCCGTTGATACTACATGAAATGGAAAATTTAAAAATTTTTAAGTCTTATAATTTTGGGGCTTAGTCGTTATTTGTTCTCAATTTTAGTAAGATTTTTCATTAAGACATAGTGACAATAATGATTGGTTTGCGTTATGGAAAAGTGTTTTCGGGAAATGAAAATGAAAGCTGTTCTCTTTAAAATGTGCTTAAATCTGGTTTAACATTAATTCAGTTTAACGATTTCGGACGGACAAATACATTTCATTTTTCTCCTTTAGGGCGCACTGCTATAAAAAATCTATGTAATAAATCATTTCCTTTATAATTTAGTTCAAATGAAATTTTCATTCGTTCAAAAGTTTCTTGATGATTTTTAAATACTTCTTTATTATTACATATTGTTATTTTTTGGGTAGCCATTGTTTTTCATATTTCCACCACAATAATTTCGATGTTAGTACAAATTTAGGTCAAATTGAAACTTATTACTATTTATTTATATTATATAAAAAAGAAAAAAAAATATTCATCGTCAATATGAATATTGTTTTCCCTTTTTTATTGTTATTTTTTGTAAATAGCTATTTTTTTCGTATTTTTACTTTAATAATTTCGACATCAGCACAAATTTAGATGAAATCGGAACTTTCAGATTCCAGAATTTATTACTTTATATTCTCGATATTACCCTTCAGTGAATATTGTGTTTCGACGTTAATACAAGTTTAGGTGAAACAAAAACTTATCAGATATCGTGTGTCGTAGTTTCTTAACAAATTTACTACCTAACAAGTGAGTGCATAATGTATTTCATTTTGCATTCATTCTACATTTGCATTACATCACGATGAAGAAACAATGTGCGTGCATATCGTTATCTGTTGCAAACCAATATTTAACAATCGATTTTTGCATTCCGTACGAGTTTCATAAGCCTAGAGTGGTGCTTGTTGCATTCGCGGTGCGTTGTTGCCACAATTGGCCTACGACAGGAAAGTGGGTATAAAAATACCCGCCGTCACGGACACACTCTTGGGCCGTTCGACTTGAAATACCGTAAAAGCATGCAATCTATACCGGCTCGGCACTGGGCCACTGGAACGCGCACGCGTTATTTCTTTGATATAATTTTATCGATAACAGCATTTCAGTTTCACTCGCCGATACGTTTCACGTGACATTTGGGTCGCCGCAATTTTGAAATTTGTTCCGGATATAATTTTGCGTGACAATAATTGAACGAGTGTCGTGAAGTTTTCCGTACATCGGTGTGAACAGCATTACACTGTTATCATAGACATGAAGACTAGATTGCGGATTTGTATCTTCTGCAGGCTCAAAAATGAGAGAGAGGTAGCAATTGTTGCCAACTTGAGATGCCTTTTTCGTCAAGAGTGAGGGGTGTATTGGAAATGTGTTTAATTTTCATCTAGATATTTTACACAGATTACTTTATGTAGGTGCTTGTATATATATATATATATATATATATATATATATATATATATGTATATGTATATGTATATGTGTATGTATACATATACGTATACATATACATATATATATATATATATATACATATATATATATATATATATATATATATATATATGTTTATGTATATTTATTTTAATCAAAATTTTATAGACGACTTAATATGTTTATTTAATTATATTGTTTTTATTTTATAATCATCACAAGTATAATGATAAATATACATATTGTTTGAATAGCTAAATGATAAAGAACCCTGTAAACAATTTTAGAAATCAGTAATTTTTAAATTAACTTATTTTCGTATTTTGCTCATTTTTCCTATTCGTACGATAAAAATGTTTAAACCAAATGAAAAATATAATAGCCGGTTGTATTAATAGTTTGCATCGAAATATACATATACTTCTTTTTAATCCCTAAATTTCCTAATGTTTTTTATATCTCTTTTAATTTTTGTTTTGTCCTGTTTTTATTTATCATAAGCAAACAACAATAATCATGATTCAATCAGTCATCTAGTTCTTAAGCTGAAATTGGCAAAGATTCTCCCTAAATGAACACCATTAAAAAAATAGTCTTTATGAAAATGATGTAGCTCAAAACTATGGCTTAACACAACGCATTAAACGAATTTCCAATACACCCCTTGCTGGTAACGAAAGAGATATTGATAGTCGTCAAAACTTGCTATCTCTCTCTCATTTTTGAGCCTACAGAATGACACAAATCGCACAGTCTAGTCTTCATGTCTTTTGTGATTACTTAGTAATATTGTAACGGTTTAATTATCTGAACGTTTTTAGAACTTTATATAGAAACTGTAAATATGGATTCCAACTGCAATTATTTGTCTCGGTAGAAATTGAAAAGCTTTTGTTTGTCTGTTCTGTCTGTTACAAAGAGGGTTGCGTACGCGTTGATACAATTCTGTTCACGTTTATTTTACTGCATGACATGGGGCATTGATTGCAAAAAATGATAATTAGGTCTCCAAAAAGGTGGACATTGCCACTCCACGTCCATGTCGATTTTTATTTTGATTCACTGGTTCAGAGTCACGCGCAATGCAGATGAAAGACCTTTGTAGGTGATTGGGCGTTTGATGACTGCGTTTGAGGCTTTTGTGGGAGAAATTCGGTGGAAAACTTTCCATCAATATTTGGACTGATCTTGGTCAACTATAATTGGATCTCGTATTAATTTTTTTGTTGTTCGTTATATTTTCGGCTTATTGTTAAATTATTTTGTATCAAATTATAATAAGACATTATTAATTGAATAAAGTGTTTGATGACTGCGTTTGAAGCTTTTGTGGGAGAAATTCGGTGGCAAACTTTCCATCAATATTTGGAATGATCTTGATCAACTATAATTGGATCTCGTATTGATTTTTTTGTTGTTCGTTATATTTTCGGCTTATTGTTAAATTATTTTGTATCAAATTATAATAAGACATTATTAATTGAATAAAGTGTTATAATGTAAGTGATTTGAGCAAGTTAGATGGAATAGAACTAATAATTTTCACAAATTTATGCCTAATACGTATAAATACAGAGAATACGTTGATTTATTAGTTTTTAGAAGTTATGTATTGACATCCCGGAGAACAGACAACACATTTCACCTCTTTGTGTTTGACGAATATACTTGGATGTATTATCAACACATATAAAACAAAGTTCCCCCACTTTGTTTGTCTTTCTGTACCCATGCGATTTTATAAGTAACTCTTGAATGAATTTTATTCTCTCAAGGATACACTAAATCGTCAGAGGTAGGTATATTGAAACAATGTAGAGCAACGATGTTCATCTCAAAAGGTTTTACAACAAAGTACGCGACGACATGTGCGTAAATATTATATAGAGTCCATAATAAATATTTCAAAGATTTCACTACTTCAAATATATTTTATCGTGAAATGTCTTGAATTTTAATTGTGGGTCATTCATTAGTTTTTAAAAAATTATTAATTTATGAGTACATCAAAATTTTATTCATTAGAATAATATAAGTATGGATTTAATTGAAGTTTTTTTTAAATTGTTTGTCGCGTAAAAGTAATTTATTAAATAATTAATTTTTTTAGGAAATTAAATAAATTTTAGACATTACGTGCTTATATATATTTTAGCCACGGGTTCACTAGTTTAATAAGTTCTACAATTACAATATTAATGTATATATTCGATACTATTCAACAGTGAGATGTCGATAAGGTAGCTATATATAAATTACGAAGGACTGGATATATAAAACATGTAGATGGGAAAATTAAATATAAAAACTGAAAGTAGCATTAACGTTAGAAGAAAATAAACTGCCGGTTCTTTCAAACAGGACAGCATGTTTAATAGCATATACGGAGATGAATAATCAGAAAAGATATGGTTAAAGGGTATACAAAGTTCATTGTTGCTAGTTATTACGTTATGATGGAAGATGGCATCAAATTAATTCATAAAAGCTCTTTTTTTTATTGTGACCACGTAATGTAGCCAGATACACGTGTAAGTTTAAGTGGGACAAAATGACTTAAAATCGTAACACTTGGTAACAGAGTTCATTGAAATAAATAAAGCAAATGAAACTGAATAAAAAATGGTACATGAAGGCATTCCAAGAATAACAATAAATTATGTATGCAAGTATAAGTTAAAACAATTTTTTTTTGGACTTTACAGACTCAACCACTGTTTCACACTCCAATTACTAGAGCTTATTGTACAAAACTGTCTTAATCCTTAACAAATTATATTTTATAGTGATCTTCCACAATGTATATACATCAAACATTCCTTTTGTACCATTATTTACTAAAGAATAATTTAAAAGTTGTGGCGGTGTTTTTAAATAAGTACCATTATACAGGTGGTGGTGTTATTAAATAAGCACAATTATTCACGTGGCGGTGATATTAAATAATTATACACTTACACACTTGGTGGTGTTATTACCAATTATACACTTGGTGGTGTTATTAAATAATCACAATTATATACGTGGCGGTATTATTAAATGAGCACAATTATACACATGGCGGTGTTATTAAATAAGCACAATTATACACGTGGCGGTGTTATTAAATAAGCACAATTATACATGTGTCGGAGTTATTAAATAAGCACAATTATACAAGTTGTGGTGTTATTAAATAAGCACAATTATACACGTGGCGGTGTTATTAAATAAGCACAATTATACACATGGAGGTGTTATTAAATAAGCACAATTTCATACTTCTACCCGTGCAAAGTCGGACGGATGGAGGAATATTATATTCGGAAGTATATCGAATTACAGTAACAACACTGTTTAATTATTTTTGTTCATTTCCTCTTCAAAGCTACAGATGTACATATATATATATATATATATATATATATATATATACACATATATATATATATATATATATATATATATATATATATATATACACGTATATGTATCTCTCTTCCCGTCAACTATCGCGAAGTAATTAAAATAAGTACACTATTACTATTAAACTTTGAATAGAAAGTTATACCTTGCATAAATGGAATATAGATGAAAACGCTACTAATAAAATTCAGTATACGATAAGCTCGTCATGACTTCAACTGTCAATCACTGTCAGATGTCGCAATAGACTTCGACCTAGGTTAAACTTTGGTATAACCTAAAAAAGTTGATATTTCAGCAAGTGTGTATCACATGCACGCCACATTTGGCAATTCGTAAAAACGTCGTACATATTTCAATTCGTACAAACGGAACTAATGAAGAGTAATATTATTAAATTTATTGCGTGGAGTTACAGTAAGAGCAATATTTAGAGAAGACAATTTTTAAATTAAATAAAATTCCCGTAATATTTTCATTTATTTTTAGAATATTTTAAGGGAAATTACGACGTTTTTTAAAAATTTGTTGCGAAATTTTAAATTAATCATTATTTGTTCATGTTTTTCTAACGACATTTTCATAAATTGCTCATACTCTTTGTTCAGTCTCTCATACATTTTCATAACTGGAAAAAAGAGAAAAATTTAACAAGAACGGACACAAGTAAGAATTAATATAGATTCTACCAATGCTCTAAAGGTGCTATCAGATATGACAGATGTAATTTCATACTTTGTATTCACAATAATAGACACAATCTCATATTTTTCATGTTTGTGTTTGAAACACGACGTTGCCATGTTGGATTTTTTAAATAAACTCCGAATAGTTATTCTATCGTTTTACTAGGTTTAGTCGTAGTAATTAATACCTTTGTTATACTAACCTTATGAACTGTATAAGTATTCTAAGAATAAAAGCAGTATAACTTAAGTAACGTTCTTTTAGTAACGGTGTTAGACTTAGCTATTAATGTAAAAAAATACAAACTGACAAAACATGTGAATAAAAAATGTAAGGCGTATAATAATAGGAAAGTGAAATTTGAAGAAGTTTAGGTGCGTATGGAAGTTTAACTTTAAGCGGCGAATTTCTGATCGAATGCATTTTATAGCTTGGCGTCATAAGCAGAAAATAAAGAAACATATAAGGATAAAGAATATTCAGAAATTACAAGCGTGTGTAGCTTTCCTGCACGTAGACCCAGTTTTTGGGTAAATAAGTCCGTAAATCTGGCACCGACGTAAAAAGGTCTTGACATTGAATATATTTGGCGTTAATTTTGTAGAAATTCATTATTCACAATTAAATTAAACTAAGTGATGTAGTATTATTTCTACTTCCTTTAATTTCTTTACCACGACCTAGGTTTCGTTGTATTACAACATCATCAACATGGGATATTAGCAAAGATCTTTGCTAATATCCCACCTGAAGATGTTGTAATACAACGAAATCTAGGTCGTGGTAAAGAACTAAAAGAAAGTAGAAATAATACTACATCACGTAGTTTCATTTAATTGTAAAAAGGTCTATTTGATTGTTTTTAAAATGTAGTAAATTAGTGAAAAAAAACATGAAGTTTGCGTTGATCACTAGTCGCCACTTTATTAAGCTGTGATCTAAGCTTGGACTTTAGTTCTAAAGAGAATAAACGTAGGTATAATGAATCTTAATGTAATTTTAAGACTGATTGGCCCAGTAATATTTTCTTTATTAACGAGTAAATAAGAAAACACAAGAACTATTTTTTTCATCAAGATTTGAGGAGATAGTTTGGGAAAGAGTTAAGCAAATTGTGTATAATATCTATTCGAATTCAGATAGCATCTGCGAGAGTAAAGCATTATATAAATCAGCCGTGGTCTTCTTTTATTTAATGTTAAGAATTGTGTAGAGCTAAACAATTTGTACGCCGATCCGTTGCATATACTATATGAAGCTTCATTTTTACAAGTAAATTTTATAACAGATACTTTAAATCGAGATCTCAATTAATACTTCGCGGGATATTTAAAAACATTATATGTCTTGCGTTATGTCGCTGTTAAGACCACAGACCTCTATTACACTAGTACACTGGACTGGCTTTATACGAAGTCGTAATAAAGCAATTTCATTCTCGTCATTTTGGCGCTGGTAGTAAGAGTCCACAGTAGCGAGCGTCCATGTAACTAATGTCAGAGATGAGATAGTATGACAAATAAAAATTTTAATACTACGATTTTAATTGATTTATTTATAGTGAATAATTGTTTACTGCTGAGTTCAGACGAATATCTTTATACTTTTGTGTTAATTTGTTTTAATAATATATGAAAGTGGCTATTACTAATATCTGATACCAACTACGAGTAATATGTTCCATTATTACTTGTTTAACTAATATATGAAAGTGGCTACTACTAATATCTGATACCAACTACGAGTAATATGTTCCATAATTACTTGTTTAACTAATATATGAAAGTGGCTATTACTAATATCTGATACCAACTACGAGTAATATGTTCCATTATTACTTGTTTAATTAATATATGAAAGTGGCTATTACTAGTATCTGATACCAACTACGAGTAATATGTTCCATTATTACTCGTAGGATTCCAAAGAAATTGATCTTGGAAATCAGGAAAACATTTTCTCATTTAATATATAAGAACCTGAAGTACTTTTCCAGTTACTACCGCAGGAAAGTTTAATTGCGTTGGAGGTTTACCTTTATTGTTTTTACAAGCTTGGCGGAATAATGATCCTAGCAGATAATAGATTTGTAGAGGGTACAGTTAAACCATCTCTCTATTTTTGAACGAGTGCATCGTTTCTATGATTCAAAGTGAAATTTTCTGGTATAGATTAACATGCACCTAAGCAATCGTAACGCTTAATTTTCTTTCGATTCGTTCGAATGATAAATATATCCGACACACTGTTTAAATGCCTTGTTTTGCGTTCGAGTCCAGTACCGCCCAAAATAAGTGTAAAGACACCACCGAATTCAACTTACAGAGATGGTGATTCTATTTCTTCTATTATTTTTTTTGCTTCAGAATAGTGACAGTAATGTTTTTTGTAAACAAATAAAAATTGCAAGGATGTAAATTTTTTATTTCATTTATGCCCCAAAATTAACAAAATAAAGAAAACTATTCAAAGTGTCTATAAAAAACAATGTAATATTATCGACTATAGATACAATCAATTGCGATATGATATATCGGTAGAAAGGAAAGTTTTGGCCATATCTAATTAAAGGCGAAATTCAACCCCGAGACGTTCGTCGGCGCTTCAAATAGGCACAAACAATAGTTGTCATTTTATATGGTGTAGCCAGTCTAGCGTGCTAGTATAATAAAGCTCAGTATATAAGTTAGATAAGAACCTTTTTTATGCACACACCATAGACGGGATGCTATTGGATACGTATTTAAAATAGAGGGGTCATTTCCTGCTTTGAATTTTTATGGAAAACGGAAACTTTACAAAAATTGTGATTTTGTGTCACATGTTCGTCTATCCGTTCATTTATCTGTCTGCCATAGCCGTTTTTCTTTTCAGAAAGTTCTTGATGGAGAAATTAAATATTTGGCATACGGATAAAGCGTATGAAACCGTATATATTTGATCTTGCCGTTACCACGGATTCCCTCGTATGGAATCAATATGCTTTTATATAAAGTGTATTTTATATATGAATATGCATATAATACTGGTGACATCGGTGACAAATTTTATTATCTTAAATAGATGTGCCATGAAAGTGGAACAAACCTAAAAAAATCACTTCCCTAATTATTATATTAATTTGAATAAGTTAGAAAGCATTGGTATAAAAAATGTGGATATATATCTCCTAGTAATAAGTGAAATCCTAGAAACTGAACTTACCTAATCTAAATATATTATTTCTAAAAGGTGTTTTTTGGTCGAGCGGCTCGATCTCTTTAACTACTGCACCAAAAAAAATACCCACTTAAAGCTTATGTTTTCTACTTTGGGCGAAAAATATAAAAAAATTCGAAAAAAATATTTTTGTTAATAAAAAAATTAATTTTTATAACAATTGGCATGAGCGCCATCTGTGGGCGACACATCAAATATCTTAGCCAAATTGTATACTTGGAACACGCTAGATGGCGATATAGTGCGAAGACTTCGCACGGGTCAGCTAGTTTATCCATATTATTATTTTTTGTCATTTTAAAAACTCGACTATAGTTTTGGCTATGTTTGAAATTTCAGTGTACCTTTCCTAAATTGTTACGTAATTCAGATTTAGTAGATCTATTGTACAAATATATCTTTGTTATAAAAATTTCATATGTATATTTTATTTTACTTGTTATACAACAACAAAAGGTAATTTTTAATTTCTTATATGTACTTGTGATTACGTGCGTCATTTCGATAACACAGTACAAAATTTGTATAAGTACATCAGCAGACCACGTTCACTACATACGTAGAAAGTGCTAATTGCGTTGAATCAAATAAAATAAAATCGTCGAATCAAACCCAAACTCGATTGATCCGTTACAGAGTTAAATCATTCCGGGATCATGGAGACATCCTAAATTTTTTTCATAATGTAATTTTCTGTATATATTTCGTAAAAAACTATGAAATATGTGATTTATTATTTTAAACGAAACGTCTAAATAACTTATACGTATATCCAAATTAATATTTATATGTTAAATCCAAATTAATATTTATATGTATATCAAATTTAATCCAAAAATGTGGGTACATAGGAAACAAAATTTAAATGCCCATTTCACCCCTTTCGAAGTTGAATTACCAAAATTCCTTTCTTAGGGGTTGCTTAATTACTTGTATAACCCCTTTACAAAAGTTTCAAGATTCTACACTCCTCGGTTTAAGCTGTACGTTGTCAGTCAGTCTGTCAGTATCCTTTTATATTTACATATAGATAGTAAACTCAAAAATATACATACGAAATTGTTTAGGGAGCAAATAAAATATTTAATTTTTTTAAATGTCCTGCATTTTGTGGGATTCTAAAATTACTTTTATTTTAAAATTTTACGTAAGATAGTTATTAGTTCATTGCTAAAAATATCCGTAACATTTTAGCAAAAATTGTTTGATATAAATACTTGACATTTGGCATAATAATAATGCTTATTAACCCGCATATATATATATACATATATATATATATATATATATATATATATATATATATATATATATATATATATGTACATATCTAAAATAACCCATTGTTCAAGCTCTACTTATACTTAATTGGTTTATTAAGTTTTGTCTTAAAAAATAATAAACTTCAGATTTATATATATTGGGAAACATTTTTATAATTTCAACTATGGATTTGAAAAATTTAGGCGTTAGCATTATCATTATTTGTTAGCAATATCAAATTTCAATTAAAATTAATCGAGATAATTTATTTAATAGAATTCGAAGTTTTCAATTAAATATTCAATTGTAATATTTCACCTGGTGAAAATTAATTAATACGTTGAGGAAAATTTGATTAATACTTATAATAATATGGATTATTAATATGATTCAATTTTCTAAAAAAAATTAAATATTTTTTTCAATCGCAACAAAAAAATGAATGATTCATTTTGTTGTTGTGATTTCCTTTGTATAAAAGCATTTCTGCACATATATACATAAATGTAATTTAATTATGCTCACTGATTTTCTAACTGCCCGAATATAAAATTTAATGTCACTCGTGCCAATATTTTTCTTAGATGGTTATTTATGTTGTTTGTGTTTTTATCAAAAATCCATAAATTCGAGCATTGGGCAGTAAAAAAGTTTCCACATATGAAGGCATTGACGGGAGGAGAGAAATTTGAAGGGATGAAAAATGTGTTGGGTGCAAGTGCTTCGTCACAGATAACTGTCAAGAACTGAGTGGCTGAGTTTAAGAGAGCTGTACAAGCTTTCAAGATGAACAGCGACCAGATCGTCCAAAAAGCGATTCCGGAAATTAGTTTTAAAACAGATGATTGTAACTATCAGAAATAGATAATAATGTGAACATAGCTAAAAAATGGATACATCACATTCCTCACAAAGTGCATACACTAGATCAAAAATGCATTCGAATACAAACTTTGCAAGAGTGTTTGGACCGTTTCAAGGGCAATACAACAGATTTTCCGCTTTGATTTATGACTGGAGTGCAAACATGGGCGCATAGAGTTTTTTGGGATAGGATGGAAATTTTGTTTATTCTCCAAAAACCACAACTCATGTCTGGTGATTGTTACGCAACCTGCTGAATAAATTACAAGAGTGTATTCGTAAAAAAAGACCAAGCGACCAAAAAATTATTTGAATGAAGCTGAAATTAGTCCCTATCAGTCCCTGAGACTCATGAACCAGAAGATGCACCTAAAACGTGATGGACGCTGTCTGTCTCTTTTCCTCTGCAATACTAGTTGCATCAAGCCATAATTTTGGATTCCTCGTGATATGTCCAGGACATTCTAATCTTTAACAAATCTTTGTGCGATCTTTACACATTATTTCATTGTGAATCAAGTCTACGATAAATATTCACGGATTACACAAACGGTTTCCACTTTCTTATATTCGCCTGATCTAGCAGCGATTTGTATCATTTGGCTTTCAGCTCTTCCCTAAGTTCAAAACTTTTTAGGTGGACAAAAATTTAAGAATGATAATGAGTCAAGGCTGCCGAAAATTATTCAAGTCTCGAGGAAAGTCATCATAGAAATGGCATCAAGGTCTATAGAGATCGAAGGGCATAGTCCCCTTGATTGAAAAAAAACAATATTATGACGTGGTAAAACATTTTTATTACTTGGCTAAGTGTTTATCGCCCCGCCGCAGTGTGTTAATGTTTTCAACCTTTAAAACTTTATTGAAATATCCTTTGATAAATGATTCCTACACGGCTATTCGCGTTATATAAAAAATACACAATTTGATAAAAATATGCGAGTATTTTTAAAGTTATCAATACATTTGAATTATCTATGATCTTGGATTTGGATTTTTGTGTATAATTGAAAAATTTACCGCGTTGTGAATAAACGTTTATTTGATGAATATTTATCAGATTTCGAACATAAAATATGTCCGTTAAACGATTTCAGGTGGACGGGTATGGCTTCCCGACGCTGGAGGGTCTGGTGCGTCTCTACTCGGACGGTGTCAACGAGCGTGGCTACTTCATGGCGACACTCGAGGCTAGTCGCGAATGCCTCATGAGGAATTACGAAAAGTTTTCCAGGACCGATCCCATGGGTCTGTATTAAAATTTACTTAATAAACTTGAGGTCTGGTTTTTATACAATTTCACAATACTCAGAAATTTGTAGATTGAAATTAATGTATATAAGATAAATGCAAAGTATTCTGGTTTCCAAACCATATTGACTGCGTAATAATTGCTAAATATATACATGCAGATATAAATATTAATGTTCAGATGTACAGATGTTCGTTCTTACTTCGATAAAACTGATTTGGTAATTTAAAAGTCGTTATGGCATCTCTGTTTAGGAATAATGTAATGTCCATGTTTTCGAGTAATACTTTTGTACCTTTTTCAGAAATATTTATTAACAATATAACTTTTCTCTATAGAACTTAAGTTTGTCAACAATTTAAAATTACCAATCGGAATTATGATAACCTTTGCTTGCAAGATAAAAATTGTTTAGTACTTACAGGTGAAACGAAAATAATTCCAAATAAAATTGATATACAATTTTTAATTAAATTTTTGAAATCATATTTATCTTTACAAAACCACGTAAGGCTGATTAGCAACAGAATAAAATAGTTGTTAGTTAGAATAGGGCAACTAAAATGAAAATATAAGTCATTAATAAATCCGAAATATTAATAGCTAATTTTAAAACAAGTATCACGACAAGAAGTATGAATTGTTTAATGAATAGTTGTTTAATTAAATAATTAATTAATTAAGGAAAAATAACATTAAAAATGATTAAAATTCTTCTTTTCACTTCGTTAACCAACTTGGCTTCTATTATTTTCGGATAGCTCAAAAAACGAACCGAGTCCAAAAAACAATTTGGTTACGTGAACAATAGTTTTCCCGAAGGAATATTTCATTTTCCTTTATGATGACAAAACCGTGGACAGGAAAGAATCTCTCGGAAAAGTTAACGCATTTGTAAAACATTTTTATTATTTAAATAATAATTCGCCAATTTAGTCACTATTGAATGATTTTTAGGCGAAAAAATATAAGTTTAGTTTATATATGACGAACGTAGGAAATAGTATAACACAGGTCAATGAAATATTAGATCAATGTCATCATATGATCAATGTGACATATCATCACATGATTTTCTGGTGGTGATGAAAAAATAAATATGAAAAAAATTGATTTTGGCCAAGCTTATATCCTTTATGTTCATAAGATTTTGCTTAACGTATTCGAAATGTAATCGAGAGGGAAAAACTAGGTATATATTCAGCTGGTAAAACTATGTTAATTGGGTATCTAATTAATATTGAATCTGTTAATATATTATGAACCCGTAGTTTACTAATGTGTTTTAGCTACATAATATGATGAAAAATCGCAGTCATGAAAAATTAGGGGTTGAGTCAGTTTCCGGTCAGTAAATATACTTTCTTCTGTGGAAGAAATTGATACGCTGAAACTCTATTATAGGGCAATAAAAACTATTATATTTTGAAGTCATTGATTATAAAGAAACGACCAGTGCTTTGAAATATTTGTGCCTTGTATCAGCTTTTGAGATAACTAACAGCTAGAATTTAAATGCATATTAAATTTATTTAATAGCACATTCAACAAATACCATAGAAGGAAATGCGAATTTCCTTTAGATTTGCTAATGTGATGAATATACGCTTGAAGATTGCATCTTCAAGGTTTAAGCGTTTTTAAAGTTATCATTATGTAATATAGTTTGCGATTATCAACATGCTTACATTTTATGCACGTTAAGCTAGCGACATCGTAAAATTATCTTGGCGGTCAATCGCGTCATTCTTGTTCACACATAGAAGCGAGTGCAATCTGTGCAAATAATGCGTCAACGACTGGCCTTCTTGATACAGAAAGTAAAAAAACGGTGTCGAGGCGAAACGAAATTCTAAACAAATTAATATGTATTACCAGCGCCTCTGTTCGCTTTCGATATCTTTAATTATTCAGAAGAACGATCTATTGTGTGTTAATTTCTAAGGTAAAACCAAACTTTTCACGTCTCAATTACCAGCTTCGTTTAAAAGTTTTGTATACACGTGAGAAAAGTTACTGTATCAGCATTTTATTATTGAAATTTTGGCCTTTTTCTTTCTTTATATTTCTTCTAATTCTAGTCAGTAATGTTAAAATTTACACGGGTTTTCGACGTATCTTTAAAAAATCGAATACTGCAGTTACAATGACCATGACCGCGAGATATCGTATTGAATTTCTTAGCTGAAATACTGTTTGATATTGAAATCAGAAAAAAGTTTAAAAAAAGAAAGGTGCGTGTACTTATGTACGCGCGTGAGAAGTTATACTTCTTTGGCATCATTATACATACGGATAGATAACCTTAATTATATTGGAGCACTTGAAAAAGTCTATAAACACAATTTTTTCACTAATATTTACGAATAGTAAATATATTAATCAAAATATTGAATTTAAATCACTACTGAATATAATTTATCAGCACATATATAAATCGCACTTATATTTTTTTATCCAATAAATTCAAATGAAAAAGCGGCTCACTGCGTCAATATTATGTACTTGAAGTATTTTTGTTACGTGAAATTAATAATCATATCTATCAAAAGATGACGCTGCGCTGATGTAGGAAATTATAAACTAATTGATATTTTAATTCTGTCTGAAAAGTGACTACAAAATAAAGATAAAAACAATATTACCATAAAGATAAATGCCTTATGGTAATATTGTTTTTATCTATTATCTGCATAAATTAAAATCATCATCAAGTAAATCTGCATTAAATGGTAATATTGTTTTTAAATATCATCTGCCTCTCTGTATAAGTATTTATCTGTGAAACTTGGATATTAGATTTATTAGTAATATAAATAAAGAATCACAATTAATGACATCAAACATTTTTTAATTATTCGAAAGACAAATAAAATGCAGAATCTAAAAATAAAAAACTTGTCTTGGAGGCGCCGGGTATCGATCTCGGTACCTCTCTACCATCTGAGCTACGCCCCCAACGTAAGTTTCGTACAAAATATTGGTATTAATATATAGTTTCAATAACTGCAACTTCATACTGTAACTTTTGTGTGACGAATCTTAAAATTTCACTCTCATCATTTTTTCATAACGCGCCTAAAGAAGTATAACTTCAAAAAGTATTATCAAATATATTTCCCCTTATGCTTTTATGCCTTTTTAGTTGTTATTGTTCTGCATTAAGGAAAATTTTAAAAGGTATTATAACAGATAATGTATAGTTTAGATTGAAGTAAATTTATCACTTGTAGAAAAATTTCCTTGATGAACCTAGCGGGAAAACTAATGGAACGTTTATAATGAACGTTTATTCTGCTGTACTAAATTAATTTTATTTTCATATTTCGGGAAAAAATTGCTTACCTTTATTGCTTTATTCATGCAGGCTTTCTGACAATATTTTTGTGATATGTTGCTAACTGTAAAATGTCGTACACGTGTCGCGGGTGTATCAGTAAGCTAAGAATAGAGTCACGTAATTTGTGAAATGAACTATATACTTATATTTTTATCGGTTATACGTTTGTCGGTTAAGGAAATCATTACTTCTACCTAAGAAAATTAATTAAATGACGTGTTCTACCCGATAAATACACAAAAACCCGACAACCGAGACACGTATTAAGTTAAACTTCTGTTTTAGTTGAAACTAGAGCATAGGTTTTTTTTCTTGTCTTATTTTCCTGTATTGTCTTATTATTTACCCAAATTATTAATTATATGATTTGTTTTATTATATTTTATCAAAGAGTATAATAAATATATATATATACATTTGGACGTTATGTTTTAAGTTCTTAAAGTAACCATGTCAATAATCAATTCAAACTACTTGCTAAAATATCATCTTAAATTTTTTTGAAGCCTTTTTTGCTATTAAATAGTAATTAGTGTTTTTTAATTTTTTTTTCATTCTAGATAACGGACGCAACTGTGACGTTTCCTTCGACATATTCGAGTGCATCTCGGACAGGATCGGAGAGTACTGTGGCAACAACGGCCTGTGATCTCCCATTGCCGCTTGCTTGTACAGCTTCATACAGATAGGGACGCTTAGACGAAAGACGAATTTAAAAAGTTATCTCTTAATAAACACTTGTTGTTTCTTGTTTCTTGACACAAAATTGTTTCTTGATACTTACTTTGGGATTGGTTTTTATATTTGTTTGATAAACCAACCAAAAATTAAAAACATGTTGTGTTTGGTATAACATATCCATTTTTTTATTACCGAGCGATGATTAGTTGAAAAAAGGCTGTAAGGTTTAATACCTAATGAAAAATTATATGTTTGTTTTCTTAAATAAATAAACAAAAATATTGTTAATAGTAATTTTCTATTTAAAGATGACGATTTTAGATATCGTTCTGAATCTAAGATACTGATATTTCTGAGTTCCTTTTGTCGCATCCCTTGTTTATATAAATTAAAATTTAACAAAAAACAACCAAGATTTACTCTGATAATTGTGGACCTAAATAAATAAGTTAAATACATATACAAAATGTGACAGTATGCGATTGATAATGTGTCGACATTTTGAATATATTTCCTTTCTTCGTGTAAATAATTGTCTTGATTTGATGATTCTGACATTTCTTTTAGCTTCGCGAATATTATAATTATTATTTTAACATATGTATAATTTTAATACCGCAACATTGAGTCGCGAATGAGAGGAAAATTTATTCAATTGTATTAGTTCCTTCTATTAGAAAATAGCTTTCCAATTCGTTACCATTTTATCGAGGATTTATATATTTTCACGAGGATCGACTAGTTTATTTTTCCCACATTTGGGTATTATAACAATTAGATAAAACTGTGCAGTTAACAGTCTATTCAGTATTATTGTTACTGCTATGATAAAATTAGCAAATAAGTTGTGATACATATACATACTAATATAAATAAATTTTATTTTACTGCTTACATAATTGCTAATACGTAACGCTATCAGGTGTAACAAGTGGATTTTGTTTGAAACGCCTTGACCCTAATTTTAGCAATCAAGTGTATACATATTCTAAGTTGACTAAGATTATATTTCTATTAAATCAAAATTTACATATTTTTCTCAATAATACCTTTAACCATAGCCGTGTTATTTTTATTATATTAAATGTAATATGTAAATTAAGGAACTGATAGTATTAATACCATTTGTAATATATTGTAAAATAAATAATGTAATAAATATAATTATTTTTCGATTAAGTGTTTAATATTTTTTTGTAATCCATGAAAGTTACTCCATTAGCCCTCTATTAAGGATATCTTAATGAAAAGGCTTTGGTAAAATTTAAAATAAAAATATTGTAAGTTGATTTATACAATATCACTTGAATTTTGCATCAAATAGTTATCATATCTTAATGAAAAAGTAATATAAATAATTATTATTTCTAATATCATTAAACTGTGACAATGGCAGGCTTCCATTTTTAACTGACTTCAAAAAAGTAGGAGTTACCTTTTCTTGTATATATTATCTCATATCTTCGGCAGCTATCAACCGATTTCAATGATTATTTTATTCGGACCCCCAGTGTGGTTCCATGAAAATTTGGTTAGAATTTGACTATGGAAATTGACGGTGAACAGTACAGGTACCGTGATCGAGTTTGGATCATATAGGTCGAAAGATTAATAATAAACTGTCTGAAATTTTGATATGACTAAGCGCGACATAAATCTGCTCTTTAGCAACAGCAGCAACAGTTGGAAAGTGATAACGGGAATTCCTTAGTGACGAGGTGTAAACTAATCCAATTTAGACACGTTCGACTTATCTTAACGTAAGCAAGAAAGTGACAAAGTAAATTGGTAAGTAAGTATCTACAGGTACATTCAAAGGCATGAAGCAACTAAGATATATTAGGTAGCCGTATACATAAGTAATTAAGATATTAGTAATATGTAGGTAAGTGGGTAGTATATATAGGTTATACACCTGTATAAGTAGGTAGTATCTACTTACCTATACTATATCTACTACTTAATTAGAATAGTAGTATGTAAAAAAATAATTATGTACAGTTATATATAAAACCGTGAAGTAACTAGGATATTAGTAGGCAGGTAGGTATGTATATATACATATATGTACAGCTATACAATCAGAGGTGAGTGGCACTGTCAACTAAGTAAATTGTGTTTCGTATCTTAAAATTTGTCTCCTTTTTATCAAAGCAATTTGAGCTCCAACAAATGTAATAGGGAACTCTGTTCATACACTTGTCAGTAAAATCTAATTTTGTATTGTTTTACTTTGAAGAAAGTAAATATAGACTAAGTACCTCTTCGGATAGTCAATAAGGCCACTTTTGGTTTATTTTATAAAAAAAGTTTACGCAACGAAATTTATCCCCCAAAAATTATGTTTTAACAATAAATAATTTCCTACAATCTTTATTAATTTTTTAAGTCATCATTTTCATTTAACATGCAAATAAAAGTACAGTATTTCGATGTTAAAAATTTAAAAAAATAAGACAGTTTAAAAATGTGTTTAAATTAAAATTTTACATTTGACAAATTTTTTTCTGCAGTAAAAACACTTTCTAAATCGTTTTTTTTTAATTAAATTACTTATTAACTCCTTTATAACTTTTAATTACGTTGTTTTTTGTGTATTTGTGTATTTAATCAAAAAATTACTTTCGGTATAGTGCAATTTTATCTGTACGAACGTGTCCTTCGTTGAGAGTATTAGTTACATCGCTCTGTGCTAGAATAAAGCTGTTTATGAAAACAATTAGTTATACTGTATTTACTAAGGTTGCACAGAGATTCTATGTAAGTACCTGTTGTCATTTCCATCATACCGAAAATAATATTCCACAGTTGTTTGTGATTATGTGAATTTCAGTAACAAAGTTTATCTTGCAGAATTATAGCGTTCAGTTAAATATAAAATAAGAAACCGAAATAGTTTTTTTTTTATTTTGGAATATGTCCGAAACACTGGTTTATAAGGTTTTTAAGTTTCAGTTCAACTTGCATCGAGTATTCATTAAAATTTCCTGGTACTAAATCTTTCATATTTACAATAATGATTTCTATATTTGCCAATAATGTGTTATATAACAAAGAACGTGCTTGTTATTCGTACAAGTGATTCTGTAAACTAACTTTAATTCTGTGCATCGAACTGTAATTTGATAAAAGATATGTTGAATAACATAAAACATATCTGATTGAGTTGATTCTGTGCAATAAACTGTCATTCTTTTGATTCTGTGCATCAAATTGTAATTTGATAAAAGATATATTACATAATATAGAAAGTATCTGTTGATACGGTTGATTCTGTGCATCAAACTGTAATTCTGGGTATCGAACTGTAATGTGATAAAAAATATGTTACATAACATAGAACGTATCTGTTGTTGATACAGTTGATTCTGTGCATCAAACTGTACTTCTGTGCGTCAAACTGTAATTCTGTGCATCAAACTGTAATTCAGTGCATTAAACTGTAATTCTGTGTATCAAACTGTAATTTGCTAAAAGATATGTTATATAACGTAGAACGTATTTGTTATTTATACAGTGGATTCTGTGCATCAAACTGTAATTCTGTGCATCAAACTGTAATTCTGTGCATCAAACTGTAATTCTGTGTATTAAACTGTAATTTGATAAAAAATATGTTCTATAACATAGAACGTATAAGTTATTGATACAGTTGATTCTGTGCATCAAATTGTAATTCTGTGCATCAAACTGTAATTCTGTATTTCCGTACGCTTTATTTATTTAAGTTACAAACACTTACTGGTATATTTATTTAAATAATTTACTGGTATATTTTACTTATTGGTATATTTATAAGCAAATATATACAGAAAAGATATATAACATCGGTCGTATCGAGACTTACGTTTTGTTAAGAAGTACGACAGTAAAAGTGATTAAAAAATTTCTTAAAATATATGTAATATGCAACAATACATTATTTAGCAGACAATTTTTGTTTCTTGAATAGTTTTTGAATAAAATGATTTTCAAAAATAACTCCTCTGGGCAATTATATATATGGTCAATTATCTCGAGGATGCGGAAAGGTCAGAAAGTGAAAATGCGTAAATAGTAGTCTTATTACTCGTCAATGTCATAAAACGATAAGTTATTTTCGGAAAATCTCTCTGGGACCGCAAGGTGAAAATGCGTAAATAGTAGTCTTATTACTCATCAATGTCATAAAACGATAAGTTATTTTCGGAAAATCTCTCTGGGACCGCAAGGTGAAAATGCGTAAATAGTAGCCTCATTACTCATCAATGTCATAAAACGATAAGTTATTTTCGGAAAACTGTCTGGGACCGCAAGGTGAAAATGCGTAAATAGTGGTCTTATTAGTCATTAATGGCATAAAACGATAAGTTATTTTCGGAAAATCTCTCTGAGACCGCAAGATGAAAATACGTAAATAGTGATCTTATTACTAATCAATGTTATAAAACGATAAGTTATTGTCGGAAAATCCCTCTGGGACCGCATGGTGAAGATGCTTAAATAGTAGTCTTATTATAATCATCAATGTCATAAAACGATAAGTTATTTTCGGAAAATCTCTCTGGGACTGTAAGGTGAAAATGCGTAAATAGTGGTCTTATTACTCATAAATGTCATAAAACGATAAGTTATTTTTGGAAAATCTGTCTGGGACCGCAAGGTGAAAATGCGTAAATAGTGGTCTTATTACTCATAAATGTCATAAAACGATAAGTTATTTTTGGAAAATCTCTCTGGGACCGCAAGGTGAAAATGCGTAAATAGTGGTCTTAATAATCATCAATGTCATAAAACGACAAGTTATTTTCGGAAAATCTCTCTGGGATCGCTGATAAGAAGTATTTGTTGTTAAAGAAGAAAATAAGTTAACAAACTTAAGGATCACTTACAAAAAAGGAAAACCCTCGATTACGGACAGGATTCATAGTCCGATGGCTCTGTATACAATTTTAAAACAGTTTAAAATTTAAGGTTACACAATATTCATATTAAACTATTATAATTGTCAATCAAACCTTCCCAATGAAAGCCACTCAACACAAAAGTTATGACTTCTGGGAAACTGCGTTTTACAAGTTTTAATATTCAGAGTATTTTGTAATAAATGGCATGAGGGCCAACAGTGTAAGAGATCAAGATGTCTATTTATAGCCTTACTATAATTTTATAATCTACAAGTCACTAAGAATGCTTTTTAAATATCATTTTATTACACTAACTCCGTCTCCAATTGTCTTGAGTTCGATAGGTTTCATTCTGAAGGTACGTCATATTGATATAAAATTTCAAATATATTACCTAATGCGTCTATATCACGAATTTCTATAAAAAATTGTGAGAACTAGAAACATTAAACTTTTCCAAGAAAACTTAAATAGAATTATAGGAAGCCGTTTATTTTCATAACTTTAGACTGCAGTAGTTTCCGTACCAGGGGTAGGACATATATATTTCCTGCATGTGGAGGTAAGCCACCTAAAATTAATAGTTTTATTATCTTTATAAATAACTTTTTTCAAATACGATACAATAAATTTAAAAAAAAATTAAAAACTAGTTACTTTGTTTCTCTAAAATGTCAATATAAATATTATTGAGTATATTTTGAAAAAATGTACGCTTTATTCCCATGCGAGATTTGAAGTTTCGACGTCGAAGCTTTTCTAGGAAAAACTACTGTGACAAACGGACTGATACGTTGTTGATCCGTTCTTACTTTTAAAATACCGAACCCTAAAAATAGTTCAAAATTCTTTCCAAGAATTTTTAATAAATATAAGGAAATATCTATTATCACACGATTTCTGATATAATATAAGGAAATATCTATTATTACACGATTTCTGATATAAATTAAGAAAATATCTATTCTTGCCCAATTTCTGATATAAATTAAGAAAATATCTATTATTACAAGATTCTGATATAATATAAGAAAATATCTATTCTTGCAGGATTTCTTATATAAATTAAGAAAATATCTATTATTACACGATTTCTAATGTAAGAAAATATCTATTCTTGCCGGATTTCTTATATAAATTAAGAAAATATCTATTATTACACGATTTCTGATATAAATTAAGAAAATATCTATTATTACACGATTTCTAATATAATATAAGGAAATATCTATTCTTGCCGGATTTCTTATATAAATTAAGAAAATATCTATTATTACACGATTTCTGATATAAATTAAGAAAATATCTATTATTACACGATTTCTAATATAATATAAGGAAATATCTATTCTTGCCCAATTTCTGATATAAATTAAGAAAATATCTATTATTACAAGATTCTGATATAATATAAGAAAATATCTATTCTTGCAGGATTTCTTATATAAATTAAGAAAATATCTATTATTACACGATTTCTAATATAAGAAAATATCTATTCTTGCCGGATTTCTTATATAAATTAAGAAAATATCTATTATTACACGATTTCTGATATAAATTAAGAAAATATCTATTCGTGCCCAATTTCTGATATAAATTAAGAAAATATCTATTATTACAAGATTCTGATATAATGTAAGGAAATATCTATTCTTGCAGGATTACTTACATAAGTTAAGAAAATATCTATTATTACACGATTTCTAATATAATATAAGAAAATATCTATTCTTGCCGGATTTCTTATATAAATTAAGAAAATATCTATTATTACACTATTTCTAATATAATATAAGAAAATATCTATTATTACACGATTTCTAATATAATATAAGAAATATCTATTATTACACTATTTCTAATATAATATAAGAAAATATCTATTATTACACGATTTCTAATATAATATAAGAAAATATCTATTCTTGCCGGATTTCTTATATAAATTAAGAAAATATCTATTATTACACGATTTCTGATAAAAATTAAGAAAATATCTATTATTACAAGATTCTGATATAATATAAGGAAATATCTATTCTTGCAGGATTACTTACATAAATTAAGAAAATATCTATTATTACACGATTTCTTATATAAATTAAGAAAATATCTATTATTACAAGATTCTGATATAATATAAGGAAATATCTATTCTTGCAGGATTACTTACATAAATTAAGAATATATCTATTATTACACGATTTCTGATATAAATTAAGAAAATATCTATTATTACACGATTTCTAATATAATATAAGAAAATATCTATTCTTGCCGGATTTCTTATATAAATTAAGAAAATATCTATTATTACACGATTTCTGATATAAATTAAGAAAATATCTATTATTACACGATTTCTAATATAATATAAGAAAATATCTATTCTTGCCGGATTTCTTATATAAATTAAGAAAATATCTATTATTACACGATTTCTGATATAAATTAAGAAAATATTTATTATTACAAGATTCTGATATAATATAAGGAAATATCTATTCTTGCAGGATTACTTACATAAATTAAGAAAATATCTATTATTACACGATTTCTAATATAATATAAGAAAATATCTATTCTTGCCGGATTTCTTATATAAATTAAGAAAATATCTATTATTACACTATTTCTAATATAATATAAGAAAATATCTATTATTACACGATTTCCGATATAATATAAGAAAATATCTATTCTTGCAGGATTTCTGATATAAATCAAGAAAATATCTATTATTACACGATTTCCGATATAATATAAGAAAATATCTATTCTTGCAGGATTTCTGATATAAATCAAGAAAATATCTATTCTTGCACGATTTCTGATATAAATTAAGAAAATATCTATTCTTGTACGATTTCTGATATAAATTAAGAAAATATCTATTATTACACGATTTCTAATATAAGAAAATATCTATTCTTGCCGGATTTCTTATATAAAGTAAGAAAATATCTATTATTACACGATTTCTGATATAAATTAAGAAAATGTCTATTATTACAAGATTCTGATATAATATAAGGAAATATCTATTCTTGCAGGATTACTTACATAAATTAAGAAAATATCTATTATTACACGATTTCTGATATAAATTAAGAAAATATCTATTATTACACGATTTCTGATATAAATTAAGAAAATATCTATTATTACACGATTTCTAATATAATATAAGAAAATATCTATTCTTGTCGGATTTCTTATATAAATTAAGAAAATATCTATTATTACACGATTTCTGATATAAATTAAGAAAATATTTATTATTACAAGATTCTGATAAGGAAATATCTATTCTTGCAGGATTACTTACATAAATTAAGAAAATATCTATTATTACACTATTTCTAATATAATATAAGAAAATATCTATTATTACACGATTTCTAATATAATATAAGAAATATCTATTCTTGCCGGATTTCTTATATAAATTAAGAAAATATCTATTATTACACGATTCTGATATAATATAAGAAAATATCTATTATTACACGATTTCTAATATAATATAAGAAAATATCTATTCTTGCAGGATTTCTGATATAAATCAAGAAAATATCTATTATTACACGATTTCCGATATAATATAAGAAAATATCTATTCTTGCAGGATTTCTGATATAAATCAAGAAAATATCTATTCTTGCACGATTTCTGATATAAATTAAGAAAATATCTATTCTTGTACGATTTCTGATATAAATTAAGAAAATATCTATTATTACACGATTTCTAATAAAAGAAAATATCTATTATTACATGATTTCTAATATAATATAAGAAAATATCTATTCTTGCCGGATTTCTTATATAAATTAAGAAAATATCTATTATTACACGATTTCTGATATAAATTAAGAAAATATCTATTCGTGCCCAATTTCTGATATAAATTAAGAAAATATCTATTATTACAAGATTCTGATATAATATAAGGAAATATCTATTCTTGCAGGATTACTTACATAAATTAAGAAAATATCTATTATTACACGATTTCTAATATAATATAAGAAAATATCTATTCTTGCCGGATTTCTTATATAAATTAAGAAAATATCTATTATTACATGAATTCTAATATAATATAAGAAAATATCTATTCTTGCCGGATTTCTTATATAAATTAAGAAAATATCTATTATTACATGATTTCTAATATAATATAAGAAAATATCTATTCTTGCCGGATTTCTTATATAAATTAAGAAAATATCTATTATTGCATGATTTCTAATATAATATAAGAAAATATCTATTCTTGCCGGATTTCTTATATAAATTAAGAAAATATCTATTATTACACGATTTCTAATATAATATAAGAAAATATCTATTCTTGCCGGATTTCTTATATAAATTAAGAAAATATCTATTATTACACTATTTCTAATATAATATAAGAAAATATCTATTATTACACGATTTCCGATATAATATAAGAAAATATCTATTCTTGCAGGATTTCTGATATAAATCAAGAAAATATCTATTATTACACGATTTCCGATATAATATAAGAAAATATCTATTCTTGCAGGATTTCTGATATAAATCAAGAAAATATCTATTCTTGCACGATTTCTGATATAAATTAAGAAAATATCTATTCTTGTACGATTTCTGATATAAATTAAGAAAATATCTATTATTACACGATTTCTAATATAAGAAAATATCTATTCTTGCCGGACTTCTTATATAAAGTAAGAAAATATCTATTATTACACGATTTCTGATATAAATTAAGAAAATATCTATTATTACAAGATTCTGATATAATATAAGGAAATATCTATTCTTGCAGGATTACTTACATAAATTAAGAAAATATCTATAATTACACGATTTCTGATATAAATTAAGAAAATATCTATTATTACACGATTTCTGATATAAATTAAGAAAATATCTATTATTACACGATTTCTAATATAATATAAGAAAATATCTATTCTTGTCGGATTTCTTATATAAATTAAGAAAATATCTATTATTACACGATTTCTGATATAAATTAAGAAAATATTTATTATTACAAGATTCTGATATAATATAAGGAAATATCTATTCTTGCAGGATTACTTACATAAATTAAGAAAATATCTATTATTACACTATTTCTAATTTAATATAAGAAAATATCTATTATTACACGATTTCTAATATAATATAAGAAAATATCTATTCTTGCCGGATTTCTTATATAAATTAAGAAAATATCTATTATTACACTATTTCTAATATAATATAAGAAAATATCTAATATTACATGATTTCTAATATAACATAAGAAAATATCTATTCTTGCCGGATTTCTTATATAAATTAAGAAAATATCTATTATTACACTATTTCTAATATAATATAAGAAAATATCTATTATTACACGATTTCTAATATAATATAAGAAAATATCTATTCTTGCCGGATTTCTTATATAAATTAAGAAAATATCTATTATTACACTATTTCTAATATAATATAAGAAAATATCTATTATTACAAGATTCTGATATAATATAAGGAAATATCTATTCTTGCAGGATTTCTTATATAAATTAAGAAAATATCTATTATTACACTATTTCTAATATAATATAAGAAAATATCTATTATTACACGATTTCTAATATAATATAAGAAAATATCTATTCTTGCCGGATTTCTTATATAAATTAAGAAAATATCTATTATTACACGATTTCTGATATAAATTAAGAAAATATCTATTATTACACGATTTCTAATATAATATAAGAAAATATCTATTCTTGCCGGATTTCTTATATAAATTAAGAAAATATCTATTATTACACGATTTCTGATATAAATTAAGAAAATATTTATTATTACAAGATTCTGATATAATATAAGGAAATATCTATTCTTGCAGGATTACTTACATAAATTAAGAAAATATCTATTATTACACGATTTCTAATATAATATAAGAAAATATCTATTCTTGCCGGATTTCTTATATAAATTAAGAAAATATCTATTATTACACTATTTCTAATATAATATAAGAAAATATCTATTATTACACGATTTCCGATATAATATAAGAAAATATCTATTCTTGCAGGATTTCTGATATAAATCAAGAAAATATCTATTATTACACGATTTCCGATATAATATAAGAAAATATCTATTCTTGCAGGATTTCTGATATAAATCAAGAAAATATCTATTCTTGCACGATTTCTGATATAAATTAAGAAAATATCTATTCTTGTACGATTTCTGATATAAATTAAGAAAATATCTATTATTACACGATTTCTAATATAAGAAAATATCTATTCTTGCCGGATTTCTTATATAAAGTAAGAAAATATCTATTATTACACGATTTCTGATATAAATTAAGAAAATGTCTATTATTACAAGATTCTGATATAATATAAGGAAATATCTATTCTTGCAGGATTACTTACATAAATTAAGAAAATATCTATTATTACACGATTTCTGATATAAATTAAGAAAATATCTATTATTACACGATTTCTGATATAAATTAAGAAAATATCTATTATTACACGATTTCTAATATAATATAAGAAAATATCTATTCTTGTCGGATTTCTTATATAAATTAAGAAAATATCTATTATTACACGATTTCTGATATAAATTAAGAAAATATTTATTATTACAAGATTCTGATAAGGAAATATCTATTCTTGCAGGATTACTTACATAAATTAAGAAAATATCTATTATTACACTATTTCTAATATAATATAAGAAAATATCTATTATTACACGATTTCTAATATAATATAAGAAATATCTATTCTTGCCGGATTTCTTATATAAATTAAGAAAATATCTATTATTACACGATTCTGATATAATATAAGAAAATATCTATTATTACACGATTTCTAATATAATATAAGAAAATATCTATTCTTGCAGGATTTCTGATATAAATCAAGAAAATATCTATTATTACACGATTTCCGATATAATATAAGAAAATATCTATTCTTGCAGGATTTCTGATATAAATCAAGAAAATATCTATTCTTGCACGATTTCTGATATAAATTAAGAAAATATCTATTCTTGTACGATTTCTGATATAAATTAAGAAAATATCTATTATTACACGATTTCTAATAAAAGAAAATATCTATTATTACATGATTTCTAATATAATATAAGAAAATATCTATTCTTGCCGGATTTCTTATATAAATTAAGAAAATATCTATTATTACACGATTTCTGATATAAATTAAGAAAATATCTATTCGTGCCCAATTTCTGATATAAATTAAGAAAATATCTATTATTACAAGATTCTGATATAATATAAGGAAATATCTATTCTTGCAGGATTACTTACATAAATTAAGAAAATATCTATTATTACACGATTTCTAATATAATATAAGAAAATATCTATTCTTGCCGGATTTCTTATATAAATTAAGAAAATATCTATTATTACATGAATTCTAATATAATATAAGAAAATATCTATTCTTGCCGGATTTCTTATATAAATTAAGAAAATATCTAATATTACATGATTTCTAATATAATATAAGAAAATATCTATTCTTGCCGGATTTCTTATATAAATTAAGAAAATATCTATTATTGCATGATTTCTAATATAATATAAGAAAATATCTATTCTTGCCGGATTTCTTATATAAATTAAGAAAATATCTATTATTACACGATTTCTAATATAATATAAGAAAATATCTATTCTTGCCGGATTTCTTATATAAATTAAGAAAATATCTATTATTACACGATTTCTGATAAAAATTAAGAAAATATCTATTATTACAAGATTCTGATATAATATAAGGAAATATCTATTCTTGCAGGATTACTTACATAAATTAAGAAAATATCTATTATTACACGATTTCTTATATAAATTAAGAAAATATCTATTATTACAAGATTCTGATATAATATAAGGAAATATCTATTCTTGCAGGATTACTTACATAAATTAAGAAAATATCTATTATTACACGATTTCTGATATAAATTAAGAAAATATCTATTATTACACGATTTCTAATATAATATAAGAAAATATCTATTCTTGCCGGATTTCTTATATAAATTAAGAAAATATCTATTATTACACGATTTCTGATATAAATTAAGAAAATATCTATTATTACACGATTTCTAATATAATATAAGAAAATATCTATTCTTGCCGGATTTCTTATATAAATTAAGAAAATATCTATTATTACACGATTTCTGATATAAATTAAGAAAATATTTATTATTACAAGATTCTGATATAATATAAGGAAATATCTATTCTTGCAGGATTACTTACATAAATTAAGAAAATATCTATTATTACACGATTTCTAATATAATATAAGAAAATATCTATTCTTGCCGGATTTCTTATATAAATTAAGAAAATATCTATTATTACACTATTTCTAATATAATATAAGAAAATATCTATTATTACACGATTTCCGATATAATATAAGAAAATATCTATTCTTGCAGGATTTCTGATATAAATCAAGAAAATATCTATTATTACACGATTTCCGATATAATATAAGAAAATATCTATTCTTGCAGGATTTCTGATATAAATCAAGAAAATATCTATTCTTGCACGATTTCTGATATAAATTAAGAAAATATCTATTCTTGTACGATTTCTGATATAAATTAAGAAAATATCTATTATTACACGATTTCTAATATAAGAAAATATCTATTCTTGCCGGATTTCTTATATAAAGTAAGAAAATATCTATTATTACACGATTTCTGATATAAATTAAGAAAATGTCTATTATTACAAGATTCTGATATAATATAAGGAAATATCTATTCTTGCAGGATTACTTACATAAATTAAGAAAATATCTATTATTACACGATTTCTGATATAAATTAAGAAAATATCTATTATTACACGATTTCTGATATAAATTAAGAAAATATCTATTATTACACGATTTCTAATATAATATAAGAAAATATCTATTCTTGTCGGATTTCTTATATAAATTAAGAAAATATCTATTATTACACGATTTCTGATATAAATTAAGAAAATATTTATTATTACAAGATTCTGATAAGGAAATATCTATTCTTGCAGGATTACTTACATAAATTAAGAAAATATCTATTATTACACTATTTCTAATATAATATAAGAAAATATCTATTATTACACGATTTCTAATATAATATAAGAAATATCTATTCTTGCCGGATTTCTTATATAAATTAAGAAAATATCTATTATTACACGATTCTGATATAATATAAGAAAATATCTATTATTACACGATTTCTAATATAATATAAGAAAATATCTATTCTTGCAGGATTTCTGATATAAATCAAGAAAATATCTATTATTACACGATTTCCGATATAATATAAGAAAATATCTATTCTTGCAGGATTTCTGATATAAATCAAGAAAATATCTATTCTTGCACGATTTCTGATATAAATTAAGAAAATATCTATTCTTGTACGATTTCTGATATAAATTAAGAAAATATCTATTATTACACGATTTCTAATAAAAGAAAATATCTATTATTACATGATTTCTAATATAATATAAGAAAATATCTATTCTTGCCGGATTTCTTATATAAATTAAGAAAATATCTATTATTACACGATTTCTGATATAAATTAAGAAAATATCTATTCGTGCCCAATTTCTGATATAAATTAAGAAAATATCTATTATTACAAGATTCTGATATAATATAAGGAAATATCTATTCTTGCAGGATTACTTACATAAATTAAGAAAATATCTATTATTACACGATTTCTAATATAATATAAGAAAATATCTATTCTTGCCGGATTTCTTATATAAATTAAGAAAATATCTATTATTACATGAATTCTAATATAATATAAGAAAATATCTATTCTTGCCGGATTTCTTATATAAATTAAGAAAATATCTATTATTACATGATTTCTAATATAATATAAGAAAATATCTATTCTTGCCGGATTTCTTATATAAATTAAGAAAATATCTATTATTGCATGATTTCTAATATAATATAAGAAAATATCTATTCTTGCCGGATTTCTTATATAAATTAAGAAAATATCTATTATTACACGATTTCTAATATAATATAAGAAAATATCTATTCTTGCCGGATTTCTTATATAAATTAAGAAAATATCTATTATTACACTATTTCTAATATAATATAAGAAAATATCTATTATTACACGATTTCCGATATAATATAAGAAAATATCTATTCTTGCAGGATTTCTGATATAAATCAAGAAAATATCTATTATTACACGATTTCCGATATAATATAAGAAAATATCTATTCTTGCAGGATTTCTGATATAAATCAAGAAAATATCTATTCTTGCACGATTTCTGATATAAATTAAGAAAATATCTATTCTTGTACGATTTCTGATATAAATTAAGAAAATATCTATTATTACACGATTTCTAATATAAGAAAATATCTATTCTTGCCGGACTTCTTATATAAAGTAAGAAAATATCTATTATTACACGATTTCTGATATAAATTAAGAAAATATCTATTATTACAAGATTCTGATATAATATAAGGAAATATCTATTCTTGCAGGATTACTTACATAAATTAAGAAAATATCTATAATTACACGATTTCTGATATAAATTAAGAAAATATCTATTATTACACGATTTCTGATATAAATTAAGAAAATATCTATTATTACACGATTTCTAATATAATATAAGAAAATATCTATTCTTGTCGGATTTCTTATATAAATTAAGAAAATATCTATTATTACACGATTTCTGATATAAATTAAGAAAATATTTATTATTACAAGATTCTGATATAATATAAGGAAATATCTATTCTTGCAGGATTACTTACATAAATTAAGAAAATATCTATTATTACACTATTTCTAATTTAATATAAGAAAATATCTATTATTACACGATTTCTAATATAATATAAGAAAATATCTATTCTTGCCGGATTTCTTATATAAATTAAGAAAATATCTATTATTACACTATTTCTAATATAATATAAGAAAATATCTAATATTACATGATTTCTAATATAACATAAGAAAATATCTATTCTTGCCGGATTTCTTATATAAATTAAGAAAATATCTATTATTACACTATTTCTAATATAATATAAGAAAATATCTATTATTACACGATTTCTAATATAATATAAGAAAATATCTATTCTTGCCGGATTTCTTATATAAATTAAGAAAATATCTATTATTACACTATTTCTAATATAATATAAGAAAATATCTATTATTACAAGATTCTGATATAATATAAGGAAATATCTATTCTTGCAGGATTTCTTATATAAATTAAGAAAATATCTATTATTACACTATTTCTAATATAATATAAGAAAATATCTATTATTACACGATTTCTAATATAATATAAGAAAATATCTATTCTTGCCGGATTTCTTATATAAATTAAGAAAATATCTATTATTACACGATTTCTGATATAAATTAAGAAAATATCTATTATTACACGATTTCTAATATAATATAAGAAAATATCTATTCTTGCCGGATTTCTTATATAAATTAAGAAAATATCTATTATTACACGATTTCTGATATAAATTAAGAAAATATTTATTATTACAAGATTCTGATATAATATAAGGAAATATCTATTCTTGCAGGATTACTTACATAAATTAAGAAAATATCTATTATTACACGATTTCTAATATAATATAAGAAAATATCTATTCTTGCCGGATTTCTTATATAAATTAAGAAAATATCTATTATTACACTATTTCTAATATAATATAAGAAAATATCTATTATTACACGATTTCCGATATAATATAAGAAAATATCTATTCTTGCAGGATTTCTGATATAAATCAAGAAAATATCTATTATTACACGATTTCCGATATAATATAAGAAAATATCTATTCTTGCAGGATTTCTGATATAAATCAAGAAAATATCTATTCTTGCACGATTTCTGATATAAATTAAGAAAATATCTATTCTTGTACGATTTCTGATATAAATTAAGAAAATATCTATTATTACACGATTTCTAATATAAGAAAATATCTATTCTTGCCGGATTTCTTATATAAAGTAAGAAAATATCTATTATTACACGATTTCTGATATAAATTAAGAAAATGTCTATTATTACAAGATTCTGATATAATATAAGGAAATATCTATTCTTGCAGGATTACTTACATAAATTAAGAAAATATCTATTATTACACGATTTCTGATATAAATTAAGAAAATATCTATTATTACACGATTTCTGATATAAATTAAGAAAATATCTATTATTACACGATTTCTAATATAATATAAGAAAATATCTATTCTTGTCGGATTTCTTATATAAATTAAGAAAATATCTATTATTACACGATTTCTGATATAAATTAAGAAAATATTTATTATTACAAGATTCTGATAAGGAAATATCTATTCTTGCAGGATTACTTACATAAATTAAGAAAATATCTATTATTACACTATTTCTAATATAATATAAGAAAATATCTATTATTACACGATTTCTAATATAATATAAGAAATATCTATTCTTGCCGGATTTCTTATATAAATTAAGAAAATATCTATTATTACACGATTCTGATATAATATAAGAAAATATCTATTATTACACGATTTCTAATATAATATAAGAAAATATCTATTCTTGCAGGATTTCTGATATAAATCAAGAAAATATCTATTATTACACGATTTCCGATATAATATAAGAAAATATCTATTCTTGCAGGATTTCTGATATAAATCAAGAAAATATCTATTCTTGCACGATTTCTGATATAAATTAAGAAAATATCTATTCTTGTACGATTTCTGATATAAATTAAGAAAATATCTATTATTACACGATTTCTAATAAAAGAAAATATCTATTATTACATGATTTCTAATATAATATAAGAAAATATCTATTCTTGCCGGATTTCTTATATAAATTAAGAAAATATCTATTATTACACGATTTCTGATATAAATTAAGAAAATATCTATTCGTGCCCAATTTCTGATATAAATTAAGAAAATATCTATTATTACAAGATTCTGATATAATATAAGGAAATATCTATTCTTGCAGGATTACTTACATAAATTAAGAAAATATCTATTATTACACGATTTCTAATATAATATAAGAAAATATCTATTCTTGCCGGATTTCTTATATAAATTAAGAAAATATCTATTATTACATGAATTCTAATATAATATAAGAAAATATCTATTCTTGCCGGATTTCTTATATAAATTAAGAAAATATCTATTATTACATGATTTCTAATATAATATAAGAAAATATCTATTCTTGCCGGATTTCTTATATAAATTAAGAAAATATCTATTATTGCATGATTTCTAATATAATATAAGAAAATATCTATTCTTGCCGGATTTCTTATATAAATTAAGAAAATATCTATTATTACACGATTTCTAATATAATATAAGAAAATATCTATTCTTGCCGGATTTCTTATATAAATTAAGAAAATATCTATTATTACACTATTTCTAATATAATATAAGAAAATATCTATTATTACACGATTTCCGATATAATATAAGAAAATATCTATTCTGGCAGGATTTCTGATATAAATCAAGAAAATATCTATTATTACACGATTTCCGATATAATATAAGAAAATATCTATTCTTGCAGGATTTCTGATATAAATCAAGAAAATATCTATTCTTGCACGATTTCTGATATAAATTAAGAAAATATCTATTCTTGTACGATTTCTGATATAAATTAAGAAAATATCTATTATTACACGATTTCTAATATAAGAAAATATCTATTCTTGCCGGACTTCTTATATAAAGTAAGAAAATATCTATTATTACACGATTTCTGATATAAATTAAGAAAATATCTATTATTACAAGATTCTGATATAATATAAGGAAATATCTATTCTTGCAGGATTACTTACATAAATTAAGAAAATATCTATAATTACACGATTTCTGATATAAATTAAGAAAATATCTATTATTACACGATTTCTGATATAAATTAAGAAAATATCTATTATTACACGATTTCTAATATAATATAAGAAAATATCTATTCTTGTCGGATTTCTTATATAAATTAAGAAAATATCTATTATTACACGATTTCTGATATAAATTAAGAAAATATTTATTATTACAAGATTCTGATATAATATAAGGAAATATCTATTCTTGCAGGATTACTTACATAAATTAAGAAAATATCTATTATTACACTATTTCTAATTTAATATAAGAAAATATCTATTATTACACGATTTCTAATATAATATAAGAAAATATCTATTCTTGCCGGATTTCTTATATAAATTAAGAAAATATCTATTATTACACTATTTCTAATATAATATAAGAAAATATCTAATATTACATGATTTCTAATATAACATAAGAAAATATCTATTCTTGCCGGATTTCTTATATAAATTAAGAAAATATCTATTATTACACTATTTCTAATATAATATAAGAAAATATCTATTATTACACGATTTCTAATATAATATAAGAAAATATCTATTCTTGCCGGATTTCTTATATAAATTAAGAAAATATCTATTATTACACTATTTCTAATATAATATAAGAAAATATCTATTATTACATGATTTCTAATATAACATAAGAAAATATCTATTCTTGCAGGATTTCTTATATAAATTAAGAAAATATCTATTATTACACTATTTCTAATATAATATAAGAAAATATCTATTATTACACGATTTCTAATATAATATAAGAAAATATCTATTCTTGCCGGATTTCTTATATAAATTAAGAAAATATCTATTATTACACTATTTCTAATATAATATAAGAAAATATCTATTATTACACGATTTCTAATATAATATAAGAAAATATCTATTCTTGCAGGATTTCTTATATAAATTAAGAAAATATCTATTATTACACTATTTCTAATATAATATAAGAAAATATCTATTATTACATGATTTCTAATATAACATAAGAAAATATCTATTCTTGCCGGATTTCTTATATAAATTAAGAAAATATCTATTATTACACTATTTCTAATATAATATAAGAAAATATCTATTATTACACGATTTCTAATATAATATAAGAAAATATCTATTCTTGCCGGATTTCTTATATAAATTAAGAAAATATCTATTATTACACTATTTCTAATATAATATAAGAAAATATCTATTCTTGCCGGATTTCTTATATAAATTAAGAAAATATCTATTATTACACTATTTCTAATATAATATAAGAAAATATCTATTATTACATGATTTCTAATATAACATAAGAAAATATCTATTCTTGCCGGATTTCTTATATAAATTAAGAAAATATCTATTATTACACTATTTCTAATATAATATAAGAAAATATCTATTATTACACGATTTCTAATATAATATAAGAAAATATCTATTCTTGCAGGATTTCTGATATAAATCAAGAAAATATCTATTATTACACGATTTCCGATATAATATAAGAAAATATCTATTCTTGCAGGATTTCTGATATAAATCAGGAAAATATCTATTCTTGCACGATTTCTGATATAAATTAAGAAAATATCTATTCGTGCCCAATTTCTGATATAAATTAAGAAAATATCTATTATTACACGATTTCTAATATAAGAAAATATCTATTCTTGCCGGATTTCTTATATAAATTAAGAAAATATCTATTCGTGCCCAATTTCTGATATAAATTAAGAAAATATCTATTATTACAAGATTCTGATATAATATAAGGAAATATCTATTCTTGCAGGATTACTTACATAAATTAAGAAAATATCTATTATTACACGATTTCTAATATAATATAAGAAAATATCTATTCTTGCCGGATTTCTTATATAAATTAAGAAAATATCTATTATTACACGATTTCTAATATAATATAAGAAAATATCTATTCTTGCTGGATTTCTTATATAAATTAAGAAAATATCTATTATTACATGATTTCTAATATAATATAAGAAAATATCTATTCTTGCCGGATTTCTTATATAAATTAAGAAAATATCTATTATTACACGATTTCTAATATAATATAAGAAAATATCTATTCTTGCCGGATTTCTTATATAAATTAAGAAAATATCTATTATTACATGATTTCTAATATAATATAAGAAAATATCTATTCTTGCCGGATTTCTTATATAAATTAAGAAAATATCTATTATTACACGATTTCTAATATAATATAAGAAAATATCTATTCTTGCCGGATTTCTTATATAAATTAAGAAAATATCTATTATTACACTATTTCTAATATAATATAAGAAAATATCTATTATTACACGATTTCCGATATAATATAAGAAAATATCTATTCTTGCAGGATTTCTGATATAAATCAAGAAAATATCTATTATTACACGATTTCCGATATAATATAAGAAAATATCTATTCTTGCAGGATTTCTGATATAAATCAAGAAAATATCTATTCTTGCACGATTTCTGATATAAATTAAGAAAATATCTATTCTTGTACGATTTCTGATATAAATTAAGAAAATATCTATTCTTGCACGATTTCTAATATAATATAAGAAAATATCTATTATTACACGATTTCCGATATAATATAAGAAAATATCTATTCTTGCAGGATTTCTGATATAAATCAAGAAAATATCTATTATTACACGATTTCCGATATAATATAAGAAAATATCTATTCTTGCAGGATTTCTGATATAAATCAAGAAAATATCTATTCTTGCACGATTTCTGATATAAATTAAGAAAATATCTATTCTTGTACGATTTCTGATATAAATTAAGAAAATATCTATTCTTGCACGATTTCTGATATAAATCAAGAAAATATCTATTCTTGCAGGATTTCTGATATAAATCAAGAAAATATCTATTCTTGCACGATTTCTGATATAAATTAAGAAAATATCTATTCTTGTACGATTTCTGATATAAATTAAGAAAATATCTATTCTTGCACGATTTCTGATATAAATCAAGAAAATATCTACTATTAATCGATTCTGATATAATTTTTTTGAGATGTGTTATTACATGTAAACAAAGTATGGCGTTTGTTTAATTCTTTTTGTCAATATTAATTTACGAAAAATTTTTGTAATGTGATATAAGATGTATTAAAAACAAATATGCGGTTACAATCAACTAGAAAATTACTATTTCATTAGGCGGAATATGAAGGAATATTGAAACTCAGAAAATGTGAAAATATTGGTCGGTACACAAAATTTAAAAAAAAATTCAAACTTTAAACTTCAGTTTCATCAACTAAATTTCCCTTCTTTTTAAAAAAGGTTTTAAAAACTCTCAACCAACTATCCGTTTTTCCGTTTCATATACTTTCCTTATTGTGATAATAAAAATAAAGAAATAAAAATAAATCAAATTGGCCATCTATCGTCACTTATTAATTGTACGACAATCTCAATTGGAAAAGGAAACGTTACATTGGCAAGTCGCCGATAGATGGCGCTTTGTGTTCGAACATACATTAATTTTCTTTTCCTTGAAAATATTTACTAATGCCTTTTCTATTTATGGATCTTATACGAAATGAAGTTCAGCAATAACATTTCTACCAATTTAGAATAAAAAGAAATTATAGTGATGTAGAAAATGAAAAAAAAACCAAAGGATTGATTATATTACGAATTAATAAAACGCAGTAGCGCATTCCAAAAACTTAATTACCTACCTCAATTGAAAACAGACAAGAAAGAAACATTTTTAAATAAAAACAATTTTAATCAATATTTGGGGAAGGCTGTATAAACAAATGCATATTAATATATATGACAATAAAACACTGATAAAATGCACGTCTTATTTGCACAATTAATTTAGGTACACATTCAATTATTAACTATATGTAGGCAAGATGTTATTTGTATTGACATTTTAATTGAATTTTCGATACTTACACATTTAGTGTAAAAATACAAGTCATATCCTTAATTGTTACTGACTGCGCCGACATCTTTTCAATGGTGCATGATTCTACATTTAATGTTACAAGTATCTGTTATTAATCCCACATGAAGAACAGAATTATTAATATTATTACTGACCATCAATAGGTACGCTGTCTTTATTATTGACCATCAAGACGTACGCTTTCTTTATTATTGTCCATCAACACATATGGCCGGAGAGGCAAAAGACGTACGCTTTTTTTATTATTGACCATCAAGACATACGTTTTCTTTATTATTGACCATCAACACGTACGCTTTCTTTATTAATGGCTATCGACACGTATGCTGTCTTTATTATTGACCATGATTCATTTTCTCGGAGTACCTACTGTAGGCGCTCTGTAATACCCCATGATTTGAGCAATTTAACACTTTTTGTCTGTCTACACGTCCACTCTATTATAACATTAACTTTTGTATTTGGTAATATGAATAAATAAAAGTAACAAAAGTACATTAGGTGTGATGAATTTCAGCGTTACTCTCTATGGCTTCACTAAGATGACGCTTCTACAGGACGCAAAAGGATACGTGACAGGCCACGCCGTTATTACCGTGTATATATTACACGTTCTTATTGCCCAAATAGGGCTAGGCAAAACTGAAGAATTTTTATTTTAGCAATGTAAATTTGTCCCTTCATAACAGGTAATCATGTTGACCATACTGATAAATATGAAGCCTATCGATTTGTCTAAATGTCTGTAATATATTTAAAATTAAATAAAACGTACGACTTAATCGATTCAGCATCTGCAACGTGTGAAAAAACATTTAAAGTATCCAAATTTTCACATTTTTATACATGTACATTACGTAACTAGTGTACATTATATACTTTAACTGAAACCTGACTATGTGTTTAGTTTTTATGTAGTCGTAAGTTTAAGCTATTTTCGTAACATCATCAAAAGCGTATCGATGTTATAGCATGAGTTGAACAACGAGTATATTTGTACTTTTAAGGTCACGTAATTATTGTATAATAATTAATTGGCAACAATAATTATTTTCATCTTATTTTCATCATATTTTTTATCTTAATTATTTTCACAAATTCTTTATTATTCCGATCTCTCCAAATTCACATTCGACCTCTGAAATTTGAACGAGTACGCTTCAGCGCCTGCGTTAAAGAGGAGTTTAACAAAAGGAGTCCGCTATTAGTATTGTCTTGGAGCAAATGAAATGATAGCCGGTGGTACGGCGCACCGGGCGTCCGGCCGCCTCTCGAAGGTCGCGCCTTAAGAACAATAACCTAATTATGGCTATTTAGCGCTCATTCTCCGACGGTGAATGTTGTGTTCGAATGTGGGGGCCGGTGGATTCTGTACACGAGTGACGTATGGTTTCTATTAGCACTGAATTAAACATGTATTCAGTGCTAATAACAGAAACTATATCATTCTTTGTGTGATCATTAATTTTTATTATTTCAACCTGGATCACACCGAAATATCTAGTAAAGTTTTAATATATTTACTTACACGTTACTGAATAAACTTTTATAAACAGCTTTTCCGCTTCGATCTTTTGCTTTTCCAGCCATATGCACAAAGTAAAGATAAGAACAGAGAGATAAAATCTGACACAGTATATTTTGTCTAATGTTCACAGTCATAAGCATTCACAAAAATATTTCGTATATATTTATTTAAAAATCTTACTTCTTATTGTTTTATTAGTAGAATAGCTTTTCCGCATTTATCTTTTGCCTTTCCGGCCATATGTGCAAAGTAAAGACAAGAACAGAGAGATAAAATCTGACACAGAATATTTTGTCTAATGTTCACCGTCACAAGCTTTCACAAAAATATTTCGTATATATTTATTTAAAAATCTTACTTCTTATTGTTTTATTAGTAGAATAGCTTTTCCGCTTCGATCTTTTGCTTATCCAGCCATATGTGCAAAGTAAAGATAAAATCTGACACAGAATATTTTGTCTAATGTTCATCGTCATAAACTTTCACAAAAATATTTCGTACATATTTATTCAAAAATCTTACTTTTTATTGTTTTGTTAGTAGAATTTCTAGTCCAAAGTTTACCGAAGTTTCAAATCAAAAGTTTTTGTCAAAAGCTTTTGCCAAGCTTTTGCCAAACGAACTATCTCCAGCTTAAGATTCCAACTATTGAGTTCCTTTTTATTTCTTCTAGACGTAGATCTCTTCTATAGTTATATATATATATATATATATATATATATATATATATATATATATATATATATATGAGGGAAGCACTGGTAGTTCTTTACCATTATAGGCCATTTGTAATAATGGGAATAAAAAAATTAACTTTTGTTTTTCAAACTGGCGGCAAATTTACAATTGTGTTTTTTTTAAATTTCAACAACGCCAAGATGAATTTAAAGCGGAAAAAATTCCTTTCTGTGAATTTTTATGACTTTCCTTATAGACTCGATCAACAAGAAAGTAACGGCCGTTTTTTATTGAAAGATAGAACGAAATGGTGAAAAAAAGATGGTCGCTTCATTCTTCAGACGTTCTGCATAATAACATATAACCATTGTTCTGGAAAATTAACGGATATTTACTATTATTTGTCTGTTGTTTTGGAAAAACGTAGAGCGCAACGCCCTTCTAGTAGAATCCACCATCATCACACTAATTGCCGACTAACAACCGAATATTTGATAATTAATTACTTTCTTTAAGTTCTTTACCACTTTTAAACATTAGAAATAAACAGACATAAAAAGGATACCAAGGTTAATATATTAAATGAACAGCTAAATATAATATCATCACCCATACTTAATATCTTCTAGACATAATATAATTAGACAACATAGTTACTACAGTACTCTTCAAATTGTTTCAGCCCAACTATACATATAAATATAAGTATATTAAAAATAAAAATAAATAAATAAATATAAAAATAAGGAATAGAAATAAATAAAAAAATGAATAAATAAAACGGGAGATATGTAGAATTAGTGGTATAACCTTGTTCTAACTTTCAGATACCCTTGCTTTTGTATAAATATATTACTGAGAATAACTTCCCTTTAATTTTATTAAATACACCGGAACATTTGCATTGTACAACCTCATATAATAACATCAATTGAATTTATTACCCTCACTAAAATACTGGTATATAGTAAAACTCTCGGAAATATAATAAAACCTACACAGCTCCCCTACAATAAACTCACTAACACACGCAGTGGGAAAACCAACACAGATCCGGCTTCCGCTATTGTGTTTGAAACATATAAATGCTGTTGGATATTCCCAAGAGTTATTCTTTGCTAATATCCCACCTGAAGATGTAATACAACGAAACCTAGGTCGTGATAAAGAACTTAAGAAAGTAGAAATAATACTACATCACATAGTTTATAAATTAATGCCAAATATATTCAATAGCCGAATATTTGATTACATCGGATGTACTACCTTCGAAAAGGCCTCGGCAGTGACTTCCAGAGTTGATGTTATGGAATCACTAAGAGAAGCTGGTGACCTGACAGCTTCTGTCGATGGTTCCATCGAATGAAACGATACATATAATGCCACGGAAATTATTTTGAAAAACAATAAATAAATCACGAACTTCCTAGTTGGTTCCATATTTGATGTCCAAAAACTTTCAGCGTTACCTATCTTATTATCACTATTATCTAGATATTATCGTCAAAGTAGAAGATGACATACGCATCGGGTCAGGTCTAATATTGCCAGATGTCCCGATTTTTATAGAAGTTTCGATTTTTAGGGTGTCAGGGCTTACGCGGGACGCATTTATTATGGACTTTATTTATCATGAAACGTCCTGACGTGTTTCGGCATCAACGTCATTGATGGCCAACCAAAAGTATTGCTGAGTATGAATACACTTTGTTCATAAAAATAAATAAATGTTTCCACTTAATAATTAATAACTGTTTTTTAACGATTGTTTTTAGTCACTTGTACCGACTTTTTAGTCATGAGTTTCGATTTTTTGCCAATCGTATCTGGCAACAATAGTCACGGTGCTTAGACGTCAACTTACAAAAACACTTTTCCTTGATACATCTGGATTTCTGGCCATGTCGGTCAGTACCACTTCTGTGATGCAAATATTGAATTACAATTACTAATATACATATAATTTTCCAAAGCTTGTCAAGGCAGGCTTAGAAGCAGTGTTAAGGATAATTATACCAAATCCAACGACCGTAGCTCGCTTATGTATAATTAAAAAAATTAATAAAGTTTCTCACCAATTCAAAGATAAGAACATTTCTCGTTAAACAAATTGAAGACAATTGAAAATTGACTAAAAACTGACCAAGTGCGAGTCTCGCTCGCGCATTGGCGGTTCCGTATCTCGTTTGAAGGGAAATTGCATTATTTATCATAAGACACCACTAATATAAATCTCTGAAAACATACAATAATTATGGAAAAATATTTTTGAGACCCTTATAACTAGTTCTTTTAAACGACTCATATTATACATGGAATTAATAAAAAAAATTCGAGTGCCCAATTTAGTCCCTCCGCCCCTAAAATTTCCACATGAATATTGTTGATTCTTACTATTGAGACATGTGTGGGTTAATAAACTTTATTACTATGCTAAATTCCAAATTCTACGTCAATAAGTTTCTGAGTATAACGACCGTTACGAACGGGTAAACTGACACGTAAGTGATTTTTTAAGGGATTTCCCTTTTAGGGGCGGAGTCATAAAAAGGGGACATAAAGGAAAGATCGGTGTAGACAGCAGTTAAGCAAATTCAAATTCACGAATCTTTGAATTTATTATATTGTATGTCACTGTTACTAATAATGGAAAAGTTATACCTTGTTTAAATAGAGAATAGAGGAAAAACGCTACTATTAACTCAATATACGACAAGCTCGACATGACTACTGTCAACACTATTCCAACTTCAACCCAAGTTCAACTTTGGTATAACCTTAATAAAGTTAACGTTTCGATAAATGTATCTCGTCCAATATCAATTATCAATATCAATATCCAATTTAAAATTATAAAAAAAACAGCTTTGTATAATTTAATTCATGCAATGAAAACTATCGAGGAAAAATATAATTTAAGTTATTGCGTATGGCTGCACAAAGAGTAATATTCATTGACAGCAATATTTAAATGGAATAAAATTCAAGTAATATTGTCATTTATGGTTAGACAATTTTAAGGGGGATTGCGACACTTAACCAAAAGGTTTTTGTGAAATTTTAAATTAATGATTATTTGTTAATGCGTTTCTAATAACATATTTATACGTAGTTCATGCTCTTTCGTAGCTGGAAAAAGAGATAAAAACAAAAACGGACAAAAGTAAAGAATGACATATATTCTCACAATGCTTTAAAGACGTCATCTGATATAACAGATGTAATTTCATAATTTGTATTCAATATAATAGATCAAACTTCATATGTTATGTGTTTGTCTATGAAAAGCGACGTTGCCACTTAGATTTTTTCAAATAATTTCGGAATAGTTATTCTATCGTTTTACTGAGTTTATCAACAGTAAGTAATATCTACGTCATACCGGCCTTATGGACGGTATAAAACATTCTCAGATTAAGAGCAGTATAAGTTAAGTTTAAGCATTTTTAATAGTAACAGTGTATATATATACACCAGTGAGTTCCGCTTAACTTTTTTCAAAGTTGTTGAGCGAAAAAAATTATTCTCCCATTTTTGGCAAGTATCTAATGTAATACAATAAATACTCGTGAATAAGCACACGGTTAATATTTTAAGCTAAAATATTCCAAATAATATTTTAAGCTAAAATGTTCCAAATATTCGTTCCATATAGTATGTTATACGTTAAACACAAAATAAAACTATTTCACACCCTACAGGTGTATGTTTAATATAGACTATCGTGCCAACCACGAGTTTTGACGATATAAGTAATGTAACGCAGGTAAGTATAGAAGTAATCAACTTTTAATGTATTTCTCAGTGTAGCATATTTTAATCTTTCAAAATATTTGTAATGACCTAAATTTACTTTCGTTCTGTCGTTCTTTTGTTACTGTCGTTCGTTGGTCCGTATGTATTACGTATGTGCGTTTGAGGATACGCTATAGGTCGCAATTCATATCTCATTTTGGTGATTCTTCTTTTTGTCGATTGGTTAACCATGAGAATAGAAGCCTTTTTATATATACATATATATATATATATATATATATATATATATAAATATAATGATTTGTCAAATAGTATTATTTTTATAGACAATTCTCCAGAAGACTTTCGTCACAGGGAAATAATTACGGAATTTTTTTTAAATTCATCGAAATAGTTTGGCAACATTTCATCCACTTGGCGTCTCCTCGCGAAGCCTCTAAAACTTTTTGCAGTATGGCTCCTCCCCCAGTCAGCCTAGGTAGGCTCTTCCGATTTTTACCACCTGTCTGAGAAATGTGAAAAAATCATGCTAATGATATTTAGCAAGTACTTCTTTTTCAATTAAAAATATTTCGGTCAATTTTAATAGGGCTTCTCCTTCAAAGGCCGTAATACATGTGTCCCCCAAACCCTTCCGACTCTGTAACCACCTATGTCAAAATTTTTAGAAATATCAGCAATTGGTATAAAAGAGATATAAACAAAAAGTTATTTCTTATGCTTGTGAAAGTTACACTAGACAATATACTATAAACCATTAAATGAAACTACGTGATGTAGTATTATTTCTACTGTCTTTAATTTCTTTACCACGACGTAGGTTTCGTTGTATTACAACATCTTCAGGTGGGATATTAGCAATCCCACCCAATATCCCAAATTAAAAACAAAGAAATTAAAAACAGTAGAAATAATACTACATCACGTAGTTTCATTTAATTGTGAATAATGAATTTCTACAAAATTAACGCCAAATATATTCAATATTATAAACCCTTAAATATTAAAACTTTTAAATGTACCAAAGTGTACAAGGAACCTTTATAGTACGATTACTATTCGTTTTTAAAAGGTTTTTTTTCACCAACTCTGCCCGCAATTTTATTCGTGTGGACCTTTATGAAATACCCACTTTTTCTCTAATGTTAATTGTACAATTTTTGGCAGCTATTTTTACTAAAACATAACAGTAAATCTTTTTTTAAATGTTAATATAACATCATTTTATACTGACTTTTTTTATTTAATTTTCTCTTATGAAAGAGTGGCCCTAAGAATAACGTTTTTTTTGCCCGCTTAGACGACCAAAATGAATCAAATTGTGGTCGAAGATTAAGTCTTAAGATTTTGGGATGGACATAAGTATCGTTTCGGAGATATGAAGGATGACAATAGCGCAAATGTACCCATGTAAAATGGATCAAAATGGACTTATGAATCGTAAGTTGTTTAGTACAATTTATTATATAGAAATTTTGCATTCCAAATTCTCACCAATTTACAAATTTCAAACAGAGGTATCGAACATAACCGTGAAAAACCTTTATCATCATTATTAAATTGTTATTATTTACAATAATAGTAGGTATGAATCATCTTAGGCTTGTTACTCTATAACAGAATAAAGAGGATTTTTAATTTAATTTTTTTGGATTTTTAATTCTTAATTTTTTTTCGCTTTTTCCATTTTTATATTAATTTGTGTATTTTCTTTTATTCATGTTTTTTATTGATTTTCTCCTTTTTGTATTTTTATTCTTCTTAGTTTTTCCTTTTCTTTCTTTTCGTAATTTATTTATTTTTTAAATGTCTGCGTACTCCGTACACCAATGCCTATGGCTTAATTATAATTCACCTTTATTGGACGAGTCATAAAAACGTAAATTTTGAAAAAAAAACAAACTCTGTTGTTCTTTATATGTCACTATTTTACCAAAAAATCGACATTTATCGTAAGAAATGGCTTTGTAATGAGATTAAAAATACCATGGCCGGGAAAATAATCCCACTGTCAACGCAGATTAATTCTTTGTATCAACACTCTATTTATGTAGATTAGTTAATTTTCACTATATTTTAATAAAAAAATGTTACAAAAATGCTTTAATATGTCATTGATCATTGATTTTCTTTCGTAACATTGATTTTTTTCCATAACTTTTGTATAATTTATTAAGTAATAAAAAATCATGAGAAAGGATTTTTTCATTTCTTACATTGGTGTTCTCCTTAAGCCTTTGGTGATTGCTTTTCATAATATAAAAGATAAGAACCTTTTAAGATGTTTTAATTGTTAGAATTTATTTGTTTTTTTCTTTAAAGTCATACTTTTTTTCGTGTTTTGGGCTTTAGGTAGCACAATTTGGACATAGGATTGATGGTTAAATATAATTGGTATAAATGGCTAAAAATCAAAACATGAATATCAACTGTTTTCAAACAATAAATGAAAATACTAATTTATATCTTACAGTTAAAGTATTCTTACTATAATCAGCAGTACTTTAGTATTTATAAGTCACTAATACGCCGTTACATTTCAAAAGAGAATGTTTTGTAAACACACCAATTTGATAGTTAAAATATTGTTAGCACAAATTTATATCCAGAATATTATTAAACCATATGTTAATGGACAAGCCATAAAATGTTTTGGGAAATTTTGAGATATTCCGAGACGTACGAAATTAAATCCATGTTTGCTACTCTTTAATATACGTCATTTACTTTCTATTGTGTTGAAGTAAAATAGTTCTAATAAATCAGTTTCAATTTGACATTGAACATTTTTGACTGTCTTTCCAACCTGATGCTTAAGCGAGGCAAAAAGAGTAAACGAGACAGATTATCGATGTTATATAACAATTATATATATTGTGTTGAAGTAAAATAGTTCTAATAAATCAGTTTCAATTTGACATTGAAAATTTTTGACTGACTTTCCAACCTGATGCTTAAGCGAGGCAAAAAGAGCAAACGAGACAGATTATCGATGTTATATAACAATTATATATATTGTGTTGAAGTAAAATAGTTCTAATAAATCAGTTTCAATTTGACATTGAACATTTTTGACTGTCTTTCCAACCTGATGCTTAAGCGAGGCAAAAAGACCAAACGGGACAGATTATCGGGGTTATATAACAATTATATATAAGGGTATTTGGCGTAAGGGCAGTAAAGAAAAAGATTAATTTTACATTCATATAAATATTAGTATAATTTTGCATGTATTCTATAAACATGTTTTGCACAAAGTTCATTACCGTGATTTTTTATTGGTAAGGTTTCGCTTTTATTTATTTATTTATATATTCGATGATTATTTTTAATATTATACATATCTATTTAATAACAAATTAGACATTTTTTGTACAGCGTAAATGTGTACATCAATAAAACAATAACATTTTTTTTATCACAAATACAATATAAATCCACATTATATTACTAACATGATTACAAGAGAAATGTTTACAATACCTGAATTGTTACTTTTGCTTTGTTTAGGTACAAACATTCTCTTTTGAGATGGAATGAAGTATAGTTACTTAAATACTCATTAGACTTGAATGTGCCTAATAATTATTTATTGAAATCTTTAAACACCAGTAATCATACGTTAACATGAATTACCAGTCGTATAAGGTAAACATTAATAATAAACTAAGAAAAACATTAAATTTTTAGTTTGTTTCTATTTAATTCTTAGTCCTATCGTAGAAGAAGAGAAAGACTAGTAAATTATTAGCTAGAAGACTAGAAATAATATCTCTAGTCTTCTAGCTAATAATTTTTACCTTTATATGATAAACCATTTGATGGCCGCCGCCGCCTTGTTCAGAAATTAGCTTTGTGGACTCGAGTTTGCTTATATTGTTAAGTGAAAGCGTATTTAATTTTGAATTGTTAGTAGTGTCGAAAAATCGAAACGTTTGGTGTTCTTAACAAAGCTGAACAAATTATGAAACCCCAAACAATCGGGACGTCTCGCCGAAATCGTAACGTCTAATTAATTTTTAATTTAATTTTTTCATATGGTTCATTTATTTAGTTAATTTATTTTTTGTTTCATTTTAATTTTTTTCTTAATTTGTATTTTTATACTTTCTTTATGTTTCAATTGATATTGTACACTAATAAATCATTCGCAACAAGTATAAAAAAATATCTCATTAATATCTGTCATCATTTTCGGATTATAAATACAAAAATCTCGTTAATGTGTGTCATAGTTTTCGGGTTACAAATAATAATTAACGATGTTCAACTACAATAAATTGGATGTAAATTTTATTATGTAATAATTGAATTAAAAAAATAATATATTGTTTTAAAATATGCCACAAAACATCGAAATACAATTTGTATGCAAATTAGAATGCGTGACGTCAAAATGTGCCATCCAGATCATATAGCAATAGATGGACAAAATTAAGTAATTTGGAGAGCAAGATAGCGCGATTTCATAAATTGGATTCCATAAACAATATTTAATTGTAATTATAGAATGACTAAGTATGTAAATGAGATAGAAAGTTTTCTTTTCAATATAATTATTTTGTAAACAATTGTGACCTCATGGAATTTACATATCACGTAACTAAGCATTTTGGTGCGAAGCTTAATATAACTGCCATAAAAATTAGTTTTTCAATTTATAATTCGTTTCTCGGGGTAAATATCGCAATAGGGTATTTGACTATATTTTTTTATAACTAAATCAATCACAACCATTTTTGTCAGAAATTGTTTGACGTAGAAGGTTTAAATTTGGGATAGTAATAAAATATGTTAACCTTCTTATTTCTCAACAGTTAAAATTAAAAAAATATGTGTATAAACATTTTTGCGTGGCAAAAGCAATACTGGAAAAAATGTGTTGCATTTAGCGTATTGTGTGGAATGTAAATTGACAGACCTAGTTGGAAGGACTTCAAAAGTATGTTTTTTTCAAAATATGAGTTTATGCAAGAGATTTCCAGATATATTGTTGAAAAATTCCACAATATCCTATCACCCACTCTGTTTCCGAAATCAAGATTACTAAAAAACAGCAATTACCAGAAATTCACGGTATTTATACGCTTGTGAATAAAAGCAGGGCCAAGGCGCGGGCGACTTGGGCCACCGTCCATGGTATTGCGCCCAGAAAACCTTAACATCAATATTGCCCCCAACAAAATATGCCTACCAGTCATTTAAATTTACTTTAAAGGTCCTCAAAATACATTCACTATTTAGGGATTAAAATTAATCAATACCCTTTAAATATCTCCTTTAGTAAAAATAGTAATAAAAATAGTCTAGTAGTAATCTAGTAATAAGATTTACGATTATAAAATCTGGCAGTATTTGCTGGCGGTAGAGCGCAGATTTCGTTTGCTTTCTTTATATTCGTATGAGACAAGTATTTGAGTATTTATCAGACATACATGGAATGCTATTGTTCTTATATTTTGTTAGTATTGTAGTGGTATATTTTAAAAGTTTAGAATATTATACGGATTTAAAATATAATAATTGTATTCTATTAACAAAATAAAAATTTTAAGGTACAAATTAATAGAATTTGTAGCTTAAAATTGTGTCCGCCCGCAGCAGAAAAACATTTAGGAAGGCATGTACCTAAAATATATACTCAATTAAATTATATAATAAAATTTCTTTCGTTTTCTATATTTGATGTGCGATTTCCAGTCATCATAGTTTTAGCGGCTGATAATTATTAATTAGATAACTTTTTAATGAACTTCAACACAAAATCTTCACACAATTTAATAGACGTCAACTTTAAAATAGGATTTAATCAGAGATTACGCTGCTAGGTGGAGTTATTTTTCGTTTTGTAGTGTTGATAAATAAGATGAAGCAGGTTTTATTGTTTTGATCTTTTGAAAACTAAAATGTTACAGAAAAAGATTTATAAAAAATGTCATTTTAAAATTAAATTATTGTTTGCAAAATCAGATACATAACTTTCTGATTATGTCAGGTTTACGTTCTAACAGAGATAGAGATTTTTGAAGAAAATTGAAACTTCGCTTATTGAAAAGAAAAATAAAACAGAGGCATCTGGATCAAAATGACCTTTCATTTCTAATAAGATGAAATTCCTCAAAAAACTGCCTGTCGCTTTAGCATATGAATAGATTAAAGCGACTTCCCCTAAAATATGATCACGTCTAATACTGAATCGAATATAGAAAGTACTTATTAAGCATTTAATATACAACAGTAAATCTCATTTCAGAATAGAGATTAGATAACTATCACATACTGTGGCAAACTGATTATGAAACTGCTCCAAAACGCACAAAGAATCAATAGATCCTTCTGTGGTTAACCACGACGTGGATGAATAAGAAATAGAAGCTAATGATTCCCTGAGAAAATCAATTAACAGTTTAGATCCGACAATGTGGACGATTTCGGTCGATGTTAGATATCTAAGAATCCTAGACGATAACTGTAGGTACTTTTTTAAGTTTCATTTCATTGGTTGACAATTATTAAAATTATTAAGACCCGTTATCTCAGTGCACAAAGTCGTTTTATTTTTTTATATGTAATTAATAAAACAATTTACAGTTATTATATAAGCACTATATTGATCTATCTCTTGTTGCCTGCATATTTCTAATGTAATGTGAGAGTTTGAGAATAGCGCTGCCAGATAACGCGAACTTAACTTGTGATCTCTTTCAATAATCTTTTCTTAATTTTTCTATAGAGGTCCTGTATAAAGATTATCGGAGACATAAAAATACCTTCTTTGGATCTGTGAAACCAAAGCTTGGCTGTGTCTTGACAAAGTAAAGCTTCACCAAACGTTTGTGTACATATTGCGTGTTGCTTTGCACATTTTTGGCCAAAAATGGTATTGATCCAATAAGGGCACCATAATTTCTCTTAGTGAAATTTCAATAATTTGTTTGTTTTTATCCGCCAAAACTAGGTTGCTATTAACTGAATAGAAATTCGAACGCCCGCTATTTCGTATACCCTGCAATTAGCAAAAATATTTGCTAATAGCTCACCTGAAGATGTTGTAATGCAACGAAACCTAGGTCGTGACAAAGAATTTAAATAAATTAGAAATAACACTACATCACGTAGTTTCATTTAATTGTGAATATTGAATTTCTACAAAATTAACGCCAAATATATTCAATACTGTTTACTTCTAAGACAGCAAAACATTTTTTTGTCTTTATACAGAAATCTTTTTATACCATTTTCACAATCTAGTATACGCTGGGATCTAATCAAAGATAAACTGAATTTAAGTAACGCCTTTATCGGATACAAAGCGAAAAAGGACGATCGAGGCAGCGAAGGCCGTTTTTCAAAGCGGAAAATATTTTTTTACTCATTGTGCTTCTTAAATATTTTTAACGGTTTTAATTTTAATGAACGTCTTTCAGCAGATACTAGACGTAAGTGCTGGTACTGTCAAAATTAAATGGACTATAACACAAATATTTGGATCAATTTTTTTAATATTTCGATAAGTCTGAAAGTAGAAAATCTATGCTTATATAATTATGTACCTGTTTTAATTCTAATAAGGGAGCCTGAAGAAATGCTTCCCAAAAATAATTCTTCTTGATAAAAAATTCGTCGGACTGTCAGTAGGACAATGCGAACCTAATTTCGACCACTCCTATTTTCACTCTTGCCTCTTATAGTATATCTACGCAATATATTGGTGATATATAATGATACTATTTGCAAACAGTTTATTCAAAATACTATGTACCTTTAAATATTTGCAACTGTCTCAATGTATATAAAACTCTCTTAGTACGTACTCTACGCGTACTTAACGGGTTATTTCTTCTATCAAAATCTTTTCAAATATAAAGCTCAATGACCTTCTAATCGCATTTATTTGGGTATAAATCGCACATAACTATAATTCTTGCATTGTTACTTAAATATGAATGTACAAGTAAACAGAGAATTAAGAATAAGTTAGAAACATTCATGCAAGTCCGTTTAATTACATTTGCAAGTCTTTCGTAACAGATACATTGATCGTAGAGCGCCTGAGAATCCGCACTATCTGCTGAATCAAGTGTGAAAATATAATCCTTGTGACCTTCCTCTCCAATTTATGACCGGGATGGCTTTGAACTGTAATGCTAATTACTTTTTACTCCGGCGCTAAACGACGTCTCACATTAGACTAACGAAGGGGAAAGGCGAGCTAAACGTTCCATCGAACGTGTTTTTCAATTTGATTTTTTCTAATTACCGCAAAATAACAACATAATTATTTTGATGATATGCGAGTAATTATTTTGATAATTATTTTGATGATATGAAATATTTCGATGATATGAGTAATTATTTTGATAATTATTTTGATGATATGAGTATTTTGGTATATGGATTTACATACACTTCTAAATAATTTTTCATTTTTCCTCAAGAAAATCTTTAGAAATAATGTATTCACAATGATACAAAAAAAGAAGAAAGTTATTTTATTTGTTTTTTGGGATTCATTAAAAACTGGTAATAGGATTGACATACAACTTTCGCAATGTGTCGCGGTTCTGGGTGTTTTCGGCATGAACGCTAGCAAATCTATAACAGATATACTAACACTATATATGGGGGAACAGTAGGTCCTAAGCACTAAAAAAAGTTTGCTGACAAGATTTATCTATCTTTTATAGAAAAACCACGGTAAGTTTTTTAAATTAAAGGGTGCTTGCGACAAGAGTGGCGAAATTTAGGTTAATTTATTAATACTCATTAAAATAAATACCACAGTCATTTGAAGCGCCATTTGATAAATTTACAATTTGTAATTTTAATTAGGGGTTAAAAGAAATTAAAAGATTTTTAAAAGTAAACAAGAGCAAAAATACGTGTTTATATATTTTTATGACGTTCAGTGCGATGTATTCGCTTATGGAGAATGGAAGGGAAACGTGTACACTTAATGCAGGAATGTCGCAAGCTCATCACATATATTTTTGTTAACGAGAAATAAAGCACAGGATATCGTTAATAAAAAAAACATACATATCAGAAAACCTTAATCAAATAATTTAATCGCTGCTATATTTATATACATTTTTTCTTAATATATACTAAAACCCTGTCGAATTTACTTCATATATAAGTAATTATTATTGATTGACCAAAACCAACTTATCCACCAAATTTTTCAAGAAAACAGTTCGAACTTGATGACAAATAAACCGAGAGGATAATGGGAAATCTGTAAGAGTTTCGTTTTTTATTGTTTGAAACGTGAAAATTTAAAAATATTCCTCGATTCGATCAGAATATATTTCGGCGAAGCCACCGATTCTTTGCTTTCTTACTATCTTCATGCAGTAGACAAAAAAAACTATACCAATAATAAAATTGCAACAGAGTGATTTCTGTTCATGGAAAATATTTTAAACAGAAGAATTGATTTCGTGTGACGAATGATGATTGAAGCCAGAAAACCTGTTTTTAGAATTTTTGTCTGTCTGCCTGTCTAAGTGTTAATGTGTTCGTCAATCACGTGAAACAAGATATTGACGAAAGTTGATATGGTAATAATTTACAGTCAAGAGCAACATAAGAGAGAAAAAAAATTCTAATAACTGTTCTTATTCCGAATTTCACGTCAACGAAATCGTAGGCACAGTCAGTTATGAGATAATCCTGTAAGTAGAACCCCTAATCTGTAAGTACGCGTTTAGGTACACACAAACGTTTAAAGGCAATTAGTATTTATTATAATAAATTAAACTATTTACAAATTTCAACTTTACACATTGTATGTTGTTATTGGTTAGTGCATCTTTCGCTGGCGTAAAAATATGGCGAATATCTCAAAAGCTGTAAACTTTAGAAACATGTCTCCAGTTTTTCGGTAACATTAGGTAAGCTTTTAGTAGCACTGTTTTTTTCCTAATTTTGACTTTAACAGTTTTGTATATAGTACAGAGACAATGAACATATTATTTGTGAACCTTTTCGACAATATAACTAGTGATATATTACTTAAAGTAAAAAAAAACCTCAAGTACTTTATATGTCCCTTCAAGAAGTTCTATATGGATCTTTTTGAATTATAACTACATAATTGTGATTTATATATTAATTGTAATGTATAATTGTGATATAAACGTTAATTGTAATATATAATTGTTATATATACGTTAATCGTAATATATAATTGTGATATATACGTTAATTGTAATATATAATGCTGATATACACGTTAATTGTAATATATAATTGTGATAAATATGTTAATTGTAATATATAATTATGATATATACGTTAATTGTAATATATAATTGTGATATATACGGGTTAATGTGCTAATTTAATCACTATAACTAATTTTACAGACACAGGATGGATGCATGGGTGATCTTAAAATAGTTCGGTTTTTTGAGGTACGGAGCCCTAAAAGGTTTGTAAAGTAACTCGCGCATATTCCGTGGAGTTTCGTAGGTAGTTATATACATATGAACAAAAATATATATAAAAAACATCAGAAAATTACACAATCATGGAACGCCATAAATGCATTTGGTGTTAACACTTTGTGTTTTGTTAAGTATTATCATTATGTTTATAACAATACTTTTTTAAGATTTCACATCAACGAATTTGAGAAACGGTAAGCATTTCAATTTACTTCTCAGCATTTCTGCACCACAGTTATTTTTCTGTTGACAACGTGCATTTTTAAAATTAAAAAAAATCCATTGAATAACTTTGAAAAATCTAAGATATGAAGATAATTGGAAAAAAAGTAAGCCGTCACGGGACGCCTGGTAGATGTGAAACATCGTGTTCGTGCAAGTAATATGTATAAAAGACAAGATTATTACAGGAACTAAATATAGCATAATGAAAAAATAAAGTATTACGAATTGCTTTCTTTGCAGGAAGTTGTTCATCTTCACTTTCTAAATTATCACTGTCAGACATATTTTATTGTTAAAAATAAAATAAAGATATTTTTTTGTTCAAGTAAAGCACAGGTTATGTGTACTGTAGTAAACAACAGCGTCGAACTGAGGTTGCGGTTGGTCTCGTAGTCGGTTGCGCATGGCGACAGGTCGCCATACCGTACACTCTACTACATATAGACTATATATATACCTTAGTATAGCGTGGCGACCATAGTGTGGCGACCGTGGCGCGACGGCAAGCGTCGCCACGCCCGGTTTATACCTGCGCCCATAGATGTTTCACATCAAAAATCTGAGAAATTTGACAATATTTTCCTCTTCTAAGTGCAAAATGCAAAGGTTTCAAAATTAAAATAATCATCATGACAATTTCTGCAGATGTATTCATAGATTTTACTCTCTATTTGAAGTGTAGGCTAAGTTTGTATGACATTGACTTAAGGCAGAAACGACAAACAATATAATCAGAATGGTTTTGGAATTACTAAAGTTACTAAATTAAATGATTAATTTTATAAAAAAAAAAATAAATACAGATTTTGGATCATGGAAAAGAAACATCCGTGGTGCTAATGGTTTAGTACCTCGAATTGCAATTCTGTAAGAACATTTTTTATTTAATATTTAGGCACGCTTTTTGTCTTCCTGCCTTTTATTAAATATCGTAATTCTTTTTTTATAAACTTCTGCATAGTATCTAGAATATTTAACTGTAAAATTAAAACGATATAATTATAAATTAATAATTATTTGTATTAAAAAACAAGATGGTATATAGTTTGAAAGTGTATAATACAAAACCCAAAATAAATAATTAGTTTTGTTTCAATTACAACATTTACCCATCGCTCCTCTCAGTCTGTATGACTTAATTTTGCCAACGGAACAAATTGCTTCATTTTATGTAAAATCATAACATCTTCTTTTGACCTTCGAACGTGGTAAATCCAATTTTTTGCGTAGCATGCAGTGTTAAAGATTAAATATCATAATTAATGCTCTGTCGGTTTTCCCCGCTGCTAATATTATTCTACGAAATTAAAACGGCACCTTGAGGTTAATATCCACGGACTACGAAATACAGATCGGTCGGGATTACACGTTTTAGTAACTTTAGGTTAGTTAATAAAGGAGATAGACGAAAATAGATCTGGCGTCACAAAGTAGAACATAATTTTTAAAAAAGATGGTATTTTTAATAACAAAAAAAGGAAATAAATCAGTCTAGAAAGTATAAATAAAAAAAATCATTTGTAACCACGATACAGAACAAAAAACTTATCTTTATAAAAACGCATATATTATATTTTTAATATATAAAGAAAATGTAGCCTTTACATAATAATAAAGTATTAGAAACGAACTTAAAAGAAATAATCTACGTCGATTGCTTTCTGTTAGCGTTCTTGTAGCCATTACTCAAATTAATTAAATTAAATTTTTTTTTTAATTAATTACTCAAATTAATTAAATTTAATTGTTTTTAGAGGTATACAACTTTGAAATGAAAAAAAAACAGATAAAAATTATGATAATATTCATGATATTGGTTTTATTGAAAAGGGAATTGGAAGACCACTTGGAAGACAACATTCGCTGCGTTGTTGCCAATATACAACAACGAATGCTCGAAACACTGGTTGAGAATTGGACTTTAAGATTGGGCTCATTTGAGCGAGCCTCAGCGCCATAAAGGTATATAATTACATTCTTAATAAAGCTAATACCGTGGCCAGTATCGTCATTTTTATCTGTTTTTTTTTCATTTTAAAGTTGTATAGTTCTAAAAAACATCCGTTAGAATGTATAAATTCGTTCGAATTTGTCAAAATGAATGACTTTTTAGCTCTATTCGAGTTATATGTGGCATTCTCCGATGATCCTGTCAAGCTGCAACTTTCATGAATTAGTACGAGCATGTTCCATATTTATATGGATGATGCAACTAGAAACAATGTGTATTTTGTTTCATCTCGCTTTATAAATTAGTTCTATGTTATCAAAATGATTGTCTTTTTCGCTCTATTCGAGTTATATGCGGCTTTCCCCGATGACCCTGTCATGCTGCAACTTTCATGGATTAGTACGAGTATGTTACATCTTTGGATGGAGGATACATCTTGTTTCATCTTGCTGGTTCGAAGAGTTCCGTAAAAATACCATTTAAAATCTATTATAAAAATTAACCTGCCTTTTCAAATAAAATACAGGATTCGTCCTTTTTCTAATTGGCGACATGAACAACATGTTTGGGGAGCTTTTTTTTCATTTTATCAAAGACTATATTTTTTATCCTTGTAACACTTGAGTGTACTTACAACACTGTATTGATTTTGCTAATTTCGATTTTATCGTTTTTATACGAATTTAAACTGACGAAATTGTATTTTCTTTTTAGTGCTATTTTACTTTATTCCCATTACCCATCAAAGTGCAGCTGATAACGTTTACGGAGCGTCAAATTCCACTAACGTGTAAATACCTGCCTGTCATCTAGGACACAGCCTCATTTTCTTAGGAAATTGAATTAAAATTTACAATTCTTCCGTTCTTTAGGGTTCCGTACCTCAAAAGTAATGCCCTCATAGGATCCCTTCGTTTCCGTCCTTCGGTGTGTCAAGACCCTTTTTCTCAGAAGCGTGTGGAGGTATCAAGTTGAAATTAATATTAAATACTTAGGTCTCTTGGAGTTGTAAAAAAAATCTAACTTTTAAGTTAACGAAATCAAGAAGAATCGTAAAAATACGGTCATTTCTGCCGCATATTTTGACACGCGTAAGTATATCAAACCTACAGCGTACTTCCCGTTGACCTAGAATCATTAAATTTGGCCAGAAGCAAGGCCTCACAGCACAAGTAAAGAAAAAATTGTTAATTTATAGTTATATCATATGACAAAATATTTTTTTAAATATGTGCCTGTGAAAGATATAATAGGTAAAAAGATTTAAAATTTTGTAAATAGTTTAAAAGGAATATTAAGTACCATTCAATGTTTATAAATATCTAAATGTGTACGGAATCCTTGTGTATATATATATATATATATATATATATATATATATATATATATATATATATATATATATATACAATGGTTATATAGTTCTACTCGTACTTGATATGTTTGTACTCGTGCTTGATAACGAATGAAATCATTTACAAATAGGTATACCTGTTTATGAACACCTATGTTTGGATACATAACCTACGTATGAATGCCTACTTATGAAAAATTTAATTACAAAATTTAATAAAACATAGAAAGAGAAAAAGCGTGCCAAATTAAGAAATAAAAAACGTTCTTACAGAATTGAAATTGGATGTACTGCTACTATGGTACTGAACCACTAGTGCCGCGGATATTTCTATTCTATGTTAGCACCAAAATCTGCACTATTAAATTTTTTCAATATAAATAGTAATTTAATTTAGTAAATTTAGTAATTCTAAAACCATTCCGATTATATTATTTGTCTCTTTTGTCTTAAGTCTATATTATTCAAACTTACCCTTCACTTCAAATAAAAAAATCTATGAATATAACTGCGGAAATTTTCATGATAATTATTAAATTTTGAACAATTTCATTTTGTAGTTTGAAGAGTGACATTCAACGTGAATATTAACAGCACATGATATCTGAACGTTCTACAAAATATCAAGATCAAAGTTACGATGTTTATTTCATGTTTTCTTTTTTATCGGCAATCAGGTAAAATCGTTTTCTTAATCATTTCTTCATTTCATGAAATTATCGGTTAATTAAAATCAAGGTTTTAAATTCGATAATAATCGGCAATCGGTGTTTAGCTATCGACGTTAACAACGATGTAAACATCGATGATTTTTCAATATGCCATATCTATATTTAATTTATAGTGTGGCATTAGAATATTATCCCAAAGCCATATTTAATTTATAGCGTGTCATTAAAATATTATCCCACAGCCATATTTAATTTATAGTATGGCATTAGAATATTATCCCACAGCCATGTTTAATTTATAGCGTGGCATTCGAATATTATCCCACATCCATATTTAATTTATAGTGTGGTATTAGAATATTACTCAAATCCATATTTCATTTATAGCGTGGCATAAAAGTATTATCCCACATTCATATTTCATTTATAGCGTGGAATTAGAATATTATCCCACATCCTTATTTAATTTATAGCGTGGCATTAGAATATTATCCCACATTCATATTTAATTTATAGTGTGGTATTAGAATGTTACCCCACATCCATACTTAATTTATAGCATGGCATTAGAATATTATCCCACATCCATATTTAATTTATAGCGTGGCATTAGAATATTATCCCGCATTCATATTTAATTTATAGCGTGGCATTCGAATATTATCCCTCATCCATATTTTATTTATAGTGTGGTATTAGAATATTACACCACATCCATACTTAATTTATAGCGTGGCATTAGAATATTATCCCACAGCCATATTTAATTTATAGCGTGGCATTAGAATATTATCCCACATTCATATTTAATTTATAGTGTGGTATTAGAATATTACACCACATCCATACTTAATTTATAGCGTGGCATTAGAATATTATCCCACATTCATATTTAATTTATAACGTGACTCTATGCCACTTAAATAAAAACTATAGGGATTGCCCGTGACTTCTTTCACGTTGTCTTCAATTCAATGCAATAATATTTTAGCTCCAGTGTCCGGCATGCATCGCCATGCCACTCAAAGAAAGAAAGAGTTTGTGTTTTAATTTTGTTTGTTGAGATACATTTGGATACACAATTTGTTTTGTTGTTTTTCCATCTGGTGCGATAATGAACAAATCAGAAAGTTTTCCGACGCGTGAGCAAGCTACATAAAGCTATCCATGTGTGATGAAAACGCGTGTGATATCGCAATATCTATTATCTACTATCGACGGAAATCTTGTTCGAATGGAAGATTCAAACCCTCTCAAAAGACTCTTATTGATTAAACCACAAGGACAAAGAAGAAGAGGAAGACCTAAGATGAGATAGGAAGATGCGGTGAAAAAGGGTTTTGGATTGCTGAAGGTCTGTAACTGGAGATCGGTTGTCACACAGAGGGCTGATGAAAGTCGCTTCAAGGGGAAACCTTGGCCCACCCTTGGCTGTCCAGCTACTGATGATGATGATGAATATCGATGGGAATTGGAATTTCACCACCAACACTGCTTGTTATGTCACACACGAAAAGTAATTTCGCGATTTGTATTTGATTCAATTCAATTCTATCAAGCGTACGCGCTCATACACCGGAAACAGACCAACTACTCCTAAATTACCTACACACTCGCGCCTCGCTTATTACATAATGGTTGTACTTATTCAGAAATCTTCGCGGGCATGCGCATAATAACTCACCAGTTTCATTATAATCGAATGAATGATATGGAAACGTACGGGACAAGCAAGGAAATATTTTTTTATAAAGAAGGAGATATGCTAGGTACTCAGAGAAGAATTAAGTTTCTAACAACATAATTTGATCTATCATGAAATGTTTTATTTTCCGACTGACGTAAGATACTGTAACCATTTATTAGCTAACCTCAAACTATTAGTTAATATAACTTGGCGTTTGTTGTTTAAATATAGGTGTTTACAATATCAGCTAGTTAATTCAAGGTTCGTAGGTTTCAATGCTATTTAGTTAGGCCTGGTAGCAAAATAAGTCTAAAAATAGACAATCTCCCACATCACTTTTTAACGGAATAAAACTCTACTAACACACATGTTTAAAGAATTCAATGATACTCTACACGCTTGAATAGAAAGAAAATATAAATTGAAATAAAGTTTTATATTTTAAATCTGCTCTGGCTTCCGCTGTATCCGCCCTGGCTTCGCACAAAGGCAAAGATTTTTCACGCTTACTTAAAAGCATCGTTATATATGTTAAAATATTTATTATAAAATTACAGTATGACAAGACATTAAAAAAATTTTAAAATGTAATTTTTAAATAACTACCCACTTGTAATTATTTTCGAAATGAATTTTAATTATATATGAAATATTCACAATTTATACATTTCAATCTTTCATGTAAAACAATCTACTCATTAACGAAACCAGAACAAAATTCGTTCTGTAGTTACTATGAAAATAGCGTATGTACAAAAAGACAGGCACGACAGGGGACTTTCTTTGACAATATGTATTGGTTCTCGATTTTAGTTATAACAATTATACAATATATGTAAACTTTATTTTTAAATTATACCGATTGTACTTCTGAGAGACAGACGAACGGATTAATAGCACATTGGCAATAATGGGATTTCGTTCGAACATTTGGAATACGGTATCATAAAATGACCAAACGCAATGGGACTATTAATTCTAACATGTAATCTATTTTAACCTCCTATTTAAAAAAAAAAAAAATATATATATATAAATATATATATATATATATATATATATATATATATATATATATATATATATAAGATGAAATTAACATCACAATCCAGTATTAGATTCGAGCTTCAGAAGAAAATATCATGTGTATCATGGCACTCACGTTTGAAGTCCATCTTTCTTGCAATTTATCCGTAAGCTCTCAAAATAATTAAGGACGGTTGTATAAAACCGTTTAAATACATACTCGCAGTTAACGGAAATTGTATTCCTAGTATGACTTTAGAACATTAAACCTGACTCACACGACACTTGTTTCGCTAATAGCTCCTTGTGGATCATTGTAATGGCAACTTATGTATTGGTTCTCGCTGTCATAATAGAAATGACGTCATTACAAGCTCGGTTACTCGAACGCGTACTGGAATTCTGTAAGAGATCAAGTCCGATTTTCGTGGCTAATTTCTCTGGTAGATTTAAAGTTAATCAATAAGAAAGTCACATTTTCTCACATGTGTTTACCACGACTGCCGATATTCGACCGACTTGAATGTAGAAGGCCTTTATATGTCAATAAAAGGAGCGTTTTATATCTATACTGATTTTCCTAACCTGAAAATATTATTTACAATAGTATATTCATTAATAAGTGTAAAATTTACAATGAATTTTATTACACAAGATATTTCTTACCAAATTATATATATATATATATATATATATATATATATATATATATATATATATATATATATATATTCGAATTACATGATTCAGAAATGTAGAGCCATTTCCAGACCCAGCTCAGCTGCGCACATCGTATGCAGTCTATTTAATAAAGCAGCATTTACAACGTCTAGCGCAATAGCTCGTTTAGCGATCCTATCAAGTAAGCAATCCAGTAGCGAAACAAAGGTCGTGTAAGTTTTACTTCTCCTAAACAGGTCGCAAGTCAACTCTAACAATTCACCAAACCAGACGATCAATGGTTATGCAGACTGCAGCATCGTACAATACGAACCATACATATGTCGAACAATACGAATCATGCAGGGTACCTGCGATATCCTTCGATTCCAGTATTAGACTCTGAATATAGCGCTAAATTAAGGCCTCACAGAGATAAATTGAATATGGCCAACCAGGAATAGATTGCTCTTCACCCTTGTGAAGTTCCTAAACACCATCAAACTTGTATTCCAGAAGAAAAGTTATTATGCAAGACCAAAATTAAAGCCAATACAATATAAATGTGCCCAAATATGATGGAATTGCTAATTGCTATGAAGTTATTTCGATCATCTTCGACCCTATTATTATAAGGTAGATATTATACGAAACCAAAAGTCTTGCCAAGATGAATTAAATGTATAAATACTATAGGTCTGCTACTTGCTGTTAACAAATTGTTATGACCACTTTACGATAGTGTCAAGAGGTATGACGGCCAAATATCTTACAAGACTAATTAAAAGTTTGCCGAACATGAAGCGTCTACTACTAGCTATTCAGAAGTTACTACGGCAATATTTCGAATAAAAGGTAACCGATAAATTTAACGTATTTGCCGTAGTGAAGTTATCATAGCCACCTTCCAGTCAATAAGTATCAGATACAATAAGTCTGCTACTTGTCTTGTGAAGTTACTATGGTCGCCTTTCGAGATTATTATCAGACCATAGCCATCATGTGAGAATAAAGCTCTCGAAAATATGAGTCAAATTTACCCAGTCATGATAGGTCTGCTGCTCACTGTTATAAAGTTACTAAGACCAACTTTCTCCACAATCATGAGACCATGGACGTCATAAGCAACCAAAAGTCTTGCTAATATGAATTAAAATTTCAGAAAATAAAAAAAAATGCTAAATACTGCTACTCTTAGGGATTTTAGGAATCATTGTCACTTCCACATCACTCTTTCTCTCAGGTATATGCACACCCACACACACAGTAATATTTTGTAAATTTATTTATATTCGGAACCGTTATTTATGTGTCATATCGTAAAAAATCATCTTTTCACTTTTTAAATTCTGTTACCCAGAATGTCCCTAAGATAGAAAAAATGCAATAACATCTAATTTATTGCATTGCAAGTATTTGCATCGGTCGCAATACATGTGCGTGCGTGCGTACGTACATGCGAACATATCCATAATGTTTCCCTATTTTAGTTTCACCCTAGTAAATGCTTTGTGCCTTTGTATATACCTGTATTTCCTTACCTACCTGCCTACTAAGATTCTAGTACTTCGTGCTTTTGCCTAAGCTCTTACACACTTATCTACTTAGTTAGTGATATCCTAATAGTTTTATTCCTTTATATATGCCAATAAACATTTACTTACCTATCTGTTAATATCCTAGATATCCATATCTTAGTATAAACATGTTTAACTTACCTAACTATCTACTAATATCGTAGTTGCTTCATGCCTTTGTGTACACTTGTTCATACTTACTTATCTGCCTGCTAATATCCTAGTTGTTTTATGCCTTTATATATACCTGTACTTGCCAATGTGCCTAGTTGATACACAGTTGCTTCGTGCTTTTTCTATATAAATGAGCATATTTATCTACCTACTCAATTTTTAGATGCCTCATGCCTCTTTATATAACTGTGCAAACATACTTGCCAAACTACTAATATCTTATTTGCTTTACGGTTTTGTATATATGTACATATATACAAAACCGCAAAGCCACTAATCGTGATCAAATAACTCACTCCGACAAGTCAAACGAGCCCAAACATTATGAATCTATTCATTACCATTCCTGTTATTCGTTTCATATTGTTCGTTTTATTATCATACCCGGATCACTTGTTGTAACCAAAGGATTTGTGAAATCGAGTCAAACAAGTCGAATTTCAATGTCAAACGATTTTTAATTCGCTTTCAAATTTCTCAAAAAATTCCTTGTACTCTCATCTGTTGAGAAATTCTTCAGGATATCTCCAGAATTCATTATCAGATATCTCCAGAATTCATATCATTATTCTAACCATATTTATATAAAACGTATCCGAAACAATTTTCTTTCAGATAATCAGATAACAAAAAATCATGAAAATTGTCGAACGCGTCTTCAAGTTACGATATGCTTAATGCTTCTAATGCTACGCCTGTACCTAGTATTATATTCGTGATAATTAGAGTTTAAAGAAATATTGTTAATATTTTTTGGTCTACATAATATTTTCATTTAGTTAGCACTAAGCATAACCGTAAACTTCATGCTTTGAAACGCGACCTTAAATGAATTTCTGAAACATAAACCTGCAAAATATCGAATTACACGTTTCTGAAGAATAGATATTTTATTTGAATTTGTCGCCCGGCAGTATTCTACTAGCCTTTGACTCCATCAATCATCTCGTCAGATGTCCACCTTACTGCTACTTTAAGCTGACGTCAGTGACTCTGGTTTTCTGCCTTGTCCTGATTCGGTATTGAATACGCAACATAATCCTCTCTGTTATCCTTTACATGGCTTTCAGCTTTGATATTATTTGTGCTGTTGGTGAGCGTCCATGTTTTCCGTCGCACATCATTTTGGGCAGCATGCACCAATTGTAAGTCAAGTTTATATGGCATAATGGATTCGAAAATGAGTTTCGCCGAGCTGAAACTAACCCTTTCGAGGTTTCCGAGGTTTCCATGCTCATGTCATTGTTCATACTATAAAAATATTATATATGGTTTAAACATATTCTGCAATCCTAGAGCTTCGGCATTTAAATCTATATGTTTTCTCCTATTTCACACATCCAATTATAGTCTACCACATGACTGTAAAAAAAAGTTAGAAGAAAATGGTTAAATGGATGAAAAGCTTGTATTTGATGTAATAAGTTCGTCTTATGTAATTGTGTAAAAAAAGATAAATCTTTCTTAAACTACAGCGAGAGTTCACAATACCGCGCCATCTCGAATACCAATATCCGACACAAAGCAATTTATCTATCAAACATTATAATAGCCGCAATGTGAGGAACAGTAGTTAGCGTGGCGTCTACTGGTCGACAGTTTCCTCATTCGCGCGATTGGGGAGATAAGACGCAGAGGAAGTGCACACAATGGAGGCTCGCGGGCTTGAGTCCCGCGCCATATTGTTCGTTTTGCGTCAAGGTTGTGCGGTTATTGTTACATTTCAGAACACAATGCTTCGGATTGTTAGCGCGTATCGACCGTCGATATGGGCCCGTCTTTAATGACGCACCGATCGTCTCCGAAAGTGCGGACATACGATGGTATTATTTATACTTATGATAATACGCAGTGATACAAAAGTAATTTCGTGATATATGTAATTAAAAGTCCAAAATCAAATTTGTGTAATTACAAATTTACGATATATATATCTAGAGAGCCTAAACTGTGAACTATACTTAATTAGAATACCTTGTTAACTTGAAATATAGTTAATCGTAACTGTAATGTTCTAATTTATTTATTTATACATTTATAAACTTTACTGCGAGCTTAGAAAACTAAGCATATAATGGCGTACTTATTGCTACATGAGCAATATCTTACAGCCAACCACAATGAATAAAATGAGAACAATAAGTGCTGTGGTAGACTGTCAGTGATTTTTAACGCTTGTTAATTATACCTAAAATATAAAGTAGTTAATAATGTACGGCAATAAAATAATATTAAGGAAAAACAAACACAAAATGACACTTTAGCGGAAGGGCCCCTCCCTTAAGGATGGGTTATAGAAGGGATTACGATCTGCCGATTACGATAAATAATGTAATTTCATACGACTTTTGAACGCAGAAAACGAAAATTTGTATATTTGTGGTCAGTTCATTCCACAATCTACAAGATATATAGGATTCTCCATAAAATTCAGTTATATGCTGAGGGATTAGGAGGGTATACTTGTTTTTTGATCGTAGTTCGAGGTCGTGAGATGACAGCTATTAGAATCTAGATCTAAAGTAGAAAGGTGTAACGGGATTATTGATGATAATAAATACGCAAAACATAGAAGATGAAGGTTTCGTAGGCCACGAATCTTTAACCATTTAAGTCGTGACCGGTGAAATTTTTAAGGCCAAAAATATATTGAATACACAGGTTTTGAAGTCCTTCTAATTTATAGAATAAATTTAATTTAGATTAGAAAAACGTAACTCGCCATAATCAAGAGTAGACAGAAGTGAAATTTGACAAATATGTATTTTAGTTTCAAATGGAAAAAAATTTTGAAGCCGTTTCAAAGAGCGTATTTTTAAAATAATCTTTCGACTAATACCATTTACTTGAAAATGCCGTGCGAAATATTGGTCAATTAATAGGCCAAGATCTTTTACAGTTGAAATAAAGGGAATAACATACCCATTACGCAATAGCTATTTTTGACAAGAGTATCCGACTGCCGACAAGATAGTTGCGATTTAATGGGTTAATCAGAAGACCATGCCTACTAGCCCACTGATTGATCGAATATAGGTCTACATTCAATATATCAATGCATGAAGAAATTTCATCGACACTGAAGTGCAATTGTGATGTTATGAAGATGTGTGATGTTATGAAGTATATTTGAAGATCATCAGCGTATGACTAATAGTTGGAGGACGATTGTTTAACTACGGGATCAATGAAAATATAAAAAAGAGGTGGAAACAGAACACCAGCTTGGCGTACTCCAGTAATGAGACTAATCCGCTTTTAATAATTTTCAGAATTTTTGATTGCCCGCTTACGGCCACGAAGATAGGAGTTAAACCAATCAACATATGGTTGCCAGAAATTTAATCATTTAATCCGATGTATCAAAATGTCAACGGCCACAGAGTTGAAAGCATGACTGAAGTCTAATAATATTAGAATAAATAGTTGGGTGTTGTTCATGGCCAAGAGCACATCATCAGCAGTTGAAGTACTATGCTCCGATTTAAACCCAGATTGTATGCGGTCACATAAACTTTGAGTATTTAAAAACTAACAAGTTAAGAATATACAATTCGCTCAAAGACTTTTGCTAGTAGTAGTAATATAGATATAGGTCGAACATTTTTGGGTTGTTTTGCCACAGATGTTTTGGGTAAAGGAACAATATGGGCCTTCTTTTATTTACAAGGGAACGTAGAGGTTAATTTGGCAGTGATGGTGGGTTTATATATATATATATATATATATATATATATATATATATATGTATATATATATATATATATATAGGTATATATATGTATATATATATATATATATATATATATATATATATATTTACATTTGTTTATTTATATATGAAAGCCTTAAATATTATCAACCTTAGTAAATATGCATTCTTACTGAGATACAAGTTTAAATTCGAACAAGTCTGTACAAAATTGTGGTGTTTCTCATAAGAGCAAATGGTGAGTTGAAAATGTTAGCCAAAGCGGGAAAAATTAAACTGACATTTAGTTATTTCTATGGAAATTTCAGCGACAAGACCATATAAATTAAGAAATTACACAAAATAATTATTGCATGCATAATTAACGCAGGGAAATTGCAGACATAATCAAGTCCAATGTAAAAGTAAGATAACATTCTTTCACCAGCGCAGAAGATAGGTTAGATCCTTAAATTCTTGACTTCTCTCTATGCCTAAAATAATATTTTATTCTACTTCAGCTGAGAGTATCTCCGATCTTTATTCACTATCAGCTATGTGAATAACAATGACAGAGGTTGAAAGATAAGGGAAAAGCTTTTACAAACATGCACTAGTCGTAGCGAAATTTGATATTGCAATTAGTATATTTATTATATATTAGTATCTTTGCTAATAGCCCACCACATTTATTATATATTAGTATCTTTGCTAATAGCCCACCACATTTATTTTATATTAGTATCTTTACTAATAGCCCACCACATTTATTATATATTAGTATCTTTGCTAATAGCCCACCACATTTATTATATATTAGTATCTTTGCTAATAGCCCACCACATTTATTATATATTAGTATCTTTGCTAATAGTCCATCTGAAGATGTAATACAACGTAACTTAGGTCGTGGTCAAGAACTTAAAGAGAGTAGAAATAATACTCACATCACGTAGTTTCCTTTAATTCACATCACGTAGTTTCGTTTAATTTTGAATAATTAATTTCTACAAAGCTAACACCAATATTTTAATTATATTCAATATTTTAATTAGCATACACTAAGGGTAGACTAACAGGCCTTTAGTAGTAATATCTAGTGTGTTACATTTAGTCTAATTTCGAAATTTGACGGTTGTATTTTTTCAAATATTAAATAGTTGTGTTAGCAATTCGTCTGTATTAGAATAGATGCTGTCGATATAAGATGTATTTCTTACGATATCCAAAAATTCGGCATTTGTTAATTTGATGCCGACAGAGACGTGTTATTTCGAATTCTCTTTGGTCGCGTGACAGTAAGATCCAAAATTTGTTATTAAATGTTGTATTGAAAATTATTTTTTTGTCAAATTGTTAATATAACATCATTTTAGACTTAGTTTTTTAGGCGAAACGCTCGACACGTTTTTAAATAAAATTAAGTGTTTTAAAATTACTACTTGTCTGTAATGTTAATTGTATAATTTTTGAAACCGATTTTTAACAAATTTAAAATTTCAAAATAATTTTTTTTTCAAAATTTTAATACAAATAATTTTATATTGATTTAGTTTTTTTTAGACAAATCGATCGATGTGTTTTTTAAATAAAATTAAAAGTGTGGTGAAATTACTACTTTTCCTGTAATGTTAATTATACAATTATTTACAGCGAATTTTACCAAAACTAAACGGTAAAAAGTTTTCAAATTTTAAAATAGTTAAATATTTATAGTTTAAATAATATACAAACAATTCAACCATTTTCGTCGGCAACGCGTTTTACACGACAATTACCTTAATTCCGACTCACCACTTCAAAAAGTGATCATTAATATATATCATATGCATGGCCCTCGCAATCACGAAGACTAGATTTCTTCGTTATTTTTTATATAATATTTTATTGTGGTTATAGAAAAATCTCTTGAGACATTATAAATAACAATAACATAATCCTAATAATATTATTTTGAATTATTAATAATCCTTGTCACTTCAACTATCAATCCTTGTAGTAAAATGCGGCACATCAGTTGTACTTGAACAGCTTGAGGATATATTAATTAACGTCTACTTGTGGTAGAGGTGAATTAACATATACAATTTTGGAGCAAAAATTAATAAGTGAAGATTAAAAGAATTATTTTTAAATGAAATCAATATAAAATAACAACACTTATTAATTATTCATTTTTAATTAATTATTTTGCTTCAGTACTTATTTTTTTCAAATATATTTATAATAAAAATAACTTTAAATTTGGAGTACCATTATGTTCGCTTTGTCAAAAATGTAAGTAATCTGTTCATATATGATTCACAGACTAAACAATCTATTATTTTCTGATCTAGAAATCTCTAGAAACACTTGATTTCCGTTAATGTAGTCCAATGTCACAAACCCATGTGTTAGTGACAGAATTGACCTACAAATATGTCCTTAAAGGAAACAGAAACATTAAGCACGTAAGATTCGGACGGTCGAGAGATTGCTTCAACAATGACAGCTTGCTTTATACACACAACTTATATACTTAATAAGCAATGACTTCCCGTTTGGCTGTTTTCCCAACTGCTAACAATGGGATATTGTAGACATTGAGAGCTTTGCTGCACGCCGACGGTGTTGAATCAACGATGTAAATATTTCATTATTTAAAAACAAATGCCCAGTTGAAAGTGATTCTGGCGTGTTGATTACGTTCTATCTGCCTTTATTCGTCAATCACGTCATTAGCTATTACATTATATTATTTGTTTAGCGTGTTTTCGTTTATGAACTTGATTATATTATTTTTATAAATAATTAACACTCGCTTGCAAAATGTGATAATAGTTGTTGCATAATGGCTTAGTTCTTCAAACACTGACTGAGTTAAAAAATGTAAACATTTTTATTATTTGAATGGTTAAACTCTGTTAGTTTTTAATAAACCAAAAAATTCAAGCACTAAGTTATATGATAGATTAAATATATATATATATATATATATATATATATATATATATATATATACATGCATATACACTAATAGATGTCGAAAAAAGACACTATTCGTTGACTATAAAGGAATAAATTATCGTTGAAATAAAACGTAAAACACGCCCTTTTTCTAATTGACGATTATTATAATAAAATATTTATTCACATAAATCGTTTTAACATGCCCAATAATGGACACGTTAAAACGATTTATAACACCGCACCCGGAGTGCGGTGTTTACCAGCAGTGCTGATGTCTTCGTAGCTGTTCGCAGGTTATTCCCCCGAGGGGCACTGTACAATGTGCGCAAGTATCGTGTATACGAAAGAGATGACAAATAATTATGAGTACGAATATTAAAATTCATCTTTTAAATTTTAATTTAATGGGAATCAACTATTTTTCAGTCAAGGAATAACATCTTTCTTTGTCAGACACATCAGACACCGTGTATGTATATAATATTGGTTGTAATTTTATGGCAACTCTCAACAGTTTCTGAGAAAAATCACAAATTAATTGGTGCACGGAATCAACCGTACGTGTAATAGATACGTTCTTCGTTAAACCTGTAGAGAATAAATTATAGTTTTTAAATTGTTTGTTTGTCTGTTTGCTTATTTATACGCTTCTTATATTCGTACTTACGCTTATATATTCGTACTTACGCTTATAATATTTGTACGCTTATTGCATTCATACTTAACCTTATTATTGTATTTGTATGTTTATTGTATTATGTGTTCTTGCATCATTTGTAGAAATAGTTTTCTAAATTTAGATACAATTTTCATTATTTCTTTGGATAGTGTCTAGGAAAATAAACTATAATATGGTTTATCTAAAGAAGATATTGAAACTATGAAAATAAGGAAAAAGGTGCCATCGGTTTCTGCCCACTAACAAAAATTAAATTGGTTAAAATCTGGAGCAAATCATTTTCTTTTGCAAAATTATGCTTTCACTCCACTTCTTATATTCACTCCGCCCGCTTAAAATGTTATCTCAATTATTTGTATACTACTACACGATCCAGTCAATTTATAAAAAAGCAAAGTCACTCAACTATTAATTAAAATCATTACCATCCAAGAAATCAGTCACGAAAACATAAGTATGGCTACAAACTACACAAGGTAATTTAATTTTATGCATTTTTTATTGTTTTTCATTGTACGAGCAGATGTTTATTTCACTTTTTTAATTTCTTTTTATTTCATACTTTCAAAAAAAATTTTCTTTTTATTGAACGAAAAAAGTTGTCCCCACTATATTATATCGTGTCTCTTGGTAACACTTCACGTGAATGAAGTCCGAGAAAAAAGTAGTAGTTTTTACGACAAATTATATACGAGCATACGTGGGTGTTTATACAAAAATTAACACTAAAAAGCACCAAATAACATCAAAAGAGTATAAAGTTAACGAGTCTTGCAAAATCTAATTTTCTTGAATACAATATATTCAAGTTTTTAAGGCTTCAAAACTCTCTGTTTTAAATTTAAATTTTTTTAAATTGTAGGTTGTATGACAAATTATTTTAGAGCTACAAAAATAAACCAATGTTGTAACCGTGTTACCTAATATAAATATTATAGAGTAACTTTATTCAATACGATTTATTCAAGTTTTTCTTGGTCTTTAATGCTTTCTGTTTCTGCTGAAAGCTATTGTTTATACGACAGGTTATATAAGAATATACATGGTTATTTACATAAAACTAAACCATTTATTCACTTTTTTTTGGTTTACAAAACTTTCTGTCGCTACTAAAAGCTGGTAAATTGTACGACAGGTTATATAAGAACACACGTAGCTATTTATGTGAAAATAAACCACTATTGTGTATCCATGATAAGAGTATAGAATCAACGAGTTATCTGAAGTCTAATTTTATCCAATACGATTTATCCACATTTTTCTCCGTTTGAAAAACTCCCTGCTCATACTAAAAGCTAGTAATTTTTGCGATAGCTTATATAAGAGCATACATAGCTATTTATATAAAAATAAACAAGTAATATGTTACCTAATACAAAAAGAGTATGGAGTCAACGGGTCATCCTAAGTCTGATTCGATTTATTCACGTTTTTTTGGTCTTCAAAGTTTTCTGTTTCTGCTGTGTCCTGATTAAATTAAATTTTTAGAAAGATGCTTAGTATATTCTTTCCACAATGTAATCCAAATACTCCCTTTTCACTTTATCAGTTTTCCTTTTACTTAATAGTCAATATGAATGGCATGGTCAATTTTCGTATATGCTTCTGCCTAGGTCCTAATTTCAACCCCCATTAAATTTTTTTAATGTTTGATAATCCTGGATACCTATAAATCAATAATAAGTAACAGGTTTCAGAAGCTAGTGATCACAAACGTGCAAAATTCGTGACAATTAACAAAATATGTATTTATTTATATAAAATACTACATACTATAAATTTTGATTTCTTTGCAGAATATTATGCACTTCGTCAAATAATTAATAAATATTTAAATGTTAACAGTCATATTATATTAAGGGATAATAAAAATGTTAGAAAACAGTACAAAACATCACGCAGTACACTACGTAATGAAGAAACTGAAATGACACTATCATATGTCAGCGTACTAATTGTCAATATAATTAATTCTATTATAATTAATTTTTGCCACTCGAGAACTCGTTTATCCCATCGGGTATCTATAAATATGATCTACCCATTGCTACTTTAATTTGCTGACGTTAAGAGCGATGTCTTCTATTTTGATTTTTGGTCGGATTCTATCATTCCGGATTTTACCTGTCAGAGACATTCCGAGCATAGCCTTTTTCATCGCCGAGTGACTTCAAATTTTTAGATAAAAAAAAACACGTATTCATATTTCATCATCATTTACCATTACGAGCATAACGCTCTGAACATAAACTATCGGAGCATATGTAATTTAGATTTTTCATCAACAAATAAATACTGTTCTTTTGCAAATTATATGCAACTGAGCTACGGCAGCTTTATTGGTCATCATTTCGCTTTTATTTTTTAGTATATACCTAAATTGAGACATATCTTTTCTGCCTATATTTCCTGAGCTCTTACTAAATATCGATTTAAAAAAAAAACAAAATTCCACAAATCTTTCAAAACTCAAACTAAGTTTGCAATAAGTTCACAGTGACATTGCAACTGTCAACAATACGCAAACATTCTGTGTCTCCCTTGGAACTGCACTGTGCAGTTAGTTATTTAAAAAAATTAGGACATATCTGCAAAATGACCTTCTACCTTAATAGTAACAAAGTGACATTCGTAGACCTTCGTATTTACACACAGCAATCGATCAAAGCATTGAATCGTTGCTAAACCATGCCTTACAAGCTTAGAATCGTTAAATGTACTCGTATCTATAGTTTACTGTATTGACAGCGTTACATAATGGTTATGTTACGCGCATGATTATCTTAATTATGCATCCATCCTCTCTGCGGTCAGTAACTATTCGTGTGCAAATAGCACCGAGTAACTATTGTTGACAATAAAAATTAATTTATTGAGTGTAAAGGCTAGCGTTCACCTCGCGGATTGTGCCGCTTGACGTTATTCGTGACAATCTGTCAGAATTGAACTTCAAAGCAGTATAATAGTTATTTTTAAAGTTATTTTAATATTTTCTTACTATCAATTTCATATGTTTTAAGACTCTGTTTGAGATCACAATTAGAAATAGAAATTCTCTAATTAAAAAATAAAATTATTGTGCCGATAATAATAATGCTAAATATTAACATATGATAGATTTATAATGAAAATACATAAATACACTAACTAGGACTAAACCAACACAGGAAAAATAGTTAATACAGGAAAATGGTTAAGTTAGGTGTAAAAAATAAGAGATGGCATTACATTTTGCTGTTGCGTATAATGAGGGCATGAAATTAATTTTGTGTGGTTTTATTTGATGCGCATTTTGAATGAGATTATAAAGTCAACTGGTTCACAAAGACTGTTAATTGTATCGAATTTAAATGTTTCAGATGCACTTTATTATCGATTACTTCCGTAAAATATGTTTCCTTGCTTTCCGATATTGACGTAACCATAAAGATTTAATCCAAATTATATTTATTTTCTCGTTTAAGAAATTTTTTTATATCTGTATATTGTATGTTGCATAAATATTACATTTATGGTTTTTGAAATTAGTACTATCATTTTTATAAATACCTGCTCTATTTTATTAGGGAATATTATTTTTTCGATGAATTTATTGAATTACAACTCCTAAAATAAAATTCTTATTAGTAGTTTTCACAGAATGCTTGCATAATCGCCATAGATTTCGTTGATGATAGGTACAAAAATCTCTTTCGACATGAGCAATTACGAAAGGCACAAGTGCTTGCTGCGTAAAACACCAATAAACGTTTTTGCTTTAAAACTCGGATAGTATCAGCGATTAGCGTATAAATTCATGCTCAATTCCATTCACAAATTTTCCCATGATGAAATTGCTTTTTATGTTGCGTACAGCAATCTATTATAAAATCATTTGCATTTCTTAAATAATTCGTAGTTTTTCAAATGTCAATGTCGGGTTGAAAATCTAACTAGATCTCCAACACTAAATACTATTCGACTTATAAGCAGTAGGTTGTGACACATGCTGCTGTTAAATCGTAACCTATAACTGGTGTAGCACTGACTATCCGAAACTGTAGCCATAAGGATAGTCTCTGTTTAAATACGAATTTAAAGGAGTTAAAAGGTTGACTAATAATACGATGAAAGCGGTATCAAAATACCAGACGCTCATATAAAATAATGTTCCAAACGTATTAACCTGACTGTTTGTATTTACATAGTTCACCTTCCAAAAATCGTTCGTGTAATTAGTTAAATAAACATAAACATAATTATTTGACTGTAAACAATTTGCTTTAAACAATAAACCTATCACGTATAAGAAGTCGCGTTACAAGTGTCCCGTACATATATATATATATATATATATATATATATATATATATATATATATATGTATATATATATATGTATATATGTAATAGAAATATAAAACTTAAAACCTTATTCTAGTATTTGCTGCTTGTTTGTATTCTGTAGATCTGTTTGCCAATCGGCAAAGGCCTCCCCTAACCTTTTTCATTCTGATCTTTCTTGAGCTACTCTGTTCCACATCACTCCTGCCACTTCTCTGATATCATCATCCCACCTTTTCTGCGGTCTGCCTCTTTTCCTTTTTCCTTCCCTGGGATACCATCTTGTCACTTTCTTACTCCATTTGTCATGACCTCTTATCATGTGCCCTGCCCATCTCCATTTGAGTCTTCTAATTTTCAGTGTTCATATATGGTTCTAGTTTTATTTCTGATGACACGGTTTTTCAGTTTGCCTGACCTCTTGACATTCAGCATACTCCTCTCCATAACGTATTGGCAAGTTTCGAGTTTGCCTGTCGTTTCTTGAGGTAAAGTCCATGATTGGCAGCCGCACATAAGGACGGGGATTTCGTACACATGTGAGTTATTATAAATTTTAATTTTTCAATATTGACATAATCATAAAGTAACACATAACCATATTGTGTCTATCACAAGCGTAGATATGGTGCATATTTCTAAAATAATAATATTTAGTGCCATCGCCATAGTGTTCCTATAACTTTTACGTAGGATTGTAAAAACCGCATCTTTTCGTAATTTTATGTTGAGTAGTAGCAGAAATAGGGGGGAGTGGTTTTAAGCTGGAAAAATCGACTTTTGTAGCATTCCAACACCCTAAGTCATGTGATATGTAGATTCCATGACGTCACAACGCTCTAAACAAATAATGAAATTGAAAAGGAGAGGTCCTATCTCTTTCACAAAATTCGCCATTATAGAGTGACCAATAAATATTGTTTGCAGAATTAAATTTATGGGATCGACTATCTTACGCGCATAATTACTTGAAGTTGGCCATCTATTAGCTATATTTCAATGCCACGTGTTTTGATTTGTGTTTCGGTTTTCAACCGTAAATTTAAAAAAACGCCGTATTACTTTTGATTTCAATCATTAAATAAAAACATTTATACCAAATTTATTGCAGTTAAACATCGTTAATTATTATTCTTAACTTGAAAATATGACTTATTTTATTAAGATATTATTTTATAAGTACGTAAACACCCTATCACTTAGGCAGCCATCCTCTAGGTGGTAAATATATTTTTTTGCATATTTTAATTTTGTATGTATATTTTTTTGTATATATATATATTTTTTTTTTCTGCATTTTAATTGAAAATATACAACCAAACATTATAACAAAATATTTTCGAAACCCTTATAACTACCCCTTTCAAACGATATGAAATATAGTGTATGAAATTAATAAAAAACATTTAGTATTTTATTTGTCCTCCTCAAAAAAAATCCATCTGAATATTTTTGAGTGTTAGTTGGTTAATATATTTTATTACTATCCCTAATTTCGTGTTTCTCTGTCAAGCGGTTTTTGAGAAAAGCGACTGTGACAAACAAATGAATAAAACCGTGGGTGATCTTATAAGGGTTCCGTTTTTCATATTGAAATAGGGAACTTTAAAAAGACATGTCATTTTTAGAAGAAAATGAGTTTGAACCTGAATATTTCTATAAAATGGCAGTCAGTATTAGCTAGAAGTTGGTTGAAATTCTTCTTAGTTTTCCATTCCTATAAAAATAATATATGGTTCCAATGAAAACAAATTTTACTACTTCCTATAAGAACAGAGTTTGTAATGGATTTCTGATCAGTTCACGAGTTAAAACTAAGTAAACTTCAAGTGAATTTGTCACGCATAGTGATATCAAAAACTAATTATGAATTTACTTCAGACGAAATTGTACATATTCAAATGTATATGAAAATCATCTCAAATTACTTCATTAGAAGCTCAATAACGCTGAGACAACATACAAAGCTGATACAAATACACGCTCAAGTATTCAAAGGTGACCTCACCAAGTTCGCAAGCCACAGTCATTTATACTTATAGCAATTAATAGAATATCCATGTTTACAATGTATACAAATTATAAAGTAGTAAATGTAAACTTATCAAAGCTTAGATGTTTTAGTCGCATTTAAAAAAAAACGAAAAAGGGTACGGTAGCTATGATAGCCTAACCTTCAATGTAAAACTCGCCACGCCGGTACTGCATTTGTTTTTTTTTTCATTTAAAGGACTTTTGTAATTAAAACGCTTTGTAATTAAGCCGTACATAAGTTTAAAAAAAAACAAGACTTGGTGTTAATTTTTATATGAATATTTTTTCTTTGTTTAATAGAACATTGTGTCAACAATATCGTTTGTTGGTATTAGTTTCTTACGGTTTAGTTTATTTCTTCTGTAACTTATTGTAACGAAAATGTAAAATTTAAGTAATCTTTGTAATGGAAAGAGACCGTTTCTACTTTATAGAATGCCCTCTTCACTTCTTAAATGTCGAATACAGGATCATTAATAAGATTACTTATATTTTTTCGTTAACTTTTCGGTTTGTCCCTGAAGACTTCTTAAATTAAGAAAAACATTTTTTGGAAGACTTATAACTGGCCCTTTTAAACGATATACCACATGGAATAAATAAAAATTATGAAATACAAAAAATGGACTTAATTTTTTATTGAGACGTGTGCGTTTTAATATACCGCATTACTATGCCAAGTTTCAAGTTTCTACCTCAATCGATTGCGAAGAAAAAGAGCTGCGATACGTTCTGTTTTTCCTTTTAAGGTACGGAATAGTAAAAATAATCACACTATTTTCATAAACTTCATAATGTCCAAATAATTTTTGACATTTATGTCTTGAGTCGACTATTTCAACCGTATGCTGTGACGAAAACATATTTACAGCCAAAATGAAAAAGTATGTTCAGATGATTTGATTGTATGATACAAATTGACTGTGAAAGTTTATAAAAAATGAACCCTTTGGATGAAGCGTTAAAAGTATTACGAGCTCGTAGCATGCCCGTCGGGGAAACACCGCTATCTGTAGGACGAGTATCTAACTTTAAAGAAAAATTTTAAAAATTACTTTATAATAATTTTAAAATAAACTCAAACTTACACAGTTCTTTTCCATCTTATATAAAAGTAAATACTCCTCAATTTATCGGTATTGTCACTCAGATACGTAAAGACATTTAATGAAAATGTTACCTGCCAGCTAACAAAATTTGAATAGGTATTTAAATGTCAAAACGCACATACAACACTCAGTCAAACCGAACACGCGCGTTCCGGCTTCCGCTAAGAGTAAAACAAATGTTATTTCATTGCGCGGACGCATTCACACATTCGCCGTATCGTTCGCCGCAATAAGCTCCGCAGACGAAATTACAATATTGACCTCAGCAGCGCCAGCACATTTTCCATTGTTCACAAAAATAGTTCCTTAACGAAGCAAATTAAGAAGCGATTACTCGAGCTCAAGGATTTCGCGGGAAGATCCGTGGAAACACACAAATTGTTTCCAATCTTACGATTCGCAGATAAGAGTGCTTAATTACTTGCACACAATTTAAATACGAAGCCGCCGCATGCAACATGTTTATTTAAACAATGACTATGGGAATAAGGAGCGAGAAAGCCCTTTGGTGCGGAGTTTGGCAATGATTGTTTTTTACAGGAAATGTAATTATTTAATGGGAGTAAGCACTTCCTTTCGCTCGTGAATTTTAGGCAGTGTTTTGGCAAATGTATTTTGTTTACTTCTCCATATTTAAAGCCTGAAACAGGCAAAGTTATCTCTGAATTATTAAATAGTTTGTATGTAGACGCACGTGACAAAAATATTATTATCAACACATTTAAGATTCAAAACTTAAAGTTGCCACATTTTTTCCCCTGAAGAACCAATATAGGATTCGAATGAAAACGCGATGTGCTATTATATTTAATTATTACCGGTAAATTTCGCAGAAATATGGCTATTAGGGTGAGCTTGACTTTTAAATTTTGATGTGATATCGTTAAATTTTCATCCAGCTTTGCTCCTAGTAACCAAATCTAAAGTCAACTTTAAAGTTTATATAATGAAATTAGTGGGCACTCTGGAAACACAGAAAACTGGAACATGGGATATAATGAAAATTGTGAGCGCATTGGATGCTACATTTCTTATTTAATTAGGATGAACTTCCCCTAGATTTTGTTTTACACTATTTCTGTGCGAAACTAGACATAAAAATAGTATGAATAAAATCTGGGTCAAGTTCATAGACAATTCAATACTTTCAAAATGACAGCGGTTTGAACGGTAAAAAATAGTTAAAAAGTCATTTGATCCTATGTTTTAATGCATTCGTTAATATAAACATCGGTAATTAATTAATTATTTTCTTTGTATGGAATGGTACGTCCATTTAAACTATGTAGATACTGATATAATGTCGGGCTACAAAAATACTATCTGTCCAATTTCTATTTAGATATGGCTCTGTGTTATTTATATCATAAAATTAAAATGGTATTTAAATTTTATTAAAAGTAGCTAAGCTTTTGCTAAAAGTCAATTACGGCGGCACAGTGTTTTATTTTTTTAATTTTTATTTATCATGATGTTTTTACTCTGTTTTCGTCATTACTTTTTCCTGTCTGTCGAAATAACGTTGAAAGTTGTTACGAAGAAGAGGTAAATCTTGGAAGGAGCTGCTGAAATGCTGCTTAATAATGAGGAATTGAAGTAACTAATCGGGATTTACGATCAATACGTCGTCTTTATGAGTACACCTTTTCTGTTTAGATCGCCAAGTTATACATATACCCTCGGGTGCCGTCTCTTTCTCTCTTCTATCGCTCTATTACTCACATGCATTCGTGCCTCCCTTTTCCCCTCTTTCCTCACCATATAACCAGTCAGGCAATTTTTCCTAAATATTTATTATTGTACTTGTTGTTTTTTTTACTGTAAGAACTAGCAATCGTTTCATAGTATATACAATCAATGAACAATTGTTTTATAAACAAGTCTCTACTTGTAATAAAATCGTTGGTTTAATAAAAAAATATATACAACGCGTTTTTTATCACCATTTTTAATTTTAACATCGAATATTTTTTTTTCATATTTATGTATCCAATTAGTGCGATATGTTTACATTATTTACTTGTAATTATAATCAATGAAACGCATAATTATCAACCGCGCCATGAATATTTACCTTATAACTAACAATTAGGCAACTATCAATGAAAGTATTGTTATCAATCGCGCTTTGATCTTGTACCTTACAACTGATAGACAAAAATCGATGAAAACCATAGTCATCAACCGTACTTTAATCATATACCTAACAAAAACGTTAAAAACGAGTTAAAAAAAATGAAAAAGTTTGAAAGTTAAAAACGACAGTGAGTAGAGAAACCCCAAGAAGATCCGCACAAAAATAACATCGAGAACAGTCACCGAGCAAGAAAAAAGAGAGTTTGTGTAGAAAATTGTTAACGAAAATTAAACTATTGAATATATTTGGCGTTAATTTTGTAGAAATTCATTATTACCAATTAAATGAAACTACGTGATGTAGTATTATTTCTACCTTCTTTAATTTCTTTACCGCGACCTAGGTTTCGTTGTATTACAACAGCAAAGATCTTTGCTAATATATCTCACCTGAAGATGTTGTAATAGTTAGGTCGTGGTAAAGAAATTAAAGAAAGTAGAAATAATACTACATCACGTAGTTTCATTTAATTGTGAAAATTAAACTGTTTGACATATAATTGTGAAAATAAATAGGGTTCGTTTTTATAGTTATCCAAACGATAGAAAAAATAATTACCAAAATCGATCAACAACTGTGCGTGTGTTCTGGTCTTCGTGGCTGTGTGTGCCTTATATGTGTACGTACGAACCTGTAGCGTGCCTTTCGTACACATATAGGTACGAACATACCACTGGACGGTGAAGCGTTTAATTTTTTAAAAGCAAATTTAAGTAATATAAAATATTAAAAAAAATTCAAATATGCATATAATTTTTAGAAGAAGATTCCTTCTTTCCAGAAAATTACGTTAAATATTTAATACTTATGAAATTACCCGAGCTATGATTACTTCTATCGTCAACACTCGAAGCTTTCACACTAGTCGACAATAAAGCACACACCGGCAACAACAAAAGGCAAAAAATAGAAGATATTGGGTATACAACCCAATATCTTCTGGAAAAATAAATGCAAAGACTACAATTACATAATAAAAAAGTACAGGGGCTGTAATTAGACTACCGAATAGACTACTGAACAAAACGCCATGGTTTGTGAATTATTGCCCGTCTGGCTGTCCGTTTGAAAGCTAAGCATGTAAAAAATACTAGACGGATTTGGATAGCTTCGCTTAGAACTTAAGACTTTGGTCGGATAAGGTGGTTGACCGATTTTAAATCAAGTAAACGCATACATATATGTGTATCTCATCTATATCAGCTTATGTTCAGTAGTATGTTCTATTTTTTTCGGTTAGCACGTTTTGAGTATCGGCGAGAGTCGGTCGATTTTTTGTAGAACCGACTTTTGTAGGATATGTGCATTAAAATATAAAATATCACATATTTTATTTTCACCGATTATTGTCGGACCTATTATCGTTGATCGTCTGCGTAGGGTAAAAGTGATGAAGCGGGAGAGGAGAGTAACCCGAACCGAGAACCGGAACGAAGGACATCTCAGATCGTTCCGTCTCGCTGCGCCCCGACGAGCGCGGCCCATGCACGTTATCGATATAACTTTTACGATCGGTTTTAAGGCCAACTATAAAGGTCCTTTATTACAAAAATAAAATATGTAAGTGATCAGTGTTTACTCAGTGGACTACACGACAAAAGTAAATATTAAACGTGATGATAAATTTCGATGTAGTAAAATAAGTGTCATGCTCAATACTAATAGTCATGTATTTATATAATTTACAATACAAAATACAATCACTACTGTGGTATCTTTAATACAGCTGTATTCTTTTTGTTGTTTCTTTAATCCTTTTTGCTATATTAAAGATACTACACTAGTGATTGTAAAAACAAAATATGTAAATGAGAACTGTTTATTCAGTGGATTACATGACAAAAGTAAATATTAAACGTAATGAAAAAAATCGATGTCGTAAAATAAGTTGCACGCCCAATAACCGTAGTCATGTATTTATATAATTAACAATACAAAATACAGTCACTACTGTAGTACCTTTAATACATCTGTATCGTCAAGTTTATTAATGAATTTACAGTAAATTTATTAAATACGGATAATTATTTAAATATTATGGATTATTAATCCTATAACTTTTATTTCTGCGCTATATTTCACAAACGGTGATATCTTTTTTAAATACTTCTTTTAAGTATACCTTACTGTACGTGATAAATATTTACTGGAAACAAAAGTTTCAATGCGAAGAGTAAGGTACTAAATATTGCATACTTAATAATGTAAGAAGTCAGATATGGTCAGAAGAAATAAGAAAGAGCATATACGCGTCTAATGTACATCTTTTTCTAAAACATAATACAGCATGGCATTGTTACGGTGATGAAGAGAAAAAGACAGATATTGGCCTTAAATTGTCTCCATTTTACTTTATAGTGCAAATTACTTTTCTGGTCCTATGCGAAATTCATCTCGAATGTTTATGGTTGCCACTACTAATCGTTTATACTGCTAATCTAATTTTTTGCATTAAAACTACTAACGATACGTTTTCAAGATAATTTGCTGGAGATATTGGTTGTAAAATCAACGGAAAACACTCTGTGATTTTACGAAAGTTGAGAATAGAATATATTCTGCCGAATTATTCGCCGCGGCACAAAACTAACCAAAATATTTTAATGATATATATATGAATTGAGAATAGAATATATATCTATATGTTGTGTAATTATATCTATATTCGCCGCGGCATAAAACTAACCAAAATATTTTAATGATATATATATATGAGTTGAGAATAGAATATATATCTATATGTTGTGTAATTATATCTATATTCGCCGCGGCACAAAACTAACCAAAATATTTTAATGATATATATATATGAGTTGAGAATAGAATATATATCTATATGTTGTGTAATTATATCTATATTCGCCGCGGCACAAAACTAACCAAAATATTTTAATGATATAAATATATGTGAAAATAGAATGGTTCGCAACTGAATTTCCCTATGCCACACATCACAGTTCCGTCTCGAAGATCGTTTTGTATTATGAAGTTAAGAGCCGACAGCCAAACTTATATTACGTCCGATCATAAGTTGTCGTAATTGCAGCATCAACGCATCCGCTCTGAGAACAATTGAAGTCGTTGCACGTTCGACCGAGTGGCAAATATTCGTAGCATCCATGAACTCTATTGGCGAGGGAACATTTTTTACAGAAAGCGGATATGTCGAGTACGTCCGTAATGAGCTTCCCGCGCTAGAAGGTCCTAAGCGGATGACCAACTTCCGTGGCCAACTTTTCTAATTACTGACACTCTTATAAGTCGTTTTGCTATTGTATTCGTATTGTGTTTGACGGCTGTGTGGCTGGTGCTGTGATAATTATAAGGTCGAATATAGGTCAGACATTCTACGAAATTTCACTGTTTTGTTGACACGAGTCAAATTTGTTTTATGTAGAAGATTTACTTAGTCAAATAAAACTAATTGTTTGAAGAGAAAATGGAGTTTAAAAAGGAAATGATTTATCCGCTTGACTTGGAATTTTGACAACCTCCTGACATTAGTAATGATATAGTTTTATAACCTGCAGGTTGTAATTATAATTAAAGCGAAAGGCGCGAAGTGCGTTCAGATTAACTCTTAGTTAAACTTTTAAACCAATAAAACAATTACAAATTTCATTATAACTACACTAGCTCCAGTGTCAATCTTTTTATTTCTTTTGTCAGGCTGACAGCTCCATGAATGGGTTTACTGAGTTGCTTGGTGGTTCACGAGCTGATCACTAGTTAGGAGTGAAGTTTATTTGAATGGGTGTTGTTTCCGTATTATTCATCGAGCGCAAATAACTCCATTATATAAACATTTCTTCTTGTATTCCGTATGTCCGCCGGCATGACATATTCAAGAAATAACGGAATAAAATTAAAATAATGTATTAAGATATTGTAAACAATATGGAAAACTACAAAACAATTAACCGCCGTTATTGCTATTATCACAAATTTTACTTTATATCCCGTCTTTTCAAGGGAAATTGCATGGTTGTGGTATGTTGGGTTGATCACAAGATATACGACCTTTGACGTCGTGGCGCACCACAGGAACCCGCGTTCAATACCCGGCCGCTTGTCGAGCGGGGCTGGACTGGTGTTCTGGTTGGCTCTAAGAGATTGCTCTCATAGCAATAAGTCTGCCACATGTATCAATTAGATACATTAAAGTATGTAAATAAATAAAATTGAACCGATGTGGTAATCCTTGTTATTTCAACAAACTATATCATTGCAGCTAAATGAAAACATTGTTTGAAAGAGGGCACCGTCAGTCACTAATTATTATGGAATTTTTTGCTATGAGCGTCATCATGGTTTATTATCGCTGTGGAGATTAGTCTTAATGAATTAATCGAAAATAATTAAGGTGTTTTTTCGTCAGCTAAGTTATTAATGAGGTGATTAATCCTGATATGATATCATTATATGGAGTAATATTGCGGATATTACCATAATATGGTTATTCCTGATATCATATTACTATATGGAATGATATTGTGAATATTGCATAGAGCTATATTTTATGTTGTAACACATTTTTATAATATTTTTCTTTTAGAAAGTATTTAAAAAAATAATGAATCCATTTTGATTTAGCGTTCAGTTTATAGTAGTCTATTTTTTGAAGTGGATTTATAGATAGAAATTGTCGTTTCAAACTGAATGGTATTATACATTGACGACGTACAATTTTTTTGTTCTTTTTTCTTAATAAAGGGTTCGCTTGTGTTACAAGTCTGTCGTTTTCTTAATGAATGCGTTAATTTTATGCATTTTTTAATCAGATTTGTGTATAGAAAATAGCAATTTAAGTCTTAATGTTTTTTTCATTTTACTCAATTTGTTTTTACTGTTTTTACCATTAGCGACTTTTAAATTTAAAATTTAGTGTACATGCTTCGAATTTAAAGATATTTATGTGAGATTTTTGTTTGGATCTGGAATTTTCGCTCTTCTTACGCCGAAATAGTTTCCATTGAAAGAATTTTAGAAATTCGGCTCATTGAAATCTGACAGAATAGATTTTAAAAATTGTCCCAAAAACCCTTCCTCCGTGCGAGCTAATTCATGAGGAAGTACTATTCTTTTATTTGAGCATAGCTTCAACAAAATTTAATATATATATATATATATATATATATATATATATATATATATATATATATGTAAAATATGTTACATACGTTGACATATCGTCAAATTGAATAACATCATTCTCTCCAAATTGTTGAACAGTTTTATTTAGTTTCGCACCTGTTTAACTAACAATCAAGTCTTGTAGTACATTTTTTTTCTTTCTGTTAACCGGTTGATTTGAAATTTTGCACACCTCTGTACTACCGAAACAACATGATATTATGGTAACATAGAGCTGATCTGATGATGGAGACAGATGCTGGTCAAAGAAACTCCTAAATTAAAACTCCTAATCGTAGCAGATACCTCACAATTATTATTATTTAATTCATCTCGAAGGGAACTTTAGTACGAAATCAGCGTCTAACCAGACTACATTGATTTTGTAAATAATGATGCACTGTTTCCCACTGTCGTCAGCAAATAAAATTATCGACTTTTAATAGTTTCTCTTGATGAAGTTTTGACGAATACTTTAGCTGCTATTTATATTCGTATATCCAAACTTAATTTCTCACTTATACACAATTAAATGAAACTACGTGATGTAGTATTATTTCTACTTTCTTCAATTTCTTTACCACGATCTAGGTTTCGTTGTTTTGCAACATCTTCAGGTGGGATATTAGCAAAGGTAAGCTTTGCTTAACAACGCTTGAAATTTGCGCAAATAATGAAAATTAAACTGCTGGAATTAAACGATCGCCATATAAAGCAATTTTTGGCACTGATTTGAAGACTATATTATTTGATTCCATACAGCAACAAGAACTCTTCGTAAACATTAGTACTGAGGCAAAATGGCTAGCTATTATTAAGGACATAAGTATAAAAGAAACTTATGAAGAAATAAGCTAGGTAGTATCACACCAAACCTCCATCCACTGTTTATTAACATAGGTCGTGGTAAAGAAATTAAAGAAAGTAGAAATAATACTACATCACGTAGTTTCATTTAATTGTGAATAATGAATTTCTACAAAATTAACGCCAAATATATTCAATATTCTCACTTATAGTTATTTTGAGTAGACATTGATAGTGCTAGATGAATTTCTCCCAATTACTGACATTTACGTCCTTGTTTCAGCAATTCTAGAATTTAATCCTATCATCTTGTATTTATGTTTCCGGTTAATATACATTTTGTCAATTACTTGGAATTAGTTCTTAGGATTGATTGTCAATGTTTATAGTCTTTGACGTCAGTTTTGGGATCGATAACATTGACTTGTAAAATTTTATTCAACTCGGTTGCTCCAAGCCTTTTTCAGAGTGGTGATTAAAATATCTAACACGTTTGTAGTTGGTGATACAAGAGTTGTGCCTAACTATCCTATGGTTCAAAATGGAAATTAAATTTTATAGTTTCATTTAAGTAGTGATGATTTGATACCTTTATTCTTTTCTTTTATGTAAAATAATATGTTTCTAGATCGATTTTTGTAAGATTTATTGTTATTTACACCTTAAATGTACGCTTTAGTAAAACTATCTCTAAGTAGTGTAATAGCATAGACGTTAAATTTGGTTCGAAATAAATAAAACAAGATAAAAAACACATAAGATGGTGAATAGATACAGAGAATAGAGAAGTATGCAAAATATACACTTGAAATAACGTTAAAGTTGTTGCTATATTTTAGGTTACCCAGGCACGTGAGCAATCGATTTATTATATACAATTATATAATCGATTTATCGTTTTGCCACCTATTAGTTTTTATGTATTGAATTAAAAAACATCGAAAGGATCAGAACTAACGTTAAAGTTTTAGGTTCCCTGGGCACGTGTGCAATCCATTTATTATATACATTTTGACACCTATTAGTTTTTATGTACTGAATTAAAAAACTCTGAAAGGATCAGAAATAACGTTAAAGTTTTAGGTTCCCCAGGCACGTGTAGAATCCATTTATTATATACATTTTGCCACCTATTAGTTTTTATGTACTGAATTAAAAAACACTGAAAGGATCAGAAATAACGTTAAAGTTTTAGGTTCCCCAGGCACGTGTAGAATCCATTTATTATATACATTTTGCCACCTATTAGTTTTTATGTACTGAATTAAAAAAACACCGAACGGATCAGAAATAACGTTAAAGTTTTAGGTTCCCCAGGCACGTGTACAATCCATTTATTATATACATTTTGACACTTATTAGTTTTTATGTACTGAATTAAAAAACACCGAAAGGATCAGAAATAACGTTAAAGTTTTAGGTTCCCCAGGCACGTGTACAATCCATTTATTATATACATTTTGCCACCTATTAGTTTTTATGTACTGAATTAAAAAACACCGAAAGGATCAGAATAACGTTACAGTTTTAGGTTCCCCAGGCACGTGTACAATCCATTTATTATATACATTTTGCCACCTATTAGTTTTTATGTACTGAATTAAAAAACACCGAAAGGATCAGAATAACGTTAAAGTTTTAGGTTCCCCAGGCACGTGTACAATCCATTTATTATATACATTTTACCACCTATTAGTTTTTATGTACTGAATTAAAAAAACACCGAAAGCATCAGGCCATTTTCTATATTTAAGAATAGTCCATATATTAATTTGAATTATGAACTTTGACGATGTCAAGTTTCGTCAAAATCTATTCAGCCGTTAAGTGTGCTGGTGTTTTATAAACACCCAAAACACGTATTACAGTACACCGAAACACAGGCACGCGTATTACTCCAAAATAGGAGGTTAACGCCATTACCAATTTGGCAGTTATTACCAGTTTGATATTACCAATTTGGTAGCAATTCTTTACTTAATTGCAAAGTTATTATCTACTAAAAAACTTGTTTATTTCGGTAAAAAAGATATCTAAGAAGAGCTATTTGTACCAAGTTACAGTCGCTAAAATCCAAAAATTTTAGAAATTATTTTGAGTTTATAAAAGTAATCGTCTAGCAATATATCTGTCATCGTAAAACGTAGCTTTCAAATAATATTAAATACATAATATTCTAGTCAGGAAGCTTATAGTCTGCGTTCACCGAAACTTTGATGTCAAGAATTAACCGTTGCTTTAAGTGTTCACTAACCCAAAGTTTTTCTTTTTATCGTTCTGACCTGAACTTTAATTGCTTTCAAATTTAAGTCCCATTTTCCCTAATGGTGTATTAAGTTTACCTATTTCATTCTAAAACAATTTTTGTAAATTAGCATATGATAGTCGATTATTCCTCGATTACTTACTCTCTCAAGAAAAATCTTTTTACATTTTCTTTTGAATTTACATTCCTTGTAAAAGAATCAATAAAAACGCTCACCCAATCAAGAGGAGAGATCAGCGTTAATACTGCATTGCATTCTCAGTGCAGTCTTTCAAAAAAGTTGTGACCTTGCGTTCAGTCATTCTAACAATGACGTTATTTCACTGCTACTGGTTGTAACGCATGTTTAAACCAAACGCATGTTTACCTGTTACAAATCCGAATTGAATATATTTGGTATTAATTTTGTAGAAATTAATTATCCACAATTAAATGAAACTACGTGATGTAGTATTATTTCTACTTTATTTAAGTTCTTTATCGCGACCTGGGTTTCGTTGTATTACAACATCTCAGGTGGGCTGTTAGCAAAGATTAATTGCCCACCTGAAGATGTTGTAGATGGTGATAATAGCTTACCTGAAGATGTTGTAATACAACGAAACCTAGGTCGCCGTAAAGCACTTACAGTAAGTAGAAATAATACTACACCACGTAGTTTCGTTTAATTGAAAATCCAAATTGATTAATTTTTTGCAGTTTTATCGTGATAAATGTGAAAAGTTAAATTGAACAAAATAAAAGACAGTATTTTCTATAATATTACGATATACATAAATTGAAAAAATAAAGATAAGTGTTTCAGTCCTTTAGTATTCTAACTAATTATCATCATACTTTATGAACTTTCTCTCTTGTCATACTCTATAAATTAATTTTTTTCTTTAATTCTAGTAAACGTTCCTGCGGTGGTGTCTTTGCAACCAGTACTTTGCTGTAATTGCCGGCTGATTTTGGATGTTCTTCCCAATGTCTTTTTTTCATTTTGGATAGTCTTTGACAACAGTTTTTGGTCGATAACGTTGACTTGCGAGAGTTTATTCGACTTGGTTGTTTCAGATTTTTTTCCGAATTGAGGATTGAAATGGTATCTAATGCGTGGCTAGCTGGTGACCCAATAGTTCTGACCAACTGGTACATATGGCGAAAAATGGAAATTAAATCTTATAATTTAATTTCATTTAAGCGGTGATAATTTGATTTCATTATTAATTTCTTAATTATTTCTAGATCGGTTTTGTATAAAATGTATTTTATTAAAAGTATGTGTAGTATTTAAAGTTGCATAGCAAAAACGTAAGAATGATTAAAAAACGGCAGTCATATGAAAATATACCTCATGAAGAAAATTGTAATGAACGTAGACATATAAACGATTTACGAGATATTTTGCTTCAAAATTTTCGAAAAAAAAGTGGATTTGGCACAAACTTCCGAACTAATCGATGTGAGCTCTATAGGAATAAGGGCTCATATCGATTACTTAGGTTCCTTAAAAACATTGCCAGAGAAAGTTTTCTATAACAGTGACATAGTGTCACGTTGACCTTAGGGATAGTCATCATTTGAAAACATTGTCAGAGAATTAATTCAGCCTTATCACACAAACGAAGAACATAATTTTATTATGATGTAGATATAATCACTCAAATCGATTACTTAGGATCTTTGGAATTGTGATTCTTAAAAACATTGTCAAAGAATATACCCAACCTTACTTGCATAGTAAAGTTGGATCTATTCTTTTCTATAAAAATAAATTAATTTCACTATGATATAGCGACACTGTTGCTGTAGGCATAAGCGTTTATATTGATTACTTAGGATCCTTGGAATCGTGAACCTTAAAAACATTGTCAAAAAATTTACTTGGCCTTACCATGCAATAGAGAAATAGACTTTTACTATATTATAGCCATTGCCGTAGGTATAATCACTCAAGCATAATAATAAAAGGCTTACGTTCCAATGAAATATGTATTATAATAATTTCTAATTTCGATATAATACTGAATGTAGCTATGCCGATAGATTATAATAGATAACTATTTATAACGTGGTAACCATCCTAAATTAGCATCATAGACAGCAATTAGGTACACAACAAACGGTACTTTCCTAAATTAAAATGCTTGACTGATCTGAGTACTTGTATTCCATTACCTCTTGGTCCCATACCACCCTGCACTTAAAATAAAGATCAGTTCAAAATTATGCAACATCAATGCACACAAAACTGGTGCATATTAAAAATAAACCGTGCATACGACGACCTCTGAGTCCCACACCACCATTCATTTAAAGATCGATTCAAAATTATGCAACATTAATGCACACTAAACTGGTGCATATGAAAAATAAACCATGCATACGACGATCTCTTAGTTCCACACCGCCCTGCACTTAAAGATCGATTCAAAATTATGCAACATTGATACACACAAAACTGGGGCATATGAAAAATAAACCATGCATACGACGATCTCTTAGTCCCACACCGCCCTGCACTTAAAGATCGATTCAAAATTATGCAACATTGATACACACAAAACTGGAGCATATGACAAATAAACCATGCATATGACGATCTCTTAGTCCCACACCGCCCTGCACTTAAAGATCGATTCAAAATTATGCAACATTAACGCACACAAAACTGGTGCCTATAGAAAATAAAGCATACATACGACGACCTCTTAGTCCCACACCACCCTGCCTTAAAGATCGATTCAAAATTATGCAACATTAATACACAGTAAACTGGTACATATGAAAAATAAACCATGCATACGAGCGGTGTGAGAAAAAATTAAAGCTATTTGTATAAAATATATATATATATATATATATATTTGTTGGCTGTAAGATATTGCTCTCTTGTAGCAATAATCCAATTATATCATATGTATCAATTATATGAATAAATAAATAAGAAGAAACGTTAATGCATACAAAATTGATGCACATGAAAAATAAACGGTGCATACGAGCCGTATGAGAACAAAATTAAAGCTATTTGATTTTTCAGATGATTTAGTGGAAATGGATAACGAAGGAATTGGCCAAAACATGTAAAGTAAAAACCGCTCGAGTACACGTGGGAAAACGCCTGAAATAGGATTCCGTAATTGTTCGAATCTTTTGAAATTGTTAGTACATGCTAATCGAGATAATTTTAAAGGAAAGTTTTAATTGAATGCTAGTTTCAATATATTTAGTTTAAATCTATCGTTGAGCATTTCGAGGAGACGATTCATTTAATGTCACATTTAAGTTTAATGTTACAAAAACGTGGATTCAATATCAAAAATGATTAAAGAAAGCTCAACTTTAAAAAGACTATTCAAAGGATAATCCCACCATCCCCTATAATGTAATGTGTGAAAAGTTACAATTTAAGTCCACACTTTGCTTGTATAGAGAAATACTCTGTATTTTTAAAAATATTTTACTTCATGTTAATTGAGATTCACACCTAAAACATTTATTGGAAAATTTTCATGTGTATATATAAGTATAAAATTATAAAGTTTGGAACTGTATCGAACGAATAAACACGACGAAATTAGGAGTGTTAGCTGTTGCCGTACGAACTCTAAATATCGAGTGAAGGACAGAATATTACAGAAGACAGATATTAAATATAGACGCCATTCTTTTAAACCCTTTGAAGTATCATGGTACACTGTTCTGTAGTTAAACAGCTTATTAGATCATCAGGAAAAATGGTATTATCATTAAACCGCTTTACAAACACTTCGGGACGATTTCAGGAACAGAAAATTAAATTGAATGAGTATACTGGATATTGATCTACTGAATAAGAATAGTTAAACTGCAGAAAATACTTCTTCGTTTCACTAATTTGTATTCGCGTTTGAAAGGTTTAATAGCCCTGCCTTTAATATTACTCCATGTTTGAATAAAGAATTATAAACGTTTGCTAGTAATTGAGAAATTTAAGTTGGAATATATTATGGTATTGCTCACTATTCGGCCTTGACGAACGATGATATATTTGAATTCGCAAATAAATATTTTATTGTTTAAATGTTTTGTAAAAATACATCGCAATCAAGCAAATATAAAGTCATTTAGCCAACGCTGCTATTAAATTGAGGTGCAAAGCAGGGAATTTCAACCTATCCGACCTTAATTCATCCGTTTTCGAGTAATGATTACATGACGAGTACAATTTAACGACATGAAGTGATGTAACAACATATTCATTGTTCCAATCTACAAATGATGGCGAACACATGGAAGAGCGCTCTTTGCGTTCTTGAGGCGGCGCGCGGTGGGGAGCGGGGCGCGGACCCGGTGCAGTTTCCCGCGCTATCAACCGTTTTGGCAGTGAAACTGTGCCGCCGTATAAAAGCTAAAACAATACAGCTCCACCGACAGTTATCATCCGCCATCCGAGCCAAAATATTGCTTACTTTTTTGATCGTTCGAAATAAAGAGGACTTTGAAAAACATTGTGGTTCGATAAAGTGATTGTGTTCGTAACGAGGAGCCGAAAGACTGAGTGTTAACATGAAAAGTTCAAGTGTACTCGCGCTTGCGATAATTAATTGGAGCTTTTGTGCCGCCCAATATATACCGAACAAATCAAATACGAACGATGGTGATTATAATCGGGTCAACGTTGATGGATCGTTTGACTTCGGGTATGTAGCTCTTTCGAAAAATATTTCATTAGTTGTACACCGATAGTTACTTCTAGTAAATAGTTAATTTTTTTTTATTATGTTGGCTTTTAAATTATCGGATTTTTATAAAGTTCGCATGATTACAAAGCATTTAATGAAAAATAAAACGGCGAATGATATCTTGCATGATAAGTGTTCCGTACCGAAGTAGTTATAGATTTTCAGCATTACTGAAACTGTGTTGCACAACTTTCATAAACAATATACGCATAACAATTGCATGCGACATTTCGTTCGAATTAATTATTTGAATATTCTTATAAAAGTTTTAAACATGATTGAAATATTTTTTTGTATATTTTCCTATTTTCCTATAAAGAATTATATGTCAATTGTAATTTTTTTGCTGTCACTATTAATTTAATTATATTTTTTATTTAAATAATTAAATTATTTATAAAAAAGAAAGAAATTGCCCTTAGTTTTCTCCCGATATTGACCACATTATACAGTCACGTAACCTTTTCCAAATTTTTTTTCCGATTAATTCATTAGGGGTTAGAGAGTGGAGGGGGTAGAAGGATGTAAATAATTTTGTGAAGTTTATTTTTAAACGTTTATTTTTAAATTCACATTTTTGCATATATTTTAATCATTAAAATATCAGCAATCGATGAAATCTAAAAGTTTTAACTTTTTCTTTTGTTTGCAAGTTTCCATCGTTCATTGATATCTTAACATCGTGTTTATTCTTTGATATCATTACGTATTACAATTAACTATACGTGATAGTATTACCTTTAACTTAATAATTATGAATACATAAATTAAGGTAATTAAAATGACAAAAAGTTATGGAATCACTATTTAAACTTCTAACCATAATATCAGTATTTATGTCATAAATAAAAATAAATGAAAAAATAAAAATATTGTGTGGTTTTTTTATGGTGTTTTTATAACTCATTTCCCTTAAGTTATATAGTTAAGGGAAATGAGTTGAAAAAATATCGTTAAAGAAGGTCACAAAAATGATTGCTATGAATATAAAACGTCTATGAATATGAAATGTACAACATACAATATTTATGTTATATTCATACTTTACAAGGAATTAGGTGTTGTCGAAAATGTTTGTTCATTTTAGTAAGAATGATGAAGTAAAAGATTCGTCGTTCGTTGTAAGTTTTAAGTATTATGTTATTTAAAATTCTTTCTTGTTTTTTACGACTTATTTTTTTTGCAAGTCAAGAAAGATACTGCGAGTAGAAAATTTATTTTTGTGCCAACATTTACTCTTGATTTTTCTCGCGAGCAATTATAGAGGAAGAACAAATCAAAGGACAAGCCAACCGATGTATAGACATTTGCCCCACTTGGGGAATCGGTGTACATTCTTAATCTTAATTTCCTCGAGTACTTTTTTTTGTACAGATGACAAAACTGTATGTTATTTTTCATAGCAACTTGCGGAAAGTGTTTGTATAATACAATAAACCAATGGTAAGTGCTAGTGGGAAAAGTGAAGAGTGAGAGTTTTGGAAAACCTATATGTACAGTGAAGAAAAAATTTAAAAGAGAAACACTGTACTAGGAAGAAGTATCTTCCATTGCATTTATTTATCCCAGAACCCACTTTTAAAGCGGTGAAATAATACAGCGTCATCTAATGCTAACTTAATTAATCAGCAAAGTTAATAATTTAACTAACTTAGTAATTTAATATTACTTGGTTTAAAATGTTTTTAATAGTTAGCATCATGCGAACCAATAAATCTTCGACTGCCTAATGTTTTATACCAAATATTTAATTATTACTTTTAAAAAGATATATACGGAAGGTGCCGTATTGAACAGTTGATTGCGTTAACTTTGATTAAAACGAAGAGAGCTGGCCAATCGATTTAATTTCACAAGAAACTACCATGAAATTAACTTTTTTCCTGAAGATAATTTTAGTCTCAAGATTTACATGTGCACTTAATTTTTGAATTAAGGTTAAAATATTGAGATAGTGTTTTAATTAACATAATCGCAGATTCTTGAACTGAGATTGTTTCCAAACATTCATTGTAAGAAAAGGTTGCATAGAGATCAAACTGGACAATTTAAAAATGATATATTTTAACACATCGCGCCGTGCATCGGGAAAAGAGACATTATTTTAATTAGTCTAAAGAAACTACTTGATTTTCGGGAAAAGGCTATATGCTAAATTCGTAACACATATGTGAAACACGATACAAATGTGAAATACGATAACAATTTATGAAATAATTGCTTAGTTTCGGGATAATACTTCGCGTCGATAACATCAACGTCTTACAACATCACCATAAAGAATATCACTGGATAATTAATTCTCGCTAAGTTGCTGTTTTCCATAAAATGTCATAAAAATATAGGTTAATTAAATCTAGAATTGAAAACATTTTAAAAATTTACGCGCTAATAAAAGATTTATTAGCTTCTTAATTTAATGGTACGGATCGAGTGGGAATATCTCCCTGTATCATTCGCTCTCATGCAATGAGTATTACAAAAATGACGTCACTTTTAAGTATTTGCTTACCGTCCTTTTCATACTTTAATTAAGTGTAAATCTTTATAACACGATTAATTTTAAAGATTTGACAAAATTTTTTTCTCTCATCGTCAGCTTGAACCTTGAAGTTATGACGTACGGAATAAAAAAATTAGTAAAATATCCTATTACATAGAACGATACGTAGTCGAGTTGCTGAATAACCTCGTGGCAGGAAAATAATAAAGAGACTTCCTGTTTCATTTGCCCTCATAGAATACAATAAGCATTACTAAAAATTACTTCACTTTTTAGTTTTGCTGTCCTTGTTTAAACGTTAAGTTTAAAACTTTATAACTTAAAACTAGTTAAATTTGACTGTTAAGTCAAATGAAGATTGATTTTAAAGTTAATTTTAAAACTTTATAACCGGTTAAATTTGAATAAATATAGAAAATTTTACAAAATTATTCAAATATCCAGTTATACGAAAACGGTATACCTTCCAGCTACTGAATAACCTCGTAGTTGCATCACCGACATGTGGTTTACGATGAGGAAAAATGAGTTTCTTGAAATGTCTTATCATCAACACTATTGCATAAAATCGTTTCAGGAAGTGGGAAGGAGTGAATAAGCCCAATTACGTTTATTAGAATTCATGCCTACTTGTCTGTTTGCATGTTCGAACAGCACACAAATCCTACTAGGCAAATTCGATGTTTGAAGCTCAGGTAAAAATTTTGGCAACTTTTGTCCCGATCGAGTCGATTAAGATTTAACCGATTAAAATTAACTGAAATAATTGTATTTCAAAGTTCTTATCAAATCCGAGAATTTTTCTTCAGTTTTTAAAATTTTTCAAATCCACAATTGAAAAATCCGAACGAGGCACACGAGGCACATGGCACTCATTTTAATTCTTAATATTTGGGGAGAAACGCGGTCTAAAAACAAAAAATAATAAATGAGACCGCACCCCATTTTGAAATATCTACTACATGACATCCCACTTGATAGGGGTTTGCGAAAATAATATTCGACCCATGTATGTGTATGTAAAGTAATTCAAAAAGTACAATTTTGCCAGATATTAAATTACCCCATCTGAACCATCTACTTGAAAAAAATTATCACATTGGTATAAAACTGTCTACCTGTCTGTCTATCTACTAATTTTTCTATTTGCTGTTTGTTTATTTGTTTTATCATCACACCAAAGCTATTAAACCAATTTTAATGAAATATTCACTAAAATGTTGATCAGGGCTCAGATTCAATTCAAAGTTACTCAATGTTCCGATCGAATATTACATTTACATTTATTGAATATATTTGGCGTTAATTTTGTAGAAATTCATTAAAAATTAATTTTTCACAATTAAATGAAACTAGTGACGTAGTATTATTTCTACTTTATTTAAATTCTTTACCATGACCTAGGTTTCGTTGTATTACATCTTCGGGTGGGCTATTTGTAAAGATTGCACATTTTTAAATTATTTACTTACAAAATGTCTACTAAGGAATAGTTTGTTACAAACGCGTTTATAATTTAAAATTACTGCTTTTCGTGACCTTTTTATCGATGGCACTGAAAGCGCTTCTCCGCTTAAGTTAAAATGAGTTATATTTTTTTCAGAAAAAGGAACTTTTGAGCAATAAGTAATTCTAGATTAGTATAATAGAGTATATCCTGCCAAAAAGTACAAGTGGCGACAAGAAAATCCAAAACTGGCTTTCATTCATTTTTCTTTCTCTCAGATTTGGTCACAATTTGGTGTTATTACACTGTACAGGTTTTTCTGTATTTTGAATCTCACAAAAAGTACATTTTTGTCTTTTACACAGTTTTTCGTATTTACATATAATGTAGTGCGGATTACGTTCATTGTTATATTTCATAAGATACGTGAAGAAAATAAGGTAGATAATTTCGGACACCTTTAGTGTTTTGCACATAATGTTGTAAATTCATAAATTTTATGATAGACTTCCAAAATAATTTATTATTTTCTTGCTATGTTTTTAATCAATACTTCTTTTTTAATAAAAAAAGAAATCCATCTCAAGATTTAGCTTTCTCTTTTAACTTTTATTAAAGCAGTTAAAATTTGTCAGTCGATTTCGGTGAATACAGGTCGATTTTATAGCTGCACGTAATAATTATATATAAAATGCTATATAACTTTACTTCATTATTAGACACTTTAATAAATTGCGAAAACTAATAATTTCATTTGTTGAGTAATTAGTTTAGTTTATAGAATATCAGTGCAATTTGCACGAAATTTAGAATTTTAACACGAACTTTGTTGGAAATATTTTCATAAAAAAGAGGAGTTTAGTGGACTTCTGTATTAGAAACTTTAATTAATTGCGAAAACTAGTAAATTTAATTTGCTGAGTAATTAGCTTGGTTTACAGAATATCAATACAATTTGCACGAAATTTAGAATTTTTAACACGAGCTTCGTTCGAAATATTTTCATAAAAAAGAGGAGTTTAGTGGACTTCTGTATTAGACACTTTAATTAATTGCGAAAACTAGTAAATTTAATATGCTGAGTAATTAGCTTGGTTTATAGAATATCAATACAATTTGCAAGAAATTTAGAATTTTTAACACGAGCTTCGTTCGAAATATTTTCATAAAAGAGAGGAGTTTAGTGAAATCCACAAAAACTAAATGGTTATATAACGTTTGAAGTAATCCTAATTTTAGTTGCGTTTGTATTAAATTTATCATTTTGTGAGAAATTATGGAATCAATTGATAGCAGTACGTAAAACGGTCAACCGTAAGTTTTAATATATAAATTTGTTAATTTTCTCTAGATATCTAACAAACTGGAATTTATTTATAAAATAGAAAGCTTCATATCGGCCCCTATCTGTGGTAGAAATCAAATTGAGAAAATATGAGGTTTGTCCGTAAAAGCTTCTGAATGTTTTAAATGAAAATTTATCTACAATTACACGAGATGAACTGTTGATTGGGACTCCACCAGTTACTCTAATTCCTTTGGTTAATCCGTAATTTATTTGCGTTAACGATTTACCTAAGATATTCATTGAAAGCACCGGCATACCACCATATTAAATTTTAAAACAGGTAACGGTAAAACCAGAGAATTTCGACGGCTATTATTTCACAAACAAGGCTTAAAAATATAAAAATGATTTAAAGAACCTTAATTATATTTTAAAAAAAAACAAAAAAGGAAAAAAATTAATTAAGCTTCCTTCTTATTAATTGATATCTCCATCCAGAAGAGTGTAAAGAATTCTGAGGTTGTCCAGGACGGATGAGCAGAGCAAAATTCTACTTGAGTCACTCACATCTAGGAGAGCAAGACCTGGAAAGTTTGTTTTAAATTGACTATCGCGATGTTTCTTGATCAAATTATACTCATCGCTTTTGTGAAGCGTTCAGAGGCCAAGCTTTATTGTCGGTCAGTTCCCTGGAGTTGAAATAGATGTTTTCTTCTTTATGAATCATAAGAAATCCATATAATATTTTCATATTAAAAAAAACGATATTCAATTTCAAAACGGAGAATAAAATTTCACCACAGGAATCATCTGTTGGACTATGGGATGTACCAGTGTTTGTGCGAAAATATAGAAAGGCAAAATTAATTTGTTTACTTTTACACCAAACTTTAAAGCCTCACAAAAATTGGTCTTACAAAAAAACAAGTAATTCGAACCGATTATCTTAGATCTGAAAGGTAGCAGTTAAAACGCACTAACAGAGAAAAGGATAGAACAAATGACTGAACAGTCGCTAACGGAGACGGTAGCTGTTTCGTAGGTGGCACGTGCATCTTGACTTGTGTGACGAGTCGGTGGAAAGTCGGGCATCGACCTTGTCACACAAAAGTCGGCAGTTGTCGGCCTCACCACCTCAAAAGTCGTTGACGTTGCGCGATATGGTTCAGTAGTAAAACAAGGAATCCGTATAATTTCATCATGTTTGATTGTCCGTTCGTCATGTCATCTGTCACGGCTTCACAGCTTTTCCAATTTCAGACCTAGTGTATAAAATATTGGAAATGGATGCTTGAGATAAGGATCTCGATTAATATGAAGCAAAATGTGACTTTCAAATTTACACCTTTTCCCTCGTCCATACTTGTAAACTTGGGGTGAACTTTTTTTCGCTGTTCCCATCAAGTGGTGTGTCATTGCCCAGGGGTGTCTTTTAAAATAAAATAAGGTTTTAAAATGTATTAGGGAAATAAACACAGCGTAGTGAAAGTCTTACAAGTTTACCGAAATTGGAAAAATAGAACACTTGCGTAATCCACACCCTGTTTGTATGTAGCGAGTCCTTAATATCGGAATGAAACGATTTTAATAGTCGAAATTTCACGTGCGTATATATGTATTAGGGCGAAAGGGGACGCTTTATTTTTTGTTTTGTAAAAATTTATCTAAACAAAGTAAAAAAAAAGTGTGCGTGGTACTATCTAAATTAACATTCACGTACTTTAAATTTTAATATCCAATTCTGGATTAACATTGAAATTAACTTAGTAAAAATACATTACAACGATTAAAGTTTATCCTACAACAGACAGATACATATATTTTCCACCATGTGCCTTCCTTAAATTATGTAGTGCACTGTATTTTCGGATACCTAAACGGTCTATGTAAAAAGTAAAAAAATTGCAAAAAGAGCATCTTTTATGGAGTACTTTCTAATTATTTTGAGTAATTAACATTTTATAATGAAATATTGCAATAAAAATTCGTAAAACTTTAAACGATACAAGGATTCAGCAAAAAGAAATTGACCACGTAGTATATGTCATTTATCTACTTTTACTAAGTTATTAACATTATATATATATATATATATATATATATATATATATATATGTATATGTATGTATGTAATAAACTATGTTATGTAGTACGTATGTATACTGTATATATTTTGATATATAATTAATAATGTCAACGTAATCGGGGAAAAAGTCCGGATGCTTTCGTGGCGAACTCTGTCAAAACTATTACAGACACACTAATAATACGTATGTGTAGATCTTGAGGTCTAAAAAAATTCCGAGATAGCAATTATCCATATTATTACTACCATAACCGTTTTTAAGTTAAAAAAGTGCGTGGGATAAAAGATAAAGTAAATATCAAAGTAATTTTGATCGTTTTCGATGGATAAAATTGACCTTTCACATTTTATAATTTAGATTAGTAAGCGAAATGAAAAGGTTTTTGGAAGTAAATGAAGCACTTAATATGAAATCTTGCAGTAAAAATTCGTGCATTTCAGTATAGCCACCGTGACCGTTTTAATAATGTTCGGTCCATTATTACATTCTGTGATGACGCATTTTAATGATATTCAGCGCATTATTATGTTTTAGTTAATAAAACTAAAACGCAGGACTAATTGTACCCGCACACAGTATTAGAACGGGTCCTTTTAGTGCCTGTGAAAATATACTTAACATGATGCATCTTTAAATGAAAACGTGATATTCTCAGGTGGTTAAGGGCTTCAATTTGTCTATCCTAAAATACGACCTGGCGAAGCCGGGACGGGTCGCTAGTATTTAATAAAAAGCCATAGCAAACATTTCGAACAATTTAACTTCTTTCATCCTAGATCTCCCATTCTGGGTAAATCGTTGTATTCCGTTTGGCTGTAATAGACTCCATAAAGATTCCAGATGACTTAGTCGTATTTTTAATGAAATTTAAATCTAGATTTCTAATATAATACTTATCCTCATCCCCAATTTGACACCAAAAATCAATTCTTTACCTCATTCAGCTAATACAGAGGTTTCCCACATACCACATGTATTCGAAACCAACAGCGCATGCACAGCATAGGCATACACAATCGTAGTTTGCCATCGAGAGTTTGGTTCCGTTAACCTTTGGGCACTTTGCCACACTTCACTTGACATTGATATTCGTATATTTATGCGGAATCCGCTACATCTCTGCCAACAGAGAGTAGTTCCATACCGCCAGGAAACAAGAAAAATTAATGTAATAATTAAAGAAACCACAATATTATCGTGGCATGTTTCATCCCTGTAACGATTGACTGGTTGATGTCAGTCAGTCGGTACTACCTTACGTAAAACGCAGACATTTTATATAATCACTGTATTTAATGGATTGGCAAAGAGTATTTCAAAAAACAATTATTTAAATATTAAGCAAAATGATTTAAGACAAGATTTTTAATATTTGTAATAATTAACTAGAACTGTGCTCCGCTTTTGTTTCCAAATTTGTAAAATTAATAGTGAAATTTTGATGGCAAATGCCAGACGGAAGGTAGTTCCGCTTTTTATGTTGTGCGATTAAGAATAAATTAAGAATAGTGAAAGATCATTTTTTAAACTATTTCTTCTTTTCACACGGAACTTGTGTTTGACGTTTTCTATCTATCAAAAGGACATAGACAATATGTAGTAAGTCTTCAAAAACATTTTTCGTCAGCGATAAAGTAGTATAATATATAAAATATCTGCAATTCTAATAAAGTCGTATAAATATTTTCTGAGAATTAGGCATTTTTTTTAATATCAAATAAGAAATCTGTTTCACGAAAAGTCCAGCCTTCGTATACAAATAAAAAAAACTGATCATTAAACAAATTATATATGTTCTTATGTACGCGCGTTAGAAGTTATATTTCTTTGGCATAATACAAGAATAACTTTATAAAGCACGCGAATAGTGAATGGAAATGAAATAATGAAAGAAGTGGAGCGTGGTTCTAAATACGATTGGTAAAATATAAATTATAAAAATTACAATTGAAAAAATTATATTTCACGGACGAGTGGGCCACCATTTTATTTTTTTGCTGGCTTTCAATTGTAAACAAATCACCTGCCAAACCGTTTCCAAATTATCGCGCTTCAACTTTATTAATTTCTTAGAGTAGTAAATAATTTGATCGATTTATCTACAATTACATTCATTATCATTTAACATAATATTATTATTAACATTAATAATAATAATACTAATGATAATAAACACTATTATTATTTATTAAAGTTATTATATTAATTTTAAAATTAAATTTAATCACTTTAAAAAATGTAAATGAATTCTCAACATTCAATTTAATATAAACACGTGTATATAAAAACGGTCTGGCAGATGATTGTGTTACAATGGAAAGCCAGCAGAAAAATAAAATGGTGGACCACTCATCTGTCAAGTAAACTATGTAAATATATATTTACTAAGCATATATTTTTGTCGTATAGTGAGCAACTTTATTATATCTATTTTTGTTGCATTCGTAAAATTACACTCTCATCATATTTTTATAATGTGCCTGAAGACGTATAACTTCAAAAATGGTCTCTTTTTATAGCAAATTTTTATTTAATTTATAATTGTTCTTTAGATATTCATATATAATATGAAATTGTTTTATTTCTTTATTATCTAACGTTGCTTTTGTTTCTGTGCAGATACGCAAACAACGACCGCGGCGGAAGCTACCATGTGGCACACGGCACGGCGGCAAAAGTGGTACGCGGTCGATTTGGCGCACGGGACCCCGCCAGCGGCGTCATCAAGGAAACAACCTACTCAGCAGGACCCAGAGGGTCGGTATAAAGATGATCCTAATAATTATTTTCAATAAATTTCGTACGACTTCTGTAGCATCGATCTAGTGACAACTTTAGAAACAAAAGCTGCTTCGAAATACATTGAAAAGGCGTCGAATTTTTCTTACGTTCAATACCTTCAGTAAAGGTCTGCATTAGCTCTTATTGATTCGATTGCAGTTAGCAATTAAATTCTGACTTTTCCAATTCCGCTTAAACCTAAGATGATTTCACTTATTATTAGCCTTTATTGTTCCTCTACGAATTAACTAACTGTTAAGTTTACATTAAATAGGTAATATCTTTTTAATAACTCGGTGCTTTATGAACTCGATAATACCTTTGTAACGGATTTAATTTAATTTTGCGGAAGTTTTCATTATATTGGAATAATTCACTTTAGAGCTAAAGTATATAAACTCCAGTAAATATTAAACAAATTGATTAATAAATTTATAATTTTAAGACGAAATTTTCAACAAACCATTAAACAGTTCGACTCGAACGATATCGACGTAAATCATTGATACTCTTCCGCAGATTTAAAATGTCGTGTTAAAAGTAAATAAATGGTTGTATGCATCTCAATGGAAAAACTATCTTTATACTTAAAATTAATTAGTAAAGTTAGTTGCTGCATATAAATATTGAATTCAATTCTTTTATTTTACATCTCATATAAACCTAAAGAATTTTTCTTGCGAGTCATTAAAACAACACTAAAAAAATCAAAGTCAGTCGTGGAAAACTTGTTTTTAAAGAGAATCCAGTAATGGCCAACTGTCTTCTTTTTCGACCCGTAAAACTGCAGAATTTCAGATATAGAGTACTGCAATATTAGATTAATTAGAAAGTTGCATTTTATCTAGAATAGTTATAAATACTGAAACCCTTCTTTTTAACTATTTAACCAGTACTATTCTAGAAGAGATGACGTAGATAAGTTTAATGCCGGTAAATTAATTATAATTTGTTTCGGAAAATTACAAAAAGTGATTTTTCCTGTACTTAAAAAACCTTTATTGTAGAAACGGTTAAAGTAATTTTTATAAGTTTTTGCTCCTTATATCTTGTTGATTGACGTCCAGTTAATCTTAGTCGCTAAAATGACATTTAATTTACGGCCCAAATTAAATTGGAGCGAAAATCAAAATACACTATAACAGATTTAAAAAAACATTTAATGAAAGTAAAAGAATATCTGAAAAAGCGAAAGTGGTCTTGCGTGAGGGTAGTCAATTATCCGTTTTTAGGCATTAAAGAGCAGTTCAGTGAATGGTGGTTTCATACTTCTAGGAGTTTCTATTTTAATGCAATCCCTCTCTAAATCGAAATCTTAAGAATGAAAGCTTCCTTGAGGATATGGCGTAAAACAAATGACTATCCCACTCCTATCCTACTCACTGTCTAGGGCTACACTCTGCAAAACTTCTCAGTCTACTTTTCTAAACACACAACCAATTTTAATGAAAAGCTGATTCTCTGACTAAGCTTCAGAATTTTGTAATTATCTGGATCCTGGCGCCAGGAACTCGTCTCCTATTAATATTTTTACAGGTCACCTGATATAATGCTTTATTCCAATTCCTTCTTGATTCCATCTTGCTCCACTCTCACCAACCATGCCATTTCAAGATTTTTAATTAATTTTTTTCTATATATATTGTCTTGGTATATTACCATAGTATGTCATCTCTTTTAAAGGGCTTATATCTTTAATTATGTAATAGAATAAGTCCATAAACATATTTTACTGTCAACAACATTAAAAATATAACCATTGTGGTTTACCGGAAGACGCATTGCAGTATGCACATTAATGTTTGTAATAAACTAACTTTTGATTTCATTATTGATTGAAATAAATCGCGCCGTTCGGTAGAAAACTCCCAATTAAATGGAATTTTCCAATATACGAATAATAAGGATCAACAGAGCGCTCTTGTCCAAATGAAAAGTATAAAAGCTAAAATAAAAAATAAAATATAAATGGACAAAATCAGGTATGAAGTGTGACACAAAATGTTCTTTATATTTTTAGCTAACTTCGTGCCGGATTGGGTTTTCAAAATTACGTTGACAATGAAATCTCGAGTAACCACAAAACATAAAGTTTAATGTATAATCAAACTAAGCACACAACTACAATTTTAACGTAAATCTGAATTGTTAGATAACGTAATCAAAGCACCGATAACCACGCAAAGCTCTGTCAAGTGTCATTCAAATATACAGAGAAAAATCGGTTTTTAGCAAAATGTAAGAGGATCTTTTACTAATTTCGAAACAAAACGAGCGGTACCATTTATGTACCAAAACAAATAATGAAATGATAGAATGCGGTTCGAATCCAATCATTTTTTTCAAGTTGTTATAAAAGATAGACTTAAATTTTAAGAGAGCATTTCCTGAGTATAATACGGTTTTCCGAATCTAGAAATATCCTTGTGTATACAACTTTAAGCGCTAGAAAACAAACAAGTTTGAAGCCAATCGGAAAGTAACTCTTAGTGTTGTACGCCTTTAAAACGCACGTGCATACATACACACAAACAGTCAAAGTGCTGTTACAATATTTTCATATTTGTTATTGAGAAACGAAATTCTTTGTTGCATGAAATTCGTTTGTGTTATTATAAACTAAAATTAAAACCCTACTTTAGTTTACGCCACAATAAAGACACAAGATAGTGTCTGTGCGATTATCAAAGTTTAGTTAGTTCAATTATTGAGTAGGTAGGAAATGTTGCATGACATCGGTTTTCTTAACATTTTTACTTCTAATCAACATGCTCATTCATAATCAACATGCATAAAATTCACAAAATAATATTTTTCAGATAGATTACTCAATAGTAAATACACACCATTTTACATAAACATCCATTATTCAACTTCATCCGTAACGTTTAGTTTCCGAGCCCGAGGTCCCAATATCCACCGCAAGATGGACTTGGATCAGAGGCCGCGAGGGCCTATCGGGAACCGCGACGATCCCTACTTCGACCCCAACGAAGACCCCAGCTACTCATTTCAACAGAACTCACGCACCTACTCCAAGACCGAGAGCGCCGACAGCAGAGGTGACGTTCGAGGTGAGTATTACACTGCTTTTGTTACACTTTTATTGCTCACCTCGCGGTTTGTACTTTATTATCCGACTAGCACCAACTCTGAGATTTGATTCTATCGTCGTCAATTATAGGTTTCGACTCTTTCGGTAATTATAACTCGGATAATTTCACAAGGAATTAACTTTTAATATTTTGAAAAAGTAGATCTCTTTGACTAATGGAGAAAAAAACAATCGATATTTGTACATATATTTGTACATATGTTGACTACAGCAAGCAGAAAAGTCTTACAATTGTTCGTATTATTTTATATATTTTTGTTATTCAATATTTTCCTTTAAATGAATTAATGTATTAATAATATTGACTGTAATAAAATTACTTATCGATAATAAATAAATACTAACGTAATAGTTTTTGTCCGCGGCGTAACTCGTATGAACTGCTTTGTTTATCCAATCGTTAGCGACAATAATCGATTGTTGAAAATGTCGTGGTGGTCAGTAGAGGATACATATTTTTTATTTTTCAACTTTTTAACGTTGTATTATTAAATAATAAATAAAACATACATTCTTTCCTTAGATTCTAGTAAAAAAATAACAAAATTTTAATTAGATTAACTCTAGTTTTTTTTAACTCATAGGACCATATATGAGAAATGAAATAATTTCTTAATTTTTAACATTACATTAAGATCATATGTAACACATTCTGTTTAGGGAATTGAAAATTTTATTAATAATTGTTTAAACATTTTTCCTTAAAGGGCATATAAACAAAAAGACAAACAGAAATTTCGAAAAGAGTCGACTTTTTCTCTATATCTGGTTATAAAAATAAAGGCGCAGGTTTGTTAAGTTTATTGCTGGATTATAAAACTCAGAATTCCTGAATTCAGATAAACTCTTCATAAATATGTTCTTTATTTTGTTAAAGTATTAAATACCGTATATAACTTGCAAAAAATTAAGTTTTTACATATTGATCGTACCCAACGGAAAATTTCAGTCTCCACTTCTTATGTAACGAAGCAATAAGTGGTATAGTTTAAAAAGTTTTCGTCGAATTTGCAACTCAATATTTAACCTGATATTTAACTACAAGTAATAAATATTTTTAAGAAAAATTCCAACCATCTTCCGTATGTTTTTCTGTCAACATTTTTCTCGTATTTTGAATTCAGCTAAAAACTACAAAAATCAAGTTTTCTTTTGTGTCTGGAGCGACATTAAAGTCAGTTTTGAACACTCCATAATCAAAATACGAAAGTATTTTGTAATTTTGTCAATCATCCATCCATCAGCCTAATTATAATTTGGCAAATATTTTTTCTAGAAGTGGAAGTGCTTTGATAAATGCATTACAAAAACATTTTATTACGACATGTTGCTGGGAAGAGAGTTTTAAGCAGGGAATTTGAGATTGTTGCATTCAAAAATATTTCAAAATCTGAGTATTCACTTGTATCTTTTATTTTCGCTTGCATCTTTCAAAATATATGAACTAAATATCTGAAAAATTTATATCCGCTTTACGCTTAATAACGACAAATAAATTTATTTTGAATACTTCTTAATAAGAAAAATAAACATTTCAGTTTTTTTTACCACTTTAAAATATAATTTAGACAATATATTTCATACGTTGAAAAATAATAACTAATATTTTTGAATAGTTGAATAGAAACCTCTTAATAGTGAATAGTACAGGATGAAATAACCTCAGAAACCTATACAAATGGAACTACCACGTAAGATGCTTGTATGTTGTTAAAAAGTTTTTGCAAGTTTTTGCAATATAATCAATTATTTGTACAATGTCAAAAGTTAAACTTATAATTTTGATTATCATGATAAAAATCATAATTTTCTTCTAATCATCTGAAGCTGGTTAATTTATATATTACTTTTTTATTATTAGTTAAAGAATATAAAGAATTTTTAAACATAAATAACGGGGATTTGAACTTTCAAAATTAAGCTTCCTGAGGCTAAACAGTATCTTTCAAACCGGATATAATTCACTTGAATTCCGATGGGAATTGCTTTTGATCATGTATTTTTATTAATTATTAAATAATTATGTTGATAACCCCTCGGTTTTGGACTTAGTAGTTTTTCACGGACTTATAGAATCAAAGGGATATTACGAGAGATAACAAATCTTGATATTTTATTTGCTAAATTAATCGCTTTAGATTATAGAGTTGCTTAACTAAAAAAAACTAACTAATTATCAAAAGTGAACTATACTTTTGATAATTACTTAGTTTTTTGTTTAATTTGGAATAATGTGTGTTTTTTCTGTTTTATACATTAATATTTATGTATGTATTCTGTAAAATGTTGTACTTTTAGCGTTTGCACATGTATATAGGTATTATTAGATTACACTGTTTATTAAAAATAGATACCTTTAATATAAATTACACGTGCTTATTTAGCCTGGTCAAGAAAATAGTGTTCATCGCAGAATAGTGAAAAACTGTTTTCCGTGGAATTGATTTGAATTTGAATTACCTACAAAGCTAGCTCAACTTATAAAGACATGTGCTATCGAGAATGATTCAATTAAATTATATATTATTCTAAATTGCATAAACGTTTTAAAAAAAAATAATGGAATTAATTGTAGGAAAGAAATATTTTTTATAACAAAAATATTGATAAGATGACAAAGGAAAACATGGAGAAAAATATTAGATCCGTTATAAAATAGGCTATTGATTATGTCCAAAAAACAGGGCTATGAGGAACTAAGATGTTCACGGGTTTTTATTGCATGAAAGGTCAGTGGGTCATTTAAGAAGAAAAAACCGCGGAGTGTTATTAAATTATGTCTTTTTAATTGAGTAAGTTAATGATTTTTCAACAAAATCAGAATGAAAACAATATCATTATAAGAGGGATAAAATTCGAAAAAAAATTGATTTGTTCGAGTGGCCATATTTCGGTCAAGTTTTAACCAAAAAAAATGTCGGCCAAGCATTTTAAGGAAATTTTATCTACTTTTTTTCTTATGAAGCAATGTCTATGCCTATCTCTGACCCAAAACAAGTTATAGGCAAAAAAAGAAAGTTGTTTGGTTGAGTTTTATTTTTGTAGTTGCAGCTTTAGTTGACGGTTCGTGGAATAGCAACAACAGGAAGACCAGGCTAAGCCGGTTCGCAATTGCCACTGACCGATCGGCGATAGTATTACTGAATGTGCATATACGACAGATATCTTCATTCAAAGACTATATTCAAGAATAATATAAAAATAAAATTAAATCTGTCCCCAACCCTTCATAGAACCCTTCATAACATTATTTTTTTATTTAAATATACATTTATTTTAAGATTACAACACAATCAAACTTTACATCTAATTGTTTGCAGTATCCATTTCAATAACTAATTCCTGGGTCGTAAATAGTGCTTAAAAATTGTCTTATTCTTGTGATCTTCTTTAATAACCTTCTTTAATTAATTATTTATTCAATACATGTACTCATGCACATATTCGATTAAATAAATGTTTATGAATATAAACGTATTAATAAACAGCAATTGAAGACAGCGTGGATAACACAGACGGTTAAAGAGAACAACAAAAATACGCACTACAAGCTAAATTTCTTTTGTATAATACGACAATAACGTTATTTGGCACGCAAATAATTAATGGAAATAAAATAATAAAAGGACTGTAACGTGATTATAAATACGGTTGGTAAAATCTAAATTCAATATTCAAATTAAATATAATTAAATTTTAAATAATTTATAATTTATAATGCAAATTAATGCATACCGAAACTTGACCTCATTTAAAGAAATACATTTCAAATATATTTTAAAAAGCCTATAAGGACTATTTCTCTCACGAATATTCACAGTAAATAATTGTTTATATTACATAGACCACTATTAAATTTCAATTACTAAAAGATGTTATTTAAAAGCGCAGATATAACTAAAATTTTTATAAATATAAAACACGTGTTGTGTATTTACAAATACCTCAATGACTATAATGAATTATAAGTGAATTATAAGTCGCATGTTTTATTGCATCGTACATGCGCATCGTGACCAACTTCATCCTGTCAGTTTTTGTTGCATCGTGTGTGTGCATATGAGCATAGTAAAACTTCAGTCTCAGCATTTTTTTCTTAACGCGCCTAAAGAAGCATAACTTCAAAAAAAAACTATGCTTTTGTTCAAAAGATATTTTATTAAAAACAGTTCAATCAAAAATATTGCACTCACTTTTTAAAAATATATTTTAGCTAACTTGAATTGCAATTTAAAATTAATTAACAAATAACTTGCTTTCACAAATCAGTATCTCTCACCGTCTTTATTACCCAAGCCATCGAGATAATTGTGGACGAAATTGCAAAAAAAATCACCGCCAAATACATTCACTGGTTTAAACTAACGGTATTATCATTAATAGATTTTAATATATGAAAGCTTGGAATACTTCAGATGTTACTTACGATTATTCGAATGGACGACAAATATTTTAAGATTTAATGAGAAGCGGTAACTTTGCAAGGCAAGGCCGAATAATATAAAAAGTGCCATATACTAATTAAAAACAAATTATGGCGCCTATTGGCCGCCATATTGACTTCTGACTTAACTGATATAAAAATTGTACTTAAACGTGGGTATCAAATTAAAGGTCTTAATGGGAAAATCACTATGATACCTATTATATTTTCCTATGAATTACTAGACACCGATAAATGAAAAAAAAAGAAAAAATCCATGTACCTTCTGGGTGGACACCTATATGTCTACATTTATTTAGTATAAAATTCGTAAAAAATTCCAGTAATAATTTTTTTTATTAGATTTGTGTGTTATAGTTGTCGTTTTTTTTACTTATTAAAGTGCATAATTTGTTAGTTTAGTACCGAACACGACAAGAAAGAAGGCGTAACAATAAGACGAGAGTGTCATAGACAATATCGGTACTTCCGACTTTATTCTGCGTCTCCAATTTCCCACCTCTCCCTTACGTATACGATTCTATTATATAAAAAATATAAGTATGCAGTTATAATCGTAAATAGTACTAATCAACACGGTAAGTTAGTAGTCTGTTCCAGTATGAGTATGGGCGCGATAAAGTTTCATCAAAAAGTTTAATCAAATCTGAATTATTGGCATTATGAGAACGAGATAAAAAAAATAAATATTCTACTATTTTTATTAGTTAAATCATGGAAAGTATGTGATAAGATAAAAAATGTACATAAACATGGCAGTAGGAAGATCGAAAAATATATGATCATATTAAAAAAATTAATGTCAAAAACTACAACCAGTCGTATTTGTGGCATACGGGTAAAGAAATGAGTGGGTTCATTCTGCATACAGGATGCTGGATGATTGGCAAGAATTTTTTTCAGATTTGTCTCGAAAATATAAGACGAAAATAATCCACAACTTTTTTGAATTTGGGTCAATACCACGAGATAATAATTCACTTTGAAAAAAAAATATTCTCAATCATAATTGCATTTGAATGCTTCTTTAAAAAAAACAGCATGTAAAAAAGAAACCTTGACAAAAACAGTGAATTACCAGTAAAATAGATGTTTCCTTCTGCGAAATAATACTTGTATCACTTGCTATTCAAGGCCGGATAAGGTGTTTGGTGCGTCGCGTCGTATATCACTTTGACAATACTGCACGGAGCCGGGTGTGCTATACACTGCAAGACACTTAACCCTTCTAGTAACGTTGAAATAGTCATCACAAGTACCGGATAAGATACGAAAAAATATTGTTGATTATAATCGTCTTATTCTGCAGTCAGAACCCCATACAAACAGGCTTGCTATACCAATTAAACAATATCAGTGTAGAGATATGTAAAATAATATAAATTTAGAAATAATCTAAAAGTGTTACAAAAAGTTGAATTTCCGTTTTGGGGGCCGTAGAAAGAAGACAAAAAAAATTCAGTCATCGTGTTAAGTACCAAATGAAAATTTATTAAAAGTCAAGTTTAACATTTTCCAGTTTAATTTTTTGTTACAAAATTCCCAAAAAGTGTTATTAATCTTTTTTTCATATTTCCACTATTGGTTAAATTATCATAATATTAATATGATACTGAACATTGTGAACCTTAAGGTAGAGTAGTTGTCGCGATTGGTATGAATTTCACGTAAAAAACCATCGGTCTTACGCGACCAGCAGAGAGAGAGAGTATATTATATAGTATATATATATATATATATATATATATATATATATATATATATATATATATGCGTGTGTGTATGTGTGTCTGTGTGTGTATGGACAAATTTCCACTGACGCTTTGAAAAATTTTGAGATTTTTTTTTCAAAGTTGACCTCGAAATAGGAATGATCGAACAAGTCTCTAAAAGAGTCTGATTTCGCATAGCTTAGTTACAAAAATATTATAAATTGCATATTTGTAAACGTCTACAAAATAATAAGTAAGCCACATTGTCAAATGCAAAATTGATTTCCGTTGAACCCACTTCGCTACAACCGATCATGTTCGAGTAATCGGCGTATCGTCTGTGCACCGATTCCGAAACAACGCGCATAAACCGTGCTAATCAGCGAACAAATAGTGCACCAAAGTTGGTACGATTGCTTAGGAAAATGAGAATTTGCCTTGATACCCCGAGCGTGGCCTATTTTTTATATATTTTATTTTAAAAAGGAAACGCGGTAGCTATATGTTATATTTTGAAACAAACGCTTGTAATAAAGGATAATGTCGAAAATTTTAGTTTTTATCACTGTCCAGAGTGGAAAAAATGGTATATAAACACAAATATAATGTGAAATAAAACTAAAACATTAAAACAAGTAAATATACCAGTTTTAAAACAGAATATTATGGCATTTAAAAAATATATTTGAATTGGTTATTTCAAAATTAATTATTTATAAGCATTAAAGAGTCTGATAAAAAAAATGCTACACATTACTTCTGTTGCTACACATACTTCCATTTTCAAGACGAATACAATCAAGATTAATGAATCAGAAATAAAATTCTTGCTATATCTGTAAACGAATCCTCTATATGTTTCAATTTGCACATATTATGTTTCAAATTTTGTCGGAAAACGAAATATCATATTTAAAATGTATAATTTAATTCAAAGGATCTCCTATAGATATAAAAGAGAAGTCAAAAAACGTTTCCTTACTAACCTTGTGCTTGAAATATGTCGTATTTAAACAACAAATATTAGGATTACGTCTAACAATAATAGTTTTGTAAGTTAGGAGTAAAATAAAGAGAAGTTTTTTTCTGTGAGATGAAATTTAAAAATAACACAAATAACGCACCTAATTTTAAAAACTAGTATTTTCGGCACATGTTTCTTAAGCGTTAAGCGTCTTATATTTAAATACTATATTTATTATCTAATTGTATATAGATGATCGATAATATATAATAAAGTTACGGAATGAACACAAAAGTAAAAACAAATACTAAACTCTGAATAGAATTGTTTAGTCACTTTTATCAATTACTGATTATTTTTTCATACGACTTTAGACGTGATTTTATTCCAGATGTATATATATATATATATATATATATATATATATATATATGTTTGTATATGCTTTCACTGCTGGCTGAGCGCAACACGTCATACGCTACAGATATACATGTCGGTAACAACGGTGGCGGTAACGCCTAAAGAAGATTCACTTCAATAATAAACGGAATCAATAATATTAAGCGAATGTTAGGTAAAAACTTCGGAATCCAATGATCGGAAATCAAAACATACTTAAATCTATTAAATTTCAAACTTCTAAACATAATTAGCCATCGTTTAGAATGGAAGTCATCGCATAGAGGTATATGTATGAACAAAACAAAATCTGCAGGCGCCCGTGGCCATTTACCAATTATTATATCAAATATTTTATTATAATGGAATGGATCGCACCAATCATATAGCGTCGGAACATTCTATCCCATACTAATACGTTTATATTGAGCCAAGCCGGTGTCGAATTTTTGAAGTAAAACTTCTTTGGGAGCTATGAGAGTAAAATGTCAAGGTCAAAATTAATGCAACGTTTTTATGCAACGTTTAGTTGTAACGTAAGCGGGCGCGCAAACAAACAAAAATGGCGCTCACTACTGCTGTGAGCTGTTTTGTACGTTTTGTGTGTTAAAAGTAAAAAATTTATTAATTTATTTATCTATTTACAATTGAATTATTACTAATTTTGCGTGTACAGCATCCATTACAAGACTAAAAACCTACGTATTTAACTTATTTTTTATTTTCGTATTCAAAATTTCCCACGTACGCAGTACGATTTATTTTGTTGACCAAATTTTTACTTCTACTGTATGGCATTATGCACACTCACCTTTTTTGTTTTGATCTAAAATATTAAAGTATCGTATGACGTTGTATCGGTTAGGATAGGTTAAAGTACCAGATCAGATTATGAAACCCTAGCATGTACCAGTCGTGAGATGTGTTGTGGCCTAATGAATTTTACCACATTTTTATATTCCATTAGGTTTTCGAGTTCATAGTTTATTTTTATTCTCTAGGAACCTTTCTTTTGTACGGATCCAAATACTTTTCTCCGGATATTTATATCAAAAACAAGTAAAATATTTCCATCTTTACTGACCTTGTCCAAGTTTCAAAATCATATATAACAGTTGGCCGAATAGTCGTTTTATATATTTTAGTACCTACATTAAATACCTATGTCTCCGAAAATAATAATTGTAAAGCTATAAACAATTAGACATAAAAAAATCAATTCTTCATTTTTTATCAATCTTCACAATTATTCGATACGATGTCGATGTATAGTGGAACATCTGCGCGTCTATAATACTCTCAGCATAGTTATAATACATGACTTCCAAGTATAGAGGTATAAAATTATGTTTTATCATCAGGGCTACCGTTCATGAGCCACAAGATAAAGATAAAAACTAATAACCTTTGGTAACTTTACAGGCCTGATTAAGGAATTATTCTAATTAAGTTGATCAAAAAATTGTTTTTTTTGCATTCTATAATTTATTAATATGTGATCTTCGTAGAATAAGGACGTGCAAGGACAAAAATGTCGAAAAATATAAAAGTTATAAATTTTAGAAGACTTTTTCTACATTGTACAGTTACCTTCGATAATGGGTGATTTTTTCAGAATTTATGAGATATAAATTAATACATAAAATTCTGAAATTCAATGTAACAATTAAAGAAACAGAGTAATTACAATGAAAGGAACGTCCTGTTAGACCTAAGGATTACCGATTAAATCTAATAGCAATAACCGTATCCCAAACCTTCAATTGCTTTCTCTTCTCAAAACAGCATTATCCAAGTATGTTACCATTATGTCTTCTGAACTAATACACCGATTTAAATAAATTAATCGATTTGGAGTTGAATTATCTATAGTCCGTGTTAGAAATTAATATCGGGTGCCAGCTCTACTCGCATTGAGCCGTCTTTTGAACAGATGTCATTATATGGGATGAATGTTTATTTTTTTTTAAATTTAGATAATCTCATATTATGTAATGATCGTATGGTGCAGCTTCAAATCACCTAGCTCTAATACAATATTTCTTACTCGGCTAATTGATAATATTCTTTAATAAAATTTCTACTTGTAACTTATACATATTTTTATACTATTTAAATAAGAATGCTCCCTAAATACATCTTAGAATGACATAAGGAAAGCTAATTAATAAAATTTTATGGTACGATGTAATGTTTAAATGATTCATGTTGTTCTCGCATTCTTTCAACACACCCAAAATATCTCCATTTATAGAGATTTATAATACTCAAAATTCTGACGTATAGTACGTATAAATATCTCAATTACAGAGATTTATAATACCCAAATTCTAACGTATAAAACATATAAATATCTCCATTACCAAGATTTATAATACCCAAATTCTGACGTATAGTACGTATAAATATCTCAATTACAGATATTTATAATACCCAAATTCTGACGTATAAAACATATAAATATCTCCATTACAAAGATGTATAATACTCAAATTCTGACGTATAAATATCTCAATTACAGAGTTTTATAATACCCAAATTTTGACGTATAAAACAAATAAATATCTCCATTACAAAGATTTATCATACACAAATTCTGACGTATAGTAATTATAAATATCTCGATTACAGAGATTTATAATACCCAAATTCTGACGTATAGTACGTTTAAATATCGCCATTACAGAGATTCACTCAAAATTCTGACGTGGATATATTAAGTTTAAGTTTTCAGTAATACGTATCTAAAACTGGTAAGGTTTGGTCTAAAACTGGCAACTGGTAGTGTTAATATAGGGTCGGAGAACTGATCCTTTACCGTTTGAACGTAACGCCAAATATTATTTTCGAAGGAATTAAATTATTCGAAGTTAAAACACATGTACCACGGCGCAGGTCACTACTCATACCTGGACGATATCGGGGAACGACACGACGTGGAGTACATCGCTGGAAAGGACACGGGCTTCCACGTGAAGTCGCCCTTCCCCGACTCCAAGACGATCTCGGGCGGAGCGCTCTACTACGGCGGGCCGCTAGTGCGCGGCGAGAAAAAAAGCCGAGGGCGCACCTCAATACAACGCGGTCTGGACGGATCTTACAGGTGACGTATAACAAATAAATTATTATTATGACTGATAAAGATTAATTGGAATAACGTTAAATTTGAACGTACCGGTATGTCTTTCGGTCATTATTAACGTTAAATTTAAACGTACCGCTATGTCTTTCTGATTTACTGATATAAAACGATAGACGATAAACTATATAGTAAGTTTAAAAGAATTATTATACAAAGGGCTGATGGGGCAATATAACGGTACCACAGCGACGCATATCTCTTGTGCGTTCGTCTTCATAACCTGTTGAAGCCAGGATTTTATTATTTCACTAAGTAAATAATCGCAAATTTTATTTTTTACTATTAAACAAAAATTAGCAATATAAAAAAGTCAATGTAGCCTTTTTGTTGTTGATTGTTGTTTAATATTGTTTACATCTTTGTATTTAGGAACGAAATTATATTTACCGAACCTATTCAATAAAATTAACGTAGTATATTATTATGGATTAGGCAAAGAGAATTTGGGGTCGAACCTTATCAGGTTCTCAAAATATTTAAGTGTTTTAATTTTGATTGTGATTTGATTTTGTAGACCAACAAATTTGTTGAACAACATAAACAACAAAAGAATTAAAACTAACTATTTACAAGGTAATTATTTTATTTAAGAGGCCCAAGAAAAATAATTGCCTTACTTTATTTTGTTTACCAGATATTTGAATTAAAATAAACTTTATGTTTAAAGTCAAAGTCAATTTAATTTCTTTGTAAAAGGTAAGTATCATCTTATTTTTCCTTCTAAACATTTTTAATTTAATTGAAGGGCTTCTACGTTTTATTATAAATATTTATGTTTTTAGTTTTTTAATAAAATAAAGTTTATTTTTAATATGGGTTTTCTAATTATATTTAAAATGGGAAAAGGTCTGCATTAAAGTTACGTGGACCTTACTTTCCGTATATATTTTGCATAAAACGGGCAAGGAGCAAACGACATAAACTCTAAAACAATTAGAATCACTATATGTCCGTTATTTTGTTAACATGCGCTGTAAACTGCCTAAAAGGAGAAACATTAAAGAATCTTGTTCCGTAGAGAAATCTTATTTTTAATAGAAAGTATGCTTTATTTTTTTCTTAGAATAAAAATGTTGTATAAGGGAATCTGGCGCAAACTTAACCTTTTAAAATTTGCTTAAATATAATATTATCGTACTTAATAACAATAGTTTATTAATATTAGAAAAAAAATAAATTAATTTCGCCAGTTTCAAATGGTTTTAATAAATTAATTGATTATCTCCTAATTCAAATTAATATTTTATTTAAAACAACGCAATCTCTTCGGTTAATTCGGATTGTTAAAATTTGAATATGTTTACAGGTTCATATCGGCTGGACCAGATCAGAGGCGCGCTGAGAGTAGTGACGCCCACGGAAACGTGCAAGGCTCTTATACTTTCCTCGATGACAAGGGCTTCCAAAGGTTCATAGTTTGATCTAAAATACGTGGTTAAGTGACTGTTTTTCATCATGATTAATAACAAAGTTAATTATACAAAAATGTTTCTAGGACGGTCCACTATATAGCCGGACCGGGTATAGGCTACAGGATAGTGAAGAACAGCAAAGATCCAATCATACCATCCTACTTCCCGCCACCGAGTGAACCCCAGTACTTCAAACCGAACACAGATGATGATATATTCAAGGGTCCTGACGCCACGGCTGCATCGGGTCACGTAAAGCCACCCGTATACAACACCGGCTCAACAATTAAACCCACCGACACCGATAAAGACAAAGACTTCGAATTCGATAAGCCAGGAAGCGAGGGCATAAAACCTTTTGACAATTTTGACGGCGACGGTGAATCCGATGATAAAGGGTATACAGGATCACGTCCTTCTTATGGTATCAGCTTTAATGATATATGTACTTCCTTTATATTCCATTTTAACATTATCATCTGCATGTTTTATTGAATTCAATTGGGAATAACTTACCCGCATGAAGGACTCTACCCTTATTCTTTCATAAAAAAATAATTTTTTTTAAATTTGCCTCATTTTCTCGTTTAGTCTATCTTCAGAATCTAAATTAGTTTAATCTATTTTCAGAAACTAAATTAGTTTTGTTAAAGTTTCTGCGGGAAATGTTTAAAAAAAAAAACATTTTAATCCAAGTAATTTCTTTTGCGTTACTATTTTCAGTAACATTTCAAGTTTTAGTTATATAAGTTATATCGTCAAATATTTTCAAAGAAAAACTCGTATCGATAGTGTTTCTTAAAATTTCCTACCTAAGTTAGGATCAGTTTTTAATATGAATAGAATTTTCCGACTCGGCTATACGCGACCCTGCTTCTAAAACCATACGTTCAAATAATTCTCACCTTCATTCGCACATGCGGGATTCATTGTATTTAGCCCATGGCTATATCCGTGACAAACTGATACATATCTTAGTGAAGGCGATTTTTTGTTTTTTTAAATCATCGACGATCTTTTTTTGTAAATGGCGATTCAGGATGTCCGGTATTAATACAACCACTGCGATAAGTAATATCATATTTAAATTCGATAATTCAATTGTATGGAAACAGACCATGACGCAAGCTGGAGTTTCTAACAGTGATTAATCGTAAAAAGTAAAGCTGAATATATAAGTCAGATTTTGCCTTTGATTATCGGATCTATCAGAATGGATGTATGCAATACAAACCCGATTCTTGTGTACGATAGTCGGATCAGATATCAAAACACCATTAAAGCTGAATATATAAGTCAGATTTTGCCTTCAATTATCGAATCTATCGGAATGGATATATGTAATACATATCCGATTCTTGTGTACGATAGTCGGATCAGATATCAAAACACCATTAAAGCTGAATATATAAGTCAGATTTTGCCTTCAATTATCGAATCTATCGGAATGGATATATGTAATACATATCCGATTCTTGTGTACGATAGTCGGATCAGATATCAGAATACCATTAGAACTGAATATATAAGTCAAATTTTGCCTTCAATTATCGGATCTATAATATCGTACACAAGAATCGGATACGTAATACATATCCGATTCTTGTGTACGATAATCGGATCAGATCGGGTCGACCTCTAGTCGGATGACTTTCTGTCTACCGTAGAGATAAATGCGGGCACAAAGAAATGTACTCTTCACGCATTCAGTTCCAACGATAAATAACAAACGACCACATTGATTTGAATTATAAAGTGAAGATATATTAGCAAAAAGTTCTAAAAACTTTTAATATTACAAATCGACCTACTCCTTATTCTACTTCACAATATGATAATTATCAAGTTCATTGACAGTTTTTTTCCTTTCCTCTCATTTCAGCATTTGCATCTGAATGCTTTGGTATCTTGGTTTTGTGCTTGTTTTGCCAATAGCTTCGCTGAAGGCTGCCTATCAAATGATAAAATGCGATACAGGTGTTTCACTGTAAATATGTACATATCAAACTGCAACATTTTGGGTTATCCGCTTCACTTCGCTTGCTCTCCAAATTTTGTATAAATGATTATTAAGATTGATCATACTTTTCTTATACCTTAATTTATACGCGTCTGCTTACTCTAAGCTATAGAAATTTCATAGCTTTTGATGGCTAGTGCTAATTGTTTTATTGCTGTTAAAAATAAATGTTAAATTATAATAATCAAATGCATTTTAGGAGGCTCGAGCGGGACTCAACCAGTATCGGACCGACCATCGTCCCGACCGTCGCCCCGACCGCCGTCCCGACCGTCGTCTCGGCCGCCGTCACGACCCCCGTACTACGGACAGAACCGCCCGATGCGCCCGAGTCGACCCTCGCCGACTAGGCCAGGCAACACACCCTTCGTCCCGACGTCCCCACCCTACGACAGACCCGCGCTCGGCTCCGAGGAGAATGAGGATGACTTCAACAAGGGCAATTCCAACGACAACTCTGGCTTCACAGGAGGCGACGGTAAACCGAACGATGGATCAGATGGAGATAGGGACAGTGGCGAATACGATGGTCCCGGACGACCGTTCGGTAGCGGATCTGGCTCCGGAGCTGACACGAATCGTCCCTACGGTACTGGCCAGGGCTCGGGCGGGAATAAGAGGCCTCACGGTGGGTCGTCTGGATCCGGCGGTAAACCGAGTAGGCCTTTTGGCGGCTCAGGTGGCGTCGATAGGCCTTCGCGTCCCAGCAGGCCGGACGATTCGGATCAGCCTTTCGGTGGAAGCCCTTCAGATGGTTCCTACGAAAATTCTGGATCATACGGCGGACGCCCACAGGAAAAACCTTCGTTCGGCCTTCACCCCACTGTGGGCATCTTCACCGCCGGCCCCGGGGACAGGGAGTTACCTGGAACGACCATCATCAGGAACATCGGTGACGAGTATTTTGGTGTGCCTCCTGGTGTTTCGGTGCGAGCTCACGTCCAGAGCATAGACTTGTTTCCGTTCGGTTCCAAAGTATTATCGCCCAGCGAGGCTCTCGCGCAGCACACTGGCTCATGATAAAGCAATATCGGTACACTCGTCTTAGGTGCTATAGCTGGGTTGTCTAAGGAATTGACTAATTAGTTTTGTAATTAGTATGTATAAACATGAAAGCGTTAGTAAATAGTGAATCGTTTGATTCTGTAGACATCAATATGTTTTGACTCCGTTGGTGCAACGCCAAAATAAATTTTATTTATTAATGACAGAGATTGTGATGCCTAAAACATGCATGTGTACCATTTTTTACTATATTATTTTACTTAAATAAAAAAATGAAATAAATCTTATTAAAAAAATGTTTAGATTTTCACTTGTTTTTAAAATGTATACTTAGATAAACAAAAAAACTAAAGGAATTGTTTATGTCTTAATCGATAATTAGAATTGTTTTCAGACATGGCAATATTTGAGGATATTAAACTTTTCCTCAGAAACATTTTTATTCGATTTCATTGTAAATTATTCGAAAAAGAATATTACTGATTGTTAAATACATTGTTGCAATATAATAAATTTCCTTAAAAATTTATAAAAATAATGGTTTCCACAATTCAAACCAAGTGTTAATCTATTGTTTTTCTAAACCATTCTACAATATTTATTACCTAACTTCACGAAAGAAAGAGGTCCCAAATTCGACCGTGTACTTTGTGTATGTTACCTCATATCTCAGGCAATAATCAACCATCACCAATTTGGATGATTATTTTTATTTTATTTGGAAGGGAAAATTTTTAGTGTGATCCCATCAAGATATTAAGTTAGAATCTGTCAATAAAAATTGAATGTACTCTACAGAATTCCTCAATACGAAACACAGCACAAGTGGCGTGATCGAGTTTGGATGTTATAATTCTTATAATGGTAATTACTAAAACATGCATATGGATAACAGGACCCCTTTTGTTTAGCTGCACGTTCCGATGTTTTTGTTGTTTTTAATTTTGAGATCGATTTTTAAGTTACTTCTACTTTATCGATTCTCATGAGACTTTTCACACGTATTCAGTCCCAACGACGATACCACATTTTGATTTCAACATTTGATATACTTTGATACTTGATTAATATAAAGATAGATAAGATTTGCTGTTTTTGAATTAGGTACTGAATATGTCGAGCAGAGACTATGTAATTAAATTTCAGGATCCAATTTCTCAGTCCTGATGCTGCAGAGGTATTGCCTGCCTAAACCGTAAGACTTGAAGATCTACCGTTTTTAAATTATTGTTGTGTGTTTCAAGCAGAAACTCTATTATACTAAAATCTACTACTATTAAACTCTACCACTATTAAACATCATGTGCCAACTTCTCAGTTCTAATGCTGCAGGGGTACTGTCTTCCTATACGTCAGACTTCAAAATCTGCTGTTTTTAAATTAGTGCTATGGATTTCAAGCAAATAGTCCGCCATTAAATTTCAGATTCCAACTTCTTTGTTCTAATGCTGCAGAGGTATTGCCTGCCTAAACCGTAAGACTTGAGTATCTATTGTTTTAAAATTGGTATCGTGCGTCTCAAGTAGAGGTTCACTCATTAAACTTCAGGTTCCAAATTCTCAGTGCAGACACTACAGGGGTACTGTCCGCCTGAACAATAAGAATAAATCTGCTGATTTTAAATTAGTGTCGTGGGTTTCAAACAGAGACTTTATCATTAAACTTCGGGTTCCAAATTCTCAGCCCTGATTCTGCAGCGGTACTGCCTGCCCAAAGCGTGAAAATTAAGGATCTGGTGTTTTTAAATTAATACTATGGGTCTCAAGTAGAAACACTGCCATTGAACTCCGGATTCCGGCTCCTCAATCTTGATGCTATACAGGTAATGCCTGCCTAAACAGTGAGATTTGATGATCTAATAATTTTAAACGAGCATTGTGGGTCGCAATCAGAGATTCTGTCAATGAACTTCGTGTTCTAGCTCCTCAGTAAATCGTAAGCCTTAAGGATCTACTTGGTTCGAATTTATAAAATAGGTCACAAGAAAAATCAGACTAAGCAGACAAAGTTTTCTTTTCGGTACAGTCCATGATGCATTGAATACTCAAAAATAATTATGGGTCACCTAGCTGGAATTTTAATTAGACTAAAGCAAAATCGTGAGGCGCGAGAAATTTTAAACTGTTAATTTATATGACTCGTTTGTTATGTTACAAAAAACTCGTTAGTTATGTTGTAACTACAACATTAAGGAGCCAGATATGATTTCCATGCTCCAACACAAGAAAGTTTTCAATTTAATACGTCTTACGATTTTATTTTGATCTGGTCGAAACGTCAAACTGGTTACCCATATTTATTTTCGAGCTTTTAGTCTATCATCGCTTGTAGAACAAACCCCAACAATGTATTATCATACAAAATTGATTAAAATTTGTTCTTAGAAATTGAGTTCTTCAAAAATGAACACAGCACTAGTGCCGTGATCGAATTTGGATAATATAGGTCTAATGATAAATATTAATAGGGTCTCTAAAGTTTTGATACAATTAAGGGCTACATAAATCTGCTCTTTATAGCACAACCAGGTTACAATCATGGAGCCGGAAGGTGGTGATCAGAACTCTTCAGTGATGAGGAATAAAGTAATCAAGGTTGGATTTTTTCACTTGGCTTGACGTAAGCAAGAAAATAATAAATTAAATAGGTAGGTAAATATATACAGATACACAAAAGTAAAAAAAACAATTAAGATATAGTAGGTAGATAGATAAGTACAGGTATGCACAAAGACATATAGCAACTAGATTATTAGTAGGCAATTAGGTACATATGTACATGTATATAAAGGCTTGAAGCACTAGGGTGAATATAAAAGGGAATGTTATTTATATGTCCATACGTATGTGTGTATATATATATATATATATATATATAAAAATGTATATATATATATATATATATACATATATATATATATATATATGTATATACATGAATATATTTAGATTCATTAAATGCCGCAATCGTCTGTTTACTGAATACATCGTAAGTTCGTGGCAACATAGAATATAATAGGCACAAAAAATGGAACCATAAATGTTTTTACAAAGAATTGAACAGAATTCAAATAACTACCGAATAAGAAGTACATGAAAAGTATAAAATGATGAAATTACGAGTACTCGGTTGGAACTTCTGTGGTATAATATTGTTTTCGAATATAAATACATTTCTAAAATACTCCTACTGTAATAATTGCCCGTTGCGTAAGGTGCTCTTTATTGGAATTCCATGTTTTATAACTATTACAGCGTTTCACATCTGTTGTTACGCTACTACAATAATTATTCTATACTCAGTATATAATACGTGATAGAGGTTCAAATATGATTAAAGCATTACAGTTATCAAACTTGTACTCGGACAGAAAAATGGCTGGAGTAACTTATACTTTAGCTTAAGAGAATTGCAACTCATTTCAACCATTTCACAAGGAAAGTTTCAAAAATTGTAAACAGACAAACTCCATCAATCTCCATTGAGTGTTATACAAGACTATCCAACTTGGTAGGTAACCCTTTATAAAGTAACTACACTATAGAACAGGTCAGGGTCTGATGATGTATTCTGGAGATGAATAATGGGACTCTTTAACGGATGATAGTAAATCAACCATGATTCAATACATTTGCTATATTGGATTTCGGATATAGAGAACGGAACTCCACTGCGGCTAACAGCTAACCACTCACAGTTACTACGATAACTTCGCATCTTGTGTTGTTGATAACCAACTTTAGACAAAAAGGAAATTATCTCAATACTTACTTTTGCCAGGCACTTTTAAGGATTAATAATATTATTAACCGCTAAAAATTGTAAAATAAAATATTTTTTAACAAATAACAACCTTCTGCAAAAAAAAAACAAAATTAACTCAAAATATATACCTACTTATTCACAATAAATAAGTTACTTACTTTTAAAGTGGATACTAGCACTGTCGACTAACTAAAATAAATGCCAATTTTTTTTATTATAAATACACCCTCTACGAATATTTCGTACTGTCAGTACGTTAGAAGGTTTTAAATTTAAATTATAAAATAAGTCAACTTATAAATCTAAAAATCTCCGGTAACTAGTTCTTTAAATAAATAAACTATTAACAATGAATAATGATCATTATTTATTTGCAGGTGTAACAACACATTTTATATGATGAAGCGTTTTCTAACAGTTAAAGATTCCATTGTATTATACCTCAGCAAAGAAATAATCATGACACTTGCTCCGGAGGATTGGTGAAACATTGAAAAATATGTCAATATAATGACGCTTTTAAAATCATAAGGAAATTAAGCAATTCTCAAATTACAATTTCGTCCATTATACCACTTGTACAAGTTATTATGAGTACTTTGCAAATGGAGGAATTTAAAATTGACTAATCAAATGCCTTTAATACTTCTTGTATTTAAAAAATTTATGGATGAAATGAATGCCAGTATTTGTGATTTGGGCAATAATTTTCATACGTTATTTCTATATATTTGGAACCATGATACAAAACGACATTTTTTCATGAGATTACCAAATACGAGGTTGAAACAGAATGAATTAGAATTTTGTCTACAAAAGAAAATGACGCTTTGTGTTCTTGTTCTCAGTCTAAAAGAAAGAAAGAAAATTATAGTATCGAAAGCCTAATTTCAGTTCAGATAGTGAAGAAGATATTGGTGATGACCTGGTAATAGAACTTACTGTCATAATACAACAGGTCCTGTAGAATTTCAACAATTTCAATTAAAGTAGAATCCTTTGATGTGGTAGCAAATGAACTCTCAAAAACTTTAGATTATACTACCATTGGTCTAAATATTTTTATCAGCTTAACGTAGTAGTGTCGCAAGCGAACAATTGTTCAGTGGAGCAGCTCTAATTTATGATGAAAAAGGGAGTAGGGCTGCAAAATTTTTACTTTTAAGATACAATTTGCCATTCATAAGTTTTCAACATTAATATATTTCATAACGCTTACTGCATAAATAGCTACCTACACATGTATGTAACTTATTGTTTATGTAGGATTTTTTTTCAATTTTAAATAAACAATATAAAGAATAACTTCACTGACTTTTGTTTGTGTTTCCTCTTCTGCTTCTGCTTCCGATATACTATGTATATAATGTAAGTTTAAAAAATTTATCTCTCAAAAGAAATTTCAATTATTGTACTGTTAATGTTTGGCTCTGCGAACAACTATATAAACCAATGGACAACACAGTTCGAAGCAAAGTTACAGCTTAATTTTAAAATACGACATACATAACCTCTTTAGGATAACTTAAATTTCATTTAGATTGCTTGCAGAATATTATAGACACAACTGAATTCCAATGTGCTGAGCGATTGTTAACCACAATTCATAATATTTATAAGTATTTAAGCAATGCAAAAAAGTAGCTACTTTTTTACACGTCTGTTAATTACTGTCCAGTATATGTCATATTGCGATTTATAGATTATGAGGTAAATGATTAGATCTTGGACAGCTGTCTCAGAAAATTTAAATTCAAACAATTCTAGTCTACACAAAATTTATATTAGGAGTGTCGCTTTAAGTCAATTCCATGATTATGAATTTACTTACACATAAGCTTTATTTGTAATGAGCGATTCTTATTCCAGAATTTGTAAACACATAATTTGGCATTGAAGATACAACAGCGACAGGTAATTTTTATTTTACATAATAATAAATAAAAACAAAACTGTATGATTTTGAATAAAAGTTTATTTAAACAATTTATACTGTTTAATTACGAAATAACATTTCGAACATAATGTTTGTAACAAACGTAATGACAAATGACTATCCATCATATTATATAAACCAATAACAAAACTAGAAAGTGAAGCGCGTGTCGTCGGTTAACCTTGTGCTGTAATTATGAAGGCAATATATACAGTATCGTCGTAAGAATTAGGCTATGCTCTCAATCAAACATATAACAGAGAGCTTCTTAGCTCCTCATCAAACAAATTAAAAGCACCAGTTATTTATATACATTGTTTACAACAGATGCATCGTCTCAAAATTTCATGCAAAAATTATTCTCAAAACAATATGAAATGTATACTTTTGTCTAGGCAAGTAACTTTTTATAGATATAACTTCAACTCCAATATTAAACCCTGTAATTAAATGATAATTAAACATTTGGTTACCTTGTTTGAGTCAAACAATCCATATCCATTCATTAGGCATACTGGAGAATCTAGTTATAATTTAAATGGACACCGAGCTTTATTTAATAAGCATTGTGTTTGTTTATCAATGAGAGTTTTGTCCATTCGGAAGCCGATGAGATTGCCTGTGGAGCGAGTGGAAATGCCTTACGTATACATAAATACAACAACACACGGGGCGACATCGTCACCTTTATGTAATAATTACAAAAGCTCATCAATGATACATGTTAGACAAATTCATAACAAAACTAGTGAAGCTCTGCTCCCTACCTACGCTAGGATCACTTAGCTTTAAGTATAGTTTAGGTCGATATATAAGATATAGTATGTATAATAATAATGTTGTCATTAGTCAAGAGATATATTTAAAATTTTCTAGAAGGCAAAGTTGCAAATCACAAGAGAAAAGCATTTCATATATATTTTATAGGTTGAGCTTACATCGTCCTAACTTTAACTATGACCTATTTTATTCAATGTTATGTAGGTGTCTTTATAAATGGCAATTTGGGATGTAGACAACACAAGAAGTTTTATGAGGATCTGTTTTATCATTATACATGTAATAACACTCAAATCAACAACCAATAACCGTATAATTACATTTAAATTGTTAATGAAGTTAGTCTGTTGCAATGTTAGTATAAATATTTGAAATGCATAGAGGGAAGAAAATGAAATTTTTCTTTTATCTATAAAATGTTTATCTTGGGTCTCTCTTGCCAAAAAAGTTAATCAATGTCAAGGAATAATCAAGTAATGTTGCTTTTATACTTAATGTATTTTAGGAAAATGGTTTATTGGGAAAATTGAATATTTCTCTGAATAACGTTCTAATAAAAAAATGAAAAGGTCATTGCATCAAACTAAGTATTAACTTCGTTCATTGCACATAATATCATTCCATTTCTTGATATGGGATTATTCCACGTACATAATGGTTTAAACATGATATTATGGAAAATTATTTCCAAATAATTAATAGAGTTTATTTGTCAGCTTGTTTTGTGCTTTTTTTTTTAAATATAAAACTGTATTTCATAAAATGTTAACTTTTAAAAGTTACAAACAATTTTTATTCTGAATTCTTACCATTTTCAACATTTTTCATTCACAATATATTGTTGTGCAGATTGATGTATAGTTTAAATAAGTATTTAAGGTTTTCTAGACATTAAGCATGTTCACAACTTCGACTATTCTTTACCCTACTTTCTGAATGATAAACTGTCTTTCGTTACTACCTTAAACTAAATGTTACTGAATGTTTAATATCCTGACAATTAATAGAGTTTATTTAATTAATAGAGTTTATTTAAGTTCTCAGCTTGTTTTGTGCTTTTCTTAATATAAAACTGTATTTCATAAAATGTTAAGTTTTAAAAATTACAAAAAAATTATATTCTTAGTTCTTGCCATTTTCATATATTCAATATTTTTTATTCACAATATATTATTTTGCAGATTGTTGTATAGTTTAAATACTTATTTAAGGTTGTCTAGTTATTAAGCATTTTCACAACTTCCGACTATTCTTTACCCTACTTTCTGAATGATAAACTGTCTTTCATTACTACTTTCAAACTAAATGTTACTGAATATTTAATATCCTGATTTTGAAAACCAGTAAAATTGTATCAACGTTCGTAATTCAGATAATTCTGCATCCATCTTTTACTTCAAAATTTCTAATTTCCTCTGCACCTATCACAAATAATCAATTAAAATAATTTTTTTCTTTAAACCGAATGGCTGCAGGCATCAACTGTCAACTCGCTATTTACTTTTAATCTATAATGCATTTGTGCTTCATATGAAAGGTGAATTATAAAGCTATATCAGGAGGTATTATGTACATAACGCTACCTATAAATAGGTTTGAATACAAGTGTAAAAATGTAAATATATTTTATAACCTAAGTTAATCATTACAAACTTCATTTATTTTCATATTATTCTAATATATTCATTGTATACGTATAATAACAATTAATTATTGAAAGCAATTAACAGGAATAATGAATTGGAACAATTATAAATAGAGAAACATGGCGAAGTATGGTAAGATAGTGGAATATATACGAGAAGAAATATATAACTTTGATTGTAAAAGATTCAATTTTTAATATTTGTTTTCTATCAAAATTTTGTAAAAGGTTAAAGGTGGAAACAAATTTTAGGAAGCATCCCTCGCTTATATCAAATGTTTTATTTTAATAGCAACAATATTCAAATAAATTTCGATTGATTAAGATTTTATGAAGATCTACGTCTTCATTTTGGATTTTTTATATTAAAATTTGTCAGAATTTCATTCAAATTTTTCAATTTTTTTTTCATAACTCAATTACAAATTCAATGTTTAGTAATAACGCAATAGAAAATCAATTGATGTCAAGTTTGTCTCTTATTAATCACAATTTTAAATTTACCTACACAATGTATATAGTTTTCTAAGAAAAATTAATTTTTAAAATTTTTTCACATATTCATATTTTCGTAACAACTCTGATTGTTTATTTTAAAAGAATAGGGCAATTAAAATTATGAAAAATCTATTTATAAAGCGTTTTTGTAATGTTATACACAATAAGTATATTCTCCGAGAATTTCACAATGATTCCATAAACATTCATAGAGATATTAACAATAAACTCAAACGTAACTATAGGCCTTTCAAACCTGTTTAAACACATATACCTGTTGCGTGTGACAGCTTCTCTTTACCTGTGCTCTGAATCAAAATGACCCCTTCTACTGTACTTTAATAAGGTATAAAAATGGTATGTGGATGAATGGTGTGTTTCCTAAGGTATAAAAATGGTAATGGAATTAACAATTGTTATTTTAATATTACAATGTACACAAATTAATCTCAAAAATGTTTTTCGTCATGTAACTGATTATATTTGGGAGACATGTTTCTGTAAAAAATGTAACATTTTTTTACATTGAAACACACACACACACAGAACACCCGTAAGAATAATAAACACATTTTTGTCATACATATATTCACATAGTTATACAGGTTTTTTACAAATAACATGTATATCATTCAAACACGTGATACTGTGCATCAAATACAATTTAATTCTCTAAAAAAAGGATATTTTTGTTGAAACACAACTTTGACAGGAATTTTTTTTCAGAAGTGGTTGATAATTTTCATACGGTTTCTTAACAACTCAGTTAAATGAACAGAATAACCTGTTTAAGTAATAAGCATGCTCTTTGTTACACATGTATAATAATGTTACGTATACCGACCGCTGAAGTCTGGTGTATATTCAACAGCTGCATTGCATTTTAAAATTGTAACTACATTTATTAATGAATAGAATCATAAGATCAAAAGTGTTCAAATAGTTGAAGAACAACAACTGTATGATAGTTAAGAACCAAAAGAAGAAAAAACTTTTTTAATCCAAAAACTGCAAAACGTGCCGAACCTACTTCAAGCGGAATTGCAAAATCTCACGGTGACATTTCTATATCACAAGGCAGTAGAATATATTATGGTATTTTGAAGTTTATCATAGTATTTGCTTTAATTTCTATTTCGGTAAAATGTAAAAAGCGTGACAGAAATATTAAACTTCAAGCAAGTACATGCGGATTAGGGTATAAAATTGTAGTATTGTGTGATAATTACACCAATAAGCTTCATTTTCTTACCGGATATATTCATACGAAACAAACAATATTATACAGTTTATATACACTAATTGAAACAAAAATATGTACTCTATATTAATGAAAACAAATATTGAATAGTTGCTAAATCATCTCTTAATTTTTTTATGAAGTAGAACACAAACTTGTTGCTCTAAAAATGTCAAATAATTTGTTGAATGCTGGAACTGATTGTCTAGAGAAGAGACATGGCAAAGTGTGTGTTTACTTCCTTATTCTATGTATATTTTATTATTGGTTATTATACCGATAAAATAATCAACGTCCTTATAAAAAAATTTTATAATTTATGTAAATACTGGAAGTCCAAAAAAGCACTGCGAAATAATATAAACAGAAAAATATGAAATGTAATATGAAAAGCAAAGGGCTCGAAGGTAATCGTAAACTTACGAGGAAAATGGGTATCAAGTTACCTGTGTATTATGGCATAGTGATACATCGGCACCATAATTCAGTGGAAAATATAAGAAACATTATATGCGCAACAACTGATAGCTTAACTGATGAAAACCCAAACCACAGTAAATACCCGAAAGAGGATGAGCCGTAGTAGGACAGAAGAACTTGAGCAAAACTCGCTTCTTAAAAAATGCGAATATCCATTACTTTTAGATTTGTTTGATTGCTATAAAACCTATACATATAAAGTATGGTAATGATACATTTAAAAAATATGTGGTTGTTTTAATCAAAATAATAATTAAATTTTCAATGAACTCATTTGTAAAATAAGTCAAAAGATATTGAATAGCGGCTCAAAAACTATGGAAATGGCTTCATATATCATTATATGTAAATTTTATGAAGGTACACTTTATTGATTTTAAATTCCCTTGAAATGAGTTGTCCAAATGCACCTTTTTAAGAAAGTGGATGACAGAGAAGTACATCTAAGAGGGAAAATACTTTGTCGACAGCACCACATTGATATTTTGCAAGCATCAGCCTCAGCAGAACTTCTATTCTACGGGCCTGGAACAGATGATTCTGTGCAAGTTATTAATTAAATAGAATTTTTATATATGGTTGTACTTAAAACTTTAAATGACATAAAAAACAAGTGCTTAATAGAAGGATTTTTAATGAATAAAAACTTATCATTTTTATTAAAATTGACTACCTCAATATCAGCAACTACCATTTGGAAAAAAAAATAGACTTTGATTATGATCTAAATTAATTAACAAAGTATGTATTTTTTCACCAGAAACGCTGTTTGAAGAAAGGCCTACAGCAACGTGTGAATACCTTTGTTAAGTGTCAATATATGTTGATGACATTTTTACTAAATATTCATAAAAAGTAGCTTAATGAAACTGTAAAAAAGTACTCAGGTCACTTCACAAAAAAATATTAAAAATGCCATTTTTCAAATGTTTAACCACACCTAACCTCTTAATGCCTTTAAATATTTTTTATAATTTTTAGTAATGAATTACTAATTCATAATATTAATACAATATAGTTATTATTGATTTAATCCAAAATTACAAGCCAAGTAGCAAATTTAAAATGTGAAAAGAGTAATTAGCGAAGGTGCCATGATATCTGCTATTGTCTATAGCATCTTAATGAATGATAATTTTCACAGAGACTCAATACATTTTTATCTATATATTAGTCATTTTTTGTACTGTATATACTTACAAAAAATACAAAAATTTTAAATCGAAAAACAACATCTAACAAAGAGAATTATAACGATAGTTACTCTGTTTCCAGTTTATCTGAAAATATTTTTACGATTAAATGATTTAATGTGTTCCAGAGACAATGATTGTGATATATTATAACTTTTCAGACAAACCTTTGGTACGGCAACACAAACTGTATAATGAAGTAAGAATAATAATTGAACATGAATAATTAGAACTATTTCCAACATCTTTAAATGTAATAGTTAATGTCACTCATTTTATAAATTTGTTATCTATAAAAAACACAAAATCATAATATCTCATTTTATTACATCCAATACATGTATTGTCATACAACAGCGTACATTTAAGTACTATATATTTTAAAAGAAATTTTTAAATTTACTAGGCACATCTGTATGTCTTTTAAGCCTTTATTTCAGATTAATTAAATACAACAGCAATATTTATGACTTTTTAATTTATGCAATTACCAAACAAAATATAGAAAGAAACTCAAAATAATTGGGTACACATGCTTATTGCTTGTATGAAATTCAAGTTAAAACATGATTTGTCATTTTAAAATATGCCTATGCAATATTCACATCAAGAGAATTACAATTCGCTTATTGTTACTATATGAGAGACTTTTCAAGATCGAATCATCTAAAATGTCTTTTCCACAACCCGATTGACTTCAGATTTATATAATTATCATAAGAGAATATAGCTTAAAAAGCAAAATTAAAAAGTTATGTTAATAATCACTACACGCGAAAGTTAGTAACAAAGAAGTTATTAAATTCAAATGTCAAAAAAAATTTTAATTTGGCACAGTAAAATATAATTTTGTGCTCCGTTGATAAAAAATTCTACTTATGTATTTACAAAAAAAAAAGCATTATATAAATGTTAAACAAATTACTATCCTATGTGCGTATTTAATTGAATGGGTCTATTAATAAGCAAATTTAAGAGATTTAAAATAATTGGTGTCCATTTCCTTACAGCATAACTTGAAGATATTCTATAGACTGATCGGTAATCAACAATTTAAAAAACAGGAAGAGAAGAAATTTCTAAGATGCCGATATTATTTACATTACAAATATATGAGGGAAGAATAACGTTATTACAAATTCATCTTATCTACCTTACTACCTCTGTCTTTCAAAGTGTTGACAATAGCATCTCAATACGCTTTCGATCTTCCTAAAAAAATTAATAGAAAATTAAAAAATTATGGGCGCATCTCTCCAAAAGAAGACTAAGAAAATATACATGAAAATTGGTAATTTTGTAGTAACATAAAACTTCTCACAATACAGGAGAAAAACAAATCGGTAATTATTATTATCTATGATTCACAATTATTTTTCAGGGTTTATTAACGGTTAGAGTGCCGACGAGCGTCATCGCACTCGTGCGCGTACCAACTAAATTTGTCACGAGCGCGATGGTGCTCACGAAAGCAGTCATTTTGAGTGATAGTGATAATAAAGACGATAACAATTATTTTGCTGATACGGAGGATGTACCAGACTGCAAAAATACGATGTGACCTTGATTTCAGTTTTTGTTGCAATTTTTGTTCACAATATATATTTCTATAATTTTCTTTGTATTTTATTATCCTTCTACAAGTTTCTATTAAGAAAACACCGAAAAAATTGTTAAAATTGGATAATTTTTGGAAGAGATACAGTTTTTTTTCGAGACAAGGGTAAATGACATCAAAAACAAAAGCTTTTTTTGGCATTTTTAAGTATATATGAATAAAAAACCATGGAACTAAAACGGTTAAGAAAAAAGAAATAAATTTATTTATAACAAACTTCTTTTCAATTATTACCACTAGTAACACTATGATTTTTCAAGATGGTAACATTTGATTCATATCAATTACATTGGTTTCAGGTTAACAGATAGTAAGAATACGATCAGTAATAGTGAAAAAAAACGTATAGGAGTAAATTATTCAATTTGCTCAATTATAATTACTAGTTTTAAATTTATATTAAATTTGAGTAAATAATTTATATTGTGAAATAGAAAATGCGTAAAGAGAAATCATCATACAGTTAGATTTACTTACCGAGTGTCAAGTCAATATATTTTTTAAAGGTTTTCATGGTATATTTAATTTATTCATCATACGAATTTGAGTCAAAATAATTTCAAATTTCCGGTTCAAAAGAATTTGAGAATTATATAAAATACAAATACCAAAAGTAACAGTCTCCTTTATGAAAAATACTGGAACGTTTTACATCATAGTACTCACATAACATCGACAATTAAAATAATAAACTCTACAAAACAACAAAAAAGACTCAAGAATTTATAGTCAACACTTTGAAAGAAAATTTGCTTCCATTACGTATAGAGCATGTTGAAAGGTGCTGATTCGTACGTAATGCAAATCCTATATTTACAACCTGTTCAAGACAGTTCTTCATTGATGTTTGCCTGATGTTTCGGGATGGAAAGTGCTTCTTATAAACACTAGTCAGATCTCCCTTTCGCACAAACAAATAAATTATAAAGTAATAACGGCAATGCGATCAGAAGACTTGGCTGGTTTTCGTTTTAACAGATGAAATTAACAAAAGACTTGACAATTTTAACATACATAGAAGACCTCTATATTTAACTTATACTGATAGGAGTTTTTTAATCCAGCGCATTTGTAACATCAACACAGTCGATATAAAATTACAATACCTCAAATTAGGCATTTATGACAATAATCATTTTATCAATAATTAATTCATTTAACAACAATAAAACCTGTAGGTACTAATCAGTTAATCATAGTTACATAATTTACCATAGGCCTTAAACTTAATTGTATATTTAAAAAACACAAGAAGAACCGTTTAAAATAAAACAATAACACAAAAAATACACATTTGATTAATTACAAAATTAAAAAAAAAATCAATTTATTAAGCACCATAATGGTTTTGTAGAGTAATTACAAATAAATATAGAATTCTTTTCAATTAAACTTTAGCATTAGAGCACATAAATCACCGTCACATATTCATTTACCCTTTAATTAAACCCACGTAAGGACACGGGATAATTCAGTTTTCATTTGTGAGATATGTGCTATACAATGAGCATAAACAATTACTAGTAAAGACCTTTTACAAAAACTCTTATAAAAAATTTCACAAATAAATTTGAAAAACTTCACAAATATATTTGAAAACATTTCATTAATATATTTGAATACAACACATACTTGTATTCATAAACCGTACTATGTGCGCATAGTGTCTGTGGCTGCAGTGCACAGTGTTCTCCATTTATAGACAATGTACAGTATTTGTCATTTCACTGCATTCATTTAGCGTCTACTTAGAAACATCAAAATATCAAATAGAGTGTGGTCATATTTTAGTGAACACAAAGTATACAAAACATTTCAACATACGAATGTGAAGAAGACCTTGAGAGATATATGAAACAATATTTGGATCGTGAACATCGACACTCATTTCAGCAAGTCATATGACAATGTGATGTCCAGTTTACAAAACAATACCGATTTTGCCAGGATAAAGTTTATAAAATACCAATGGAATATGATGAACTTATAACAAATAACTATGGTGGCCTGCTGATAGCAGGAAACTCATTTGCATAACAATTATGTATAGATGAACTATATACATTTTTATAAATATAATCCATAAAAATATATAAAATTATACACTAAATTGAAAATAAAATCAGAAACTAATATAAAAATAATATTCAAACAATCATTTCTTGAACAATAAACAAAATGCTAATTGATTGCCAGTTGACGTTTCACTTGTGAGCAAAGTTAATTACAATAGTCGCCAATGCCCATTGACCAATCATGTACACAGAATAAACTCAGTGCATTCAGTTAACCAAGGTCGAAACAAATGTTGTTCACAAATAACAATTTTATGGCTGGTACTTAGCAACGCGGGAAGTGACACTATGTGTTAGTGCGGTTTATGAATACAGGCATCAAAACCGTATATTGATACCTTGAGTCTTAAAGGGTAAAACGCCAAATGACGATATTTCAGTTAATTTAAAAAAAAAAAAAATAAATGTTTTCCGTTGTATCTTTTTTATTTTTGAAGCTGTATAAATATCATGTAAAAGTGCTTAGAGGTTATAGTAGCATAATGTGGAAACTAACGTATCATTCAAATCTAATATTCAAAGAAATAGTGTTCTTATGCACAAAAAAATTAACATACCATGTCTTCTATACCCCAAAAAATAGTTCCTGTGCAAAATAATTTGGACAAAAATGCCAATTCATGAGATTTAAGCAAGATGCGGAGTAAGGGATAACTTACATGTTTATGGTTCATAACAGTTTTTTTGTCTTTATTTTCAATGAATATATTGCTACGATGTTAAAGCCGTTGCTGTTGCTTGAAAGTCGCTCTTAATTGGGTAGTTTCTATTTAGAACCTTGTTTGAAAGCATTTTTGAAGGACCACACCAATCTCATAACAATAGGGCAACATACCCTATGTTATCATAGGGTATATTACCCTATTGCAATGACTAACTAAATTTATAGAACTACAGATTATACCACACCAAGAACCGATAATTAGCCTGATAGAATATAGAAGAGATACTTTCACTTTTCATTGAAAAGTCTACAACTTTTTAAGCAATGATGCTAGCCAATTGAAGTCAATAATAAACATAATTAATATAAAGATATAGTTTTATTTTAACGTGAGCGTAATGGGCGAGGAGACATGAAAAATTTAATATTACCGAGAAAGGGACTGCTATTTTTCAGTTGTTGCCTCTTGGAATCACCTGGATTATAATATCATATACATTATTACAAAATACTAATCAATATGCATCTAATGAACTATAACTCATTAATGGTAATATCGGGAACATATCCAGAATTTAATGAATATTACATTTCTGTCTAATTTTTTAGGTTTTTGACAATCAGAGTCATATTTAAATACGACAGCATATACCTTGATAGAAAATGCTAATCAATACATTTCTAATGAGCTATAACTTGTTCATGGAAAATGTAGAGTACATAATTAAGAATTGAATATTGCATTTCCGTCAATAAGAGTGGCTGGTTTTTAAGATTTTTTTCCATCCCAATCACTTTTGAGTATAACAATATAACAATACAGAAATTTTTCTATGAGTAAAGGAAATATTTTTTTGTTGTTAGCAATGAAATTAGTCCAGTAGTACGGGAAAAAATTACAACCACAAATCTATATAAGGTCAAACTTTAGCCTTATTTTATGAATTCAACTAAAAATCTATAATCATTTATGAGATAATAGGAACAAATTAAATTTATCCAACACTACAAGTCGCTTATTACTATATACACATTTGCCTAATTAACAGTTTTAATCGTAGACTTGGGATTTACTGTGTTTTAATAGAGGAGCGAAAGTTGAAATATTCGTTAAATTTTTAGCGTAAGATATGAATTGTTGGAAGAAAAAAGTTTATTTTAATAATTATAGTAAAAACTACTAATCAATTCGTAGTTATTTTGTACTTAGGTAGACTTTGTGTTTACGTATAGCATAAATGAAATAGTGTTTTTACCATTTATCATGCTTCAGAAAGTAATTTAATTACTTTATAACAAAAAAAATTAAAATATAACTTTAAATTATCAACATAATATATTTATTAAAGAATGACAACGGAACTTTAAAAATATACTGTGGTGTAGAAAATTTAATATCCAATCAAAACTTTTATTAAACAATCCACAGAATGTTTAATAAAAGTTTTGATTAGTAAATATTCTAAAAAGAAAAACTATAAAAATTGCAGAAAACTATCATTTCTTTTGTATAAACTGTTGAAAAATGACTATACAACTTTTGTTTGACCATATTTAAATAGCAAATTCGAGTTCAGTAACAGTACGCAACAGGGAAAAGCAACTTAACTTGCACGTATCCGTGGTAATGGTTAGTGGTAGCGGTTACTAAGTGCATAATGTGTAAACTTGTTTTATTTGACATAATATTATAGGTCATATGAGTCAGCGTACATGTTAATTGAGAAATAACTGAGACTTTTATAAAACTAAATTTTATCGTTTAACACCATTAAATTTTGCAGAATCAAATTCATTGTGACCACGACATTAAAAAAAATGGGTTTAGCAGTTCAAAAATTATGAGCTGTACCCATTTTTTAAGAATTTCGAAACTGTAACTATACAATAGACAATGAAAAACTGAGTAGGAATGCATTCAAATCTCATTTTTTCCAAAATAGTTAATACACTCTGAGTCTCAAGGTACCAATATGCCACAAATATAGATAGGAGTTTCCTTAATAGTTGCTACTATTTTAATGAAATATCTAAATCAATAATCGTTGTTTCTCAATCTGAGGCTCAGAAATAATAATTAAAATGTTATTATTTAACGATTTATATTATATAATTCGTTAGCATGTTCTATACAATTAATATTACGCATTTAGTATTTAACTAAATTAATTAATTTCTAGCGCAATGAATACTGAAGGTGATGTTTGCCATTGCATCAAAAATTGTACGCAGAGGAATTGTGAAAATTCGTACCAAATTTTATTTTTTCAGTGCTCACTGAAGCAAAATGTCTCGAAAGGCATGTCCAATGTGAAAGTTATCCATAAGTGTCATTTACCTTTCATTTTCTTATGAATTATGTTCTTCTAAAAGCTTATATGAAATAAGGGATTATTACAAAAAAATAATCGAATACCATTGAATGCATTCTATGTGGTAACACCTGGAACGATCATTTCAGTTCTTATGCATGAAATTCTTTCAAATGTCTGAACAATACTTCATTTACAATATCTGAAAATATCTGAACAATACTTCATTTACAATTTCCTCATATTGTTAATTTGTTTAAACATTTACCTAATTTCAAATATTGGAGGGTAAAAAGCTATTTATATTCCACACATGGTGATTCGTAATTTGGCTTTTAAAAACTTCAGTTTTGCGGTCAACTCCCAAACTAAATTTCAAAAAAATTAATTTCCTAAAACAATAATTTAATTTAATAAAGAAAAACGTACAAACACAAACAGAGTTGACAAATTATCTATACTATTTACGTGCAACGGCGGATGAGTTAATGCTGAAGTTAGCTCCACCATCGTTTCAATAAATATTATGTTTTTTTGATCTTTTTACTTGTTTCGTCTAGCATATTCTTGATTTTTGAGAGCGGCGATTTCTTCTTGAGATCCGTGTCCTCACAGTCGTCGTCAAGTTTCGGTGGCAAGTGTATGTGTAGTGGGTCACGCAGTCGCTTTAAGTCTAATTCTAATTTAGTAATCTGAAATGAAAAACATAATAGTTTATATTAATACAATCTAACTAAATTATTGTTAATTGTATATGTATGAATAATGACATATTCAAAATAATTGCACAAAAAAAACAGGGTAAATCTATCATATACTGCGCTTAGCATTTCTATTTGTTAACGTGAGCTAGCTACGTTTAACATATTACAACTAATTATTCAAAAAACTATATATTGCTATAAGCTGTATATATTCCTATAATGCTTGAGAAATAAAATAATCAAACATCTTGTTACATACACAAAGAGATTTTTGTTTTTAAAACTTCTAAAAACACAAGGTTATATAGAATGATATATTACATTTTAAGTAACCAATCTTCCTACAGCCACTACTATATCATTGAGTCTATACTGTATTATTTTCAGAACCCTTTTTGCATACTCGTGTTGCTCACTTTATGAAAAACACTGACCTACAACAAGTCTGGCTCAAGCAACGAGATTTCCATATAATTTTTGAAGTGAAATTACTTTATTTATCATAAGTTATCACTAATATCCTCTTCCTAATGCAACAAATATTTAATAATACTTAACTAATATAACTAATTAGGTAAGGACGTATACATGGTGTTCGAGAATAGATGTTGGACAAATAAAGACGCTATTCGTTGGGTATAAAGGAATAAATTGTCGTTGAAATAAAACGTAAAACACACCCGTTTTCTAATCGACTGCAAAAAAGAATATACATAACCCTTTTTAACACACTCAATACTTGCCCGGAGTGCGGGGTTTACCTGCAGTGGTGATGTCTTCGCAGCTGTTCGCGAGTTATTTCCCTCAGCGACGTTTAACAATGTGTGCAAGTATCGTATGTACGAAAAAGATGACAAATAATTATGAATATTATTTTCAATTTTTTGAAAAAGTCATCTTTTAAATTTTATTTTACGACAATTTATTTTTCAGTCAACAAATAACATCTTTCTTTATCCGACACATATTCCTGGACACCATGTAATATATTATTTTGAATATCCCAAAAAGCGTGAACAATAAACTAATCGTTCGCCCACAAAATATACTTTCTCATGAGGCTTCTAAAATCTTTGTTTTTTCATAATTTGAGATTAAGTGGTTTTGGATTTAGAAGAGGGGGGATGGAGGTTTTTTATATTTTTCATATAGGGTTTTTGAGACCCATATAAGCAACAATTTATTTTTGAAAACTTAATTTGCCCTTCACAAATTTCCATACAAAATTATTTTTCTGTCTTATTTATTGAGATAAACTCATTAATATGATTTGTTTTTACACCTAATTTAAAGTTTCTACGGGTGTGACATGCAGACATGTGAATGGTCTTCTAAGAGTTCCGTTCTTCTTTCTAAAATATGGATTAAGTTAAATTCGGTTAAAAAATAAAATGTTAAATTCTCTCTTCTTAATAAAATGTTAAAGTTAAATATGGTTAAATTCTCATTTAACCATATCAGTACAAGCATAAAGATAAATTTAAGTTATATTTATTTAGACATCAAAATTTAGTACATGAAAATTTTTTAAAATTAAAAATTACACCTAACTTTTTACCTTTGAAAGTGCCGGTTTAAAAAGTTAATGAGAAGTATCGACATTAAAGTTTACCTGTTCCTTAAGTTCATTGTATTTATTGAGGTCCAGTCCCATTTTCTTGGCTTTTTTGTGTAAAATGAGCAGGTGCTGCCGGTCCTTCACATCTGGCAATATGTACTCCTGGAAAACACAAACAAAAACATGTTCCATTTTAACAACTTTTAAACTGCTACTTTTGTACACTTAATACAAACTAAATAGGTTAGTTGGTGATATAAAATTTATTTAATAATGTGAATTGTTTTTGAGCTAATAATTTTTTTTTCAAAGTAATTTTCGACATGGTCTCTACCAGTAGTCATTTTTAAGCAGACAGATAACAAGGGAATGTAAATACAATTATAACATAAATACTGTAAACTGGAGTGAAGCTTTACAATAAATTGAGTCTATATTAAAAGTACATAAGGTGGACATTTATAGAAGTCATCAACCACTACTAGTTTCCATTACTAACATTGATTCTTCATTCAAGCTTTCCTTTTTTTTAATATTTTAAAAACTTTACACGTTATAAACTTTACACGTCTCCTCAATATGTCTGGTCTGTCTGGCTGTCTTGAATACACAATCATATAAAAGTATATTTTTCTTACATGGGGTTTTAGATGAAAGTTATATAGAGAATAAAAGCATGCATAATTTATAGAGGAATAAAAAAGATATTACTAAATAGAATTTACAATCCAACTTGTAATTACGAAATCAAAAAATATGTTCCAACTGTACACTTTTTAACTCTTGCATACAGTAACTGGTTACAGTAGCATACAAAGTTTAATTAAACTTCACATGATTTTGTTTGCTGTTTTCTCCAAAATAAAAGAAAAACTTTGTCATAACAGACTGATGCCGTCTATCTGATATTGCTCACACTATGTCCTATTGTAAAAAAGAAAAAATATTCATATGATATTAACGCCATCTATTTCTAATTTGATAAACTACTAAAAGGGGTACATTAACGACATAGTTCTACATTGAAAGTTGTGCTATGTCCCACGTATACATGATATTTTTTTTGTAAAACATGCATTCATTCCAAATTACAGAATCTTTTTTTATTTTATTTTTCCAAAGCTTTTTATAAAAAAATATTCATTGAAGAATCATTTTTATATAAAAAGCTTTGGAAATATCGAGATAAAATTTTCACTACACTTGCTCGAAAATTTTATCTCTGCAGTCTTTTCACAAAGGACATGGCCAATTTCGGCCTAGTTGTACGTAGTAATGCCCACGAATGTAAAATAGACACGAAAAAACTAAAGTTAAATTCATGGTGAATTTTTTACATCCCTAGAGCTCGGGAATAATTATTTATGCGAAATAAAAAAGGAATTGTTTTGACGTTTATATTTTTCTTTTACGTTGCTTACACGTCATATTGACGTTCCATTCAAGGCGTAGAAAGTAAGCCGAAAAAATGACGTAACTTTTTATAGTTAAGAACAATGATTATCGTGTAATAGTTGTTTGAACCGTGCAATAAAACATAAAAACTGTATTATTAAAATAATAATCGCGTTGTGACAGAATTATTTTGACAGTTGGTAGTATCGACAAATGACGAGGCATCCGTAGTCTATTTTACATTTGAATTCTTGCAGTGTCGTTTGTTGGCGATTTGCTTGCGTTTGTTGGCAATTTTGATTGACAACTGATGTTCTACATGAACTGATTTCATCCAAGCTACGATTCTTTCCATATATTTCGGGTACTGTTTATCTACCTAGTCATGAAATGCAGCAACTGCAGTACAGATATGCGACAAGTACGACGGCATATCATGTCCTCGCTATCAACTCGTTCACGAACAAAATTCGGACAATGGCTATGATTCACATTTGTAAAATATTAAGAAGATGTAATATTTAGTATCTAAATGGATATAATAATTACATCATTAAATAATATAAATCAGAAAAAATAATTATAATATAATTACTTGTATTGAAAGTTCGTAAGCTGACAGATGATACTCTATTTTCTTCGTGAAGTAGTAGAGGTGAGGCGTATTTATTGTCACCGGTAAAAATAGTCGATATCTCAGTCCAAAATACGTACTTGGTATGCAAAATACAAACTACTTGGTATCGTAAATACCTATATGGATGGTATGGCTGACCGGACGTTCGTACAATGTTACTCTACGATCGGGCTGCAGCATAACCCTACCCCTCTTGTCTAGCTAGCTATAGCTATTTCAATCACGCATATTGTACTCAGGTTTTCTCGCTCTTTTATTATAATACTCTATTATTCTAATATTTAAAAATCTAATATTTAAATACTCGCAAGTCGAAATACTTTTAAAGTGTATGATACAAGTATGTTAAACATACTCGTATACTCGTTTTACACATTCCGCTACTTATTGCTTAACACTTCGCAGTTCGCTGACAAATATTTACTCAATACGACAAATAAGAGTATTTTAAAATAGGGATTTTAAGTATGATGCTCTTTTCACTTAATGATTGTCCGTTTTTCTATTGGCACAGTTGGGCGTTATTAATTAGTAGCGTAAATATTTGTATAATTCGTCGTTTAGTATAATTTCTTCATTATGTCCACGAGAAAGTCCAATACCATATGAGAGTATTTTACAGACTTAGGTAATTATTTTGCACAATTTAGTCTTGTAATATTTAGTCTTGTAACATTTACAAAACTAAATTGCCATTCAAAACAGCTACATCTAATTTTAGGAAACATTTGGATAGAAAATATACAACTGTAACAATAAACAATACGGAACAAGTTGTTTGTTCTTAACATTTTACTATATTATTTAAAAAAAATTGAATAAAATAAACTGGCAAGAATAAAAAAATATTTTTTTTTAATAAAGTAATCCACTTTTTTTAAATCAATGGTAATTATTGTAAATAACGTGATCCATTTTGTAAATATGCTATTTAAATGACTATGTCAAATGAATAATTTAGTTACAGTCCTATAGGCTTAGGCCATAAGTATTTATGTTAGTACGTTAGTATGAATATTATTAAAAATGTCTCATTTAGATAGAAATTATAGAAATTCCCGCCACCGTTGGCTGTAAGAAATAAAGGATATGAGCATTCCACCCTTCATAATAGGTAACATTAAGATTTATTGCTCCCGCACTCGTAAGTGTATAGCCATTTGAATACGGTCCTCTCACGACGAAATTACTCGTAGTGTAGTTTGTCACTGATATTTTATAATACTCGTACTTAGTATCTCAAAATACTCGTATCGCCCAAGTCTAGTGTACGTAGTGTACTGTGTTATTTTTTATACTGTTTTCTGACATTTTTATTATCCTTTGTCCTATAATAAGGCTGTTAATATTTAAATATTTGCTAATTGTTTAACGAAGTGCATAATATTATTCAAAGAAATCTATATTTATAGTACGTAGTGTTGTACATAAATAGTTATATATTTTGTTAATTTTGAGGAAACTCCAACCTTCTGGAACCTGTAACCTAATTTATTATTGATTTATGGATACCCAGGATTCTGCAACAGTAAAAATTGTTGATGGGCGTGGAAATTAGCAATTGGGCAGAGATCCATACGAAAATAGGTCACGTCATTTGGTTTACTACGAACGCACTGCACTGACCTGTTTGGTGAGCACAAAGTACGCATAGGCCGCCATGGCGGTGCCGTAGGTGACGAAGTAGGTAACGGGCTCCATGATATCCCAGGAGTATTCCCACCAGGTCAGCCGCGCCAGCACGCCGAACTGCACGCCCATCAGCCCGAGCCCCACCCACGTCAGCACACTCGTACGCCGAGTGGCGTCACGATCGAGTTCGAGGCGTTTCTGGAATATAATACCATCGCAATATTGTTTTGAGTGCTTCATCGAAACCTTTTTTGTAATTGCATGATATGGATACCAAACGAAATACAGTAGGTATTGAGCCAAAATATAAAAAATTTTAATGTATGTGTATTATGTCAACATAAAGTGTATCCAGTAATTACAAAAAATAGAAAGAGATATAACCGATATATGTGCGTGCGTAACCAATATGTGTGTGTATTTACACACACATACGCACACGCATGCGCGCGCGCGCGGGCATACACACACGCATGCACGTGCACGTGCGCGCCCACTCTCGCACACGCATACGCACGCACGCACGCACGCACACAAACATATTATTCATTCAAGTGTCACTCAGTGCATCTAACCGAGTAGAAAATGTTAAACAACTTCTAGAAAATTTTCTAAAATAAACGCAGTGAAAATTGGGATTTAAGCGAAAAAAAATTAGTAATTCTTTTTTTAATAAATAATAATAAATAAACTATTATTTTCTTGTTTATTTTCCACAAGACACTTTCCTCAAAGCCCCTGTAATCATTCAAGTGGCGCTGGCTTTTCGATTTCTTTTTGGCAGATCTTTTGCAATTCATAACTAAAAAGTTATATTCAAAAATATAATAAAACCTGCCAATTTACTGGTTCCAACCACCCACCGCATTACCACATCTTACGGAAATATGTAGGCGTTTCGAATCCGTCTTTACTAACTCGTAGAAGATTTTTTGTATATAATGGTTATCAAATGAATGTCACAGAGTAATTAGTGTATCCATTCCGTTCAAGCCACTCTTAAGTAACTCAGTTGGGATTAGCATTTTTGTGAGTATACGCTATAGGTAATTTGTAGTTTATAAATATCTTCAAACTTATTGTTACTAATATATCATAGGTACCTGCAGGTAACAGGAATCTACAAATTATAGGTATATTTACTTATGCATTATAGGTAGCGGTAGTCTGTTGGTACCTGTACGCTACAAGTAATTTTTAGGTTATAAGTAGCTATAACTTATTGATACTTACATATTTTAGATACCTGTAGGCTACATAGCTTATAGATATCTGTAACCAATATAAACCTATAAACTATAACTTATTGTTACTTATAGATTATACGTATCTATCTATAAACTACAGATACCTATAAGCTACAGATATTTTTATTTATAGGTACCAGTAGTCTATGGCGTGTGATGCTTAATGATATCATGTATTTTTGATTTAAATATTAGGGATCGGTCACTGCTAACAAAACTGTCATGCGCGAATGAGACTACGAGGGTTCCTTACACAGTTAGGCACTTATAAACATTTAATGGTATATAGTATTAAAAAGTAAAATATTAATACGTGAAGAGAAAATTTTGAACACATTTTTAAGCATATTGCGCGCACAGAGTAGTGTGCTCAATATGCTTAAAAAGGGGTACGAAATATTGAGATTTGGAGTAGATTAAGTTTATATGGAGAAGGAGTACAGGAAGCTAAAATTTATATATATATATATATATATATATATATATATATATATATAATGTTACAAAGACATTAAACTATATATTACAAGTACATTAAAAGATTCATCGTTTACGTTCATACTGTCAATGCCAAACACATAAAAGTCTGTGGTCAAATAGTCGCACAGAGTAGAGATTGTCGCCAAAGAATTTTAAAATATCAGATTGACTGAATGAGTTTCGAGCTGTGAATTTTGTGTGATTTCAAATAGTCAATAGTCTGTGGAGTGTATGTCAAGGCAAAAAGCGGTATACTCTTGACAAAAGAACCTTAATAACGTTCAAACTTCAAAATTTAATGAATTAGGGTCAAATTTCGACCACTGGGCGACCACTAGTTTTTATTAAATTATTTAAACAATTTTAATTTTAAATAACTTTAATTTTAATTTTTAATATTTTTTTTTAAATAACTTTTAATTTTAAATAACGTAAATAACTTTCATAAAAGTAATATCTTTTCTACTATATCTTTCACAGGTGTATATGATAATTCCACATAGAATTAGAAACCACTATTTTTAAATTTTTTCCCTTATGCTTATAAGATCTCCCATTATACCGACTTTCAAGATTGTACACTAACCGGACATGTTTTGATAATGACAGAATAAGTCTATGTTAAATATTAAGAAAAAATACGGTTTAATTTAAAGGGCCGTACTTTTTGTCACGTGGACAAAACTTATTCAGTTTTTTGGCTTCCGTATACGATGTTCATCAATTGATATCTCAAACCATTCCTGAGAAAAAGGTCTTTAAAAAACAGACGGAAAAGCAATTGATTCTATAAGGTTTTTTTTTGTTAATTTTGAGGGACAGACCACTAAAAAATATTGTATATTTGCCTGTATATTGACAGAATTTTTCAGCTATTGTGTTTCCAAGATGGAACACTGAATTATTATCAGAAAGTTACGTGGATGAAACGAAAGCTTTCAAGCATACTCAACATTATCATAGATTTTTCACTTTTCGTTACATGTTTCATTTTTAGGGTCTAAAACGTTTTTCTTGCAGATGTATTTCACCTATCCGACACGCTTCTTTCAGAAAACTCTCACTTCACGTGCATCACGTACACTTAACGTAGCTTCCTCTTCTCCACTATTTTATCTTTGCCTGTAATAAGTAAATATAGTAACACCGTAGTATAGTTCTCGTAATTAACACTGCACATAGTTCCCACTTCTCTACTATTTTATCTATGCCTGTAATAAGTAAATTTAGTAAAACCGTAGTATAGTTCTCGTAACTAACACTGCACGTAGTTCCCACTTCTCCACTATTTTATCTTTGCCTGTAATAAGCAAATTTAGTAACACCGTAGTATAGTTCTCGTAATTAACACTGCACATAGTTCCCACTTCTCTACTATTTTATCTATGCCTGTAATAAGTAAATTTAGTAAAACCGTAGTATAGTTCTCGTAACTAACACTGCACATAGTTCCCACTTCTCCACTATTTTATCTTTGCCTGTAATAAGCAAATTTAGTAACACCGTAGTATAGTTCTCGTAATTAACACTGCACATAGTTCCCACTTCTCTACTATTTTATCTATGCCTGTAATAAGTAAATTTAGTAAAACCGTAGTATAGTTCTCGTAACTAACACTGCACCTAGTTCCCACTTCTACACTATTTTATTTTTGCCTGTAACAAGTACATTTAGTAAAACCGTAGTATAGTTCTCATAACTAAAACTGCACATAGTTCCCACTTCTACACTATTTTATCTTTGCCTGTAATAAGCAAATTTAGTATTTAGTATAGTTCTCGTAACTAACACTGCACGTAGTTCCCACTTCTACACTATTTTATCTTTGCCTGTAATAAGCAAATTTAGTAACACCGTACGTAGTATAGTTCTCGTAATTAACACTGCACATAGTTCCCACTTCTCTACTATTTTATCTATGCCTGTAATAAGTAAATTTAGTAAAACCGTAGTATAGTTCTCGTAACTAACACTGCACGTAGTTCCCACTTCTACACTATTTTATTTTTGCCTGTAACAAGTACATTTAGTAAAACCGTAGTATAGTTCTCATAACTAAAACTGCACATAGTTCCCACTTCTACACTATTTTATCTTTGCCTGTATTAAGCAAATTTAGTAAAACCATAGTATAGTCCTCGTAATTAACACTGCACGTAGTTCCCACTTCTACACTATTTTATTTTTGCCTGTAACAAGTACATTTAGTAAAACCGTAGTATAGTTCTCGTAACTAAAACTGCACATAGTTCCCACTTCTACACTATTTTATCTTTGCCTGTAATAAGCAAATTTAGTATTTAGTATAGTTCTCGTAACTAACACTGCACGTAGTTCCCACTTCTACACTATTTTATCTTTGCCTGTAATAAGCAAATTTAGTAACACCGTACGTAGTATAGTTCTCGTAATTAACATTGCACATAGTTCCCACTTCTCTACTATTTTATCTATGCCTGTAATAAGTAAATTTAGTAAAACCGTAGTATAGTTCTCGTAACTAACACTGCACGTAGTTCCCACTTCTACACTATTTTATCTTTGCCTGTAATAAGTAAATTTAGTAACACCGTAGTATAGTTCTCGTAATTAACACTGCACATAGTTCTCACTTCTCTACTATTTTATCTATGCCTGTAATAAGTAAATTTAGTAAAACCGTAGTATAGTTCTCGTAAATAACACTGCACGTAGTTCCCACTTCTACACTATTTTATTTTTGCCTGTAACAAGTACATTTAGTAAAACCGTAGTATAGTTCTCATAACCAAAAACTGCACATAGTTCCCACTTCTACACTATTTTATCTTTGCCAGTAACACATAAATTTAGGAAAAACCATATTATAGTTCTCGTAGTTCGTAGCTCCCACTTTACGTAGGCTCCACTTCACCATTATTTTATCTTTTCCTATAACACAAATTTAATAAAAGCATAGTATATTTCTCATAGCTCCCATTTCACGTATCTCAAACTATTCCATTATTTTATCTTTGCATGAAACACGTAAATTTAGTAAAACCGTAATATATAGTTCTCGTAACTCCCACTTCACGTAGCTCCCACTTCTCCGTTACTTTATCTTTGCATGAAACACATAAATTTAGTAAAACCGTATTATAGTTCTCGTAATTCATAACTCCACTTCACATAGCTACCGCTTCACCATTATTTTATATTTTCCTGTAACACGTAAATTTAATAAAAGCGTAGTATACTCGTATTTCTCATAGCTCCCATTTCACGTAGCTCAAACTACTCCATTTTTTATCTTTGGATGAAACACGTAAATTTAGTAAAACCGTAATATATAGTTCTCGTAACTCCCACTTCACGCAGCTCCCACTTCATCGTTACTTTATCTTTGCATGAAACACGTAAATTTAGTAAAACAGTATTATAGTTCTCGTAATTCGTAACTCCCAGTTCAAGTAGCTCCCACTTCTTCGTTACTTTATCTTTGCATGAAACACGTAAATTTAGTAAAACAGTATTATAGTTCTCGTAATTCGTAACTCCCACTTCAAGTAGCTCCCACTTCTTCGTTACTTTATCTTTGCATGAAACACGTAAATTTAGTAAAACAGTATTATAGTTCTCGTAATTCGTAACTCCCACTTCAAGTAGATCCCACTTCTTCGTTACTTTATCTTTGCATGAAACACGTAAATTTAGTAAAACAGTATTATAGTTCTCGTAATTCGTAACTCCCACTTCAAGTAGCTCCCACTTCTTCGTTACTTTATCTTTGCATGAAACACGTAAATTTAGTAAAACAGTATTATAGTTCTCGTAATTCGTAACTCCCACTTCAAGTAGATCCCACTTCTTCGTTACTTTATCTTTGCATGAAACACGTAAATTTAGTAAAACAGTATTATAGTTCTCGTAATTCGTAACTCCCACTTCAAGTAGCTCCCACTTCTTCGTTACTTTATCTTTGCATGAAACACGTAAATTTAGTAAAACAGTATTATAGTTCTCGTAATTCGTAACTCCCACTTCAAGTAGATCCCACTTCTTCGTTACTTTATCTTTGCATGAAACACGTAAATTTAGTAAAACAGTATTATAGTTCTCGTAATTCGTAACTCCCACTTCAAGTAGCTCCCACTTCTTCGTTACTTTATCTTTGCATGAAACACGTAAATTTAGTAAAACAGTATTATAGTTCTCGTAATTCGTAACTCCCACTTCAAGTAGCTCCCACTTCTTCGTTACTTTATCTTTGCATGAAACACGTAAATTTAGTAAAACAGTATTATAGTTCTCGTAATTCGTAACTCCCACTTCAAGTAGATCCCACTTCTTCGTTACTTTATCTTTGCATGAAACACGTAAATTTAGTAAAACAGTATTATAGTTCTCGTAATTCGTAACTCCCACTTCAAGTAGCTCCCACTTCTTCGTTACTTTATCTTTGCATGAAACACGTAAATTTAGTAAAACAGTATTATAGTTCTCGTAATTCGTAACTCCCACTTCAAGTAGCTCCCACTTCTTCGTTACTTTATCTTTGCATGAAACACGTAAATTTAGTAAAACATTATTATAGTTCTCGTAATTCGTAACTCCCACTTCAAATAGCTACCGCTTCACCCTTATTTTATCTTTTCCTGTAACACGTAAATTTAATAAAAGCGTAGTATATTTCTCATAGCTCCCATTTCTCTTAGCTCAAACTACTCCATTATTTTATCTTTGCATGAAATACGTAAATTTAGTAAAACGGTAGTATAGTTCTCGTAATTCGTAGTTGCCACTTCACGTAGCTACCGCTTCATCATTATACATTACATTTAGTAAATGCGTAGTATAATTCTCATTGTTCCCATTTCACTTAGCTCAAACTACTCCATTATTTTATCTTTGCATGAAATACGTAAATTTAGTAAAACGGTAGTATAGTTCTCGTAATTCGTAGTTGCCACTTCACGTAGCTACCGCTTCATCATTATACATTACATTTAGTAAAAGCGTAGTATAATTCTCATTGTTCCCATTTCGCGTAGCTCAAACTATTCCATTATTTTATCTTTGCATGAAATACGTAAATTTAGTAAAACGGTAGTATAGTTCTCGTAATTCGTAGTTGCCACTTCACGTAGCTACCGCTTCATCATTATACATTACATTTAGTAAATGCGTAGTATAATTCTCATTGTTCCCATTTCACTTAGCTCAAACTACTCCATTATTTTATCTTTGCATGAAATACGTAAATTTAGTAAAACGGTAGTATAGTTCTCGTAATTCGTAGTTGCCACTTCACGTAGCTACCGCTTCATCATTATACATTACATTTAGTAAATGCGTAGTATAATTCTCATTGTTCCCATTTCACTTAGCTCAAACTACTCCATTATTTTATCTTTGCATGAAATACGTAAATTTAGAAAAACGGTAGTATAGTTCTCGTAATTCGTAGTTGCCACTTCACGTAGCTACCGCTTCATCATTATACATTACATTTAGTAAAAGCGTAGTATAATTCTCATTGTTCCCATTTCGCGTAGCTCAAACTATTCCATTATTTTATCTTTGCATGAAATACGTAAATTTAGTAAAACGGTAGTATAGTTCTCGTAATTCGTAGTTGCCACTTCACGTAGCTACCGCTTCATCATTATACATTACATTTAGTAAATGCGTAGTATAATTCTCATTGTTCCCATTTCGCGTAGCTCAAACTATTCCATTATTTTATCTTTGCATGAAATACGTAAATTTAGTAAAACGCTAGTATAGTTCTCGTAATTCGTAGTTGCCACTTCACGTCGCTACCGCTTCATCATTATACATTACATTTAGTAAATGCGTAGTATAATTCTCATTGTTCCCATTTCGCGTAGCTCAAACTACTCCATTATTTTATCTTTGCATGAAATACGTAAATTTAGTAAAACGGTAGTATAGTTCTCGTAATTCGTAGTTGCCACTTCACGTAGCTACCGCTTCATCATTATACATTACATTTAGTAAATGCGTAGTATAATTCTCATTGTTCCCATTTCACTTAGCTCAAACTACTCCATTATTTTATCTTTGCATGAAATACGTAAATTTAGTAAAACGGTAGTATAGTTCTCGTAATTCGTAGTTGCCACTTCACGTAGCTACCGCTTCATCATTATACATTACATTTAGTAAAAGCGTAGTATAATTCTCATTGTTCCCATTTCGCGTAGCTCAAACTATTCCATTATTTTATCTTTGCATGAAATACGTAAATTTAGTAAAACGGTAGTATAGTTCTCGTAATTCGTAGTTGCCACTTCACGTAGCTACCGCTTCATCATTATACATTACATTTAGTAAAAGTGTAGTATAATTCTCATTGTTCCCATTTCGCGTAGCTCAAACTATTCCATTATTTTATCTTTGCATGAAATACGTAAATTTAGTAAAACGGTAGTATAGTTCTCGTAATTCGTAGTTGCCACTTCACGTAGCTACCGCTTCATCATTATACATTACATTTAGTAAATGCGTAGTATAATTCTCATTGTTCCCATTTCACTTAGCTCAAACTACTCCATTATTTTATCTTTGCATGAAATACGTAAATTTAGTAAAACGGTAGTATAGTTCTCGTAATTCGTAGTTGCCACTTCACGTAGCTACCGCTTCATCATTATACATTACATTTAGTAAATGCGTAGTATAATTCTCATTGTTCCCATTTCACTTAGCTCAAACTACTCCATTATTTTATCTTTGCATGAAATACGTAAATTTAGTAAAACGGTAGTATAGTTCTCGTAATTCGTAGTTGCCACTTCACGTAGCTACCGCTTCATCATTATACATTACATTTAGTAAATGCGTAGTATAATTCTCATTGTTCCCATTTCACTTAGCTCAAACTACTCCATTATTTTATCTTTGCATGAAATACGTAAATTTAGTAAAACGGTAGTATAGTTCTCGTAATTCGTGGTTGCCACTTCACGTAGCTACCGCTTCATCATTATACATTACATTTAGTAAATGCGTAGTATAATTCTCATTGTTCCCATTTCACTTAGCTCAAACTACTCCATTATTTTATCTTTGCATGAAATACGTAAATTTAGTAAAACGGTAGTATAGTTCTCGTAATTCGTAGTTGCCACTTCACGTAGCTACCGCTTCATCATTATACATTACATTTAGTAAAAGCGTAGTATAATTCTCATTGTTCCCATTTCGCGTAGCTCAAACTACTCCATTATTTTATCTTTGCATGAAATACGTAAATTTAGTAAAACGGTAGTATAGTTCTCGTAATTCGTAGTTGCCACTTCACGTAGCTACCGCTTCATCATTATACATTACATTTAGTAAAAGCGTAGTATAATTCTCATTGTTCCCATTTCGCGTAGCTCAAACTACTCCATTATTTTATCTTTGCATGAAATACGTAAATTTAGTAAAACGGTAGTATAGTTCTCGTGGCTCTCACTTGACGTAGCTCCCACTTCTTAATTATTTTATCTTTGTCTGTAATACGTAAATTTAATAAAACCGTAGTATAGATAACTATAGGGGTAGTTTGGATGTTCCTGCACTTCAAACTTCATCGTAAGCTAAGATTTAAAAACACCCTGTGGTTCATTTTGAAGTGGTTTATATTCAGAATGAAACTTCAAGAATCAATGTAGGACACTCTGTCCATAAACTGAATTTACATCGGGAGTTCGACCGCTGCATTGCTTTCTAGTCTAAATTTACAACGCACCATAGTGTATTCCGCTTAAAATAACTTTACACTTCAAAAAAAAATTATGTTCAAGTAAGCCGAAGGCTTTTTCCTTCAGAATTACTTCATGTCTACATTTTTCAGCGACTGAGAATAATAAACGCGGGACGTTCGTACGCTTTGAGCATAACATAAAGTGCGGCGAACTCACTTTTCAAACTTATTATAACTTATGATTAACCTGGGCTTAAGTATTGCTCAAACTTTCACCGCTTCTGTGATTTATTGCTTCTTAATTGAAGAAACCATAAATCACGGCCGCTTGAGGTGTATATTCTTAGCCGGTTTAAAAACTTATACGCTCACGCAGATTTCAACAATTGTTCGAAAACTACACTACATAAATAAAATGGCATTTATTCAGAGTTAGCGCTTGAAAAAAACTTTTTTCAGTAGGACAAAAGATAAAAAACTAAACGATTATATGACCAATAATTTTTATGTTCGTGTATCTGTCACAATGTTGTTAACTTTCGAATCGTACTTATTAATGAGTGACCTCAAAAATGATCTTTTCGCCCGTTTGAGGTTCCAAAAATGTTTAATTGAAGTGTGACATAAACATTAACTCGTAATGAGGTACTGAATATAAAAAGAAAATAATTTGAGTACAGAAACGATTTTTAAGATATGACCTTTAAAGTGGTTGAGAATAATTTAGGTTTCTTAAAAAGTTAAATTAGAACGCGAGATCTAACAGTGTCATAAAATCAAAGCACGATATGGTTAGATATTTTTTTTCTATTTTAAGCTCATTTTAATTCAGCTTTAAAATTTATCATTAAATATATTAAAATTTCAGTTAACGAAGCTAAAATTTATAAAATGTCCACTCTTAGACGATACATAAAGTGATGATTGCGTTCATGAGTTCAATTTCAGAGTCCAATTTCAGAGAATCGTATTATTTATACCTGTTGTAACGAGTTTTGAAAATTAGTAAAAATTAGTAAAAATTTATCAAATGTCCACTCTTAGACGATACATAAAGTGATGATTGCGTTCATGAGTTCAATTTCAGAGTCCAATTTCAGAGAGTCGTATTATTTATACCTGTTGTAACGAGTTTTGAAAATTAGTAAAAATTAGTAAAAATTTATCAAATGTCCACTCTTAGACGATACATAAAGTGATGATTGCGTTCATGAGTTCAATTTCAGAGTCCAATTTCAGAGAGTCGTATTATTTATACCTGTTGTAACGAGTTTTGAAAATTAGTAAAAATTAGTAAAAATTTATCAAATGTCCACTCTTAGACGATACATAAAGTGATGATTGCGTTCATGAGTTCAATTTCAGAGTCCAATTTCAGAGAGTCGTATTATTTATACCTGTTGTAACGAGTTTTGAAAATTAGTAAAAATTAGTAAAAATTTATCAAATGTCCACTCTTAGACGATACATAAAGTGATGATTGCGTTCATGAGTTCAATTTCAGAGAGTCGTATTATTTATACCTGTTGTAACGAGTTTTGAAAATTAGTAAAAATTAGTAAAAATTTATCAAATGTCCACTCTTAGACGATACATAAAGTGATGATTGCGTTCATGAGTTCAATTTCAGAGTCCAATTTCAGAGAGTCGTATTATTTATACCTGTTGTAACGAGTTTTGAAAATTAGTAAAAATTAGTAAAAATTTATCAAATGTCCACTCTTAGACGATACATAAAGTGATGATTGCGTTCATGAGTTCAATTTCAGAGTCCAATTTCAGAGAGTCGTATTATTTATACCTGTTGTAACGAGTTTTGAAAATTAGTAAAAATTAGTAAAAATTTATCAAATGTCCACTCTTAGACGATACATAAAGTGATGATTGCGTTCATGAGTTCAATTTCAGAGTCCAATTTCAGAGAGTCGTATTATTTATACCTGTTGTAACGAGTTTTGAAAATTAGTAAAAATTAGTAAAAATTTATCAAATGTCCACTCTTAGACGATACATAAAGTGATGATTGCGTTCATGAGTTCAATTTCAGAGTCCAATTTCAGAGAGTCGTATTATTTATACCTGTTGTAACGAGTTTTGAAAATTAGTAAAAATTAGTAAAAATTTATCAAATGTCCACTCTTAGACGATACATAAAGTGATGATTGCGTTCATGAGTTCAATTTCAGAGTCCAATTTCAGAGAGTCGTATTATTTATACCTGTTGTAACGAGTTTTGAAAATTAGTAAAAATTAGTAAAAATTTATCAAATGTCCACTCTTAGACGATACATAAAGTGATGATTGCGTTCATGAGTTCAATTTCAGAGTCCAATTTCAGAGAGTCGTATTATTTATACCTGTTGTAACGAGTTTTGAAAATTAGTAAAAATTTATCAAATGTCCACTCTTAGACGATACATAAAGTGATGATTGCGTTCATGAGTTCAATTTCAGAGTCCAATTTCAGAGAGTCGTATTATTTATACCTGTTGTAACGAGTTTTGAAAATTAGTAAAAATTTATCAAATGTCCACTCTTAGACGATACATAAAGTGATGATTGCGTTCATGAGTTCAATTTCAGAGTCCAATGTCAGAGAGTCATATTATTTATACCTGTTGTAACGAGTTTTGAAAATTAGTAAACATTTTGGAGACGTCAAATAGCAACAATTAGAGATACCGGAAATAATCCTTTAAACAAAACTTTACTTACCAAAATACCAAAAATGTGCCAGAGTTATGGTATTTAAATTTGGCGAAGAAGAAAAAGCATTTGTGTACAAAATAAAATTAAAAAAAAAATAATTTTGTGTACACTGTTACTAACAAAATAAACAATTCTGATTATATATATATATATATATATATATATATATATATATATATATATATATATATATATATATATATGTATATATATATATATATATACATACATACATACATATATATTTATATATATATATATACATACAATTCTTTCTTTTTATAAGAAAAACGTTACAGAAAGCTTGACGTGCAAATTTAAACAGCTTTCTGTTAAAAGTATTTAAGAAATTAGGGCCTACTAGAGATAGTAGGGATTACCTCCTCAAGCGGCTGCAGCTCGTCGGTGAGACGCTCCAGCTGGGCGCGCAGCTCGCGCTCCTTACGAATCTGGTGCTCGCGTACGTTCAGCGCCTCATACAGCTGGTTGACCAGGCTGCGCACGTCGCTCAGCCGAGTCACCTCCTCCGCCGACATCGCCTCCTGAAACGAAACGTACAAACCAGTTTTACTCGTTTACTTGTCAAGCTGCAGAACTATGGTCTTCATATAAACTAAGAGTTAGCAACGTCTTTTGAAATGTCATCTTATCATAACCCTGCCGTCAAGACTCTCATCATAGGAATGTTAGTTTAGCTAACGGGAAACGTTGCGTTTCCAGATGTGCTATATCGAAAGTAGGAAACATTTTAAAAAAATACTTCATTTAATAATGCTTAATTTTTTTACGATATTCCTTTATCTCATTTCTGTAAAATTGTAAAATTGCTATCTCACTGTAAAATTGCTATACCATTTCAGCGTTGCTAACATACTACCAGACCGCCTTATATTAATTTTTATAAACTCCATGTTACGTCATATTAAAAATTCAAAGGTAAAATTGAAGGATGTCATTGTGTATAACTTGTAGAATTTATAATCGACTTAAACTAACTAAAATTCGGTTGTTGAAGTATTGGGAGACTACGTAAAATACCGCTATTTGACAGTACGCTGCGCCCATTGGGATTTAGAGAAGAAGCATATATCGGAAGAGTACATAGTCTGTACCATACGCTAAAAAAATTACACAAGCTGATGATATTAATATCTAAAGTTTATAATAATAATTAGAAATATTTACGTAAGTAAATTATAAATGCTCATTTTTTTATATTTTTTTAATTTGTTAAAAAATCACGTTTAAAGGAAAGTACAAAGGTGATAAGTCATTAAAAAGACTTTTAAAATACTATCATTTCACATTTTGGGAGTGAGATTAAGAATTAGATGAGGATTATGCAAAAAATTATGTACGACAACTTCCTTTAATTTAGCTTTATCATCTCTTGAAACGCAACGTTCCCACCCCCTACCTTATTAAATGACGTTCGAAAAAACGTCATCTACTAATACTTTACTCGCACCCAGACAACCTCACTAGTCTCTATTATATAATATTGCAAATGTTTGTTTGTTCACTGTGAATCACTCAATAACTCCTCGACCAATCGTTACCAAACTGGTACACTTATAGACCGTGTTACAAACTAACATTATTCTGGAAAAGCGAGTCGTTTATTAGGCAGTAAACAAAAATATTTTCTCTGATGTCGTTGATGTCCAACTGATTTCGCTGATGTGCCCCTAAATGTTCAATTACAATTTTATCCAGTTTAATTCTATTGTGTTTTAGTCACGAAGGTTCTGTTTACGAATAAGATTTCTTAAAATTTAAAAATGCAAATATGTATGCATAAAGAAATCTAAGTTACAAAAATCTGCTTTATATCATTTGATACCTGTGAAATTTAATTTTCCGAAAAATTAATTATGCAAAATAAGATAAATACACGATACTTCATTACCTATAATTATTTTTTATCTTAGTCAAAGAATGTAAAATAATAAATATTTAATCTTGATACACTCAGCAAACCTTAACAGCTATATATATATATATATATATATATATATATATATATATATATATATATATATATATAATCACACACACAAGCACACACGTACGTACGCAAGCACTCGTACACGCACACACACATGCATGTATATATATATTGTGTATAACGTATATAAATTCTCCTAATCAGCGTTTAACTACAATTCTTAAAGAAAACGGAAAGGCTGTCGGTAATATTTAAGAAACAAATTCTATGTTTTACATATTAAATAATAACTATTGCATAAATTCAGTTAGCTCAATTAAAATAAAAACAATTTATATAGCCGTACAGAAAGGGGCATGGGTTCACAATAATTCCTGTGCAATAGGTACATGGACTAGCGAGTTAATAGTCGTAGTAGTAAGTTAACAGTAACGCCAATTGCAAAAGTAGTCACAGTAGTTGCTGCAGCAAAAACAATAAAAAATAAAATACTATTTTCTTAAAAACACAAACACCACCTATAGAGTGACACGTCATTATTAACATATTACAGTGACACGTCAATACGTACCAATAATATGGTTCTAACGATCTGGTAAACAGTACCTAGATGAAGGTAATTGTCTACCATCACAGGAAAGTGTATTGAAATTTTCTCTAAGTCACAAATTGCGAATTTCCGCAACAGTTATATAGTTATAAAATCTAAAAGTTTATATATATACAAACTTTGGATAAAATACAAAGTACAATGAATGTAAAACAAATGCCTAAATACATTCTCGCCTACTCCAGTACACTTATATATTATTACAACTACAAAATACGACACTATAAGATACTACAGCCAAATTAGGTGTTCCTGCAAAAAAACGAGTGTGCTTTAGACCACACGACTTAAGTAAAACTTCCAATTCATAAAATATGAACTTTAAAATGAATTTACAATTTTATTCACTTTAAATGTAAAATATTTAATGTATTGAACAAAATAAAAAAACGAGTGTACTTTAGACCACACGACTTAAGTAAAACTTCAAATTCACAAAATATGAACTTAAAAATTAATTTACAATTTTATTCACTTTAAACGTAGAATATTTAATGTATTGAACAAAATAATAATTTATAAAATTGTTCAAGAACGAAATGAAATTACAAAATGATCAAAAAATCACCGTTCGCGTAACGCTAGCAAACTCGCATATATATATATATATATATATATATATATATATATATATATATATATATATATATATATATTTCATGCACTGGCTATGCGAGGAAGAGAAAAAGAAAATGTGCGCGCGCACTGCTCTCTCTTGTCCCTACAGTAGTATACGAAACGTAACTCTCTCTCTTTCTGTCTTCACTAACTTATATCTCCCTCTCAACTTCTGTTCGCCTCGCCCGATTACACTTTTCGTAACGCTCTAATCACGCATTCACCAGCTTACTCCCCAAGTCAAGCTCGCGTAAAGAAGTTTTACATCAAAAACAGTAACTTGAGACCGAAGTACGGCAAAACATTCGTGCTACTTATTACTTTTTGTAAACAATTTATTGCTTGCAAGAATCTAACAAGGTATTGACAACACGTTTTGTAAATAAAAAAAATCAAGCACAAACTTAAATATACTATATCATATCAACATATGTTCTTGATCATCAAAACACATGCTAGCTCGAACAAAAAACCTTACAACAAAATTAGAACATTTGCAAAATATTTACAGTTTAAAACGATTAAACAACCATGTTAACGGCAATGTCTGCATGGTATGTAACTAAATGTCTGGGAGTGTCTATAGAATTCGACTGAGACAAACTACCGCACCTAAGGGCCTAAAATAAAGTTTCATACTCGACCATATTTCTTTTCAATCGCCTTCTAATCGAGTTAATGTTCTGGAAAAAAGTTTGGAAGAGTTTTTCCAGAGTATTTCAGCGAAATCAATAAAGTAACCGAACAAGGAGCGTTCGGTAGAACACATTTAAAACTACTCGTATGTAGTGAATTTGAATTTATAAAAGGAAGCTTCGAATTTGGTTATAACATATGTACATTTTATAAAAATTATAAGAAAATACAAAAAAGTTATTCATTTATACAGGTGTTGGTTAATTGACATAGCTGTATTTTTTATAAGAAAATGCAAAAAGTTATTCATTTATACAGGTGTTGGATAATTGGTATACTTATATTTTTTATAAGAAAATACAAAGAGTTATTTATTTATACAGGTGTTGGTTAATTGGTATAACTATATTATTATGGTTTCTTTTTGAAAATATAACACTAAAATATCTATATTTTTCGATTCGTGTCTTTATAACTGAGAAATCATAATTTGTTTTTCAATACCAAAATTTTTTTGTTTTCATTTTCTACATTTCATGAACCATAGTTACATTTAATCATTTCATTATCATAAACCAAAAAACTCTATGAAAAAAAATTCTTATGATATACTTAACGCTCACTAGTCAAAACCGAATAACGTATCCGCTGCGTCGTTGCGCGCACGTTCAATTCTAGCGTTAAAGTTGAAATAGTGCATCTCGGAAATGTGATAAAACACAAAAAAATACTGATTATACTCGTCTTATTTTGTACTCATGAACCAATAGAAACCAGCTAGCTATATCAATTTAATAACAGTCTGTATAAATAACAGTTTGGAAAATGAAAAAAATCCGAAAAAAATTTCGCGTACAACTCAGTACACGTAACAGAAGTGAAACTTCTTTGGTGATGTAAATCTCGATTTTGTAAGTATATAATAAGGGGCAAAGAGGCAGATGGAGAAAAAGTAATAAATATATGTTAACTTTAAATATTACTCACTGTTGAAATACATACATTACATGAACATACATACAATTCAAAGTTTCAAACATGCTTAAAAGGGCAGGATAAATATGTTCAGTTAAATATTGAAAACAAATATACTAAACGTAAGTTGATAGATTGTACTAAATTTGTATGAGAAGATTTTAATACAACACATTAAAAAAAATTTATGTAAAATGTCCTTACAAATCGAAGTCACATCTAATAAAATCTTCATATAAATTTACATAGACAATTATCAATTAAAAAATAGCTGAAATGCCAGTACCAGAACAGGGCTAAATGCGACTGACGAAAGTCGGGATATATTGTTCCTGTGGTAAATTATATTTATGACTTTTTATAAATAAATTAAGTATATATGTTGTTATGGATAAAGTACACGCAAAATTAGTAATAAATCAATCATAAATAGATAAATAAATCGACAAAAATGTTGACAGTTTACTTTTGACACACATAATGTACAAAACAGCTGATTGCAGTCGTGAGCGTCATTTTTCTTAGTTTTCACTCATGTGTACTCTTCTTGTCTTATCCCATCGTGTTCCTCTTTCTCTTTTGGTTGTTAACTAAGAATCTATTTTCAATCTTTCTTGTGATAGATTCGTTACATTCAAAATGTTGCATAAAGAAAATAGCACGAAATTCGACCGTGACGTTTTATTCTCATCGCGTCGAAAGAGGTTTTACTTCAACAACAAGATTATGAGAGCCACCCCAAGGTAAATTAATTTTAACACTGTGGCTTGATTTGTTTTGTTCATACACTAGAGGGAAACCGGATTTTTTGTAACAACTAAAAATACTAGCACACCGATTTATTAACATTAATGTTTTTTACTTTCTTACATTTACAGAACCTTAAAAAACTACGAAACGACATAAAAATTCCATTCTTCACGTAACGAAATAGGAATTCCATTTTTTATTTCTAGAATCCCATTCTTCACATAACGTTTATAAAACCCTTATAAAGCGTCCTATTATCAGATAGCTATTTCCAGATAATATTCCTAAGAGGACTTGAAATTCAATTATGGGAGCTCGCACAGCAAGAAACAAATGCTACGGCTTAAGGATTAAATGATGGATTGGAAGGAAGTATTAAATGAATGCCTTTCAGCTTAAAATTCAAACTAAGATATAAGTCATCTTTACATCGATCAAAATACTTCAGAGACGATAGCATTATTACTGAAGAAAAATTCCGTCCTATTAATCATAAAAGCGAAGCCGCCGGCAAGAGCTGGTAATAAATATTTTCATGAAAAAATATATATTTCTTCATTACTTCTTTAAGATTTTTAACAAATTTCTAGGACACATTATTGATGTAACTCATTAATGTTGTCATCATTAACTTAACCGTAACAAGTTAATAATAAAAGTTTATGCTTTTCTTCTCCACTAAGTAACAAAAATGACATGCCCCGTGAAAATATAATATATATTTCTTCATTACTTCTTTCTTACTCATTAATGTTGTCATCATTAACTTAACCATAACAAGTTAATAACAAAAGTTTATGCTTTTCTTCTCCATTAAGTAACAAAAATGACATGCCCCGTGAAAATATAATATATATTTCTTCATTACTTCTTTCTTACTCATTAATGTTGTCATCATTAACTTAACCATAACAAGTTAATAACAAAAGTTTATGCTTTTCTTCTCCATTAAGTAACAAAAATGACATGCCCCGTGAAAATATAATATATATTTCTTCATTACTTCTTTTTTACTCATTAATGTTGTCATCATTAACTTAACCATAGCAATTTAATAATAAAAGTTTATGCTTTTCTTCTCCATTAAGTAACAAAAATGACATGCCCCGTGAAAATATAATATATATTTCTTCATTACTTCTTTCTTACTCATTAATGTTGTCATCATTAACTTAACCATAACAAGTTAATAATAAAAGTTTATGCTTTTCTTCTCCATTAAGTAACAAAAATGACATGCCCCGTGAAAATATAATATATATTTCTTCATTACTTCTTTCTTACTCATTAATGTTGTCATAATTAACTTAACCATAGCAATTTAATAATAAAAGTTTATGCTTTTCTTCTCCATTAAGTAACAAAAATGACATGCCCCGTGAAAATATAATATATATTTCTTCATTACTTCTTTCTTACTTATTAATGTTGTCATCATTAACTTAACCATAACAAGTTAATTATAAAAGTTTATGCTTTTCTTCTCCATTAAGTAACAAAAATGACATGCCCCGTGAAAATATAATATATATTTCTTCATTACTTCTTTCTTACTTATTAATGTTGTCATCATTAACTTAACCATAACAAGTTAATTATAAAAGTTTATGCTTTTCTTCCCCATTAAAAAACAAAACTGGCATGCCCTTAACCAGTTTATTAGAAGAAACGCAAATCTTTCTAACTCCATACTTTATTTATTCGCCTTTTTTTATATATGCCACGTTTTATTTAATACAAAAATACTTATCCCGGAAAATTAAACAAATAATGTAAAAAAAATACTTCTTTGAACTTAAAATATAAAAAAAAGATAAAAAGACAAAAAATTGACACCGTGACATGTGATACTTAAAGTAATCGATCCTTTAAGTAATCAAACCTATGAGCTGTGACAAATTATAGTAACATGCCAATATTCCAGTATTCACTTTCGAATTCGCGAAAACCCATAAATAAATATTTGTATCCGGATTCACTAGGGACAGAAGTCAGAGATACATATTCTTCCTTGAGACCTATTTTCACAGGGTTAATTCCCCTCGTTATTTTGAAGGAAAAACTGTTCCAGTGAATGTGAAAGAATCCAACCTTTTCCGAGATAACCGCCTAAGAATAAACAATATAATTGCAATTTTTTAACATAAAAATTTCACCAATACATTTTTTATTGAAAATACTACTATTCCCAGGAAAATAAAATTTTAAAAAGTATCAGTAACCAGTTTTCTAAAATTAAATGTCACTAATAAAATTAAGTAACGATCCGCAAGGTTTGCATGACGATTTCTCCGTAATTTTCCTTATTAACCATATTAATCTGAATAAAACAAAAAAATTAGTTTATTACAAAATTTGTTTTCTTCAAATATTTTTTTTTTCTTTTTATTATTTATACATACACATTAGCTTTGACCTCCCCTTGATGGAAAAACGTAGGTAGGTAACGCGTGAATATACATAAGGAAAAAGTTTACCTTTATAACTAGTAAACTATAAATGATAAGTATATAGTACAGAGGGACCTTTTGTAACTAGATATATTGACTTGCTAAAAGCGAAGTTTATTTAGATAAAGATTTAACAGTTTTCACAACAAACATCCATGAATATGATGTTCAGCAATGATACTTATATTTACAATTAAAACCCTTATTTTATATTGTCTATTGACGACAGGTCATATGTATTTATTTATTTATCATCTTTTATGTACAGTACATATGACGTACTTATTGCTACATGAGCAATATCTTCCAGTCAACCATAACAATTGGTATTGAAATTTAGTTGGTAGACTGTAAGAGATTTTACAATGAAAATTCTTTATAGCAAATTAGACGAAAAAGAAATTTAAAAAATTTAAGTTAAAAAAAACTATTGACATAATTTGGGATAGGAAAGACAGGAAAGGACAAGGGCACAAAGGACAAGATTTCAGGAGACGCAGGACTTTTTCATTCGATCTTTGAAAATATTTAGGGACATGATTTTCCTGATGTCAGGATCCAGGTGATTCCAATTTTTTGCTGCTTGGACAGTGATTGATTTTTCGTAAGCGGTTGAGGTATATTTAGGAATAAGTAGGGTGAGTGAACTTTCAGATCGTAGCCCAAGGCCGTGAGCAGACAAATCTTTAAATTTGCCCGTAATAATTTGGGCTCTGAGGATTTTTTAATATATTAAAAAGAAGTGTAAGTATGTGAAGTTGTCGTCGATCATGGATCTTCAGCCATTTAAGAAGTGACTTGTATTCAGAAATATGAACATATTTTACGAAGCCTAAGAGATCGGATGCATAAATTTTGAAGACGTTCCAACTTATATGTACAGGTCATTATTGCGAACTTTTCCTATAGTTTTGATAGCGCATTCAGTTTTTTCGCGTGCGAGCATCATTTTTTTAGAAGCCATGTTCACTGTTCTGCTTCTTAAAATAATAGTGGGCCGTTCAAGCATGAAAAGGAAGACAAATAAACAAACAACGTTTCATTTTTTTATTATAATAGTAGCTCGCCGGTCTTATTCGATCGATCTCAGCACGTCGGTGTTATTAGTCCACCTATTCATTTTTTAGTCCACCTATTTATTAGTCCACCTATTTATTTTTTTATTATTTATCAGCTTATTTATCAGCTTTCCCGCTCTCGCAGAGTTTACGACTAACTAATGAACTCAAGATCTAATGAACTCAAGAACTAATGAACTTAAGAACTAATGAACTCTCTGCACTTTATAATGGGTGTCACAAAATTTACGCAAAATTTGATTATGCTGCCATTGTGCGGTAAAGTATTGCCTGTCAAAAAAAATACAGTTTGACAGGTGACAGTTGAGGGTTTATAAAAATGGAACACAAACGAGAGAACAATATGTTTTCATTGTTGAAACGATATTTCAAAAATAATGAAACTGCCAGAGCCACAAAGGCCACAGTTCGCAAATTTCGTACAAAGTATGGTCGGAATATTAATTTAAATTCGTCAACTGTGAAGAGAGTAATTGAAAAATTCGGGGAGACTGGATCATTTGGTGATGTTAAATGCACTGGCCGTCCAGTAAAATCAGTATGTGAGTGTTTGTGAACGTCCAGGAACAACAATTCGGCATCGTGAATTGAACATTTCAAAAAGATCTTTACAGCATATGCTTACTCAAGATCTGCGTCTCCATGCTTACAAAGTTCAATTGACCCAAGAATTGAAGCCTAATGACCATGAACAGCGAAGAGAGTTCGTTGAATGGATTATTGAACATCAACAAGTAGATGCTGATTTTTTGAACAAAATCATCCTAAGCGATGAAGCTCATTTTCATCTTGATGGCTCCGTCAATCGTCAAAATTGCCGCATTTGGCGTTGAGAGTATCAACATGTGATTGTCGAAAATCAAATGCATCCACAACGCGACACTGTTTGGATTTTGGGCAGGAGGCATCATTAGACCATATTTTTTTGAAAATGAGGCTGGTCAAGCAGTGATTATCACTGGTGTTCAATATCGCGACATGATAACAAAGTTTTCTCTGCCGAAATTGGATGATATTGATGTGGACGATATGTGGTCCCAACAGGACGGTGCCACATGCCATAAAGCCCGTGAAACAATTCCATTACTGCGCGAGACATTTCCTGGTCGTATAATATCTCGTTTCAGTGTTTAGAATTGGTCCCCTGGATTATGTAATTTAACATCACTAGATTTATTTTTATGGGTTTTTTTTGTATTGAAGTCAAAGGCCTATGTCAACAAGTCCACAACCACTCGTGCATTGAAGGAGGAGATTCAACGCGGAAATATGCTAAACGGTTATGAAACATTTCGATAAGAGTGCGTATGTGTGGGTAAGGTCATTTGCCCCATCTTCTATACCATTCATAACCCCATTGTACTTTGTGATACAATGAAGAAGTTATAAATTAAAAAAAAAACTGTGTTTTCTATTTAATTTAAATCTTGCATAAATTCTGAGACACCGTTAGATGTAAAATGTAATTAAATATTTTTTCTCAAAAGACCAAATCAAAGGACTTATGAAATTTACACTAATTTTAGCACTATTACTTTATGAAATTTACACTAATTTTAACACTATTACTTTATGAAATTTACACTAATTTTAGCACTAACACTATATGAAATTTAAACTAATTTTAACATACGAGTAGAACTACGCTACGTACGGAACCAGACGGGAATCACTTCCAGAGTACGAAATAAACCACACTTTGAACGATTGAGCGATTATATCTCCAAAATTAGTATTCGCAAAGCAATAAATATATCATCCGATAAAATATATAATCCAATTTATAATACATGAGATTCAACTCTTGTTAAATTTTTCAATACAGTTAATTTTTTTACTATTTTGTATGATACACTCTCGCAAAGAAGAAAGAAATTGAATCATAAAAAACTAGCATCATCTTTACGTTGTTGTCACTTCTGTGTTCTATTATAAAAAGAAAATAATTCACAATAAATTTACCCTACCTGTTTCTACTTTGATTAACTTTATTAAAAGGAATTAATAACGGCCTCGCTATACGTTGAAAGTTACGGTATAATTGCTACTTTTCCCTTTTTGATCTTAGGAAGACCGGAAAGGACTCAGTACGCAATTTATTATCTAAATTACTTATAAATTAGTGGACTACCCTTTTATATTTCGGAATATAATAGACTAATTATTTTCATTCAGATCCGACTAGTACCTATCACCGAGCAAAAACTTATATAAAGAAAACGAATATAAAATCTTCATACTTACATCTGATATAAATCACCGTAAATGCGGAGGACATACACTACCATCTACCCACGACAGTACCAACAATAAATTACGTTCTTACCCGGCTGCCAGAGCAAAAGACGCCGTCGACATTGTTAACAAAGGCATTATCATTCGTATCATGCACACTTTGCGGCGAGACACTTCCCTTTGCTGCGATACACGCACCCCGGGGACGGTCCGCCTTTATCTACGAGAATTATCAGATATAACGCAGGCAGATTCGATCCGGCTATCGCTTACAGACACTATTTTTTATGAAAAAAGGTCGGCACCCCAAGCAAGACATCAATGGACCCTCTGTGAAGATGAGGGTTTCCGAGGGATAGAGATAATATAGGGTTTACTTAATATTGAATACGTTATGAATAACTAATTTAAAAGGAAAGTAAAGATAACCTTTTTACCACTACTTACCACTGAACAGACAGACGAATGTTATGTATGTAGCAGTTTACGTGTGATTGGCCACTTTACGTGTGATTCTTCTATAGCGGGGAAACCCATTATAAATTATATTTATATGCTGATAATTAACACGTCTCAGGGACAGACGTTAAAATGAGCCGCGTTTGATTTCAAAGAGAACTACCTCACAATCTTGCGTACTTTGGAACATAGTTTGGAACCATTTCAACCTCTTTTTGTAACAGAGCATAACTTTAGAAACACTTTTGCGAGATTAGATATACGTCGAAACCATTAAGAAAATCATTGAATTCACACTTATTTCACGTAATTATGTTCATAACAAATTACTCAAAATTCATATTTAGGTTTCAGGAAGAAATAAAAATTGCAGGGTGCAAAATCTGAATCGTCCTTATTTATTATATTTAATTAACTTAAATAAATGGTTCATTCATCTGAGGAATGCGCATCATCATGGTAAAAGATGGTTCCAATAAAAGCATAGTTGCTTGCAAAACAGAGTATAAACAAATGTTCACATACCAGTCTAGTATGTGAACATTTCAGTACATAATAGTCTCCGTTACTCTCTGGAATATGTTCTCCTTCAATTATATGTTAGGCTTAATGATATATTCTTTCAAATAAACGTGCTACCATCTTTTTTTATTTTAGCGACAATTTTTCAGCAGCAGCCATATAATTACAAAGAAAGATGCTACTATCTTTTTTATTTTATCGACAACTTTTCAGCAGCAGCCATATAATTACAAAGAAAGATGCTACCATCTTTTTTATTTTATCGACAACTTTTCATACATTCACTCTATTTTGTTTCCTTAATTCCGAATTCATAACACACTTTTCAGAATTAATAACATTATCGCGAACGAACGATAGAGTTTTTATCTTCCTGTGACAGATATGTGTAGAATCATATTTCCTTATTTGCAGTTCTTTCATTCCTTTCTGATTGACTTTGCAGCTAATCCAAAAACATTAACATTATCTTCAGTTACTGACACCTCAGGATACCCTTATTAAATAGTTACTGGCAAATACTGATACTTCGTTCGCAATCATTATATCAATTGTTTATGTTATCAAATAGGCATACCGAACTTTGAACCTAACTGGCGTAATCGAAAGTCTATCGAAACTGAAATTACGACGAATCTTACAAAAGAATACCTTGCTTTATATTCTATTAGTCGTAATTCTAGAAATAGCCACCAAAATTACGAGACAAATTATAGGCATGTAATTTTCAAATTCCATAACCAATGAGTCCCATTTCCATACATGTACATATGTGTGTGTATATATATATATATATATATATATATATATATATATATATATATAATAGTTTTCCACATTTTGCTTTGAATCGGTATTACTAATTGAACTTAAATCGGTCTTAAAATACCGTGAGTACGGTATAATGAAGGCAGATTAAATTTCATTTGTCCTGAGATGTTTGTTTAAGAGATTTAAAATGTTTGAAACTTCCGTAACAACTAAAGAGATTAGAGATTTAGAAGGTGTACTAACATTACAGTGATAAATATCAGTTGCCTTTTCCACGTATTGTGGGTGCGAAAGTTTAAAGTAATCTGGCAAACATTTGGCACAACCCAAGCAGATTAATGACAATGTTTTCTCCTGATAGCGTCGTTGAAGGATGTTTTATTCGATTTATAAAATGCTAGAAGAAATGACTGAAATTCTTTAACGTTAAATGAAATAACTTTTTCGATATTAGCAATACGTGATTTCTGACAAACTTTTGAAGAACCATCGAAGGTCAAAATAGTCTGTTATTATTTTTTGTATTTGGAGAGCCGGTAGTGTATGGAAGTTCAGGAAGAAAGTAGGTTAATTTTAGGGCTTATCAGTAGCTTTGCACAGGTTTCGGTGATGTTAAAGAAAAATGTTTAAAACCGACTCATAGTCTTCCTGATGAGAATATAAGTCGGCCGACGGCTTGTTTCATATATAAATAAAATAAAATAAAAGAGATGGAAAATATAATCAAAAAGGCCATATTGTTAATATTGTTAAGAAAAAATAATGATGAGAAACAGTGTATGTTTACGAGGGACAATTATTTAAAAAAAAAGTTTACGAGGGACAATTATTTTTAAAATTTATAAAATTCTACTTTTGAATTGGCACTTCGATTTGAAAAATAAGTAGCAAAAACACAAAATTCAAAATAAAATATAGCGCCATCTAGTGGAATTCTAAAAACTTAATTACCTTTTTAATAAAACGTAAATTAAATTTTATTATACAAATAACACAGCGCCATCTTCTAGAATATATTAATCTATTTAAACTAGGAAAATAAAATTATATGTATTATTATTTAGTTCAATTTACGTACCGAACGTACGCTATTTGAGAAAATATCAATGTTGATTAATTAATTAGATTTTCGTTAACGAATGTACTAAAATATAAAATCAAATGTACTGTTTCATTTAACTTGTACCAATTAATCTTTTGATTACATTTTGTGACCAGTAAGCGTTTTTTTAAGGTGGAGGAGGTTGTCACGGAAACTTCTCAATGGCTAACAGTAAATCTCTGAAGTCTGCATCCGTTTGACTCGCTCAAAACAAATAAAGCGTATTTTTCAAATTTGATTTTAAAACGTAAATTTTCTTATTCCATATAAGAGGGATAATCATATATTTAAACAAAATCGTTGGGCCAATGACTATAAATATAATACTTAAAAAAAACAAGTTAAATAAAAATAAAACAACTTTTTTAGACATTTCTTACTTGTCTTTATCTGTTTGTATATATGTATATCAGAACGCAAAAACTGCTGGATATACTTGAAAGAGATGGTTCACTAAAAGGTTTTTGGGATTTAAATTAAGATTTAAGCGAGCGTTTGTCCCGATCGTGTATTAACTAATCGATTTTTGGAATTTAATCCATAAGAATCGATTTTCATGTATAGCGCCCGTTATGAAGTTTTATGAGAAGTAAAATCAGAAGTTCAGAGCGTTAAAAAATGTGTAACAGTTAGGTTCTGATCGTACAAAGTTCAGAGCGTTAAAAAAGTGTAACTCTTAGGTGGCCTCTCTGCGCATCTTTAGGGTAAGATATCAATATGTTTATTTGGCATTTTCTTATGGCGCAATCGCAATGACAGAGTGGGACACACATACTGGCATTTTCTTATGGCGTAATCGCAATGATCGAGTGTGACACACATAGTTTACTATCGTTCGCTTATATCAAGATATAATCATTAAATGTATATGGTGTCTTCTATCCTACAAAATGAATATTTGGTGTCTATCCTATAAAACTGAAAAATACTTTTTAGTCTGACGTTACTAAATGTATTTAATTTTTTTGTATATATTTGATCTTGTTCATTTGTGTTTTACTTGAAAATAATTATATTGTCAGCATTTTTTTTTATTTTCTATTTACATTTAATGATATTGATATTTATATTAATATATAGTGTGAACTATTTCATACATTCCAAGAAAATAGTACTTAAGGAGTACACTCCAGTCGCTTAGAGCTGACAGTACAATTTTTTGTCTGCTTGTTTGTTTTTTTTTCATGTTGTAAAAACTACCGAAACAATCATGATGGAAGTTTTACTGGAATTATTCCAATGCAAATCCCCATCGAAGATTTCACAAGAGACTTGAAATTCAATTATTGAAAACCATCATTATTGCATCCATCAAAAATCTACGGGAGCGAAACCTTGCTTTCATAATTTTTTAACAGAAAGTAAGAAAAGTATATAAAAAGACGATAGACAAAAATAATGGATTCTAATAAAATAACAATAATAAAATTCATCACATAATAATACTTTTTTTATTACTTTTCTCGCCCTTGAAGAAAAATAATATTTCAAACGTAACCTGAATCCGAAAACTAATTCTATCGAAATTATGGTCGTTTCCACAATCATTCATCTTGTTAGATAAGTAAGCCCTTTCGAGTGAGAGACAAGTCTGGTCTGATCTAATATTCTGAAATTATATGGGCGGTAAAAAAATACGAAAGCACTGGCCTTCGTTTTAAATAGCGGATTTGAAAGCTCTCGAAGGACGAACATGCAAAATACATTTAAGGTTTCAATCTCTCGGATATATTTATAATTATCTATACAACAGGTCAAATTGTGTGGGCGGATATATTCGGTCGTTAATATATAAATATACCTTTATTTAAAATGTCGCGCCGAATATGGATCGTTTCGGATTCACTGAATAATTAAATTTTATAAAAATATATTGCGTAAAGTAAACTCTTGCTATAACATAACATTTCATTCTATTGTGAGATAAAATATTATGTTTTTTTTAAAAGAAAAGTTCTTCAGTGACTTCGGTACGTTTTGTGGTACCATAAAGTGAATTGCTGTGACCTATTAAAATCATAATTTATGTTGTACTACATAGCACTAGTTATCTTATATTATAGTTATAATATATTGTGCTATAGTATCTAGCGTGTCTACTCAGATACTTTATACTATATTATACTCAGATTTTCATTTACATATTAGAATGCATTGATTTAAATGCATCAAACGCATCGTAAAAACATGAATGATAAATTTATAAAATTTCGTTAGTATGAAAAGAACCAAAGAAACGACAAAAAAACCAATACTAGTTGTTTATATAATGAAGGTACTATTTTTGGAAAATGAATGCCAATCAAAATCTTATTGACAAGTGCATAAAGTTATATCCAATTATACTTGCATATAGAATAGGTATGAGTAAACGATGTTATTTACAACTATTTTACTCGAAAACAGCGGCAGTTTAACCGCATTGTCTTTACTTTCGGCTAAAGATTTTAGAAAATGTTTGAAGTGAATCTTTCTTCAGCACTATAGGGAAATATCATAAATTAATGAAATATACCGTAACGAAAAGTGAAACCCATCGGTAGTAAAGAGAGTGATCGATGAATAGATTTTCCCCCGTAGCTGCTAATTATTCAGGGTAATTATTTTCAAGTAAAACACAATTGCATATCTTCAAAAAAAAGTAAGATATAACAGCAATAAAGTAGCTTCATGTATTAATAATATTGAGATAATTAGTGTAAAATTTTTCGTTAGTTTTAGTTCGTTACATTGACATTCAAAAGTAATAAAATTACATAATTCTATCACGGCTTTTTTTTCTTTTTTATACCATTATCTTAATAGTTCTGTGAAAAAAAAACAAAGAAGTTTCATGACTAGCGCAAGTCGGGGCGTCACATTGTTTTTTCACTTTTTTTTTCAGTTTCCAATCTTCGTACCGAAATTCAAAACAACCTTTCATAATTCAAAACAACTTTTCATAGTAAACCTGTATGTTATTCGCACTATCATACACATTTTAATATTACTTGTTGGGGTTTAAAAATAACAATTTTCTTCAGAAAACAAACAGATGACTTATCTCAATGACAGACAAAGCCATTTACTATTTCTTACGATGTCAAGAAATAGATAAAGTGTTATGCAGATAAGCTTCCTTTTCAACGTATTGGAAGCGAACTACATATTACTGGAATCCTCCAACAAACCTTTTAAAAATCCTGGACGACATGAAAAACATATGTTCAAACCGTTTCCTCTGTACGCAGAGCAAACAGAAAAAATAGTGTACCGCCCTTGAAACGAAAATGCCCCACATATTTCTTTCACCTCGTTCAGTCGCATTCCGCTCGACGATTCATCATTTTCAGGTGGCAAAGGGAATATCAGAGCAAGATCCAAATTGTTTTAAAGCAATGTCTCGTGTGAAATAGAAACGTTTTAACGTATGTTTCTTTATTATGTAGTGACGTTTATTTAACACAGGAAACAAAAACGTTTCTCAATTTTTTTCTTCATTTCCTTTCAACTATACGGTAGTAGTCCTGCATTCCACTCCAAATATAAACACGCCTTTCTACTTATATAACGTGGCAGTAATAAGTAAGATCCTCTATTCAGGTCTTAACAATATCATATTCTTAACAATTTGTTTTTGTGTCTTACATAATATTAATTTCCATAATATTTCATATTTTATGGCAACAGTTAAAGATTTTCCGAATATAATTTTTGAAAAATAGAGACCAGTGCAATTTTTGTGTGTACTTAAAAAATGAATAAATTATAAAAGGAAGCAAATGTATCGAATTAAGCGCACTTATCTTTTTACTTGGTTTCGTAATGACAATTCGTCTGATATTTGATAATTGATAATACGTTGCACGTTGCCAAATTGACATTTGGTATTATCTAGACAGATGCTAATTTACACATAATTCTAATTTCATATAAATTTTAAGTTTAATTATTATAAATTAGGTGACTGATTTAAAATAATAACATTTTGCCGGATTACATATGACTATGAGTAATTAAAGTGGCACTATTTAGTGAAGTTACATATATATACATATATATATAAAGTATAAAGTGATTATGTGAATCCAAATACCTTGCGTAATTAGTGTATAGAGTTAAATGTATTATTGTAAAACCAAATTAAAATGTAAACAACCTATTTAAAAGACGAAACAAGCACTTATCTCAGATTTATTTCTTGTGTTCTGTTAACATTCTATTGGTTGTGATATGGCTATTGGTTACCGAAAATTTAGTCATTTCGACAATATTCTAATTTAAAAAACTTTATTTTATTCCCCACCGATGACGCCCCATACTAGAAGCCCTTATCGATAGTGTAAATGGTTACACAGAAAAATTTGTTTTCATGAGACGTGGTTTTTCCGGTGACGCTGGGACACGTATTATTGAAGTTCCTTGTCCAACGTTACTCGTGAAAGTTATATGAACCTCTCTACTCTTTATAAATATATATATATATATATATATATATATATATATATATACATATATATATATATATATAAAACCCCTGTTTATCTAGTTAATTCCAAATTATATCGGCACATATAATTTTATTTTTTGTTTAAATTAAATTTATTTTTGTATTTAATTCCGACAGCATTAAAGCCTGAAGTATTGATACTAAATATATAATGAGGTATATAGAGTTTAGTAGACACTGATCCGTAGTAACTTTAGCATACTGCTTCGGGTAATTAACTCTAAACGCACACTTGTCTTTTAATTGACTGTTAGAGTGCACGTAATCTCTCAGTGTACAGCAGATTCCGCGCACGTACCCTCCTATGTTTAGGAATGGATACGAGTTTCTCGAACTTTTAAATTAGCAAGCCCAAGAGCGCCCTTATGGGGCGCATTCCGTTTTGTAATTACTTTGAAACCTAACGTCGACATTATGACATGATGTTCGAAATAAAAAATTAGTGTTTAATGCATCTTAACATATACGATTAACTGCTTAACCTAGGAAACGAATATGCATCATTTCCTTTAAAATATAAAACTATTTGACGAACTTGCCAGAGATATTTCTTTCTGAAATAATTAAAACAAAATATTTGAAAATTATTATATTAAATGTTAGCTATAGTAACTTGCCTATTTTAAAAAATAATAACCTCTAAATGACCAGCAGTGTAACTTCAATTAAAATTCAAATTTCAGGCACTATGACTATTTTTGGGTTTCGGAATTTGGAAATATATTATACTTATCTGCATGTATCATAATAAAAATGAAAAACTATAGCTTAAAATATAATATAGTTTTAGAAATTTACTTTTTGTTTTACTCTTTGACATAGCACTAAGCTTATTGAGATCTCAAACTTTTCCGATTAATTTTGCTCGCCTCTCTAAGTTCTGGTAATATTACAAAAATACGAAAGTCACACCAAGTCACTACACAAATACTGAACAAAATAAAACACAATGAGCCTTTTACTTCTTCCTCGCTCACGTTTTTACTACAGTAACTCGATAAAAGGAAATATATTAGCGTAGCTGCGAAAAATCCCATTGAAGTATTCGAGAAACGTTTCCAAAGACGGAAAACTTTTACAGACCAGGTATTTCTACATAGTTATATTTTTCCTTTCCGATAAAGGACGAGGCAGGTTATTAGCCTCTCTAATGTAGAATTTTTTGACAGAGGGAATAGCTTACTGGCACATAAAAAATATGAAGGAAAAAAAGGTTTATTTAAAGAAAAATTATATTGGGTAAAGCTGAAACCAAATTAGTTCACAATTGAAAACAGTTATAGTAAAAAAATTTTTACTTCAAATTAAAGAAATATATACGCCATAATATACACTACAAAAGAAATTTCTTATAATCATTATGACATAATAGACTGTTTCCATGCGGACATCCATCCAAGTACTAATCGCACCTCACTTTTTTTTTTAGTTTAGGGATCAGACAAACTTAATTTTCAGTAACGTAAGCATATCCAACACGCTAAATCAACTTGTCATAAAAATACCACCAAACTTGGTACGTCAAAAAAAACTAATTTCACGACCCGCAACTCGTACTGTCCGTGCTTAAGGAAGCTTCATCTTTCTAATCTCAGAAAATGAACAATTCAAAAAAAATAAAAGCCGACTGTCAGTAAAAACACTGCTGACTAAAAATCTACAAATAAGCATCTATTAGTGTTCGTTGGTGATAGAGGGGGTTATTAGACATACAACCCAAACAATACATTTTATTATCCTTGGCCTAATAATTTTAAAGACATGATTTTTTTACTTTTTATGAAAAAAAAAGTATTAAATATTAGTACTATTTCTGCTTTTTATTATCCAAGATTTTTAAGAGGACATTCGTCTTCCTAATTAAAATGTTATTCATTCATTATAATTGGCAACATAAAAATTAAAAACTGAAACATGTGCATTTTTTTAATTAGAAAACATGAAAAGTGATTTTTGAACAATTTGTGATTTGAACACAAAAGTGATTTTTGGTTTTGATTTTTGTGTAAAAAAATGTATGGCAACCTTGTGGAACTTTGCTTCAATAACATCTACAATTCACACAGATTCCAAAAAGGTATATTTTTCTGGTACTAAGTCATTTCGTAATATGTTTTTTATTCCTAAACCTATACCATTGTTTTCAGTCATGATAAAATAAAACAAGTATAGTATTTATGATCATATCGCATTAATTATATTTTTTTATTACAGTAAATGATCAAAATGCCTTCCCCTAGCTCTTATGCATAACCATTATCTTCTTACAAACTTCGTAAGCTCCTTTCATTGTTTTTTACCATTTCAGACACATGGTGTAATTTTTGACTTAATTGTTGTTAATTATCGTTAGTAGTCTCGTAGACCGCCTCCTTGAAATATCCCCGTGGAAAATAGTCCAATGGATTAAGGTCTGGCGGATGCGGTGGCCATGCGATTATACCGCCACGTCCTATCCGTATATTTTGGTAAGTTGCATTGAAGTATTCAGTTACTTGTAGGGAAAGTGGGCCGGTGCACTATCGTGCTATAGCCACATCCTGTCACGTACATACTGTGGTATTTCATTCAACAGATTTCCAAGTTCGTCTCTTAAAAACCGTAGATAACGAACTACATTACTACATTGCCTCGGTAGGAGTTTAGCAGGATCGATAATAAGCCATCCAAAATTCCAGTCCACAAATTGAGTCCGAATTGATATTGAAATCTATCTTGCCTTACTATGCGGGGATTGTTCACATCGGTGTAAATTGTGCATATTAAATACTCCCATTCTTTCAAAATATGTTTCATCGCTCCATAACTTGCACTTGTTGTACATGACACGGGTACAAATTATTTCCTCTTAAAATGCGGTGTACTGTACTTCTTGCGACACCAGTACGTCGAGAATTCTGTCGAACACTAGTAGAAAGAGCTTCATCCACTTCGGCCAGCACTTGACGTTCATCAACATTTCTGGGTCTTCCTTCAGGGACTACTTTCCAGGAATTCAACCTTCTAAATATGCATTATTTACACGAAGAAAAACTCTGTGATCGGGATAGTGTTCGCGATTAGGGTAGCGCTCGCGATACGTACGTGCGGCTTGCCGAGTATTCACCTGACATAGGCCGTAAATGAAACACCTTTCTGCATATCCACGAACAGTGTAGGTCTGAGGTATTTTGCAATGCAGTCAAACAGTATCCAAATAACAAACACAAACAAGGTTCAATTCAAGTGTCGGTCAACAAATAAAAACAGTGGTAGGGAAAAACAGCAAACATCACATTGTAACCTCAGAGCGATAAGCAAGTCACTAAAGAAGCAAAGCTGTTAAGGAAAGCAGTCGAGGGGGTCGCTTGACGGCCGAAAACAATAAAAAGACCATACGAGTGGGAAAGAGATAGCGATGCCATTCTGCTGAGCGGTTGTTGTAATTGTAAGCATTTCTGCGAATGCGGAGTTATTTCAATAAAACTGGTGTTACTCGAATGTTTACATAATTAATTGTAACAATGTTACTTTTTGGAATCTGTGCGAATTGTAGATGTTTTTGTCACTGAAAAAATTTCAAGTTTTGTGATTGAAAAAATGCACATATTTAAGCGTTTAATTGTTATGTTGCCAATAATAACGAATGAATAACATTTTAATTAAGAAGACGAATGTTCTCTTAAAGACCTTGGACAATAAAAAAGCAGAAATACAGATAACAAAAATTAAAAATAAATTTAAAAAATCATATCTCTACAAACTATTAGGCCTAGGATAATAAAATTTATTGTTTCGTATGTGTAATAACCCCCTCTATTACCGACATTATGTTGGTCCACTCCTTACGGGACATCTGAATAGTTGATCCGACTGTCACAGCATCGCGTGCTCTCAACGTTCAGAAATGGAACTAATCAGTCATAATTTTACACGTCACATCATGTGTGCTTTTGATATATTTATTGTTTGTGTCAAGCTATATTTGTTTATATTTTTTTTTCTATTATATAAATTCGAATCTTTTTCTTTCACTTCAAACTATAACTTGCTTCAAAAACTTCAAATTAAAAAAAATGCAAATTTATTTGGTTGAAACAAATTATTTTGGTTCGATCTAACCTTACTTAAAAAACTTTTTTCACTTACAAAATACAACTTACTTTATTTCAACCAGCTCAACCTATACTCAAAATATGTCCAAAATCAAGAATAAACAATAGCTGTTAATTGTGCTGCTACGAAAGTAACCCTCATGTACACCGGTCGGGCTTTCATACATTCACGACGGGAATACTATTAAAACAGCTGACACGACTTGAGCTGCCATCGTCTAAACATATCTTAAGAATCATTTTTGTAGTTACAGTTTCATGTAGCGCTATTTAGTATCAAATGGAATTAACGCTAATTATTTAGCAATTCAAAAATGTTTAGATAACCATATTTACGAACAGTAAAAGTCAAAGTCCATTATTAACATAAGAACTTCTATTGGGACCACGGGAGCATAGTTTGAAATCCAACCCAGTAAATGGGAAGGCATTTTCTGGACTATAATATACTATCAAAATTAGGAATTTTATTCAGGTCATCTTTAGATCACACTTTATATCGCCATTTGTCTCGATAACCCGCATTACAGTCGTGACTGGCGTCTAATAAGATTGGCATAAATGTGCCTCAGTGAAAATGACGTTTGACAGGTCTGGACATAGATCCAGTTCTTTCAAGTTCCTTTTATCCGGCGAAGTGGTCATTTGAATATTTATATATAATTTTTACATGTGATCGATGATCGAAAAATATTTAAAAAATGGATATAGAATACTGTACACTGACTAGACGCTTAAAACCTAGAGGCACTTAGTGACAAAGTTGCGGGACATTGTAAGTACAGGGGTAGTTGCTATACATTATACCTAGACTATCGCTATACAATGTTCCGCGACCACATCAATGGTACGCTATGGTATAAATGGTACCACGGAAATTAGTGTGCGTTGTCATAACAAATTGCTTTATGTCCGTTTAATTTATACCATTTACGATTTTTTTTGTTTTAATAACATTAAATGGTTTAATATTATTAAAACAAACAAAATCGTAAATATGAACGGCACTGAAAGACTTTATTAACATCGCCATTGATGAAATATTAAAACCGTATTACAACTTCCTATCTAATGGAGTTTCTAAGATAGACCTGGTGACAAAATGGATTCAAGAATGGAAATATTGACGGTGCAGTAAAATTACGCACTTAACGAAAAAAAATTAAAAACGAGATTGGAAATTTACTAAGTGATCTTTTCAATGGTGCATGCCTATGTCAAAAAACACTTCAAATGTTTGGAGAACAATTCACATGTTTGGAAGCCTCTGCCAAAAATAAATTTAAGTCATTTTAAAACCCATTCTATTTTTGGGTCAAGGAACTATATATAATAAGTGGATTTCAATTTTTTATCTTATTCAGTTTACAAATTAGTAAGAAAGGTAAGATGGACGAACCAACACTGGTTCATAAGATGTACCGTAAGTATCTGCTCACATTAACAATTCATAATAATTTGAAATCCTTTAAATAATATCTAATGGATGAAAAGTAAATTAGAGCTCATAGTAACCTCAGTAGATGAACATTACAGCCTTAATTCAAATATTGAATATATTTGGCATTAATTTTGTAGAAAAATTCTGTCTTAATTCAGTCTCTTTACAACGAATAAAAACTTCTTTGTCCTATCAATTTCACTGTACCATTGCTGTAACGTTTACTCAAAATTTAGGATGGGCTATTAACGTTAATAACTTTTTTTACTTACGTTAAGCATATATTTAAATCAATATAAAAAAAATTAAAATTCAATACAGATTTTTCCTAAAAAAATACCATTTTCTTGAATTTAAAATTCTATGTATTCAAATACTTGTTTAAAGATTTTATTTGTGAGTACTTGTTTAGTAATTATAAAGAACATCGTTAGTACTTCATAAGCCCGAAAATATAATTCGTTTTTTCGAAAATTTAAAAATTTTGATGATAGTCTCACACAAAACAAATAAATTATGCACTCTCACACAAATAAACAAATTATAACCTTGAGGGCGGGGTGCTGCAATACAAAATAGTTTATAAAGGGAGAAGACAGAACGGGGTGCAGCGCTGCCACGATTTCTGTTCATGAAATCAGCAATATAAATATATGATAACATAAACAAAATTATAAACAATACAATTTTATTACGTCATCACAAAAAACCAATAGAGAGCCTTGCTTTTCAAGCGAGAGACTGTCCCGATTAGTCAAATTTAAAAATATTGTAATGGCACATTAAATTTAAAATACTATTTCCGCCGAAAGTTCGACCCATTGGTCCTAGCTTCAGTTGTCTCCCAGTCATCGAATGTTAAGGTTATTAATTAAGTCTATGTGAAATACTAAATAAGTTCTAAAATACAACAATAATAATTTATCAGATTACTAACTTATAGCGATTTCATTCTATCTGACACTAAAACACTTCGTACTCTCTGACGACAATCAGTTCGAAAGTACATCCATTCGATAGTAGACAGAACAATGAACAGTCAAATTGAAAACCTTATCAGGTTTCCGTATTTCTTTTCGAGAGACCAAAAAGAAAAAAAAAACAAAAAAAACAAAAAAACTATTAATGATTCACAATAGAGTTCCACAATCGAGTTACAGACAGTAAATCGTGATTCACCGACCTAGCTGAATCTAAATTATACCAAGGTGTAGTATCATACTCTACGCAGAATTATAAAAATATATTAGCTTTTTTTGTTGTTTAGATGAGACTAACAAGCATTTATTTTAAACTTTTTGGGCTAGCTGCTGAGTCTCTTGAAATAGTATCTTGATGATATCTGAGTTGTTTTTAGAATTCTAACTACGAGTTGCCTAATAGCATGTGTCTCATTTCATTAAAAGATTTTAACGTTTCGACGAATGTGACTATTTAGAACAAAGGGTCTTGGTCAAAATGGGAGTTAGACCAACAAAATTAAGATGCATGTCAAATAAAAGTTTTCAATTAGCATACCATTTCATATTATGGCAAGATGTGCAAAAAACATTTAATACTACAAAAATAATTATTACTCACAATAATAATTACTATTTTCAAATACCTAAACTGGTTTATGATATATTCTACATTCGTAAACACCATTTTTTAATAGAACCACATTAGTTATGTCACATAGATGTTGGCAACGAGTTAATAACGCTGTACGAATAGTTAAAATAGTACAGCTTTATGAAACAGTGTAGTCTCATGAAGCAGTGTAGCCCAATTCAATTGTGTAGCCCTATGAAGGAGCACAGCCTCATGAGCTGCACTGAACTGCAGTCTCATGGAAAAGTGCAGTCTTATGAAGCAATGCAGCTTCATGAAGCAGTATAGCCTCATAAAGCATTACGGTCCCAAAAACAACTGACACAATATACAAGTAACATATCATATGATGGGGGCTTCAAACGGAGTACATCATTGTATTTTTAATATTTACCAGAATGGAACACGACGCAGAAATCATTAGCAGTTAAAGTACACATGCGATATAAATACAATTTATAAAAAAGGAGGATTTTAATTTTTTTCAGAAAATCCCAACCAGCTCGTATCGACAATATTTAGAACTAGGATGAATTAATTAATAATTGTCACAGGTCTCATGACTCAGCTCAGTTTACAATCACACGTAATGTTTTTAATGTGCCTATTTCTCATGGCATCAGATTATTTTGATACAAAGTCGCAAATAGGCGACGATGATTTATATTTTTGGATATGTATTAATTATGAACAATTAAAAATTATTTTTAATATTATTTCCGAAGTAGTCATAACCGGACATTTCGATGAATATCCGGCCAAGCCTCAACAGGTGGAAGCAATGAGAGATTAGCAACATTGTTTAATATGTTTCGTACCACTATAGAACGAAATTAGCAATTGCGAGAGAATACTTGCTAGCAGAATTAATCCACTTAGATTTGAGTTTTCACCACATTATAAAAAATAACATTTTGGATAGGAATTTATTGATATCAAAGAACATATTTGGCAACGAAGAGAACAGTAAAGCAATAGTTATTTGCGATGGGACTTGTGTATATTTCTACATAAAAACGTTCAAATTGTTTATTACAACGTTTGTCGTATTATTTGTGCAAGTATGATAATTGGTTGAAACCTTTTATGATTGCTTGTACTGATGACTATATCATCGATGTTATAGGTTCACGACTACATCTGGTACGACAAGCATTAACAAACAACAAATAAATTGTTAATAATGCGAATAGGCTTGGTACTGGATTTTTATTCAAAATTACGTTTTCTAATTAGATCGAGATTTTAGGAATAACGTGGACAGACTAGAGGAGTCAACAAGTCTCGACTGCTGGAATGAAACAATATTACAGGATGCTTCGGCAAATATATTTTACCAAATCCCTTCTTCGTATGTTTGACAAATTTATTTTGTTTTTAAAAACAATTTGATTAATATATTAAATTTGATACCTCCAATAGACTCCAAGAAAAACTCAATTGTCAAACCAATATATACTCTATACATTCCCTCGAACTCTACCCCAATTATCAAATAAAATTACATTAAAATTCACTAACACTGCAAATTATGTTTCGACATATAAATCTTCTATCTAAATCCTTACCTCTAAATATTTATTTAACATACAGATAATATTATAACCAAATTATTTATAGGTGACATTTCGGAAACAATGTATACACAGATTTAAATATTATTACATATAGATAACTAAATAAATTAACTCCAACTAGTCTGCATTTTCTATTATATGTTTTCCAACTTAACCATATACCGTAAAATATGATATTGCACATTTCATAAACACATCAAGGTTCCTGCACTAAAGCGACTCGCATCAAAATGAGGAGGAAAAAGCTGAAAACGAACGCCGGAAACTTGTAACGGAGAGGCTCATAAAATAAAATGTTAAAATCGATACGGTATCCTCGCAGGTGACTCCGCCCATCAAAGGAAGCCGAAATACTAAAAATTACCATCCCATAAGCGAGGGAACAGTTGGGATCGTAATCCTCCGGGAGCACCGTTCATGTCCGGTGAGAGAGAAAAGAAAGGCTGCTCTAGTGTCTTAGCTTTATTTGTTTACTAGCTTTTGCAGCGTTCGAATTTTATTTACAGAGACTGTTACTAGTGATATTTCGAAAATAAGAGAAAAACAAACAGATTCGAATAAGATTTATACGATACTTCCGTGTTTATTTCGACACCAGAATCACGATGCACAAATGCTATTATACATTAGGTTTAAATGTAATAAATATGTATTCTTCCACAATACAGGTCTTTTAATCAATCAAGGCATCAAAAAAAATATTGGAAATTGTGATAGATTTTAAGAGAACGCGATCACGAATTTATATATCTCCAGGGTGTAGAGTCAGAAACAGGAAAAATTTAATACATAGTTTCTTGGATCTCCAAAGCTTAAACAATCTTCGTGGAACATCGTCTCATGCGTCAATCACGGAAACTGATATGAAGAATCCTAGCCCATCGTCAAAACCGTGCTTTTCTTCCGTGAGACAGAATATATCGAAAGATTTCATGCAGCGGGTCAGAATCTTGATTTATTCTCCGAATGTTTTGGCTGCAGAAAATATCTAATGAAAGCTTATTAGAAGATGCAGAAAATTGTCGATCGAGCACAAAATAACAGCCAAAAGGTGGAATTAGACTGACTACAAAAAAAAATTAAAAGAATAACGAGTAAACACGACGACGAGCTTGCTGCGCACCCGCGGTAAGGAAGTTTACAAATCGTCTCATTGGAAACACCCAAAAATCGCCAGTGTATAAAATAACTGTCCCAAGTATATCGGAACGATATACTCAGTATCCATCGATATAGCAAAGCACCGTGGATGCCCTTTGTCTAATCAAGTAGAACAACAGGAAATAAAGAAGAATATGACATGATCTTTATTAAAGAACTATATATTTTCAACATTATAAACATAATAACTTTTGAGACAAAGGGCAGATGTAGGGGCTTTTAGTACATCCATATACATTTACACGTATAAAAGCCAGTTACCACTCAGTCACATGACTCACAAGGAAATCTCCAGAACTATAAAACCTTCAAACTTAATAGGCACGTTTGGTTTTTCGTCTTTTAGGTGCACGTTAATAAAGAATTTTACAGAATCCAACCAATGAATGGAAATGGAGGTGGAAAACCGTATGGAAATTCGAAATAATTAAAATTAGAGATATAAAAATTTGTCTCTCAAATAGATTACTATAAAGAACAAAATGAAGTCATGGCTCCTTTTTGCCCAAATTCGTGACGGGCAGCTAATACATAATAATCCACAAATCATATAATTAAAATACTTTTCCATCTTTCAATCAATCTTTTTAAAGCTTACTTGGATTAAACAAAATGAAAGGTACCTAAATTTATAACCTTCAAAAATTTAGAAGAAAAACATTTTTAAATTTAAATTACAGAGTAAGAATTGATATTTTGAGTTTTTAAATCTCCATCTGTAATTGGAAAAAATTCCACTGAAAACCTCCTTTGAAATAATTCTTCTGAGAAACGTGTTTTACCATTGCCTATTAAGTAGCTATTTACACAAAGACGCCATACGTGCTAGGCCCGTGGGCAATCCAATGCGGTTCCGTGACCGCAGTTTGATTGCCACGCATTACATGCGTCCACACGTTTTAGTGATTTGCGTAAACGTAAAAAAATGCCAACTGTGCGAAAAGATATTGTACAAATGATACTAAAATAATGTTAAAAAACAATGGAGGAAAATAGATTAGATAAATATAATTTTGGGAATAAATTACTGATTAGTTTCACTTTTTGAATATATTATTTATTTATTGAAAATAATTTCCATTTCCCACACCCAAGCTGTCACACTCAACCCTATCGTATTTGTCAATTAGAACGAAAAGATAAGGCAATCAGTACGGAAAGGTAAATACTACTTTTTCTTTGGTTACTGAAAGAGAAATAAAAGCGTTGCGCGTTGAATATCCGAAAAATAGAATGAATTTCAAAGGATTAGTTGCAACACAGTTTTAAAGTAACTAAAAAAAAGTGAGGATATGACGTATACAGAGAAAGAGAAAAAAAATGGTTGAATCATAATTGTTTAAATTATGTAATATTATTTCTCTTCTAAACGCTATAGGACGCAATCTACCAGAAATGGACAACTTTTAATTATAGGACCCTTTGTATTATTTAATTATCGCCATTTTATGATTCCTACATTCGTTTCTGGCTGTTTTGAACAGAAATAAGAGTTCTGAAAAAAACAGTTAAAAAACGCCAAGTACATCTTTTTACGCATAAGTAAAACTCTGCTTTCGCATACAGTCCTTATAAAACTTTATTAAATATTTTCCTTTTAAATCACCAAAGAGCATGCAAATATTATGTTACATTTTTATTCCACTACATTAAAGTAATCAGATTAGCACGTATTTTTCCAGCCCTAGGGAGATGAGGCTATCGATAAAATCGATTTCGCGAACTGTGTGATATTTTTTTAAATGCTGCTAAGTTCGTTTAAAAAAATATCACACAGTTCGCGAAATAGATTTTATCAAGTTTTTTTCGATTATTTAAATTAATTTTTTTATGCAGTACACATACAAAAACAAATAATTTTTTTAGTTTTTTATCTAGAAACTTAATCGAATTGTAGACTTTTAGTGAATATTAAATGTATGTGCAAATTATGAAAATTGTTTGTATATCAAAAGTAGTCGCATGGAATATTGTAATTTTTGGTGATTTGCAATGTTAAACTGTTAAATATTGTATTTTTCGAAAGTTAAATTTAAGTTTCCGAAAAATAAGGAGCCACGCGTAATCTGGATGAAAGCCTTATGGATTAAGGAATGGACTCCATATACTTAATCTGACCTTTGTTCAATTATTTCGAAGTGAAAGACGGCAATAGAACCCATCCTGCTGTATACCTCAAAGAAGTTATTCTAAATATGTCTCTAGGAATTCCGAAGTATTTGTGGAATGTGAGTACCTTTTTATAAAGTTTCACTTTATGAAACCGCCAAATGGAATTTAGTTTTTAATAATACCTTCAACTGAGAACTCGCTTAAATGAAAATAACACAGACTAGATCGAAAATATTTCAAAAGAAAATTAAGTTTTTGATGGTGCTTCAAATTATTTAAAACATTTCTGTTTCGTCGACTTACAAAATAAACAAAGTTTTTTATAATATTGACCTGTTTATAAAATTAATCAAGACAACCACGAATTTGTTTCCTTAGTTCTGGCTAAAGGAGAATATAACAACAATCCTTCCTACTTCCTAGTTTAAGGCTGCATATAAAAGGTTTTAAATACAAGCAGAAGTAAGGGATATTTTCTAAATCTGTGATATACAAACCTGCACTGCGCTTTAAGAGATAAAGATTTTTAATATGTTCTAGTAGAAGTAGCCTGAGGATTATATTAATTGAACTATCCGGTTTAGCTTTAGCAGGTAGCGAGGATGCTGTAATACGACTTTTACGTGGACAATTTGTTATGTTTGCTTAACAATAAGTAACTTATGCGAGTACTCGAAATAAATATATATATATATATATATATATATATATATATATACACACATATATATATATATAATATATATATATATATATATATATATATATATATATATATATATATATATATATATAATATATACATAGCGAGTTTGTTGAAAGGGAAAGATTTTTTTTTTATTTACTGACATGGATACATTTTTGTTTTGATTCACTAGAATTATATAATTATTTTTAAGCAATATTGGGAAAAAATTCTTTGTGTGAAAGTAAAAGACACAAAAGTGAAATGTGATATTTTCCACTGCGACGTATTCACATAGTACAAGTATTCAATACTTAAATAGCTTCAAATATTTTTTTTAGTATCTAGCTCTAGATAAGTAGTATTATATTATTATCTAACCACAGAGAAGTTATGGAAATTTATCGATATCCTGAAATTTATTGTAGTAACAACACTAGTAAGTGAGTCATGATGGTGGTCATTTTATGATTCTAAATTGGCACAGTTTAATTTAGCTTGTTCGTATCCACTCTTTTTTTAAATACTTTGCCCAATTGTAATTCGATCTTGTTTGAAATGACTTCTCTATGCAAATACGAACGACTGCATGTTACATTTTATCTAAACCATTTACCTTCATAACGTTATTGACATATTGTACTCCATTGCCAAAAGAAATATAGTATTATAGTAATATCATATGTATAGAATTCAGAGTATTAAAATAATATCGATAAAGAGAAGGCTCGCCCAATAACTGCAACATTTGGTATCAGTAGATCTCGCACAAATTTAATTAAACGGAGTGAGCGCAACACATTAAGTATAAACCGCATGTTGCTGCTGGGATGCTATAAGCTAATAATGCTATCAAGAAATGAGGACGTTGCATAATCATATTTTCACTCCTAATAACAAATTTTAAATATCGCTATTACCTTACGCACAATAAAAACGTAGTGTTGCGAGACACGTAATGATCCAGAACATGTAATTTAGTGACCAACCAATATATCATAAAACCAGCCTAGTCTGTATCAGATCACATACTAAATAGGGTGGAACAGTTGGAACGAAGTTCCTTATCGCGCGTTGCGAAAGGGGGCTAGACGGAAAAAATTAAGACCAAAAGTTGTAAGGACCCTTTTTGCTATAGTTGCTAGCGGGCGCGCTGCAAGCCGTGCGGCGTGCGCGTGTTTCTCTGTCTGTCTCTCTCTCTCTCATTGAAAGCAAGCCAGTTATTTTCGTTTCGTCTTTCTATTTCGCATTGAACAGTGTGGTGTCGCGACGATTATTTTTGTTGAGTGTATACAGGTTTTTTGTACATAATAAATAATAAAAAATAATAACAATAATTATTATTATAACTTAAAAGAAATAAAATTTTATTACAATTTCTTCACTAATTAATCGAAAGGAACTTCGTTCCATCCGGGTGTCCCTTGACACCTCTCAAGTTTTTTATTTATATATATATATATATATATATATATATATATATATATATATATATATATATATATATATACATTGTCAGCATTTTTTATTGAAGAATTTCCCATTTACATTTAATTATATTGATTTATTTATATTTACATACAGTGTTACCTATTTTATACATTCAGACGTTCCGGCGCGCGTCGGAGCTAACACTTATTATTGCTAGACTATGTGCAAGTGTAACAAAACATTTTCTACAATTAAATGAAACTACGTGATACAGTATTATTTGTACTTTCTTTAAGTTCTTGACCACGACCTAGGTTTCGTTGTATTACAACATCGTCAGGTGGGCTATTAGCAAAGATTTGCAGATTTTGAGAAACAATATTTGCTAATAGCCCACCTGAAGATGTTGTAATACAATGAAACCTAAGTCGCCGTAAAGAACTTGAAGAAAGTAGAAATAATACTACATCACGTAGTTTCATTTAATTATTAATAATTAATTTCTACAAAATTAACGCCAAATATATTCAAAAATGTTTTTTGTTATTCATACAGGTGAATGTTAACGATGAGTAGAAAATCTTAAACCATTTCTTCGAAAAATTCCATTTTTTTAAAGAAATTGAAGAGTGAGACGGGAAATTGAAAGAGTGAGACGGGAAATGAAACTGGATCGAGTGTGTGTGTCCATAAAATAAAATAAACACATGGAGACACAGTTACGTTGTCTTCACTATTTATTCGACGTAGGTGAGAAATTATAGGCGCATTAAATCTTAAATTAACATGAAAATTTATATATATAAAAATACATAAAAATTATTATATAAAACAAACTCTTGTTCAGTACCAACCTAAGAAGCCAAACTGTTGACATTTCATATGTAATTTAGCCAAGAGGCAATGTAAATATTTAAACGGATACCGAGATATGGTTCCGCCGGCAAGTTGCGTACACTGAGATAGTTTTGTCGAGTAAGACTATAAATTGTGATGTTCGCGGCATTCGGGGCGGCGGAGTATAAATACAGAATATTTTACCCCCGTAAACGGAAGAAATCATTATTATTCACTGTATGCTTAACAGTGACATTTACTTTATATCTAGCAGAAAGTCTATACATATAAATATGATTTACATATAAAAAAATATATTTTTCCAGGATTCGAGGCCAACTATATAAGACTTAAAGATGAAATTTTAACTACTGTTAGTACCAAAAAATATAAACCCAAATATATATTACATAAATTTTGATAAGTAATTTTATTTATTCCTAAGTCCTACAGGGAACTAGAGTGAAGTTCAATTTATTAAAGTTGATGCAAAAATTGTTTTTAAGTTTTAGGCTCCCTTTGGAAAAGTACAAAAAAAACAGGAATTCCTTGCATGTAGGCATAACAATAATTTGCAGGTAGCACATTTAATTTGCAGATATAAATGTGAAATTTCAACTAAATATTTACATGCATAAGCGTAAATATTAATTCAATAAATATAATTAATTTACAAATTCATAAAAATACCAATTTGGTTAATAATAAAAGAGTTGTACTCTTTAATAAACACAAATATTCCACTATTTCTGACTCTATCGAATAATAAATAAAAAAATACAATATACCCTCTATGAACGGCAAAAAGCACCTCTATATCAACCCTATTTAGAACAAGGTGGCTTTTCAAAAAATCTCAGGTTTTTTAATACCCGAATCGTTTTTTTTTATTCATTCTAACTCTTCCAAATATAAACCTATAATATAATTTTTTTCTGGAAAATTTGTCTTCCAAGGGATTTCGTGTTTATTGATTTTTGCGACAATACAGCAGCGTCTTTTTTACTTAAAATATTTAATAATCCAATTTAGAATTACTAACAAAAATGTAGCTTTATTAAAGAGTAGTAAATATATTTGTAGAATAATAAGGCGGGACCGGACGTTACTACGAGCCTAATTGGGCCGTATTACGTAAAGCAAAGCCATGTAACCCTTTATGTGATGGTAATGATGGTGACTATGTGTTCTCAGTTATTTGTGAGGGATACCGTGTCCCTTTTCGTAAGAGTTCTAGTCTCTTGTGGGTAAGAAATCAGTCCCCTTATGGGCCTTGGTGGTATGACACTCTATGTTACTCGTAATGATGGTTTGTTTTTGGAGTTGTGAAGGTCAATTTACCCTTTCTATTATGTACTTGCTAAAATAAAATTCATAAAATAACATGGCCAATGATAAAATTATGATGTAAATAAAAAAATAATGGAATATCGTCGGTATCACTGGTAGTTTATAAATAGTTTTTCAATGAAATTCATCATAAAAGTTTCCTTTTAAATTTTTAAACACATTTAGACGGAAATTATATAGGAAACATAAGATATTGGCAACTCCCGAAGGGATATGGCGATTTCCGAGATTTTCTACACTACTACGAATGCTAATTGTAAAAAAGCAGTAGGTAGTAAAAATTAGTAGGTAGCCGGCGTTTACATTATAAGTACCCTCAGCTATTATTAATTTAGTGATAATTATGAGCTGGTGGAGCCAGGTTAAATTAGCTTTATTAAGTAATAAGTCCTAAAAATAGTAATATTATCGAATTTTTTTCATCAATTTTGCCCTAACAAAATTACCTATTTATCATCTGTTAACTATTTCAACAAACTTCATTGTCATACTACGTTTATCAATATCAGTTCCAGAATACTGATAATATCAAGTTGGTTAATAAGTTTCAAACCAAGTATTGTTATTGTGGGAGGGGGAGCGGGAGTGGAAGTACAGTATTTTGGTACTTCTTCTAACTTATGCACATGGGTTTATGTTGTGCCATGGCTGTAATTGTACTCCACAGTCAACTAACGAATAGTCATTGAAGATCTTCATTATGTAAGTGCCATACTCGTTGTACACATAATTCAAAAGGATATCCGGGAAGGAGTTCGTCTTCAAGATCATAGTCCTAGTTGTTATATTTTTTGAATCAAACTTTCGCACTCTTATCTCATGGAGCACCGTCGATTCGCCCCTCGCATGGCATTTCTTTTTTGTAACGGTCTTTGTATTGAAAGTAGAAAAATCTGTCCTTCATATAGATTGAAATATATTTTAATATAACGCACCAGAAAATTTGGTGCTAACTGTGTTTAAAAACTATGCGCATTTCGGCTTATTTACATTTCAAAATAAAATATATTGGAACTTTCGACAACCTTTCTACAAAAGTCCCAAACATTTAGATAAACACTTATAAGCTAAGCCAATTTAATTATTATATTTTTAAAGTTCATATTAACATTTTAAACCATTTATTATAATCGTTACTCATTGAAACAGACTTGACGAAACCTTCGTTATCCGAACACCATTTACACATATTTTTTACCCTCTAAAGCCCTCTCCACTTATTTGCTTCCATCTAGCTCGCTTGTTGAGAACCATCTCAAACCAAGTGCTATTCGTAGCAATCCAATCTTCCGGGACAAGCCTCTTCCACTTAACACGAACTTCAGTGAGGTTTTTTCAGCGGCTGAGATTTCTCGTCTCTCTATACTACTTTTTGAAGATGCAAAAAACGTCATAAAGGAATCGATCGACTCAAAATGTATGCAAACCAGTAAAGTGTACTTAACAAGATCACAGCAAGTTTTCTTCCGGCATTGAAGAAGGGCGCTGAAGTTCAAAGAGATGCCTCTTTTTAATCGACTTTTACGACGAAAAAGGAGGAGTTTCTCAATTCTTCGGAATTTTTTTTTATGTGTGTTCATCGATAATTCTTTACTGAGTGAACCGATGTCGATGTTACTTCTTTTTTTCGAAAGAGATTACTTTAGAGATTTTGAAAGAGGGTCCCATATAAATATGATAACAATGTCATAATGAAGTCTAGAAATGAACGGTGGAACTCCTTAACGAATGGCAATAAATTAACTACTATTCAAGATATTTGCTACGGGTATTTGTTATTTTGCAAAGTAACTACACCACTTACCAGGTCAGGAGGGTCTGATGATAAAATTTGAAGGTGAACAAATGAACTCCTTAATGAATATTAGGAAATCAACCATGATTAAATATATTTGGCACTAGTAGTTGTTACTATGCAAAATAAATACACCATCGACCATGTCAGAGTCTGGTAATGCGTTCTAGAGTTAAACAATGTAACTCTTTATTGCATAGTAGTAAATCAAATATAATTCTTGAATGCAATAATATTTTCTACTGGTAGTTTTTACTTTGAAAAATAATTGCACCATCCATCAGGTCAGGGTCTGACGATGAGTTCTGAAGATTAATTATGCCACTCCTTAACGGACGGTAGAAAATCAATCGTGATTCAGTTACTTTAGTTATTACTTTTCAAAATCTGATATTTTACTTCGGATATGGAGAACAGAACTCCTCAACGGCTAAAAGTTGACCACTGGCGGTTACTACAGTCTCTTCAGTCTCCAGTGTTGGTGATAACCCAATTTTAGACAAAGAGGAAATTATCTATATGCTAGCTTTTGCCTGTAACTTTTAATAATTATTAAACATTAAGAAATAAAATAATTGAATATTAGTTATAGTGTGGTTATTAATATTATTAATAACTAAAAATTCTAAAATAAAATATCTTATAAAAAACCAACTTCAAAAAAAGAAGGTACCAAAAAGTAAAAAAATAATTAACTCAAAATATGTATCTACTTATTCGCAATAAATAACTAAGTTACTTATTTTTAAAGTCGGTGCCAGCACCGCCGATCCACTTAAGCAAATGTATAATGTTTATTATAAATACGCCCTTTATGAATCCATTTCCTATTGTGAGTACATTTAGTTAGAGTTTTAAGTTTACATTATAAATTAAATTATTAATTTGTTTAAGACAGTGCTGGCGCTGAGTTAAAAATAAGTAACTTAGTTATTTTTTGCGAATAAGTCGGTACATATTTTGAGTTAATTATTTTTTTAAATTTTTAGTACCTTCTTTTCTTGGAGTTGATTTTTTAAAAGATATTTTATCATCGCTATATACTTCTAAATTATCACTAGGACAAGCATCATAAGCATACGACGACTATATCATACGTTGACATATATAAGCATAGGACGTTTATATCATATATCGGAGATAAAGGAAATAACTAATTTAAAGGAAATACCTAATTTTATTCGGTCTAAAATATGGAAACAAAAACGTAATGATTATAGAGTAAAATAATAAAACAATTAGTAATACGTACAGTATTTTTGGAAGAATTTAGTTCGATATACCAATTAGTAATACGTACAGTATTCTTGGAAGAATTTAGTTCGATATAAAAATTAGTAATACGTACAGTATTTTTGGAAGCATTTAGTTTGATATAACAATCAGTAATACGTACAGTATTTTTGGAAGAATTTAGTTCGATATAACTATCAGTAATACGTATAGTATTTTTGGAAAAATTTAGTTCGATATAACAATCAGTAATACGTACAGTATTTTTGGAAGAATTTAGTTCGATATAACAATCAGTAATACGTACAGTATTTTTGGAAGAATTTAGTTCGATATAACAATTAGTAATACGTACAGTATTTTTGGAAGAATTTAGTTTGATATAACAATTAGTAATACGTACAGTATTTTTGGAAGAATTTAGTTCGATATAACAATTAGTAACACGTACAGTATTTTTGGAAGAATTTAGTTTGATATAACAATCAGTAATACGTACAGTATTTTTGGAAGAATTTAGTTCGATATAACAATTAGTAATACGTACAGTATTTTTGGAAGAATTTAGTTCGATATAACTATTCTCTCTTATTATATCGCCCTTATTATTACATATAAATGAAAATTGTTTTCCTAATAACTGAAAATACTTCGACTAATATATCGCTAACACGCTCAAAAGCAATATGTCAATACAAATTGTATGACACAAAGCGTATAAATTACCTCTAATGATACCTTTAAATAGGCGACGAAAAAAGTGATTTCTATCGAACAATAATAAAGGCAAGCAACGCTCACCAAGCAAATAGATTTTCATATAATTTGGCTCTTTAATACTCATCATAACTTCCTAGAAAATATCATATTTCTGACCATAAGTTCTTTTCAACTTCACATATTTCCGCTTTTCTGCCTTAATAGACCAAAAAATATTCATAATCGAAATTATCTTATTAGCAGATTTAAAGATTGATATACTCACAGCCTTGTAAGGCTCTGAAAGGTTACTTAACTTACTTATTCCCAAACATACCTAATCCTCTTAAGAAAAATCCTTTAATGTCGTAGCAGCAACACTTTGGAATTAACTGGATTCTAACGCCAGGAAATTATCCTCGATAAATGTTTTCAAGGATTAAGTACTAATTTCCTACAACTCCTGAACACTAGTCCTTTTTGTTTCCACCGTAAGTTATGTCAATATTTATATTATATTTTGTTTGCCTTCTTTAAATATGTTGTTATTATTTTATAATATTTTTTATAGTCTACCAACCAACTTTACTAAACTTATTGTTATGATTGACAGAAAGAGATTGTTCCTGTAACAATAAGTCCACTTTATGCATTTAAAATTAAAGTTTACAAACGAATAATTTAGATCAATAATTGCTTCTTATGTAATTTCTTCTTTATATTCTTAAATAACGTCGAATTTTCTTTATACCACTTTTTAATTATTTTCTTATCTCTAGACACTGGTTACTTTAGAATGACGAAACGAAAAGATTACTATATATTATAGAAGTTGGAATATGTCTGGAAAGTTTTGGAATAATTTTGAATTGTTTTTGACAAGTTGAAATATATAAAAGTATTTCTATAAATTGTATTTTTTTCTTTCTATTCATAAACTGCCTCGAGTCCTTTAATATTAAATTTTGAATTTTTTAGTACTCTATGAATAGTTTTATGACTTCAGAACAACGAAACGAAAAGTTTCCAACTATACGAGTTGGAATATAATATGACAAGTTTAGAAATATTTTTATGTTATTTTTGACAAGTTGGAATATTTATAAGTCAATGAAAAGGTTGAGAAAATGTTGTGGAGTGACAAGAAAAATGATGCGCTAATCTGGATTTCACTCTCAATTTCTTTGTTGTTTCGAGGACATTCAAAAGCTTTGGTATGGTGCTGAAAGAAAAATTATAGGAAATATTATGGGTATATGATGTGGAACAGATGTATGACACATCTGCATGCATGCATGCATTTCTGGAATGTTTAATAAAAAAATCGAAACGTGATGTGTTAATGTTTTATTAACGATACTGTTAATAATGTTTTACGAATTAATAGGACATGTAGATGTCCTATTAATTCGTAAACGTTATTAACATATAATATTTCTATAAAGAGCGTTTACTAACAAAATCTACGGTTTACACATTTTGTTGTAAGCCGTAATAATGTTGATGGCTGCGTTAAAATATCTTAAAAATAATTATTCTTGGTATAGTGATATTATTATTGATGAAAATAATTTACAATGTTTACCAGATAATGAAAGTGTTTTTCAACAAATTGTATTAAGAAAATCAAAATATTTCGTTTAATTTAAATTGCGAAGATGATGATCAGCATATATTGTATGATAATGTTTATGAATCTGGGCCCCAACGGTGACTTTTCAATGTAATCGAAACACAGTAAATAGCGTTCTAAATATTCAGGAAAAAAAATAATGGGTCTCGTGTTTTACCTTGGCCTAGATTCGATTAATTAATAAATTCACGTGTGATGGTAAAGGTGACCTTCGAGATAGATGAATTTGTAAAATTTCTAATAATAACTATTCTAAAGTTCTAAAACAAAATAAATAAGTACAGACGAATTAGGTGGACTTGAACCATTTATAATGGAGCTTCAGGTTATATTGAAACTGTAATTTATGGAGAAAATTATAGTTCATCTGATCAAATGCCACGACTGATAATGGTTCAAATTATAGTCCCTCTGTGAAAATTATAGTGATAATGGTTCGGTTTCAAAATTATTGTCATTCAACCTATGAAAACAGTAGGTGTGTTCCAATACCGCCCATAATTAAATTTTGGTAAAGTGGAAATACTAATTGTTACATAAAACAATTCCATTACAATTAGCTTTCGCAATTCTAATTCATAAGTTGCAATGTTTAACATTAAATATAGCAGTTATAGATATGGGAGAAAAAGAAACTTCTCTCGGTTTAACATATGTCGTGTTTTCAGGAGTAAAACATTAGAAGGATTTTCCTGTAATAGATTAAATGACATTAAAAACTCATATATGTTAAAATGTGGGAGGCGAGAAAAAATTCTTATGAGGAATTCAAGGCTTTAATAAAATTAAAATGTTTAAAGTAAAGAGTAACTATTGTTTCTGTAACATAACTAATGTGTCATAATTTTACCTAACAGTATCCATAAAAAGAATTTGTTAAATGACAGATTATTCGAATTTCAATATTTGATATTGAATTGTATATAATAATATAATGATTTCAAAATTTGTATCTTCCTACTTATAATTTTTATTAAAAAATCTTTATTTCGAACAAAACGATGTCCTATTAAAATTTTTCTTCTATTTCCATGTAATATATGTATATATATATATATATATATATATATATATATACATATATATATATATATATATATATATATATATATATATATATATATATAACCCCAACTGCATCCTGAAAGCTTTATTGTAATGGACGCGCATTAAAAAAACTCACGAGCCCTCACATAGCCATGCTTTTGCTAGTGTATATTAAAAAAGCCACAAATAATAATAATAAGTCACATCCGCCCAATGAGGGTTGCTTTTTCTGTAATATTTAATATACACAAAACCTCTTTATGCATAGAAAATACCAATTTAAAATATTAAACAGTTCGTCTGATGTTTTTCTACATCCATTTTAAGACACGCATGTTTCTATAAATTCTAGTAATGTTTTTGCTCTTTTTATCTTACTCTGTTTATTTTATGGGTTATTAACTTTCTACGTAGTTTCATTGTTATTAATTACGATATTTTCAATATCGTCATTAATAACTATTTCCAGCAAATACTTTTCTAATATTTGACTTATTATTGTACCATTGTATACTTTACAAGACAGGAAAATGCCTTGTAAAAAGAAAAAAGATTATAAGACAATTTGCTGAAACCTCGTCAATATACTAAACCGTTCTTTGTTCTTCTAATGATTAGGAGACGAATCATAATTTGGTTCTGCATAAATCACATAGTACCTCGAAAAACCCTCAATATTATACTGATTATTGAACTAAAATATACGGATTTTTTGCAAAAAATGCTCGTTATTTAAAGCAATATACGGGGTTTCCAATCTTTTAATTGAAACAACCATTTATAATTCCAATTAGTTTCTCCCAAAAGAATAAAATAATTTAAAAAACTATTGATCACGTTTTGTTTAATATCGATGAACCCAACAAAATGAAGAATATAAAAACAGTTAATATCCCGATATTAAAAATTGTATTACCTTTAAAATATAAACACAAAAATAAGCAAAATATGAATAATGTATAAATTTGTTATTCTTGCATCATCACAGCTAAAATTTAAAATGTGAAAATTTCCGCAACGCTCACGCCGTAGTTAACCCTTGCGATTCAACGAAAATTTATGGAAATAATTTCAAATCAATTCCTGCTCGAGTACAAATATAAACATTTTCGCTTTCAATAAAAAAGCAAATATATTTTGTCCATAAAAAGATAACATTCATGAAATATAGCCGTAAATCGGTACGAGCTTCGGTGGATGAAAACTGTTTTCGACGTTTATTTGTTCCAGATCGGAAATGTGCTGGCTGCCAGCGACACTTCTATACAATAACCGTTGTCATATTTTATAGCTTCCACATCTCTAATGTATTCAAGAGAAATCGGGAGAGATTGTGTGATAAACAGTGTATTACGTGATTCAGGAGCATTTATTGATTAGGATTTACAACACCGAATTCGCGTGTGAAGTAACTTTCTTTACAATGGTTTTAAGGAAAATTTACATCGAGTAAGTGAATGAATTGAAGGCGTTCTAAGAAATTATCCAGAATTGGTAAGCAAATTTGGGAATTTAAGGTTAACATACGTAAGGTCAAACTTAAATTTCCCAATTTGTTTAATATTAAGCGGTTCAAAGCAGGTTTAAAGCACATGTTATGAGTAATAACTCGTAATAATAAGAGAGTAATAATTTGTAAATAACGCACTTTTACAATAAAGGTGACGAAAAACATATTAAGCAAATAACATTTTTTCAAGGCAAAAACGGAATCATGATTTCGTTATATCCTGGCTGTCGCGTCCTTGTAGTTTTTAGAGTTCCATACTTATGTGAATTAAATTTTGCAGCCATATGATCCATATGAACGTATATTTGCAAATCACGTGCGTATATTCAAGTCGTAAAAGATTTTTTTTACTATATCTCACCATACGTGTAAACTAGGAGAAATTTTGACGTGAAACATCTTTTATTTCAGTCAGAAGGGTATGACTATCAAAAACCATACGTAACGAAACATATTATGGCAAAATCGCTTATAACTTTTGAAGTATAGCATTGTTTTAGTATCATAATTTAGAGCAGTCATTTTCTGAAGTCGCGTGCAGCAAGACTCATTCGGAACTAAATTTATCATCGCGCGCTGTGTTTAATTAGTTATTACTCAGCAGTCGCAGCAGATCGATTCGAGCGGGAGTGGTCGCGTTTGACAGAAACGACGTTATAATAGTGATAATAAAACTCATACTTGTGACCATTAGAAGTTGTAGAATTTAAAAGTGTTGTTTTTTTTGCAAAAACTGACGACTGCTCTACTATGGCGCCAATACGTGCGGTACGTGACGTACAAAACTGCCGTGCAAGAGCTCAGGTAGCAAGAGATATTCCGACCCTTGATGACCCGCTTTGACCTCGGCGGAACGTGTTCATCTCCACAGGGAACATGTTGTTATACTTACTATATTACACACGCTCTGCGCGTGCGCTCAAGTCGTTTTATATACTCCACTGCGGCTGCATCCCTGATACAGCTTATCCGTTATTTTTCCCATATCCCATGGAGTGGAGCACCATTCGATGGATCTTTTAAATTGATATTGTAGTTTTATTTACCATTTTACATTTTTATTTTTTGGTTGTGAAAAATTAAGCTTGAAAATAGCGTGCAATGTTTGTCCCTCCCTCTAACTAGCATCAACAATTAAAAAAAATTAACTTGCATGAAAAAATTTCAGAGATAAGCCTGCATAGACGATTTAAAAATAATAAATTAATCAAAAACTTGAAGTAATAAGTTTGCATCGAGAAAGATTAACTTGCATCCACAATTTTAAGAGATTTTGATGACTACGGAGGTCTGATTTATGCGTATTCTTATACGCATTTGTTGAATTTTTTTTATTTATTTAGGAAGGCATAAGTATGTTTGTACCATAATACATTTTACCAACAACAATAAACAGTTAGCTCATTCAGCTATGATATGATGAATTATAATATATTATTTGCGATGCATGGGTTCATTTCCACAAATGTAGCTCTTCATATCTCTGAAATAATAACAATCGTTTCTGAGATATGAATAGTTAGCTCATTCAGCTATGATATGATGAATTGTAATATTTTATTTGTGATACACGGGTTCATTTCCACAAATGTAGCTCTTCGTATCTCTGAAATAATAAGAATCGTTTCTGAGATATGAATAGTTAGCTCATTCAGCTATGATATGATGAATTATAATATATTATTTGCGATGCATGTGTTCATTTCCACAATTGTAACTCTTCATATCTCTGAAATAATAAGAATCGTTTCTGAGATATGAATAGTTAGCTCATTCAGCTATGATATGATGAATTATAATATTTTATTTGTGATACACGGGTTCATTTCCACAATTGTAGCTCTTCATATCTCTGAAATAATAAGAATCGTTTCTGAGATATGAATAGTTAGCTCATTCAGCTATGATATGATGAATTATAATATATGATTTGCGATGCATGGGTAACTCGTACTACGACGGCTTGTAGAACTCGTATTACGAGGGCTCCGTACACATCTAGGTATTCATAAACATTTAATGGTACATAATATTTCTATTAAACAGTTCACTACAATTTGGTTTTTCCTAAAGTATATATACGGCCTTCGATACTTTCACAGGTCTTCCACATAGAAATTATCGATTTTTGGATTTTTCTTTTAACTTGTACTATAAGATCGCCCATAACGCCGACTTCCAAGATTGTAAAGCCGACCGGAAGTGTCCTACAGGTTTTGTTGATAGGTAAGTAAGAATACGAAATTAAAAAATAAAAAGAAAACATATTATGCAAGTCGTTTTCTTCCATAATTCTATTAAGCTTATGTACATTGACTTAACATTTTTCTTATGTTTACAAACTCATTTTACACAAATTTGTCAAACTCAATAGGTGAAACAGTTTTCAAAAAAGATTACAAATAAAGAGGTGGTTTGACTAGGAACAGGAAAATGAAAGGACATTTGACTAGGGATTTTGGCTTAAAAAATACATCCACGAAATCTAAAAGTAGCTAGTAAAGTTGCACAAAAAGTACACAGTAAAAGAAGGAGATAAGTGTTAATTATAATTATCAATTACTACGTGCATAAGGAAAATAGTGTATTATAGAAATCTATCGTATGAAAACCTAAAAAAAATTCTAAAATCTGACCTAAAAAGGATGGTTTTTAGGCCTGTTTGGGAACCAAAACTCTGAAGTAAATTATGTTATGATGAGATATTTTAAGATGTCAAGAAGAATCGTTTCAGAGGTATGGAGAGCCACAATTATAGAAATTAACTTATGCATCGCAGAGAATCTATATAAGTACATAATAAAACTGTAACAGAGTGAACTCTGTACATGAAAAATATTTTAAGAGTAATTAATTTAGTATATAGAATAATAACAGAAGATAGAAAACCTATTTTTATAATCTTTGTCTGTATGTTAATTTGTTCTTCAATGACGCGAAAGCTACTACAGGGATTTTGATGAAATTTGATATGGTATAAGTTTACACTCTCGAGCAGCATATAGGATATATTTTATGTAGATAAAAAAAAACAAAACAAAAAAGTTCCTAATAACTTTTTTCATTCCAAATTTCACGAGAACAAAGGCGCGGAAATAGCTTAGATGTATCTAATTTTTTTTATTTTAAAGAAACGAATTTCAATTCTGTATGTTTTCTTTATGAGATTCTGTAAATGATTAAGTACCTAAAACTTTTATAAAAAATGGTCCATTTACTTCCAAAGTCGCAATGCATGAGTATATTTCTGCTATTTAGAGCCTACGTATCTGCAAAACGATTACTATATCTTAAATTATTTTTTTGTGATTAATACTTTTCATATGCTGTTGTTTAAACCACAATTGAATTTAACAGTTTCGGCCCTTCAAACTTTATGATCACTCTTTGAATTACAGTGTTGACCACCACCAACCTAGCTACAACCGCGGCGTTACTCGAAACAAACCAAATTCAAGTAAAAACCTGCTAAGCACGAGTAGAACGCTCTACGAGGGCTCCGTACAAATTTGGGCACTTATAAATTATAATTCAATATATATTAATATCTCAGGAAGGAGATATATTGCCTACTACATCGCTCATAGGCGTATATTTAAAAAATGCGTAATTCTACATAAAAATTATAAATTGTTAATTTTTGAATTTTTCTCTTAATTGCGCTATAAGTTTTTTTTTAATATTACGCCGACTTTCAATATTGTAGGGCGACCGGATGTGCCCTTATAGGTTTTGATGATCAGTCAATAAGACTATGGTAAAAATAAAGAAAAAAAATCGCGTTAAAGGGCCATATATTTTTATAGCGTGAATCAAGAAAAACTTAAAGTCAACCCTTGAAATTGACAGTGATGTGCTATCAGCAAGCGATATTAATTTCGACTTGATATCTCAAGCCATTTCTGAAAAAAAGAGCTTTGACAGACGACTGGACAAGTGAACTTATCAGGGTTCCGTTTTTTTTCATTTTGAGGAACGAAACCCTAATATCCGTTCCACGTTTCCCCCTATGTCCCTCCATGCATTTCGTATTACGACATAATGTTTTATGCATCGCCGACCACTCCCATTTCAGCAGAAAAACGTGATGACACGAAGACGATGTCTAGTAACATAAATCTTCTCTCCGATAAGATTTTTACATCTCTGAGGTATATTACATAAACGCATAGTAACGACTGATTCACACTAAGAACTAGATTATATAATATATATATATATATATATATATATATATATATTATATATATATATATATATACATATACATATATATATATATATATATATATATATATGTATATATATATATATTTATATATATGTTGCATTATTATCAAATTAAAATGTCGACATAGCTGTGACAAAAAAAAGGATAATGTAACTTTGAAAACTCTTAAATTGAGAAAGTTTTTGTACCGTTACACTATTTTATGTTGTAAATGGACTAATAAATTCGAATTTTTAAGTAAAATATATCAAACACGACAATTCATTAATGGAGCTAAATTATTAATTATATTACGATATCTATTATAAAAAAAAATGATAAATGTTGAGAAAAAATCCAACCCAATCCAATCCATTACGGCCAGCTCGAACATTCAACATTTTTTTTTTAACTTTTATCTTGTTCACAATAATTTTTAATAATTTCAGTACAGAAAATTAAAATTAGATAATTTTTGCTGCTATATTTTTATAAAACATATTTTAATTATATATAACACTCAAAGGTTTTTCTTCCATTTTTAAGACACATTGAAGACAAATAGTGCTTTCGCTATGTTTATTACTAAAACGCGCTAAAAATTATAATACTTGTTAAAAAACGCGTCAAAATAGGATAATCTTTTAAAAGTTAAGAGGTATTCTCGGCCTATTCAAATTCTCGCCTATATATAAATATTCCCCATATCATAATAATTTAAAAATAAAATAATAACTAGAAACAAAGTATGTACATGTTTAAATATTTCATTGAAATTCAGGTAATAAGAGTTGCGGCCCGTCCAAAGCCTTTTACGCTTAAGAAGTTATAAATGGAATATTGAAGAGTAATAGTGCTTTCGCTAAGTTTATTACTAAAACGCGCTAAAAATTATAATATTTGTTAAAAAAACGCGTAAAAATAGAATACCCTTTTAAAAGTTAAGAGGTATTCTCGGCCTATTCAAATTCTCGCCTATATATAAATATTCCCCATATAACAAAGTATGTATATGTTTATGTATTTCATTGAAATTCAGGTAATAAGAGTTGCGGCCCGTCCAAAGCCTTTTACGCTTAAGAAGTTATAAATGGAATATTGAAGAGTAATAGTGCTTTCGCTAAGTTTATTACTAAAACGCGCTAAAAATTATAATATTTGTTAAAAAAACGCGTAAAAATAGGATACCCTTTTAAAAGTTAAGAGGTATTCTCGGCCTATTCAAATTCTCGCCTATATATAAATATTCCCCATATAACAAAGTATGTATATGTTTAAATATTTCATTGAAATTCAGGTAATAAGAGTTGCGGCCCGTCCAAAGCCTCTTACGCACTGATGTGCCGCAGTAAATAGTCAAGTCGACCTCACGCCAAGTTCAGTTAGGGAAATTAATAAATTACACCTTAATTTCCTGCCGGGCGTCGTGCAACTTCGCCAAAATTATTAATATCCAGTCCGCTCACACCGACCTATGCAAAATTCATAACTTCCAGCCCATAGGCGGCGATGCGGAACAGAGCCACATTCTCGATGTTGCGCTTTTAATATAATCATTGAGGTCGTATCGCATCTGCAAATTCTTGCCATTTGCATCATAGTTATGGTGCACAACTTTATAATTTATGTTTGAGGTGAAAACTCTTGAGGCGCAAATTTTCTGAGCAGTGAATGAAACTAAACCGTCACTCCTTGGATCAGTGACGCTGAATAGGATAAACTCGGCTACCTTCCGTATCGACCAAGTGAACTACTTTTCTAGATGCACCATGCGCACTTTTTGATTAATATTTTATTTGAGAGTACTTTAATATCATAAGAGTATGTTAGATTGTATTTTAAAATGATAATCTCGCATTGTTCCTCATTCGCCGAACTAATATCCATCACATAACAAAAAATATTTCATTGAAATTCAGGTAAAATATTTTTAATACACACACACACACACACGCACGCACGCGCGCACGCACGTACGCACACACATACACACACACACACAGACACACACACACAGACACACACACAGACACACACACACACACACACACACACACACACACACACACACACACACACACACACACACAGACACACAGACACATTACCCTTAGAACATCCCCCTTAATATTTATATTTATCGCCCTGCTAATTTCATTTCTTTGGGCCACCGAACGAAGCGTTATCGACTAGATCACCACATTTTTTTGAGTGTCGAAAACAGTTTTGAATATCTTTTGAATTTGCCATATTAATGATCTAGAAATTGCTCACCATTTTGATATTAGCTCCACCAAGTGCCTATCAGGAAATGGTGGCCGGTATTAAAGAGGCGCCTAGGTGTTGTCAAATTACCTAGGTATCAAAATTATTAACTCCGTATTTCGCGATATGGAGCACGCAAGATCGGCCACCATTTTCCAGACTCTACGTGGGATACGTAGATTCTTACATTGAAATGGTGGCCGGTACAAAACAAGATCATCTTAGTGTCGAAATTTTGACAGCTCCGCCCCCGTCCTGGAGCATACCGCATCAGTCCCCATTTCTGATACGTATTTAGTACGAACGATTTGGAGATCGTCACTTTCGGAATTTTATGAGACCGTCAAAATTTACTACAGATCACAAAATTTGAACTTTTCACCATAAATTAGTACCAATTATAAGATCCTAGGTGGCAAATTCAAAGCATATCCAAAATGATTTTTGAAATTGAAAAAATTGTGGGCCTATTAAGGCAAAGACTCGACGACGGCGCAAATAAATAAAACACTTCGAAGATGGAATAAAGACAATTATCAATACGATGGGGAAAATGCACTTATAAAGTAGCAGTTTATTTATTAAACTAATATATTATATATTATTTAATATTCTTAGTGATTGCGTAAAATTAAAAACATTAAAAATTTTATATTTGATCCTCCCTCTTATTTAAGTTATTCATGACTGCCTTGAGCGTCAAGTACTTAAAAGAATGTGAAAAATATACTGTGGCACATATCCAAGAGTGAATATACCTGAGCTAAAACCATGTCATCTCATTAAAAGGTTTAATTTAGAGTTTAACGAGTTAAAAGATTTAATTTAACGTTTAGTTAGTTAAAAGAATGATAGAGTTTTTCCAGTTGCAAAAAAGCGAGAAAAAATTTTAAAATACATATCTCTTTTCACAGTTCACTTGTATTTGACACACAATTTACATCAATATTGAGGATATTAACAGAGTACAGAAGTTCCATATAACTAATTCCTAAGACTGCTCACTTTAACTGTACGGTACAAAATTAAAAAAAAAAACTAGTGTATTAGGTAAGAAAAGAGCAAACTTTAAATATCTGATTGGACATTGACCTTTAAGGACGACTTTACACAATAACACTTGATTCGTGACATTATTGCATACTTATTCCACATAACCACTTATTTTTGTTGCTATCATTCAATCATTTCCGTGTCCAGTACCCATGTCAAATTGAGAACTTCCAGTGATCAAACAAGCCAAGTCCTCTCGTGGTCTTCTTCAGACTTTTCCAAAAATTCAGAGATCTTTTAGGCGCGAAATTATACCGTTAAAGCTATTGTTAGCGAAATTTTAACACCTAACGATAATAGTTTATGTACAAATAAAAAATTGTTTTGACAAAATATTAATTAATCATTATAGTCATTTACATTTAACATCATTGCAGAAATAACTTCAAAAGAGAAAGCTGAACCTATTTTTAAACTTAAAAAAATGACATCTATACTTGGGCAAATATTAAAATATACTCATCTATAGAAAAAAACTTTTGGTTACTCAAAACTTTTTAAATTTTTATCCAGACTGTAATCTAAATTATGATCACACTTAAGATGTACATTATGAGTATAAAAAAATAATTTTTATGAAGTTACATTATTAAAATTATTTAAGTCAATCTATAATACCAAAAATCGTTACACAATACAGCATTTCTACTTTAAAACTAGTCCATGAGCGAAGATGTAAAATTCATATAAAGTTATGCCTAATAATAATTGATTGTTAGTTTTCGATTAAAATTTTAACACTAATATATTCGAATTCTAACGTCCAACACAGTCATATAGTGAAACCGTCGTACATGGTAAATTTCCATTTATTTACTGAATCTCACTAGGGACTTGCTGAATGATGCAATTCAGCTTAAAATGTAAAATTTTCACAGAGAATTTACTCCCTGAAAACATTTTTAGTATCAACGTAGTGGTAAAAGCAACCTACCACGGTTCAAATGTATTTTTTCTCGGCGCGTGAAACGCGAGTCTGCGCTCCCCGAAGCGACGTCAAGTGCATTAGGGAAATGCGACGCCGCCCGCCTTTCTTATTTACCGTAAGTTGCGGGACAATGCATTCTTCATAATGAGCGAGTGTTATCTACGGGTGTGCGCTCGGTTCTTATATTCTAAATACATTTAAACCTAGTGTGCACGGTACTATTATCGATGCTAGATAGCTCGCTTGAAGTTACAATAGCATTAGCGCAGAGGATTACGAAGGATTAAGATCACATTAGGTGCTTCGATCATCAAAACGATGATAGCCAATGTGCTAGTTTTTACACATATTTTCATGCTGATCGAAAAGATACACAAACCAGAAACGTGAAAAATGCGCGTGATCCCAAATTTGATTAAAAAATGAAATTTCAAACTAAGAGTCTTAACTTGATTTGTCAAATGGTCCAATAACTAAATTGTGATGTCACTTGATTTTGACACTAATATACGAAATCAACTTTTAAAACGACCACAATAAACATAATGTTTAATAAATCGATTAAGAATCGACTATAATTAAAATAATTCAACGCAATGAAACCGCGGGGCATAGATAGTTACCTTATACAAGTCAAAAGAGACTGGGAAAAAACATACGAAAATTAGTGCTGGATTCCGTACTGACATGAAACTACTTACTGTACGTACGTACGTACGTATGTGGCTTCCAAAACCTTATAACATCTGAAGGAAGCATCCGATTGACCGAAATTTCTTTGCTTGGAGGCGGTTTCCAACTCTGAAATTCGTCCCGCCCTTGAAAAATTTAAACCTTCGTATTAAAAAAACTAAAGAAAATCTAATTGAATTAGAACCGGATAAGACCGGATAGAGACCTGTCCTCTCCTTTTTAGTTATAATTGGAAGAGTATTTACGGTGGTAAAGGCAAAAAACTAAATTGTTGACTTGCCAGTTAGTCCTAAATCATTGTTATTTTTTCATAGTTCTATGGAGTTTAAATCATCAAAGAAAAATGGTACGCTTAATTTCTTTTTTCTTTTTAATCGATTGTCGAATTTACTTTAAATTTAGGTTTAAAACGTTACTTTGATGAAAGTTATGTTTGGCTTTATTTTTTCTCTGGCTCCCCCGTTTAGTTTTAATGGGAAAAACCACTCCTGTCGTAACTGAGATAAGAGAAAAATACCCATTTCTTTTTCTCTCATCTCAGTTACAACAGTACAGTCAGATTAAAAAATTGAGCATGTCTAATATCTGCGTACTTTCTATTAATATGAAGGAATTCACATTTTCATTTGACTGTAACGCTCTAGAAACTAGTAAGCATTTTTAAAATTGCCTTAAGTATTGGTACCAATGGCAGAAGTGTACGTTAAACATGCAAAATTGAAACAGCTTAAGCCCTTTATATACCTACCATCCATCTTGTATAATGACCAGTAGAGAGAAACACCACTACGTGGGAAAACAGATGGTATTACCGTTTTGTTCTTATAGCGGCGTCTCCCTCTGCTGGTCGTGCATGATGGATAGTGTACAAAGCGCCTTATTTGTTATAAACTAACCAGTGTCCATCAGGCCTGACGAGTCTTACGTGATATACAAAAATAATATATTTTAAAACAAACTTTTAATTTTTTATCAATTTGAACGTTAACAATTACAAGAGTATTGAGTGCATTAATGGAGTCTTCATACTTTTTTAGAAAAATGCTGTAATTTCCAGAAAAATAACGTGTTCAAAAAATAACTCATAATATTAGAAAAACTAAACGCGCTGCTAAATTATGAGAGACGCACATATCAAAACGTGTTAAAAAATAACAGTTACGTAGAATTATAATTTCATCATTTTTTTATGTTATTTATTCTGGGTTACAAGTCGGTGAAAATATAAACATATATATATATATATATATATATATATATATATATATATATATATTTCTGACATCTACATTATTTAATTTTGATTTCTAATCCCAAAATTAATTTTTTTCATTTTTCAAGAGGAATACAGTCGTCATAATACAAATGGAAACCGGGCAAGTCACATTTTATAGATTAAAAGCAAAATTTAAAAGTTTTAACTTTCAGCCGAATCATTGGAATTAACCACATTTTCAAAGGTCTACTGACTTAAAAAATATCCACACCCAAGTTGAATTGCGTGAGGAAAATTAAGTTAAAACTCCATCAATCAAATATTTCCATTTTATTAAAAGACAAAACTCCATAAATTAAAGAGAAATTAGAGGTGTACAACACTAAAACAACAATTAATTAATCAACAACATATTAGAGTAACGAGTAAATTAACCGTGACGGCTGGAGCAATATTTTCACAAATGAAAAGCGTCAATCGAGCTCTGAAATAATTCTGAGGAAAAATCAAAGGCAAAATTGCAAACCGCAAATAACGCCCACTCGAATCGATCAACAGTGAACCGAGTGCCAGTCACGGTTAATCAATCACCGGCGACGATAATTGATGAAGACGATGGAATAAAAGAGGATCACCTCGCTCGCGTCTCGCCGAGGGCGGACGTCTGTCGGACGGATGGACTTACTAGCGCGGCCAGCTACTCCAGCATTTGCCGGAGGATGTTCATCGGCGATAAGCCGACATCATACACTCCATTGACCGAGAGCAGGAGCAATCACTTAATCACTTGCCCAAGTGAACAGGGCACTTATCAATTGTAAATGTCCGTCGCAAACACAGGTCAAGCTTATGAGTGTCAAGAAGGTTACTTTTACATTTTCCCGGTTTTTGCGAATTACATTTATTTTCTTATGTTACCGAATACATTTTTTTAATTTAATAAATGACTGACTTAAAACCTATTTACTAAACTTTTTAATACGAATATCTGAACGTAGAAAAAATTAACATTAAAATATATATTATTTTAAGTAAAAATTATATGCAAACGAAAAAAAACCATTAGCAACGAGTCGACGTCAAAAAAATTGCAGAAAGTTGGCTCTCATGTTGTTATCATTACAACGATTACGTTGTTTGACAGTTAAAAATTGTGTGTTTTAAGATATTCTTTTGAAGCGAATTTTTGTGTTCTTTATAACCGGTTATTAGTCGGGATTATATTGTTGAATATATATTTTTTTTAAATTATGCAATGTGTAGTCTTGTTAAAAGGACCCGATAGTCGAATAAGACCTAACTAGACATATGTTCACGGTGTGTTTGTTCATTATTTGTTTTTTTTACAAAAGCAGATGTTCCCTAACTTTTTTTCTCGTAGACTACGTTCAAAATTTCACTGATTTCGTGAAACCCCTGCTGCTACATTTCTACCATATTCCCAAATCCAAACTTTTTTTTTCACGCCAACGTAGACCCCGTCGAGGCCCCGTGGACCCCTGGCGGTCCACCTGGACTATTTTAGGAATCACTGGTATACAGCAATACTTTAAATTTTATAATTTTGTATTCCATCCGGCGAGTAAAACAATTTTAAAAAAAATTAGAGCAATCACACCGACTCTTGGCTGCACTACATGCTGATATTTCTAATCACACTATCTCCACCGAGAGTGTACTAAAAAGTAATAAAGGCGCACCATATGCTGCAGAACTTCTGCACATATTCGCCTTGCCAGAGCAGTTACGTTTTAAAGTTCTTTATGTGTTGTTACATATTGTGCTGTTTCCAACATATTGTATTTTTAATTCTGTTATATTTTCGCTCTCATGTCATAGAAAATACTAGAATTTTTCTCTTAGTTCATGCAGTTGCACTAGATATAGAAAATTATTATTTCTCATATAAAAACAAGAAAATAACATAATTTTATTATTATACATTTGAATGTTGTAAACATTCAAAGCGTATGAAATATTTCTGTTATTGTCCCCAGACTGCAGTATGTATGGTTTTTTTATTGTTTTAATTTGATTTATGTACACTTGTAGGTAAAATTATTTTAATCTATCTATAGCTAAACGGGATATCAAATAATTTCCATTTAAAAATATGAAACAATTCAACTTAGTAACAAGAATTTAGTGTCTCTTAAACTTCGAAATCATCTTAGTAAGAAAGTGATAAAAAAATAAAATAGCAGTCACTTTTAATTTAAAAAAATACGAATTTGAAAATCGACAGCTAAACGAGATATCGAATAATTCCCGTTTAAAAATAAGAAAGAATTCAAGTTAGTAACAAGGATTTAGTCTCTCTTAAACGTCGAGAGCATATTAGTAAAAAGTTATAAAAAAAATAAAATAGCAGGCACTTTTAACTAAAAAAAATACGAATTTGAAAACCGACACCTAAACGGGATATCAAATAATTTCTTTTTAAAAATAAGAGAAAATTCAAGTTAGTAACAAGGATTTAGTCTCTCTTAAACATCGAGAGCATCTTAGTAAAAAAGTTATAAAAAAATAAAATACCAGCCACTTTTAACTAAAAAAAATACGTATTTGAAAACCGACACCTAAACGGGATATCAAATAATTTCTTTTTAAAAATAAGAAAAAATTCAAGTTAGTAACAAGGATTTAGTCTCTCTTAAACGTCGAGAGCATCTTAGTAAAAAAGTTATAAAAAAATAAAATACCAGCCACTTTTAACTAAAAAAAATACGTATTTGAAAACCGACACCTAAACGGGATATCAAATAATTTCTTTTTAAAAATAAGAAAAAATTCAAGTTAGTAACAAGGATTTAGTCTCTCTTAAACGTCGAGAGCATCTTAGTAAAAAAGTTATAAAAAAATAAAATACCAGCCACTTTTAATTGAAAAAAAAACGAATTTGATATGATAAAAACACTTAGGATGTCTAGTTTAATTTCTTAAGTCTTTTTAATTTTAATTTTTTTTACTAATAGCTTAAATGCTCTATATCATTAGTCATTTTTTTCGTCAAACGACAGTAATATCCATCCATTATTGTTCCACAAAACTCCGCATCATTCGACTAGAACTAATCGTTCCTTATAATTTTCTATCATTAAAATTTCAAATTAAATTTTTCACTTTCGTTAGCTAGAATAATTAATTACGTATTTATTAATATTTTTCATAAAAATCCGTAAGGGCTCGCACCAAAAGCGTTCTATGCACATTTCGGCATTTATTAACATTGAAGCGTACATATTAATTTTTCACAACGTAAATATACGTTCCTTATAATTTTCTATCACTAAAATCTCAAATTGAATTTTTCACTTTCGTTAGCTAGAATATTTAATTACGTATTTATTAACATTTTTCATAAAAAACCAGTAGGGCTCGCACAAAAAGCGTTCTATACACATTTCGGCATTTATAAACATTGAAGCGTACATATTAATTTTTCACAACGTAAATATACGTTCCTTATAATTTTCTATCACTAAAATCTCAAATTGAATTTTTCACTTTCGTTAGCTAAAATAATTAATTACGTATTTATTAATATTTTTCATAAAAAACCAGTAGGGCTCGCACAAAAAGCGTTCTTTACACATTGCGGCATTTATAAACATTGAAGCGTACATATTAATTTTTCACAACTTAAATATACGTTCCTTACAATTTTCTATCACTAAAATCTCAAATTGAATTTTTCACTTTCGTTAGCTAGAATATTTAATTACGTATTTATTAACATTTTTCATAAAAAACCAGTAGAGCTCGCACAAAAAGCGTTCTATACACATTTCGGCATTTATAAACATTGAAGCGTACACATTAATTTTTCACAACGTAAATATACGTTCCTTATAATTTTCTATCACTAAAATCTCAAATTTAATTTTTCACTTTCGTGAGCTAGAATAATTGATTACGCATTTATTAACATTTTTCATAAAAAACGAGCAGAAAGTCTAAGCAAAGGTAGCTTAAATTATGATTTTGGAATCATCGGTGTAGCTTTCTTATAAGGAAAGAAATATGTTTTTACGTCTTTTAAAAATTTAAAATATGTTTTTACATCTTTTAAAGGCAATGTAGGTAATATATTTATGTTGTAGAAAATGAATATTTATCAATAGTTTAATAAAAATACCATATACCTTTAGTGCCAAAATGTGTACATAACACTCATAGTGCAAGTTGCACTTGTACTTGACAGGTTTTTAAAACGTCTTTGCAAAGGATTTCCACAGCGTCGGTTGGACACATTACTACCGAAGAAATGGTTCTTTGTAGGCCTGAGGGTTTGGTACCTTGAGTGAGACAAGGTATATTTATCATAATCTTTATCCCCGTATACGGAAAAAATTAAATATCTTTTTAAAAACAGGCGAAAAAAAATATTAGAAAAACACATAGAATAACTAGTCTTTATTGCGACTTAAAAGAACTTTACCACATTTTGTTACGGTAAATTGATAATTGATATAACAATAAATTAAGAATATGTGGCAAATTGATAGAGGAACCGATAAAATAGATGTAAAATGTTTTTCGTTGAAACTGAAAGAACCTAAATATCAATAGCTATACAAAATAAACTTTCCATGTATACTTAACGATGGATCTTTTCAAGTTTAAATCTACGGGAAAATATGATCCTTAATAAACAGCATACCTGCACCGGCGTCTTCACGTAATACTCGGTGTCATTAATGACAAGCCTGAAGTCCTCCCTGAGCAGCGACTCGATGGAGTCGGAAGCGGCGCGACGCACGCGGTCGGGCGCGAGCACCGCGGCGCGCTCGACGCCCGCATCCTCGGCGCGCAGCTGCCGCAGCAGGTCGCCGACGCTCTGCGAGACGGGCCGCAGCGTGAAGCGGCACCGCTCGCGACGCGACGGCAGCGGAATCTCGGCGACGGGCAGGCCGCGCACGTAGCGCACCACGACACCGTCCTCTGCAAAGAAGCGGGAATTGAAAAGTGTATAACGGCATGATAAAAAAATGTTGCGATAGCAGTTTGTACAAATCCCGCGAAACACTTGTTAGAATCTAAAAAATTATGACAAACCTGTTAAGCACGAGTAAAACTCGCACTATGAAGGTTCCATACACATTTATACAGTTATGAACATTTAACGGTACATAATATTTCCATTTAAATTATTAACAAAATTTAATTTTTCAGAACGTAAATATGTTTGCCTACTTATCCTTCACAGGCGTATATCTCATAAAAATGTATAATTACACAGAGATTGAGAAATAATTGATTTCTAGATTTTTCCCTTTACTTGTGATAACGCATTGTGTTGATAATCCATCGATATAGAGTTTACTAGGGCTTTATGCTCCCGGCTGCTACATGATAGGACGATGTCATAGTTTATTACACTTGCCTAAAGAGCGCACGAATATCCTAAAGCGTTCACTTACCTTTCGTTTACTTAAAAAATTCAACGCAGTATTGCGAGATGCATCTAGTCCAAAGATTGTTTTATGTTCCATTGACCGGTTCAGAAATGGGTTTATGGTTGCTTGGTAATTCACAACCGATCACTAGATGATATTTATTCCAATTCCTATGTATTTCTGTCTTATTCCTTAATGTTATTACTTTTGTTTTTTATTAATTATAGTTTTATAACCTTTTGTTCTTATGTTCCTTCATATGCCCAGCGCTTTAGGTAAACCTGTAAAGTGAATTTATTCGCTTTTTGAATAATTTTCGCTTTAGGTAAACCTATAAATGGAAATGGCCAAGAAATAAATTTGAGCGCCATTAACTAGTTTCTTGACATATAAAAATTCATTTCATTAACTAACATTTTACTACAGCATTGCAGTAATTATCAACTGTAATTATATTTATATCTCTGTACCACATATAGACCAACTTAAACAAAAATAACCTAGCAATTGCGTAATCGGGCAACTAAAAACTAATAAATTAGAAAATACCCGACCTTCATTAAAAATAGAATGGAATATTTTCCACGAAAAATAAACTTTTCTAAGCATCCGACGTCCATTATCCTAATGTGGCGCTGAAAAAACACGCACACACCAAGTGGCTCTTTTTACTATATTATTCGGGACTCTCCAAGACTTTTGTATAACATTTTAGTTGGGATTAAATTAAGCGCCGCGCGCAATATAACCGCTTTATTACAGATGTGCGCTGGCGACAATGTGGCGAGTCGTCTATTCCCATCGTATCGCGGCCGGATGCGAAATGTTTCCCGCGATATTTTGCCGCAGCACTCAAGTCACGCACTTTACGTAGTTTAATTCGTGTTTAATAACAGTTTTTCGAGAGTCGGCTTGGGCTCGTTAAAATAATTTTATGTCACAAACGCGATGTCCTTTTTCAACGGCAAAAATTTTATTCGATCACAAACGCGACGTGACAGAAATGTTCGTAATCCTCACGACGTTGCGGAAATTTGAATCAGGCTTTTGAAGTGAAAACTTCTTTTGGCACACCTTATGAAATTTTTTGAGAGGAAAAATTTACGAGTATGCCTTTCGTTACAAGCGCGACGCGTTTCGGGTATATTCGACGGTAGGCCGAGTACGGCCGAACGGTTCGAGGCGTTTCGTGTACAGGCACTCAGCGGTAAACCGAATACGGACGATGAAAAGGAGTACAGGTGGTCGAGTATAGTACTGATTGCGGTTAGAAAAAACTGTTAGTACGTATCACGTAACATCACGCGCTTTGCGTATATTTAATAGCGAACGGACCGTGTATACCCGAACGACAGAGTAGCCGAGCGAGGGCGAGTATGTATATATGTATATATGTGTATATATATATATATATATATATATATATATATATATATATATATATACACAATTACAAACGTGTTTGTGATCCATAAAAGTGAGATGGAGTATATACGATAATTTCATTTTCTTATATTTAATTATTTATAAATATTTCTGTAACTTTGTCATCGTCTTTCCTTTTAAATTGACTCCTTGTTAGCTTTTCATTGCATATTTATGACACATATTTTATAAACTATATTTTTTATTAATTTCACAATAAACGCTCTTCAATTTGATTAAACCGTTCGAGGTAGAAACTTACAATTTGGTGTAGTAAAAGTCCGTTACGTCACATAAATCTCAATAGATGAAACTCAAAAATATTTATATATACACGATGTTCGAAAATAAGTGTCAAACAAAGAAGACGTTATTCTTTGAGTAAAAAGTAGTTGTTAAAAAAAAGTTTAAAAGATGACTTTTTTTTAGAAAATTTAATATAGAATTCATAATTATTTGTCATCTTTTTCATACGCACGATATTTGCGTACATTGTTCATTCGCAGTACAATAACCCGCGAACAGCCACGAAGACCATCGCCACTGCGGGTAAACACTGAATTCCGGGCAAGTATTGGATGTATTAAAGAGAGTTATGTGTAATATTTTTTTGCACCCCATTAGAAAAGGGCGTGTTTAACGACAATTTATTCCTTTATAGCCAACGAATAGAGTCATTATTTGTCCGACATCTATTCCCGAACACCATGTATATACGTCAAATGGAATTTTCAACAATCGTGAGTCATTAAAATTTCAAAACTATACTTTGCAGAATTTTATGTAAGGTAGTTTTAGTAATATTGCTGAAAATATATAAAATCTTCCCACCTTCAAAAACATTTAACTCAAAATTAGAAAAAAAAGCATCGCTATCAGAAGTTTAGTTTAGCGCAAAATTATAGTAAATATGCATTTGGACAATAAAACACGGTGAAAAATAATATTAATACTTATAAATAGATTAATACATATACTGTGTGTCTTTATATGTTGATAAGTGCCAAAGTGTACACGCAACCCTCGTAGTGCGAGGTTTTTTACATAAACAGATACAGGACATTTGCAACGACTTCCCCTCTCTCCTCTCCTTTCATTAAAAATAAACATTTATATATATATATATATATATATATATATATATACATATACATATATATATATATATATATACATACACATACATACATATATATATATATATATATATATATATATATATATATATCTGCTTTTTTTGCTAAATATCAATTGAGTTTTCCATTTGAAGCATCTGCTTACATAATTTCATAAACATAGTATGAATCTCTGGAAAGTGAACTACGACAAACGGACAAACGAATATGATAAAATTATATGGATTCAAGTACTTAAAAAACATAACGGAATGAAAATGTAACAATTTTAAATAAATCTATCTTTAACAACAATTTGTATTAACAACGATAATGTAACAACAAAATTTCCAATATCACCCTTTAATTATAAACAAAAAGGAAACATTTTTTCATAAGAATTCCATAAAACACCCTAAAAATTATATTCAGGCCTCATCACTCATCGCAACGCGTAAATTGAATTATGTCCCCTTCCGTCCCCAACCCATTAGTATCCACCCTTCGTGCTCCAAGCGATTGCCTGCCAAAATCACAGCGCCCACTTCCAACACCAGTACAGCCGGATGACGTATTTTAATCACGTAATCAGTGCATTACCTATCGAAAAAAGAGACCTCGGTTAGAGATTTTCTCGTAAAAGAAAAGCGGAAGCGTTCCTAACGTCGAGAGGAAGTTGAATGAGTAATTTTAATACCAACGTCAAAAAAACAGTTACAACTAATAATATTTTTGTGGACGAATACAGTCGGAGATTTATAGGTTAATTATGGATCCGTAGGTAAACTAGAAACATTTGTAGTTTCGATATGTCCAGATATTTGTCTATCCGTCTCTATGTCAGAGCTGTTTTATGTCACAGATTATTGGTGCCATAAAGCTGAAATTAGACGTAGCTAAACATATTTATAAAGCTTACAAAGTTATGAAATTAAATTTAAAAATAAACACTTTCTGGGATATCGCCCCGGACGGGGCGGGGGTTGTGATGAATGTTTTTTGGATACCCCAGGATATAAGATATCGTTGAGTAAGTCTTCCAAAGATATTGAGTGTGTCATAAACACTTTTTCGATATAGAGGTACGTTGACGAAATACTAAGCTTTAAAATGGTCGTTTTTAAGGTTCCGTAGCCAAATCACTAATGCGGAATCCTTATAGTTTCGTCCTGTCCGTCTGTCTGCCTGTCCGCATATCATAGCCATTTTATTCGGAGACTATTAGCACTATATAGAAAAACTTTGCATGGCAGGTGTCTTCTATGAACCGGTATACAATGAAATAGTGGAATCATGAAAAAATAACATTAAAAGTGGCACTCTACATATAACTAAGGGATGAAAAGAAAATCCAGAGTACATAGGCGCGTGGGGTATCGTTCGATAGGTCGTTTTAAAATAACTTTTTTATTTAAATCAATAGTTGGTGAGATATGCGCTTCTAAAGTCTTAAAAAAAGGTGTCCCGCCCTTCTAACTTCTCAACTAAAGTGTGTAAAATTCTGAAAAAATAATGAGAGTAGAACTTAAAATAAACTATCAACAATATATATCATATTGTGAAATTTTTGAGATATGGAATATTTTCGGTACCGACCGCAGCAATAACTTTGTCACACTCTTCACAGTGTCTTCAAGAAGTACAAACTTATAAGTTTAATATTGTTCGTTGCTACGGAACTCTTCGTGCACGAGTCCAACTCGCATTTGGCCGGTTTTGCTATGTTTGAAGCGCTATGTTTGAATATTTAAAACATAATCAAAATAGCAGTGTTTATAAACAAATAAAAAGGTAAATATCACAGCCAAGTAGGCTTTTCTAGTTTACAATAGTCAATCAATTTATGACATGTAGCTGGGTCGATAAAAGTTCAAAGAAACTCGATAGCAGTTATTTTAAAATGTAGGTATATTTGTAATGCCTGTTAAAGGTACAAATAGGCAATATATTTATACACGTGTCCGGAAATAAGTGTCGGACAAAGAAATACGTTATCCGTTGACTGAAAAAATAGTTGATTGTCGTTAAAACAAAATTTTAAAAAATGATTTTTTTTTGAGAAAATTGAAAATAATATTCATAATTATTTGTCATATTTTTCGTATACGCGACACTTGCGCACATTGTTCAGCGCCACTCGAGGGGAAAACCCGCGAACAGCTGCGAAGACATCGCCACTGCGGTTAAACCCCCGCACTCCGGGCAAGTATTGTGTGTGTTAAAAAGAGTTATGTGTAATATATTTTTTGCACACCATTAGAAAAGGGGCGTGTTTTACGTTTTATTCCTTTATAGCTAACGAATAGTGTCTTTCTTTGCCCGGCATCTATTCCCGGGCATATACATGATATTTACGTGATAAGAAATAATATTATTAATATATGCACCATGTTTTCACGCTTGTGAAATTTATACAAGGCAGACGGATAAATTTACATTGTGAAAAATTAATATTTTAAAAATTATAAAAATAAATATTGAAAAATTAATAATTATATACACTTAAACGCTTATGAGTTCTTAAACGTGCAAGGAACCCTCGTCACGCGAGTTCTACTCGACAGATTTTTACTTTTAGGTTAGTTTTGCCTTACGAAAAGGTTTGTATTTTCATTAGATCGCACTAGCAACCAATGTTTTGCTAAGGATGCAACTGATTGCACAAAAATTACAAAAAAAACAATGCTGTTATGACATACACAAATAAAAACACAATGCAAATAAATAAAATGCGTAATAGTGACTTTTACGAACGTTTATTAACACTTTGCGTACTAGAATTGTTTTCCATTATATGCGAAAAATGTCGGAGGTTTTTATAGGTTTTGCAGATGTGCGGGAAATGCATTGTTGCAAGTCAATTTTAAAATATTCTTCTACAAAATTTTACATATTACATACACTTATTTTTACACATTATTTATTTGTAGTTTTCCGAGATAAAGCGAGAAATGCGGTGGCGCTACCGGTATTTATACGGATATATACGGAAAAGCGCAACTGCCACAGAGTTACAAACGCGCGTTATATATGCTAAGGCGATCGCACTCGACGGAACAAATGTATATGCAACAAAAGGCACATGTGAAGTTGTTTGCGATACACTTTGCTAAATAGAAGGACATAATTATGCCAGTGCTTCTAAATATGTATATTTATTGTGCAAAAGAAAAATAATTTTGGAGGTTATTGAGGCAAACTTGAGAGGAGTGCGATCGAGTTTTACGCACGTACTTAAAAGGTTAATATCGATGTAACAATGGTGATTAAACAATGATGAACGCTGGTCAAGCAGAATATATATATATATATATATATATATATATATATATATATATATATATATATATATGTTATGTAACTTAAATAAATATTTTAAAACAGCCACTTATTTCTATATAATTCATACATGCTCCATTTTGACATAGATTTGCTCACGGTTTAGCTTACATGAACTTCTTTTCTCATGTAATTGTTAGCAGCGGTAATCGTATCAGGCAGATCGTTGACTTTTTTTAAAATTTTTGTTTTTAAACCTTTTATAATAAAAAAATTGTGCGTGTCAGCTCCGACGCGCGACTGGAGTTTACTCCTTAAATACGATTGTCTTGGAATGTATAAAATACATAACACTGTATATAAATATAATTATCAATATCATTTAATGTAAATGGAAAATTCTTTAATAAAAAACGCTGACAATATAATTATTTTCAAGTAAAACACAAATGAACAAAATCATATTTATACAACAAAATTAAAAACAATCAGTAACGTCAGACTAAGAAGTTAAAATTAATAGACACTTTTTAATTTTGTAGGATAGAAGACACCAAATATTTATACACAATGACATTTAGTGATTGCATCTTGATATAAGCGAACGATAGTAAACTATGTGTGTCGCACTCCGTCATAGCGATTACGCAATAAGAAAATTGATATCTCACTGTAAAGATGCGCAGGAATGTTGCGCGGAGAGGCCATCTAACGGTTACACTTTTTTTAACGCCCTGATTTTACTCCTCATAAAACTTCATACCGGGCGCTATATATGAAAATCGATTCTTAAGGTGTAATCTCCAATAAAATTTACCCCGTATAATAAATAAAATATAACCCAGGTTTTCTCCTCAATTCTAAGTAAAAAAATAATGACATTATTTTTGTTTCTTCCATTTTACTCCTAAGACCCTAAATTGTCCAAAATTGAAAACAGTTTAATAGAATAAATTTAGTGGTGTACCGGATTCGCCGTTTTGTCATCTTGGATTAATACGATTTGTTCTCAATTACGATTTGCTTTAAATATTTTTTTCACATTAATGTTATATTTAGATTTCTGGAAAGTTACAACTTATCGAATGATATTATTCAACAAAAACAATCTAGTTCCATCATACTTAACACAACCGTTACAATACGCGTTATGATATACATAAGTAATCTTTCCTGTGTTGTTACTTACCACGCCTCCAAATTAATTCATCGACTCAAAAGCTCGAGTTTGTTTTGTTAGGAGCTCGTATGTAACGACGAAATGAGGTCTCTAGATACCGATACTTACGAGTATATTTACCTTTCTTTGTGTAAACTGTAACGAGTAGGAAGGAGCTGATCGATTTGTAATTGAGACCAGAGTTATCTGAAGGGAACTTGCGCACTCTAATTGATTATTACGAAATATTTGCAAGAGTTTTAAGTAACGAATAGTATATATTAATTAAATATATAATAATTAATGGCAGTAGAATGTATATAATAGCGAAAATGTCACTTAATATTTTCATTATCACGAATTATTAATACCTTTATTATAATTATTAATTTTTAAATCAATCACCTACGTAGAAAAATAATTTTTTAATAAAAATAGTTGTGATCAACGCTTCATTTCATAAAATGAATCGGTTCGTAGCATTTTATAACCTTACTAAATTGGTTTGCGGAATATCTCTCGTTTCCCGTGTAAGGAGAGGGCAAAGACCTAGTATTATCGCCACATACGACAATATAATGCTTCATTTAATCAGACGTACCTACTGTAATCCACTATTACACACCTAAACAAAAAAGTACTTTCAATATATACTACACCTTCTACCCTTATTAGAAGTCTCTTGTTCATCCCTAAAACTGCAAGTCTTTCAAATTCGGCTTTAAAAGTGTTGAGCGGTTAGAATCAATAATATATATTAAAAACTTGAACATTACCGTCACATGCGATAATATACTGCTACAATTAACCTAATGTTCCTATTGTAGCCCAGTGTTACACACCTAAACAAAAGAAGTATTTTCTATATCAATTACAGTTTCTACCGCTCTTAGAAGTTCCTTGTACATCCCTAAAACTGCAAGTCGTTCAAATTGGTCTTTAACAGTGTTGAGCGGGTAGAATCAATAATATATATTAAAAACCTGAACATTACCGTCATATGTGATAATATAATGCTACAATTAACCTGATGTACCTATTGTAACCCAGTGTTACTCACCCAAACAAAAGAAGTATTTTCTATATCTATTACAGTTTCTATCGTTATTAGAAGTTCCTTGCACATCCCTAAAACTGCAAGTCGTTCAAATTGGTATTTAACAGTGTTGAGCGGGTAGAATCAATAATATATATTAAAAACCTGAACATTACCGTCATATGTGATAATTTAATGCTACAATTAACCTGATGTACCTATTGTAACCCAGTGTTACTCACCCAAACAAAAGAAGTATTTTCTATATCTATTACAGTTTCTATCGTTATTAGAAGTTCCTTGTACATCCCTAAAACTGCAAGTCGTTCAAATTGGTATTTAACAGTGTTGAGCGGGTAGAATCAATAATATATATTAAAAACCTGAACATTACCGTCATATGTGATAATTTAATGCTACAATTAACCTGATGTACCTATTATAACCCAGTGTTACTCACCCAAACAAAAGAAGTATTTTCTATATCTATTACAGTTTCTATCGTTATTAGAAGTTCCTTGTACATCCCTAAAACTGCAAGTCGTTCAAATTGGTATTTAACAGTGTTGAGCAGGTAGAATCAATAATATATATTAAAAACCTGAACATTACCGTCATATGTGATAATTTAATGCTACAATTAACCTGATGTACCTATTGTAACCCAGTGTTACTCACCCAAACAAAAGAAGTATTTTCTATATCTATTACAGTTTCTATCGTTATTAGAAGTTCCTTGTACATCCCTAAAACTGCAAGTCGTTCAAATTGGTCTTTAACAGTGTTGAGCGGGTAGAATCAATAATATATATTAAAAACCTGAACATTACCGTCATATGTGATAATTTAATGCTACAATTAACCTGATGTACCTATTGTAACCCAGTGTTACTCACCCAAACAAAAGAAGTATTTTCTATATCTATTACAGTTTCTATCGTTATTAGAAGTTCCTTGTACATCCCTAAAACTGCAAGTCGTTCAAATTGGTCTTTAACAGTGTTGAGCAGGTAGAATCAATAATATATATTAAAAACCTGAACATTACCGTCATATGTGATAATATAATGCTACAATTAACCTGATGTACCTATTGTAACCCAGTGTTACTCGCCCAAACAAAAGAAGTATTTTCTATATCTATTACAGTTTCTATCGTTATTAGAAGTTCCTTGTACATCCCTAAAATTGCAAGTCGTTCAAATTGGTATTTAACAGTGTTGAGCGGGTAGAATCAATAATATATATTAAAAACCTGAACATTACCGTCATATGTGATAATTTAATGCTACAATTAACCTGATGTACCTATTGTAACCCAGTGTTACTCACCCAAACAAAAGAAGTATTTTCTATATCTATTACAGTTTCTATCGTTATTAGAAGTTCCTTGTACATCCCTAAAACTGCAAGTCGTTCAAATTGGTATTTAACAGTGTTGAGCGGGTAGAATCAATAATATATATTAAAAACCTGAACATTACCGTCATATGTGATAATTTAATGCTACAATTAACCTGATGTACCTATTGTAACCCAGTGTTACTCAACCAAACAAAAGAAGTATTTTCTATATCTATTACAGTTTCTATCGTTATTAGAAGTTCCTTGTACATCCCTAAAACTGCAAGTCGTTCAAATTGGTCTTTAACAGTGTTGAGCGGGTAGAATCAATAATATATATTAAAAACCTGAACATTACTGTCATATATGATAATATAATGCTACAATTAACCTGATGTACCTATTGTAACCCAGTGTTACTCACCCAAACAAAAGAAGTATTTTCTATATATATTACAGTTTCTATCGTTATTAGATATTCCTAATACATATCTAAAACTGTAAGTCTTTCAAATACTTTAATAGTGTTACAAGTTTTCAAAACCCATTATTCTACAAAACCAGCCTGACATAATTTAAAGATTCAAGTGTATTCCTGGTCTGACTAGAAGATGTATTTAAGCGAATTACAAATGGGAGTGTTTTAGACAGTCCGAACTTGGCTTCAGTTCTTATATAAAGTCCATTCAGCGCCTTTGTGCGCTTACGGAGCGCCGTATCGGAAAGGAAATGCGACAAAGCGCTCCTTTAATGTAATTTAATCCCTCTGTCGGAAAATATCTTGTCGTTGTCGTTAAAATAACAAATTAAACGAGACAATAATTTTAAAATGTATATTCGTTGAAATTTCCGCGTTCGAAGTGATATTTCTTTACTTGGATCATAATGTATACATATATACGGTGTTGTTGGTTAAATTAATCGAAGCGTAATGAAGCAAATGACGTCAAACTTTCCTTATATACTAATCAGATGTCGCTCAAGAAGTAACCTGTCAGAGTAGTATTTAACGGGATTGCGGTTATCTTAGGTTTAGAACTTTTCAGCCAGCCCTCGTATATATATTTTAAAAATAAGTAAAATAACAATTATTATCTTTAATATTCTATGATGTTAGCTTTATACACATGGTCTTATACATATACATAAACATTAAAACATTTCACGATATTGAGGGTTCAAATAATTAATTTATTTAAAATATAATACTAATTAACAACGCCACCTGTGGTCTGTAATTCAAGTTTCATAAATAGTTATATAGAAATATTTACGTACATTGACCGACAGATGGTGTTGGATCGTTTAATATAACGGAAATAATAGCTGTTCCGTATTGTGAACGGTGCTGTTAGTTATGATGGTAACAGCGTCTTACCATCATAACTAGCACAGTTCTATCCCTGCCTAAGCTCATGTGGTACCACAAAAAAAGTGTTTGAGTTAAAAAACAACTAATTTTAACTGCTTTCTTTTTGCCCCTTATTAAATTATGAAATCCTCTGTTTGTTTCGCTTTATCACCGTCTGCCTCTTATGAGATTAAAAAAAAATCTGGCAACACTTTAACGAACGTGTACTTCAACCGCCATAAAGTAAACAACCATAGTGACGTATTATTTAAATATATTCTAAAATGTCTCTTTTTACTGTTCCATTGCCTAATATTCTCTTTTTAATTTCGCAATATTCACATTACACTGTTTTTGCACACTTTACTACTTTTTAGCCCTCCACGCGTGTCGCCCTCTCTCTCACTCCTCCACACCAGTACGAGTGGTACAGTCCCATATAATATTCAAATCGCGTTCAGTCTCGAGCGAAATCTCAATCGCAACTTGCTACTCGGCCTTGTGAATCAGGCTGTGTCCGCGGCGCCTCCGTCTTGTCTAAATAAATATTAAGTGATTTTTATCTAAGTAGCAACACTCAGCGCCACGCGGAGCGCCCGGCACCGTTAGCAATTACGGACGCGCGTCCGGAAAATGAACTTCGCCAGTCGAGCGTGGGGCGAAAAAGTTTCCATTTTCTTCAATATTCCGAGATTTCACCGCCTCCGGATAATTAGAGTATTGTGGTACTGGCTTCCCTCCGAAGATGTTTTGATAACATAAAATTGTAACTATCAACTTTAAGCTTAATATAGTGCGAAATTATGTATTTTTGTTTATATGTAAAGAAAGTGATTTTAGATTTGTATCAAGAATGTAGTTCGAACATCTAAAATAGTTTGATCACCATTTGTATCAGAAGAAATGAAAGAAATTCTTTTTCGGATTACAACAAATTAATACATATTTGGATAAAGTTTTAACTAATATTCGACTTATAAACAATAAAGCTATTAATTAATATCTCAAAATTGATAAAGAACCATTACCTGTCGTTATGCTGTACGCAATCTTAAAAATTGTTTTAAACGAAATTTATCCCTAAAAATATGTGTAATGTTTATCACTGTCCCAACTTGGATTTTTTGAATAAAGACATAGACACACAAATATTTGTATGCATGTGTCGTTATTCGGCTTTATCCCATAAACGACTCAATCGATTTTGATAGAATTTATCGATATTAGTTTTCATTCTCCAAAACTCCAAAGAATACATTTTGAAAGTATAAAGACATCTTTTCATTTTGGTAATTCCAAAATGAAACATTTTGATATATAGTGCGTGACAAAGAACATGTTTATTATTCATGAAAATGATTCTGTGCATCAAACAGAGTAGACAATGTTAAGAAAAAGTCTTAATCGTTTTTGAAAAAAATACTGTCAAAGTTGCGATACGAAAAAATAATTTACTTTCTTCACAGAAACATGCTTCAAATATACTTACCCTGTACACACGTATACAGGTTTTGACAAAGAACATGTCTTTGTATTAATAATGCAGGTGATTTGGTGGACTAAACTGAGTAGAAAATCTTTTAAAATTATATGATAATTTTTCACCGTTTCTGACAAAAATCGCTGTCAAAGTTGCGATTTCGACGTAAAAACAATTTACTTTCTTCACAGAAACATGCTTCAAATGTATTTATCCTGTAGATAAGTATACAGGTTTTAACAAAGAACGTGTCTTTGTATTAATAATGCAGGTGATTTTGTGGATTAAACTGAGCAGAAAATCTTTTGAAATTATATGATAATTTTACACCGTTTCTGACAAAAATCGCTGTCAAAGTTGCGATTTCAACGAAAAAACAATTTACTTTCTTCACAGAAACATGCTTCAAATGTATTTATCCTGTAGATAAGTATACAGGTTTTAACAAAGAACGTGTCTTTGTATTAATAATGCAGGTGATTTTGTGGATTAAACTGAACAGAAAATCTTTTAAAATTATATGATAATTTTTCACCGTTTCTGACAAAAATCGCTGTCAAAGTTGCGATTTCAACGAAAAAAAAAACAATTTACATTCTTTTACAGACACGAGCGTCAAATATACTCAGTTTGATGCACAAGATGCACTTGCATAAATAATAGAGACGTTCTTAGTCTGGTATATGATTTGGCCTATGATTAAAAAATCGTGTGTTATCTTAGGGAAATAAAAATAATAGATAATAAATAAAAATAATTGACAGAATTCATTTGATTAGTCTGCGAATAACAATTTTATTTCGGTCTTTAAATAAAAAAAAAGTGAATTAAGGTATAAAAAATACGTCATTTTGATATACCCAGCAAGTCTCCATGAATTTACTTTGTTTTTAATATCCAATTTTACGAAGCCGCAGATGATAGCTAATTAAACATAAATCAAATTCTTCGTCAGTTATGACGAAGAATATATAGAAGATGTATAGAACCAGTGTTAATCTATCAAATTTACGCGGTTATTAGAAATATATAAATATATATATATATATATATATATATATATATATATATATATATATATATATATATATATTCATAAAATAGTAACGAAAATAAAATGCTATGCAATGCTATCAAAACATTAAAAGATGACTAAGAAAAAGATAAATAATATATACAGAAAAAAGATACTTCAACTGAGAATTAATTCGAAATTAACATTACTGATGAACGTAATGTATGTAACGTTTCTGATGTACTCTAGGAATAAGGAAAGTGTTTGAGTTTCACAGGAGGGTTACTATATTTAAGAAATACTTAGGCCAACATTAGGCACTCAATTTTATTGAAGAAATATTGTCGGATTAACGTAAGATTGATCGTTTAACTGTAATGATTGAGGGATTATTAAGGAATTTTTAAAATTATACGATCATTCTTTCCTCAATCCTTCAGTATTTGTTCAATATTATTGACCGTCTAATCGTCACCACACGCTTCTGCGACACGAATCCATTGACATCGCATGAAAATGTTTTTTTCCTATATAGTTTGGCATAAAAGCGATCGCCAATCCACGAAAGCGATCGCATCTCACGAAAGCGATCGCCAATCCAAGAAGTACGCCTACGTCACAAACATATAAGTAGACATATAAATAAAACCACATTTATATATTTACTGTAATAAATATGTAAATCCGGCGATCTCATTACTACGGGTGCCATCTCTCTCCGTCCAAAGGATTAAGAGAGAGATGCGGAAATTAAAGTTAGGGAGGTATGAGTTTTACAGTCAATTTTGAATTCTTAAGTGAACGGTGAATGTCTGGTATCGGAATAGACTTCTTCGAGAACTTGGCAGCATAAAAAGTGTTTGGGTATAAGAAGCACGACAAGATTCTCAGAAGGTCAGAAAAGGCTATAAATCTATCAACTAGATAAGTGGAACTGTAAGGACTTTTTAAGATATTGTAAAGTAGTGAAAGTATGTAAATATTGCCTTCTCTCCCAGATGTGACCAAATTTTCTAAGGTTGAAAATGTGATGAATGTCTTTGAAATTTGTTAGACAAACGTTCTGAAAGATCAAGATAACACACATCTCCATAGTCCAGTAGAGACAACAGCAGTTTTTGACAAAGGGGATTTATAGTTTCAGGGACAATGAAATATTGAAAACGTTTTAGAAAATGTATTCTGCTGAAAACTCAACGGCTGACATCATTTATTGCCGATCATCTAAAATATGATAAGTCATTTAGATACACTTCTCATAGCTTACGTGTTAGATGAGAAAACCATCCAGCGTGACATGCCCGAATTTTCCCCTGGCGATTGCCTTCGTGAGACAGAGGTCTAGACGCGCAATTTCGTTAAGTTCGTATTTGTCTCGTATGATTGTTATTATCCACTCCATTTTTAGTTCGGGGTCCTTTGGGAAACGTTACTTTAAACATTAGGATGCACAAAAAGCTAAAACGCAACCTGATGGCATGAATTTCGGAAATGAACCACTAGAATTAAAAGCACGTTATAACGCATTAACTTCACGTCAAGGATAATATGGTTATAACGCCTTAACTTCACGTAAAGGATAATACGGTTATGATGCACTAACTTCACGTAAAGGGTAATACGGTTATAACCCATTAACTTCACGTAAAGGGTAATACAGTTAAAACGCATTAACTTCACGTAAAGGAGCGCTCTACTAGTGACAAATTTTAAAACTACTTCCGAATACTTATTGTGTAATTAACGTAGATTTAATCTATCAATAATAATAAACTATGAATACGCTTCTGTCTTAACGTAATTCTTTTATCTCGTTTCCTCCATATAAGGCTTTTTGCATTATATATTAAAAATTGTTAATGTTACATTGTTGTAATAATATTTTCTACAAATCAAATTAAACTTCTTCCAATCTTTCATTTCTCTTATGCTCCTTCACTTTCAATTGTTCACAGTTCATAAGTGCCTGAACTTCAGTGGCGCAACACCTTAGGGTTAACCCTGGACTTTAAAAAAAAATCATTTCCAAGCTATTCTACTGTGTCTATAACAGCCGTGGGCCAGTTCTTGAACTTTAGTATTTCTAGATCCTTTTCTAAACAATTCTAAACAAATCTCCCTCTTGCTCTAACACACGTAGATTATGTCGAAAAAAACGGTTACGTTTCTCTTTTCTCCATTCTAATTATGTACCCAGCTCATTCCATTCTTTATACTGTTAAGAAGTTTCTAACATCAGCTTCGCTATGAGCCTTATAGAGCCCAGAATGCATCCTATATTACTCTCAAAATTGCCTCCTAGTATACTTGTTAAAATTTTCCGTTAAAATATTGCTAACATTCTTTCCCTAATTGGACAAGGGTTCAAGCTTCAGCAGTATAGATCACAACAGGTCGTACTAGACATCTGCAGAGAAGAAATTATAATTTTATTTTACGAATCTGGATTACAGATATTTCCGCAGGCTACGAAAGTATCACCCAAGTAAATGGCTGAACTACTTCTAAACTTTCATTAAGCAGACAAATACTTTTCCCAAATCTGCCTAAGTAATAATATATACAACGGCACTTAAACTTAGCATTATCATAAGTAATTATATAATTGCAAACGATTTTATGGCGAATAAAAAAATAAATTACTTGATATAATGTCACAACAATTACTCCCCAATTAATTTACATAAATACTTTTTATACTTCGATACACACGGGCGATATATTTAAGTTTCATACACATATTATTTAAGAAAATGATCCCTTTGTGAACCTCCCCCCTAAAATATCACTTACCCCACAACAAAACAACCCCCAAAACATCACGTAAACGCATCGCATACAATATTCACGCAAACAACTCGCTCCAAATAAATAAATCTATCAGAAGACGAGAAATACGGCGAAAGTCCTCTTAAAAAAAGTTTCGCTCCACACGAATGTGAATGTAAATGCGGAAAGTTCGCAATGCGCGTCGCGAGATGGAAAACAGTGGAATTCCGTAATTTATATCGCAGTATGACAGTTTCAAATTATTTTCTCGGTTACGGTGAATCTTAACCGACGCACATTACTCACAAAGTTGCTGTCTGAAGTCGTTTAGTGAGAGTAAGTATAAGAAAACTTCTTCAGAATGACAAGTCGGAAACATTGAACATCTAGACAAGTAATATTTTAATTTCCGCACGGCTCCGACTTGATAGATACTAAAAAAATTCGTATATTTTAATAGATATAGGACTTCACAATTAAATGAAACTACGTGATGTAGTATTATTTCTACTTTCTTCAAGGTCTTTACCACGACCTAGGTTTCGTTGTATTACATATAGGACTTGTTTAAAAAAACAGTGGAATTCCGTAATTTATATCGCAGTATAACAGTTTCAAATTATTTTCTCGGCTACGGTGAATCTTAACCGACGCACATTACTCACAAAGTTGCTGTCTGAAGTCGTTTAGTGAGAGTAAGTATAAGAAAACTTCTTCAGAATGACAAGTCGGAAACATTGAACATCTAGACAAGTAATATTTTAATTTCCGCACGGCTCCGACTTGATAGATACTAAAAAAATTCGTACATTTTAAGATATTCAAAATCAAAATAAGAATTTGCAAATATTCATGTAGGTAATTCTGTGCATCAAAGTGAATATATTTGGAACGTGTTTCTATAAGAAATTTAATGGATCCCTTTTATTATATTTTTTTGATTTGTCTTGAAACTTAACGTAGTAAATATGAAAAAAATTAATGCGAATCGTTTCAAATATCCATGTAGGTAATTCTGTGCATCAAAGTAAATATATTTGGAACGTGTTTCTATAAGAAATTTAATGGATCCCTTTTATTATATTTTTTTGATTTGTCTTGAAACTTAACGTAGTAAATATGAGAAAAATTAACGCTAATCGTTTCAAATATTCATATAGGTAATTCTGTGCATCAAAGTGAATATATTTGGAGCGTATTTCGATAACAAATGTTAACAGATCCTTCTATTATATTTTTTTTATTTGTCTTGAAACTTAACGTAGTAAATATGAAAAAATTAATGCGAATCGTTTCAAATATCCATATAGGCAATTCTGTGCATCAAAGTGAATATATTTGGAGCGTATTTCGATAACAAATGTTAACAGATCCTTCTATTATATTTTTTTTATTTGTCTTGAAACTTAACGTAGTAAATATGAAAAAATTAATGCGAATCGTTTCAAATATCCATATAGGCAATTCTGTGCATCAAAGTGAATATATTTGGAGCGTATTTCGATAACAAATGTTAACAGATCCTTCTATTATATTTTTTTTATTTGTCTTGAAACTTAACGTAGTAAATATGAAAAAAATTAATGCGAATCGTTTCAAATATCCATATAGGTAATTCTGTGCATCAAAGTGAATATATTTGGAACGTATTTCTATAACAAATGTTAACAGATCCTTCTATTATATTTTTTGATTTGTCTTGAAACTTAACGTAGTAAATATGAAAAAATTAATGCGAATCGTTTCAAACATCCATATAGGTAATTCTGTGCATCAAAGTGAATATATTTGGAGTGCATTTCGATAACAAATGTTAACAGATCCTTCTATTATATTTTTTTATTTGTCTCGAAACTTAACGTAGTAAATATGAAAAAAATTAATGCAAATCGTTTCAAATATTCATATAGGTAATTCTGTGCATCAAAGTGAATATATTTGGAGCGTATTTCTATAACAAATGTTAACAGATCCTTCTATTATATTTTTTTCATTTGTCTTGAAACTTAACGTAGTAAATATGAAAAAATTAATGCGAATCGTTTCAAATATCCATACAGGCAATTCTGTGCATCAAAGTGAATATATTTGGAGCGTATTTCTATAACAAATGTTAACAGATCCTTCTATTATATTTTTTTTTATTTGTCTTGAAACTTAACGTAGTAAATATGAAAAAATTAATGCGAATCGTTTCAAATATCCATATAGATAATTCTGTGCATCAAAGTGAATATATTTGGAGAGTATTTCTATAACAAATGTTAACAGATCCTTCTATTATATTTTTTTTATTTGTCTTGAAACTTAACGTAGTAAATATGAAAAAATAATGCGAATCGTTTCTCATTTACTTTCAAAATTAATTGAACTACAATATTTCTTAATTGAACTACAATACCCACCACTACACCGTTCAAAGATATCGTAAAAACGTCACTAATCACAATTCTCTTTTCAAAGACTATCATCATGCGGATAGGTACCGACTGACTCTTACGAGAGGAAATACACTATATACAGAATTCTACAACTTCTACAGTGTTTTGAATACTGACATATCACGGTCTTTCGTTTATAAGCCTATAAGTATTCATAACCAGGGCTGGTTAACCTTTGCGCGTAATAGGTATATAAATAAAAATACAAATATGCATTCGGATCGCATTATGTTTTGTTCCTTTTTGAAATCGATTAAAAAGGAAAACTGACTACATTAACTTTAATAGTAATAAGAATAATTATATATGTATACAAATTATATTACTTTCCATATTAATTATGTTACTAACCACTTTGAAGTTTTGACAATAGCTGTTTATTGAATTTATTTGGCGTTAATTTTGTATAAATCAATTATTCACAATTAAATGAAAATACAAGATGTAGTATTATTTCTACTTTCTTTAAGTTCTTTACCACGACCTAGGTCTCGTTATATTACAACATCTTCAGGAGGGCTATTAGCAAAGATTTTTGGTTAGTTGTTTAGTAAAATTAAAAAAAAACTATTAAACAATAACGCTAAATCATCGAAAAAACACAGTAAATTTGTTTAATTACTAACACGGTATTAAACATACACAGGTACAGAAGGAAAAAGACGCTCGTTCTCTTCTCGTTTGTCACTTTCCTTCTGTGTGTTGCCCGATATTTAATAAAAAGATATGATCGCCAGAAGCGAATTGAAGCGGGCGCCGACGAGCAGAAACTGAAGTTGCTGGCGTCAAGTTATTCTATTCGGCTGCCGTCAGCAGGAGCCATTGAGGCAATAGGAACACGGCACAATAGCTAACTATTCACTCTAAAGTGATGTTAACTGGCTCTGGTAGCGACGTGCACTGATAACTAAATTATATGAATGTTATCGTATTAAGGATCTCGACAAGAATGTTAATAATTTTATGGCAACGGCGAAAGAGTTTGATATCAAAGATAAAATCAGTGCATAGTTGCAAACGAAAATATCAAATGAAATATAAATATAAAAATATCACTTTGAAATAAAAATATCAAATGCATTATGTTTGATTTACGCAAATGGACGTAAGTGTCGTTTCTAATTACTGAAAATTCGTTAAAAAACTTGTTACTATTTCATCGAAGGTTCGCGAGGCAAAATAGCTCGGAAAATATGCTAAGATAGTTAAGCGTTTTTAAAAATAAACCGGTTGAGTGCAAGTTCGAACTTGTACGTTTAGTCTTTTAAAAATATTATTGGGATTGGATTGGAGCTGAAGAAAATATCTTCTTAAATAGCAAATGGTTTAATTTAAAGAAATTATATGGTGAATTGCGAGATGAACTCCTATACGAAATTCAGCCTGTTTAAGAGTACGAGAGTGGACTAGTTAGACTCACTATCGACAAGTTGAACACAAAAGGCACGATCTTCGATAGAATCAGTTAACTCTTTAGGACTAAAGAGCTTGCGGGTTTAGAGGTTATCAGTGAGTTTTTTTATCTCGAATCGTTATTGACTGACCGGAGAGGAAACGGACGATAAATCGGTGTAGAATCGTTAGTCAATGGAACGAAATAAGATTGAGATCTTTGGGATGTGATGCTGAATAAGGATCCTCCGCATACCATCCACGAGTGTCTTTCAAGGACACAACCTTCAAAAATGAAGAAGACGATAGACGACGAGAGGTTTACTGTGATTTTTTGATTAAGTTACTCTGATTTTAGTACTAAGAAATTTCTTTAAAAAATTCCACTATATCTTAAATACATGCACTTTTAAAAATTACTATTTTATTTCAACGTATAATTTAAAAAAAAATTAATTCTAAGTAAACAAATATTTATTTCAAATGTTTGACCCAAAACGATTCGTAAAAATCGCATCTTCCAAGTGATTAGGCTAATAATTTCTGACGCAATGTAATAAATGTTGCCAAGCATTAAAAAAATTGCACGTATGATGTGAAAGCCGTTTTACGTCATTCCGTCCTTTTATTTATATAACCTATACGGATTAGTACAACTGCTCATTACCACAACCTATGGAAAATGTTAGCAATAACAGTTACGGAATGATAGTCTGGCTTTACTTGTCCAAGCAGTGACAGTCCCACGAGCATTTGCTGATGCAGCAAAGCCTATGGGTAATTGCCAGTAAGGTTCTTAACGGGGATAAGAACTACATTCCTTTGTTTTAAAATATTTATGCAATTTATACTGAAATTTATATTTTTGCCCAACGGGATCTAATGACTAAGCCTCTGCCGTCCGTCTATCTATCTATCATGTGCTGCGTCTTTTGAACCCTAATAGGTAGACACTTGAAACTTTCACAGAATATGTGTTACTATCCTAACCTAATAAATAAGTCAGTAAGTCAGATCCTAAAAAAGGAGAATGTATTTATTTAAAATTTCTTGTACAGGGGGTCGACCCTTCTTGTTCAGATGCCACAAACAGACGTAAAACTTGGGCTGATTCTGGTGCGTACTCTATAGTTAAATAACAAATAATAAAGCATAGATAACTAAGTTTATAACTCAAAACATTGACGGTCGGCACGCCACGTGGCGCGGCGGTTGCTAGGCGGTGTTCGCTGCACAGTGCGAGGCCTGTGCCGACCCGGAGGAGGTTCCATGGTGAACCAGTCCGCAGTATTATCGACGGAAAAGCTAAAGTTCTAAATTCTACATTAGAAGATAAGAAGAAATAATAGACTTCTGTTGTGACTTGCAAATAACTGAAAATATTTTACCAGTATCTTTTCAAAAAGGTATGTGTGGCAGATGTAATTAGCCAATTGTTTTAAAGATTTTTACGAATCATGTGGTGCTCTAGCATCTATCCTGTTATTTATCAAATAATTTGTTAATATTGTGCGGTGGCACGGAACCCTCCGTACGCGAGTCCGACTCGCACTTGGCCGCTTTTTTCCTCAATTACTTACACTTTTATGCAGTTAATTATATATATTTGTCTACAAATATTCATTTTATGTAATTAAAGGTCAAAGGCCAAAGGAAATAAAAGTGCAATATTTTTAATGCAGTCAAGTTGTTTACAAAATGACAACTAAATAAGATGACAGCCTCACTAAAGAAACAATGCTGAGTTGTACTTGTCCATATCTGATTGTATAAAATTTAATCTTAATGTTAATTTTTAAGATATTCGAATTATTTTAGATCGAACGACATTAAAATAAATTTACTATGTACTAGGTCAATCTACCGTCAACTACGGTCAAATAACCTTACTGATTTTGTTGGGCTGGACCAACAAAATCTTTAATGAAACCTCTACTTATTGCACAGAGAGCACTGCAACGTCAGACTATTGTAACTCCATAAATGTTACTAACAAGACTACACAAGAATAAAGACTAACAACGACTATACAATGTTGGTCAACAAAGCCACAGTACGAGAGCCAGTACGAAAGTCAGACGCAGATTGCTACTACAATCTGCAACTAGAATTGAATAAGGCCAAAGACAATATTCATTTACTATACAATGAACTAACCAAAGATACCGGGATACATGACATGACACTTGACGTTTTAAAAAAGATGTTTACGAGCTGGTTACTGCGTGAGGGAAGGAGCAGGCCCGAATCCCTAATCACTGAATAAATTAAACACAACGTCAGATTCGATCTATAAATGTAACGGAATAGATTGGTGTGTATATGTGTTTCGGCGTGTGGGCGTGAGTGAATTTGAAGATGAGTATTGCTGTCTAACACTCGTGCTTAATGAACAATTAGATAAACATATTTTACTTGTCTAGGCGAAATTACGAGTTATATTTCACACAAGATCCGCTCTCATTTTATAAATTTGAAATCTTGCTGTGAATTGTAGAAATTAATACGTTTCGGTGTGTGTACATGTGCGTGAGTGAATTGTAAGTGAAATGAAAACGAGTGTTGCATTTATTTTGGTGTAATAATGTATAAAAAAAATAAAAATCATGTGTGCAATTCACACGTGGTAGAAGTGAAACCTTCAAAAATTTTAAATTTTAATTTTTAAGTTTAATATCAATTTTTAATTTTGATAAAAACTAATATAATTAGAAAAGTTTTTATAATTCCCCCTCCCCTGGCCCTTCCCCCCTCTCCCTCCGGACACAATTCGTTTCATCGACTCCGAATACAATTCGTTTCATCGACTTTCAAATCACAACGATGCTATACTGTCGCTTTTTCGTTTCGTCGCTTTTTCGTATCATCGATTTTCAAATCACAACGATGCTAAAGAAGTTTTCACTTCAAAAAATATTAAAAAACTTATGTGACAATATGTCCATTGTAGGTATGTTAGTGTAGATTTATATATGTATGCGATTTCTATCAAACACTTGTGCTTAATGAACAATTAGATAAACATATTTTACTTGTCTAGACGAAATTACACTCTCATTTTATTAATACGAAATCTGGCTGTGAATTCTAGGCATAAATACAGGGTTTAATTTATTCTTGTTCTATCTACACTTTCGTGTTAAGCACCGTTTATTTTTTAGAATCACTCGAAATGAGATAAACTAATTATTTCATATTTCCATATTACTTTCACTGGAACATGACACCATTAATTTTTTTGTCCAAAAATAATGCAGTCTGAAAAATCGAAGGAGGGCTTACTTTTTAAACACGGACAGCATTGACAAATGTCTATGTCTGCACATACCGCCCGTACAGGCGGGTAATTATTATAGTCATATTCGTAAATAATAAACGACGATAGAAATATCCACCAGTCGGTGGTTTATTGAGATGTAAAAGCGTTACTAACGGAAAAAATGCTCCCCAGCATTTCTTAAAGAATTATGGACATTCTTGTATGATGGATTTCTTGAAGTATTATGGACATTCTTGTATGATGGATTTCTTGAAGTATTATGGACAGTGTATAGAGACCGGTGTTAAATGTGTTTAGAACGAGGTAAGTTCAATGTCTATTGATATATATTAAATATTAATCTAAGGTTAATTGTGTTTATTTTCTGTGTTCTCCAAATGACCACGTAAAAAGTAATACAAACGATATATTTTTATGAAAATGGCTTTGTCATTGCGATAATTAAATTTTGATTACCAAAATTCTTAAACAATTTTCATATATAATTAAATTACGTAAGGGATACGGACTTTAAATCTATGATTGTAACCTAAGGAGAAAAACGGTAACTTAAGACATAATTTTTGTGACATTTGTAGAAATTTATACAAATGAAATACCTCTAGATCTTACGAAAAATCCTTTACTGTTTAAGCAGCAAAATTTTGGTATTAACTGGATCCTGACACCATAAAAATATTCCGGACATATATGTTTTCAAGGATCGAGTGAAAAAGCCCTTCTTCCCCTGAACCCTAATCGTTTTGCAATTTTGTCCTTTCCTTCTTTCATCCTAACGTAATGTTATTAAATTGTTTTGTATTAAACTGTTTTGCCTTTTTAAACATATTATACAAGTCAAAAACATATCTTTTATGCGTGAAGGTATCAGTTGAAATTAATATCAAATATTTACTTTCTGCGGTCCCTTGGAGCTGTAAAAAAATCAATCTTCTAAGTTACATATTTTGACGCTCGAAAATAAATGAAAGCCTATAGGGTACTTCCTGTTGACCTAGAATCATAAAATTTGACAAGTAGCAAGGTCAGACAGCACAAAATTCAAAAATTGTTAATTTGTAGTCGCATCACATAAATTTTATTATTTTATTCTGTAACATTTTTCGCAGTCCATAAACCAATTTTTTTATTGTTATGGTTGACTGGAATAGATTGCTTCCATAGCAATTAGCATGCGATACGCGTGTTTTACATTAAAGTTGCCAAATAAACAAAATAAGTCAAACACAATGTACTCCGTAAAAACACGCGTTCAAAAGTCGTCTAAAAACGTTATACCTTACATAACTCCGTCCTATCTTTACCATCTTACTTTCCCTCTTCAATTTGTTTTTAATGTGTATTTTTTCAATCTACATTCATGTAACAAATGTATTTTTGGAAGTAAATAAAATCTATATTTTTTTAACAAATGTATACTAGAAAATATTACTAAATATCTATTTAATACTTCGTTTTATTTCTCAAGATTGAAAAAGGTTTCAACTAAAGGAGACCGGCAAAAATGGGCCCAGACGTCACAGAGATAAAATATAATTTTAAAAAAAGACTGGTATTTTTAGAATAAAAAAAAAACAAACAATTCAATAATTGACAATCAGGAAAGAGGAAAAAATACAATTACAATTTGTAACCATAATACGAAACAAAATAAAGCTATCTGCATAAATGCGCATAAATTATATTTTTAAAATAACAAGAATTATTAATTGGAAATGAAAATTAAAAAAAATTTGTACAGAATACGTAATAACTTTTTAGAAAGGATTACAAAAATAATCAAAGCTTCTTGCTTTCTTTACCGTGTAGTCATTGCCTAAATTAATTAAAAATAAATTGTTAACAAACATTGACAACAGTTCATTGCTGTCAAAATGAATAACTTTTTCCCAATTATCAAGGTTTACGTCATTTTTTTCGACGGCTCTGTCGTGCCTGTGAGCACCTTAGATTAATATGTTACATCTGTGGATGGAGGATACGACAAGACACAATCTGCATTTTATTATATCTCGCTAGTTCAAAGAATTCCGTAGAAATTACATTTACAATCTATTAAGAAGAATAACCCAATTCTTCATAAAAAATACAAGATTTTTTTTTGTCTGATTGACGATTTTGATAAAACTTTACGGAGCTTCTTTTTTCAATTTTATCTATATATCTGTGTCATTTTTATTATTGTAACACGTGGACCCAACACTGTATAGACCTTTGCCGGTCCCCTTTAATTATAACTTAAATATTAAGTAGTAATTGTATACAAGCGACGTCAACACATATGAATGAACGCGTCTCATTAAACTAAACTCCAAAATACCGACAAAAGACCACATTATCACAAAATAGCTCAGATGCGCAAGCGAGAAAAACTGTCCAAACAATCGATGAAGTGTTAAACTGTCAAATAACTAACACGTTGTTTGTCTTAACTCGCTAAAAAAACATTCGTGGCGAGGAACCGCAAACGCTCCGGTTCCGTTGCGTGCGGGCCGCCCCACGCCGCTCGACTGTCGCTGATGAAACGAGTTGCCGCGATCACGCATCTTGCAGTGCTGCAATTATTTGTCGCACCGCTGCATAACATTGGACGATGCTTGCACAAAATTCCACGCGTGTTACTCATCAGTGGTTATTACTTGCACAAACACCTCTGTGGACGTAACATTAATTGTTTCAGTTAACGAAATTTTGTTTAAACGCCACGCGTTTTAGCGGCGATTAAACCGCAATCCTAAGAAAAACGTCATTATTATTAAGTAAATTTTGTTGTAGTTAAAATATTAGGGTCAGAGAACATAAAATCATAAAAGTCAAAACGTATCTTTCATGCGATTGAATATACACTAAAAATAAAGTAGCTAAGCGTAGTATTTAAAAATGTTTATATATATCAACGAATTACTTCTGATTGTTAGTACATATTCTTTTAAGTGAAAAGTATACAAATTTTTGGTATAACAAAAGGTTCAGAGCGTATATATGAATTTATATGAATGGTAATATAGGTATGCAATATACAGTGTAAATAAATATTTTGTTTATATAGAATAATTTGTTATAAAAAATTATATAAAATTCGTTTCAAACAGCAAAAGAAGAGACTACTGGGTACTTTGGATGAGATATTTTATATACCAATATTCGAAACTCAACCAAATGACATTATAAACTAACTTGTTAAAGCAACGTTGCACCATGCACACAAATATCTCGACTCAGTTATTTGGTATGGTAAATAGGTACCATAAAATAGTTATCTAATTCGAGTGGAAGTCATCATCCTTACGCACAATTCGAGATTGTCGAGAACAACCATCTTTTGCAAGCTCAGGGTTAGATACTTTATAGGGTTATAGGGTATTATTAAAAAATCAAGGAAAAGGAGCAAGGAGAGAATAATTAGAAATAATAACAATTAAAGTAATAATATAGTATATAACACAATACAGTGTTTCTTTGAAAAAAAAAGACAAAGAATGGCAAATTCAATTAAACACCTGGAATATAAGTAATGCAACATTTTATCCACAAAAAGATGACTAGCTCGGCTTTTGTAGCTATGCTAGAAGCATTACACAACATGCAAGCAGGGAAACACGCACATACACATATACTTACACACTTATATACAAGAATATCAATAGTTTTTAATACATTAAAATATACCTCTATAGAGAAGGCTTAACATAAAGGAAACAAAAATGAACGGAAATACGTAAATAAAAAAAGATTAAAAATTTAAGCAAATAATTTTAAAAATCCAAGCCAACATACAAATATTGATATTTTTCATATATTCAAGCTAATTAAAACTGATAGTTTTCTGTATCAATATCCACTTACGGATCGACCTTTCAAATGTATCAATGAACGTATTCAGTAGCGGTAGAAGGTCATTCCAAACTTTTGTGACAACAAACTTGAAATAGCCCCGATAACCTGTTGTGCGATGTTTTGGGATTACGAGAAGCCTATTACTGGCTCACGTCATGTGGCGATGAGCATTAGGGGTAGGAGTTAAGGATTACGGAGGGTAGAAAGGTGGGTTTATAAAGGCCGAGTTTCGTTGTCGCTGTGTGTGGGGTCCGCAAATCGCAGTATACGTTTAAAAAGCGTACGCCTACATAAAATTAATATATAGAACAAATTAGACATCAATCGCCAAAAAATGTGAATGTACAAGTAGTACATTTCGTACGACCGCAAGTATAGTTTCGCGTGACGTCGTTAAGAAACTAATGCCTTTATAATTCTCCGTTGAATCATCTCAAGCAAACATGTCACTCATAATTCACGCGGTTGCCAAACTTCTCTCATCTGAAAATATACCTTTTTGTATTCCGTGATAATTTGTGTGAAATGTTATATTTTATTACAGGAAATTACGATACGCTTAGATCATGCCGTAACACTGTGAGAAATGTGTCAAGTTTTGTTCAATCAACTCCACTCAAAACGAATATTAAACAATCCGACAAGTAAGCATACTAAGCATACTAAGTAACATGTACATATTACCATAAGTAAATAATTCTACAATTTTAAACATAGCACCGTGTGTTAAATTGTAGAAATTCATAATGTCTATTCAAGTATAGTAATACATAAACACACTTTTCGCGAGCATGCAAAACCGGCTCTGACCATATAGGTCACGTAATATCTGACCTAAAATTAATGAAATTAAACAAATATTATAATCGTTAATTGAGAATTTAGAAATCAATAGTCGAAACAAAATAATATAGCGAGTATTCAACAGGAATCATATAGGGTATCATTTCTCAAACGGGTAGATAATATAATCCCTCATTTGATTAAGTCCAAATTAATTATTTTATATTAAGTCGTTGTGGGCAAATATGATGATCCATAGAGCGAAGCGTAACGCCCAAGTAGAAATACTAATACAATAATCCGCCGGAACAAGATTAAACGGTCACGGAAGATTTTAACTGATATATAATAACAGCCTTAATCCCATTAAGTTACTCACTTAAACATTCTATTTCGAAGTAAACATTAGCATATTAATAGTCTGTGTACAGATTGAAACAATGGGCATTAAAAATATAAATATAAATTCAATACGTGTATATAATATAGCAAATTACGAAATTCACTGCATTTTTAAAAGGAAAAGTCCCCTTATCTCTTTATTAGAACCAATTCCATTATCAATTCTCGAGATGCGTTTCCATATTTCCCTATTTCTATCTTTGTGCGATCACATACTGATGGTGAAGTGCGTGACGGATTTTATAAAGTAAGTACATCGCGTAGTATAGTATCTCCATTAACTTATACCCTCCATTTTTCCCTGCACTACCCCAGACATTCCATCGAGCTTTCATTGCGGGTGATGTGTCTACAAAACTTCAGAATTCGTGTTTACAGTTGACGATAACATTTTTTTATTTTGTGTTCTTTGAGAAACGATACATCAGTGAGATGTGTAGTCCAATGAATTCTGAGTAGATGCTTCCAACGCTATATCGCTAGTGCATCGAACTTCCCACACTGTGGTCTCAAAATCCATGCCTCGATTCCATACATAAATATTGAAAATAATAGGCATTTCATCAAGCGAATTTTAGTGCTTTTAGTCATCCTTTAGTCCTTCCAAATCCACATTACGATAAATAAAATAAAATAAAAAAAATAATGTATTTATCTTTGTAAGTGTCGCACTTTCTCTATTGACAACTAATTGAGGCGAAATGACAGTAGGCAACACCAGTGGATACTATTAAATGCATTATCCTTCATGTACTATTCACGTTTAATTATTTCTTTGCTTTGATGATGCTCCTTTTTGGTTCTTTCTTATTACATTGTCATCAAACACATTAGAAACCGAAAGTGTCAAGAGTAATTTGAGGAGGGGGGGGGGGTATGAGCTGACAATGAGCACTATGTTATCGCAATCGCTTGAAGCTCGAGATAGGCGCCACAGTAGCCTTAACCCTTCCATCGTGCACTATGGTGGTTGCGCGTCTGTAACCAAAAAGGTGTGGAAGATATAGGGGTTGAAAGTAGTCGACCTGGAAAATGTTTGAATTGCAATTTGAAAGTTCCAGTTGTTTTCAGAATGTTCTAGAAATTTGAATAAATTTCTATAACATTCTGGAACATTGTCGAATTCTCACACTTTTTCTTCACTCCCGCAACCCACCCCTTCTAATTTCATTTAACAGTAATAATACATTGGTTTTAAGAATGTATTTGAATAAAATTATTTAATGCAATTAAAAATAAATAATTATATATATATATATACTCTTAGTTTGTAAGATATTTATGTACAAAATATAAAAAAAAGAATAGTTTTAACTCGTGTTTTTATACAAAGAATTTAAGAGATATTAATAAATGCACAAACAAAAAAAACAGCGTAGCATAAGTAATAAAATCATAAATAACGAGCAATTCAAATATATCACACAGATTAAAAATGGTGAGTGTAATTTCTTTTAATTCGCATACTATAAAATCCTAATTCTAACCTTTTTCATTGATCATCAAAACTAATCTATGATTCTATCAATGCGAATTTTTGGAGATCGCAAACGGATATTAGTACATCTACGTAACATATGTAATAGAAAATGACTTCTATCTTCACCTGTAAAAGGGTTATGTGTGGATGCTACCATACTACCGTTAGTTTTCAACTCACCTTTTCAAGTGCAAGAATGTACGATACTACCATTAGTTTTCAACTCACCTTTTTAAGTGCAGGAATGTACGATACTACCATTAGTTTTCAACTCACCTTTTTAAGTGCAGGAATATACGATACTACCATTAGTTTTCAACTCACCTTTTTAAGTGCAGGAATGTACGATACTACCATTAGTTTTCAACTCACCTTCCTTTTCAAGTGCAAGAATTTACGATACTACCATTAGTTTTCAACTCACCTTTTCAATTGCAAGAATCTACCAGCCAGATTGTCTCAAAGACCTTCCTGGGACCATTTACGACCAGTCTCAAACAAAAAAAGGGATACTGTCCTGTATCTACTATCAAATGGCTTCTACGCAGCAGGGTTAGGTACTGTCCCCATTTAATGATTCATTTAGTACCTCCATTTTTTTCTAGATCGGTAATTTTTTTCTAAAATCACTCGTTTTAACGATTCGCGTGTTTCTACTTTGCTGCTGTTTTGACGTATAGTGTATCTATTAACTGCTATTAAAGTGATATTAACAAAAAAAAAACAATTTAACCTAATCATACGCAGGTATAATCTACTAGCAAATGGCAAGATCACTGCGATAAACATACTCGACGCAAAAAGAGCGGCACTGACATTGAATTACTCCGATTATTTTTCTCAAGAGTTAGCTAAGCCTCTCATATTTTCCTACAATAATTTAAACGAATTACAGTTCCATGTAATAATACATTAAAGCAAATTGCGCACAGCGGCAATAGCTTCAATAGCAATTATCATTCTATTTAATCGTTCAGCCGCAACTAACAAGAGAGTTGCGCGCGGCGGTGCAACGTGCGGGCACACGAAGCGGCAGCGCGCACCCCGTGTCAGCTTTGGCAATCCCGTCTTCTCTCGTAATGGCACGTTGCAGTAATAGCTTTGTGGGTTAAATTCAGCTAATTATGCCAAGTTAAATTATTGAATATTCAAAGCGTTAAATGCATGTTAGTTAAGTAGGCTTGCATATTTTAATAATATGTTAACACGCAAGCCCCTTGAACTGATGAACTAACTTAATTGCGAATTAATGTAATTTGAAACCTGTACATTCATTTAGACATTAAAATTAATTAAAACTCATAAACAAAACTTGAAACGTTTAATGAAATACTGAACTTATGCCGCTATTAGTAACTAGGGAATTAAATACCACCTCTATAATTTTTTTAATCAAATAGAGGTAGTATATACCGATAAATATGGATTTTTTCTATGTCCATTACAAAAAAATAGGAGATCCATTCTTTCATTTGTTCGTCCGTACCATAAACCGGGGTTCTTAACTTTGTGAGTTACTTTGACAAATCTTGGAACTACTTTGATAGAAAGCGTTCTTGGATGTTTAACTACCAATTTAGATCGAAGATTGCGCGCGGAAGCCGTGAGGGAATGTCTGCGTATGATTAGGTCAAATCCGGCTGGCCCATCCAGCGCAGGCGTCTACTTTGATGCCACGTAATCGTTTTCACAGTGTTTACATAAATAGATAAATATATTCATGTAATAGGAAAATAAATTATTTTACGAGAACGGCGGCACGCCAGGCACGGCCTATAGTAGCCTGGTCCTGGTTGGTTCAACATAAACCTATTCCAGATTTTGTTACATAAAACTGCTGCGCGGAAGGGAAATATAAAAATTACCGCCACTATCATATAAAGGGAATTAAATCTGCTGCGCCACTTGTATTAAGTGAGTATGTTCAATACATATCCAACAACCCGTCCTATGAACCGGAGTGTAGTGAGGATTCCCAGTGATTTTCTATTATTTTATTATTTTTTATTAGTTTGATTACCGCCACTATCATATAAAGGGAATTAAATCTGCTGCGCCACTTGTATTAAGTGAGTATGTTCAATACATATCCAAAAACCCGTCCTATGAACCTGAGCGTAGTGAAGATTCCCAGAGATTTTCTTTTATTTTATTATTTTTTCTATTATAAAAAATTCTGACAAACTAAGAAGTTAAAATTAGTATAGAAGACACCAAATATTCACATATAATGATTACATTTTGACATAAGTGAACGATAGTAAACTATGTATGTCACACCCCGTCATTGCGATTACGCCATTAGAAAATGCCAAATAAACATATTGACATTTCTCTCTAAAGATACGCAGAAATGTTGCGCGGATAGGCCACTTAACGGTTACACTTTTTTTAATGCTCTGAAGTTCGTACGCTCTGAAATTTTGATTTTACTCCTCATAAAACTTCATACCGGGCGCTATATATTAAAGTCTATTGTTAAGGAACGTCAAAAAGTTTTTTTTTTTAATTTCGAATCTTAAACTTGAGAATTTATTTATAGGTGTGTAAAGAATATTGAGAGTATATTTATAGCTGTGTGGAGAGTATGTGAGTACTGTATATTATTACGTTTTTTCGTCGCGTCCATAATTTCAAAACATTTAAAATGAACTCGTAAAATACGAGTAGAACTCGCACTACAATAAGTATATATGAAGATTTAAACATATAAAGGCGCATAACTTATATAAGAAAATTTAAACATTTAAGGGTACATAACTTATATAAGTCATACTTCGTATATACTTAAGTATATATGAAAATTTAAACATATAACTCGATTGTACAACAGTCAGTTTATACTTTACAAATTTTCAAAATTTTCCCTATCTTAACATTTCAAACTAGCATTTCAATTTATAAAACATATTCTCGTCAAAAAAATTAACCCTTTGTTTCAAATCGTGAATAAGACAAGACACTCGGTAACTAAATTGCCACATCAAAAACACTTCACAACTGTGACCGTTATTATTATTTTATCGTTGAGCACATCCGAAACATCGCCGAATACCATTATTCACCATCATTGTCTCGCTCCCCCTTACGCCGCGAACCCTTCTTACATTCTTAACGATCTTATTTCCGCTGCAATTTATTTGCTTGAATAGGAAAGACAGACGCGGACGCGAAATGACGAACACTTAAAGCCGATAAAATAAATGAATGGGCCTAAGTGCCGGAGAAAAAGTGCGAGCGACTGCACGTAATGGTTGTACATAACGACGAAACAATAGTAGCTAAAAAAATGGTAGGATTTACTTTTCTGTCACATAAATATGGAGCTACAATAATATTTGAAAAATTACCTAAATCAGGCGCCTATTATTATCCAGTCTACGTTTTATTCAATTTTTCCTTCGTCTTATTGTTCCGTTGAGTAATATTAAAAAAAAAGTGTAAAGTGCCGGAGAAAAAGTGCGAGCTGCTGCAGTAATGATTGCATATCATGATATAAAAACTGTAGATAATAATAAAATATTGTAGGATTTACTTTTCTGTCACATAACTATAGATGTACAACAGAATTTTAAAAATAACGAGGAATAGGCATCTATTATTAGCCAGTGTACGTATTTTATTTAATTTTTCATTCGTCTTATCATTTTATAGAGTAATATTAAAAAAGTGTAGCGTCAAGTACCGGAGAAAAAGCGCGATTGACTGCATGTAACAGTAACATATAACGACTAAGTAATTGTAGTTAAAAAAATGGTAGGATTTACTTTTCTGTCTCATAAACACGGACATACAATAATATTTGGAAAGTGTCGAAATACTATCGTCTATTATTAGCAAATCCACACATTTTGTTTCATTTTTCATTCATCGAATAATAATAAAAAAGTGTAGAGTTATGTGCTGGAGAAAAAGTACGAATGACTGTTGAACATCATGTGATAAATACTGTAAATAATAAAATATTGTATTAATTTTCTAGCACATAAATAAACTAATATTTACAAAAGGATTTAAAAAGTTACGAAAAGCAGCGTTTTTTATTAGACAGCCTACACATCCTATTTAATTTTTCATTCATCGAATAATAATAAAAAAGTGTAGAGTTATGTGCTGGAGAAAAAGTACGAATGACTGTTGAACATCATGTCATAAAAACTGTAAATAATAAAATATTGTATTAATTTTCTAGCACATAAATAAACTAATACTTACAAAAGGATTTAAAAAATTACGAAAAGCAGCGTTTTTTATTAGTCAGCCTACACATTCTATTTAATTTTTCATTCATCGAATAATAATAAAAAAGTGTAGAGTTATGTGCTGGAGAAAAAGTACGAATGACTGTTGAACATCATGTGATAAAAACTGTAAATAATAAAATATTGTATTAATTTTCTAGCACATAAATAAACTAATATTTACAAAAGGATTTAAAAAATTACGAAAAGCAGCGTTTTTTATTAGTCAGCCTACACATTCTATTTAATTTTTCATTAATCGAATAATAATAAAAAAGTGTAGAGTTATGTGCTGGAGAAAAAGTACGAATGACTGTTGAACATCATGTCATAAAAACTGTAAATAATAAAATATTGTATTAATTTTCTAGCACATAAATAAACTAATATTTACAAAAGGATTTAAAAAATTACGAAAAGCAGCGTTTTTTATTAGTCAGCCTACACATTCTATTTAATTTTTCACTCGTCTTATCGTTCCATCGAGCAATATTTAAAAGACCGTTTGTATATACTCATACGGTTAAAAGATACGCTTCAGGCGGCATAAAATTCTACATTCTTCAAACCTGTGTTGGATAGGATTCCTCAAAAATCATTGCCGGGATTGGAATCACCCATAAAAAATAAATTAAGACACTAATTGCCGCAATTATAAAATATAACGGGAGTAAATATTTACCCGCAAACACATGTTATTCACAAACCGACATTGTTAAATTCAGTAATAACTCGTCTGTCAACATGCAAGCATGGGGTATCTCGTAAGGCTTTTTCGTAAGTCTCGTCTTTCGTAAGTCGAGTCTTTTAACTACATATTACTTTGTAGACCTGAGAAAATTCGGAAAAATCTCGAATCTTTCACAAATTTGCACTCTTCCGATATTCAAAGAAAACTGTTTTCAGGTCATCAACCCTCTACATAAAAGTTCTACTTCGCTAAACTTCCAACTTTTTAAGTAACAATTGTCGCCTTGAATATATTAGGCATTCAGCACCTTGGAACCTTTCATTTATTGTACCTTTTCATAGTTCAGCTAGCCAATTTGCCATTATCAACTCGTCGGCCTTTCAAAGTCAATTTCCATTTTATTAAAGAAAGGAATTTATTATTTCAAGTTACTCGATCTAAATTTACTTCATTTACTCAATCTAATTCGTTTTTATTTCCCGGACAAAATGCGGAACGTAATTTTTTTTTTAATACAGCGATGCGTCTAATTTGTCTCCAAATGTGATCAGTTACTTGAAGCACAATCCGTTAGTAGCAAACACATCATGGTGATTATAACTTGTTTCAAATAAAAAAATGATGAGGAACAGTTTATTCCAGTTCCAGCCTCAACTTGGGATTTTGGCATTTCCAGGGATACAGAAAAGAAGGTAGAACAATGTTAATTTCTGCAGTTGTGAATTAATAGAATACAACTGCGTTGAATGCATCATCCTTCATCATCAATGTTATATGTGAAAAAATAGTATTAATATATTTAAAGTTGATTACGCTATCATTTTACAGGCTGTGCCGCAAGTCACAAGAAATGCAAATCAAAACGCGTATAATCAATATCGTTACTGGGAGTATTTTATAGTAAATTTGAATACAATACTGTTTGAAAACTCTTATTCATCAGTTTGTTTGTACCGGTCTCTCTTTTCTTTATACCATTTAAGACCGCCTCCTTGTTTTTTGTTACATTTTTTATGAATTTTCTGCTCATAAGAAATGTAACGTGACGATAAATCTGTAATCTTCAAAATAAGGCCTTTCACGTAGAAGCCTATATTCAGCACAGATTTTCCCTGATTCTCTCAATTTTTCCTTTCATTCAAAATCCTAGGTTTTGAGAACATTAGCCACGAGATGAATGTAAGTGGTCAAGAGATAGTAAAGTAAAAACCAATTTAATATTCGATGTTTTATTATATTTCATGAAAGGCTTTCCACGTTTTATGTCCTAACCAATTAATAATTATAATTAACAATTATATTTAACGATTATACTAAAGAATTTTTTAATTATAATTTTAATTATAATTAACGATTATACTAAATAATTTTTGCAAAATAAAGTTGTACAACTCCAAGTTATGAAATAAACAAGAACCCTGCACCAGAAATGCCACAATTACGTACTTTTCAAAACTCGTCTTAAAAAACAATATCTCTCCTAATTTTGCTCGCTCTATTTATTATCTTTTCGTTCATTTTATATTAACTTGGCCCGTCCTTTTTCTTCCGACATGTCAAAATTTAGGCCTTTTTTCTCCAAGAATATAACTATTGCTCTTAATAAAGAACTTTTTTGTTTTTCCTCAATCATTTATACCACAATTGATTGAATTATATCGAGGGTCGATAGACAGACAGTAATATATTTATCACAAATAAAGTGAATACATACTGGCGTAATACATAATATACGCATCGTAAACCAGATGGTGTTATTAAAAAGTCGAAAGTGTTAACGGTGGAAGCATGTTTAAAATAATTTGGAGCAAACAACGTTATATAACTTTCCCTTCCACTAGATTTCATTTTTTTTTCGTCATTCGCAACGTGTACTTAGTGAATACGGCAATTTGTATTGTAATGAGCGGGAACAGCGCGAGCGATGGACGGCGCTGGACGCACTTCTTCGCTGAAACCGTGAAGGAAACCGTTCGACCATCTCCATCTCCACTGGTAAATGCACGGAGCGGAACAATAACACGTACAACAAATAGCGGAATATGCTCTACTATGTGTGTACTGGTACAATAACATAAAAAAAACAATAATAAAAACTATCTATACACGAAGATAAATAGACATCGTTTACATTCAGTCAGAAATTGGTAGTTGAACTCCGTCAAAATTACTATGTCTGATTTGTTATAGAAATCAATAATTTAAGAAATGACTAAAAAATAGGAAACTAAAGTTTGTAGAAATATTATTAAGCATTACATTATATTATATATTCAAAATATTGTTCATAAATTATATAAAGTATTATATAAGAATTTTTTATTGTCTGAAACATTGTAAATAAGATTACTTACACATCGGTATCAAGAAATCGATTATAGTAAATAAAACAGAAGTAGCTACCAAAGAAGTATTGGCCTGTACGAACTACAAAACGAGAACATTTATAAAGAAAAAAGAAACTGCTATTAGTGCATTCTGGTTGTCAGATTTAAATTTATGTAAAGAAACTATATATACATTTCTTTAATTGGTACAGCGCTCTTCTGTCGGTAAGCAGTGGCCATGTACTTATGTACTTCATAGATGGCGCTTTGAGGCTTGGCGGTTAACTCAGTCAGCAAAGTAGATTTTTATTGGTTCACAGAACTCGCATCGTTATTAAAATTGTTTGGTTATATTAAAATAATTTTATAAAAAAGGAATTGACAATTTAAATAATAAACTTTAAATGTCGTTTCTTTATTTTCAGGTAGTATAGTACTATTTAAGTTAAACTGTGTAATTAATTTTATGTGTACCACTAGTACTAAAATAAACAAACTTTGTTTTCAGAGCAAAGCAATTGTTTAATTGAATTCTGCAATTCCTAATGAGTTCGAAGAAATTATCTTATAAAACGACTAATTCTAAAAATAATAATTTGGCAAAATAATAACACAAAGAGATGTAGCCCTCAATAAATCGTAATGTTTTTAAGTGTTATTTCGGAAGAGAAAAAAAACATTGGTACTGTTTAAAAACACGTTGACAAAAACATTAACACTTTCCAGTGTACATATTTAATAAAACGAAAGTACTAGTAATGAAGCACAAGGGTTCACTAAACAAAAGTTTAGAAATAAATAAGCAAGGAAACATATCACCGGGCGGGTAAATACACTTACCGCGAGCGCCACCCCTTCCTTTTGCCTGTTGAGCTAAACGCTGACTTCCGATAGAGCGTAGCTGTTCTCTTGTGCATAAAGGCGTAAAATATTCCTTTCGGCATACACGAAATATCGAACTAATACGACTTCCATTTGAATGTTCCGCCCAATCATTCGTATCCGCTCATGGAAATGCCTTTCACATTTCCTTTCAGATCAGTAGTGACTGTTCAGTTATGCTTTAGGCTCTGTGGGGATTTGGGATGAAATAATTTACATAAGAAAATTGAGAACGACAACCGCGATAGCTTTTTATTTTCATACGAAGCTCTGTGCTATATATTTTACGTAATATGTGTATGCGATCTCTCTGAAGATAGCAATAAACATAAAATCGTCACAAAAAATTTAATTGCATCGGATATTCTCTAATATGTCTAAAAGATGGATAGTAGCAAATGTGCCGTGACTTTTAACGTAGAAATACCCCGCTACTGCATCTTATATAATAAAGTATATTAATTAATTTTTATTCACAACTAAATGAAACTACGTCATGTAGTATTATTTCAACTTTATTTAAATTCTTAACCACGACCTAGGTTTCGTTGTATGACAACATTTTCAGGTGGGCAATTTCTAAAGGTTGACTCTTAGAAACCTCCAATACCGTTTAAAGATTATACAAACCAAAAATATTTTTTACTTAATACGAAACAACTTCATCATCATATAATATATTATATTTAATACAAGCTTTTGTTACCCGTTACCCGTATTAGCGGTTCATATGTGCTATCGTCCTAGGATGTGTGCCTTACAAACGTTCCGTAGTTCCGTAACCTGATCATCTACACTAAAAATTAGTATAAAAAAACCTTCCGGGGTAAACACTGTATAAGATGGTGTACATTAAAATGCATCTATTAGCACTTAAGTTATAACTTTACAGGAAGACAAACAGGCGTCGCATTTTATAACATACAAGGATTTATTTCCTTATTACACAAAAAAATTAAAAAATAATTAACTCATAATAGGTACCCCCTTATTGGCAATAATTAGCCAATTTATTTATTTTTGAACTCGATGTTGACCAACTTAAAACAAATTTATAATTTTACATAATTTATAATGTAAATTTAAAAACTTAACTTCTAATGTACTCACGATACGAAATAGTTTCATAAAGGGCGTATTTATAATATAAAATTTTGCATTTGTTTCAATCGGTCGGCGGTGCTGTCACCGACTTCAAAAATAAGCAACTTTGTTAACTATTGTCAATAAGTAGTTACCTGTTACGAGTTAATTATATTTTACTTTCCAGTACCTACTTTTTTGAAGTCAGCTTTTTAAAAAATATTTTCTTTCTTTGAATATTGTATAATTAATAAAAGTCACGGCAAAAGCTAGTAGCTATTTAAATAATTTCCTCCTTGTCTAAAGTTGGTTATCAACTATAGACAGAAGCAAAGCGATTGTAGTAGCTGCCAGTGGTTAGCTGTTAACCATTGAGGAGTTCCGCCATATCCTATGTTTAATACCAGATATTATAAAGTAACAACTACCAATAGCAAATACCTTAAATCACTGTTAATTTACTACCGTCCGTTAAGGAGTTGTATTGTTCATCTACAGAACTCATCATCAAATCCTGATCCGGTCGATGGTGTAACTATTTTGCAAAGTAACAACTACCCGTAGCAAATATATTGAATTACATTTGATTCACTGCCATTCGTTAAGGAGTTCCATTGTTAATTTTCGAACCTCACCGTCATCATATTTATATCCTTCAATCCACCCTTCAAGTACCTTCTTTCAAACAAAAAAAAGAATCATCGAAGTCGGTCTACTTAGTAAAGAATTATCGCTGAACATACAGAAAAAAAAGATTCTGACGAATAGAGAACATCCTGCTTTTTTGAAGTCGGTTAAAAGGTCACGAAATCGACCACAAAATTAACAAAATAAAAAAAAACAATTTTAAAATTTTCAAATAATTGAAGAAAAACTTAGAACACAAGACGATACAATCAAAGACACTTTACAGCTGTTATACGCCCACGCAAGTAGACAATCTTTTCACAGAGTACCGACCACACGGCTACTCGGCGTCGAAGCGCGAGCGCATTGCGGGCGGTAGGTCGCGCATCGCACTCGCCGCGCCGCCGTCAAACAACAGCTGGTAGCGTCTCGCGGTGGACAGCTCGCGCCCGCGCCTCTACCCTCGCCCTCTAGTGCGTTACATTACAAAAAAAACTGTTCAAATAATAATTACCAACAAAACGTTCTATCAAAAGATCAGTGAGAGTGCTTAAAGTGCCTCGTAAACCTTGAAGAGCACGCGAAAGTTTCAGACACAGCCAAGTTCTTAGCGCAAGTTTAAATCTATTCGTTTCCTAAACGGACTTAAGTTAAAACTTTAAAGTTTTCTGCAAAAGTTAAAAAGGTCGCCGAGACTGGGTTATAGTCGTCGGTGGATGTGCGGTGGAATGTAAGAGTCGGTCGCCGGTCGCGCTCCAGTTGTCGACGGAATGTCGTGGCGGCGGTGGTGAGTCGCGTCTAGCAATGGGCGCGGCACACAGCGGTGAGGGCGGCGCCTCCGACGGCCCGGCGCCCGCATCGCGCCGCCGAGCCGCCAGCGCACGCAGACGGTGAGTACCTGCTTCTGTAGCTGTCACCTTAAAAGCTGCTATATAATTTGAGGCAGTTCAACTTGACGGTTTTTTTAATTCCCACGTACAATTTCTTTGTTCTTACAGCATTTTATATGAAATAAAAACGAACGTATTTGTCGAAATGACTAGTGCAGGATTAAGCTTGCTTTCTATATGAACAGTCTTAGAATAACATTTTTATATTTTTATTATATAAAACACTACTATAATCTTACTTTTTTTTTTAAATTTCAGACTTGTATATATGCACAAATCCTTATTCTGTCACAACAGCGTAAAATTAATTTCCAAATAGTGAAGAATATTATGTATAGAATAAAAGTGTATTTACTCTTTCTTTAATTTTTTCTTATTGTCCCCAAAGGTAGAAGATGAGATTAGAAGAGACATATTTTCTGCTTATGTTTGAGCAGTCAGTCGTTCAAAACCAACGGAAGACAACGCGAAATATCTGAAAACGATAACTATTTCCTAAATTCCATTCTAACGAGCGATTATTCTAAATCGATTATTGTATATTGATTATTCTATAACGATTATTATATATCAGAGGAAGAAGCACACAAATACAAACTGACCGGCGATCGGTTTAATACGCATATTTATGACATATAGACTACTAAGGAAAATACATCATTAAAACTTAACTTTTTTACAATCTATTCATTTTATTCCGAATTTCATTTTAATTTTTGTACCAGTACAAATTAATTATAGTAGGATGTTTTCATTTTAAACATTTAACCTTCTGTAATTGCTGGCTAATTTATAAAAATTAAAACAGTAGCATAATATAATGTAGACACATATGTTTAAATAAAGGTTGAAACGATTAACAAGCAGGCTTCTTACGTACACCGCGTAAATTGGTTAAACGTTTCGTTTGAGTAACAATTCAATGAATTACTAAATAAAGTCTAAAAGAACATGGGTGTATAGAATCGTTAAGAACATTATGACATGTAAGCATATTAATTTTTGAGCTTGGGACACTTTTAACATGGAACGTTTAATACTGAATAAAACCTTGCTAAACTAGAACAATAGTCAAATTTATTGCACATTGCTTAAATGTTGTGATTTCATACACACAGTAACGCAATCGAAATAACGAAAGTGCATTATTTGCCTAAATATGAATTAAACTCAATGCAAATCCCCAGTATAAACTTCAAAATTGTTAATACGATCGACACTTTACTTAGGGCAAGCATAGTACACTCCTGATGTCTTGGTATTTAGACGCATTCAAGGGTCATCATTATTCACCTCACATTGAATTAGTTCTAGTTCTCAATTGAATCAAATGATAGGGTTTGTATGGAGGTGAATTAGGGTCGCGATGGAGGTCGCTTCAAAATTAGTGCCGGGCCTAACAACTGTTGCGATAAGCATGAATTCCCTTTAATTAAAACCCTATTTCTGAATCGACATAATGTAAATGACGAGACATTCTTTGAGTTCTTTTGGTAAGTATTGTTTACCAATATAATTTACCCGCTCCTTTACTATAATGTCATTTCTGACAGGTAATGAATCTGAATGTAACATACACGTGACACAAGTAATGATTAATAAATATTCAATAATATAAATAATTACTTTTAATTAGGTAAATGTCATGCAAACATAAGCACGTGTTTTAAACGTACGAGTCAGAAAAAATGCTTTCGTTACTGCATATAATAACTCTCGTATTGTAAAACAATAATAACGTGATAATTATACGAGGTCACTACACAATGGTAGTATTGGGGCTTTGAAAATAATTAATTAAATACATGGAATGTTTATAATTATTTCGTTAATTATACACATCCGATAAAAGTGACATCTATGCAATGTCCGTTATTCGTTGATTGAAAAATAGTTGATTGTCGTTTAAATAAAAAAATTGAAAGATGATTTTTTTCACAAAATTGAAAACAATTTTCATAATTATTTGTTATCTTTTTCCTATACACGATACTTGCGCACATTATTCAGCTCCACTCGGGGGATTAACCCGCAAACAGCTACGACATATAGCATATAGCTGCCGCGGCACGTACATATAGCTGCCCGGTTAAGCACCGGGCTCCGGGCAAGTATTGGGTGTGTTAAAAAGAGTTATGTGCAATATTTTTTTTGCACCCAATTAGAAAAAGGCGTTCTTTGTCCGACATTTATTCCCGGACACGTGTACATACTCGTATATGCATTACTATTATCTATGCTACCATCTCTCGATAAGTGACAATATATCACATTTATATATTTGTAACAGTCCATAGAAGTAATATTTTTGGAGTTCCCCAGGGAATTACATAATTTCGTCATGTGCGCATAGTTATATATTTTGGTTATTACTCAACATTCTGTAAATTTTGCAGGTGTAACTTATAACTAAAAAAAATAGATTACTTTTCCATATATTTAAATTGAGGCTTTTCTCCATTTTCCATTGAGGGGGTGTCAACTGATATGTTTTGAAATATGCGACAAATTATATTAAACAATTTTTTTCAACTGACATGAAATCATAGGATTTAGTAAGTATTTTCAAAAAAATTGATACGGTTACATTTACTAATTTATGAAATAAAAAAAACTGTTTTGAGTTTAATAAAAATATAAAAAAACTCTTCTGCGACAATTTTTTGAGATAAAGCAAGAAGAAAAATTATTTATCTATAGATTCAACGGTAGGTCCCGAGCCCTATTCTAGGTACGTTAGAATAGCAAGCAATATTTATCATTGTTCATAAGTATGACTATAACTTCTGCAAACTTCAACCTACGGATCATAACTTAATACATACCGACATGTACTTGGCTGGTTTTATTAAAGCCCCTTGAAATTACTTATATAACTTAAATATTATATATGGTTTAGAATTGTATAAGGAGCAATGATATATATAATGATTTAGAAATACATAGTGACATTAGCACTACAGATAGATAAATAGATTTTATATCATATATAGATAGATAGATTTTATAATATAGCTTATAGTACGCCTATACTAGTTCATTCCTCTTTATGCCGCGAAGTTGATATTTAAGTACCTGGATAATTCCTGACTACCACTTCATTGTAGGTGTTACGTTCAAGTCAGGGCCATTGAAATAAATCTCCGCCAGCAGAATTTATTGCCAATTTTTTGTTCTCGACATCGTCAAACCACCTGTTTTTTGATAATGTCTCCTGGTTTGCTAAAATTTACTTTCTTAACAAGATATGAATCTTTCTGATTCTTCTTCTAACTGTTCAAGTAGTCTAATACCAAAAACCTTGATGACCTTAATTTTGTCACGTCTTTTATATTTATTATAAATTTCATGCTTGCAGCAATATAGGCGAGACATTGCTTTAAACGAGCGAAGCTTCGTGAAATAAAGTATTTTCAGGGTCTTTGGTTGAAGGCTCATCCGGTTAGTTTGGATGAAGACTAGAGAAGGTTAAAAATTAAATTAAGCACTTTCCAACAAAAAAAAAACTTTAAACAGTTTCGGGTTCTAGTTAAAAAAAACTCATGAGAAAAATTATAGTATTTAAATCTATTTAGAATTTCCATTAGATTAAATTAATAGAGAAGCCGTTACAATTTAATTTTTACTATTACTTAATCCCTTAAGTTAACGAAGTTTTAATTTAAAGTTAAACTTACAGTGATAGGTAACTCCAAATGACACCAGAAGATGATTATAACATCTGATTTACTAGAGAAACGGCAATAGATTCAGATGCACTCAGCCTACAAAACAAAATAACACTGCAAAAACAACTTCGATAAAGTTAATTGTCTATTAAACTCAACCAACGTTTAGTCGACAATTAATGCGATTAACCTGAATCAATATCGCCTCGATGAACGCAGTGAATAATAAACAACTCTAAAATGACATTATTCAAGGCTTATGTCGGTAACTAAGCCAAGTTGCGGTGCTAATGTACGAAAGTGAACATTAGATACGCTTACGCCCTAGTAACGATATTAACCAGCGCCTAGCGGACGATGCGCACAAACGCTGCGCATTCGATCAAAGCGAATCCACATTAAAACAAATATAATTGCAACTGCCGAAACGTCTCCGCAACTACACGGCATGGGCAATTATGCTAAAACACGGCTGTCGTTTTCATTTCGATTGCCACTATCGCAACAACCACAAAACTGACGTTATATTTTATTATACAGTAATATAAATAAAACTTATTGCGATTAAAAAATGTTGAATACGATAAGCACAATACGCAATGCTTAAGCAAACGGGTCAATGTTCAGTGTCCGAGGAAGTGCTGGGCTGTTCTTTTGTTAACATACGACTTCTAAACAAATATTCAGACGTATAGTAAGCATATTGAGTAAATACGATACGTTGGTAACTTTTAACACTTAACTGTATATCGATCAAGTGCGCGAACATTTCGAGCAAATGTATATTAAACAGTTCACTAAATATTTGCAGAAAACCTCGTTTAAAATGTTTCCTCATTTATATAAATCCTAGTATATTAAATCCTTTCTTAATACAAAAACGGTATCGATATCAAGCTAAAGAAAAAAAATTGGCCAAGTGCGAATCATATTCACGTACGAAGAGTCCCGTAACACCAAACAATATTAACTTATTCCGTATGCAACAAAGTATATTTTAACTTTATAAAAGTTTTTTTGACAGTTAAAGCGGTTGGTGAACGACCGCTTTAGAAATATATATCTTATTTTATCAAACTTTAGAAGCACATATCTTAGAAGTACACATCTTATAGTTATAGAAGTATACATCTTATCTTAATAAATTTTTTACTGCTGTTGGTATTGAAAATATCCCATATCTCAAAAACTATACAACATATCTTATTGAAACCAATTTTCGTTGAAGGTTTATTTTAAGTTCTACTACCTTAATTTGTTTAGTAATATTACACAGGGTAGTTGCAAAATTAGAAGAAGGAAATACTTTTTAAGACTTTAGAAAAGCACACATATCTCACTATAAAAATTAAATATCTCATATCTCACTAACTATACGACTTAAATAAAAATTTAATAAAAAAAAGTTATTTTGGTTATTTTTACTTAAATAAAAAAAGGTCTTCAAATAAAAAAAGTTAATTTGGAACTTCTATGTCATTTTTAAGACCTATCTATACGATACGATATCCCACACACCTATGCGCCCTGGATTTTTCATTCCTCAGTTATATGTATGAAGTGCTAATATTATTTTTTTCTATAATTTCACTATTGCATTATATAGCGGTTCATAGAAGACACCTACCATCCAAATTTCATCTATATAGTTCCAATAGTCTCCGAGTAAAATGGCTATGACGTACAGACAGGACATACGGAACTCTAAAAAAGATGTATCAAATAACGACACGAAAGGAACTAAAATAGTGTATATCTTCGAAAGACATAAATCTTTATAAGTTAAAAAATAATCCTTCTACAGTTCTTAAATCATACAAAGCTTTTTAGCCGAATTTAAATATAAATATATGCAATACACATATAATGTATAAAAAGCTCCTTTCCGGACTGGAATATGTATTAACGATAAATACTTTTTTTCACATTATGAGGTAATTTATTAAATAAAATTATGCTACAAAATCTTTGTAAATTGTATAAGTTAAATAAATAACCCTTTTACAGTTCTTAAATAATACATATACTTTTTAAATCTACTTGCAAGAGCAGTAAAGCTTTTCAGTCGAATTTAAATATAAATGCAATACGTATATAATGTATGAAAGCTCCTTTTCGTACCAAAATGTATTTACGATAAATACTTTTTTTCACATTATGACGAATATAGAAGATAGTGACAAATATAGAAATTATTTTTTAAATAAAATTATGTTGTAAGATCTTAGTGAATTGCATAAGATAAATAAATAACCCTTCTACAGTTCTTACATCATACACATACTTTTTTAAAACTATTTGGAGAACATAAGCAGTAAAGTTTTTCAATCGAACTTAAATATAAATATTTATATTTAAGTTCGATTGAAAAACTTTACTGCTTATGCTCTCCAAATAGTTTTAAAAAAGTATGTGTATGATGTATGTATTACATCATACACATATGTATTACATTACATATATATGTAATACATAAAAAAGTGTATAAAAAGCTCCTTTCCGGACCAAAATGTATTAACGATAAATACTCTTTTATCACATTATGAGGTAATTCTTTAAATAAAATTATGTTGCAAGATCTTGGTGAATTCCATAAGTTAAATAAACAACCCTTTCACAGTTCTTAAATCATACATATACTTTTTTTAAATCTAGTTGAAGAGCATCAGTAGTAAAGCTTTTCAGTCGAACTTAAATATAAATATGTACAATACATATATAATGTTTAAAAAGCTCCTTTCCGGACAAAAATGTATTAATAATAAATACTTTTTTTCACATTATGAGGTAATTTTTTAAATAAAATTATGTTGCAAGATCTTGGTAAATGTACAGGTTTAACATAGAACGTTTTCTATTAATCATACAGGTGATTTTGCGTATCAAGCTAAGTAAATTAGAAAAGCTTTTTTTTTTGTAAAAAAAATTAAATTGTTTATACCTTGGGATCACAATTTGGACAGGGTTTTTTTTCAGAAACAAAATTTTCATATAAGTCCTTAACGTTTTAGACTCAGTTTGACGCACAGAATAATTTTCTAGTAACGTATTCCTTTTTTACTGTGAATGTACTTTTAAATAAACTTTTCTTTCCATTTTATACATTAAATATGTGTTGACTGAAAGTGACAATGTCTAAAAACAATTACTGACAGAATCAAGTGTGAAAGGTACCAAAGTTATAACTTTATTTTATCTATTCGTGTATTCGAAAGATGTGTTTCGAAAAAACGTTTCCAGAAAGGTCTGTGCATTTTCAATGCGTTTTAAGAATATAAAGATAAAAATTAAAAAGAGAAAATTAACAGTATCACTCTGTATAAATGCTACTTCACTATTTACGCTAACTGTACGCCGACACTCACCGCATTATCCATTTACGCATGCAAAATCGACTCAATACCTTCACTGTACGAATATGCGCAAATTATTTTATTAAATCCTGAATCTTCATTTGTTTCTTTACAATTTAATTATAGTTTTATAATAAAATGAAAATATTACCTGTATATCAACAAATTGAAAGCACATAAAAGCCATGAATAAATAAAAATATATACATCACTTCCGTCCTTATTGAACGTAAAATATTGCTTAGAAAATGTTTTCAGCACACGAAATGTAATAAAATAATTTTAATATAAATATTTTAAAATAATTTCTATATTTGTCAAATTGTTTTCCAACATTACACAGTATAAAAATTAATTTTATTCCAATTAACAAAAATACGTATTAAATTTTTAAATATAAATTACTAAAGAATGATATTAATATGTTACCTAAAACGAACGTAACAATTTTTTCCTAATTATACTAAATGTCATAAAGTTTTGTTACAAAACATAAATAAAAAATACGTGTCTAACTTTAGAAAATTGACACCTTTATTACAAAATTTCAGAATCATTACTCACCACCTTTTCGGATATATACTAACTCACCAACTTTTTCGGATATATACTAACTCACCAACTCTTTCGGATATATACTAACTCACCAACTTTTTCGGATATATACTAACTCACCAACTTTTTCGGTTATATACTATATGACCGCACAAATCGATGATCTAATAATAATTCTCTTCGATGAATAAATTTTGAATAAAACAATGTCAAATTGAAATTTTGACACTTCCTTTAAGAAAATAATTGAAATAGAAAGCCAATTGTTTCAAAAATATTTTAACAAACTTTCAAGAACTAGGCGATAAACAAGCTTGTATACAACACGTTCCAACATAAAACCAAACCTTATAACATTTAGTATAATTAGGAAAAAAATGTTACGTTCGTTTTAGGTAACATATTAATATGATTCTTTAGTAATTTATATTTCGAAATTAAATACGTCAAATATTTTTGTTAATTGGAATAAAATTAATTTTTATACTGTGTAATGTTGGAAAACAATTTGACAAATATAGACATTATTTTAATATATTTATATTAAAATTATTTTAATACATTTCGTGTGCAGTAAATATTTTCTAAACAATATTTTAGGTTTAATAAAGAGGGAAGTGATTTATATATTTTTATTTATTCATGGCTTTAATGTGCTTTCAGTCAATTTGTTGATATACATGTAATATTTTTCCATCGATCAGTGTTACGTGTATTGAAATGTAAAAAACTTAGAAAACAATAATTAAATTGTAAAGAAACAAATGAAGATGCACGTTTGAAAACCTAGAGGGGATCGATTGAACAACACGTGACCTATATATAGAGCCGGTGCGCCGGTCGTGGCACGGTTCGCGTTAACGGTACGCCAGCCAGTGCGAATCATAACGCTCTTTCCATGTCCGCTTAATTACCGCCTTACGCTCTAATTAATCACCCAATTACGATGCCGCACCGCACGCGCTCCGCGAGAAAACGTCTCGGGCGGCGGCGGATGAGCGCCGCCGCAACGTTTGCCTTTATTGGACGTACTATTATGTTTTACTATTTGATTCTATATAAAGATACCTGTCAAGTAATGGATTAGTTTAAGGGTTCAACCCCAGGCGGAATACACCTTATAATTGTAAATAACTACAGTAATAGAAGGTGGCAAATATCATTTTCTATATTTATAGTGAATTTTTTTATAAACATATTCATGCCAACATGTTTTTTATATAAATCGATATAGATTACGACTTTTTCAAATTCACTTTGTGGATCGTGATTGGATCGCGCTCCTCCATACATATAAGAAGAAGCGCGACCGAGCTCCTGCATGCATATGCGATAATAAGAAACGCGACCACGCTCCTCCATACATTTGCGAAAAAAAGAAGCCTGACCGCGCTCTTCCATGCATACGCGAAAATAAGAAACGAGGCCACGCTCCTCCATACATATGCGAAAAAAAGAAGCGTGACCGCGCTCCTCCATGCATACGCGAAAATAAGAAATGCGACCACGCTCCTCCATACATACATATATATATATATATATATATATATATATATATATATATATATATATATATATATATAAGAAGAAGCACAACCGAGCTCCTGCATGCATACGCGAAAATAACAAACGCGACCACGCTCCTCCATACATATGCGAAAAAAAGAAGCGTGACCGCGCTCCTCCATGCATACGCGAAAATAAGAAATGCGACCACGCTCCTCCATACATATATATATATATATATATATATATATATATATATATATATATATAAGAAGAAGCACAACCGAGCTCCTGCATGCATACGCGAAAATAACAAACGCGACCACGCTCCTCCATACATTTGCGAAAAAAAGAAACGTGACCGCGCTCCTCCGTGCATATGCGAAAATAAGAAACGCGACCCCGCTCCTCCATACTTATACGAAAATTACTAGAAGCGCTATCACGCTTCTCTCAAATTGTGGAGGAATTGGTATCAAAATTGTTTATATAAATATTATCAGTATGCGTTATCTATTCAGTTTACAATACAAAATAAATAATCTTATCGAAAACTTTCACCGACATTCGATTTCTTTTTCAAACATTTAGGACGGAAGCGATTGCGGTCTTATGCCAAAAGAAACTACAAAATTACTTTCAAATTTGCCTAAATAAAGAGAAAAAGCAAACATTATAAGTACTGAAAACAGTCATAGCCTTCCATTTGGCAGGGCACCGCAAACAACTGTACTCCATATGCCAACACATGGCCTTTTATTGCATATAATTGCGTGACTTGCTGGGTTACTTGCATTAGTTACGAAGCAAGTTCCACAACATCCAATAATAATTATTGTGTGTGTGTGTGTGTATATATATATATATATATATATATATATATATATATATATATGTATATATATATATATATATATATATATATATATATATATATATATATATATATATATATATATATATATATATATTATACGTTGGCATTTTTTACATATATATGTGGAAAATGTATCTGGTAGTCAAAGGATTAATAAACATTTGCAGACTTTCAAATTAGCATATATTTATTTTTCGAAAAAATGCGTTCTTTAGAAAATTGATACCTCTATTATTAAATTTCCTATGAATCAGTCTATTATTTACCAACTTTTTCAGATCTAATCAATATCATCGAACTATTACCTAGTAATAGTTCTCTTTCATAAATAATTTTTTAATAAAACAATGACAAATTAAAATTTCACTCTTCCTTTAAGAAAATAATTGAAATACAAAGCCAATCGTTTCAAAAATATTTTGACAAACTATCGAAGAACTAGGTGATACACAAGCTTGTATACAACACGTTCCACAATAATTATTACATAAACAATCTACGCCAAACATACAACTTGTGCGTTTAATAAAAGTTAACTTATTTATATATTTACTAAATATTAAATTATTAATATTTAGTAAATATATAAATAAGTTAACTTATAAATATTATTCCATTACATAATGGAAAAACCTATTAAATACGAGTAGAACTCGCACTACGACAATTCCGTACAAAATTTAGACACATACATATTTAACTGAAATAGTATTTCCGTTAAAATATTTACAAATATTAAAATTATTTTTACCATGTACATATATTGCCTAGTGTATGTTTCACACGCGTACAAGTATCCCGAAGATCGCGAAAACTATGAAATTTAGAATAATTTCCCTAATTTTCAAGCAAACTTGAAATAACGTTGTCTTTTTTCATAACTTTGTCGCATATTTTTGTAAATATTTTCAACAGTATCTCTAGGACCACAGAATAAACAATAAGATAGAAGTGGCATATTCATGAAATTATATGGGACCGATGTCGCCAAACTGTGTTTGGAATGCGCCAATCACATTTCATAGCACACCCCCACCTCCATTCACAATCATCTTAACGACGTTCGATTGTAGATCTCGTTTCCGCATACTTATACCGTGCATATGTCTATTCCGCTCGCTCGGCTCGCCGTTGATCATTGGATGCGTAAAAATAACGTTACATTAACTTTTATTATTATCGAAATAACTTTGACACATCTATGGTAAGAAATAATTCCTTTAGCGAGGTTGTATATACGATTCTTGTTTATACGCAATTCAGTAGCATAGTAAGACATATTTTACTTTCTTTAATAAAAAATAACGGAGCACTGTCTCGTGTCACTGCAAACGGTAAACTAATGTATTTAGACGAAATGTGTTTACTTTAATGTAAGCAGAGCTTTGCTTACTTGTGGCGCGCCTGTTACTCACACGTCATTACTAATTTATTATTGCCATGTGTCTAGCAATAAGTTACATATATTTCCGAAAAAAATCTAGATTTTGAGGTAAAGAAGCATAAGAAACAAGATAACACTTAATACATGAATATCAAAGAACATTTAGTAATTGATATCGTTGCAAGTACTAATACAAGCAAGTACAGTATAAGCGTGAGTACTAATACATTCAAGACCTTTACGAAATTATAATTGATATTTGATAAACATTGGAATAACAAGTAGGTTACATATAATAGTTAGCTTAACCCTTTGGTCATCCAGTCTCGAAACGAGACGCCGACTGCTTCTCTACTACCAATAAAATAATCTATAATTACGAAATTCATTATTTGATTGAAACAGAATTTTCGTATATAGATAAGAAATGTAGTTAAAAATGATCAAAATATTTTAAATATATTATAGTTACGTAGTTATGAGTGTAAAAAAATAAAAAAATTAAAGGAAAATTTCCCCGTTTCTAGAAGAAAGTAACAAACGGAAGAGGTAATTAACCTAACCAAATGCAACACTTAAAAGTAATGGGTCCCATAACAGTTCTGAGCCCTTTATGAAATTAGGGATAAAAACTAATGCCATAATACATATTAAACACAGAAGCGTAGAAAAAGTCGGAAGTTTCAAAATTACGCTCTTTGCTTATTTATGAATAGAAATACACCAAAAACATCATATACACCCTATAAATTGGCATAAAATGACGTTTTCAACGATAAAAAAATAAATACTCTGCATAAAAAAAATAAACCGTATAACAATTAAACGTGCCAATTGAAGCCATATTCGGCATACGTCAAATGAATATACATAAAAATAGAAAATTTCTGTCTCAAATAATAACTAAATTATGTTTCCATGTCATAATAAAAATTGTTATGCAAAAAAAAGGGTTTTCCTAAACAAAAGTAACGTTTTCGCAAACTTATCTATTTCTTCAGTTTTAGAAAAAAAATGTTAATTATAGAAATATTGCAATAAATATAAAATAGATATAAATAATATAACAATAGTAACTACGCATCAAATAACAAATATACACTCATATAAAATTTTCAAAAAACAAAATCACACACGATTTTCAAAAAATCATTGCGACAAAAATAACTGTAAGATACAGTTAATATGTCATAAATCTTTTCGTTATATCTTTCTCTTTCCTCTTTATAATTGTCTCTATGTTTCTTTCATTATAGCCTGAATATTTTAGTTAGTCGCCGCATGCCATATATGGCACAGGGACGCTGCATAGAGCGTAATTATAACGTAAACATTTTTTATATTTAATTTATATGACATACTTAGCAACCATTTAATATATTTGACATATATAAATTTGATATAAATACATTTAATATACTTGACATATAGAAATTTCAGGTGTCTCTCATTGGTTAGAGAATTCATCACCATAATCTCGCCATCAAGCCATGCCATTTAGCTATTCGATGATACGTCACTTTGGAGAGAATCGAAGTGATAATAATGGAATTAGTATAATATATCCGCGTTACGTTTAAAATTTCATGTTTAATTTAGTAAAAACAGTAACATTTAAAATTACATATTTAATTTAATAAAAATATATTAGAGTTTCTAGATAATGTGAGCATTTTGTTATATTTGTAGAAAATAATTTCTTAGATTAAATAAACCGTTTAATTGAATGTTTTTTGAGAGGAAATTTTTTTTGGAGTTTACTCCTTAAGAATCGTTTTTCATATATAGCGCCCGGTATGAAGTTTTATGAGGAGTAAAATCAGAAGCTCAAAGCGTTAAAAAAGTGTAATCGTCGGGTTCTGATCGTCTCGCCAAATGAGAAATAGAATTTTTAGGGTTCCGCAATGTACAAGGAAAAACGACACCCTTATAAGATCCCGACGTGTCAGTCTATCTGCCACAGCCGTTTTTTGGAGTTTACTCCTTAAGAATTGATTTTCATATATAACGCCCGGTATGAAGTTTTATGAGGAGTAAAATTAGAAATTCAAAGCGTACAAAGTTCAGAGCGTTAAAAAAGTGTAACCGTTCGGTGGCCTCTCCGCGCAACATTTCTGCGCATCTTTAGAGTGCGATATCAATATGTTAATTTGGCATTTTCTTAAGGTTTAATCGCAATGATGGAGTGTGACACACATATTGGCATTTTCTCATGGCGTAATCGCAATTACAAAGTGTAATTTACTATCGTTCGTTCATATCAAGATGTAATCATTAAATTTTATCATGTGTGAATATTTGGTGTCTTCTATCCTACAAAACTAAAGTCTCTTAATTTTAACTTCTTAGTCTAACGTTACAAAATGTTTTTAATTTTGTTGTATAAATTTGATCTTGTTCATTTATGTTTTACTTGAAAATAATTATATTGTCAGCATTTTTTATTAAAGAATTTTCCATTTACATTAAATGATAGTGATATTGATATTTATATGCAGTGTCACCTATTTTATACATTCGACGACAATCGTACTTAAGGAGTAAACTCCAGTCGCGCTGACACGCACAATTTTTTTTCATTTTGTCTAATATAAGTGTCTATCATCCTAACAGCACTCGACACTTTCGCAAACCGAAAATCATTCATCATCACATTTGAAATATTTCAAGATTAACGAACGCTATCGCATTTATAATGTTGAGCGATGATCGTTGAAATGTTGAATGCTTTTACGTTTGACGGCTCCGGATCGACGCTATTGTTGGCGGATTGTTCGTGAAGCATTGTTTGTTTCACACGCAGTTTTGGCGCGATATACATGTCTATGGCGTAATATTTTTGTTTTAACTTTACATAACCCCTGTTTTGTTGAGCAAATTTTAAGTTAATATTTAAAATAAATGTATTAACGAGAACATTTATAGGTATGTATAAATTTATTTAATAACAATAGATATCGAAGGAAACGGAAATTAATACAAAACACAATGTTATATTATGCGTAGATACTAATATTTATTATTATTGTTACTAAATTGCACTAAAATTACATTGAATGTAATTTTAGTGCAATTTAGTACAAGTTACTGGAAGGTTCGGCGCGAAGATCGTCAATAAAAGTATAAGCCGAACGCGTGTAGAAGAAAAAGGACTATTGTATTGTTGTCGTTACGATGGTAATATTATTGTTTGACATTTTGAAATTCGTAGGTTGTTTTTGGATTTTGTGGTTTCTTTTAAGACGTTCTTCTTTTAAATTGGTTGTTGAAAACGATTTAGTTTGTTAAATAAATTAATTCAATTATGAAAATAGCATTTTAAAGGACCCAATTCAGCGAAGGTGATAGGCAACAATATCAAAATTAATTTATCGTTTACTCCATTACAGGAAACCTACTGAACCAATCAATGGAATATTTCATACACGGAAGAATAGTATTAATGTACTACATATAAATTATAAAGAAATACATTTACGTAACCTAAATGTATGTAGAGATAAGCGATTTTATTTTTTCAAATATATACCAATAAACGGAAGTCCAGGCAGGATTAGTTTTATCTTAAAAAGGACGAGATATGCTTTGGAGAGGGAGGGGGAGGGGGGCATGTTTCTTTTTTTTTGTCGAGCCTACTAATAGATATATTAAACCAAAATATATCACAATCTCAATCGGAACATTGCATGACAGCAATATTTCATAAAGTTGCAGTCAAAGGATAAAAAAAGGAAACAGTATCTAAGTTACTACATTGTCAACATGGACAATTTTTTTTATTTTCGAAATTTTCCTACGATTGAATAACAAACTTACCTAGGTACCAAGATTGAAATAAAAGTCACGATTTCAATAATTTATAATTATCTAGACTGAACAAGCTTTTATATGTTTCATGATTAAGAGTTAGACGATTTCTTATACTTATTAAAAAGTAAGAATACTCCCATTAGGGGAGATATATTTATGAAAAATAAAAACAATTAATCATGGGAGATATTCTTACGGAAAATAAAAATACTCCCATTACGGGAGATATATTTATTAAAAATAAAAATACTTCCATTATGGGAAGCAAAAAAATTGTTAATTCAAAAGCCTTTTTAATTAAATTGACACAACGGATATTAGTACAACGACATGACAATGACGTTGTACTAATATCCGTTTCCTAAAAATAATCAGTTTTTTTTTCAGAAATCACCTTTACTTGCCACATTACGCGTTAGTTTTGCAAATTCGCTAATCAATAAATATATTAGATTGTAAGCTAAATAAAAAATCAAGAGATATTAAAAAAAAATAATATTTAAACATAAATATGCATAAAGAGCCTTTAACTTTCAAAGGCAATGAAAAAACAAACTGTTAATTTGATATCACACATACGTTTACAAGTCTAGAAGCGTATATGTTCACGTATTTAAACCTTTTAAGTGCGAGTTAAATTCACTGAAGAAATTGTATATTCTGCCATTTAAGTATTCATTGCGATTTGAAATTGCATTCTGATTTGAGCCGCATTTCAATAAAGTTTAACTAAACTGGTTTAATAACAATACCAATATTCCTGTTTATTTAATTCACCTCCAAATCTTCAATTAAAAAGGAAATTGGAACGCCCCAAAGGCTTAGGTAACTTGTTCATAACACAATGACAGAACAATAATACAAAAAGAAATATAATTTTAAGACGTAGAATGACTAGTGCGTTATTAAGAATAAACAACTGTTAAAAACATGTATAGATGATTATATTGGTACATAGATGTGTGTGTGTGTTTGTGTATGTATATACATATATATATATATATATATATATATATATATATATATATATATATATACACATATATATATATATATATATATTTATATATATATATATATATATATATATATACACGTCAATTTGTTTATAGAAATAAATGACGTATTGTCTACAAAAACAGATCGAAGAAAAATATATGCTAGTGGAAAATATTGTAACAAACGCTACAATATTTACTTATTTTTTTTGGATTGACAAAGCCTAAGCAATGCAATTTTCCAACTCCACTTCTTTTAAAATGTAGTATATTTAATTACGTTGTATAAAATATTATACTCAATAAACTTATAATTCAAAATATATTCTAAACTTACCTGACTTTTCCATGATTTTTCCATATGTACTAAAATTCCCTGACTTTTGCAGGTTTGCCCGGTTCTCAAGGTCTGTATCAACTATAATAAAGTTCAAATTTAACTTGATATACAAAATTCAGAATTTCATTAATTATGTCTTTGCTTTGTACATATCGCTATTACCGCTGCTTTGGAAATATTTAAAACCTGAAACTGGCGTTCCAGGTCACTGTGCAGTTCTGGCAGCAAAGTTGCATCAAGTTAATAGGTTTAAAGGTCTTCTCTTTAAAGTCAGAATCGATTTCAGGAATAAAATAAAATTATTTTGAAGGAAACTTCATATCAACGACAACAATTCATTGATAATCGAAGTTGGAGAGTATAGTGGAGTCCAAGGATCCTCCGATAATATCTCAATGCTATTACCACATTACTATTAATATTTCAGCTTTTAGAATAAAAATGTATATAATGACGGCAAATTTTCCTGCAGAACGGGAATCATAAAAATAAAATATAGCTCTTTACGGCTTTTTTTGTTCGCAGACCAGTATTTTTATTAGGCACGTCTTTGAAATATTCCTTAACCTTGTAACTAAGTATTTACCTTGAATATTCCTTAACCTTGAGAGAGTATTTACCAAAATATCGCCTTGCAGCATTCACTACGCTGTTTTTCTGTTTTACCGTTCGACAGCAGTATTCAGCAAGAGGGCCTTTCAACGATCAATAAATTTTTAAGGTTTCTGTATAAATGTGTAAATATTAAATGTATATTAATAAGTATATGTATAAATATTCAATATAATGTAAATAGTCCTTACATATTCGTTTGAAAGTCCCTGTCAATAATTCGTTATCCCTTATATTAACCATAGCAGGATTTGAAAAAGTCTTAAAACATATCGCTATATGCACGCATAAGAAATTATATACCTTCGATACAGCTAAATCTAAAAACTTACATTGTAACATGATGATAATATGTAACAATTCATTCTAATAAAGTAAAAATACAATGAGAGCACTTTTCGATTACGTCTTGAAGTTAATTTACGAATTAATAATTAAAATATCACGCGAAGCAGCGTCCCGGAAATACTTCACGGAAATGAAGCGACTGCAAGCGTCAATAACATGATTATTTAAAATAACTAATATTCATTTCGCGTTTTAATCATAATTAACTTATTATATAATTTTCAGAGCATTAAATATGGAAATGATAAAAAAGTATGTTATATAGAAAAAAAAATTACAGATAATTTTTATTTCACCAAATCAATCACTTGACAATAATAAAGTGATTAATATTATAAAATCCACTTGGTTTTGAAATCGACTCATACCCGACATTTTTTACGTAATATATTTTAACGTATTATGTATACTATATTTAGCATTTGTTATTGTCTTTGTCACTTGCTAGCCTCTTCCAAGTCAGAGGAACTTCAACGGTCAAAATTGCGAAAACAATTAAAAAATAACGACTTTTTGAAACGAACTTTCCTTTGTCATAGAAATTCATATTTAAAAAATGAGACCGTAACGAAAAGTGAAACACAGAAACGGTGATGGATGGAGAGCAAGTGACGGATAGGGTTTCCCCTCTCCGTTAACAGTCACTCAGTGAACAGCAGATCGCCAGTTAACGCCCGTATGCACCACACACGGTCAGGAATCTCAGTCGGATTTACTGATACTTAAACACATATTTTGTATTAATACTTTAACAATTGGACGATGCAATAGGGCGCGGTCGGTTAAATTGACTCTTGTTCCGACTCAACTGAAAACTAATGAGAAGCAGAAGTACGTTTTTACTTGTCAGTAAGTTTGACTGACAGTTATGACCGTGTGTGGTGCATATGGGCGTAAGTAAGCCTAGCTTGTTTCGGTTTTCATTATATTCTCAATGACAGTAAATATAATATATTCATATTTACATATCAATGACTGACAATTAGTATAAAAGTTTACGTTATTGAAAATCAACATACATAATAAAACCAAACAAGAACTCTAATTGCAGTTCTTGATTAATCTTATCATATAAAGTATGTTTCATTGTCATACAAATATTTATAATTTTCGACATATATTTTTTCTAATCTTCCTATCACCAACAATTTTTAAAGTGTACATTTTCTCTCATAACTCCCTTTGTTTCGATCAACGATATTGAGAGACGCGCGCAGCCCGGCCGCGTCTTCCCATATCTTTCGCAAAATCATATTGCCTTCATTTAAATCAAATTTACGAATAAAATGACTAGGTTTTTTTTGCGACTAAAACCCCACAGGTTTAACCTAACCTCGTCTTCGACGAGTATGAAACAAAACATTTTTAAAATATTAATAAAAAAATCAGATACAAAACAAGCATTTTTAAAATTTTAACAAATTCATTATATACAGTGGAGGTGAAATAATTAAGAACGACTGATACCGTAGTCACTATTGTGTAATAAGGTTTAAAGATAGCTTTCTGATTTTAACATTTATTGAGGTCAAAATAAAATCCTCTTACTAGATTTGAATACATTATACTAGATAATGCAAAACATGAAACCTCCATTGATTATTAGGCATAATATTTCAATCGTATTGTCGTTGAAAAAATAATTAAGAACAATTAAATAAAACCATTTATTATAGCATGCTACAATAATATTATTATTTAAAATTAAAACAAATTAAAACTACGTATATACTGCTTACCATAGTATCGATTAATATTTCGTAGCATCGCCCTTGGTTACAACAGTTGCCTTGCACCGACGACTCATGGAATTTATTAAATATTGGCATGTCTCAGTAGAATAAGCATTCCAAGATCCAATAAAAGCCTCATAGATTGCGTTCAGATTGTTTGTTTTTTTACCGCCTACACTCTTCTCAACTTTGCTCCAAAGATTTTCTATAGGACTTAAATCCAGGCTGTTAGCAGGCCAATCAAATACAATAATTTGTTGTTCGGGCAGGAACGTTTTCACTGAATGGGCAGTGTGTTTAGGATCATTATCATGCTGAAACTTGCATAACACTGGCAACGTTTCTTCAGCAAAAGGAATCATTAGTCTCTTCCAATATTGGCTTGTATTTAAATTTATCATGCCTTCAATTTTTTTTACTGATCCAACACCATGTCTCGAGAAATATTCTGAAACTCTAATGTTTCCACCTACACTTCACTTATTTTTGTACAGCTAGGATTCAATGCTTGATTCGCAGATCGATATTGGCATGTCTTCCATCTGAACCTAATCGATTTATTTTTGTTCCAACCGAAAATAAGATGTTTTTGCCACTGCCTTTTTGCCCAATTGCCATAATTTGTTCCAAAATCTAAACAAATTTTCCGGTATACCTTCGTCAAATACGGTATTCTTCTGGCAATTCTTCCAAATAGTTTTGCATCCGCAAGGCGTTTCCGTATTGTACGTGCAGCAATTCCTTGCCAAAAGCTTTCCTTTGGCCGTGTTCAGATCCCTTTAATCATCAGACTTTGCCTAAACAGACGATCAAATAATCTTCACAAGATATTTTTTGCGTTTTAGGGTTTAGAATGACATTATCAGGTGTTTAATCTTTTAAAGTGATTAATCGCATTGAAAACTTCAGTTTTAAAATATTTCAAATGATCAGCATTCTTGTTTTAAGACCAACCGCGTTCATAAAGTGTCATGATAATATTGTATTTCTAGCAGATGGGTCACAACTCTTATTATTGTTCATATTTTTGAAATAATTAAGTATAAAAATATCTTTCACATCTAAGACAATATAAATACAATGACAACAGAATATGCGGGAATCAAATTCAATGTAAATTTTAGTCGAAATTGAACATTTTCGATCTTTTTTTTATACGTTCCTAATTATTTGTCCAATTAGCAATATATTTGGCATGTGACCTCTATACAAAATAAACGAAATAATACTGGACGTTTAACTTTTCTGCATTCCGTAGGATAAAGTGTAAAAAACTACTAAATTACCAATATTTTAATGTCATTAAAGTTAATACAGAATTGATAATTACTTGTATACCCAAAAATGCCTCCGACATAAGCCGTTCCTAATTATATGACTAAAATTGTATGTTGGGTATCATTCATAATATCCGTAGTGTTTTCAACAACCATAGAACGTTAATGTGTTTTCAATGTGTATTTACGGTTCATTCAATACTTTGTACTGTCGCCCTGCACTATTTACCCGAACAGTTTACACTTCACACTTTTATAACACTACACTTTTACGACACTTTACACTTTTAAGGAACAGTTTTCACTTTTACGACGAAGCATACAATGTTATTTGCCCCGATCTTAAAGTAGCAACGCTGTTACGTATCATCTTCGAATTGCGTATCGTTTTCACGTAAATATTGACAATTGTACTTATTTGTATCGCCAAATAGGTCGTTTTGCTACGTAAGGAAATAAAAATAAACGATATTAGTTTTTGTATTTGTATATACAAATTTTGTTATACCGTTTCTTAGCTCCATATTTGATTTGGGCATTAATGTGTTTACTTTATAAATCATATGTATTCGTTTACTTCAAGCCAATGTATTACAAAAAAAAAGACAATGTCGCTTTTCACTTTATCTTTATTTTTATCGCCAAATGGGAAATAGCATTTTTAGGGTTCCACAATGTACAAGGAAAAACTAGACCCTTATAAGATCCCGACGTGTCAGTCTGTCTGTCACTGCCGTTTTTAGTTTATTCTTTAAGAATTAATTTTCATATATAGGCCCCGGTATTAAGTTTTATGAGAAGTAAAATCAGAATTTCAAAGCGTACGAAGTTCAGAGCGTTAAAAAAGTGTAACCGTTATGTGATCTCTCCGCGCAACATTTCTGCGCATCTTTAGAGTGAGATATCAATGTGTTTATTTGGCATTTTCTTATGGCATAACTGCATTGACGGAGAGAGACACGTATAGTTTACTACCGTTCGCTTATATAAAGATGTAATCATTAAATGTCATAAAGTGTGAATATTTGTTGTCTTCTATCCTACAAAATTAAAAACCCTCTTAATTTTTACTTCTTAGTCTGAGGTTACTAAATGTTTTTAATTTTATTGTATAAATTTGATCTTGTTCATTTGTGCTTTACTTGAAAATAATTATATTGTCAGCATTTTTTATTAAAGAATTTTCCACTTACTTTTCATTTTTGTACTTATTATTTCTATTTTAATTATTTACATTTATATACAGTAACTATTTAATTATTTTATAGATTCCAAGACAATCGTGCTTAAAGAGTAAACTCCAGTCGCGCGTCGGAGTTGACATGCACCTCTTTCCCAAAAATAAACTGGTTTAGAAACTTGTCGTTGTAATAACGCATATTACATCTTAAGGGTTAACAACCCTTGAGATGTAAAATGCGTTATTACCCTTAAAACATATACACGGAAATTTTCTAAATAATTTTTTTGCATAATTTTGGGGAGTATATATTAACAGATATACTGAAAAATAAAAAATACGTTCAACCCCACGCCTTATATCCGAAACTACAGAACCAAAAATTATGAAAAAAGGGGTTTTAGAAGCCTATGCAAAAGTGGTAAGAAAACTATAATGATGATGTTCCTAGATGTCACAATTCTTGAGATATTCACGATGAATATATGACATACACGATGACTTATAATCCCCTTACTTAATTATCAGGTGTTATTAAATATTTATTGCGCTAAGAATTTCATATTAGTGAAAACTTATCATAAACAGAGTAATTTAACTTCAAACGAAGTACGAAAATCCCAATGGGCGAGCCAGACTCGAACTTGGTAGGTTTTTTCTAGATCTCATCTCCAAGTATGGCTAAAATTTTTGGGTTTCCTGCAGAATAACGATCATTTGCTAATTTAGGTTTCCTTTCAAAAAAGTATACATCTCAATTAATAAGCCCCTGGTATAAAGTGGAAGTGAATTTTCTATTCCCGTCGAGTGGACAGGAAAGGTCTGTTAAAATTAAATTGAGATTCCTTTAACATTTTATATTCTTAAGCCAAATTAGCTAGATTCAAATTGATATGCAATGTGCAATATGTAAACCCACTAGAAAGTAATGGCTTTAGATTAGATCTTATAATTAAACTTATTTTGATTACTATGAAACTCTACAATATTATGCGTGTTCCGACACGCATATGACCGTTTATTTTATTATAATTCGTCTTATATTCACTTCTACTTATCTATACTTAATTTCCATTCGAATTGAGAATGTTTGTAAACAAAGCAAAATGACAGTTAAGGAATTGTAAACCTTTTTCTTGCGTTCGTAATACGAATTTATTTCGTATTTCTGATTAAAATATATAATTTTTTATTCCTTTACACATTTACGCTGTATAAATAATGCTTAATTTATTTCACTGAAAACTTTTATTTTACTGATCGTATAAATTATGCGTAACATTGAAATTAGAGCTTTCACGCGATATTTTTTTAATATAAATACGTAACATTAAAAATAATCATTGAAAATAGACAGTCAAATAAAAGAAAAAGTTTAACTACTATAAAAACAACGTCGTATGGTCATTGCAAAATAATATTAACACTCGTTTGAAAATGGAATGTCGCAATGTTTTTGTCATATCGTATAAGTATATATGTTATATAGCACCAATATTCTGTCTTGCTTTACTCCTCCTGTCTCGCTAATCGTCACAGTAGAAAGATACTCCAGCATCGTCTATGAAAATTTAAAACTGATTCATTGCAAACACTTCACTTAGCCACATTATAAAATAAATTATATGTCCTGAATATCATATATGGCTACAGACTTACGAACGCCGTGTCATAATATTTAATACTTTTATTTTTATTTTATACCACTGAGTTTCTGTGATTGACACTAAGGTTATCCATTTTCCTTTTCTAAATTTCAAAATTAATTTTAGTAAAATAACAGCGTAATATTTATATTTATAAAAATATTCAGCACGACAGTTTATTAAGTTAATATATTAATTATAGTTTAGTATTAAAATTATAGTTTAGTATTTAAATTTAGTTTAGTATAATATATTAATTATAGGTTTAATAATATCATTGGTGAAATACAATGAGTTTTGTGACTAATCGCCCACTGAATTTATATTTCTGTCAACCATACTTTAAGTGTCAAATGGGTTTGTTTACAATCATACTCCATTGGAATAGAATGGAGTTTAATTCCACTACTATGCAACAAAATAATACGTAACATATATATCTAAAACGGACGGAATAATTTTGTTTTTATTATCGACAGCTCATCATCCTTTCCAAAACTAATTTATTAAAAATGAACTGTTTATAAGATTCCTAATTTTTACCTACGAATACAAAAAGAATACCAATTCATATGGCGGTGCATCCATTTCCGGTAAAGTATCGACCATTCGACGCTATACACATGGATTAATTGCCGATAATTATTCTGGTACAAAAGCACGCCGTCCTACCGAGCGCCACTGCCTCATGACTATTCAATATGAAAACGCAAAGCCACCACTCCAATGTCGGATAGGATACATTTCCCAAATGAACGTACGTTAACATATCGTCATGTTACCGCCAACAGTAAATTTATCGGTCCATTCATCACCGGATTGATGAATTTGTCACGTGCTATAATTTAATCGATTTTCAATTGGAATTTGGTCACTGATTGCTTACATTTACTAATTTAAATACTCAAATTCGGAAGGTTAAATAAAAATGGAAAAACAATACATATTAACTTTAATGACTATATGGACAGCGGTACTAAAAATTGCAATTGCATATTATTAAAAATGTATGGGCTCGTGCCCTAGGAAACTGGTATTATTACAAAGATTATATCTCACTATAGTTTAATAATCGTGCTCCAGGAAACTCGTACCTAGATTGATGAATTTGTCACGCGCTATAATTTAATCGATTTTCAATTGGAATTTGGTCACTGATTGCTTACATTTAGTAATTTAAATACTCAGATTCGGAAGGTTCAATAACAATGGAAAAAGAATACATATTAACTTTAATGACTATATGAACAGCGGTACTAAAAATTGCAATTACATATTATTAAAAATGTATGGGCTCGTGCTCTAGGAAACTCGTATTATTACAAAGATTATATCTGACTATAGTTTAATAATCGTGCTCCAGGAAACTCGTACCTAGATTGATGAATTTGTCACGTGCTATAATTTAATCGATTTTCAATTGGAATTTCGTCACTGATTGCTTACATTTACTAATTGAAATACTCAGATTCGGGATGTTCAATTACAATGGAAAAATAATATATAGTAACTTTAAAGACTGTATATGAACAGCGGTACTAAAAATTGCAGTTGCATATTATTAAAAATGTATGGACTCGTGCTCTAGGAAACTCATACTATTACATAGATTATATCTCACTATAGTTTAATAATCGTGCTCTAGGAAACTCGTACCTAGACTGATGAATTTGTCACGCGCTATAATTTCATCGATTGTTCAATTGGAATTTGGTCACTGATTGCTTACATTTAAATACCCAGATTCACAAGGTTCACTAACAATGGAAAAGAATATATCGTAACTTTAATGACTGTACATTAACAGCGGTACCAACAATTGCAATTGTATATTATTAAAAATGTATGGGCTCGTGCTCTAGGCAACTCATATTATTACATAGATTATATCTCACTATAGCTTAATAATCGTAATCCCAAACCATCCTACATCAATAGCACCACGTATAAAACCTCAATCATAATAATATAAAGCGTTATGAGTATAATAAAATGTTTTAAAATATAATTTTGTAATAATTTGTATAAATAAAATAATTGTTTCAATCATTGTACGCAAGGTATTTATTTATATTTGTGAATATTTGAATCGTTATTTTAATTCCTTCATACTTTTTATTAGAAAATTTTGATGTGAATAGCCATTTATTTAATGTTAGTAACATTGTAATTAAAAAATCGGAGAATTTATAATTTCATATAATTTATCTAAATATAATAAAAATCACTGTCATTAAACTATCACTGTCATTATACTATCACCGTCACTATTAATTAAACTATCACTGTCATTATTAATTAAACTATCACTGTCATTAAACTATCACTGTCATTATACTATCACCGTCACTATTAATTAAACTATCACTGTCATTAAACTATCACTGTCACCATACTATCACCGTCACTATTAATTAAACTATCACTGTCATTATACTATGACCGTCACTATTAATTAAACTATCACTGTCACTATTAATTAAACTATCACTGTTACTATACATATATAAAATCACCTGGCTTAGAAATTTGTCGTTGTAATAACCGTTTAACGGAATACGGAAAGATAATATAGTGACAGTGATAGTTTTATTTGATATTGGTACATAAAGCACATAACAAAAATATATTCAAGGTAAAAAAAATATCTTAAATTATAACTAATTATACCACCGATGTACGAATAAGAATAAGCCAGATGAATTAAAATATATAACATCATTACAAGGTAAGTGTAAGATACTCACAAAATGTGCCGTACTATATAACCAGCCAAACAGAATAAATAATGATAATAATATTGAACATATTTGGCGTTAATTTTGTAGAATTAATGTAATTCTGTAGCCCACCTGAAGATGTTGTAATACAACGAAACCTAGGTCGGGGTAAAGGACTTAAAGAAAGTAGAAATAATACTACATCACGTAGTTTCATTTAATTGTGAATGATAATAATATTAATAATAACATTTTAAATGTCAACTAATAAAAGTACATTATTATAATAAAATAATAATACAAAGAAATAAAATTTACAAAAAATGGTAAAAATACCAATGATAATAATACAATTAATAATAAAGGTAATTGTAAAATATTTCACAATTAAAACAAAATTAACGCCAAATATAGTAAATTTGTAAAATATTTAATTATTAGCTAATGCTTAGTTCACTGTATAATAAGCTTTTTCTATACGCACGTTCTTCACTCTGATATGGAAATAAATGCCTTCCAAAACGATAGTTGTAGACAATTTGTTAAACAATTTGGCACCATTACGCATAAATTTTTTTGAGACCTAAACAGTCTGCTTAATGCTGCTAATGTAATGCCTATACCCAATACTGTATAATGTTCATCACAATTTAAAGAAACATTGTTAATTTTTTTTCATATCGCAAAAAAAAAGACAATCTAACATAATCCGTGGTGCGTTGGATTGATCACAAGGCATACGGTCTTTGACAATGCGGCTCATCGCGGAGACCTGGGTTCCATTCCCGGCTATTCCTCGAACGGGGCTGGACTGGTGTCATGGTTGGCAGTAAGAGATTGCTCTCGTAGCAATAAGTCCGCCCTATGTATCAATTAGATACATTAAAGTAGATAAATAAAATAAATTATCAATTTTTAACTATTTTTTATGTTTGTCCGTCTATGAACTCGTCACTTTCGAAGCAATGGCCGTAGATCTGGGATATTTATTGAAAGTATTTGTTTAAATATATCGCCAAATGATTACCTAAATATAAAAGTGATTATAATTACTAGGTTACAAAATGAAAACATTTTTGGGTGCAGAATGAAAATCGAAAGAAAGCGTCGCCCACATAAGCTCACGGAAAAAGTTTAAGTTCTTTAACGATTCATGTTTACTTAATAATTTATAATAATCATTAGTTTATGAATTAGTTTAATGATCATTAATGAATTGGTGTATTGAATTAATTAGTTTAATGATCATCAGTTAGACCTGAAAAATGTTTTTTATACTTGTTATTTTCATTAAAACTATGATTACACTAATTTATAGTAATGCCGCCGGTCAGAAGCGTGCGACGGTCAAGCGTTACACAATTTTGACATAACAAAATGACTCAGACGTGGTTAAAGCAGTACCACTTCCAAAAATGTACACACTCATGATACTGTAAATATTATATAACGTCATATTAAAACTGATCATACAAATATTTTAAAAATACTATTACAAAAAATTGCGAGAAAATATTGGTATATTTTAAAGTTCACGCACCCCTTTCGTTCGCCTGAACACAAGAAAAGAACATTAAATGACGTGACACGCGAGAAACTTATAAATCACCTCGATCTATTCAAACGTGTTTACGGAAGCAATTTACCCATTTACAGCGCCATTTAATTTTGCGGCACTCAAAATGGACGAGTAAATTTTTTACGCTTTAGTTGATAAATGGCCTCTCGTAATTTAGCAAAATTTTAATCTTTTTTAATAAATCTCGACACATATTAGAAGTAATGATTCATTTTACGTCACATGGCTATACGACAGAGATTCTCAAACATAAATTGAATAAAATTTATTAATATTCTCGGCGATTAGCTGTAACATTCGTAATGATGACGTAATTTTGATTAATAATGTAATTTTTTTTAATAGTTGGTAATATTCTTTTCTCCATATATCTGGCAATATCGTGGAAGACCCCACAATTTTGGGAGCAGTGAAGGAACCATAAATTAATAAACTTACTATAAGATAAATGTGCCAATATTAACAGGAAGAAAATATGCACTTCTCATGCAATTAGAAAAACACAGAACTTTGAATAGTTAATCAATGTATTTAAGGGTTGTCACAAACAGTGACAAGTATGTGTTGTATAATACTTTGAATAGTTAATCAAGTTAAATACATTGATTAACTATTCAAAATATTATACAATCCAACGTAAATGTTATACGTATGTTCATTGAAAACCAACAACTCAACATTAAAATGAATAGTATACTTAGATATATAAATAAGAATTTGTTTTGACAATGCAGACAAAGGTTAAAGACACGCGCAACTCGTAAAACTTACGCCAAGAAAGTGTTAAGCTATGTAAATACTCCGTAAAATATTATAATTTTCTTATCATTTTCCTCCTCTGGAACAATAGAGAGAGAAAATGATAAGGAAATTATGCTGGTCACGAATTTCCATCCAAATGAATTACTATCTATGTGTATCCAAAAACATGATCGTACTCACAGAAGTCGAAAAATAAATAGGCACGCATCTTTTTAAGGTAATTTATTTTATTTTGACGTACTGTGTGATGATAAAACTTCTGTCAGAGACCTTTAATTACGATCAGAATGGATTGATAAGGTTATTATCGAACATATACCATTTAAGAACCAACGACTTAAGTTAGGTCTGTAACTAAAGTTTTACTGACAGTTCAAATAATTTACAGTAGAAACGTAAACTGATTATATAACTACTAAATAAACATTGACTGCTTTCTTCGGACAGCGAGAATAGAGACTACGGACAGCGTTAATTCGAGCTCGGTTTCACACATTCTTCATATCGGCCAACTCCCGGTCGCTGCTCGGCCGACACGCCCAGGCGTACGGCTGTTGAGAAAGCGTTACGGACGCGGAGAGATAACAGTCGAGAAATTAGACGAATGCGCCGCCGCGTAAATAAGATCGCAAATTATTTAATCACAAACGTCGAATACGTATTGGCATTGTTTTTTTAATATTTATGGGGGTGTTTCACGTGCTTATGTGATCGTGTTTTTTGAGCACTACTAGAGATATTTTTGAGCACTACTAGAGATAACAACTTAAAAATTGACATTTAACAGGAGACACTCAACTTTTCACGTGCTTATGTGATCGTGTTTTTTGAGCACTACTAGATAAACTAAACGAGTATGGGCGATATGGCTTTACATATCGAAGGTTTAGTATCCCTAAATAAAATTTAACAAAATCATTAAGCTATTACCTGTAAATTGACATTTAACAGGAGACACTCAACTTTTCACGTGCTTATGTGATCGTGTTTTTTGAGCACTACTAAATATATTTTTGAGCACTACTAGAGATAACAACTTAAAAATTGACATTTCACAGGAGACACTTTCAACTTTTATCTAATTACCACAAAATGTTAAAACAAGTGATAGAGTACGAAGTACATATGTATTTTTATTTGGTCGCTTCCTTAACGAGCCTTTGGGGTCACACTATAGTACCAATTCTGGACTCGAAAGTATTGTGTTCGGATCTCGAAATCAATCTTTTCTTCTTTTCTAGACTAAAATAAAAAAAAAATCTTTTCGCTTAAATTTTCATATTAGACAAAAATACGTAAAAACAAATATATTTTCCCACGTTAACTTAGAAGTCTTACAAACTTGCAAACGTCTATTATGTAGACGGAAAATAATATAATTGGTGTGGTCTAGTTTTTATAAAAAAAAAAACAATCATTCGTCGATATTCCCTTATATTATTCCTTATCCCTAAATGTACCAGCAATATTAAGTATTTCAATTTGCCTGACATTTTTTTACGCCTAACAGGTATTGGAGCTTTAAGAATATCTACCTCTTTATCTTTACCAGCGAAGTCATCTGATAATCATCGGATACCAAAGTTATCGTATCCACCTTAATTTTTACAAATTTCGCCTCCAATAAGCATTTTTTCATACTATTTTTAACAAAGTAAAATATACCAAAATATTTACTCACTTGATATTTAAAACGAAATTTAAATTATTGATGACAACAATGTGTACCAGAAAGATTTTCCAATTGCGAGGTAAAGTTCGATCATACTTACAATAATATGAACACATTTACAGAAAAGTTTCACATAAGTGATATTAAAAAAATCGATAAACACAAGGTTTATTTTAAAAACAAAACTGAGGAAAGGTCGCAAAATCTTATCATAAAATAAAGAATTTTAGTTTCTCATATCCTTAATGAAAGTCCCTTCCTATCCTATCTATATGATAGAGTTAATTTGACAAACATTTTCTAGTTTAAAAAGCTCATTACATTGGGGCCAGTTAATACATGAACGAAAGTTTCTACCTTTGCAACATATGCTACAACTACACAAGCCCAAACAAGCACGTGTAAGCAATATTAAATTCCTAAAAGCTAACTCAGTAATAAAAGCCAGTTAGTGCAACCTGCTCAAGCTTTCCGCAAGCTTCGCGAATGTTGAATCGCTTAATTCCCCGCAACGAGCGCTGCCGTAATGAAAGTTCCGACCAGCTTGCACACAGCAGACTGCATTCCGGATACATCGCTGAGTAATAACGTCGTTCGATGGCGCTCGTCCAATTTTCATGCGACGCGCATAAAGTTAAGCGACTATTTTACCGTTGTATTAAGTCTATAAAAATAGAATTTACTGAAGTGACTTTTGAACATTTCAAGAGCAGATGAAAGTAATTGGATTCAATAAAAATCGGACTAATGTTGAAAATATTTTAACAAAGCATACTCAGAAATATTCTCTTGCAATTTCTTTGCTTGATTCTTCTTTAAAAAAAAACTAACAAGAAAGAAAATACTATAAAGTAGTAGAAAGTTATCGCATGGTTTTGTTGTCTAAGTGTATGTTTTGTGAAATGCTAATTTGGATACAGGTATGTATACCCTAAAAGAAAAAAATGTCGTAGGAAAAAGGTGCGTGCACATACATAACTAAAAGTTTCTTGTATTCTAAACGAAAAAAAAATAAAAATTAGTACAATGAAAACAAAAAAAAATTATTGCCAGAAAACCTTCTTTTCCTCTGCCATAGTAGTGTCAGCTCATATACTGAGAAATGAGATCGTAGCAACAACGTAGCAGGCTTGCTTTACTGACGGTGCTTTCATTTTAACTGCTTCATTTTCTTTTACGGTTACAAAAGAAGTTTTCCTTCAATATGACCACAAATGTTTGAAATGTTTACATTTCAGGTTCTATTTCTGAACCTTTTGCGTTCGAAATGCTTTTCGTTTTACTCGTCCTTTTTGGTAAAAGGTTACTTTTCTGTGCAGTTAATAAATGAAGCTTACAGATATTAATACTGCGTACCTAGATATAGTTGAATAAATCCCATATTTTTATTCTAGCGAAGGTTGCGGACGGTTAAAAATTGAAATGCTAACTAATATTAGCTAAAGTTGCGATTTAATAGAATATTGGATATCAACTACAAAATAAGTGTGACAGTATTTACTCTAAGAGATAGCACTACAAGATTACGCCCTTTAATTTAGTTAACTTCTACGCTTTGCGCGATTTGAATATTTTGGTACAATTCGATTAAAATTCTTTGTTGTTTTAATTATTCATAATAATAAATAAATATAATTACTAAAACAGTAATTTTTTTCAGTCATGTCTGTTCGCAGTGAGGGCATAATTGAAACAAAATAATTTATTAAATAATTTATTTTAATTTGTCACGACATGCAACAAACTGCTACAAAGCACATTCAAAGCAAGTCAAGCACTCGAAGCAAGTTGTCGTGAGTTAATGAATACCTTCTTTCTGATTTAGGATTTCAGTTTTATATTTTTAAATATCAGGCTACTGACTGGTGTATACCAAACATAACATCAATAAACAATAAGCCTGTTTTACCAATGTTTATTAAACTCTTGAATGGAAATGAATGTAACAGCTTTTGTCGTAAATTTTTTATTTTGTCAATCTAATTTGAGTTAATTTAATTTGTCAATCATTTTCTTGGAATTTTCTCCTAGCAAATATTTTTTCATAAATGATAATTTTTTATCATTACTATAATAAAAATAAACAAAATCCGTGGAATAAAATAGAACCATAATGACGATAGAAAATTTATCCTATTTAACAAAAGCCGAGTAGTATCTGTAGATACTACTCGACGGTGTAAATATATATTGAATATATATACATAGATACTCAATAATTATATATGATTTATATAAATATTGAGTATCGTAAATAAAGCTATTAGGCAGTTTTTTTCACAGTGCATTTCCCAGACTCAAGAAAAAGCATGTTGAACCCCCTTTTTTGTGTTTATATTAAAATTAAGTAAATCATGCGGAAAATTTAATTTTTAAAATACTCATATTCTTATAAATTAAGTCTCCTTTAAATTTATTTTACGACGTATAAATTTACGAATTGTCGCGCGACTTTAGCGTTGACTAGCAACGAGCTTAAATGGAGGCTAAAAGCTTCAAGCTTTTTATAATACTGCTTAAAATATAATTGAGGCTTCCGCCGGAAACAATCCTCGAGGGATTTCCAAAACACTTTATGAATCTGAAACTGCGCTTCTTTTAATATCCAAGCACTTATCCTTGGCAAATTAATAAGATACTCAGCTTTCGCGTTTGCTTTTAAGTTAATAATTTGTATTAACAGCGTTTAAGAAAATATTCGTTAAATAAGTAGTTAAATTTTCCAAATGAATTTGGGAAAATATTATTTTTCCGCGCTTTTATATTAAGTAAACGTGGATTTATTAAAATTAACATCATTTCGACGAAATGTTTGCTTCGTAATTAAAATTAAAAATAAATTCTTCAGAAAATTTGAAAGCTCATAAATTAATTCTTAAAAAATACACGGAATACTATAAAGCACAGTGCAATCCAATTAAGAACCGTTTAAAAAGAGAAATTACAGTTTTTTTTTAAGAAGGAAAGCGATTGAAGATTATTTATAGAAGATAATTAAATCGCTCTCATGCCAAAAACACTCCGCTTCTAAATGACTTGTTATTCATTTATTTTACGAAGCTTGTAGTTTCAGCGAGTGATATTAAAAAATATATATACGAAGAGTTACCAAAGATTTTATATATTCAACATATCAAACGACACACAACTATAAAAACTATAGAAAAGGATGTACAAAATATGACTCGTTTAACGTACTCCTTTACATGATAATCTAGTAAATTCTCGAGAACATCTGTCATAATTTTTTCTCAATGTTTTTTCTTACCATTGTTTCCAGAAGTGACGCAGTACTATGTCCAATTACTTAGTACTAGTATATATCAAAATAACTTGATAATTAAAACAATGACGGTTAGGGGATGTTAAGTTATTTTTTATGAAATAATATTTTCCATTATTCCGTATTTTACACATCCCTTCACAATGAAGATAAATATAATAAACGTGGAAATTCCATTAAGGAAAAAAAATATGGTCGTAATTCAAGCCTAAATATAATCTAGAAACAGTCCTTTTCGTGTTTCGTGTCGCACAATACACGTACCCTGGGACACAAACTGACAGGTGAGAATATTGGATAAAGGATTATGTTCTAGTATTTTCATGTACATGACCCTATTTTATAACGTATATTATATCGTCTCTATATCAAAAATCAACATAATTTCTTCTTCTCGTTCCCCTCGTATGAACGTAACTTTATGCAAGAATTTATACATTTATAAAACTTTAAATTAGAGTACCTGTACATTGAAGATGCTGAAGAAAATATTATTTAGTGCAACGTAATAAAGGTAATAGAACACAAAAATATTTACAACACACTGACTAGAAAAGAAGATATGGTAATTTGAAATTTCAATTCAGACTGCACTTAATTAAAAGAAGCTTACTTTTATAATTACTATAGAAAGCTTTATGTTGCATGTTCCTTCAATTTTGCAAGTACCTTAATAATATTTTCCATAGATCTATGCGAACAAAGTCGCGAATATATTTATCCAACTTGTTTAGGCTATTGCAGAAGGCGTTTCAACTCATAACTTGAAGACACTTATATATTTCATGTGTTTCCTTCCATGAGTTTCCTATGATTATAATTATTTTAGAGGACTACCTATACTGGTATATTATTTACGCAAATCGTAATTTAAGTTGGTTAGATACCATTTCATTGGATGTGACTTTTTTAATAATATTATAAGCTTCAAAACGAATTTGATCAGACCTATACAAACATAGCGAATGGGCATCTACTTTATACTAATTTCTGAACTCTGAGATAAAAATAATCAATGAAATAAGTGACGATTTTCCTATTAACTAATTTTCCGATTATAGTTAGTAAATAAGATCTTGGTCATTTTTCAAAAGTAGGGGACAAAAGTTTTGCTTCTTTCCGTATTTATCAATTACTACATATTTTGTACGTTATAAAATATGCTTGCTCTAACTTTATTAATTATTTATTATTCATAACATCAAACGAGTATATTTTTTGCCTAAAGAAATATACAAGGGAGATCCTCAAATAAAAGATAGAATCATTTAAATAATAATTAAAATATACAGATAAATAACAAAGTTTTATTAAGCGTTTTCGATTATCAAATAAATATTCAGAGATCAAACACCGATTTTCCGATTAATCGATATCATACCCTATCTTCGCCACATCCCTACGCCGATACCATCACAGGCACTCATAACATAGATAAACCTATTGTTATAACCTAAAAAAAATAGAAGACGCCATTCACAGTCTCACACGCCCATCACTTAACATATAATCGACGCCCACAACACGCTATTCGTCTTTTGCAAAGAAGTATATAGATTGCGCAATTAACATTTGGAAAGAAATTAATATAAAAAAGAGACCTTTTTGATTGGAATTTAATCGCAAATAAATTTGAATGTTGACAATATTATTTGAATATTTCTTGTTATAACACCAGTCAGCTAATTGTAACCTCATTTTCTTATTCACCTATACTTTTACTGAAGACCTGAGCTATTCCATTTGTTACACCTCTTTAATTCTTACAAAACATGTGGACTCACAAAATGTATTACCACGTCAATTGCAAGTGTGTGTACATGCCACGATTTCTGAGAAAATCTACTATCGCAAACGGACAAACAAACTGACACGTGAGTGTTTATACAAGGAATCCGTTTTTCAGTTTGAAGTATGGAAACTTTGTAAAGAAAGGAACAATAATTTTCAATAAACAAAAGTATACGAAATTTTGTTACTAACAGATCAAGCAAACTACCAAACGGCACTACTTCGAGAAAAATTATATTGCGTATTGTATTCAGTTAAATTGACATATATGAAGGGTCATTTAACTGTTATAAAAGATGTGAAGAGGTCATAAATACAGAAGAATAAAAAAATATTAATGAGATACTGCGATTATATACTTAACAATGACAGTAAAAACTACTTCATTTTCAAGTTAAAAACCTATCTTCCATCAACAACGGATACAAAATCTTTATGTAGCATAGAGTCTAAGTTGAGTATTTCTCACCCCCTAATCATAGTAAACCTATTCAGCTACAAATCACACAGACAGGCCGGGCCGCCCGACAAATGAGAACTGGCGTGGGGTGTTCATGCGAACCTGTTGCTATCGCGCACAACTCCACAGTGTGGGCGAGGGCGCAGTTCCCGCTACGGCGTAGAGCTTTCTTGAAAGCTCTTTTCCCGAGGTGTATTACGTATGTCTACGTACGGAAGTAACGGACACATGTTTAGGTATCCGTTATTGTAAACAATAATTCCTTTTGTAAAGACGTTATAAAGAGTATCATTGAACATTTACTTGTAGAGATGGATCAAAGCACAAAACTTAGTTATTATTAAACAGTAAATACTATGAACACACGATTTATATAAGGAAATAATCATTAACAACGTAAATATAGACAAACAAAAAAAAACAATTCCTATTTTTTTATTCATTTGTATTTCCACGAACGTAATTTAGGGAACGCACAATTTGGATTGGATGCGAATAAACATCAATGTTTACTCATATCGAAAAACAAATTTTCCACGTAAACGTGGGTCATTCGTATACACAGGCTGTGGATATTTATCGCGTATTTATTTCATCCTAATTTATTTTTGTTAGTTTTAAATTTATTGCAGAACGAGTTTTTTAAAAAACAGTTATAAAAAATCTTTTCAAAGAAAACTAATAAGAATATAGGATGAAAACCATATGACTTGAAAAAATTAATGGAAAATGTATGTGTGTGTATATATATATATATATATATATATATACATATGTTTGTGTGTGTGTGTGTGTGTGTATACGTATTGTCTGATAATATCCCATCGTATCTGACACAACTAATCTCCACTTCAAGTTTCCATCTCGCAAGGAACCGTCTGTATGCTTTACAAATAGGTACACATGTATATTCGTGGAATTAAATTGTTTAAATCAACCGTTTGAAACTATTAGTTTATAATTGGCGAATGACACCGAATATATAAACGTTTTTAGATAATAAATCATTAAGATAACGTCTTTATAAAGACATATCGACGTCATATTACACTGACAACTTCAAAATGACAGATTATGCTAAATACGAAATAAAAATAGAATATGATGACTATTGCTTCGATCTGACGTCATTCCGTTTTTCAATCGGTGTCTTCTACGTAGACCCAAAGTATTTAATCGGGATGCTGATTTTTATTCGGAGCGACTGCCATCTGACCTTCGCACCCCATATGGGACTCCAGACCTTTCTTGGGGTAGCTGTCTTACAACAACTGTTATTTAATGACAATAGCCAGGGTCGACGGCTTAATGTGTTTTCCAAAGCATGGAAGCTAATAAAGAGATTATTAAAATGGTTGATTGATGGTCCTACACACAATCATCGACCGGTGGATGCGTTGCTTAACCTGATTAATCGAGTGAAATCAACAGTATAACTCGGCTGTAAGCCCTTCTAAAACAGAGAATGATAAGTGATTGAGAAAAATAGACTACTTGAGAAAAATAGAATAATAGAGCGATTCATTTTTTTTTCTTCACTTATCATAAAAGTAGAATATGATAAGTGATGAAAAAAACTGAACCGCGACTAATTTTTTTTCATAGCTTATCATAAAAGTAGAATATGATAAGTGATGAAAAAAACTGAACCGCAACTAATTTTTTTTTCATAGCTTATCATAAAAGTAAAATATGATAATTGATGGAAAAAATTGAACCGCAACTAATTTTTTTTTTCATAGCTTATCATAAAAGTAAAATATGATAATTGATGGAAAAAATTGAACCGCGACTAATTTTTTTTCATCCCTTATCATAAAAGTAGAATATGATAAGTGATGGAAAAAACTGAACCGCGACTAACTTTTTTTCATCCCTTATCATAAAAGTAGAATATGATAAGTGATGGAAAAAACTGAACCGCGACTAATTTTTTTTCATCGCTTATCATAAAAGTAGAATATGATAAGTGATGGCAAAAACTGAACCGTGACTAATTTTTTTCATCGCTTATCATAAAAGTAGAAAATGATGAGTGATGAAAAAACTGAACCGCGACTAATTTTTTTTCATCGCTTATCATAAAAGTAGAATATGATGAGTGATGGAAAAAACTGAACCGCGACTAATTTTTTTTCATCGCTTATCATAAAAGTAGAATATGATAAGTGATGGAAAAAACTGAACCGCGACTAATTTTTTTTTATCGCTTATCATAAAAGTAGAATATGATGAGTGATGAAAAAACTGAACCGCGACTAATTTTTTTTCATCGCTTATCATAAAAGTAGAATATGATGAGTGATGGAAAAAACTGAACCGCGACTAATTTTTTTTCATAGCTTATCATAAAAGTAGATTATGATAAGTGATGGAAAAAACTGAACCGCGACTAATTTTTTTTCATCGCTTATCATAAAAGTAGAATATGATAAGTGATGGAAAAAACTGAACCGCGACTAATTTTTTTTCATCGCTTATCATAAAAGTAGAAGCTGATGAGTGATGAAAAAACAACACACGACCGTATTTCATTTCGAGCCACATTTAATTTACTTATTTAACGCTTTCGTATCATAACTAGTACAGCACTAAATTTATAGCACTACAATAATTATTTTACAGTTGACAGAAATCGTTTTTCTACCAACATTCTACTACTTATTACCGTTTTTATAGCTACATTCTACATTTTTTTATTTGATCTATTTGTTGTTTTTGGTGTTTAGTTTATTTCTTTTTTTATTTTTTTTTTATTTCATTTATATCATTTTCTCTTTTTCGTGAACAAAATAATATACTTTTAGATTGCGATAATTATAAATGAGATATTATTTTTGCCAGTCGCTTGTTCTATCATCTATTATCTCTTAAGTATTGCACTAGTTCGTACTGAAAGAAAGGCAACACTCATAAAACTAAGTGGCGTAGGTGGCTCGTTGCCTAAACACATAAGTGAGCGCTACTCCAGCGACAGTTGGCTGTTAATTATAAATCTCTGTATACCCGTGATGCAGTCCGGCTGGAGGGTGGCTCTATTTCACTTGCTATATTACACGCTTGGATGAAACGTTAATATCACTGCATCTATTCGAGTGTACTTAGTTTTGCAAAATAGTCTCTAGTATAATTTATGGATAACTTTTCCATTAAAGGTCTCACTTTTACCATGGAAAACCTTGGTAAATTTAATACCTTAAAAAAGGTAAAGGCCTTTTTTGATGTACATAAATTGATGAAAGTATCTTCTCCGATATATAAGTAAGGCTCTTTAAAGCATTTGAACACACTGAAATGTTATAAATGTCATAGCGCCCGTCCATTAACAGAACAACTGTTCACAATTAAATGAAACTATGTGATGTAGTATTATTTCTACTTTCTTTAAGTTCTTTACCACGACCTAGGTTTCGTTGTATTACAACATCTTCAGGTGGGATATTAGCAAAGATCTTTGCTAATAGTCCACCTGAAGATGTTGTCATATACTCGTTATCCATAACGATATGAGGGGCATGAATTTCTACACTTTACATATTTGTTTAGTAAATATTACATTTATATGTTACAAAATTGCACTTTTAATCCCTTAAAACAAAATAGATTTTTAAAAAGTATTTATTGACTTTTTAAAAGTATTTATTGAGTTTTAAGCCTAAGATTTAGGAAGATCTGAACACTTTTTTAGATTAACTGACAGTTTTATTTTTCAATATATAAGGTATAACTTGTCATAAATAATAACCGCGCATAAAACAGACAGATTGTTATAGTTTTTCATCATCAGTGGCTCGACAGTACTCGTCGGACCATGATCTTCTCAAGCAGACTGTTCCAAGCCCTCCTTCTGGGCACCACGGTTTGTTATGTCCAATTTGTTATGAAAACACTTTGTAGGTAGTCAGCCCACTTTATTTGGGTCTTCCATATCCTCTTGAGCCAGTTGGTTTGGCTAGAAAAATTGTTTTGTCGTTCTATCTTCCTTCATTCTAATTACACGACCGGGCCACTTCATACGTTGATTTTTTATAAATTTTATTATATCTAATAGTTATTGCCAACGTATATATGTATTAAGTGTAGATGTAATAACTAACAAACTACATTTCACTATACAATTTTAACAGTTACGCAAAATATATTACGTGCCTGCCAACTTGACCATCATATCGTAAGTTCTCTGCGGATCGTAATAATTTACTTTCGCTTTACTATTCATTAATCTAACAATCATTCTTTACATAAATTCATACTTTTACATGATACTAACACTTTAACTAGAGACTAATCAAAACATTCGTTTAGCTCTCTATCAGCTTTTTAGGGATTTCATACGTCTGACATATGGATTACATTCCATAGAAATTACATTTTATGAAAATATTATAAAACTATACACTTTTCTATCAAAATAATCGATTCAAAATCAATGAGTAATATAGATTGGAAGATGACGGGTATCTTAAGCAATCTCATGATTTTGGCGACCAAAACAGCATATATTTACAGTAAATGAAACTTCATTTTATAAATTTTGAATATATTTGGCGTTAATTATGTAGAAATTCATTATGACTTAATTTTTATTCAGAACTAAACGAACTACGTGATGTGTATGACTTAAATTATTAACCACGACCTTATTTAGATCTCTTCAAATTGCCCACCTGAAGATGTCATAAAACGAAACCTAGATCGTGGTTAATAATTTAAATAATATATGCGTAATACCTTTTTAGCGATTTCGTACGTCTGATTACATTCCATAGAAATTATATTTTATGGAAATATTATAAATCTATACACTTTTCTATGAAAATAATCGATTCAAAATCAACGAGTAATATAGACTGGTAGACGACGGGTATCTTAAGCAATCTCATAATTTTAGTGACCGAAACCGCATATATTTACAATAAATGAAACAGCATTTTATAAATCTTGAATAATTTTGGTGTTAATTTTGTAGAAATTCATTATCATTTAATTTTGATTCACAACTAAATGAAACTACGTGATGTAGTATTATATCTACTTTATTTAAATGATTAATCACGACCTTCTGAAGATCTCTTCAATTTGCTCACTTGAAGATGTTGTCATACAACGAGACCTAGGTCGCGGTTAATAATTTAAATGAAGTAGATGTAATACTACATCACGTAGTTACATTTAATTGTGAATAAAAATTAAATTTTATAAATTTTTAAATCAAAATAATGAATTTCAAGAGACTTTGTTTAGATAATAATTGATTATGAATAAATGATCCCTATGTAAATCAAAATAAAATATTAAATGAACAAAGATGAAGAACTGACTTGTTGTTTTTTCACGAAGAATTAAACATATTTATTTTATAACGATTTCGAACGGATACTTTTAAAATTCTTGTAAAATTAGCACTTGACTACCAAATTAGCAGAATATAATAACCATGTATTGGCTAATACTTTGAAACTACGTTTTCTTGGCATAAAACTTATAATATAGTCGAGTTGAGGCTAGAGTTGCCACATTCTTTGAAATTAATAAAATGTACACAAAATAAAGAAGTACTAAACACAAAACAATCATTGATGAAATTAAATAAAAAAAAATTATTCGCTGTTTATGGTTTTTGTGTCAACATCAGGTTGACACAAAAACCATAAACAGTGAAATAGCCGCTATGCGAATAATTTTTTTTAATTTAATTTCATCAATGATTGTTTTGTGTTTAGTACTTCTTTATTTTGTGTACATTTTATTAATTTCAAAGAATGTGGCAACTCTAGCCTCAACTCGACTATATTATAAGTTTTATGCGAAGAAAACGTCGTTCCAAAGTTTCAGCTCACTCATTGTTGATCTGTATAATTTTTTTAAAAACTGCGAATAACTTTCAACAATGTATGCAAAATCTGACAAATTGGAGAATGTGTATAAAGTAGGTTAGCGTATTTTATTGCGCTTTTAAAATATAAAGTACGTTTGTAAAAAAATAAAGAACGATAACCTAGTCAGAGAATTAATGTGATTAATGTGATATAGGTATAGAATTAATGTGATATGGATATAGAATTAATGTGATTAATGTGATATAGATATAGAATTAATGTGATATAATAAATTATATGTGATATAATAATTAATGTGAAATAATAAATTATATGATGTGAGATAATAAATTATATTATCTCATCAGACTTGCAAGCCGACATAATTCAAATGTTAATTAGACAAATATTACACGCCAGATTATACCTTACGCTTTGATGTCATTCGACAACCCATTTTTTTTCAAGTTGATGTTATTTGATATACGGACGGATGGATGGACCTTCCGTTTAATAATGAAAATCAACTTTATGTAAATCGAACATTTAAAGCAATGCAAATATACAAGGAAAAGTTATTCCAGACAGGGCAATGTGTCAGCCAAGTTCAGGAAAAAAGTAGACGCAATGACCGTATGTTATATTACAAGAAACCATACGAGTTACTTCGACCCGCCCCCTCCACTCTATTCTTCAAACCTTTTTGACTTACACGCTTATAATTTTCTTTCTCTATTAATGTCTCCCATAATAATATAAAATAAGCTCAAATACTTTTCAAAGTACCAATCAAAGTCTGAATATTGATACTTTTAACACTGACCAACTCATTAAAAACCTAGACCACTTCCAAATGACTTGGTAACTTAAGATTTATTATAAAGTTAGGTCGTTGGGAATATATACATATAGCGATACAGTAAACAATAAAAAACAGCCAATTGTGTGTTGAGAGTGGTCGAAATTTAAGTCTAAAATTATTGGTACAAAGTATGAAACTAGGGTCATATATAAATTCGTATTTTCATTATATTGCTTTTATCATAGTGTCTTTTTATTTACTGAAATAGTTAGTTGAATTGGGGTGGTTGTCGTTTAAAAAAACAAATTTTTTAAAATATTATAAAACTTAAAAGTACTAAATAATATGAAAGATGGAACAAGGTATGTATGGTACTGTACTAAGTAGAATATATGTACTGTATTAAAGAAAAATAAAACTATATAACGTACTTATATCTGACCAAAAACAAATGTCAAACGAGTCCAAATTCGGTACAAAAGGCGAGTAGCTTTATCGGCTATACCAATAAGAGAATTGGGATTTGAGTGGGTGCAAATTCTGTTGAAGTTCTATCTATGGAAATAAATAAGATTGTCCAAGTTGTTTAAAAAGAAGCATTATTGTTTACTTATTACTAAATCTTCAACTTGGCAAATTTTCACAAACGAGTAATTTCTTTATAAAATTAAAAAGATGCCCCCATTATTTCACGCCAACGACTACTCAAAAATTATGCAACTTTTTAATATTTTATCCACTTAATAAATCGATACTTAAAAAATAAAATAAAAACATAAACGAAAAGCAAACTCTTTTTAAAAAATAATGAAAAACCTAAGCCAAAAGCGAATTCTTTTTAAAAAATTATTAAACAAATTATATCAACTCATCTTTCCTTTAAGTTTTTTGTAAATAAAATATTTGACAAATATCTAAATATGTCGTCGCCGTGGTATGTTGGGTTGATCACAAGGCATAGTCTTTGACGATGCGGCACACCGCGGGGACCCGGATTCAATTCCCGGCCATTCGTCGAACGGGGCTGGACTGGTGTTGTGGTTGGCTGTAAGAGATTGCTCTAGTGGCAATAAGTCCCCCATATGTAGCAATTAGATACATTAATGTAGATACAAAATAAACATTTTCCCTCTACTGTATATCTTTACGCCATCTCGCACAGGTCACAATAAAGCGCCTCAGCATCCAGGCATAACATATCTTATTGACCTTCTTACCAATGACTTTATAGTTTTCTAACACCTTTTCTAACTGTTATAGTCTTATGGAATGGCAGAAATTAGGATACTCAATTTGACGCAATTAATTTTACGCGAGCTGTTATATTGTTACTAGCTTTTTAGTCATAATAGACGCCCGACCCGCCTCCATGTAATTGTATTTATATTTTTTTATTTATTTATTAGTTTTCTTTATATAGTTGTACATATACAGTTGATACATATGGCGCACTTATTTCTACGACAACAATCTCTTACAGCCAACCCGAACACCAGTTCAACTCCACTTGACGAGTGTCCGGGAATTGAACCCGGATCCCGGCAGTGCGCTGCGCCGTCAAAGGTCCTATGCCTAACAATCCAACATACCACGGTGACTTTATTTACGAACACCGCAAACAATTAACAGTGTTCTTATGAGTTTAAATATTAATTCTGTATTTTAGTGTAGTCTGGAATTCTACCGTTCAATGCTGTATTATAAAAGTGTTTATAATAAACAGTCAATAATAATTAATTATGAACAGTCTTCCTCCCTGTATTCCTCAATAATATATCTCATATTCCTCCGTAATCTGTATCAGATTCCCCCTTACTATCTGGTTAAATGCATCTATTTGCAAATTTCTAAAAGCTTACTATTAACTAAAATGACAATCATTATACATCACAAAAGTTCAACGCTATAAATATCGACTACCGGCCCGTTAAATGCAAAATAGTAAACAAAACAGGGGCCGCCCACACTCAATGCAAATTATAGGTTCCAGACTGAAATGAACACCCAGTGTTTCGGGCAGCAAGGCAGTAATCCGCGGATTACGAGCCGGAAGTACTACTTAATGTTATTTACGGCTTTAGCTAAGTGAAAAAGTTAGCTTAGCCATGAAAAGTTATTTAATTTACTTTAAACTGGATACGATCTTCGCTTTACAAAGAACGGTCAATGTATTTACGTTCTTCTATCAATCAAATTTAATTATGTTCATGTATATGTATGTGTGCGTGTATATATATATGTGTGTGTGTGTGTGTGTGTGTATGTGTGTATGTATATATATATATATATATATATATATATATATATATGTATATATATATATATATATATACACACGCACATACTATATATAATATACATTTTTTCGTAATACGTTATATACTATAGAAAGTGAAAAGAATTACTCAAATGTATTTAATTTCTATAGAAATAGACGTCTGATTGACTTAACTTGACATCTTATTACATATAATCGTTGGTGCGACTGTTGATGATCGTTAACTTTTGAACGACTTGACCGATTGAGGTCATATTCACAAAATATATATATTTTGTCAAGACGATGGTTCATAACTATTGGTAGCATTCGACAGGGGGCGCTGTAGTCAAGTTATTAACAAATTCTTTATTTATGTACCAAAATGAGTCATATCCACAATATATGTTGATTTAGTGCCAAAAAAGATAAGAACACAATCTGGACCCGGCAAGGGTATGTTTCAAAGGCAGAACAACGTCTGTCCGGTCAGGTAGCAATTTTCTATAATAAATTAATTTCTTAATAAAGGTAGTTACTGATAGAAAATATCTAAAACATTGGATACTTACTGTCTCTAAAATGATTTCTCCAATTTATAATATAAAAACTATGATAGGAGTACATATCGATACATACCGATTAATATTGGCTTATAAAAAAATTAATTTATAGATTTTCTTATGGAAAATGCGTTCATAGATTGGAAGTACGTCGCCTAAATAAAGTAATTTTTTTTCTTCTTTTCAATTTAAGGATATTCCAGTTTCTTTTATATAGATAACATGTAAACAGAGATTTACTCTTTTGATCTCTTTTCATAGCCCAGGCTGTTAATTTGTGACAAGCAATATAATAACTAAGAGTTATTTACATTGCTTGTCAACACTTGTGATTCGTTGTGGCGAGATATTAGTTTCTTTCAAATAAAATGTATTCTTACGATAAAATAAAAATGAGCTACTCTTTACTCTGTATCTCAAGTTATCATGATTCTCAACAGTGTCCTTATATTTATTAATACACCTAAATAATTAATTACAATTAACTTGTTGGGTATTTAGTTAAATATTGCTTCCGAAAAATCCTCGGGTTGTTAAGTGTTAAACGTTCATGGAGCAAATACTGTAATGTTCAATCAATTACAAGCAAAAAATGAAGATAATCAGATTTCAAATTATTTTATTATACACAAATCCACTTCACAATTATTCAGAAAAGAAAAAATTATTATTTTTGTAAAAAAATATGGATACTAACAATAGTTTTCATATCTATAGTGTAGTAACTATTAATTTAAAATGTAGGTACTTATAAATATGGTACTGATTGTAATGGTGAACCTTGTTCCTCGAAAATGAAAGATAAACTTGCAAATGAAATTATGACGAGGAAGGGTTTGAGTTTTCCGTAGATTTTCATATTAAAATGTTAATATGATAACGACTAATTTGAAGTAAATAATAAATACAACTTAGAACTCGATCATTAACTTCCGAAACCATCACGAGTTAGTCACTACAGATCCTGATGCCGTGCGTCGCCAAGGTGGCAGGTTTCAGGTCTTGTGCAAACAATGACGCGAGGATTATACACAGGAAAAATAAAACGAAGAACCCAGCATTTATAGACTTCAAGAAAGAAAAATAAATCCGTCATCGCTTCTCTTCTGATTCCTTAAATTTTAGACCAGAATCATGTAGATATTTATACATTTATAGAGTAATTCAAGGACAAAATATAATGATGGATTTTTATAGTGCTGGATGTTTAAATTCAATTCGATTTTTGAACTGAATCCTGTTTTATTATAAAATAAAATTCAATTGCGTATTTGACTAAATTTTTTTTATTTCATTAATTATAATTTCCAGGTACAAGCTGATGAAGAGGTTCTCTAAAGGTTAAATTTAAACTTTTAAAATTGACCGAGTTTTTAAAGTTTAAATTTAACCTTTAGAGAAGGACGGCAGTACTATGTTGTGAGGTCATTTTTAATATTACACATTATATTCTACGAGAGGAAAAGAGCCAGGGATATACACAACTCTATCCGTATCTTCAAATTTAGAAGCCTACAACTGGCTTATTTTCCAATCAATTTTTGAATTTTTTTCAAGACTGGTTTTTAATTAACTTATATTTCACAATATTGTATGAAAAATATCAAAATTTAGAATGAGTCAACTACCGGATTCAAAAATTGAGTCTCACAAGTTAATTGATCTTCTTATTTTGTTAAAATTTTCGTCATTGATTATAGATATATCCGATATTTATATATAAATATTATTATTTTTATTGCACACAAATCCAAGTGTAATCAGTTAACAGAATTTTGTACTAGATTGCGAGATTTGCAGCATTCCAAAGAAGCACAGTTCGAAAAATATGCTGGATGATAGATATATAAATATACATAGATGTAGTTATTTGACTAATTTAAATTTACCTAAATTTAAATTAGTCAAATAAAAATATATAAAAGGGTCTATAAAAGGGTAATATATAAAAGGGTCTTGACAGCCGACAGACAGACGAACAACGAAGTGACCCTATAAGAGTTTCTTTTTTTTCTTTTTGAGAAAAACCAAATTAAATATAAATGTTAAAAATAAAAATGTTAATAGTACCTATAACAAAGAGTGAAATTGAAAGAGTTTGAACGAGTTTTGTAATGTAAAAAAAAACAATAAATATTAAAAAGATTATAATTAGAAAAAATTATAAATGTAAAATTCGTTAAAAAATACTTTAAATGCACTCATACAGTAGAGGACAGCTTCATAAAATTATTAAGTCCTTGACAGTGGAGACGGCTGCCATAGATAACATATTTTCTGACATAGAAAGACCATAAGCTGATGTGATTGAAACTTCTTTCAGCCATCAAGTGCGAGAACAACAATACGTTGGGCGAGTTGTACTCGCACTTGACGGCATTTTATTATAATTTCTTTGTTTAGTATTGCTGACTGTCATTAAGGTCATGAAGGAAGGCAAAATTAATACTTGAATATATAAGACAAAATATTTATTGTATCGGTACGGTATCCGCAAGAGGAGCGTCATTAAAATGACAGTATAAACTTTGTTTTAAAATAACTTTTTCGTCTGTCACGCATACTAAAACTGCTGTCATTAAAATGGAGGTATACACTTTGGCTTTAAAATGACTTTCTTATCCGTTACGCATCCATTCCACGATAAAAAGGCCTTCATCCCATACTTAAACTGCTACCATTAAAATGGCGGTATACACCACTTTGGCTTTAAAATGACTTTTTTGCCCGTCACTCATCCACTATAAAAAGGCCTTCATACCATATTAAAACTCAGAAGTCTGCATTTCCTGTTCATCGTTTCGTTCCGTACTGAAAGCATTCAGTGAAAAGGCTTGAAATTAAACTGGTTTCTCTATTACACTAGACTAGATTAATAGAGATAAGAGTAGACTCACTTCAGAGACATTAAAAAAACATGACATAATTCTATTTTTAACCGGCATTTATAGATTTGAAAATTACAATCAGAAATGGCTAAATATTAGTGATGCCATTCTTGCAAGGATAAATTCTAATATTTAAAAAAAACTTAAGTATTTCACAACTTAATTTGAATTATGTCCATTGTATGCTTAACAAAACCAAAACAACTTCATGCAATACCATCAATATGGCATTCTATTGACGCTTAACCTGCTCTTATGTAAGATGCCATAATATATACAATAATCGTACATTCAATATAGTTTTTTCCCTCAAACAATTAGAAGTAATGAACGTCTGAATAATTACAAAAGATTAATAACCATTATATTTATGCGAGAGTAATGGGTAGCGATTGGATAATTATCGCAAACCATTTCGTCGCTTACATCATCATCTACAATACTATAAACACATCCAAGAATAATAACATAACATAAAACGTACGTTAAATAGAATTGTTTAATACTATTAGAGTTAAATGACCCAAATGGATCTCGAACGTACCTTCAACACGCGCACGTAGAAAATACGTAGTCTTTACAGTGACTTTTCGATATTGAAATACAAACATTGTATACAAATTGCTTCATTATGCTAACAAAATACGGATCTGCATAAGGCTATATTCGGCCCCTAGACGATTATCCTGTATTAACGCGCTCCAGTTAACTAAATGGCTGACAGAAACAATTACTTCCTCTATTTGACTTTTCATTAATAGATTCTCACCTGTATAATACTAGACCTAGACCTGTATCACCTGTATAATACTATGTTATCACCTGTATAATACTATGTTATCACCTGTATAATACTAGACCTAGACCACCTAGACGATTATCCTATATTAACGCGCTCCAGTTAACTAAATGGCTGACAGAACAATTACTAACTCTATTTGACTTTTCATTAATAGATTCTCACCTGTATAATACTTCTGTTCACTTAAGTGGTAGATAATCACGTTTTCAAAACAGGATACTAAAAATATCCTTTCGGTATTCAAAGATTTCGAATTGAACCCTGCTAATATCATTACGCTGTCTATCCTTCCGTCCCTCTCTCGCTCTCAAACGGAAAAGTATATATAAATTCTATACAAAAAAGGAAAAGGAAAAGTATATATAAAACTATATATAAATTCTTCATATTTACTCATATTGATACAAAACTGAAAATCGTATGCAAAATATTGTATAATTTAATTCCAAGAGGGTTCAATACGCGTGAAGCGGTCGGAAAAAATTTCTATGTAAGTTTGTGAGATATCGTTGTAAAGAGTTCTTTAAAAAGAGAAAATATATTTTTTTAGAATTCAGTACCTCAAAAGAAAAAAACGGAACCTTATAAGATCGTTCAAGTGTCCGTCTGTCATAGCCGTTTTTCTCAGAAAACTCTTGACGTAGAGATGTGGAAACTTGAAATAGTAATAAAGCTTACGTAAAAATTAAATTATGAAAAACAGAGTTTCAGAAGCCTGCGTAAAGGTTGTAGAAAAACTATTATAATCATTATAAATGTAACAGTTTATTTAAACATTGACGACAATATATATAAACTTTTACTTAATTATATTATGTACTACCTGTACCTGTGACTTCGTTCATATGTGAACCTATAGAAAATATTATTAACTCTAAGATCAATACACGTAATGCCATCAATTATGATAACTATAAAAATGAACTTTTTTTAAGTAAATACACTTTTTATTCAAACATCTAATAATAAAATACAACCTTCACCACCCCCTCCAATCCATCAATAAAAACATCAAAATAATTTTAGCCGATTTTTCGTAACGCGCGAAAAATCAAATGAGCTATAGGACCGTCGAAAATTCAAATGAGCTATAGGACCGTCGAAAATTCAAATGAGCTATAGGACCGTCGAAAATTCAAATGAGCTATAGGACCGTCGAAAAATCAAATGAGCTATAGGACCGTCGAAAATTCAAATGAGCTATAGGACCGTCGAAAAATCAAATAAGCTATAGGACCGTCGAAAATTCAAATGAGCTATAGGACCGTCGAAAAATCAAATGAGCTATAGGACCGTCGAAAATTCAAATGAGCTGTAGGACCGTCGAAAAATCAAATGAGCTATAGGACCGTCGAAAATTCAAATGAGCTATAGGACCGTCGAAAAATCAAATGAGCTATAGGACCGTCGAAAATTCAAATGAGCTATAGGACCGTCGACGCGTGTGCAGGTCGCACTTAGTAGATTTGTCCAGTAGTTCGACCCGTAAGGATTTACAAATTAAACCATTTCTTGTCTGGAATTCCTGATATATATTGCAAATAACTTAAAATAAAAATGTTAAAATATAATATTTTGTAAGGTAGGAACTAATTTTTTTAAATATCACAACCTGTATGATTTCATTTTAAAATTAGGTTTAAACGAGAATGCTCGTTTTCATATTATGATCTTTAAGTTAAAAAAACACATATTCATTATAATAAAGATTTTAAATAACATAAGTTAAGAACCCTTAAAGCGAGACCAACCGAAGGTGAGTATTTACATCTGAAAATACGATTTAAAAATATTACGAATTACACGTTCTAATCATGATAATAATGTGCTACAACTATTAGGTAATTACGCAGATAAATATCGTATTCGGGATATGGTATTGCCAGCAGAATAAAATATAACTAAAGAAAGTAACGCGCAATATATTCTAACAAGAATAATGGGAAAAAATATAACATGTAATATTTAAAACCGCACACGTCAAACAAAAAGCTATCCTACTAAAATATGAGGACATATATGGTAACAGAATACTCGTTAACGGTAAAGCGATATATTTACCTGTAATAATCGTTTACCAATAAGAATAAACCACACTAACAAACTATTAATAATGACCGAAATTGCAACGTTTTTCAATAATGATTAACTCCTTTTCTGATTCCATAAAACGCATTGTGTTAATACAATACAGAGAAATATTTTACCTATACATATAAGAAAACTGTAAACGTTGCTTGTGTGCGGTTTGTAAATTTTACAAAAATCAATTATTTGGAACAGAAAGGATAAGTATTAAGACCATTTTTGAACTTGTTGTCGATTTGCCTGTTTATGCACGCATCACGTAACAATCACTGACTTAATTCGAGTTTTTAGAAAAACATAGAATTTAACTGGAAGTAACATTTACTTTTTATTTCATCTCAATCGGTTCTCTCAATCAGAAGATAGGCAAATTTGAAGTTTTAAAACATGAATTTACATTATATTAGTATAACAACAAAAGTATAGTTACTCGACGCGTAGTGATTACATAAATGTATAGTTTACCTTGTACATCGATAGATGGCGCAATGTATATTTTTAAATCGTGCAAGGAAGTTTTCACGTCAATAGAAGGTACAACGTGTATTTCTAAATAAATATAATGAAATTTTCACAGTTTTCATAGCATTTTCCGTTGTTGTATCCATTATTTCCTCAATTTGTTTAACATTTAAATCTGTTGTCAATATTTGTAACTTAATTCCTTTTTTTATCTCTGTCTATAATTGTTTTTGTTTGTTCGCGCAACAGTAAGAACAGTAACAGTAAGAACAAGAACAGTAAAGTTTACTTTTATAATTATATTAATATATAGTGTTACGTGTTTTCATCTTACATTTAACTTAATAAAATATTATTATCTAAAGGTCCACAGAGCGCACGTATGGGTAACTCCATACAAGTTCAATTCGCTCTTCTGCTCGTTTGTCAACGATATAGGAACATTACGTCATACTTTCATACTGATACGATACCCCGACAGCTAAGCTGCGCTATGGTGAAATACAATACGCCGGAAGGCCTATCCTGCTATTACCACTGTTATGTAATCTATCACATCATCTTCTAATAGGAAGGTAATAATATCATTTAAGTGTTCCATTGAAATTATGAATATTTTTACTAATTTTGGTGAAGGAAAACAAGCCATAATTATTTAAAACACTTTGAGAGAATAAGCTTTTATCTTTGTTCGTTTAAAAATATACCGGATGTATGCAATATCATAGCATCGTACCAGCCAAGTTCTCTCTGGCCGCAACAACAAACGGAATTTCATGGATAGTCTCTTCGTACGGTCGAATTTAGGATCCATTTGTGGGATAACTTTGCTTCTTTTTAAAATATATTAAAATGGAATACGTTACTAAGCCCAGCTATATTAAGATTATAAAAATGTATAAGCTACCATTTTTAGCTAATTCAAGGAAACAATTGATAAATCGAACAGCAACCACATTCCACCATAAACGGTGGAAGGTGCTTGCTTGGGTCACACACAAATACGCACACGCGCAAACGCAAACACATACGCAGACACATATATACACAGTATGTACAATACACATTTCATTCCCAATTTCGGTCTTACATGGTCGGTATGCGACCGGAACGCTTGGACCACGAGCGACCCCGAAAGTGTGAGTACCGGCGATAGCTTGCCATTCTCTAGTCTCTCGCAGGCCGAGCACCACGCCGCATGTGTCCATTGATAGAGGATAGATGCGCAATCACCTAAATCAAAATTGAAAATATATCCGGTGGCGATGTCAGTTATGAGTCATCGCGTATGAGTGTTTTTTGGACAAAAATTTCTTGCGAAAAATTTTAAACGCTTATAACTTTGCAACAAATTATTATACGGTTCTAATGAGGTATCGTTGGATAGCGTCCGAAATAGTGAGTTTTATGATAGAAACAATTTATAAACATTTCGTTACTTTTGGAAATTACGAGCCGCTGAAGTTTGGTATGCAGCAATAGCGCGCACAAAATGAAAGAATGTGAAGCGGGATGCCTCCAAAATTCAATTAAACAAAGTCAAATATAAAAAGGTTAACAGGCTTCGATTAAGCCATAAAGCATCGAAATCGGACAACGAGAACCCAATTGGTGTCCACGATGAAAATTTAGAGCCACGCCCCAGTACAAGTGGAGTGACGTCATCTTCGACTCGTATAACGATAGTGAATAGAGAACGTATCATTTCATTTTCAGTTGAGAGCGGACTACAACATATCGCTATTTCTATGCAGACCGACAACGCTTCACGAAAGATCCGCAATAGATCTTACCCTTGTGCGCAATATGAATCCCGCAATAATGGCATATGTTAGTTACTTTAGTTACCATAGACCGATAGTTCATAAGTTAACGATGTAAAGAGAAATAAATATATTGAATAATGCAAAATGTGTTTCGTTTATTGTTATAAAGTTAAATTGTGTCATGAAATTCCCACATTTATTAAGAGAAGGGTTCCCTGAAAAAACTCCGGCACGACCCGCTTCTGCTCACGCCCGATTTTTTTCTAAATATCCATTTTTATGATACCGTTAGTAATTATCATTGAACCCTATCAGTTATATCTTAAAACTCTTCTCACTTTTTAGTTTATAAAAGAATTCTCAAACTGTTAATTTGAATCCACGCCAATGTTACAAAGAAATTAATTACGAACAAAGCGCCAACTTACTTATTGTTCGATCAGTCTTTTTTCCCACAAAAAATATCACAATCCCATCACTACAAATTACGTTTAAACCGTTTATTCTGAAAGTTTCATATTAAAAAAAATTGGTTCCAACAAGAACCATATTTTCCATATACAAAAGCATTTCCCCGTACAAATTAAACAATGGTCGTCCACAAACATCCACTGTTACGGAACAGGCATCAACGAAGAACAACGTCACGGAACAAGAGTTTAATCTCCACACTAGAACAAGTTCTAACTAAAACCTTAATATTGAATATATTTGGCGTTAATTTTGTAGAAATTCATTGTTCACAATTAAGTGAAACTACGTGATGTAGTATTATTTCTACCTTCTTTAATTTCTTTACCACGACCTAGATTTCGTTGTATTACATCTTCAGGTGGGCTATTAGCAAAAATAGATGTTGTAATACAACGAAATGTAAGTCGTGGTAAAGAAATGAAAGAAAGTAGAAATAATACTACATCACGTAGTTTCACTTAATTGTGTAAAACCGTAATTTAAACATCTATAATATAAACCTACGAAAGTGTATTAATAATAGCGAACAAATTGTATTAGGTAAAACGATAGTTACAAGTTGATTAATTTGTACCTTTTTCATATCGAAAGTACAATAAAGAACGTAAAAAAATGTCACGATAATAATTAATTGCCTATTAACGACCAAACAAAGAGAAAAGCGCGCAGCTTACCTATTGTCATGCCCTAACGCAATTACCCAAATAAAATATCCCGCTACGATCGACACGCAAGCATCGTAGACTTGTAATTTGTAGTCGAAAATTATAAAAGTTCGATGATAATAAATAATATTTTAATGACTTCGAAAAATTGTACATACTTTTTTTCTCTTCGTTCAATTTCAATTCATAACAATTAAGGAGTCATTAGGTGTCAGTAATGATGTTTCTGCATAAAATAAAATTTTGTAAATTCTCCTTTGGCCTAATAAATTTTTCTTATTGTAATTAATAGCGGAAATAATGTTATTAGAATTTTTGCAAAATGTTTGACAAAGACGGATTATTCAAACTGTATATACAATGAAAATTGTGTAAGTCGATACCATTATCATGCTTTCAGGTTCTTCTATTCGTGATTTCAAAATCACAAGTGTGTAGAAGTGAAATGTTTCAAAAACTTACTTAGTTGTTCACCAATACCGACATTTTTTTAATAAAAATATATACTTTTCAAGATCAGCAACAACACACGCACATTTTTTTAAATTTTAGGATTTTTAACGAACTTTTAACAATTTGGATCCCGATCGCAAGGAATTGTCATCCAAATCTCACATCTTCTCTTCAAGTTTTCCCTTAATTAATTATATCACGAAACATAACAAAGCTACCTAATTATATTTCAAATGGCGTTTACTTAAGTTATTTTTAAAGATTTTGTATTCTTTTTATTGCTTTTTTGGAAAGTGTTATTTCCGTAAAAAAAAACAAGTGAATAACGGCGCACAAACCGCTCATATAAAAAAACAAATGAATAACGGCGCACAAATCGCACATAAGACGCATCGATCTAGGGTGCAAAACCAAGGGTGCTAACGCAACTAATCTGCACGTCACACCTCGTGACCGTAACAGATGTCAATTTACGTGAGGATCGTTCGAACCCTAATTTGTTATTTGCTACTAATAAGCATGCATATTTCTTGGGAACGAATATTTAAGAATCGTTATTAATACTCAGCTGTAGGGACTAGTTCAAATATTTTAGTTATAAATAATGAGAATTGTATATTTATTTTTTTATTACATAATCTTAATTTCGAGACAAAAACGAATTTTTTTTGACACATCTTAAAAATTCACCGAATTATAGACGTTTTATAGCCGTGTTTCAATTTTTCGTAATGCTCGTTGTATTTACGTGAACGAATGAGACAAACAGATATCCCCACTATATTCCTACCATTAAATTTTGAAACTATCAACTCGCTTCTTTTTTAATTAATTTTCATTATTTTTAGTACTAGTTTTTAATTAGCCTAATGTTATAACTTTACACTAATGTTATAACATTAACAGTCGAGTCATTCGCTATATTTTTATGAGTACTAATTTTTAAATAGCCTAATGTTATAACTTTACACTAATGTTATAACATTAACAGTCGAGTCATTCGCCATATTTTTATGAGTACTAGTTTTTAATTAGCCTAATGTTATAACTTTACACTAATGTTATAACATTGACAGTCGAGTCATTCGCCTATTTTTATGACGCGATTCCGAAGTTATAATGTAAATTTAAAAATGTTTAAGATATTTCTTTGAATGCCCTGAAATTCTTTTATTCGTTTATATTATCACAAACATATGATTGAGAATTTTGAAATAATAATTCTTTGAGCCAATTTAATGATAAATAACTGAGATAACAGTTGGTCACAATCAGTTCAGTGATGTTATGTCAAAAATATCTATACAATCTCGTTATTCCCATCAGTAAGAAGTAAAACACAAATAAACGACATCTGTCTACACAAATAAACGACATCTGTCTGCAAAAACAACAATAAACGACATCAAACCGCTTTAATGAATTTCTCTTTCTATTCCTAACGATAAATTTTGACGTTCATTTGTTTTTGAGGTTTTAAGTGTTCTAACTTCAACTCTGAATTCATTTGGTGTATGCAAAAGTCCTACCCGTTTTTTTTTTCAATACAAAAGTAAAATAACTATGGAATTAAAAAAAATTTATTATTCCAAATAGCTGCAAAAAAGGAGCAAGCTGTCGATAAATCATCGTTATTATCGACAGTATCCTTAATTTTTTGCAGTAAAAGAAATCCTGTCTTGTAGAGATCCGGGTTTTTTTTAGTCTGAAGTGCAAAAGTTTTTTAAGACTGATGCCATAATTGTTTTGTATTTCTTTTAATAATCTTGTCTATAACTAGAACATTTCAATATTAATCGTTTCAGTAAGAGTAAATAACTTCCAACATATTATTTTTCGATACCCAATCTTTATTACGATTTTCGCTTTATGCAGGATGTTGGTTAATTGGTTTATCAAGAATTTTTTTCGAGCCCCTTCCGTAAACATAAAACGAAAATAATCTACAACAATCTTTTATTTGGGCTTTTATTATGTAGAAATGATTTATCAATAACCAAATATTTTCAATATTTTCTTAATCATAATTTTATTTAACAGTTTTAACATTATACAAAGAAATTCCACGAAAAAAAACTTAAGAAAAACACTAATTACCAATATCATCGATTTTTCTTCCCTTGAAATAATCCTCGTATTGATCATTACTAAAGACCGAATAAGATGTTTGCTGCGTTGTGTTTATATCGATTTGATAATTCCGCGCAGCACCCGGTGTATACTACAGAACTTCAACCCTCGCATTACCGTTGACATAGTGTATTTCGAGAAGGGGAAGAAAAACGAAAAAGTTTTTTTGATTATAATCGTCTTTTTTGCTATCATAATCATATCAGTAAGCCATACAACCAGAATAAGCGGTAATAACGGCTTTCTATATCAATTTAAATATATATGTATATTTATTTATATATATATATATATATATATATATATATATATATATATATATATATATATATATATGTATATATACAAAATATTCGGTATGTGGTAAAGTTCTACTTGCTTCATTTTATATTTATAATGTAAAAAAACTGTTAATATAAAATAAAATTTTCTCTTTTTGATAAGATATATTAATTTTTCACAAAACATAAGTACGTATAACATAGATCATTTTTGTCATAAAATATAAATAGTAAACAAGTTTTGTGATGAGATACGGCGTTTCCGTGTCCGGTGGAGGCAGTCCTTTGAAAGTTCGACTGGCAAACACCTGCCCCGCCCAACCCCGCCTTTATATAATTAAACTCACCGCCCTCACACTCGCTCCGCGCTTTAACACAATGGCGGGCTAGATGTGCTTTTATAAATTAATTAAACTAGCGATTTATGACGCGTCTTGGAATAGCAGCAATTCACGCACATAGCATATAACATATCCGCAAATACCCTCCTAAACTGTCCTTTCTACTTACCAATTTCATAGCTACGTGTAATATTAGTATATTTCGTCATAAAAAACTCAATTATGATTGGTTTTTTGCTGGCACTTCACATTGCGTTGCGTGTTCACCGTATCGTATTCGCCGTGTTTGACAAATTTTCGTGCAAAATTCAACTACACAAACACGCCAAACACACTGGAAGCAAAACAGTTAATATATTATGTTACCGGTTTTAATTTTGTTTTTATTGGACGTATTTCTAGGGGAATACAGAGATGCATTTCAAATAACTCCAAAAACCTCAAAACAATATTATTTATCCGCGGACATGTCTGTAGAGGTTGCCGTTACACACTACTGAGGCAGCCATGTGTGGACGGTAAACGAAAATATTAGACACATATGCATCCTTTGATTTTTAACCAAAAAGCGACAAGCAAGTGAATACGTGTACTTGGGTACTTGCGTATTTGTTTGTTCGTGAAAATAAGGCAAATATAGACAAATAAATGATCCCCACATGGACATTTTCGGTAAATAAGGCAAATACATGAAGGCAATACGCAAAAAAAGTGGAGTGACAGCATAAAATGTACTTACTTCAAATAGTTTACAATCTGTATGCGATAAAATACTGTTATAGTCAAAGAAAAAAATCCCATTGCACTGTACACCTTTAACTTAAACTACGCAAGTAATCATTCATTTTATGCGCCAAGCGAAGAGCCAGTATATAATGTACCTACTTCAAAAAGTTTACAGTACATATATGATAAAGTAATATTATAGTCAAAGCAAAAAAAAATCCATTACATTGTATAACTTTAACTTACAATACATAAGTAATATTTCATTTTATATGCCAAGTGAAAAGCCAGCATTAAATGCACCTATTTCAAGTAGTTTGGAGTTTATGCGACAATGTAATGTTTTAGTCAAAGGAAAAAATTACATTGTACTGTGCAACTTTAACTTATTCTTCACAAGTCATATTTCACTTTAAATAAACCACAGATATCTGATGGCAATGTTGATAGAACAGACCAAGTCAATAATAACTTACAACGCAGAATCTGGATGTTGCATTTAGACAGTTAAAATATTAGACAAAAATCGTATCAATTAATTAAAAATATAGTAATAAATCTTCTATAAAAAAGCATTGCTGGTATTGCAAGAAATGTCTTTAATGTCGTGTACAATCAGCGCTAAGAAGACGATTCTCCTATCTACCCGACTTTCGTGATTTTTGAAATTATAAAGAAAACAATTGACCCAGAGGTGGACATGATAAAATGATTTAATACTTAATTTTTTTACAACTTTGCAGTACAGTAATTTTTAACCCTGCAATAACAACACGACAGAGGCTACCTTTCTCGTTTCAATGACATTTTCAAAATTATCACGATCTACCTTATGATAAAATCATATAATTTTTTATATATCATAAAACCAAAAAAGAAATTATCACGTGACTTGTTTTAAACAAGTTTAACTGATAATACAGTTGTTACTAAATGGCAACTGTACTCACAATTAAATGAAACTACGTGATGTAGTATTATTTCTACCATCTTTAATTTCTTTACCACGACCTAGGTTTCGTTGTATTACAACATCTTCAGGTGGGATATTAGCAAAGATCTTTGCTAATATCCCACCTGAAAATGTTGTAATACAACGAAACCTAAGTCGTGGTAAAGAAATTAAAGATAGTAGAAATAATACTACATCACGTAGTTTCATTTAATTGTGAATAATGAATTTCTACAAAATTAACGCCAAATATATTCAATATTTGGCAACTGTACTGTTTATCTTAGTGAGAAATTTGCCATTATCTTATATTATCGTGCGTTATAAACATGTAACGCACGATAATATAATGTAGACATTTCTGCCACCATCTTCCAGAATATATGTAAATACGATTTGAATGGATCTTTTCCAAAATCGCCTTATTGGGACGAGATCTTCCCATATTTTGAATCTACTCAATCCATTACAATCTTTGCTTGATCTTCGTTACTACTGAAAATCAAATAAAACCCATATATATCTAAACACAACAGTCAAACAAACGTTAAAAGTAATGAATAAAAACATGAATATATGCATTACAATGAAAGTCATATTAAAGGTGCTGTTCATACCTAATAAAAGATTTCATAACATAGAGCCTGATTGTTATATATCCGTTTTATGAAGTTTTATAAATAGTGTATTAGTGACATCATACAAATCTTTATGTCAGATACGCGTGTCAGATGCTCAATGATTATTATAAATTATTGCAAATACATTATTTTTTAAACGCCTTAAACTAGAAGATTTACAATTGTAAGATGAACTTCACTCATAAAAACAGTTTGTTCTTTCTTCATATTTTAGATCTAATGCTGTAAGCTTGCTCGACGAATGACTACATATTTTTTTATTTCTTCTTCTAACGTTAAAAACGATACTATACTATATATAACTATACTATCGTTACGTGAAGCACACTAGCACTTAAATATCAACTTCATTGTCCCATAACAGCTGTACAAGAACAGCTATTCAATCTCAGCAAGAACAGATCTTTACTCTATCACAAACTATTGAAGTTTTTTAAGATTCCCCTTGCTCTTTTACTGTATCTTATTGTAGCACTTTCATAATAGGTTCCAAAGTACTCCATAATTAAGGTCGCTTGTCTACTCCAATCTGCCCAAATCTAATTTCCCCATTTGGAAAAACAACTTTTCTCGGAATAATTTGACATGATGATCTTAAAATTTAATTTTAAATATTGAACACCGCTAAAACTATAACGGACTGAATATTTCAAACAAATCGCCAAACAACCGTTCCAAACCAAACTACGCTCACCGCCACACACCCACCGCTAAATTCGCCGTGCAGTATCGCGCCGCAGTAAATAAGGAACCGGGCGTCCGCGCGCCATCCATCAAGCTCTTTCCGAGAGACTTTTGCGGTTAACGCGGATCCCATTTACCTAAGGCGCCTATCTACCGCGGCCGCGCCTCGCTCTGCGCTCTCCTCGCTGATGGATTATGTCAATGTTTATTATTTTTCACGTTTGTCATGACGAATGGCGTAAACAGACCGCAATGTAATTTAGATAACGAATATATTATAGGACATGTCGTTTCTCTTATTACTATGATGAATAGCATACGAGATCCATTTACGTAGGCCCATTCCAGTTTATCTCTACTTTCTACCGGACTTTTTAATAACTAACTAGTGAGATGTAAACGATAACATTCTAGGTAGGTTGCGATAAATTAAATTATGAAATATTCAAACAAATTTATTTCAAATAAACGACAAGCCATTATAAGATTTAAAAAGGTTAATTTAAATATATAAAACGTAAAAAACACCAAATACGTGTCAGACATCACGCTTCAGTGGTATGACACTACACTTAAACAGTTTTCGACATATTAAACGAAATTTCTTAAAAATTTATTTATTTAATATAACTCTTGTTGACGTGACAGAAAATAAATACAAAAAATGGTTTTATTAATTAATAACAAAGAAGAATGTAAATATAACAAATGAGCAGCTTTTGAAGTAGAATAAAAAATTAGTTACGAAAATAGAAACGAAAAAAAAAAAAAATAATTAATTTCAAACTATTTTTAAAGCGCAAAATTTTTCAAAAAATAAGATTTGTCCAATGTTTCTTAAAATTTTATTCTCTAATTTTTTTATTTTTAATATTCACTTCCCACTACAACACGCCCCTCGAAGGCTGCCGATGACTAAATTTTTATCATTCGCTGATAAGTAGTTCAATGCCCATCGTCATTGACCGCTAAAGTAAGCCGTCTTTCAAGCAGTCGGTCGCTTAAGTAAGCCATCTTTCACGCCGTCCACCGCTTAAGTAATGCAATTCATCTCGCTTCAGCAATGAACGCTGAAGGTCTTTGGATTGTAATTTATAGCACGAATCAAAGTATAATACAAAATAAATCCAACCAGTAATTTTGCTTCCAAAGATTAATTGAGACTCGCTTTGGAATAAATTCAAGATGGTACTAGAATATATTTCAGTTCAACAGTATCGCTGTACAGTGGCAAAAAAACTATGATATTTCGTTTCTTCTATACTAAGATATCAAGAGAAAAAGTTGGTTTACTTAATTGTACGCGCTGATCTCTAGAATCACACCTCCGACTCGAAAAATTATTGTTGTATTGAAAAGCCCATTCTGTGAGGAAAATTTCTATCTCGGAAGTTATTGGAAGCTATATATCATCACGTTACAATGCAATCGGTGTTAAAAATGTAACAGATGTCGGGAAACAGTGCTTAAACGACACAAGGTACAGAAAGGTTAGCATATTTATTGACAGGTTATAACAAGTATTTCTTCCGATAAACCCACGACCCAGGCGGCTAGCGTTTTTTTGCGAACGGAGCGGTGGCGTTTAGCGATCACGAGAGAAAGAGCAGCATGATTAAGATAATTCTACGTGGGTAAACCGCGGGCCGCAGCTAGTATGAATAAGTTAATATATTTAATAAAATAAGCAACGTTACATAAAAAGGATGAAATTCAAAGAAAATAAAAGTGAGTAGATACAAAGGAAAAGCTTTGAAATAATCAAAACGTTATTTCGTGGAAACATAAAAAAGCGTAAAAATATCAACGTAATAATAACCTTTTATATTCTTATATAAAAAAATATCTTTCATTAATATCCGGTGTCGATCGGATATCTCGTCTCTGGCAAATAAAGATGTTCGATCACGTTTTAAAAATTGTTAACTCTTTACATTTGATCTGCTCAACTTCCGGTTAAAAACTTTAATATTAATCCTGGTAAATAAAATCGGTATTATATCTTAAATTTCCTAAGTATGAAAGAAAAATTATTGCAAATTTGAAAACATTTTATTGTACTATCGTAGTAGACTTTAAAAGACTATTTATCGACTCTTTTTCGGTTGGTGATATACCTAAACGTTATTCGTATTTTCTAATATTTCGGATATTTGAATAAATTTCCGTTTTGATACAACATTTTTATTTAAAAGCAGTCATTATATAATGTATATCATTTAAACAATCCATTTTTCTTTACGCAACAAATAAGTTTCCCATAGTTTCCTTAGTTTACGAAAACACACAATTGTGAAATTTTGATAGCGACTCCCGACAGGTCATAATTTTCGTGAAATATCCAAGTGATAAAATAAAGACAGGGAAATGTTAATAAGGTATTTTTTATATTTAAGGAGAACCCTTTCTATTATGCTACTTATTACAAGAATTACAAAATTTCTTTCCTATTACGACATCCTTGAATCCAAACTTGAACACGTTTGTATACAAAGATTTACGTCAAAACAAATGATATTTAAATATTAAAAAGCGAAAAGAAGCGACACAATTCAATCTGACACCGCGTCAAACAAATATATTAATCCCCCGCGACGCCTGCATTATCAGCGCATTATTCGCAGAGAGAGACGAGCCCCACAACGAGATGTAAGTCCGGGCTCTACGGGAACGAGGGCGGCGCCCGCCCGCAATGCGACACGCGCCCCGCCCGCGCCGCCCCCCCGGCTCCGAATTAAGTATTCAGATGTGGCGTTTGTGTTTTATCGCCATTACAAGAAATCCTATATAATATAGAATATATATAATATAGAATAATTTGATTAGAAAAAAAAATAATTTTTTAAACCTATAAATAAATAAGGATATTAAATTACAAAATAATAATAAAAATCTTTATCATATTACACAAGTACACGTATATTAAAAAGATTTAGTAGCCATACCTAATGGCAAGTCGACGCATTTTCAAATCCAAAACTAAAATTTAAAAGAAAATTACTTTTTCTAAGTAGCTTTGTAAAGGCCATTTTATTAAAGAGAACTAGGCATAATGCGTTTTAAACATGTGGCGTAGTACCATAAAAGAAATATTTCTACGAATGATAAATGCTAAGTACCTATTTAACTTGATATCTGGTACTCTCAAGCGACCTAATTTATAAAGATAATTCCTCTAGAAAAATTCTAATTTCTTGAACTTCAAGACATGTACTAAAATTTGTTTATTTACTTATTTGACTACCTATTATACTTATTAGTATCTACTGACCGACCGAAAAGCTTAGTTTTGGAGTAATGGAAATAAAAACGACAATATAAACTAATTTTTTAAAATAAACATTATTTATATCTTTGAAATTATTCCGCATCTTTGAGTTAATTAAAATTTAATGTCAAGGCTCCAGAGAGCAATGCTGAATATAAATTACATGAAAATGTGCAAGCAATGAGAAAAGTTATAATTTAATTTGTATCTACAGTAAAACAGTAAAGATAACACAATTCTGAATTTAAACATGCTTTCCAAGATTTGAACTCGGAGTATAAATAAAACAGACTTGGCCGCGTCTGTAAAACGTACGGAATGAAAATTGAGAAATAACTTCTGATCTATTTCTCTTTTTGTTAAGAAAGCATAAAACTACTAACTCAATTTAAATGAAGTTAATGTCGCGGTTTTACGTGGAATATACAAATTGGGCTTTACTAATTATACATTAACGCAATGTCTTAAAAAATGTCAGTCCACTGACTACCGTGACATATCTAACCATTGACTTAGTCCCGGTAGTTAAAACGAATTAAGCCGTGGGCAAAAGGTTAGTTTCTAATATATTCGTATACGATCTAATTTAATCGAAATTTATATAATTAAATCAAAGATCCACGTTACACTATTTATTTTTAAAAACTTTTAGAAAATGGAATTTCGTTTTCAATCCACGTTCTCCTAGTACTAACGATGAGTTATGATTATAGAACAAAGTCACTTAAATTTAGTACATCTTCATTTGCGTAAGAGCCAATTAATATAAAATAATTAATAAATTAATATAATTAATTCACGTCACATGCCGCCAAGATAAGATAAGAAACGCTGTTCAAGAACTTCCGTTATTCCATTATTAGATAATAAGCGAATATAAATGTCTATTTTCCCATTTAGGTTTCTATATTTATTCCATTATATAACTGAATAATTTTTAAATCACAAAAAAAAATTAAACTTATAACAGGCTGTAATTATATAATACATGATATTTTCAAAGAAATGAATTTGAGCTACTATACTGGCTGGGAAGCAAAACGCTGTTTAACGCTATAAAAGCACTACATACGGTCAACTTGGTTGTTAGCTTGGCGTGAACACACTGAACTAACACACAAAACTGACTAAATGAGACATAAATGACGCGGAATGATACTAACATACTGTGTGCGGGAAAAACGATGTGAAATGATACTAACACACTGTGTTAGAGAAAAATGATGTGGAATAAAACTAACACACTGTGTGCGAGAAAAATGATGTGGAATAAAAGAAAACAATGTGTGAGAGAAAAATGATGTGGAATGATACTAAAACACTGTGAGAGAAAAATGATGTGGAATGACACTAACACACTGTGTGAGAGAAAAATTATGTGGAATGATACTAACACACTGTGTGCGAGAAAAATGATGTGGAATAAAACTAACACACTGTGTGAGAGAAAAATGATGTGGAATGATACTAACACACTGTGTGAGAGAAACATGATGTGGAATGATACTAACACATTATGTGAGAGAAAAATGATGTGGAATGAAACTAACACACTGTGTGCGAGAAAAATGATGTGGAATAAAACTAACACACTGTGTGAGAGAAAAATGATGTGGAATGATACTAACACACTGTGTGAGAGAAAAATTGTGTGGAATGAAACTAACATACTGTGTGAGAGAAAAATGATGTGGAATGAAACTTAAACACTGTGTGAGAGAAAAATGGTGTGGAATGAAACTAACACACTGTGTGCGAGAAAAATGATGTGGAATGAAACTAACACACTGTGTGCGAGAGAAGTGATGTGAAATAAAACTAACACACTGTGTGAGAGAAAAATGATGTGGAATGATTGCAAAAATGTAAATTGACGGCTGACATCAGGTGAAACTCAGAGCATGTAGGTTCAGCCCACTTAAGTTCTTTACATTATTAACCCTTGTGCGCATGCCTCGCCTAGCCCCCTAACTTCCGTTTCGTTTATATTCATTCATTTCTTTGTTAACGTTGCTATAATGTTTAATGGGACCTTTTACGCGATTATATAATCATATTCTTGTTTTGCCAAAAATTTGAAAATTGACATTTATGTAGTACTTGAGTCTTACCTAGAATACCTAAAATAAGCCGGTTAAGTACGAGTAGAATTGTTTCTAGGGGGATTTCGAATACATTCAGACGTATATAAGCATTTAAGAGTAAGTAGATATCGAGATAAATTATATGATCTGGTAAATTTCCATGTGAATCATATTCACATGGAAATTTAAAATAAATTTAAATGTTAATAAATATATGTTAATTATGATTCCTTATCGCTATACAAAATTTTAAAACAAGTGATTTCTGTTTTAAAATAGGTACAGCAAAGGTACGGAGACATGAGTGGTTAGTTGGTATAAGGATTCGGTTTTTTTCTTTTGAATTTTTTACCTAATAAGCTCAAATAAAAGGGTACGCAGGAAACAGTTGACGTAAGCATACCAAACTGACCGTTTTGAGCAACATATCGGGTCACATCAAACTGACAGTTAAAACTGAAAATAACAACCTAATCGTGCGTACCCTTTTACAGTATTTTAATGTGTAATCACAAGGCTTCATTCAGTACGCATAGTGTTCTCTCCATTAATACAAGAAATTGTGTTATCTGAAAAATAGTTTCAGAGATATACTTTCGCCGAAAATTCTAGATCTGCAAAAAATCAGACAAAACTAAAATAAACAGAAATGTTTAAAGTTAATTACGATAACGGTTTTGTAAATAAAGCGTTCTTTTTTCATCAGAAGGCAGTATACGTAAACTAAATTTATTTAAACTAAATATACCACTACAAAAAAACAAATCGATTGTGTTTAAAACGTTTCTTTGCTTGTTTATATATGCATCATGGGAAAAATACTAGGCAAATTTCTGTATAATGTAAAACATTGTATTGGTTAAGATCATAGAAATAAAATAATGTAATAGTTATTTGTTTCTTTTTTTTAAGTTTTCCAACTCGGGTTAAACTACACAATATTTTTTTTTTAATTATTTCGTAAACTATTAATCACACATTACAATATAAAAGAACATCTGATACAAAGCTAAATTATGAAGTATGTTAAACATTTTAACAGGTCTCTTTCATTTTTTACAAAAAACATAATTTGGCAAATTTAATAATTTACGAGATAGAGCGCGTTTATGACTGTAAAACAATTTTTTGAAAAAGATCTCATTTAAGTATCTAAACGACGGACAAAAATATATAATAACTACAATTTTGTCAACAATTATAAATCTAAAAATTTCGGTGATGAAAAAAATACAAAATATTCATTGTTTTATAAGATGTCTATTTAATATTTTGACGTACGCTTTGTAATTAGGAAAATTATTCGACGAAGACAAACTTTGTTTATCTTACCGCACTCTAACCCTTAAAGAGCAGGTTGAATGAAAATTTTCCTATGAAGAAAATTATAGAGGACATAATTTACAAACATTTTTAATAATGCTTGTAATAATCAACCGTTTTTAAGATGTTTAACTTTAAAATTTTCACAAATATGGCGGATTTAGCATAACGCTTCACATAGCGTCAACTTAGCAAAATGGGCATGGCTCTCAACAATAAGCTTCAATGATTTAAGTTAAAGATATCGATGAATGCAGACTAAAGTAGTTAAAACAGTATTAAATATTATTATTTAATACCAATTTCACATAGTTAAAATGATATTTGGACGGATTGGAGACAAACAAAAACTTACAAAAATGTTTCAATATATATATATATAAAGCTCATAATAATCATTAAACAAATTAACGACGACTGGCATGGATAACTTTTTTGCCTGGATTAAGTCGGGGTGGACATCCAGTTTAAAACAGAATATGAAAATTTTATACAAATATACTATAAATTATATCCCAAAAAAAATCTCCACCCGTTTCCCGTTGTACATTTATAGTTGTCGACATTTCCGTTAACGACATCCATTACGTAACCATTGTTCATTTTCTTCGGTATGCCAAGATTTTGATTTCCCGAGAGCTGTTAATTTCGTTAGAGGATATTTCCCTCGGGGAGACATCTCGCTAACTACTAAACTCCGCCCGTTAGTTTCATCATGATGTTATTATTATTACATTTCCTTAATTTATTTCGTTTGCTGCGTATGTAAAGAACCAAAATGGGGCTAATTTATAAAATATGAAAAAGTTATAAAAAGCGAGGCCATAAAAACAAATTAAGTTAATTGTAAAAAAGGAATTAAAAATGGAGCTAAGCTTTTCCTAAATTAACGAAGTCCCTTTCATATTTCCACACTTGCGTATAATCCTAATATAACGTTATGTACACGAAAAGCACAAGCATGTAATTAATAAAGAAATTACGTAAATCGCAAACAAAAAATATGTTATATTCTTTATCGTGAAGATATGACTAAAATGTAGTCAATAAAATTACACTATCAATTAAGTTTTGAAAACTTTACAATTGTTCTGGTACCTAAAAAGGAAAAAGGAAGGCCTCATAAGATCACTTATATGTCCTTCTGTCCATCTGTCACCACGTTTTCTTGTTCAGAAACCATTTCAGGTACAAACGTAAAAATTGGCATAGCATTAAAGCATACTACCCCCCGGCACATACTCGTATCTTAATAATACTCAAAAATAGGTAATAATTAAAAATATAAAAATGACAAATTCAGAAAGGGAAAAGGTGGGTGGGTGGGGGGTGGTAGTGTTTGTGTTTAAATTACATACATGAAAAAAAATTTAAAATTCATATATAGCTTGGGTATCGCATGAACGGGCTAGTTTTAAGAAAAAAATTTTTTTTTCTTAATTTAAAGCAGTATATTCCCGCCACAACCCTTATTTCCGAAACTACTGTATCTAAACTTATGAAAAAATCAGTTTATATGTCCCTGTACTTAATTGGTTTAAGTATTACTTAAATATTTATTATAGTAGAAAGTCCTTATTAATGATGGCTTTTGATGAATGAAGTAATTTCACTTCGAGCGATGTGCGGAACTTTCGATATGTGAATCAGACTCGCACTTTGCTAGTTTATATCAAATAGATCTTCAAAATTAAATGAAACTACGTGATGTATTATTATTTCTGCTTTATTTAAATTCTTTACCACGACGTAGCTTCCGTTATATGACAATATCTTTTGGTCTAGTTTTTGTACATTATTAGTTGAAAATGTTATTTTTTGCAATTTTATTTTTTTATGTAATTCTTACAATTTTATTACAATTTAATTTGTAATTCTTACTATTCGAATTTTCGAGTCCAGATAATGATTTTTTAATTATTCTTATACGATAATTTTTTTTTTCAAATTATCTACAATTACTGCAAATACCAATTAGACAAAGGACGATTGTTAGTATCCTGTGGTTATTTTTTTAACCTATATAATTTTTTTTATATATCAATATAATGTTTAATTTATTTATTTATCACAATACGCCCCTGAAACGGCGACAAGTATAACAAAATACTTTATTGACAGACTTTGAATGCTCTTTTCAGCACAAAAAGGACAAAAATATTTCATATAGAAAAAAATTCCGAAAATGAATTATTTGTAATTCTATTCAGTATATTAACTACGCGTGTTGTTGATTTTACTAATATCATCACCTTGAAAATTTCACTCTGATGGATGATAAACTGTTCTAATTCAGCGTGGTGACAGAGCCGGAACAGATAATCGGGCAGACATGACCAAGTTAACATTTTTGAAAAAGAGCGCATAAATATTTTAGGTTAATCTTGGGAAGTTAAAAATATATTCAAGTCTTTAATATTGTAAATGTTTAAATAATAAGAAAAATGTAGTTCTGTAAAATAATTATTTTAATAAAACCAAAAATATTAATGTCACTGATAAATATTATGAAATAATTAAAACACATTTCGTAAAGATATAAAGTACGAAAAAAGCGTAAAATGCCAAATCTTCGTTCTAATTTTTTTCTTTCTTATATTATAAGGAAAATTCATTGGAAAATTAGGTTTTATAAACTCTTATGTACTACAATTATTTTATTTTGGATAAACTAGATTTTCCAATAAAACGTTATTGTCACACAGATTGAATAAACTATCAATAGTATATACACTCGCTTTATTTACTCATTTTAACTCAAATCAGCTAATAAATATAATAAATAAATTACTTTAGTAGCCGTATTTACGTAGGTTATGAAACCTCTAAAAGTATTAAATAATTGTGCAGATAATATTATATCAAAAACGTATATCTTTAAATTTATTAAAATTATGTACATAAATCACAGTTAAACCACAAGCATTTCTACTTCTTAAAAATAAAACAGGTAACAAAAGTGACGTTTCAGACACATTGACTTTTATACAAAATACCGATTCAATTGAACTAAAACGGCTCACTAAACGTTTTCCCAAGCATTTACCTCCAATGACCTGAGCGCCAAACTGCGAATACCTCACGTCGCCCGCCCATTACCGTCGATTCGAATAAAAGAAAAGTTCATAATTTCGGCGGCGCCCAACATCAATATCTCGACACGGACGAGGATAATGTTTTGCCGAAGTGCTCGTTGCAGGACGGCTGCTTGTGCGTAGGCGCGATATGAAAGTTGCCGGAAATAATACGTTTTGCGATTTATAGCAATACAAAGGACCCTTTACGAAGGCCGTATCTACTAACTTATAGCCGTCTCCGTTATTATGTAGGTAATTTTTCGCAGCTCTTTAACAGAGGCCGTGTTAAATATATTAGTAAATAACGATTATGTCTATATTATTTCTATTTAAGACTGGCATATTTAACCACATTTAATTTTAGTCTATTTATGTATCCTGTATATATAATTTCTTTCTTTCTATGTAAAAGTTAGTTAGAATTAAGACTTATCTAGGTAGACAACAAAAATATAGTCTATTTTAAACTTTTAAACTTACCTTAATACGTACAATCTATTTCATTCTACAACGTATTTCGCAAGTCCATTCATGTCATGTAACTACGGCATCTATCTCGCTAAAATTTGTGGTGTTATTTAAGTCTTAACCAAAAGACATAGCCAATTTTCGTATCGGCCTCTGACTACTTGGTTAATTCAAAACATTTTTACTGTTTTGTAATCCTGGGTATCTAAAAGTTCGTAAGCAGTAAATAAAAAAGTTCAAGGACGTTCAAAAAGCTCGGAGTTTCGTCAAAATAATTATATATATATGTGTATATATATATATATATATATATATATATATATATATATATATATATATATATATATATATATATATATATATATATATATATATACATGCATACATATGAACATTCATTGGTACATATATACCAACGAACGAAAGCGACACGAAGAGAAAGTACAAACTACAAGTAAACGGACGCTTGCTGTCATTTGTCAATGTTACCAACTGTAAAATACTTCTATCCAATGCGTTATGAATCTGAAATAATACTGTTTTTGTATTTTAAACCGTGCTTCAGATAATATTTATATTAAAATTATTATTTTAAACTTTAAATAGTTACATCAATTCAATATACAAATATATGAGTAAAACATAAAACTTTACTTACTCGATAGCATCTATTAGAACACAGACACAGAATTCTAATGTACCAAACATTAATAGACCAAATTTCATATAAAAGTTTTCACCCTCATTTTCGTTGGAATCTAAGTTATCACTTAGATGTATGGCCTAAATATAATACAGAACGTGTGCATTTTTGAGCAAATATTGGTAGTAACATAAAGCATACCACCCTGAATTATTGGTTATATTCCAATAAAGATGAAAATGTCATATACTGGGTACACGGTACAGACTAACAGGTAAAAAGTACCACATAACGAGTTTCAAGCTCGATTTTAACAAGTAATTACAATTTCGGTCATCTAAAAATGATTCATCTACTTTCAAGGTGTCTACGACTAAGAAGGGACATGCTCTACGTCTCTGCATCTACGTATACAATCGCTACGTCTCAACATCTACGACGTTATATACATATACACACACACACACACACACACACACACACACACACATATATATATATATATATATATGCATTAGCACGCTTCGAAAGTACAATCAATCGTTTTTTTGAACAAATATTACTAGTATTTTAAATTGGAGCCGAACTAAAACTTAGTTCAACAAACTACTGTACAAACAATCTAACCCTCTACTCTCTCGGAACAGAGCAGAATATAATTTTGTTTTGCAACTAATCTCAATCTAATCAGTTTGAAATCGGTAATTTCGTCCATAGTTCAACCATTCTTTGCAAAAATATACTTATTCCATTTATACTGAAGCAAAACTTTACAACAGAGGCATATTTAACGGGTAAAATACAAATTCGTCTGGGCTGTCTCGCGGTTGGTTTCATTTCAACAATACGAGATAAACGGTCGCAGATTAGTGGATATACGCCTCCCTCGTAGTCGCCAGCCCTTGTTTATAGACGGCGCACTAAGGCCGGCGCCCGCGACGAGTACAAAGTAAAGGGCTCGGTGCTGACAATAAAAGACTATACCTACAGCTATAAAACATCCCTCCGTATCTCAGAGAGAGTAGTAATTCAGTGCGATGGAAACGCTTATCACAATTAATATTCACGAGAACACATTTCTCCTGAGGGCATGATATGTTTTGTTGAAAGTTAAAACGACCTTAGAAAACCTTGGAGACAGCTATGTCGTGACCGATAATTATTATATATACTTTTGTGTATCAGCTATACATTTGACAATAATTTTTTGGGGTTTGGGAATTTAAAAGGACCAAATATTAGCGTCCATTAATTTTAATCGATTAATTTACCCATTGTTTGTTTACTAAGGGTTTAAGGCTTTGGGTTGTAACCCAATAGATTCACAACAAAAAATTAGCAAATCTGCAACAGCAGAATAATTAAAACTAGTGTTCGCCAAGTGGTCGAAATTCGACCATAACTATTGTTGAAAATTTGAGGAAAAAATATATAAATTTTCCAAATATTCTTTATTTATAACATTTTTTTATACAGAAGAGAAAATGGTACTTAACTGTTTTGCCTTTGCCTACTTATATGTAAATATCGAAAATTTGAGGGAAAAACATATAAGAACTTTCCAGAATCTTTTTACTGATGACACTAAAGCTCATCATTAGCTACCAAACAAAAAGAAATAAAAGAATAAAAGAAAACCGGTTGTAAAACAGAGAAAAAATTGGCACTTAACTGATTTTGTTTGGACTATTTATATATTGATTATAGAATCTTTCAGAATGAGATAAGTCTACATGACCGAAATAAGTAAAGCTACAACTCGAATATGATTCATATCCAAATATTTGTCGGAGAGAATACAGGCTTCGGCAGAACTTCGTACATAGCAACGTTCTGCGGATAGAAATAACTCCACGAAGAGTGTGCAGAATGCAAGGCGCGGCTTCTTGGCGAACAAACTTTAATACTCGAACGTCGAGGAAAAACGAGCGTACGACCACGCCTTTTTATGCTCATTTTTCCATCAAAAATATTGCTTGATTTCGATAAAAAAGAGTCTTTCGTTACTTGTAAAAGAATATGATTTAAAGTAGCGACCTATATGACCGTTAACATTTACGTTTGTCGAAAAGTTTGGTGTAAATAAAGTATTTGAGTAGAATATTCTATAAATTTATTCCTTAAGGGTTTATGCCTTAAACGAAAAAAAAACTTGAAATGAAAAACGTAGCCTCTCTAAAGATAAAGCATTGTTTAAGTCAGCCACTAGCGTAACTGATATACATGAGAAATTAGAATTTATATATATATATATATATATATATATATATATATATATATATATACTCATGTTCAAATGTTTCCATAGAAGATATGTGAAACCATTGTTTTATTTACAACTTACAACCTACTATTTTTTAACATAATTTTATATATTTATTATTAAAACACAGGATGTCTATAAATATTAGCATTCATTAATTTTAATCTCTTAATTTATCCATTGTTTGTTTACTTAGTACAACCCTATAAATTCGCAACAAAAAATTAGCAAATGTGCAACAGCCGATTAATTGAAATTACAGAATCTTTCAGAATGAGATAAGTCTACATGAACGAAATAAGTAAAGCTACAACTCCAATATAGATCTCCAAATGTTCGTCGGAGAGAATACAAGCTTCGGTAGAAGTTCGTAAATAGCAACGTTCTGCGCATAGGAATAACTCCACAAAGAGTGTGCAGAATGCAAGGCGCGGCTTCTTGGCGAACAAACTTTAATACTCGAACGTCGAGGAAAAACGAGCGTACGACCACGCCTTTTTATGCTAATTTTTCCATCAAAAATATTGCTTGATTTAATAAAAACAAACCTTTTGTTACTTATAAAAAATATGATTTACAGTAGCGACCTATATGGCCGTTAACATTTACGTTTGTCTAAAAGTTTGGTGTAGTTTTTTGTATAAAGTATTTGAGTTGAATATTCTTTAAATTTATTCCTTAAGGGTTTATGCGTTAAATGAAAAAAAACTTGAAATGAAAAACGTAGCCTCTCTAAAGATATAGTATTGCTTAAGTCAGCCACTAGCGTAACTGATATAAATGAGAAATTAGAATAGTAAGTTATATATATATATATATATATATATATATATATATATATATATATATATAAATATATATATATATATATATATATATGTATATATATATATGTATATATATATATATATACTCATGCTAAAATGTTTCCACAGAAGATACGTGAAAACCATTGTTTTATTTACAACTTACAATCGATCATTTTTTAACATAATTTTATACATTTATTATAAAACACAGGATGTCTATAAGGATATATCCTTAATATATTCAAAAATGACGGTGCAGGGTGCCTTCCATGTATCGTTTTTAGACTTATTTATAGGCAATATATTGCCTTACCCGAAACAATCTTTTCGATACTACACTACACGCTTAGAGAGAAGAAAACATTTTGAAAATACGATTTTCAGTTTTAACATTTTATGGTACGACTTCACAATTAAATGAAACTACGTGATATAGTATTATTTCTACTTTCTTTAAGTTCTTTACCACGACCTAAGTTTCGTTGTATTACAACATCTTCAGGTGGGCTATTAGCAAAGATCTTTGCTACAACAACAAAACCTAGGTCGTGGTAAAGTTACAACGAAAACTAGGTTACAACGAAACCTAGGTGGTGGTGAAGAACTTAAAGAAATTAGAAATAATACTACATCACGTAGTTTCATTTAATTGTGAATAATGAATTTCTACAAAATTAACGCCAAATATATTCAATATTCAATGATATGACTTGTTTATTCGCATCATTGTAACGAATTTGTTAGCCGATTGTTAGCCAGATTGTTAGCCGTAGTATATTGATATTTAAGTAAAGAAATTAACTTTTCCAATATGTATACCGAATTGCTTAGTCTTATAATTACAGCTTAGGTTAAGTATAAAAATATTAAGTATGAAAGTCGCGAAATGTATTTAGTGTAATAACACAGGCATCAATTTAAGTTGATCACAGTTAAAATAGCAAAGGAACTATTTCGATTTTTCAAAAATATTTTGGTAGAAGATATTGTGGAATAGGAAAACATATAATATTCACGGTTTTATCCATGCCTTACCCATAAAGCTAAGGCCAAAAACTAAGCTAATTAAGATTAGAAAAATGAATTTCTGTACTCATGAATAAACAAGACATCACATAAAAATGTCAGCAGGAGGTCCCCCTTCTTCAAATTATGAAAAGGAAATTTTACAACGTACGAATAAAACAATAAATATTATATGTTTCTCTATTCCACAATAGTTTCTATAAACAGAAATGTGCTCGGTTACTAGTAGTTACTAGAAGTATCTACTTTGACCAATTTTAAATTGATGCAATCATCATCACATCATCATCATCATCATCATCATCATATATATTAATACGCTAAGGTTAAGATGTTACACTCCCTTTTTAGAAAAAACCTCACAACTAATCCACATAAATTATATATCATTTTATAGATAATTGCTTGCTCTACCGGCATCCACAACTAAAAAAATTATTATTGCTATTGTTTTTGCAAATTAATTAATTATTAAAATTATATACACAAAACAGCAATGCTGCCATCTAACGGCTCAACGTCAATATGATTGACGGTCGGTAAAATTTTTGTTTAATTTCAAATCCACTCACGTATAAATAAAGTGGCGCTTTAGCTCAATGCTTTTGATACTTGCGCCTCTATATGTCAATTTTAGTAAAATATTTGTTTGATCTGTCATCTGAGCTTCATAATGGAATAAATAATGCGAAGACTTCGCACGGGTCACGCTAGTATCGTATTAATACACTAAATACATTTCGCGATTTTCACACTTACCAATTATTATTTGTTAACAACACGAACAAAATTTGGTATACAGATTAGCAAAATTAATCTCGGCACCTAAATATCAAACGGAAATGCTCTGATGTTTATAGTGAATATGAATAATGATAGGTACATAATGAATTAAACATAATGAATATAATTAAACACAATGAATATAATTCACGAGTATTTTGCTGTTAGCAAAACGCTCATGAAAGATCTAAAACATCGTGCATGTATGAGACCATATCTCTAATTTAAACCAACGGTTACGTTAGAGATTACAAACGAGCGAACATCTATAAACAATTGGATATAGCACGTGACGTTATTGAATATATTTGGCGTTAATTTTGTCGAAATTCATTATTCACAATTAAATGAAACTACGTGATGTAGTATTATTTCTACTTTCTTTAAATTCTTCTTTGCTAACAGCCCACCTGAAAATGTTGTAATACAACGAAACCTAGGTCGTGGCAAAGAACTTAAAGAAAGTAGAAATAATACTAAATTACGTAGTTTCATTTACGTGACGTTAATTAGACACAACAGTTTAATATCATGTAGTATTCTCAATAATATCTTCTCGCCAAAATCAATATCGATTTAATGTAACTTTTTCCGGAACCTGTGACGCTGCATTATAACTGAAAATGATAATAGAAAAATATTTACAAAACAATGATCATCTAACTTATGGTGTAATATAACAATTAATCGCATCATTTGTAAGAGGAAATTGACACGTCAGACTTCTCCCACGTGCCCAATAGTAATGGCAACCCGTTCACTGGCCGATAGCAGAGGACGTAGCGTAGACTCGTGAGGGCGCCCGCGGCACGCAATCCCGCCTCCCACGGCACGGCCGTTTCCAAGTATTTATGAATTCATCTGTGCCACGTGACGGCATTCGTACCTTGACGGTGTCTCATTTCTTTTAGTGACGCAGTTACACTTGGCGTATAAAAGCATGTACGTAACAAAATATTACAAGTATTTTAAACAAGTTACGTCTTTCAAGAAAAAAAACCGACTACGAAGAATAATAGAAGTAGAGAAATCAAATCAGACACAAATTTTGGTTATTGTCATAATTATATAAATTGTTTCTGCATCTCTATACATATTTTTGAATTTGTCCTCTAACATTTTTTCACTGAATCTACCTTTCTAGATGGATACATCTAAATTATCTCGATATACTATTTCTCAAACGTGTTTTTTTTTGTCAGCACGCCATATCTCCCGTAATACTTCATCAAAATCAATGATTTCGCTATCATTTCGAAGGTTATCTTCGCCACTAATGACGAAAAATACACACACAAACAAACATACAATTAAAAATTAATTTTTTAAATCTGTATATTTCATTTCTCAAAGACGTTTATATTTAAACAGCGCCATCTATTTCCAATCCGTTTAACTAAATATTATATATATATATATATATATATATATATATATATATATATATATATATATATATATTTTTTTTTTTCCCCTTAGTAATGATTTATTTCAAATAGAACACCCTCCGTGAACAAGCCTTACTATTTATAAGCTGTTTAAATAAATAAAATACCTGTCTCTTAATTATTTTCACATTATATTACCATTAGGTGACTTGCAAATTATTTGCACGATCCAACTAGTTTTTGTTATTATTATATACGTATATTAGACGTATATTTTAAGACAAAAAGTCCTTTCATTTCTGTTTGGGACAAAGGTGTAATTAACGACATTTTTGTCAATGTTTATTATGGAATGCTAACTTACAATTTAAAGTTGAAAACCTGATGTTTAATTCAAATATTACCAAATTTTCGAAAGTAGTTTACTCCTTAAGAATCGATTTTCATATATAACGCCTGGAATGAAGTTTTATGAGGAGTAAAATCAGAAGTTCAGTGCGTACGAAATTCAGAGCGTTGAAAGAAGTGTAACCGTTAGGTGGCCTCTCCGCGCAACATTTCTGCGCAACTTTAGAGTGAGACATCAATATGTTTATTGGGCATTTTCTTATGGCGTAATCAAAATGACGGAATGTTATACACATAGTTACATATCGCTAATATCAAGATGTAATCATTAAATATCATTATGTGTGAATATTTGGTGTCTTCTATTTTACTAAATTAAAAAGCCTCTTTTAATTTTAACTTCTTAGTCTGACGTTACTAAATGTTTTTAATTTTGTTGTATAAATTTAATCTTATTCATTTGTGTTTTATTTGAAAATAATTATATAGTCAGCATTTTTTTATTAAAGAATTTCCCATTTACATTTAGTGATATTGATATTTATATACAGTGTTGCAATCGTGCTTGAGAATTAAACTGCAGTCGCGCGTCGGAGCTCACACGCAAAATTATTTTATTGAATATCGTTTTTATTTATATAACATAGTATAGATTATAAATATTTGCTGATCAAAATTTATAATTTGATACCATCTTGCCGGTTTTTTCGAGTTTTTATTTTTTCACGTTAGACAAAGCGGCGTCTCTCAGCTGCCATATTGCAATCATCGTAACGTTATCTACCTAATATCTTAGGATGGTTAAGAAGATTAAATTTTCATTTGTCCGAATCGGATAATCCGTTCCACCTCTACAGAGTAACGTCTGAGGATACCCACATCCATAAATAGTCTGATAAACACAAAACCTTCCTTAGCGTGGCGCAGTTAGGTAAAACTAGATAGCAACATGGTTATTCCTAATCATACTGGAAGGAATAATCTTTGTAGTTTATCCGAGACAAATTCGTTTAACGACATTTTACAATAAACAACACGTGTAACCATGATCTGATTGTATTTAATTTGACAATAAATCTATTGAATATATTTGGCGTTAATTTTGTAAAAATTCATTATTCACAATTAAATGAAACTACGTGATGTAGTATTATTTCTACTTTCTTTCTTTAAGTTCTTTACCACGACCTACGTTTCGTTGTATTACAACATCTTCAGGTGGGCTGTTAGCAAAAATTGATATCTTTGTTAATAGGTAGAGGTAAAGAACTTAAAGAAAGTAGAAATAATACTACATCACGTAGTTTCATTTAATTTTGAATAAATCTATTTCTCTGTTTCATTTCTCAATTCATACTGCTACAACAGTAGAGAATTTGTAAAGGTTACACGATTTTTTAGCATATTTTAGAATTTTACGATTATTAGGGTCTTTTATTTTGATGGCTCACAAAATATCGCTGATATTTACTTCTTCTTTTTAAAGACAGTAAAATATGCGTTTCCTCATAAATTATCCTTGAGGTGATAAATAAATAATTAAATAATCTGTACTCGATATTTATTCGCGGAAAAATGTACAACATTTAAAAGAGCGAGACATTTCTTAAACACTTTTTATTTTACTTTCATTTCAAGAAAATTCGATAAGAAATTGAACATATTAATAAATATATTTATTTTTTGATATCGTATTTTTTCCTGTCCACGATGAAGCCAAATTTTACCATACCTTTGATCATGTTAAAAACAAATTTTACATTTATAATATTAGACATTAATTATTATTACAGTATTATAAAGTGATACAATATTAAGTAAATAACTTCACTTAGAGGCTGAATATTTCGTTTCTTAACCGATACATTGTCGAAAATTAGGCAATAAATCCGCAACCAAATACATATTATACTAACCGCATAATGCGAAATACCATTCACATTTGCCCAAAACGATAATATTCCTTAATATATCAAAACCTAGAATGTCGCAGAGACCAGCCCCTTCCTTGTATCGCTAGCTTCCCCCGCACTACATAAAAGATGACGACGAACGTCCATAGCGGGTCGAGCGAATGGCTTTATCCCATCTTGACTTGGCACGATCTCAACTCCTAACGACGCCGCACCCCAAACAGCCTAAACGATTTAGTTACATGAACTATGTCGTTGCAGAACGTTGTCTCGTTACGACGACATCGCTCTACGACGCTACGAGACGTAGGTCACGAGAATAACAAGAGGCATTGAAATCACATTATACAGTTGTTATCTGTTCTGCTTACGTAAATATAGATTCAACTAAATGCCAATACTAATAATGACCACTATTGATACGTCAGTGATAGTAGGAACTAGATTTTTCAAATTTAATCCATATTTTTTTAAATCAACGTCATCCTCTACGGATACATTCAACTCTTTGCTTGCGTCTCTTATATACCGAAAACAGTTAACGATATTTTAGATATATATCCTGAAAAATTCGATATAAAAAGGACAAATTCGTTCGACTTAGATTCTAATACATATAAATTCTCAAATTAAGACGGAATAACAAATTTTGTTTTAATTGGCTTTCGGATAACACCGGAAGTTGGCTAAGTTAATAAAAGTTTTTTAATACGGACACAAGCATTTTTAATAATAGGTGAAAGTTAGAAGATATAAATTAGAAAATCTATAAAGAATAAAAAAAATTTTGTGTGTCAACTCCGACGCCCGACTGGAGTTTACTCCTTGAGTACGATTGTCTTGGAGTATATAAAATAGGTAACACTGTATCTAAATATAAATATCATTAAATGGAAATACAAAATTCTTTAATAACAAAAAAGCTGACAATATGATTATTTTCAAGTAAAACACAAATGAACAAGATCAAATTTATACAACAAAATTAAAACCATTTAGTAACGTCAGACTAAGAAGTTAAAATTAAAAGAGACTTTAATTTTGTAAGATAGAAGACACCAAATATTCACACATAATGACATTTAATGATTACGTCTTGATATAAGCGTATGATAGCAAACTATGTGTTTCACACTTCGTCATTGCGATTATGCCCTAAGAAAATGCCAATATGTGTGTCACACTCCGTCATTGAGATTACGCCAGAAGGCAATTTCAAATAAACATTGATATCTCACTCTAAATTTGCGCGGAGTGGCTACCTAACGGTTATACTTTTGTTAAGGCTCTGAACTTCTGAATTTGAATCCTCATCAAACTTCATTCCGGGCGCTATATATGAAAATCAATTAAAAAATAAAGGAAAATAGTTGTATGGTTTGTTGTACTAAAGTAACACGGCAATATATATATATATATATATATATATATACATATACACACACACACACATATATATATATATATATATATATATACACTAATTGCAAAATTCCATTTCATGCTTACGAAACAACTGTCTTGGACACTCCCAGTCTTAAAATTATTCCCAACCTAAGACTTGATATATCCCAGCAAAGGCGGAGAGGTTTCCGTTTAGATATTTTAGAGTTAACTATCTTCCATGTCATAGCTCGCGAAAGCGGAACGCCACTTGCGAAATGATGAAGTGCCTTATGCACGCAAGGCGCCGTGCAATTACTGATATCTAACCCATGCTGATCCGACTCATGTATGGATTCAAATAGGTTTAACTTTAAACTTTTATACAATAAATGTGTATAATCGCAATGAAAATGTATTTTCGTTACTGTAAAATGTATGTCGACGCCGTGCTGTGTTGGATTGATCACAAGGTATACGGCCTTTGACGATGCGCCACACCGCGGGGACCCGGATTCGATCCCCGGACGTTCGTCGAACGAGCTGGACTAGTGTTATGATTGGCTATAACATATTGCTCTCGTAACAATAAGTCCGCCATATATATCAATCAGATACATTAAAGTAGATAAATAAATAAATAAAATATTTTCACACGATCGTAACTATAACACGCTTTATATATTCTTAATACCAAATACAATATTAAAACTAAATGCGTTTGAGTACCTCTCAACTAATCTTTTTAACCCATAATGGGGTTCAGACAAATCTAATGGAAATCTTAGTAAATAGAATTAAAAGACAATTTAAACTTTTCCTCAGATCTCCGATTCGGAGAAAATCTTAGTAATATGAACATGCTTAGATTAGACATAGAAAGATCTTATTTAAATAGGACCAAAAACTTAATAATACTTCTAGTTATATGAAGAAACAGACACCACAACTGCTTCTTATAAAAAACTATCTAATAACAATTAATCTTCTGTACATCATATATACCTAAATGTGTAGCTATATATATATATATATATATATATATATATATATATATACACACATACATACGTATATATGCACATACAAATGTACGTCCATTTGTTTACTCCACAATTTAAATTACAACCTCACCTTAAGCATGAAATGGACATACAAGACTCGAACGCAACCGTTAGTAAACGTAGAAAACAACAAACTAAATTAACATAAAGCTCCCAAATTCACTTAAGCAACGCACAACAACTAGCAGACAGAAGCACCGAGCGTTTCTACTCTCTCACGTCGACGGGACATTCATTAATTACTCCAGTAACGCGGTACTAAGGCGAAGGGCATGTTTACCGACGCCGCCCGCCCAGACGGAGCCGCCTTGTGCTCCTTCACGTCGCATCTAGCCGCGTAAACTGATACGTAATAACGACTTAGCAGGCTATTTTAAGCGTCTTCGCATCTGGAAGCTAACAAATCGCAGTATGAGACTTTTTTTTCGATAAATCTTGCCCAAACCAAATTGTTATCTTCACGATATTGGCGGTTTATTTGGAAATACAGGAGCTATTCGGAAGAAATAATCGTGAGTAAAGTTGATGTTATTATTATATTTCAAATATATGGAGCATATAGCTATTAGTGTTAATTAACAGTGAAATACAATATAAAATAAGAAACAACCATACGACTGAATTAGATTTTCGAGAATGACGGAAGAAGTATATGCTAGAAAAGTACAGTTACTTAACATTAAAATAACGGGTCTTGACAGACAGACGGATAACGAAGTGATCTTATAAGCGTTCCTTTTTTCCTTTTGAGGTACGGAAAAGTAATAAATATGTGGAAACCAAAACCCTTTGTGGTTTATTTCCACTGGCACTCACTATATGTTTTTACCATATTAACGAAGTGAACAAATGGGTTTATGTATAAATTAGAAATCACATATTGGTTATATAGGGTAATCGGTAAAATTAAAAATATATAGAAATGAATAAAAATACATAGAGACGAGATTATGAAAATGACTCAACTGAAAAACAATATTTTTATACATATTAATATATACAACAGTGGAAATGCGCAAAATATCTTCTTACAATTAGATTTAACTGTCAAGTGTCATATGAAATGTCAGATTTAGCTGTCAAGTGTCATGTCAAATATATTTTTTACATGACGTTCTTGATACATTTACTTTTTTTTATCTTCCTAAGTTTTTGAGTCAATATAACTCGACTTTTCGGGTTCAAAAAAATCTAAGGTTAATTATAATCTTACTAATTCAAGTACAGGAAGAACCAGTCTCCTTTTTAATACTCTACGTATTTATATCATATTTCTCTAAATAAAATACTCACGTCATCAAATTTGCATTCTAATGTAAATTTTCTCATTGCAAATATAAATTCCCTCTTTCGCTGTAGTTGGGACATTTGTAATTATATACGTAGACTTGAATTAATGGTACGGAAAAACAAAATACGTGCCGACATGTTTTTTTTGTTACTTTGCAACCTTATCCCAATAAATTTAAACAATAAGAATATATCTTAAAAATTTGTAGCAAAATACTTAAAGATTGAATATATTTGGCGTTAATTTTGTAGAAATTCAATATTCACAATTAAATGAAACTTCTTTGATTTCTTTACCACGATCTAGGTTTCGTTGTATTACCACATCTTCGGGTTTGATATTAGCAAAGATTTTAATAGCCCACCTGAAGATGTTGTAATACAACGAAACTTAGATCGTGGTAAAGAAATCAAAGAAAGTAGAAATAATACTACATCACGTAGTTTCATTTAATTGTGAAAATACTTAAAGGTAAGTTTTCATGGACTACTAATGCAAGGGAAGTTAATTAATTTATACACTTACAACCAGACAAATTAAGCATCTTGCCTTAGATAAACTCACGTGCAGACAAGGACATCAGAAAGGCTCAAGGGAATAAAGAACCTGTATTTATCGAGACGTGAATATGAGAAAATAAACTAGGTCGGCGTATCATGTTGGACCTCAGAGAAAGCCGGACGTTCACCCTTAGGTGATATTAAAGTTTGGTGCTGGAAGAAAAGGCTTCGATTTCCTTCGACGAAAAGTTATGCGTAGAGGTCACTACACACACAGCATTGAGAATGATACGATGAGAAGAAGGTTTACCACCTTCTTCTCTTCGTATCATCCTCCTCCTTTTCGTGTAATAAATGTATGAAGCAAATAAACACTTAAGGACAAGCCATATAAAACCTATAAAAATACCCGAGGAAGGATCTAGTCACGACCGACAGTAATGGTAGCAATACAACAATGAAAAAGTCCAATAAAGGCGCTCGAAGAAGTATCAACAGCGATAAAGACGATATGTCAAAAGACAATATAATTCATGTTCGTAGGGCGGGACGCGCCGCCTAGACCCCAAGTTCGCGGTCGGATAACGGCGGCGCAACATGGCGCCAATAATGCCGATGGCCAGGGCGATTAAAATATCAGTACACATGCTGCCAATATACTGCATACTTGATATTATTATTACTGCCACATATGACATATTGCGGCATATCCGGTTACAATCACTTGATAAGATCGAAATTTATACAAGAGCAATGCAGCGCGAAGTGAAATTTAAAAATAATTTTTAACGCGCTTATACTTATGCCTACTTCATAAAATGAATTTAAATTTCTAAAATACACTATATTTCGCACAAAAAAAACTTGAAACTTGACATTATTCTAACTTTATTTCAACAAAAATAATAGTCCTAAGAGAAATTGCCATATTTTTCACAGCAGAGTTTTTTGCTGGGTTTTAATTGGAGAAGACAAATGAACTGAATTGTGCTTGTGAAGATTTTGATGGTGCAACTCAAGTGCCTGTAAATTAATTTTTTTAATACGCCTTGTCACTAAAATGTAAATAAGAAAAAAAAACGTAAAATATAATATTTAATAAACATGCGCTTTTATAGTGATTAGCCGAAATTATGTTGAATTATCTTATTTTCGTAAGTCTCAAACACCGCCGCCTCAAACAAAAAATGTGAAAATCTGAAACCACTGAGAAGAAATAAGAAACTAATAGAAAAATAGGCGAGAATTATGTCGGAGTCGCATCCGGAGGTCTTAGACGTATAGAATTTGTAATATGGGCCGTTGACTTTTGGGCCGTTGAATTTGTAATATGGGCCGTTGACTTTGTAATATGGGCCGTTGAATTTGTAATATGGGCCGTTGACTTTTGGGTGTTGTCACAGCTATTTTATGCGAAGAGTAATATGAGGAGTATACTAAATTTATTGATTTCTCCCAAACGATATTCTTTCTAAATTTTGTTGACGATAGTTCGACGTTCCAATCAAGCTTTTTCATGACACTATTACAGATATCGATAAATTTAACAAAGCGAATAACACCCCAAGAAATGCGATATTACATCACAGTCCTGAGTTATATTAATTTTAACACGTGAACGTTCGGTTCACGTATTTAAATTTTACTACAAAATAGCAGACGAAAACACCGCTTACTATAGTCATATAATTTTAAAAGTTCATCCCTTAGGTTTTCGTCTCTTTAGCTCTATTATGAAATTTTTACATCGGTTCTAGTTCTGAAGTTATTTAGCAAAATCATCTTTTTGGGAAACAGACGGGGATTTTTACCGAGGACACTACTACAAAATGTAATACGCATTCATTTTAAAAAAATTCAGAGTTGACGTTCATAAACGATTTTAAACATCATTATCCACCTCCCATATTATTTAGCCTAAATAATGTTATTCTAAAATTATCATATAGAGTCATGGTCAATCCGGTAGATATACCATGGTCAGTCGTGATGATATACCATGGTCAGTCGAGAGTCATGGTCAATCCGGTAGATATATAAACGAACGTACATAAAGACAAATAGAATTGAATTAAATTATCAACATTAAATTGTTTTATAAAAATGGAATAAACTTTTATATAAGCTTGACCTATTTATATACTATAATATACAATAGATGAAACACAAATACATTGCCCAAAACCAACACGATCAATAGTATAACTATCCAAATAATCATGGAAGTCTGCAAATGCCTACATTGCTCTCTAAATACCCGTGAGTATCTACAAACAATCACTGTAATTAACATGTGACGTTAAAATAAAAAAGGTAATCACTTTCAAACTGGCATTTCTGTTCAAAATCGAGATAATTTTGTAGATATTTCAAATCTATCAAAGAATAGTATACATGACCCTATAAAATCCCCGGTTTCGCATCATTGACATTAAGAACGCAGGGTCTCTCAAATAGCAAGTCAGTTCTGACCGGCTAATGTTACACGATGATGTCATATACAACATTATTAAAGAGGGTTTTTCTGTTTATCCTTGTATAAAAGTAATCTCCAAAACAACCTAGACTTGAAAAATCAATCATGATGGTTAAAGATGGGTATAGACTACATGTCATCACACTAGACAGATTGTAAAAAACAAGGTGTATATTATTCATACTGACATAAACTGTGGATCAAATTGAGTAGAAAATGTTAAGGAATTGTATGAAAATTCACAAATATTTCCGAAAAATATAATTGCTACAAAGCTGCGATTTTGCTGAAAAAACATTTAATTTTTTTTACAAAAAAACACGATTCAAATATATATTCGTTTTTATGCTAAGAATTACCTATATAAATAAAGACAAAGTTCTTTGTTACACCTACATGGAGAATACAGCAAAAATGTATCTTTTATTCATGCGGGTCATTCTGGGTATCGAACTGAGTAAAAAAATGTATAATTCCAACAGTTTCTGACAAAAACACTGTCAAAAATGCGATAGCATCAACAATTTTAATTATTTACGGAAAAACTTCAAATATACAAAGTTTTTTTAAATACAGATACAGTTGTATAAAGACAGATAGTAGTGATAATAAATGAAGGAGGCCGAAAAGAAACTTCCTAGCTTCCAATAATTAAACCGCAAAAGACACATTAAAATAATATAAAAATTATTTTACTTACAAAAAAGTGATGTCCATAAAAAATAACAGAATACATAGCCAATAATGACCAGGATCTAACGCAGGACAGCAACTAAGAATATGAGTTGTTTTTGCAACAATAAGAGCATGTTTTTAAGGAAAATCACCAACCTTAAGCTGGATTTTGAATTACTACCTACTTTGAAAGCATCGAAACGATCGAGTCGAGTTCTGTTAATTGAAATGCGTCCAAACCTTAAGATCATACCAATTTACGTAAATAATCAAGATTGAAAGCGTCAACGTAGGCTTTAAGACGTATCTGATCCACGCCACGGATTCCGTGATATAAATATAACTTACGTAACTTTACTCAGCTAGCGCCACTTACGTCGCTTCAATACCTACGCACACATTAATATGTGGGCAAAATAAGGTATTGTTTAATAAAACAAGAGTTTCAACGAAACGTGAATAAATTCTTCACGAACATAATTCAACAAAATTAGCAATAATACAGGTGACATGAATGTTGATTACGTTAGGTCTGAAAAAAAATGAAATTTCGCACAGAGTAATATGAGTAACTCAAGTGTAACGAGCCACTTCTCCTCAAACCGTGTGTCAATTTGATATAATGAGCAAATACAGCGAGCGCATCCTGCGAACCGCTCGTTAGGGTTTCCAAAGTTCGACTAGTACCCATTTCTTTAAAAGGAATGTCATTACAATGGTGATTAAAACTATAAATTAGACACAAACCGTGTCAAAGGAAAAATACAATTATTTTAAAGTCCAACTTAAATTTTGGTAAAACGCGACTGGCATTCATATGTACGAGTAGATGCATAAGATGCCAAGAAGCCAATTTGTTCCGTAAAATTTTGTCGAAATGGACTATTTTTACATAAAAATAAATTTCTCTAAAATAATGTTGGGATAGTATTATACAACTTAAACATATTATACACATTTTATTTAGAGTTTTTTTAAGCATTTCATTCGTGAAAGATATTGAATTTAATTATGGGTTTTATTATAATCCTATATTAAATATTATAAAACATATTCATAACTTTTTAAACCAAATGTAAATATGTCCCAAAAATCCAACCATAATTATTATATTAATAGCACAAGAATATAAAAAAGAAAAAACATAATGCAAATGTTTTTTTTTAATTTCCAATTTCAGCCCGATAATTATCTTTTCAGAGACGTGGAGAATATGTCAATAGTCTAGACATTAGAACTAAAAACAAATTGAGCATATACATATATATATATATATATATATATATATATATATATATATATATACGAAAGCATATACGTGTTAATTTTTTTAATATTCATAAGTATGTTTAATTATTCTTCTTCATACTTCTACACAATAAAAAAATAATGGCCGCCGGTAGGCAGCCCTATCACGAGGAGGCGTCCCACGGTGCCCCTCATGTCGAGATACTGAAAGACGCCACGGGGCAGCGTTAAAATTTTAACGAAGACGTGAAGATATTAAGACGGCACTTGAGTCGCTCGACCGGATATTTAAGTTCTTTTGTGCTCACTCTGTCTTTCATTCAAGTTTTGCGCCGAGTCTTTGTTTATTTGAAATTGCAGAGCAGACTTGGCTGCGGGTACTACTCCCGACATTCCCCTGGGAAGTACTACCCGCAGCCAATTCCTACATTCCCATTCACCTTATTTTCCTCAGACATCAGCCATTTCCCTTAATTTCCTTTAACTGAAACCTTTTTACTTTTTCAGGACAACTAATTTACCTTTATAAAGGAACAAATAGGAATATAGGAATTGGTTGCGGATAATACTTCCCAGGAAAACGCATAACACAAATGAGATTACGTAGACACAGAAAATTTACGAAATAACTATAAATATTTAAAACTAGTGTTTTACAAGTCATTGCAAAATTAAAAAGTTATTGCAAATTTTTAAAACATATTAACTCCAAAAAAAACATATATATATATATAAATTTTTCACTCCTATCGTGCGGTCGTAAGTACACACCAGTGTTTTTTTTTTTTTAAATAAAGATAAAAAACAATGTAGGAAATCAAAACAAAAATTAAATTAGCGAAATATTTAGAGAAGAGGGTGAACTTGAATAAAGTTTCAGACTGGCCACTCTTTTTCTGGACAGTCACTTAAAGTAATATGTTTTTCCAATCTTTACATTTGAGGCCAGGCACTGAAACATAACAAATTTCGGTAGAATAAATTTTTATATTAGCGCCCGGTATGAAGTTTTACAAGGAGTAAAATTAGAAGTTCAGTGCGTACGAAGTACAGAGCGTTAAAAAAATGTAACCGTTAGGTGGCCTCTCCGCGGGACATTTCTGCGCATCTTTAGAATGAAATATCAATATGTTTTTTGGCATTTCCTTATGGCGTAATCGCAATGCCGGACTGTGACACAAGTTGTTTACTATCGTTCGCTTATATCAAGATGTAATCATTAAATGTCATTATGTGCGAATATTTGTTGTCTTCTATCTTACAAAATTAAAATATTTCTTTTACTTTTAACTTCTTAGTCTGACGTTACTAAATGTTTTTAATTTTGTTGTAGAAATTTGATCTTGTTCATTTGTGTTTTACTTAAAAATAATTATATTGTCAGCGTTTTTATATTAAAGAATTTTCCATTTACATTTAATGATATTGATATTTATACACAGTGTTACCTATTTTATATATTCCAAGACTATCGTACTCAGGAGTTAACTCCAGTCGCGCATCGGAGTAGACACGCACAATTTTTTTAAGTTCACCGGCGTCAACCGGGACGTGTCATTACCAACTTGTTTTTTCAAGTGGAATAATAATGGATTCCATAAATGTTATACGTGTCTTTACGGAAGCAATGAAATATTATATTTATTTTTGTGCATATAATTTGAATTCGACAATCAAAAAAGTACATATTTTTTTAAATTATTTTTCATTAACACTGTAATTTATTTAATTTCTGCTATAACGTACTTTGAATACTAGTCTTATTTAACCATGAAGCTTATAATAACCAGGAAAACGCAATTTAGATTAAGCATCTTTCACTCGCCTAAACTTTCCTTTAAATTGCTACCGAATAATAAAAACAAATTGTACAATAACTTACCTTAATAGGAAGACAAGGTAAAATATTCTACATCAATTTAAATTTACAAATATAGTACAAAAAATCGATGAAAATATTATATATGTAAAATTATAGTACTTAAAAATAATTTAAGTACTCGAAAAATGTAATCATCGACTTCACAGGCTACAACGAGTTAACGAAAATAAAACCTTATCACAATAATTATGCAAATTATAACACTAAGTACGGAAAGAAATAAAAAGTGCAAAGAACCTCATAAAACTGTATTTTAACTTTGCGCGTGATATAATTTACGAGTTTCGTTAACGATTAAATTTTTCCAGGAAAAAAAATTCAAATCTGAGCTACACCATATTACTCGAACATAAAATATGCTAAAACGTAGAATTACATTACGAATATAATACTGATAACTTACTTTCGCTGATCCGCAAAACGTTTTTCCGTTCAACCCTTATTAATTCAATAACAAACGAACACAATCCGCGACAGAAAAACTGTACGTCGCAATTGCTTTTATATAGAATTCAGATAATTATTTTGACTATGCGTTCTAAAAATAACGTACGACTAAACTTTAACAGTAATTACTCAAATATTTAAGCATGAAATTTTTTAATGATTTATTTATTCTTGTTGTCCTTGCTATTAGGAACACGGAAAAAGTACAGACATTTGTAAATACTGAATACATATTTTTCGATACCACTTCTTTTGTACTCTATACCTCTTAATCAATACTTTTACTTATGTGAGTACTTTAGAGCAGGTATTGTATCGAATTTCTGTTAAACTTCTGTGCTTAATAAATCACCCCAAAACTCCTTTTCATGCGACTTAAAGCTACCAATATTATCAAAATATTGTCATATTGGCGACACTTGTTTGTACCGTGCCCGAAAAGATGACAAACTTAGCGTAATATGTCTGCCAAACCCCGAGTGAAACAGTGATTGGACAAAATATTATTTTTAAGTGATTACACAGAAGAAGAGTGGCAAGTTTAGAATTTTATTCACGTTCAACTCCCTCTCTAAGAGTTTAACTGATCTATTTCCTGTTATGATTTTCCTACACTGGTTTTTATCTTGATTAAATACAACTATAATTAATAAAATAATTATTTTATTCCTTTAAAGCTAAAAACTTTTACACGATTTGCATTAAATGTCTTATGTACAGAACATAATATGTTGATATAACATCATAAAGGCAGTGTATATATATATATATATATATATATATATATATATATATATATATATATATATATATATATATTTGGAGTATATAGAGTAACTTATAGAGAACAGAAATGTAACATTCTGGAAAAGTATAAATACTTTCGTTCGATAATTTTATCAGCACAATACTTTTGATTCGGTGCCGTATACGCTACTACGTACTACTTGGTTGTACCTTGCGTATTGGAGATTTACGTTTACTTACGTAGTTTCTCTCTAGTTCAACTTGCAGTTGAATAGTTGCATAAACTCTTAAGAGATTCCTCTCTTCATCACGTGATAACAAAATATTTGCTAAAAATAAAAGGATACGTACGATTCTTCATCCTTATCTATACGTTCTTTAATCTTTACATTGTTTTTTCGCAAATGATGGGACAAGTGTCACAAAGTTTCAGATACTACGAAATTCGAAAGCCTATATAGTACCCGACAAGCTATCCTGCAAAACATTCCGATCAGAGTATAATGCTGATCTCTGCCCACACGGCTCCGGAAAGCGCCTGCAGAGAGCTCGCCGAGCAATGCGGCGACGGCCGTACAAACTTTAGCCATATTCAAGTCTCGAAGGTTCCCCACGATAAAGTATTTATATCGTAACAACATCGTTAAAGCTAACAACTTGCTTTCGTTCGTTCGCTCGCTCGTTCGTCCGAGCCGCGATGGCATAATATCTCTTATTTGAAAAAGTTCCGCCTGCTCTCGAGTTTCACGACAATATTACGCCGTTTTCTTGTAAGTTATTTAGCGTTTTATGTCCTTTTGCTCATAATTTGCAAATGAACTTCAAACCTTTCTTCATATTAAATACTGTTACGGAGATAAAAAAAAACATTAGATGACATTGTATTCCATATTCAGAATTAAATGAAACTACGTGATGTAATATTATTTCTTCGTTCTTTAAGTTCTTTACCACGACCTAGGTTTCGTTGTCTTACGAGACGTATTACGTTGTATTAAGATCTTAGCGATTAGCAAGTATTTTCGCTAACAGCCCACCTGAAGGTGTTGTAATACAACGAGACCTAGGTCGTGGTAAAGAACTTAAAGAAAGCAGAAAAAATACTACATCACGTAGTTTCACTTAGTTGTGAATAATGAATTTATACAAAATTAACGCCAAATATATTCAAAATTCCAATATTAATATTTATTTATTTATCTCCTTTTATGCATAGTACATATGGTGGACTTGGCAATCTCTTCCAATCAACCTTAACAATTGGTGTTGAAATTTAGTCGGCAGACTGTAAGAGATTTTGGAATGAAAATTCTTTATACGTTAGATAAAAAAAATTAAAAAAATACAAAAGTATAAGTAATACAAACCATTGACATGATTTGGGATAGGAAAGACAGGAAAGGACAAGGGCACAAAGGACAAGATTTCAGGAGACGCAGGACTTTTTCACTCGATTTTTGAAAATATTTAGGGACATGAGGAATATCATCCTCATGTCAGGATCCAGGTGATTCAAATGTTTTGCTGCTTGGACAGTAAAGAATGTTTCGTAAGTGGTAGAGGTATGTTTAGAAATAAGTAGGGTGAGTGAACTTTCAGATCGTGCCCAAGGCCGTGAGCAGACAAATCTTTAAATTTGCCAGTAAAATAATTTGGGCTATGAGATTTTTTTAATATATTAAAAAAAAGTGTAAGTTTGTGAAGTTGGCGTAAATCACGGATCTTCAGCCATTTGAGAACTAACCTGTATTCATAAATACGATCATATTTTCTGAGGTCGAATATGTATCAGATGCATACATTTTGAAGACGTTCCAACTTATACAAATATTCTTCATTAAAATCAGGATAGCACACATCTCCATAATCAATTAGCGGTAACAGAAGTGTTTGATAAAGGTAGATTTTCGTTTCAGTCGGTAAAAAATTATGAAGAGGTTTTAAAAAGTTTATCCTATTGAAAACACGACGACTACCAGCCTTTATTTAATTAGTTAAAATTATATTAAAACATTAATATAGTTAAAATGAGAGATTTTAAAATAAATACAGTATGTAAATATACTAAGCCTATTTTTTTTTAAATCAAACCGATTTTTTTCTGCAATTTAAAACTTGGCATAAGTCATTAATCGATGGTGTATTTGACTTATCTAACTATCCCTTTCATTTCCATCGTTTTACAAAAACAAGGTTAAAAAATAGAAAAAGATAACAGAATTCAATTTCAAGTTCAAACTTGTTTACAATTCGAAAATCAAAATTACCGCCATTTAAAATTCTTTCACATCCATCTATAATTCGCCCAAATATTTAGATTATAAAAAATACTATCATAGATTTTTAAACTAAAGATATCGGAATAACTATTAACACTACACTTTTTTTTTCATTTAGATAAATTAATATTTGCTTCTTATTAATAATATTAAGTAAATTTTAATTGCGATTTTAGAGTAAATATTTCATATTCATTATTTATTTTTTAATATGGCAATCTCACAAATTCATTTAAACCGAGAACGTTTGAATTGTGATTTAAAGATAATTATTATTTTTTAAATGTAGATCTGTGTTAATTTTTGGTAAAATGTGAATTTGTGCGTATAAAGGAATTAGTGAATACGAGTATGTCTTTTTTAGTGCCAGCGAATATTTTAGAGTTTACCGAACACAATTAAAATACTGGGTAAGCACTTTACATGTTTGTTGTGCTGTATCGGAATTGAACTTAAAATTAAGGTAAGCACAGTACTATTAAGTATAGTTTGATTTTTTTATTCTGTATGCATTGTGTAGTAAGTATAATTCGATTTTTTTATTGTCTACGCGTGGACAAGCTAATTTTCAATGAATGTCAATAAGTTTCAAAAACATCGGACAACAGCTAAGTACTTACGCTAATAAACGAATTATTCATAAAAGTAAACAGGAATTTATCGAATTGAGTGTATTATTCCGTTAATTTACTAGTTATTACAGTTGTAATATTTCAGTAAAGTATGCCAAATTAACTAAAAGCTACTACTTACTTAGATACGCTTTGTTTTCTAGTTTTTCCAAACAGATAAATGATTATTCATTTTAAAACTTGACAATTTACAATAAAATTACACATTGACAAACTGAGATTTCGCACTATTTTTCACATGGTGTTAATTTACACATAATTATGATTACATACAAAATTTAAACTTTAATTATTTTATAAACTAAACGAATAATTAAAAAAATAACATTTTGCCTAATTACACACGAATAACTGGATAAGTGGTTAAAGTAGCGAACTTTAGTTTATTTACAGACTGTATAATAAATTAAGATCTGTCAAAATCAAAGTAAATAATAAATCTGTACTAATATATAAAGCGGAAAAGTTAGCTTGTTTCTTCAAGGTAACCCACTGGAAAAACACGTCCGTTTTCAAAACTTTTGTGATGGACTTTCCCTAGTTTACAAATTACAACCTATACATCATCACGATTGATAGAGGCAGAGCAGTGAAAAAAATGTAACAAATTTCGAGAACACTGTTAAACGGTGCAAGGTAGAGAAAAGCCGACTTGTTTGACTGAACAGCTCAGGTGATATACCCCCGATCTCGACGATTGATATCGTTTTGGCGAACAAAGCGAAATCTTTTAATAACCGCTGGGAAAGGGGAAAAGCAGCATGATTAAGATAATACTATGCGGATGTAACCACGGGACACATCAACAATAAATTACATGAACTATCAGAAAACAAAAATATGCTAAAGACTCAAAAAAATAACAGAGAAATTGAAGGTTGCGAAACATTTTCCTAAAAGTGATAAAATATCAGTAAGAGCATGAAAAGTGAAAAAAATCATTTGAATAACGTGACTAATATTAGGAAAATGGTTAAGTGGAAAGGCAGCATGTAAAGGGCTATTTTCTTTTACGTGCATAAGCGTTTTTTATTCATTATCCATTTTTGATAATTAATAAAAGACGCATATCCAGAATATTTTTGCAAAAGTGTACTTCTACGAGCAGAAGGTGTTAAATAAATGCTCTTCGATACTGATAAAATCAAAATAGTTTCTCTTGAAATATATATATATATATATATATATATATATATATATATATATATATACACTCTTAAATTTTATGTAAATAATAAGAGAAATTATTTTAATTTCTCCTGTTATTTACACAAAATTCATCACTAATGCCATGAAAGTTGATGCTATAAAATACTTTAGAATGTATATTTTAGAGATCTTTCAATTCTAAGGTCAAACGACAAACCAAAAAAAATTGTGAAATCAAACACAAATACATATTTTTTTAACTTCGGAATCATTGTAACCTCGTAAGTCTGTCCTTCTATCTGTCACAGCTTCACAATTTCAACAGTTTTAGTTTACGTATGGATTAACTACGTCTAACTTTAAAGAAATTTTTTCTAACATCCCATTGGCTGAGGTATCACTGAAGAGATCTTTCAAAATTAAAATTTCGTTTCTATTAATCCTTTTCAAAGTTTCAAAATGGTGCAAAATGTGTCTGTGCGATCCCTGATTTCTCAACAGTGACTATATCATAGATCACTTCCTCGAACGAGATAGTTCACTTCCCTTGGAAATGCTGTCAGTGTTCAGTTCACTTCCCCTGAAACTGCTGCTCATCTCGTTGTCGAAGTTGAAACAAAATTTATGGTGGCATCTGGTTATATTTCAGATACACAACCCTTTCAAATAGAAAATTATATAATCGAAAATGTTAACCACTTTAAATACCTTGTAAAAAAATTTCCAGCAACAATGAAATAAAACCTGAAATCACTAATATATTAAATATGGCAAAACGATGCTAGTTGGATTTAAAAAAAAATTTTTGATTTAGAATTTCAAAACATTTAAAGACGAAGCTCAAACTTCATAAATATTTAAAGAGACTCATAAATTTTTGAAAGAAACAGATTTCCAAAAATGTAAAAGAAATAATGTTTAGAAAATTCTACATAATTGTGAAATATATACTAAACACGAACAAACAAATATTGTTAAAGTTAATAAAGTATATTATTCAATTAGATGACTTGGACACATCTACAGATATAACGATACAGATCCAGACTAGAATTGAAAGAAAACACATATTGGAAAGTTATTACGCCTGACAGATTCACATAGCGACAACTTACTGAGACAACCTTGACATGAACTGGCTGTATTATTTAAGAAGAAGGAGAAAGCGAACTGATAATATTAAAAAGTTTGGCGCTAATACTATTGCAAAGTAGTTTTAAAAAGTTTCAAATATAAAAATGTAATAAAACCCTTCGCAGTGAAATGTTAAAATGACATAATAATATTCTGAGAAATAATCTACATAAACTTTTCACGTTACTTTCGCTTTTCACACCCTTGGCTAAAACAAAAGTTATTTAGGAACGTTTACTGTCCCCATGGCTATAGTCAGCGAAAAAAAACCAACTACAAAATAATTAAAAATATATAATTCGCCCTTAACTTCGGTAGTACCGGAAGTCCAGCATCTAGGCGCTCATAAAACGTCCCTCGTAAAAATAAACGCCACACTCACCTGAAACAAAGAAAAGGAATTTTTGTTAGTACAATTAAAATTATAAATTCAGTCAGACGTACTTGCGGGTCGAGCCGCTTTATGTTGTAATCAAAGCAAAGTACCTACACTTTAGTGTCTAAATGTTGACAAAGAGACGGTTTTAACCTATACAATGTCTTATGATAGTCTTTTTAACATGATCATGGCTGACGTGCTTACGACATTATATGTGTGTGTGTGTGTGTGTGTGTGTGCGCGTGCGTGCGTGCGTGCGAGTGTGTGTGTGTGTGTGTGTGCATAAATATCAGTGACGTGCAGTGCCCTATAAGCAATTACAAGTAGCTTGCCTTGAACATTTAACATATATACATAAGATATTGAAGAAAATTTAAACATATTACAATTGTGCTATTCAAGCGAAACCCACATTTCGATATATGATTTGTAGTCACACACACACAAAGTGAACGTTTCCGGTTGGTGAGATTTTAGATAAAACGTACAAACTTCAATCCACTATTGTATGAAATTACAAAAACTTCACGAATAAAAATGGTCCATACGAAATTAAAATAGATTACCTCGCTTCAAAACGTCAGTTCACAGTCTCAAGGCAAGCAGAAGCTTGTTAGATTATCGGCTATATTCAAATTGAAACAAAAAACAAGTCTAAAACAATCTTGGATGTTAAATAAACTTGCCAAGTACGATTCAAACTTGCACTACGCGAGTTCCGTAAACACTTAGCACATATAAAATATTAAAGGTACATAATATATCTATTAAACTATTCACAAATATTAATAATTAATTTACGTTTAAGAGTCCTTCATATTTATTTATTTATTGCTTCTATTTATTACCTGCGCAAAATGTACCTGCGTAAACTTTGTCTTTCTACTTCAAAACATCTGCTTGCTCAAAATCCTGCTGCTTCCAAAAATGTACTGTATAACAGTTACGGCTTTAAACAAAAGAATCAATAGTTCGAAACGTTCCAATACAATTATCATAATCTAGCCCATAAGCCTGATTAGCATCAACCTGTAAATCCAGGATTTTAATAAACAATAATGCTTTTGAAAATCAGATTTATTGCTTTTGAAAATAAAATATACGATCAAAATTGGTTAGACCACAGCACTAAAACCAAATTATTTATTTAAGGTCATATTTCTACTCGGTGCCAGCATTATTCGCGCGGACTTAGTTTCCGAAATTACCGATATATTATCAATTATTCAACCCTCTTCGATACAATAAAGGAGGATCCGCCCAAGTCCGCCGGAAGTTAGGTGCGTGCCGCCGAAAAACGCCACAAAATTGTCTCACGTCAATAGAATAATCGGCGCGCGCCAATGGAAGCGGCGTTACCGTTTCGATCCAGCACGTATGCGTCAAACTTAACGGAAAAATATGTGTTATAAGGATAAACTGGCTACCCGGATAAATACGGCGAGACGTTTCGCATATAAGTAGCGCTTAGATGTTGTGAAATAACACGTACTGTGTACCTACAAATAATTTAATGTGCGAAATTGAATATTTTAAATAAATTATTTTTTCCTTCAGCCAGGTGGTGACGGCTTTTGTTGTGCTTTGTGGGCTGCTCGAGTTATTCCACTAGCCTTGATGTTCACGTAACTTGGTGTAATTTTAAACTATATACACAGATCTTTGCTAATAACCCACCTGAAGATGTTGTAATACAAAGAAACCTATGTCGTGGTAAAGAATTTAAAGAAAGTAGAAATAATACTACATCACGTAGTTTCATTTAATTGTGAATAATGAATTTCTACAAAATTAACACCAAATATATTCAATATTTGAAAACAGCCGATTTGGCTACATTGGCGATATTGTACCGTCGACTCCGAATTAAATTTCGCAAGACGGTACAAAGCATTTGGTTCAACAAAACGTGCATAAAGTTTAAAATTACACCAAGTCACGTGAACATCAAGACTAGTGGAACAACTCGAGCAGTCTACAAAGCACCAGCAAAAGCCGTCATCACCTAGTTGAAAGGAGTAGGTTATTTTTATTATAATGATAATTTTGAATTTAATGTATGAAATGTGTATATATGTGCGTACGTGCGGCGTGCGTGCGTGTGTGTGTATGTGTGTGTGCGCGGGCGTACGTGCGTAGGAGCGTGCGTGCGTGCCTGCGTGTGTACGCAAGAGATAAAATAAACCCAATTGAACTTTCATATTGAAATACTCAATCTCAAAATTATTTCTTTAATCAATTCATTCTAACGACTATTTACGGTCCCATAATAAGATTACCTGATATTACATTCATGAGACTCCAATTTTTTTCTGTCGGTAAATATTATTAGTCTATATAATAGTATGTATACATTTATTAATTCTTTGTGTCAAATCATAATATAGAAAACACACATTACGTGTTACCAACTACGACAAAATTAATTCAAATTTTCAATAAAAATACTCGAAAAAGGAAAACCTTACATCCGTCCATCCAACCTTCTGTTTATCTTGCAAAACCATTTTTCTCGGATATCCTTAAACATAGAGAACCGAATTTTTACATAGTTATACTTAGTAATGAGCCAAACATAAGCGTTAAAATCTTAATTCGAAATTATAGATGTAATTTTGATGCGTGAAAATGTTTCGTGTCAAATAGACCACCAATTTTTTCCAAGACTGTCCTATGATATATCAAGCTGGTAAAAGAGAAAATAGAAACATTGTGTGTGTACTTATGTACACGCATTAGAAGTTAAACTTCTTTGGCATAATACAAGAATAACGTTATTTAGCACGCAAATAACTAATAGAAGTAAAATGGGAGCGTGATTATAAATACAGTTGGCAAAGTCTAAATTCAATCAAATAATTAAATTTTAAAGATTACAATTTAAAATTTATTTGATGAGTCGTCCACCATTTTATTTTTCTGCCGGCTGTTCTGCCACACTGTTTCCAAATTATCGCGCTTCAACTTTATTATTTTCTCATTTTCTCATATTGATATTATTTTAAAATTAAATTTAATTACTTTAAAAATTGCAATAAATACTCAGCATTCAATTTAATATAAACACGTGTATATAATTAATTGTTCAATTTATTAAACAATCTAAATTAAGTTTAATTAATAATGAAAAGAAATGAATATGCTGAAAATTTATTTTAAGTATTTAATCATTTATAATTTATTAGGCAAATAAATACAGAATTTGAAACGGTTTGGCAGATGATTGGCTTACAATAAAAAGCGACCAGAAAAATAAAATGGTGGATCACTTATCTGTCAAATAATATAAATATCGGTAATATAAGTTTAGTGAGCAACTTCACGGTGTCGATTTTTATTGCATTGTACCAACTTCATCCTGTATTTTTAAAATTTCACACTCGTCATTTTTTTTTAATAGAAATATAACTTCAATAGAAAATGTCTGATCTGATTCATGGATCATTTATTTTATTAACACTCATTCATATATACTTTCTTGAAAAACGCTTTTAAAAAAACTGTAAAAACTATTGGCTATCTCTGTATACCTTAAATCAAAAGCAAACGGGAGTTTGTGGTAAGACGGCACATATATTGGATTACAGCGTGAATGATTTTCATCAATCATCTTTATTTTGTTTACAATTACCAAGAATAAAATACTATTTAAAGATACCATATTTTCACAAAATTACCATAAAGCCCATTATTACTTCTTTCTGCAAACAAGACAACGTTAGATCAACGTCAGCTTTATTTAAAGTCGTAGCCATTGTAACGACGGCTACTGAATTTCCAGATACATCAAGTAATAACCTGCACTTTTCATGCTTTTTATAACCACTAGTAACATATATTTCATTTACCATAATAGCTTTAATTATCTTCATCTAATACAGATACCATAATATCATAGTCACCGCGTCGGAAAGTTGTTAAATATTTACGACTTCTGATTTATTACTCGAAATAATTACGCGAGAACATATCCAAATAAAATGTCGTCGCGTAACGGGTCTTGTGTCGGAACAATAAAAACGGATGTGGATAACGAAGATTAATGGTTGAGAGGGGGCACAAATTATCATTCTAATTGTATCCGTTGATCCTTATTACAAAGCTTCATGATAGAATTAACTAAACATTTTTTGGCATCATATATGAAGTCATTTATAGCCTTGATAAGTGCTTGTAACCCAGGACTGTCGTAGTAAATTTATTTATATTTAACCTTCATAACTTCAAACGTTAGTGTGAAAATTATTGCCACCAGTAAATAATCAATACACTATATTTTGGCTTGTATTTTTGGTCCTGCTTCTACGATACAACTATCCAAGTAACTCTTGGCGGTGTTAGGGATGTACTGTATTATGGGTTAGTTTACTCTGTCTTTATTCTTATTTTGTTCAATCATTATTACTGTTATTATATATATAGTTACGTATGTGTGTATATATATACATATATCCATCTACGTTCATATATATCTGTATATATGCCTACAAATTTCTGTCTTCTCATAATTAAATGAAACTACGTGATATAATATTATTTCTACATTATTTAAATTCTTTAACACGACCTTTTTTTCGGCTCGCAGAAATCTTTGCTAATAGCCCACCTGAAGATGTTGTAACACAATGAAACCTAGGTCGTAGTAAAGAATTTAAATAAAGCGGAAATAATACTAAGTCGCGTAGTTTCATTTAATTGTGAATAGCGAGTTTCTACAAAATTAACGCTATATATATTCAATTTTTTTCCCTTTTATTTCAACCTTATCTAAACTTGTTGAAAGCTCTGTCTTTTAAGTTTTATTATCATATTGGCACCAATTTCGATTATAAAGTTTCTTGCAGAACTACCTCGTTCAGTAGCCAACTCGCAACCTTCCTCTTTAAAAACATCAATTGTCTAATTGCGTATTCCAGGTATATCTTTGGTCAGTTACTTGTAAAAATTTGGTCCATAGAATACGTTGTATTTATATGCGTATTTATTTCTAGTAGCAAGTAGCTGCAATTAGTGATCGAAGCGAGCTCTCATAATTGTAGTTACCGACACGGGCACATTCCAGTATTTTTCTTTCTATCCTACAGTTTTTTATATTCCACAAATTATCGTTTCGCGTTCTACAAATATATATAAGAATTAATTTTAATTCCTAACTCAATCCAAAGAGAACAAATTCTACTAAAATACGATCGCGAGACACCTTCATTTGTCAGGACTAAAACCAAGTTTCAACTATCACACCCGTGCAAATGACGTCAAGCATTTAAAGCTGACATAAATATATGGAGACGTATGGCGCAAGTTTAGCTAACTGAAAAAAAAACGTTTCTAGTTGAATTATGCTTACAACTTACATATAAATATCAGATCATATATAAAACTCCCCGACGTTACAAGAAGCTTATCAAGACAGACAAATATTTCACGTCATACGTTTCCACCAATTGGGAAAACAGATTTCGCTCGTAAATCTCAACGCGAAGTAAACGTCACTTTTTTATTATCCATTTCTCAACCAATATCAAACATTACCTTCCGCATAAGTTGGCAAAGTTAAACTTCGTGCAGACCCGGACATTTTTTCTTCAGTCGAGTAAGGGAGAGGAAGCAAATTACCACCCTTCGTTTACATTGTTTTACGGCCTTTAAATTTATTTGCGTACAGCAATTAAGTACACAAACAAAACGACGCAATCAATATGTAAATTATCATATTTTTATTCAAAGACACTTCCGGCATATTTTATGAACTCACTGTAATTTATATAAAACGTCAGTTATTTATCGTGCGGCTCAAAATTCATTGTCCTTTTTGTTATTATTTAAATCGGTACAAAATTGTCTTGCCTTCATTTCATTTTTAAAAGGCAACAAACATTAGCATTCCTAAGACTGACTAATTTACATACCTTGCTATCTATATAGCGATTTCCCATAAAGGTTTCATATTTCTTTCGGCAACTTCATATTTCTTATTCTAGGGAAGCAATAAAATAAAATGAAATTGAGAAAAAAATTAAATTTTTTTTATTATAAATGTATTATTCCTTAGTTTTGTAGAAAATACCGTAAGTCTGTAAGGCTTAAAAATAGTTTTGCGTCAACATTTTTTTGCATAAAATATTCTCGCAACGCGAATTTTTGAACGTTTACGTTAATATTCGGCAAATCAACCGATTAAATGTATTTTGGAGCTTTGGAGCCAATAGATCGCCGTATGAACATCACATCTTTGTTAAAAAGGCCCTTAGACACAAAAACAATATTTTATAAGCTGTTTGTAGAGAAAAGAAAAACAAGACAAACTGGCATTACATTTTCAATCTTTTATTTACAAATTCCGGCGGTCAATTAATGATCATACAATCACTTTATAATATATATGTGTATGTGCGTGTGTGCGCGTGTGCGCGCGTGACTAGGCCAACTTCGAACTTTGATGATAGAAATAATTGTAATTCAGATAATTTCACAAGTAATTAACTTTTACGGTAGCTTTATTTCAAATGAAGATCTTCTAAAATAGCAACATTTTTTAATTACTCAAAATACTTAATATAATCTAAACACGACTTTGAAAAATCAAAACACGTTTCCGTTCATTAATTTGCGTAGGTATGTAGGTTGCGATTTTTGATTTATTTTGGTGACTCTTTCTTATATCGATTGGTTATTTATCAGAAAAGAAACCTATTGATTTTCACAATGTTTAGTAATAACTATGTAGTTTAATTTTTATAAACAATTTCCTACAAAAGCTCTCACATGCTCGGCAACCGTTCTTTGTCTCTGTCTTCAGTGTATCTTGTTTACTTTTTACTTTTGTTTATAATTCATACACTTGTGCCATCTTGATTTTACCAATGATATTTTCCTTACTTTCAAATTTGTTACCATCATAATAATATACACCAAATAAAACATACTCCAGTTACTATCCCAGTCTCTACGTCAAACAAAAACAAATCTTTTTAAATTGACTCACTAGTTTTATATGATATGAATAAATACGAACACAAAAAGAAAACTCTTGACACCGTATCAAACCGATAATGATACCTATCTCGTTACTTCTGATGCCCTGACATCTACAATATTGAAAAATCTATCAGAATTCGTCCTCGTTCACACTTCTGCATTATACGCATACATACATGTTCCGTGGTTACGTTTCTTTTTAACATGCTCCTATCAGCTTTATTTGTATATAACTATACAAAAAAATCTAACAAGTCGGTTTTGACACAAATCTAATTGGCCTATCGATTTAAAGTTTACAATCTTATGCAATTCTAATGAGAATACAATAGATTGTTGCAGACCTACCTCGTATCATGATGCCTAACCTAGATCCTAAGACCTACCTCGTATCATGACACCTAACTGGTATCATGATGATAGACGGTCATGGGAACATCTGAATGGATAACAGTAAACTCATCGAAATTGGTCCATTTGACGTATCTTAATGAGTTCCATGTTATATATTGTAAATGGCAGAATCCGAGGATGGAAGAGAGAGATGATCATGGGATCTCCTAAATGGCCAACAGTAAGCTCGTCGAGTTGGGCAAATTTAACTTACCTCGAAGAGTACTTTGATTATTTATTGCAAACAGAAGGATCTAATGATGGAGCGAGGAAGTCATTATGGGAACTTCTCAATTGCTAAGAGTGAACCCACCGAAGAGTATTTTATAATACTATTTTACTTATTAAGTTCTTATTCATTATCTATTGTATTACGTAATTTGGTCGCTTTGATATTAAAACATCCTTAATTATCCTTCGAATTCAGTAACTTACTTTGTTCTGTCAGCACAGTAGATATTATTGACTTCAGTAATATGTTCGTTATTAAAAATATTTATAAAAAATTGCGCGTGCAGTACCGTACACGTATAGAAGTGAAACTTCTTAAAAAATAAAGAATATGAGAGAATTAGTGTGTGAGACAGAGAGAGAGAAATAATCTCAAAAGAAATACAATACAAAATTTGCCAAAAAAATTCTGTTTATTCAATATTTACACTCTCATTGGCGCTTTAATTGGTAATACTTATATTACTGGTCTGTGATAACTAAAATATGAGATATATATCAGAGATTCGATATTTTCGAGATAACGTGAAAAAATGCGTATATTGTACTTCCGGATTTGGTTGTTGATTTGTTATTTATGTACAGACCAAATTTTTCGCGAAGAAAGCAGCGTTAGTTAGCGATAAAGAATCATTTGATGCAAAATTTACGTTCAAATCTCCCCCGAGAATCATAGCGATTTTATTTTCGCCTTTACCAAGAGCGCCAGCACCTGTATAACTATAAATCAGTAGGGAACGGTGTATGAAATATATTATATCGTCGAGATTCTGATTCGGTGTTATATAGAGAGTCGCAAAAACGATATTATTTCCATTTAGCATTAGACACTCCGCAATGCAAATACCGCCAACTGGTGTCACTGTAGATGTACATAATTGAGACTGCCTAACAGTTATTTCAATGTTCGGTGTAAAGATATTTACAGCATCATCAATTATTATATATTGCCACCCCTCCTACGCGAACATTCGGTCGTTTATATTTAATGACGCAATTAAATCTTGACATCGTCTTCATTGTTTAACCACGTTTCTTACAATAATATAATATTTGATTTGCGTATGACAGCATCTTAAACGTAAATAATCACAAAACACGATAATAAATATTAATAACACAATGGATGCGTGGTACCTCAGCTGTTCATATATATAGTGTCTGAGGCGTATATCTACTATCTTATTCAATAGCTTTGTATCGTTGTGTGTACGTCGCTCTCTTTTGCTCCACTTCCTTGGCATCGGAATATGTAGCTCTTTTTCTCTTTCTCCTTACGTTATATCTTCTGTCTCTCCCGTGTAACGGTATGTGTATAAACGTGACGCGACCTTAAAATTGTACTTTCAATTCTCGATTAATCGAATAGCCGCCTAAGAAGTATCACTTCAAAAAAATATTACATACGTTGATACTATTTAACTAAATGTGTCAAAATTTATGTTTCTACTTTATTTCCTATTTAATATAAAAATAACTATTAAGCAAAATTTACCATAACATATTGTGTTTCTTTAACATAATCCTTCTAAGTCTAGGAAATATTATGTCTAAGAATAATAACTGTCATGAATAATATTTGAAAATAAACATACTAATTAATTCGTACGAGTCACACTACGCAGAATAAACAAGAAGGTTTCTCTCAAGGCTGCTCTCGCGAAGCAACGAAACTTTCTCGTTCAACGCCGTTAATCAAATAATGCGAAATCCTCGTAAGGCCAATAAATCGCTTGGCAATAACACAACAAAGCACCGCATTCCCACTGATTAAACGCACATCGGTCGACACGTAGCGCCAATAAGGTCGAACGCGCGAACGACGTGACTGTGTCGCATCACGCGGTCTGTTCGCGCATACACACATTATGGCAATAAGTTAATTAAATTAGCAACACGATAATGCACGTAGCACACCCGATGACACAATCGACTCAATTCGCTGATTATTACAAAAATAAACGATGACTAAATAACCTAAGGCCTCCAAGGTCTCGACGGCTGAAATATACCGCCTTCTGAAATACAGTGCGCTTTGGCGATGACTATTTTTATTGACTTTAAAAGGAATAAATACACGCTGATTTACCCTGGAGGGATGCCCCGATACGAATGATAATTTTCTGTAGTATTGGCGAAAATCTGTTTGTCTAATCACTGTTTTAACAGAAATTAATTGTTTGTTAGTTTGCTTTATAAAAGTTTGACATAGTAATACGTGCACACATCTTAACTTTCCAAATGTCTTTTGAAACGAATGCAGACATTTGGTCTCCGAAAAAGCAAATTGTGCCTTCATTCTGCAGAAAATATTGATTTTATAAATTTTAAATTAAATAATTATGGCTAATAGATGGTCAGTTTTGTGTTTTGTGGCACTTTATACGCTCTCGCTTGTCCCGGATAGGACGAAGTGACTTAGTCACTTGACTAGATCACGAACACAGTGATTCTGCTGTACTTACCTATTTTTCGCACACTCATATCATTCAACGTAGAAAAAACCCTCAGTTTTGACCATGGATATAAGTAGATTCTTACCTTCATAGCTTTCACATTTTTTAGGGTCAATGAGACCCTCTCCCACTTCTTATAGTTTGCAACGTCTGTCTGTCTGTCCGTTTGCATCTCACAATCGTTTTACTCGCAGACTTATAGCGCTATGAAGCTGAAATTTGGCAAGGTTGTTCATATTTATAACGCCAACAAAGTTATGATAAAACTTTTAAAAAGTTTTAAGATTTCTTCCTCCAACATGTACTTGAGGGTAATTTTTTTCGCATATCCCATTGCACAGGGTCCATTTACGAAATATTAAGTTATAAATTGCAATTTCTGTTTAATTACGTTTTCCCCCACCCCTACCAGCTAATCCATAGTTTTTGAATATATGGAAAATATTAACAATAGTATATATAATGAAATTAAAAGAAAAATGATCAAAGCTAATTAGGGGTTCTACTACTTTAGGAATATTAGTCGACAAATTAATGACATGTACTTGGGTCAGTAAAAAATGGACAAAAACCCTCATGCAAGTGCCTTAAAACAACTGCAAAAATAACTTTGTATTTTAAAATGTATGCTTGTTGTGTCTAAGAAAAATATGACAAGAAATATGTTTATATAAATATATAAGGTAAATGACATGTAGTTGGGTCTGTAAAAAGTTCATAAAAACCCCCATGCAAGTCTCTTAAATCAACTGCAAAATAACTTTTAGAATGTATATTTATTATGTCTAAGAAAAATATGTTAAGTAATATGTTTATATATTTATAAGCTAAGAATTAATGTTATTTAAATATTCACCATATTTTTACGATATTGTAGAAAGTAGTGGGTAATATTTTTACGCTGTGAAAACTTAATATTTGTAGATAATTTAATGGAAATATTATTGTACTCTTAAAAATTTATGAATATAAAATGAGCATAGCGTAATAAATGTAAGTATATGTGCATTAAAGATGTACAGAACCTTCGCAGCGCGAGTTCTATTCGTACTTAGCCGATTTTATTTCAGCTCCATTGGTCGATTCCGGAATACGATTACGGAATTGTCTGGTACTTCACGAACAATCATTACTTAGTGTGATGTTTAAATGAATATCTGCCTATTTTTCTGTTTTATACGTTATTAATTGCATAACATTTTAAAACAATTTTTCTTTGCCGTCGAATGTTTTGGGCCAATCTATAAAATAGGCATAGGCTTTTGAAAAAATAAGTAAAGAGAAGAACATTTTTGAGTAGAAAAAATTATCAAAAGGATAACACCCATCGTACTCTTAATATTAGACCCAAAATGAAAAAAAGTAAATGCAATATGTATCATACGAGATTAAAAATAATATTTCACTAGCTGACCCGTGCGAAGTCTTCGCACTATATCGCCATCTAGCGTGTTCCAAGTATACAATTTAGCTAAGATATTTGATGTGTCGCCCACAGATGGCGCTCATGCCAATTGTTATAAAAATTAATTTTTTTATTACAAAAAGATTTTTTTCGAATTTTTTTATTTTTCGCCCAAAGTAGAAAACATAAGCTTTAAGTGGGTATTTTTTTTATTTTTTTTGGTGCAGTAGTTAAAGAGATCGAGCCGCTCGGCCAAAAAACACCTTTTAGAAATAATAGATTTAGATTAGATAGATTACATATATTTGTTATCATATTTATTTAAATATACAAAAAACAAAACCGTAAAAATAGTTTCTAATTACAAAGGAAGTAGTTTTTTTGCTGTATTCACACATTGTTTTCAAAGATATAAATCGATTTAATTTTTCAAATAACTTTTATAACACAAGCTTTAAAGCTGTTGATTTTTTAGTTAATGAATGTGAATTTCGAATAATCAAATCAAATATTTCATAATTATTCATAACAAAATAATAAACCGACTTTAGAGCCTTAATGATTAAACCGATTCTCACCGGAAGCCCACCATTGGTTTTAATTTTTTATTTGTATAAATTATCACGTATTTCTTCATAACATTCAATTTTGTTTGCGTTACTTGTAACCTACTCAATCTATCTTTAAACATTTATTGCATTTGTTATAGAGGTGTGAAAGAATATTCCACGAGAAGGTTGACTGTGCAATTTAAATCTATTTGCAAATGACCTCAAGCAAACGATTATCATTTTCCTTGACTTTTAAATATTTTTACAGCTCATCACATTTTTCCATCTCGATCGGGCAGTCTTGCACTAAAAAACCTCAGATTTATCCCACTTCGTTCTTCTTTAATCTTACCGAGCCCCAATTTAAACGCGTTCATAAGTCTAATAACACAAACGCCGGTAAGCGCCGCTACCACAAAGTTATATTGTTCGGTTACACTTCGACATAATGTCAGTAAACTGTTCGTTTCTTTTGCTCATATTCAGTAGAATCTTCAAGTAAATGCTAACAATAATAGAGGGAAAAACTAATTAATCCACTCGAACACTCAATTCCTGAAGACAACAAAGACTACGACTTAAAGACGAACGCGAATATTCGTACGGTGTCTAAGCGACCTGAAACTTAAAACTCAACACGAATTACACCGGAGTAAACAAACGGGCGGCTGTCGAAAAGTTTCCCTTTCGCGGTCTGACGTGTAAAAATAATTATAAACTCGTTCTCGGTTATGTATGAAATTTGATTATATGAAATTATATGTATCTTGCCGTTTAGTTCATCGTGAAAACAAGTTTAACCCCTCAGCTATATTTAACACATGGTAAAATTAACCATCACATGATCTTTGGAGATTACTCCTTAAGAATCTATTTTCATATATAGCGACCGGTATGAAGTATTATGCAGAGTACAATCAGAAGTTCGGAGCGTATGAAGTTCAGAGCATTAAAAAGAGTGTAACCGTTAAGTGGCCTCTTCGCGTAACATTTACGCACACTGTAGAGTGAGATATAAATATGTTTATTTAACATTTTCTTATGGCATAATCGCAATGACGGAGTGTGACACATATAGTTTTCTAACGTTCGCTAATATCAAGATAATCATTAAATGTTATTATGTGTGAATATTTGGTGTCTTATATCTTACAAAATTAAAAAGTCTCTTTTAATTTTAACTTCTTAGTCTGACGTCACTAAATGTTTTTAATTTTGTTGTTGTATAAATTTGATATTTTCATTTGTGTTTTACTTGAAAAAGAAAATAGAATAAATTATATTTTCAGCATTTTTTTGAAAAAATTTCCTTTTACATTTATTGATATTTATATTTATACACAGTGTTACCTATTTTATACATTCCAAGAGAATCGTACTTAGGGAGTAAATTCTAGTCGCGTCGGAACTGACACGCAAAATTGTTCACTTGCAGTTCAAAATTCTTAAACACACTGTAGATAGCATTTGATATTGGAGTACGAATGCGCCTAATTAACCTATATGATTTCAACAACTTTATTTAGCTTTAATATGTAATTAATAAAACCTGTCAAGTATGAGTGGAACTCTCTATATAAGGTTTCCGTACACATTTAGGAACTTACAAACATTTAAGGGCAAATATTTATCAACTTTTACGTATAGTACATATGGCGGACTTATTGTTACATGAGCAATCTCTTCCAGTCAACCATAACAATTGGTATTGAAATTTTATTGGTAGACTGTAAGAGATTTTATAATGAAAATTCATTGTAGCACTTTAAACAAAAAAAAAATTTTTAAAAATACAAAAAAAATACAAAAGTATAAGTAAAACGAACTATTGACATGATTTGGGATGGGAAAGACAGGAAAGCACCAAGGAAAAGGTTTCAGGAGAGGCGGGACTTTTTCACTCGATTTTTTAAAATATTTAGGGAAGTGATTTTCCTGATTTTATAGTATTTCTATTAAACTATTTACAAATATAAGTTCTCCACAACTTAAATACATTGCTTTGTATATTTTCCCCAGAGTAATAAATATATATTTTATAATACAAAGCAATTTTTGCAGCTGATTTAAACCACTTGTGTGGAGTTTCTATGAACTTTTTGAAGGTCAAATTACATGTGATAAGCTAGTCGACGATTACTCGTAAACTATTGGGCGCTCTTAACTATGAACTTCACCCTTTCATTTCTTTATATATACTACTAATGTGAATACTTATTACTGGTAGTAATTCTAAGTCTAACTTTTCTAAAAATGACCATTTTAAAGCTTAGAATAAAAAAATTAACGATGATATACCGCCAACATTCTTGAAATATCTACTCAATTATACCCTACACAATGGTATAATATATGCGAAAAAAATCACCCCAATTCATATGTAGGATAGATGTCCTAAAAACTTTCTTTTAAAATATTTTATTTCATAACTTGTAGGCGTTATAAATATCAATATATATATATATATATATGTATATATATGTATATATATATGTATATATATGTACATATATGTATATATATATATGTATATATATGTATATGTGTATATATGTATATATGTATATATGTATATATATATATATATATATATATATATATATATATATATATATATATATATACACACACACCATTAATATAATACTAATTAATAGTCTGCGAGTAAAACGGCTGTGACATGCAGCCGGATAGACACGGTGAAAATATAAGCATAAGTAATAGAATTCAAAAAAATTTAGTCAAGTACGGACTCATGCTACGAGGGTTCCGTCTACATTATTTTTAGTCATTAATATTTTGACACAATAATTATATATATTTTTTAATTCGAAAACCTTAATGTGGGTTTAAGTTTTAATAGTTATATTAGATTTTAATTATATACTAAAGAGAATGGTGACAAACAAACTATTATATTTAGAATATAGATCAAGAATACCATAAGGGTTATTAGGATAAGACTTGGTAACAAAAGTGATCTAACTTCGGTAGCATTGTCTAGCCACTCGTACCGATGTTTTTCAGAGAAAAATTTAAAAAAAATAATTTGTACTCAATTCATTGAGTTCTGTTCAATGGTAGCTCAGGCAGAAAAAGAAGTTGATAATATTTAATTAAGTACCAAAATTTGTGGTTCTTTTTATAATATTATTTTTTTTCGAATTCGGTGAGCAGCAAATTTATTTGCATTAACTATAACTACAGTTAGATTTAAACCTCCACTCACAACATTACGCGATGAAAAAGAAATCATTTTCAAAAATTATAACCCTACTGCAAGGTCGAACCTTGTTTATAAAATGTAACACTAAAAATCTTAAACTATTGCATTTCACACAAGAGTTTAATGAAATATTGAGCAGTTTACTTTAGATTATTTCCCAAAATAAAAACTTTGTGCTTTGAAAAATAATACATAAACCAAATAATTATAAGTTGGTTTATGAAATACGACAAGTATTTCATAAACCAGCTTTTACAAAAGAAAAACATATAAAAATGCGGCCGGGGGACCCCGTCAGGAAGGAAGTTCCTCCCATTATTTTTTCAACTCTAAAGGTGATTTAATATGTAGATTTCTATTGATTATATCAGTGTATTTTTGTCACGGCAAAGAGCGCGGCCCTCTTTTATTCAACTCTTTCTCTCTAATTTGTATATTTTATGTTATTTTTTATAATTTTTCCGAAACAAAAATGTAAAGTAAGGATTTAAATCAATAAATTTAATTTAATATTTGAGGAAAAATAGTCATTTATTAAAAATAAATAGTGAATAGTGAATAATAATTTACAATAGTGATAATTTAAGACATAAAAATTTCATATAAAAAATTCTAAATAAGAAAAAAACATTAAGAAAGTACTTAAAATTAATAAATTGCCATCATTTTCCTTTATTTTCATTATTAATTAAACTATATTTAGATTGTTTGATGAAATAAACAAATAAATTTTTAGAATAATTAAATTTCATATTAAAATTAATTCATTTAAAAATTAAAATTTAAGTATTTCAAAATTAAAATATTTTTATTTTAATTATTTGAATTGAAAACCATCTGGCTTACGAAAGAAAGACAGTAGAACAAAAAAAATAAGTTTAAATAATATTTACACATGTTTAGAATTTAGGTTATACAGCTGACCGCGCACAGTGCTTGCTGCTCGAATGTTGATACTCGCACGAACACACATACATACAACCGTATATAAAAGAATGAGAAAGAGACAGAGAGAAATAGGGGGCAAGGTCGCTTGGAGGGAGTATAACGTTTTTTCCTTACGTGACGATTTCTGCCAGTTCGCTCTACTGTAAACCGCGTAAAAGAACTTCGTTCCAATAATTTTCCTTTTCAAAAATGTCATGATTTTTAAACGACTCGACAGAGCCCATTTAAAATTATCAGAAATATTCATGAGGATAAATTTGCCCTAGAATTGTTAATTTATTTTTTTTACCTTTCAAGATTTTCTTATATACTATAATTATTATTTCTAATCACGTACACTATCGTATTTACTACTTTCACTATAGTATATACATCAGACAACTACAGGGAAGTTCGAATCTCTGGTTGGCTGAAAGCCATAATATTATTAAAAGAAATTTTGCCACAAAACATACGTTACATACATATAAATAAAAATTAAATTAATTATTCCTTTAATTCCAAAATCTAATTTAAAAAATTCAAAAAGTGACTAGAATCTTATTTATAGTAGGTACTAAATACTACTAAAAATTTACTGAATTCTGTAGAAAAATTATAAGGTTACATTAGAACCAACGCATACTTATTGCTAGATTCTTTACACAGTTGAATAATTCCAGGACAAAAACCATTAGTTACAAACTCTGAACTAATCCCAGCACGTGTCAAGAAAGCAAACACCTCTAATATATCACGAAAAAATCCAACCATTTTCACGGACGACCAACTAAAACGAGTAGGTATAGTGAAAATCATGACATACCCATTTCTGCTTCAGTGACTTTTCACTCGATAAAGTAGGTGAACTATAAGAAATACGCTGGTATTTAAAAGCGCTCCTCATTGTATATCGCAATTTTCAAAATTCGATGTAATGAATATATTTTATAAAAATATATATTTTATAAAAAACATATTTAATAAAAATAATTTAAGTTAAATTTAAAAACGAGCTCGTAAGGCAAAAGACAATTCTACTCAGATCGCACGTTCGCGACTACTTGACCTAAGTACGCCTTCCAAAGGACCTAAGTTTGCGGCTTCCCACTCAACTGTTTACTAATTACATGGCGCATAATTTATTTTCGACCACATTTCCATAGCTCTAAAAGTGTTCTTATACTTAAGTTTAAGTATAAGAACACTTCTAATAAAAAGGTAACTTTAAACCACAATTTAATAAGAATTTGGGGACCCCCAAACGTGGGAAAAACCAATATTTTTGAAGAAACTTTTTATATTTTTTTCTGGTTTTAACTAAATTTCTTTTCAGGTTATCCAAAAATAGCTAAAATATATGATTTACTAAGAGAAGAAGACTGTTGTAAGATTTTCGCATCTCATTTCTTGTAATTTTTTACAACGAAAACGTAAAAGAGAAAACAAAACCACATGGCTCTTGTCACAGCTACATTTATCATACCACAATAATACGCTTCACATATATGACATGACTAGTTACAAATAGACGAGAGGAAACTTAAAATGCCAAACCTTCTTTCTACGCGTCATGATGGAAACTTGCTACGCAACAAAACTGCTGACAGATTTTGACGGATCGGCAGGCCGGAATAAACAATAGGGCGCGAAGATGGCTACACAGCCGCGACATGCACCGGGGGAATACATCGATCGAGCCCGGTCGTTGCGACACAACGGGGACCCAATCTCGTTTGCTAAGCCGTATATTTCAATCAGCGTCCGCCTGGGAGGCTCTTACTGTCTGACGAATTTTCCTCCTCCCCTGCGTGCGAATGACACTCGTAAAAAAGCCCGGATTCCGCGCCACACTTAAATAAAAATAATAAAATAAAATAAGGATACTTTTCTATACGACCTGTTTGGTTTTTAAACTGCTTAAACGAACAGCGTCTTATTTAAAGTTCTTTCAAACTGAAATTACGGCCATGAAAAAAATTTAATATTTGTCTAACAGAAGATTTTTCATAAATTTCACCTTTGTCCTAAATACACATGGGATGTGAAAATTCCAATATAAATGTAGATATTAAGACCCAACTCGTAAAAAAGTTCCGGATTCCACGCCGTACTTAAATAAAAACAATAAAATATAAATAAGTACATTTCCTTAAACGAACCGCATCTGATTTAAAGTTTTTTAATCTTACTCGAAGCCAAACGTTTAGCCAAAGTGTTGGCTACCAGGGGATTTCTTTAATGTTTTTGTGCATGTTATGCATCCCATTTTTAATGGCGTATTTGATACGCCATTAAAAATGAGATGCATATACCATCTAATGCACGTGGAAAGATTAAACGTAAAAATTAAATTTAAATTCTAAGGCTCAGACCTTTTTAGACAAGGGCAAGAGTCATTTTTCATTAGAAACATTTCGATTCACAGGTTCGACAAACGGCATGCATCGAATCTAATGCAAATATGCGAGCTTCTTCATTTCTTTCACTTCTAATACAGCAAAAAATATTATATATATATATATATATATATATATATATATATATATATATAAATTATTAAGAGTTATAATGGTCAGACGCTATTCTAGAGCATTAATTCATTTTAGCAGCAGAATCGAGCAATCCATCTTAATAAACAATGCAGGATTCATTGTTTACGTCAATGCTTACCAAGAATTTAGAATCAGTTCTTCTAATATAATAATAAGCTTTGCAAATTGCCACCTGAAGATGTTGTAATACAACGAAACCTAGGTCGTGGTAAAGAATTTAAATAAAATATAAATAATACTACGTCACGTAGTTTCATTTAGTTGTAAATAATGAATTTCTACAAAATTAACGCCAAATATATTCAATTCAAGAATTTAGAAATTATTTAATGTAACAAGGAAAATAATTTACACACATCAAATACACATATAAAGAAGGGATCTTTTACAATAGAACACAAACATTTCCAAGTCGATGAATATTCATATTAAATTTCAAACAAGAGCAGAAAATTCCCCGCGAGCTAATAAAAGGTCAAACAAATCTCATGAAAATATACTGGACGGAAATAATTAACATAAAACATAAGCAATTAGTCGAGAATGCAATAAACATTTATTAAGTACCTACTTGTAAACATTTTACTGCAACATTGCACCTAGTAAAATCAAAGTCACCTATATTTCAATTTAAATACATTGCATCATATTAAATTGATGAAACTAGCTTTCTTGTACCTATTATATTTTATATGGACTTCGCATTTGACATGTCACTAGAAGGGATCTGACAAGAAGGGATCTTTTACAATAGAACAAAACCATTTCCAAGTCGATGAATATTCATATTAAGTTTCAAACAAGAGCAGAAAATTCCCCGCGAGCTGATAAAAGGTTGTTGAACAAAAAAGAATTATTGGCCATAAAGTGAAAGAGGCTATCAAAGGCCATATTTCATATCTGTCAAAGGTACCGTACGGAATATAGGAAAAAACAAATAGTTTTTCTTTCGGGCTATCGGTACATTATTGAGATGAGTATTTTGTTTTCACATATATTTACATCGGTGATATCAAATGTGTATTGGGTCTTAAGTAACGTAAACACATACTGAAAAGTTTCTGTTAATTCTATGAACGCATAATTATGAAATACAACCGTTACGTGAATTTAAATAGATCTTTTCAGATTAGAGGTTCTTCAAACCCTTTTTACTTTGTTTTAAGATGGCAACAACTTGTTGACTTTTTATCAAGTAGGGTAAGGGTGAAGACCTAAACAAAAATCTTTTCGTCACCAGTTCCTCTTGTTATTCGTCAAATTACAAACATTCATGCATTTGGAAAATAAGGAGCTACGTATACTTAGATAGACAAAGGAAAACCGGTGTTCACATATTTTTTGTCGGTACTAAAACTAACAATAGTTATTATTTTATCACAAGGCTTATTTACAGAATTATCTATTAAAAAAATTGTTTAACCTAAGTTTTTAAATATATGTCAAGCACGAATAGAACTCGCACCACGAGGGTTCGCAATGAACAAGACTATGGTAAAAAATAAGTTTCCCAGGTTATTTCTTTTGTTGCGAGAACATAATTTTTAAAGCAATCTAAGACTGCCTCAGTACATGACAGGCAAACGGATTTTGACAGATAGATGGAGTACAGACGGAAAGCCAAATGATCTTACAAATGTTTCGCTTTTTTATTTTTAAGGCCCTAAAAAGATAAACTTTTATCACTTTTAAAGAACCATATTTACTTCTGCATTCGTAAAGCCTATTATCAAAATCGAATATGACGAAAACCGGTTTTTTTTTTTTAAATTTCAGGAAAAATGTTTCACTGAGAAAAGACAGACAAAGTGTAGACAGAAAACCAAATAATCCTATAAAGGTTCCGCTTTTTTCATGTTTAGGATGGAACTTTGAAAAGATAAATTATTACCACTTTTAGAGATCCATATTTATTTCTATATTCGTAAAGCCGATTATCATAATCTACTGTGACCAAAAGCAGTTTTTTTAGAAATTTTAAGAAAAATGTTTGTTTCACTTCTTTCGGGTAGTGATTCCCAAAATCAAAATGAAATAAAAATTGTAATGAGCACCGTTATTTGAAAACTATATCATTATAATTTCTAGAAATTATACTGAAGTATTTTTAACAAGTTACTTCAACCAAGTTTGTATGATAATATTTATTTCAAGTTAAGGTATAAATATCTTTTAGTTAAAAAAAATTTCGGCAAAAAAGGTTTCTCAACCTTCACCGAAAATAATATGTTGCCTAAATGCATGTAGCCCTTTAACTCCGAGAATATTCTCGACAAATTTCCAAATCCCACAAAATATGTACGTGTCTTTGATTCCTAACAAAACTTATAATTAGCATCTCAATAAAGACGTCGCAAGACAGTACGTAAACAAAGCACCACACACACACGGTTGTCGTCCGCGCTAATAATAGTGAGCGAAGAAGAGTGACTGACGCACGGACACGCCGCCACGAACATACACAATGGGTCCTCTCCCGCGCCGCCACATCTACGCGTAGTTCAGCGCAATTTTAAGCCGCAACGCAACTTCTGTCATAATGCAAACGACGCGCGACGCGCGGCCCACAGCTACTCAACAATTAAAACGCCAGGATTAACTCGCTGCAGAACTATGCAAACAAGGGATGAATGTCGGGAATGCCATATGCACGAGTTATACATGTTTTAATTCAAGCATTCGTATAATTTTTATGTGGCTCAATTCGGATCCAGTTATTGCAATAAAATAGGGATTATAACCGGTTAAACCGCGTATTTCCCTATTTCCCTAATTATAGCATTTCAATCAAGTAGTTCGATAAAGGTTAAGTGCAATAGTCTTGGAATGTATAAAATGGGTAACACTGTATATAAATATAAATATCATCTATCAATACATATTTTACCGTTAAGGCAGAGTTCAAAATAAACGCTGAATGCGTTTATTTCTGTACTCGACTGTTTTTTCCTTGACTTACGTTGCAAAACTGGTCTCCATGAATGAAAAAATAATTTTAACGGGATAATATACAACTTATGTCCATCATGAAGGTCCTTTCTAAATATTGGTGAAAGAATTTTTGAAATTGGATGAGTAGTTTTGGAAATTACTTCTAAATATGAGATGAGTAGTTTTGGAAATTACATCCAACTTTACAAAATTTAACTTTTTATAATTTGTGATTTTTTTTAACGCGATAATATACAACCTACGTCCATCCTGAAGGTCTTTTCTAAATATTGGTGAAAGAATTTTTAAAATCGGTTGAGTGATTTCGGAGATTACCTCCTACATCCAAACTTACAAACTGTTACACTTTTTTTAACGCTCTGAACTTCCGATTTTACTCCTCATAAAACTCCATACCGGGCGTTATATGTGAAAATCGATTCTTAAGGAGTAAACTCCAAAAATTACAACATACCTATAATTAAAACCTTTCAAGATATAATCACTAGTTTTAAATATGAAACGTAATTGGAGTTTTTAAAAAATTCTGTGTTGTTGTCTCGAGTACGATTAATTATATCATTGAGACTCTCAGAAATACTATTAAAGTTGACACCGTTTAATGTCACAAATTTAAACTTGAATATATTTTATCAACTACCCTATTTTAAAAGACTTTTAGGCAGTTATTATTTAAACCATTACACATATAAACGAACGAGAAGAACTAGTGTTTGGAGGGTTTTGTATACTCGTATACTTATACTTCATTCCATTTAAAAAAAAGAATGTTTGTAAACAAAGCAAAAATGTCAGTTCAGGTATTCTAAACATTTTTCTTGTGTACACGTTAATAATATAATCGGGATTAATTTGATATTTAGTCTTTAAAAGTTGTAATTATATTATTGGTGTATAATATAATACCAAGAGCGTAAAAATAATGCCGAACATTGACATTACAGTTTTTTATAATGTTATTTTTTAAATAAATATATCTAACTTTAAAAGTATACAAACAAGAGGAAAAGCTTAACTATACAAAACTATTTAAAATGTATGTTCTACATTGAAAATAATACTGTTAGTATCTTTAGTCTGTTAGTACTTACCAAAAACTAAAATTTCACATATTTTTTAATATTCTTTTTATTATCTTTAAGCCAAGTACCTGTATATGTATAAGTACATCTTATATAGCACCAATGTTCCGTCTCGTTGACTTCTTCTACCTTATTCAAGAGTCACGCCAGAAAGACAGCAAAATATCGTCTACGTCAAACAGAAACTGGTTTATTGCAGATATTTCGCTTCAACACATAAAGTAAATTATATGTAATGAATATTATATATGGATATAGACTTCCCAGGAATTTTTCAAAAATATTTTATAGTTTGAGTTTTGTGTGATTGACAACTAGGGTTGTCCATTTTTCCCTTCTAAATATAACAATGTATATTAATAAAATATTATTTTAGTATTAATATTTATAACATTATTTAGAATGACAACTCATTTAGTTAATACAGTGGCTGTAGTACGTGGTTTGACAATATCGCGGGTGAAGTATCAAATGCGTTTGTTTGAAAACATTCTCTTTTGAAATGGAATGAAGTATCGACTATACTATATTCATATGAAAGTTGAAAAATGTGAGAGTACATCATATATCTTTTTGTTTTTTAACAATTTACAAATATTCACAGCATTTTTCACTATGTAAAAACGCTTTCCTCGTATTGTTTATTACATATAAACTATTTTCCATACAACTCTTAATAACTGTTATTCAAATACAGGATATGTGTAAAACCGGAGGCGAATTACAGCTTCCCTAGTTATCGCCGTTTAGCAAACCGTTAACTCGTAAAAAAGAGGTCTAATATCCACATTCTTCGTGGATCTCTAAATAGTAATGTTTTAAACCAAAATAAGGTAAACAAGGCTTAAGGGACAATTTTTTTTCGATCTTAAACTAACAATATTACGTATAAATATAAAATTTGCAATTAATTTCATTTGCAAGTAAGTGACCTCAGACAACCGGACGGATAGACAACGTCGTCACGACGTGAAGCAAAAAACTTAAACAATCTTTGCTAATATTTGCCACCTGAAGATAGAAATAATACTACATCACGTAGTTTCATTTAATTGTGAATAATTAATTTCTAGAAAATTAACGCCAAATATATTCAATATTTAAAAAATTTAAAATTTTTACATCAATGTAAGGCTTCAGTATACCATATTAATTTCAATTTGAATACCTGAAGCCGTTTGTAAGAAAAAGGGCTTCGACAGAGAGACGGACGGCCGAACAACCAAGTAATCCTGTTAGGGTTTTCTTTTTTTATCTTGAGGAACGGAACCCTAAAAGTTACGTTACAATTAGCAAGCTACTAACCAATGATCGATGATTATGAACCACTCAGTTACCCACGACCACATCACTGATAGACCAAAGCCACTTCTAACACCAATATCCTTTTATTTTTCATTCACTAATTTTCCTTCACAGCCATAAAGACTCTTCTCTAATTGTTCGGAAGAGTTCTAATTTAACAGCGTAGTACCATGATAACATAATATCATAGTTCTTATATAATATATCTTACATAATATCATAGTTAAGTTTGTTAAAATTTAAGAGGAAATTTCAGAAATACTGCATCAATTCCGAATTACCTTCCTAATTGAAAGGAATCTAATTTAACCAAATTACACATAGACAATATTTTTGTTTCGAAAATTGTATAGTTTTCCCAAGAAAATCACGATATCTAGTAGAAGATAAATCCACTACTTGGGCACTTCCTTCGCTTACACTAATGAAACAATTAGATACGATATTGTAGCACCGTAAAGACAATATATAATAATAACTTTATTTGTATTCCTACAAACAAATTGCAAATGAAGTTATTATTGGATGCACTAATAATTAGGGTTTGGTATTATAAATTTCCGATTTAAAGCTACATGCCATTAACTAATGACATTTAAAAATATTTATTCTGGTCTACACGCGAAAGAAAATTAATTTAAACATACAACTGCGTGAAAAGTAACCTGTCTATGAAAGCAATCATCTTCTAATAAGCAGAACGTTGCTACATAAATGAAGGAAGAAAAATCGTTAAACTTATTTTTACAATAACTTATCCTCATTTTAATTCTACTGGTTTAACTATCGATAACCGAAAAAGTTAAGAATTGAAAATTTATTATGTCACAAAACTACTTTTCTTTAACAATCCTTCTCAAATTCACTCTATTCAATAACCCCACTAGCCTAGACTGCGTAAATTCAGTCCCAATCTGCTTCCTCACTAAAATAAACATAATATGCTGTCTGCCTGCCTGGAGGCAAATTGGATCAACCTTATTTCTCGACTCCGATATAACTCGTTGCGACCCGCCCAGGCATTCCGACTTGGTACTCCTGACCGCTCAGACGACAGCAAGAAACGAAAACGTCGAAAAGCTCTTTATTATATTCCAGCCCTTCCCTCCTACCTTTTTTCTCTTACCTCCGCAAGTTTTCTCACCTCAGCTTGGAGGTATCATTTTATGACGTGTGACGGCGAATGTGCAAGGTAATGTTTAGAAAGTATATGCTTATATTATTAGGTGCGTTTGCTCTGTTTTATTATATTTTTCGTATTCATATATCTGTCCCTTATGAAAACTGAATGAGATGTGAGGCTTTTTATTTCAAAAGTCACGATAAAAAGAGTCGATTTCATTTCCTCTGTTATGACAACCTTTGTGTGCGGGATTTTTTGCATTCGGCTTTATTATTCTGGTATGCAATAAAAACACTCGATGCCAGATTAATGAAAGTATAATAAAATTCTAAATCCATCTATAATAATATATTCTTAAATGTTATCAAGCGGAAACTAATAAAGTTAATGCCATCTTTTATTAACAATATACCTTTCTTAATTTATGATTTCCGCTGTTAGTGTTCATAGTTATAGAAATGTATATCATGAAATATAAAATGAATTATATTGTTCATCGACTACATTGCCGTTTTGTTATCAATTCTATGAAAAAAATAATTGGGAATAAATAAATCGTCAAAACGGTAAAAGGCCCATAAGAGGATAATATGAGCTCAAAGGAGACCGGCAAAGGTCCATATAGTGTTGACCACAAGTGTTATATGAATAAAAATGACAATGTTATATAAAAAATAGCTCCTTAAAAGTTTTATCAAAATCGTCAATCAGACAAAAGAGAAATCTTGTATTTTTTTATGAAAAATTAGATTATTTTATATAATAGATTGTAAATGTAATTTCTACGGAATCCTTTGAACTAGCGAGATAAAACAAAGTGCAAATTGTGTCGTTATATCCTCCATCCACACATGTACCATATTAATCCATGATGATCACAGACACGACAGGTCGTCGAAAAAAGTCCCGTAAACCTCGATAATTGGGAAAAAGCCATTCATTTAGACAACAAAACAACCTTTGTCAATGTTTGTTAACAGTTTATCTTTAATTAATTTAGGCAATGGCTACACGTTAATGAAAGCTAGAGCCTTTGACTATTGGAATGAAGTTTATTTACGCGGCTTACAATGGAGCGAACTGGCAGATCGTCACGTAAGGAAAAAGCATTATGCTCCCTCCAGGCGACCTTTCCCTCTCTTTCTCTCTGTCTCTTTCTATTATATACGGTTGTATATGTGTGTGTGTGTTCGTGCGAGTATCAGTTGCGAGTATTATTTTTATTTTCTTACTGTGTATGTTTTTAATGTTTTTGTTGTATCTTACATGTATTCACGTACAGTTTAATTTCTACTTTACTTATATTGATATTTATAACAGTGAAAATGCCAAATAAAAATCAAGAACTCATTCATTTTTGAGTCATTTAATCAGGTTGTTCACAAATAAAGGCGGATAAATAAACAAAACAATATAGAATATAGAAAAATTATCAAACTCCGCTTAGTTAGAAAATTCACTTCGGCCGCGTGGTTCATATAAATCAGCAGTCAAGAAATGCGGATGCTTCTTTCTAATGTGTCATCATGGTGGACATATTCTTGAAATATTTATAAGACAAAGAATATTTTCTACGCACAATTTTTCCGTCTACTGGTTTTACAAAAAATTCTCTAGCTATAAACTTTTTTCTCGAGCCAGATCAAATTTAAAATATGCAAATTAAATAATTAACAGACATAAAACAAAACTTTTCTAACAAAATAAAATACAACTTGAACAAACTAACGAAAATAATTTATTAAAACCTACGAGTAAAGAATATATTCATAGACTAGAACAATAACATAAATTCGATCGAGCCATTAAGCGGTAACCGAATACATTCGGTTTTATTCGAGCTTGCGAGCAATACTCGAACCGAGCACAGCAAGCGAGCTAATGATGCAGCCGCCAACTCGGTTCGTCATAGACATAAATCAGTTTAACTCAGTTTAACCTAAACTCGGTTTGAATCGGTTTGCGAAGTCGAGTCGTTACATCTCTAGATAGATTTGATAGTCCAATTTCTAATAAAATTAAGTTTCAACTCTCAATTTGCAAACTTTTGACTCAAGTAACATTCAAAGTTCAATTAAATTTCGCAAGATTTTGTACGATATTTTTCTTATAAAATTGACAGACTTGCAATAACATCATCAATTCAGTAACTAAAACTAATTGATATCTTTCTACTTTCTTTAAGTTCTTTACCACGACTTAGGTTTCATTGTATTAAAACATGTTCAGGTGGTGAAAACATGTTCAAACATGTTCACCTGAAGATGTCTTACGACGAAACCTAGGTCGTGGTAAAGAACTTAAAGAAAGTAGAAAGATATCAATTAGTTTTAGTTTGATGATGTTTTTACAAGTCTGTTTCTTTTAAAGAAAAATATCATTATACACACTAATTAAATTACAAAGAAGTTAAGAAAGTAGAAATAATACTACATCACGTAGTTTCATTTAATTGTGAATAATGAATTGTAACAGAAGTGGTAAAACATCGATACAACATTCAAAAAAAGAATTACAACTGAAAAAAATTAAAGGAACGCAGTAGCGAAATAAGTGCGATGAAAGTAGCAGCACAATTGGGTATTTCATTAATTTTTTTTATTTCATTAATCATAATTTCAAGGTACAAGCTGATGAAGAGTGAATTCTTTTTTAATAATCTTAAAAATTAACAAAGTTATAAAAGTTTAAATTTAACCTTTAGAGAAGGACGGCAATACTGTGTTGTGAGGTCATTTTTAATGTTACGCATTATATTCTACGAGAGGAAAAGAGACAGGGATATACCCAACTCTCCGTATCTTCAAATTTAGAAGCCTACAACTGGCTTATTTTTCAATCAATTCTTGAATTTTTTTCAAGACTGGTATTTAATTAACTTATATTCCACAATATTGCACGAAAAATATCAAAATTTAGAATGAGTTAACTACCGTATTGCCACATGCCCCTTTTGATTTTGTTCTACATACTAATAACATTCACTATTAAAACATTAAAAGAACAAATCGCGATGAATATACTCGTACTCCACAAAAACTCACCTTTCATCTAAAGCAAATAATATTTCTATTATTAATCACACACTAATTAAATTACAAAAAAAAAGTTGGCAACCTCCTCGCAGCCGCTCGCTCTCCCGTAACGCTTTCATTGACCCCGCGCAGTAAACAGGAAAATATAAATGTGTACCGTTTTCCAGCTCGTAAAGTTTATAAATACATTTTTAATTTATTTTTAAATTCGGCGCCGATTGTAAATCGCAGGATAAGTAACACAATCAATCATCATTAAATGTAATAAAGTTAACGTAGATTCATGACGAGAATAATAATGAGGGACTTATTTTGTTTCTCTCGATATCATTTTCCTTTCAATTATTCCTGTATTGTTTATTTAACCTTTAACCTTCAATTAGACAACTGATTTTTTCATTACATTTATTTCAAAGATATTCTAAGTTAAGAGTATATTTGTTTATGGTTCTAACGATGACATTTAAAAAAATATAAAAACAATCACTCGGAAATTCATTTCTAAAAAATATAACACCAGTGAAGAATTATAAATTTAATAAACTGCTTGTCAATATGTTAACAAAATGCTTGTCCAATTATTTCTTTTGAACGTAAGCACCGGTTAAGAAAAAAATTCACTCTTAATCATTTCAAAATACATCTTACAAGTACACGTTGAAAATAACTTTTAAAATACTTTTGTCGAAAATATTTTTTCCTTCCTTTATTGGAAAAAAGAAAAATCCCTGTTAAACACATCCCTGTGTTTACCACTCATGTATTATTTCATGATAATACTTACCGTATTACGTGCATTGCCATTTCAATTCCAGAAATATATCTCAGAGGAAAATGTACCATATTTTACTTACGTACCGAGATATAGCTAATCAATTAATTAATTTTTTCTCTTGTATGATATAGGAAGATACGCCATCTAAATTAGATACGTAAATAACATCGTACCACCAAACTAGTTTGTCATTAAAATAAAATTTAAAAAATGACTTTCTTTTTCAGAAAATTTAAAATAATATTCATAGTTATTGGTCATCTTTTTCGTACACACGATACTTGCACACATTGTTCAGTGCCGCTCGGGGGAATAATCCGCGAACTGTTGCGAAGACAAAGTCACTGCGGGTAAAAACCGTACTCCGGCCATGTATTGGGTATGTTATAGAGTTATGTGTAATATTTTTTGCACTCAATTAGAAAAAGCGCGTGTTTTACATTTTATTTCAACAACAATTTATTCATTTGTAGCCAACGAATAGCATCTTTCTTTGTCTGACATCTATTCCCGGACACCGTGTATACACACACGCACACACGCACGCATGAACGCATGCACGCACGCGCGCACACACGCACACGCGCACACACGCGCACACACACGCGCGCGCTCACACACACATGCACACACACACATGCACACACACGCACACATACACGCACACACACACGCGCGCGCTCACAGATTCACCGAAACAAAAAATCTATTATTTCCTTTTTCGGTATTAATTCTTAAAGGATAATATTGTAAAAATATTACGGTTCAAATTTCAAGGTACATAGTTCAAAATTTTTAGATGTTCAAATGCAAAAAGAGGTCTGGCAATTAAGGTCCTTATTTCATCTCGTAAAATACAAAATCATGGAACTATACCGCAGAGGTTTTTTTCTCTAGACATTTATATTAAATAAGATATCAGAGTCCCATATTGCCTTTCTTGCGCCACGTGCATAAAACAAAACGTGCAAGCCCCAACAAGGTCAAAACCCAAATTACGTTTCACATTACGAAAAAAGTCAAATAATTTTTCACAATATCGAGGTGGCCGAGTAAACACGCCTCGCCGTCCAGATTCGAGTGAATTGATCAAAAACAAACAACGCAGCGCGCCAGCCCACCCGCCCTCGCAAGCAAAACAAACACGAATCGCACACTCGAGTCACAACGAGAGTCGGCGCCGCTCTTCCGCTATTCACATCTACCGGATTCCAAGTGCGGTGAAGGCATTTGACGTAACTCGAAGCGAGCATCGCCGCTTCAATGGTTCTTCGTTACGTTGATTTTACATTTTGTAGGTTTTACTTTTAAAGTACTTCACGTTTATTGGATTCTTTTACTTACCATATATCCATCTGTGATTTGTGAGAGGCATTCATAAATTATGTAATAAAACTTATTTATCTACTTATAAAGTTTTACCCCGTTATTTAGCTTATTTATTTAGCGGTGTAATTCCTTTCTTGAAATAAACTCATTCAAAATGTTAAGCAATCAATTGAATTATGCACAAAGATCAAGGAACTCAAATTCCTCCGAGATAAAAATTAAATAAAATTCTTTTACTTCTTTACAATACTTATTATTGCTAAAGCTCAAGCTATTATTGCTAAAGCTAAGTCACTGAAATCATGAAATGCTCAAGCTGATACTGAAAATCGGAAAAACTATGTAACGCGATTTTCTTTCGAAAATATTTATATATGGGCAAAGAATACCTCTGCCTCACAATCGTTACTCATTATGAAAACACAGGTGTTTTTTTTTATTTTTCTCACCGACAGTTTTCGAAATGATAAGTACACAATTTTTCAGCGTTTCTTGGGGATTTTGTTAATAAAAAATTACTTTAAATATATATTATATACTTTAAAACTCTCATTTTAAGAAAAATTTCATTCGATAATCAACGAATCTCGAAAAAAAACACACCTCTAGCTCTCTCTCGGATTGAAAATTAATTTTTTGTACATAAACAACTATAATTGTGCAACATTTTGATCCCAAATTTCAATTTTCTATACCAAACGTTGCCGAGGAAAACGCCTGTGACAAATATACAAATGCACACCGGATGATTTCATAACTAATCGATTTTTCAATTTTAATTTTAAATCCTTCCTTCCATACAATCCTTAGATTGGATTAGATTAGAAGGTCCAAAGAAATAGGGAGGAAGAACCGAAAGAAATGGCTTCCTTTAAATAATTCAATCCTATTTATTTAAAAGCATAAAGAAATACAAATTTCTCAATGGGTAATAAAAATAATTAAACATATATATATATATATATATATATATATATATATATATATATATATATATAACAAGTATATGTATTACAATACATTAAGTACCAAATATATGTAACAAGTATAACCACATAAAATATATACATCATAGACAACAGTTTAACAGTTAAACCTTTAACTACTCAAAGCCATGAGCGAGCATAATCAGTTAATTTAAAATCCTTTTAAAAATGTACATATAAAAAACTCTCAGAAATAAAATGCAGGTAAACCGCAAAGCCTCACGATGATGTAACCGTAGTTTCATTGATAAAATATACATGCAAATACGATGCAGATAGCGCGAGCGTGACGCGTCGAGGTTATGACATCGCCGCGCCGCTGTTGTCTCCTGCACTTTATTCATGCAAAGATTTATGATTTTGGGCCACAGCCTCATTGCAAACCGCTATACGATGACGGTAAATGAGTACATACAGAATGTACTCGTAATAATAGCAGCCTGTTAATACCACTAGGGTATAAGACTTAATTTCGTGTCTTAAAAGAAAATTAAAGAAATAATCTTGGCAATGAAAGTAAACGAGTACATACAGAATGTACTCGTAATAATAGCAGCCTGTTAATACCACTAGGGTATAAGACTTAATTTCGTGTCTTAAAAGAAAATTAAAGAAATAATCTTGGCAATGAAAGTAAACGAGTACATACAGAATGTACTCGTAATAATAGCAGCCTGTTAATACCACTAGGGTGTAAGACTTAATTTCGTGTCTTAAAAGAAAATTAAAGAAATAATCTTGGCAATGAAGGTAAACGAGTACATACAGAATGTATCGTAATAATAGCAGTCCGTTAATAACAGTAGGGTGTAAGACTTAATTTCACGTCTTAAAAGAAAATTAAAGAAATAATCTTGGCAATAACGGTAAACGAGTACATACAGAATGTATCGTAATAATAGCAGTCCGTTAATAACAGTAGGGTGTAAGACTTAATTTCACGTCTTAAAAGAAAATTAAAGAAATAATCTTGGCAATGAAAGTTAACGAGTACATACAGAAGGTACTCGTAATAATAGCAATCCGTTAATAACAGTAGGGTGTAAGACTTAATTTCACGTCTTAAAAGAAAATTAAAGAAATAATCTTGGCAATAACGGTAAACGACTACATACAGAATGTATCGTAATAATAGCAGTCCGTTAATAACACTAGGGTGTAAGACTTAATTTCACGTCTTAAAAGAAAATTAAAGAAATAATCTTGGCAATGAAGGTAAACGAGTACATACAGAAGGTACTCGTAATAATTGCAATCCGTTAATAACACTAGGGTGTAAGACTTAATTTCACGTCTTAAAAGAAAATTAAAGAAATAATCTTGGCAATGAAGGTAAACGAGTACATACAGAAGGTACTCGTAATAATAGCAATCCGTTAATAACAGTAGGGTGTAAGACTTAATTTCACGTCTTAAAAGAAAATTAAAGAAATAATCTTGGCAATGAAAGTAAACGAGTACATACAGAAGGTACTCGTAATAATAGCAATCCGTTAATAACAGTAGGGTGTAAGACTTAATTTCACGTCTTAAAAGAAAATTAAAGAAATAATCTTGGCAATAACGGTAAACGAGTACATACAGAATGTGTCGTAATAATAGCAGTCCGTTAATAACAGTAGGGTGTAAGACTTAATTTCACGTCTTAAAAGAAAATTAAAGAAATAATCTTGGCAATGAAAGTTAACGAGTACATACAGAAGGTACTCGTAATAATAGCAATCCGTTAATAACAGTAGGGTGTAAGACTTAATTTCACGTCTTAAAAGAAAATTAAAGAAATAATCTTGGCAATAACGGTAAACGAGTACATACAGAATGTATCGTAATAATAGCAGTCCGTTAATAACACTAGGGTGTAAGACTTAATTTCACGTCTTAAAAGAAAATTAAAGAAATAATCTTGGCAATGAAGGTAAACGAGTACATACAGAAGGTACTCGTAATAATAGCAATCCGTTAATAACACTAGGGTGTAAGACTTAATTTCACGTCTTAAAAGAAAATTAAAGAAATAATCTTGGCAATGAAGGTAAACGAGTACATACAGAAGGTACTCGTAATAATAGCAATCCGTTAATAACACTAGGGTGTAAGACTTAATTTCACGTCTTAAAAGAAAATTAAAGAAATAATCTTGGCAATGAAGGTAAACGAGTACATACAGAAGGTACTCGTAATAATAGCAATCCGTTAATAACAGTAGGGTGTAAGACTTAATTTCACGTCTTAAAAGAAAATTAAAGAAATAATCTTGGCAATGAAGGTAAACGAGTACGTACAGAATTTACTCGTAATAATAGCAGACCGTTAATAACACTAGGGTGTAAGACTTAATTTCACATCTTAAAAGAAAATTTAAAAAATATAGTAGTAACAAGCTAACATTATATTATTAAATTCAATGCCAAACCTATTAGCCGTTTCACGATAAACACAGGTAAAATACAACTTTTTTATACAAATGCGGTTTTATTTGACACAGTTTTTCGATCTCGGAAAATCGTTTCGGCACTTCGCGTAATCGATCGTTTATGTTTACTGGAAATTATATATGTCGTAAAAGTTTTAATTAGATAATTGATATAAAAAATGCTATTTTACTACAAAACCACAGAAGTTTTGGGAAAGTAGCGTTAATATATCAAAATTGATCACATAAAATTCAATTCAATTTCACCATTTAACACTAATATTGTTTATTTCTTATGTTTAATCAAACGAAAGTCATTATGGAGAAACCTATAAAGTAATTCTGCAGAATTTCCCATAAAAAATAGGCAACAATTATAAATAAAATAACAGTTTTCAAAGTTTAATTATGAGTCAATTTGATCTCTTCGAAAGTCAAATTTATCTAAATAATGCTTTGATGCTTCTTAAATATTTAATTTTACACTAATTTATTACAAGTAAAATATATTTTTAAAATTTCTTTAAAATAATTAAATTGAAACATATGCCTCTTTATAGAAATGGAAAAATATGTTACGTTACCAAGTTTTCATTTGTGCCGAGAAAACAATAAAAAAAATATCAGAGATATGTTCTCAATGACCTAAAACTTTCTATAGACATCATTCTAACGCAGAATTGCACAATTTGAAAATAACTAAGAACTTAATTATTACAATGTGGAACAATGATATTTTCCGAAATCAATCCTATTGTACCTTAACGACTCCTTATTATTCAGTTTTCTGAAACCAGTCAAGGAATATTTCCTATGAATCATGAACCTAGCAACATACCTTCAGTTACTTGAAGCATGTGATTTATTTTCATAATTTGTGCGTACGTTAGCAATTTCTCAGTAATTTGATATTATTTGTGTAAATTATATTAACGTGATGTCATTACATTAAATGACCACCTCGTTCATATATAATATGGCGTCATAAATAAAGAGCTATATAAATAGATTTAAATAGCTCATAACTTAGTTTAGCTGAAAATATTTCACATTTATTCCTTATAGACGTTTCTTTTTGCAACAGAAGTAATGAATGGTTGAACCATTTTACTCGTATAGAGATAGAATGCCTCTTTTCAACGTAACTTAATAAACTTATTGTCTCACTAACCGCCGGTTCCTATATTCGATCTATCCGTCGACGTATAGATCGAATATAGGAAATAATAACTTGACTACAACTTCCTCTATCGAAACCTACCATAACTATGAACCGTCGTCTTGACAAAACATACATGTGTGTGTGTGTGTATATATATATATATATATATATATATATATATATATATTTATATATATATATATATATATATATATAAAGATTATAATAATCTACGTTAATAAATCTAATTAATACATATGGCAGACTTGTTGTTACGAAAGCAATCTCACGGCCAACCAGGACAACAGTCCAGCCCCACCAGCCTTGTGATCAATCCGACACACGCAACAACACAGTCCACTACGGCGACGACAAGAGATCTATTAAATTATTATTATACACGGTGTCCGGGAATAAGTCGGACAAAATAAGACGTTATTCGTTGACTGAAAATAGTTGACTGTCGTTAAAATAAAATTTAAAAGATGATTTTTTTTTCAGAGAATTGAAAATAATATTCATAATTATTTGTCATCTTTTTCGTACACATGATACTTGCGTACATTATTCAGCGTTACTCAATTACCTACCTAAATTATTAGTACTTAAAATTACCTACCTAAATTAATACTATTTAAAATTACCTACCTAAATTATTACTACTTAAAATTACCTACCTAAATTAATACTACTTAAAATTACCTACCTAAATTATTACTACTTAAAATTACCTACCTAAATTATTAGTACTTAAAATTACCTACCTAAATTAATACTACTTAAAATTACCTACCTAAATTATTACTACTTAAAATTACCTACCTAAATTATTAGTACTTAAAATTACCTTCCTAAATTAATACTACTTAAAATTACCTACCTAAATTATTAGTACTTAAAATTACCTACCTAAATTAATACTACTTAAAATTACATACCTAAATTATTACTCTTTAAAATTACCTACCTAAACTTAGCTATTTCGGACACTCACTAACACAACATCCTCGGCATCAATTCAAATAATTGAAAATATTTGAAGACTGACTTTGACCGGATATTGACCGATTCGCTCAGTCCAATATAAGCAAATTTTAACTCAATCACGTATCCTCTTCGCAAACACTCCGTAGACATTTTATTTCTAATACCTTAAATTTAATATCATTTTTCCTTTAAAGAATTCAAGACCCACCCCGCGCCTAATGTTATTCAAAAAGTAATTTTCGACAAAAATATTTTTATAACCTCTTCAAGGTAAGTTAAAAAAATATTGGGAAGGTTAAAATTGGAGGCCTTTAAATATTAAGGGAAAATAGGGACTTGTTAAGTTGGTGTTTGTATTTTCATTACTTTATTTTACGGCTCGTGCAAGTTAGGAATAGGGAAGCAAGTCGCATACAATTTGATAAGTTACAAACCGATAAAGAGAAAATTAAACCTGGTTACGTAACATTATGTCTTAACGATAAAGATTATTTTTATTATCCTTCCAAATTTATAATTGAACGCACATGTAGAAATCGTAACACCTCGTCACGTTTAAAAACATAAAACAAATGTGGTACTTTGCGCAAGTTTTACTATCAAGCCTAACTAGAAAGTAGATTTAACGAATATTTTGCGTGAAGCACGCCAGCCTAGCGGGTTATTGGTCAAATTGTAACTCGTAACGACCGCAAGTTTTATATATTAATTACGTCCTTATTTAGTGCCAAGTAAACGATGAATATTAAAAGCGCTTTATTGCTTGATCTTTGAAACGATAATTTTCAGCCTTACATGTTGCTTGTAATTACTAACTTTACGGAAAACATGTTCAAGTTAATTAAATGATATTTAATATTGAATTTTTCTACACTAGTCTTAAAAATATATTTAATAATCGGACCAGTTCTAATAGTCTTACGAATAGCTGACTTCGTCGATTATTTTTTTTTATTATGTATTTTAAAGTAAGCTCATATTTCTCTTCACTTTATCTTTCCTTAAATCCTTGCATACTTAAAAAACTAATATAATTAGTAGTCAATAATCTTATATACATCAAATGTTAGTGCCTAATTCATAAAGTACCTTCCGAACTTTCATTTTGGTTAACAAACAGACATTATTCCTACAGTAATGTATCTAGCTATATTCAAATTTATCTCAAAAGATTTATCTAAAAAAATATATACAAATAAATAAATCGATAAATATTGGGAACTTCGACATCACTAAATAATTCACTAGATTTTTTTAATTAAAAACAATAATTTAGAAGGTCATCGGTGACAAAAGTATAATAAAATATAGAAATTAAATACTTAATGCTGTACGCATGTATTGTAAGCATTTAACTTGAAAAATAACAATTGATATAAAAAAAAATTTAACGCAACGCTAATAAATGAAGCTCCAATTCCTATTATTTTCAATAACTATAATGACCATTTAACTTAAAACCCAAACAAACAACATTTTCAATTTACAAGTATGAACCTCTTAAGTCACGGGTGTGCGGATGTTTATTAATCTGTGTTTTTGAAATTCTAAATGTTACTTAATTTATCAAAAAACAGAAGATTTTAACAATTCTGAATTCATTGGAATTAGCTACAATCGATTAGTGTACAACAAATTCATTTACAGATATATCTAATGTTAATTAAAAATAAATCGGTCAAAAATGAGTTATTCAATTGTTTACAAGCAAACTTGAGTCTATAACGTTGAAATAAACCACTTTATGTTAATATTACAATTACTTGATAAATATTTAAAATGTAAAAATAAACGATTTAAACGGTGTTTATATGTTTTTTAATATAATACGTAATTTACTTCATATTACATTTAAAGGTCGTTTCGATTTTAATAGTTAATTTTTTGTAACAATTAATGATGAATTTTACAAGGCTGTCAATAGTATTTTTTTCGATATCGACCTGACTATCCACGGTGTACGGGAATAAATTTCGGACAAAGAAAGACGTTATTCCTTTACTGAAAAATAGTTGATTGTCGTTAAAATAAAATAAAAAAGATAACTTTTTTTCAGAAAATTCAAAATAATATTCATAATTATATGAAATTTTTTTCACACACACGATACTTGCGCACGTCAATCAGCACGGCTCGGGGGGTAAGGATCGCGAACTCGCGGTAAAAGAGTAAATGTAGTGGTTGCGTAGGGCTAGTGTGAGTTTGTGCGCGTGCGTTAGCGGTACTAGGTGTGTTAAAAAGAGTTATGTATAATTAGATTTTGCACTCAATTAGAAAAAGAGCATGTTTTACGTTTAAATTTCAATGACAATTCATTTCTTTATAGCCAACGAATAGCGTCTTTCTTTGTCCAACATTTATTCCCGGACACCGTGTATATTCTTGCAAAGTTTTTTCACATTTTTCCGATTAATATTAGGTTTGCAACTAACAAACTAATATAATGCGTATCACTTTGCTAATTTTTCACAACAAACAGAATTCGTGAAGCAAAAAATCTCTGTGGTTTCTTAGTGAAATTTTCATATTTTGTTGGTTCTTTACTTGCCAAAAACAAGTTGCTAAGCGAATACATCGAACGCCACGCTCTCTATATATTAACAAATGTTCGAGAATTTTGTGTAAATTTCCAGAAATCGCGCAAAAAGTGATATAATCATGTATACTATTTTCCAAACTCTGACCTTAGGAAAATATGTGGTTGTAAGTTTTTGTTAAACTTTTTCATATATAAATGATGTTTATATTAAATCTGCTTTTACCAGTTATGTGTCATATCGAACTTACATTCGTGTTTTTAGTTTAAAAACTACAATTTAGGAGATAACGAGGTTGTACAAGCAATTTTATGTCGTTCCTAAGTTTTCTTAAAAGAATTTTAGTTCGTTTTTTTTTTAAATATAATCGAGTTTTATATTGAATCAGCTTTCACTTGTTATGCCACACTTGTTATGTCGAGATTAAATTCTTGTTACGACTCAATTGTTCCTTTTTTAAGCACATTTAAATATATTTGTAATATATAATTAAATAAAATTAGTCAGCCATTTCTGCCTAGCAGTACCTAGTAATGACTACGCATTTAAATAAATACAAAAAAAAGAAAATAAATTAACGTATTATGACGTACTTTTTACTTTTATCCGTAGAGCTCGGGAGTAATTATTTACGTGAAATAAGAAAGGAATCGTTTTGGCGATTATTTCTATCTTTTACGTTGCCTGCCACGTAAAGACGTTTCATTCAACGCATTGAAAGTAAGCTGAATAATCTAATGTTTGAAAGTTTTTATATAAAAATGATATAAAAGTTCGCAATTAAATGAAACTACGTGATGTAGTATTATTTCTAATTTAGTTAAATTCTTTACCACGACCTAGTTTTCGTTGTATTATAATATTTTTAAGTGGGAAATTAGTCCACCTGAAGATGTAAATGTTGTTAATCGCGAATAATGAATTTCTACAAAATCAACTCCAAATATATTTAATATTCAAGATATAAAAGTTGCCTGAACAATCAAATACGAAAACGGCATTGTTACAAAATCATAACGCGTTATGACAGAATACTTTGAAAGTTGGGAACACTAACCAATAACGGCAAATGTCCCTTTACGTTTCAATTCTTTTAGACTCTTATTTAAAGTTGTAACAGTAAAATGATTTGAATATATTGGATGAACCGCGGTTGTAACTATGGCATTATATGATTCTTGCCACAATTTTTATCCAAAGCATCAATGCATTTTTACTTAAAGAATATTTTTCTTATTTTGCGTATATTTTTTTTGCTTCACCAATGCCATAAACAGATTATAATTACTTGTGTCACAAGTTGTTGCGAAATATATTTGTTATGTGTTTTATGTTTCTAATCCTTATATTAAGAAGACGCAACTTTTCACATCTAAAAGATAATAATTATATTATATCGTTAAACAACGCAAATGTATTATGATAGAATTACTTATATTGTAAGTAGGTATTACGAAAGGATAGCAGTTACGGATGACACTTCGTTGCGCTTGCATTCGTTGTGTACTGTATTATTTTTTTGACAGTTGTCTAGTTATTTATAAGATTGTTTGTTTAAAGATTTATTAATAACTTGACAAAGTGTACATTATTTTAAAAAAAATTTGTTTGTATAATACGTAGAAATATTTATACATATATATATATATATATATATATATATATATATATATATATATACACACATACATATATGTATGCACACACACGCGCACACACACACATATATACTGTTAATTTTGACGAAACGTCGAATTCCTCGAACTCGTTACTTATTGGTGATTATAGATACTTCGGATTATAAACCAGTAAAAATCATTGATGTACATGGAAGTTGGCAAACTAGGCAGAGGCTCATACGAAAACGGAGCATGTCATTAAATATTCCCAGAAATAGCTTTGGGTCATTAAACTCTATGATAATGCCAAATTACAGCTTTCTATGTGACAAATAATCACATGGACAGACAGGAGTGAAAAACCAATATAAAAATGAAACGAAACGTTCGTTCAGCATAACCATCATATCAAACACAATTACGTCGATCATGGATACTAACACATTCCAGTCTATACTGTGTAACTAAAGTCATTTAACGAAAACAATACAAATCAACCCGTTAATAAAAGGTCCGAGATAAGCGAATCTAAATAGATTCACAAATCCTCAATCCCCGCTTGCCAAATAAATACAGAATTAAAGCAAATTGACATTTCACAATTCAGTTAACCCGTCACCTGAGCTTGATTGACAATTGCCATTTACTCGCTAAATCTTTTCACACCCGAAATAGTCCAAAACGACGTTCCATTCATGAGAGCGCAATACGAGTTAGGGACCTGTCACTCAGGCCAGGGTGAGTTGCTGGGCGGGCGGGATGCGCTGCTGGACAAGAGATACGATAAGGTTCTATTTAACAGCGGCGCCTACAGCTGCAATGGATTTCATGTTTGCTCAGTTAAAAATCGAAGTTCGTGTGGGTGTTTTATGGAATAAATATTTAAAGGCGTTTATTTTGTTTTAAAACATTTATTTTGTATAAGTTTGCATGTTACAGAAACAATAGTGAGATTTTGTAAAGGTCAGAGATGGTATCAATGCGAGATCTAACAAATATGAGATCCGAATAAAAATTTAGATAGATTTTTCTAAATGTTGTACACTACTTTTCTTTAATCATCAAATATTTAGAATATATTTTTTTTAGTTCCGGTTTTTCTTCACAAACAGAAACAAAGAAGCTATATTTTAAATTTTTACTCAGAACCTTACAATATTTGAACAAAAAAACGTAAGGTTTATACTATGCACTATAAATATACAACTGCATTATAAAAAGTCAATTGCTAAATAAAAATATAAATGTAGAGAACACTTTGGTGATTGATTTAAAATAATTCCTCGAAAATAATTTCGATGGTTATCAATATAATAAATGAGAAACTAATCAACGTAATAACTGTAATTTTCATAGTCATCAATGTATTTAGCCAAATGGGAACCACGTACATCCGTACTCAAAATGAAATATAAAATTTACAAAGATATTAGCTGCGTAATTATAGTTTTAAAAACTTGTGGTTTTTATTTTTTTTTTTCTTTATAAAATAATAGAAAGTAGAGATCATATAGATCATATGAGTATACCCGGGTGATTGTTTTAAAATAATTCCTCGGAAATAATTTCGATGGTTATCGATATAATAAATGAGAAACTAATCAACGTAATAACTGTAATTTTCATAGTCATCAATGTATTTAGCCCAATGGGAACCACGTACATCCGTACTCAAAATGAAATATAACATTTACAAAGATATTAGCTGCGGAATTATAGTTTTAAAAACTTGTGGTTTTAATTTTTTTTTCTTTATAAAATAATAGAAAGTAGAGATCATATGAGTATATGCACATCAAGTATACCCGGGTAATTGTTTTAAAATAATTCCTCGGAAATAATTTCGATGGTTATCAATATAATAAATGAGAAGCTAATCAACGTAATAACTGTAATTTTCATAGTCATCAATGTATTTAGCCAAATGGGAACCACGTACATCCGTACTCAAAATGAAATATAAAATTTACAAAGATAATTAGCTGTGTAATTATAGTTTTAAAAACTTGTGGTTTTAATTTTTTTTTTCTTTATAAAATAATAGAAAGTAGAGATCATATGTGTACATGCACATCAAGTATAATCGGGTGATTGTTTTGAAATAATTTCGATGGTTATCAATATAATAAATGAGAAGCTAATCAACGTAATAACTGTAATTTTCATAGTCATCAATGTATTTAGCCAAATGGGAACCACGTACATCCGTACTCAAAATGAAATATAAAATTTACAAAGATATTAGCTGTGTAATTATAGTTTTAAAAACTTGTGGTTTTTATTTTTTTTCTTTATAAAATAATAGAAAGTAGAGATCATATGAGTACATGCACATCAAGTATACCCGGGTGATTGTTTTGAAATAATTCCTCGGAAATAATTTCAATGGTTATCAATATAATAAATGAGAAGCTAACCAACGTAATAAGTGTAATTTCTATAGTCATCATAGTTCCTAGTTAACCAAATGGGAACCACATACATCCATACTCAAAAAGAAATATAAAATTTACAAAGATATTAGCTGTGTAATTATAGTTTGGAAACCTTGTGGTTTTTATTTTTTTTCTATATAAAAAACATTTCATGTAGAGATTATATGAGTACATTCACATCAAGTATACCCGGGTGATGGTTTTAAAATGATTCCTCGGAAATAATTTCGATGGTTATCAATATAATAAATGAGAAACTAATCAACGTAATAATTATAATTTCTAATAATATAATATAATTTCCATAATAATTATAATTTCCATTAATAGTCATCCATAATTCCATACATAATTTCCATAGTCATCCCCATAATTCCTACTTAGCCAAATGGGAACCACATACATCCATACTCAAAAAGAAATATAAAATTTACAAAGATATTAGCTGTGTAATTATAGTTTCGAAACCTTGTGGTTTTTATTTTTTTTTCTATATAAAAAACATTTCATGTAGAGATTATATGAGTACATTCACATCAAGTATACCCGGGTGATGGTTTTAAAATGATTCCTCTGAAATAATTTCGATGGTTATCAATATAATAAATGAGAAACTAATCAACGTAATAATTATAATTTCCATAGTCCTCCATAGTCATCCATAATTCCATACTTACATAATTTCCATAGTCATCCATAATTCCCACTTAGCCAAATGGGAACCACATACATCCATACTCAAAATGAATTATAAAATTTACAAAGATATTAGCTGCGTAATTATAGTTTTGAAACCTTGTGGTTTTTATTTTTTTTTTATATAAAAAATTGAATGTAGAGATTATATGAGCACATTCATATCAAATATACCAACAATGAGAAATGAACATTGTCTCTAAAGATAATGTTGGCAGTTAAACCAACAGATAAAGTAAAATACAACATTTTAGAAAGAGTTAATTGCAGAAACGTGAGCTCCTCATTCGACGCGAAAGATAAATTCAATGCTTTATATAGTAATAGTCGTACTGTATAAAGCATTCAATTTATTGTTTCTATATAACGGTTGACGGGTTTATACTTTAAAAACTACTAGCTTTCTACTACAGCTTAATTAAATAAGTTATTTACCCTCGTGTTTATTATTAAAATATATATAATTCGAGCAAATAAATACGACTTTGAATACATTTTATTTATCCGTCAGAAATTAAACAAACTATTCATCATATCTTCAAAACTATTTTTATTCGACTACGTCAAAGCCAAAAAGAAGGTTAAATTTTAGCAGTCTGTGTATCTAAGTATGCTTGTTTCCTCGCTCGCAGAGCCTAAACTACTTGCTTATTTTAACAAATGATGTATCATAAACAATGAACTTGATTAAAAAAAATCCTATTAAATCATATAGGGCATAACGTAAAAGCAACCAGAAACAAAAATTTTAAAAATGTAGTTTGTACAGATAATTAAGATTAATTTTTGGTAAAAAAGCGAGATTAACAAATTTCAAGAAGTAGAAATTTTAGAAAACAACTACATGGTCCGATATAAGGTTACTTACAAAAACTGAAGAATTTCAGTTATACTGAATAATAACTGTGACGTTTCCTATTTTATTTTTCAGGATTTCATAGACCAATGTTCCCAAAAAATTCGTTATATCCGTCTGTACATCCATAAGTCACAGCGTCAAAACTCTTAAAAGAATTCTTCAAGAACGATTGTAATTAAATTTTACAGAAAAAGATAATTGAATATTACGCTAGAACACGAATATATTGGAAATAAAGTAAAAATATAAATATTTATTTTTTTTAAAGTAACACTTGCCCATACGTCGAATGAGGATGACGTTTTCTCAAGTGGGTTGTCATCAACAAGTAATATTTTAGAATGGAGTGTCATTAAGGAGAGTGAGGTGTCATTAAAAAGTAATATTTTTCTTAGAGAGATTAAGATTAATATTTTTCTTAGAAAAAGACAGTGTATACCCCATTTCCTAACTTATAACCACATTTGTTCAAAATATTAACAAAATCAGGATATGTATTTAGTAAACACTCTCAATTATTTCGGTTAATTTTGATTAATAAATTACAAACAAGTTATAAATCTCACGTCCATAAAAAAAGTATATATATATATATATATATATGTATATATATATAAATATATATATATATATATATATATATATATATATATATATATATATACTAGCGTGACCCGTGCGAAGTCTTCGCATTATTTATTCCATTATGAAGCTCAGATGACAGATCAAACAAATATTTTACTAAAATTGACATATAGAGGCGCAAGTATCAAAAGCATTGAGCTAAAGCGCCACTTTATTTATACGTGAGTTTTTTGAAAGGGATTTGAAATTAAACAAAAATTTTACCGACCGTCAATCATATTGACGTTGAGCCGTTAGATGGCAGCATTGCTGTTTTGTGTATATAATTTTAATAATTAATTAATTTGCAAAAACAATAGCAATAATAAATTTTTTAGTTGTGGATGCCGGTAGAGCAAGCAATTATCTATAAAATGATATATAATTTATGTGGATTAGTTGTGAGGTTTTTTCTAAAAAGGGAGAGTAACATCTTAACCTTAGCGTATTAATATATATGATGATGATGATATATATATATATATATATATATATATATATATATATACCTTTCACAGGCAATATATTCACATAGTGAATAATAATATAAATATTTGTAGTCTAACAGAAATACTATTATACTTTAAATCTTAAATAGGAACCATAGTGCGAGTTCCACTCTTACTTCTATTTTATAAGTAAAACCCTTAAACGAGATAAGAGTTAAAAAGAAAACCCAAATATGGCTAAAAATCACGAAAGAAAATTACTCAATTTTAGATTCCAGACTAAAATATAGTCAATCTTTATCTTTGATCTAATATTTTCTAGAAAATTTATAAATTAAGTTATTGGCACTGGCGCAGCAAACCCGATACACATGATCTACTTAAGAATGTATGAATAAAAAATATAGATTGTCACAATAATTCAACTGAGATACATAAGTTACTTCTATCCATACCAATTAAAATGCAAATATTATTGTTTGGCAATCTGCGGTATTAACAAAAAATTCGCGCAATCGAAGCTGCGAACAAAACTTGATTTAAAAAAAAACCGGAAATTCAATATAGTGACGAGACCAAGCATTACAAAAATAAAAATGACGCTCTTAAGCAGAGAAAATGAAAGCTTCCTAAAAGCTTTAATTAAATAGACAATCAGACAAATGAGAAATTCCATATTTTTTATGAAAAGTCTTACTATTTTTCGTAATAGTTTGTAAATGCTCTTTCTATGGAACTCTGGTCATAGCAAGACGAAACAAAGTACAGATTGTGCCCCATTGTATAAAACCTAATTATAAAGAAAACCGGGAAAAAGTCAATATAGGGATAAGACAAGGTGTTACAAGAATAAAAATGACGCTCTTAAGCAGAGAAAACGAAAGCTTCATAAAAGTTTTAATTAAAATATAATTTTAATTATAAATATAAAACAAATGAGACACCCATATTTTTTTTATGAAATATCCGGTTATTTCTCATAATAGTTTGTAAATGCTCTTTCTATGGAACTCTGGTTATAGCAAGACTTGTGCCCCGTTGTATATACTCTAATGTAATTTAATAATCCACGAAACTTGCAGACCCGACAGAAAAACTAGAAAGAGCAGATCAGATATTTATGTTGACAACAACAATGTCAGTGTCAGTTAATCACTTATTTTTAATTAATTTAGTCAACGACTATGGATTAAACAACAAAAAAACAGTTGGTATTGATTATTTTTGTAAATGTCACTAAAAATTACTGTACACTTAGTTAGGTTTTTATACTTATTTTTATTTCTTATTAACAGCTCTTGTTTTAATTTCTTATTAACATTTCGCTATATTTTTTCTTCTTTTCTGATTGTCAATCGTAAAATTGTTTGCTTTTTTATATTAAAAAAAAATTCTTTCTGTAATGCCAGGTCCACTTTCGCCGGTTTCCTCTTTCTATCTACTTACCTGCATATATGCATATGTTAATCATTTGCGCAAGCTTGATGTGAGCATTATAAAATTCTACTTATTGTTATCCAAATTGACTAGGATTCGACTAAAATCAATGAACTGCATTCTAATACATGAATTCTTTAAATAAAATTTATACTCTCGTATACAGGAATGCGCCGCTAAATCGATGGACAAGAGCCGCGGTTTTATTAGACGATATCAAAGTGAACAACGGGAAGCCAGCGGCGGTTAAGCCGCCGCACTGTATCGGGTCCCTCATAAATTCTTTCTAAAAATAATTTCATTTTACGAGCGCTCGTAAAGCGCAAGATTCAATGCGAAGGTCGAAAACGTTCAGCGTTCATCCCCGCTGATCAGGCCGATTACGTTTCGATTCGGGACTCCCGCTTCCGTCCACGATGACATACTTATTATCTCACGAAAGAGTACTTTAACTACCTATTTAAGTACTGCATTTTAAGAACGAATCTCAGAGGCATAATCACAATCTAAATTTCCATCAATGTACTGAAAGATGGGCGTGTCCCTTTCGGCGATCATAAAATAAAATATATTAAGCATTGTCTTTTCCACAGAACAGTTCTTTGTTGTAAGTATCACGGTCTCGTGATTTTCGCAAAAGCAAAGAGATAACCAACAAGTAAAACCGCCTTCATTTATTACTCTACTATTCACGATGTCATTATTTTGAGAAATAATCATCATCATCATCATATATATTAATACGCTAAGGTTAAGATGTTACTCTCCCTTTTTAGAAAAAACCTCACAACTAATCCACATAAATTATATATCATTTTATAGATAATTGCTTGCTCTACCGACATCCACAAATAAAAAATTTATTATTGCTATTGTTTTTGCAAATTAATTAATTATTAAAATTATATACACAAAACAGCAATGCTGCCATCTAACGGCTCAACGTCAATATGATTGACGGTCGGTAAAATTTTTGTTTAATTTCAAATCCACTCACGTATAAATAAAGTGGCGCTTTAGCTCAATGCTTTTGATACTTGCGCCTCTATATGTCAATTTTAGTAAAATATTTGTTTGATCTGTCATCTGAGCTTCATAATGAAATAAATAATGCGAAGACTTCGCACGGGTCACGCTAGTTAATTAATAATTCTTATAAATAAAGTCAATTGTTGAAAAAATTGTTGCTTTTTTTAAGGTTCCGTCTCTCAAAATGAAGAAAAACGGATCACTTATAGGATTACTTGATTGTCCATCCCTCCATCTGTCTGTTATATTGCTATAATAATTTCAAGTTTATTGGTTCACGCAAAAAAAGCGTATTTTTTTCTTTATTATTTGAATAGAAGTAAGAGTCTTACTCGCTGATCATCAAAACTTATAAGGGTACTTCCGGTAGACCTACAACCTTGAAAGTCGGCTTAATGGGAGGTCTGGTCTTATAGCACATGCAAAGGGAAAAAATCCAAAAATCAATGTTTTCTAATTCTATGTGGAATTATACAATTTTCTGCAATATGCGCCTGTGAAAGATAAAGTAGGCAATATATTTACGTTCCGAAAAATTAAAATTTTGTCAATAGTTTAATATAAATAATACGTACTAGCGTGACCCGTGCGAAGTCTTCGCATTATTTATTCCATTATGAAGCTCAGATGACAGATCAAACAAATATTTTACTAAAATTGACATATAGAGGCGCAAGTATCAAAAGCATTGAGCTAAAGCGCCACTTTATTTATACGTGAGTGGATTTGAAATTAAACAAAAATTTTACTGACCGTCAATCATATTGACGTTGAGCCATTAGATGGCAGCATTGCTGTTTTGTGTATATAATTTGAATAATTAATTAATTTGCAAAAACAATAGCAATAATACATTTTTTAGTTGTGGATGCCGGTAGAGCAAGCAATTATCTATAAAATGATATATAATTTATGTGGATTAGTTGTGAGGTTTTTTCTAAAAAGGGAAAGTAACATCTTAACCTTAGCGTATTAATATATATGATGATGATAATTAAATATTTATAAATGCTTAATTGTGTACTGAACCCTACGAGTCCCTAGTACGATTTCTTCTCATGCTTCAAAGACTTTTTTCAGTATGAATGTTTTACCCCAGCTAGCCTTGATGATTTATCCCTTAACAATGAACGAAGCACACAGTTATGTTGCACGTATTTTCTCGCAAAACTCGAGACTTGTATAGTATATGCATGTACTATACATGTTTTTCACAATCTATACATATAATAAAACTGCAACACAGTGAATTCTGTACATGGAAAATATTTTAAAAAGAGCGACTGATTTGTATAGATAATAGAACCCTGTTTTTAAAATTGTTTTCTGGGTGTCTGTATGTTAATTTGTTTATCAATCACGCGAAATCTACTGGGCGGATTTGATGAAATTTGGTATCGTAATAGTTTATACCTAGATAAACGGCGTGCCCTAATGTATACTTTTGAGAGAAAAAAATTTTAATTACCTTTATTATTCCGTATTTCACGCGAACGAAGTCGTAGGTTCAAGTAAAATAAAATGTAAGTAAAATAAAAAATAAAATGTCATTGTTTTATTTTTTCTGTCGAACTAAACGTTAAGCGTTGTATGAGCGGGAAGGAAAAAGGAATTTTGAAATTTACAAAGAACTACAGAACTAACTAACTAAGAACTTATAAATTTAAAGAAAAAATTATTGGCTTAGTATTTTTTATTGCAAAATACAAATTTCAGTTTTCGACAAATCTCGTCGTTCCAACCTAAAACAAATCTACACGCGAGAAGCTTCGAGCCACAGCTATTGTGCCATATAATCAGCCTCACTTTAAATAGAAGACAAGCCATAATGATAAACTATAATAAAAATACCTAAATCTATAAAGTATGTTAATATAATTAAGCAAAAGCACTATTACGCAAAGGCCGGTGGGCTACAAAATTTGTATCACATAGAAAATATATTTCATTTCAGAGCGATATTTGAAAACTCACTCTCTTCTTTGTACACGTGTCTATAATTAGAATACTTTACTACCACCCTATTACTAAAAATACGAGCCTGCAGCTAAATTTGATAGACATATAAATATTAGATAAATTTCCAAAGACAACTGTTACTAATCTTTTAATCATAAACTCGATTTCCTTAATATTACGGGTTAGACTCCCCAAGGGGGAACCATACTCTTTTCATCCACGCACATTACATAAGAATTGTCCTTAAGTACACCGGATCTCGTAACAAGTTAACGATCGCCAGTGAGGTCGCGAAACGAGTGGAAAGTGACAAATCTGGTGCGCGCCCGCCTCGTGAGACCAATTAACCTCTAGAACGGCGCTCAAAGGGCAGTTTGATTAATAGCCCTTTTCCGCATCGCGCTAATTAATAGCAGACACGCAGTCACGAGGACACACACGCCGATCTGTTTATTGTTTATTACACACAGGGCTTGCCTGCGATTATATTCCACTAAAAATGCGTAATAACAGCTATATTACCTGTGTTATTTTGTGCGCCTGAAATGGCCCGATAAGAGTTCGAATCCATTGTAATCAGTATAATGCAATGTTTACTTGCGTCGCGTATCCTAATGTTGTTTGTTTTAGATAATGTTCTAAATCAAGCTAATCTATTTCTCAGAATACAAGAAAACGAATATGGTGCCGACGAAGCAATAATTTTGGTTTTTTATTACTATCATAAATTCATATATTCCTAAAGTTTTATGTTGAAAAGATCATATCTATACACTTAATACATTTAATATCATCAAATTTTTCTTATTATATCTAATCGTTGGTGTACCCACCAAGGATAAGTTAAGGAAAGTTGAGGATCGTGTAACTTCTGAGCGACTTGACCGATTGAGGTCATATTTACACAATATATACATATACGAACTTTGTCAAGATGATGTTTCATAGCTATGTTAGGATTCGATAGGGGGCGCTGTGGTAAAATTATTAAAAATTATTTATTTATAGACCAAAATAACTCGTATGTACAATATATATCGGTTTAGTGCCAAAAACGAAAATCACAAAATCTGAACCCGACAGGTGGCGCTGTGTCAACAAGGGCAGAACAACGTCTGCCGGGTCAGTTCATCATTATCTTATTCCACGAAGATGAGTGAAAGGAACAATAAAGGTACATGTTACACAATACTGACAGCATACAATACAATATATAACATAAATAAGTTATATCATTGAAGGACACCTATGCTAGGATTGTCAGAATATCAACACAGTATATAAACAAATGAAATAAGATGCCGGCGCCGTATCACATACTCGTATGCCTAGCTATACACATAAATGTAGCTAGGACTCAGGAAACTGAGTACATAATTATCGCGTAAAAATGGAAGGCATATAATCGTAAAGGTCCTTTTAACCACTAATTGCTGGCACTATTACAAGGATTCGTCTCTAATAATTTTTTCGGGTTCCGTTATTAAATACACAGTTTCAGACCCACATGCATGATTTTTTGGAAGTACATGCTTCAGCTGGCGATCTTGATTAATATTTAACAACATATTAAAAATTCCTTAATGTAATATATAAAAAGTCTTTAATGTAATATATCACTCTTCTTGCAGCCCATTGGATGGGGTACAATTAGTCAGGTTTTCCAAATGAAATAGAGGTTCAAGTCACATTTTTGGCGGCATTGACGACGGCGGGGATGCCCCTCTAAGTTTTCACCTATGGAATTGAACAAATGTTATGTATTATCCAATCTTCATCTTGCAGAAATTATAATTAAAATGATTTCAGTTAACTCGCACCAACAACAATTAAATGTATAGACAACTGTCTAAACCCACTTACTGTATGCGTATTCCGGCAAACACTTCACTGTTTTTTTATCTTATAGGTTACCACTATCTACGTGCCAGATACTTGCAAATGAATACATAAATAATTACGTAGCGGAAATGGGACAAAATTGCATATAAGCAACGTATGCTACATTGCAAATATCAGCTATTCCAATTTCACTATTCAATTTTCATCTTTAATGAAAAAAATCACAAGTTATCAATTTTTCGAGCGAATAAGATTTATTTTAAATACATTTTTATTATCCCAACATTGATCAAATATGTATTCTATTGTTTAAGTAATTTCAATAACCATTTCAAACTTGCGCTCATAACGTATCGAGAATTAAGCTATGTACTCTTACATAGATCACTCGTCGACTTACAAAAAAATGATTTATCTAGTAATTTCACAGGCAAAAAACATTATCCCGCCTATTAAGCATTTTAGAATGTATTAACACCTCGGTGATGGCGCAAATCGCCAGACGCCGATAAAAGCCGTATGCTAATTTTACTGCTCTAGAGATTGGGCGAGATGGACTCTACGAATATTTCCGAATGGGGCTCATAATTGACTTAAACGCTTGGCTGAAACAATGAGTGGGAAGTAATTTTCTTAACTGAGCTCTTTGCAGATTTCGCACTTGCAAAGTGGGACTAGGTCTGCTTTATTATCGCTCAGTGCCCTGAAGTGGAAATGCCATTGCAAAACTAACTATTTTGCTTAAATTTTGCAAGGAATTTATCTATACATATAATCAGAGTGAATTCTATGCGTGAAAAATATTTTAAAAAGAGATTTAGCGAATAGAATGAAAATAGAAGCCTAAAAACCTATTGTTAGAATTTTTGTCTGTCTGTCTATTAATTTGTTTTTCAATCACGCGAAATCTACTGGATGGATTTTGATGAAATTTGGTATAGTAAAAATTTATAACCTCGAACAACATATAGGTTATTTTATATCTAGATATTGTAGATTAAAAAAGAAACCTGGCGAGATTAATATTACGATATTGGTACTGCCAACGCCATTTGTTAGCATTTTTAGTAAACTTTATACTCGTATACGTGTCCGGGAGTAGATGTCGGTAAAAAGAAAGACGCTATTCTTTAGCTATAAAGAAATAAATTGTGGTTGAAATAAAACTTAAAACACGCCTTTTTTTCTAATTGAGTGCAAAAAATATAACATTTAACTCTTTTTAATACACCCAACACTTGCCCGGAGTACGCTGTTTATCCGCAGTGATTATGTCTTCGCAGCTACTCGCGGATTATTCTCCCGAGCGGCGCTAAACAATGTGCACAAGTATCGTGTGTACGAAAAAGATGACAAAGAATTATTTTCAATTCTTTGATAAAAAGTCATCTTTTAAATTTTATTTTAACGAGAATCTATTTTTCAGTCAAGGAATAACGTCTTTCTTTGTCCGACACTTATTCCCGGACACCGTGTGTGTATAAATGTGAATATATAGGTATATATATATATATATATATATATATATATATATATATATAAACATATATATATATATATATATATATATATAGCGATATAGTTCTGCCAATGCCATCTATTAGCGTTTTTAATAAACCTTATGACATAGAGTTAGGAGAGAAAAAATAATTAAAAAACAAAAAAAATTCTAATAACTTTTATTATTCCGAATTCCACGCGAACGAAGTCGCGGGCACAGTTACTATTAAATATAGGTGATTGTAAAGAGAATATCTGATTGCGTAATTTAAAACCTTCTTTACAATGATAGAAATCATTCAAACTAAAGACTAGTCGTTTCTTTCCGTTATATGTTCTTTTATTTAATACCTTTTTTCTATGTATAATATAAAATTTTAATGATTTTGTAAAAACGATTATAAAAATAACGACTATATATTGTGTAAACGAGATCTGTAGTTCTGCAGATACCCGGGATCATCCACTGGCGGTTATGAAAAAAATAAGTTCAAAGTGCGTTGGAAACATTGTAGATGATGCTAAAATAAAAATGTACTCATTTCTAGAACAAATTTAAACAAAAAATCGATTCTTTGTTTTTCTTAGGTATGTTTAACATCAGCATTTAGAGTAAAAATTTTTTTTTTAATTTTATTTTAACGTAATTCCGGAGACAAACCCGACACCGAAATAAAGGTATACTACTTAGTTTTTAATTGTTCTAATTTTTTGTAGTGATTAAGTAAAACATCTCATGTATTATACAAATACTAATTTTCAAGTTCTTAGTTAAACTAGAAATTCCCAAATAAAATGAGGACATAAACGCGCAAATCATCCTTATAAACCGTTTCAACGTTAAAACTCCGACAGGAATCATGGTAAAACAGTAAAATATCTACATCTCATGTACTATACAAATATTAATTTTCAAGTTCTTAGTTAAACTAGAAATGCCCCAATAAAATGAAGACATAAACGCGCAAATCATCCTTATAAACCGTTTCAACGTTAAAACTCCGACAGAAACCATGGTAAAACAGTAAAATATCTACATCTCATGTACTATACAAATACTAATTTTCAAATTCTTAGCTGAACTAGAAGTGCCTAAATAAAATAAGGACATAAACGCTCAAATCATCCTTATAAACGGTTTCAACGTTAAAACTCCGACAGAAACCTTGGTGTAACAGTAAAATATCTACATCTCATGTACTATACAAATACCAATTTTCAAATTCTTAGCTAAACTAGAAGTGCCCAAATAAAATGAGGACATAAATGCGCAAATCATCCTTATAAACGGTTTTAACGTTAAAACTCCGACTGGTGTAAATGGACGTCAAGGGTTAATGAAATACAAATGTGATAGAATGAAAGAGTGCATTTTTTCCATTTTTCAGGGAAATAACCGAGTTGACGATCCAAGAAACCATGTGTATGAAACACATGGTTTTTTTTATGATTTAATTACGAGAATGTATAAAGGAACGTTAAAAAAAAGTATGTCCTAATACTCACATTAAAGTATTAATATTTAACTTTTCTTTTAGACAGGTAATGTTAACAATGGTTATTAACAAACTTTGGGGGTACCCCGAAATTTTGGCAATCATTGGTTAGTTCGAAAAATCTAATGCCATTAATTATGAATTTAAAAATTAAAAAACTCCTTCGATCGTTCGTTCGATTTATGTTTCCATTTTTCACAAAATAGCAGCCATTTTTTTAAGTTTTGTCGTAAAGAAATAGTAATTTAAGCAAAAGTTTACACGAAACAATAGCCTCTGCCATTACATATATTTTCATGAAAAAAAAATTAAAAATGGACATTTATAATTAAATTTTCCCTGACTGAAAATTCATTATCATATTCATAGTGGATAGTTGTTACACTGATATTAGTCGTCTACGGGTCAACATGAGCCAAAGATTAATACTTCAATTTATTTTGTAATTAACTTTATTACATTTTCATTTCTTGTTATAATGTTTATTACATAGTTAATTATAAAATTAAATTATTATCCATAAATTACATATGGCTAAACGAATATGCAAGAAAATAGAATTTTGCCTATTCAATATTTACCGAAAGCCCTAAAAATGTTTTAACTAAAATATTGTGTTGTTATAATTATTTTGAGTTTTATGAATAATTGTGTGAATGTGATTTGGTATGACCTGGAATGATGTGACAGATTTTCTGTCACATCATTCCAGGTCATACCAAATCACATTCATCATATTTATATTATCTCTATAAAAACCATATTTTATGCAATCTGGAAAGAAGGGTTTTTGAAAGAACTATTGAAAATTTCAGTTACAGTTTATAACTAGTTAAAAAAAGAACCGAAATTCAAGTGACCCTGACAATTATGACTCAACCTCAATGACGGCAGGTTAATCACATTAAACATTACAAAAAAATTAATATTAACAAGAATTAACATAACAAGTACGTGCAGAACGCTCAAATACTCTCGAATATTACACAAGTACAAACGGCCATGACCGCTCGTTGAAACCAGGCTTCGCAAAAATATTCTGCATTTTGGGTAATAAGCTGTTGAGTACTACGCATTACTCTGCGTTAATCGACACTAACTACGGTAATGCGCTACAGTCATTATGACTTCAAGAGTTAACGGGTTTTTCGCAGTGGGTATATTAAAGTAAGTAGATGCACATGTTTTATTCATAAATCCATCAAATTGTTAAATCCAAAAGCTCTGAAAAAGCTTTCTTACTGACCTACCCGTAGTTATTAATTTAATAAATTTCACACTTACATGAAAATGCAATTAACACTGATTTTCATACCTACATCGAAACCTATCCTTCATATCATATCAAAGGTTTAGTATCCCTAAATAAAATTTAATAAAATCATAAGCTATTTGTTCGCCGTTAGAGTAAATTTGTTCAATATCAGTTTTAAAATATATTTAAAAACACTGATTGTTACATTATATACAATATATTCGGTTTACCTGTACTTACACTTTCTTTTATCAATTTTGGCAACATTTGTTTACAAAAAAATATGTTCTTATTCTACTTAAACAGCTTTATTTTAGCTTATACACAATAGATCTATTGTTATGCCTAGGTGTACACTGCTTATAACAAAAACAAACCCTTTCTAAAAAAATAACTGCACCTATGGACTCATCATGACAAATGCTTGTAATTTGAAGACTTTAGAAGTACACACATATGACATGACCCTGTGACAGAAGGAGAGTCTGAAAATAATATGAACGCAAAAAAGAAAGACTAATAATTTCTATACTAGGGTTTTCAATACATTTAGAAAGTAACGTGAACAATGTGGAAAAGACTAATATTTTCTAGATAATGTTTTTAAAGATATAGAAAGAGAGAAATATGATCTTAAAGTAATGTGAACACACGAAAAGAGAAAGCACTAAATTCTAGACGAAGCTTTTAAGGACAGCCCTGTCACAGGGCTGTCGATGAACGGAAAGTAATATTCAGATGAAAAGGGAGACTAATAATTACTAGACAAGGATTTTAAGAGATAGTCCTGTGATAGGAAGTGGTTCGGAAAGTAATGTGAACACACGAAACTAATGTGAACACACTAAAGTAATGTCAACACAAAAAGAGAAACCACTAATTTCTCGACGAAGTTTTTAAGGACAGGCCTATAACAGGAAGATGATCTGAAAGTAATATGCAGACGAAAAGGGAGACTAATAATTACTAGACAAGGCTTTTAAGAGATAGTCCTGTGACAGAAAGAGGGTCGGAAAGTAATGTGAACACACGAAAAGAGAGACTAAATATTTCTAGGCAAGGCTTTTATAGACATAACTCCGTAGCACGGAGACGATTAGAAAATAATGTGAACCCACAAAAAGGTTAATAATTTCTAAATAAGGTTTTCAAAGATATAGCCCCGTAACAGGAAGACATTCAGAATGTAACGTAAAAACGCGAAAAAAAACTAATAATTCCTGATAATACTTTTAAAGACATAGTCCGGTGATAGGAAAACAATCAGAAAATTATGTGAACACACGAAAAGAAAGACTAATCATTTCTGGGTAAGACTTTAAAAAACATGGTCCAAAAGTTGTGTGAATATACGAAAAGACTGACTTATTAAAAAAACCATATTTATAATTCTTTGAAAAAGAATATTTATAATTCATTGAGAGTGATACAGTGAGTTGATTATACGTTCAAATAAATAATGTAAAAGAAAATAAACACTGCGCAAAATAAAAGACACAGCTTTTAAAGACATATGCCCTGTGGCAGGAAAACGATCAGAAAATTATGATGTGAACACAAGGAAAGAAAGACTAATAATTTCTAGGCAAAATTTAAAAAAACGTGGTTCTGTGACAGGGAAATGGCCAGAAAATAATGTAAACACAAGAAAAAAGAATAATAATTCTTGCATGGGATCTTTTAAATACATGGTTATATGAAAAGAAAACGGTCAGAAAGTAATGCCCACACAAAAGAACTTATAATTTATAGACTTTATAATAACCATTAGGCTGTTTCTATGGTGGACTTAAAAAAAGGCTTAACGAGACCAAACATATATTGCGGCCGTACTTGAGCTAGTGGTAAATGCATAAAAATAAAAAAAAATTTGCGTAACTTATAACTTCAGCAATATCCGAGGTATAGGAAATATTATGTTTTCCCATTATGCACAACAGAGCTTCAACTTCAACAATACACACCTAACCAAGCCATAAAAAATGTCCGATAAAACAGTACAAGACAACGCATTGTCCTATAATCATTACGAAACATTACAATGAAATAAGTTAATTTTTCAATATTTGTTACCGCTAAAAGTAGTTAACGACACCTTTTAACAAGACAATGTGTCTATAAATATCAGTCAAATCCGATTCGTCCATTGACCTTTATGAAAGAAGAGAACGACCTGCGTCGAAGTGAGAAAATGTTTAAGTGATCAGCGACACCATTTTCCAAGTAACTAAATATGCCCGCAATATAAATATTTGTAATATTAATAACTCCGTCGCCCCTTCTGTTGAGTCCGGTGCGTCGAGTAGGCAATTACCTTTGTCGCCGTATTCGGAACAATTTGTCGTCGATTCGTCACACTGTCCAAGTTATCTACGGACACCTCGTTCGCGTTTTGTTTACCGAACGAAATTAAAAAGCCGGACGTAACCGAGTCTACTTTTCGGCGACTTTTTGAAGCAATGTCAGGTTGTTTAAGGAGTGGTGATAATAAACTCATTCGTCGGTAAACATTTTACAGCAGATAAGATATATAGTCTCTCGGTCAATAAATAAAATAAGTTCGAAGGATTTCCACGTAAATACACAAATTAAAACATAAATATGCTTGGTTTACACTTAATTTATTATCTTGAAAATGCATTGCTCGTTGTGGGGGAGTGGTATATTGCTGGATCTTGATACCACTGCTCACGGGTTAAAATTAAGGTAAATTTTCGATTTTATGTACCAGAATGAAAAACAATAATTGTAAATCATTGAGAATGATACAGTGAGTTGATTATACGTTGAAATAGATAACGTAAAACAAAATAAATACTGCGCAAAATAAATAGTTTAAATATGGTAAAATCGAAGTAACTGAAACATCTGTATATATGTCAGATCCTGTTTAATTTTCCTGCTACGCTGGTAGTGAGCGCAACGATAAACTACAGAAGAGTACCAACGTGTCTTTGCAACTAAACTAATAGGTATAAGTAATAACTATTCCTTAAAGTTAGGCCAGAAGGATTGTAATCATAGAATCAACCTAAACTCTTTTCTTTCTCTTTGTAGATAATGTTCCGGTGTATGTAATAAAATTAAATGGATAGTATTCTCAGTAATAAATACACCGGAACACTTGCATTGTATAATCTCATAGAATAATATCAATTTAATTTATTACCCTCATTAAAATACTTTTATATTATATAACTTACGAAAATATAATGAAAATTACACCGCTCCCCTGCAATAAACCCTTTAACGTAAACAGTGGGAAAAACCCGCGCAAACCCGGCTTCCGCTATTGTTTTGTGTAATATATACATGCTGTTGGAAGTTCTTAAAAGTTAATCTTTGCTAATTGCCCTACTGAAGATGTTGTAGTGCAACGAAACCTAGTTCGTGGTAAAGAATTTAAATAAAGTAGAAATAATACTACATCACGTAGTTTCATTTAATTGTGAATAATGAATTTCTACAAAATTAACGCCAAATATATTCAATGAAAGATGTCTATTTAAATGTGTCGCTTTTCATGAAATAAAACTATTAATGTCATTTGTTAACCTTTGCAATCCCATATGAAAGTATCAAAAGCCAACTATAAATACAGTTATAACAACATGTATCCACAACCTACGCTTCCAAAGCACAGTAAGAAACTATAACGAATCGTATAGCAACTATCTTTACACACATGTACTGATTTTCCTTACGTTCGGAAATATAAAATCCGTCACACACACAAACTACATTTCTATATAGCACCATCTTCACATTACATCCATTAAACAAACTGTTCCATTTCATTCCGTATAACTATTTACTTTGTATTCATTGGATTGCCGCCAATCTGAAGATTTTAAAGGCCCATAAAACCTTCATACCATTATGTTGGCTCCTAAAAATGTTATAAAAAAGAACGCAACATACTGCCGTTCTTTTCTAACTTTTTCAACTGCCATATAAATCATGCTCGCCTGTTACACGATCTCTTACAGAAATCATATTTCAACATCATCTTAAAATAAATAAGTTTTACCAATATTTCAAAAATGCTCCTTTCTCATACATCTTAATTCCACATATTTTATTATTTTATTATAAGTTGCTGCATTTAAAACTTCCTCAAAATCTTCTTCCTTCTTCTATAATATAAACTTCTTATATAATATAAAAAAGAAAAGTGAACTGCACACGGCGACACTACAAAACAGTTTAACAAAGTCTCAGTAAATTTAAACTTGTGGCAGGCTTACACTGAAGAAGTTATTCGACATTATATTTAACTAGTTTATGACCAGTTTTACCGTCATAAAGGCGGCTAAACGCCCGTTCAGCAAACTTACTTCCCCGCAAGTTAAGTTATATCGAACAACTTACCGCGAATGGTAAGTTTGTTACCACTTATTCTGCTACTTGTTGTAATGCACAATATGTAATCTCTCAATCTAATCAAATTTTCATCGCTTTTCACCGAGATGTATATAGAGATATGTAGGGCATTTAATAAGTTCTCGATATAAATATGATTAACTAATGATAAACATCATTTTATAATAATTAGTTTATGATATTCATTGAGGGCATAAATACTGGCAATCCTCAGTAACCATAGGGAATAAATCGATAATATCGGTCAAAATCGAACATCTCGTTTTGATTTAATTCCTTGTTAGGCGAAGAATAAGTCAAAAAATTATCCGTAAAGAAACATCAGTTGTTTACCAGATATTTACACCATCATTCTCATCTATTAAAAATGGTCAAGTGAATTTAATCGCGACAGGGAAAACATCAAAGATAACCCTCACCAAGGTTAACCAATTGAAGCCACTATGGAATAAAAAGTAGAAAATTCCAGAAATTGGTATTGGAAGTTGCTTTGATGAGAGTAAAAATCTTAGTAATGATGACTAACCTAGAAATGGCAATTGTTTACCAGAAATTTACCCCATCATTATCGTCTATTAATAATGGTCAAGTGAATTTAATCTTGACAGGGAAAACATCAAAGATAACCCTCACCAAGGTTAACCAATTGAAGCCACTATGGAATAAAAAGTAGAAAATTCCAGAAATTGGTATTGGAAGTTGCTTTGATGAGAGTAAAAATCTTAGTAATGATGACTAACCTAGAAATGGCAATTGTTTACCAGAAATTTACCCCATCATTATCGTCTATTAATAATGGTCAAGTGAATTTAATCTTGACAGGGAAAACATCAAAGATAACCCTCACCAAGGTTAACCAATTGAAGCCACTATGGAATAAAAAGTAGAAAATTCCAGAAATTGGTATTGGAAGTTGCTTTGATGAGAGTAAAAATCTTAGTAATGATGACTAACCTAGAAATGGCAATTGTTTACCAGAAATTTACACCATCATTATCGTCTATTAATAATGGTCAAGTGAATTTAATCGTGACAGGGAAAACATCAAAGATAACCCTCGCCTAGGTCAACCAATTAAAGCCACTATGGAATAAAACGTTGAAAGTTCGAGAAATTGGTATTGGAAATTGCTGTAATAAGAGTAATCTTCTTGGTAATGATGACTAACCTATCTATCGGTATTCATTGCACTATATTTCATGAACATCTTAATTCAGCAATAGTTAGTGCAAGACGAGAACCGAGATAGCTCTCGATGACTAATAAATAAATCTGTGCTTGACGGTTGCAAGGAGTTATCAGGGTGAAATCCTTCAAGTGTTTTGAATCGCTTTGTATCTGGTGATGAAAAATGGTTTCACCATTGTGACCCTGAGAGTGAAAAAGAAACCATGCAGCGACAAAAAAGAGCACAGACATTCTGGCCATAATTTTTTCATCAGATTGAATGACTGAACTTCTTAAGGAAAAATCATGGACAGAATTGCTCGGATTTGTTGGGAGCGGAGATAATAGAATATAAAACCAACGAGACGAAACCATTAATAAACATTCTATGTCTCCACACTGCACCGTGTATGAGAAGTAGTCAGGAAGAACAAGTAAGGAAAAACTCACCAAAGACGTGTTGGAAAAGAAAGAAAAAACTCACCAAAGCTGCGTATACGTCGCAAGTTGCCAAGGCCGACTTACTCGTACGGAACTATGGGTTTGAAGAAATTAATCACCCACCCTATAGCCCTGACTTAGCCCCAAAGCACTACCACTACTTTCGAAACTTGAAAAAGGATCGTCGTTGAAAGCGACTTTCCGACGATGAAGTATTAACTTCGATGATAGTTATACAAAGAGAATCATACTTTCCCAAGGTATGAGAAACGTATAACTTGGTGTAGCAAATGAATCGACACTACTGGTGATTGTGTAGAAAAATATAAATAATATTAAGTAAATATATCTTTTCTTCCATTACCATAAAAAGAACATATTAAAAGCCCGTCGCATATGCCACAATGATGCTCTCTCTCTAATATCGCAAAATCATTTCTTTTTGAGACAAAACATAAACATGTATCCATTATCAAACACACAATGGAACATTAGAAACCGGCGAGTATAGACTTATTATACATACGAACGGCTCCGCTCCCAACAAATCAAATTTATGAAAGACTGTTGAATATCTAGAGACTAAATATTACATTACCTTACACAATATTATATACCTATAATATACATTACCTTACACAATATTAACACAATATTAGTCAAATTTTATTACATGGTTAGATATTATTTACTAATTTCAAATTATTCTTTTTTTTATTTATATAATAATTAAAATATAACAGCAAGAATAAAGTAAATATTTAAAACAAAAAAAACATAAATTCCTCTAAAATTAAATTTACTTGTTTTCGAAAAAATAATCAGAATTTTCCGCGCATTACTACTAAATCTCTGTTAAATTTTTGCACAGAACCTGTCCACAAATATCGCGTTATGTAGGGTCACAAAGATACCTACGTATCGCAGAAGGTTAAAAAACCAATATTTTACAAATATTAAAAATACATTGTCATACGTCTGCATTTCCTTATGTTGGTATCCTCATATCAACAAATCAAATCATCGATATTTGCTTTTCAAACGTTTTCTATTTCTATATACGTACAACAAATAAAAAAAAATTACTTCAAGCTCTGTAATTAAAAATATGACTTCAGAACTAACTTTAAAATAAGATATAAATTTCAGCAACCCCAAATATTTTCCTGTAGTAAAAGATATATTTATCACAAAATTAACTATGATTTATTATGCTCTACATAATTCTCCCAAAAATCACAAATTAACTTTAAGCCAGCCAGTTTAAGAACAACCTAACTCACTGTCACTGACAGACCGAAAGCATTCGAAGTAAAAATAGACACGCAACACCAAATAGTTTTAATTAGCAATTAACTGAAGCGTGATTAATGTACAGGACTATTGGGAAACAATGTACAAGTTTAATTTGTTTCAAATTAAAATCTGCGTCATTATTGGAAATTCTTCTGAGCGGCGCTGAATAATGTGTGCAAGTATCATGTGTATTAAAAAAATGACCAATACTTTGAATTTTCTGAAAAAAAAGTTGTCTTTTAAATTTTATTTTAATGACAATCAACTATTTTTCAGTCAATGAATAAAGTCTTTCTTTATCCAACACTTATTCCCGGACACCGTGTATACAATTGAATCCGAGATCAGAGGTCGAATTTTTTACTTAAGAAACAAAAACAAACAAAAAAGGGCATTAGTAACTAGTTTTTTACCATACCAACTTTTACTTGCAACCTCCGATAGTTAAATAAGCGTGAATCATTCGGTTTAAACCTGATACCGCGCTCAATGGAGCACCGGCAAAAAACATAATCAAACGAACAAAACTCTTAATAAATACAACGCGCCAAGACAAAAACGAACGTAAAAACCGAAACGGAGCTAAGGCATAAATAAATCCTTCTCATAACGAGAAATCGAGCGCAAAAAATGACAGTATTTATTCGACCAAGGTCGGTCCGCTCTTCGTGATCTTCGCCGACCAACGAGCTGAGAATACTAAATTACATCTGTCATCGGAATGGGATAAACGTAATGCACGCAACGAGACAATGGTAGTATAACGATGAGCAAACTTTTTTTTAACTTAATCACAAATTAACTGCCAAAATTTATCGTAACTTTTCATAACATTTCTTAGAAAACTGCCGATGATAAACGAATGCTTTAAAATGAATTGTGAACTAAGGTACTTGATATATCTAAGGCCTATGTTTTAACAAGGCCTATACACTCAAAAATTAAGAAGAATAAACCCAACTTTGAAAATAACGTACTTGATACAAGTAACTGATTACCAAAGTTAGGTAGGCCTGATTTGCATCAATTTAGGTAGGCCTTATTTGTATCAAATACCTTATTTTGGAAGTTGGGTTAATTCTTCTTAATTTTTGGGTGTATAGGCCTAATTTGTATCAAGAACCTTACATTTGATGTGATCGCTTATCACTATGGCAAAGATGCTACTATAGATTAAACATATATACATATGTTAATGTTGACATTTATCAAACAACAGTTCCCACATTACTCTCGAATACTCTTTACAAATACACGTTTACTATTTTCACTCCTATCCTCCGCATATTGTGGATCAGCTGATACCAACGTCAGATAAGTTCCACGTGAACAGACACCTTTTAAAATTACCTTCACCCTATACGTCTCACGCGTAATGTCTGATTACCTCTGCTGCCTTACTCTTTTTATTCCTTCTTATCTTCTACCCTCCGCATATTATGGATCAGCTGATACCAACATCAGATCAGTTCCACGTGAACTGGCACCTGTTAAAATTCCCTTCACCCTACACGTCTCACGCGCAATGTCTGATTACCCACGCTGCCTTACTCTTTTTATCCTTAAACCTATCTTTGTTCCCGCTCATAAGTCAAATTGAGTTCTAAATGGTTTAAATGTTTTATTGTTGTTTTAATCGTTAAAAAATACCAAAAAGACTGGTACCAATTTCCCTTCCTGTAGTTTTATCTGATAAAATAACTTCGTACCAGTTATATTGAAATTATTTTCGTTACGGAATCCGTAGATATGCAGAGGGCACGCAGCTTCAGCAGAAATTCACTTTAGAGCACACTTAAAATGAGCTAGCATTTTGACTTACAGTAAAATATCGAAAATAAGCTGATGCTGTAACTATTTAAGAGCGATAACACTAAGAAAATTTAATACCACACATCATGCTTTTCTATCAAATCGTTCGAGGAAGTGAGTAGTTACATTCAAAAGATTTTTCAAGTAAAAAGTTCTTTAGGCGCGACTTGAGAATAACTCAGATATTTTTTCGAGTGTAAGTAACGGTCAGTAAAGTTTATAATTTGATTACGCAGTTTCCGGTATTTGAAAGCATCGAATTTCGTGAGTATATATGGTATATACACAAATATACTTGAATTTATTTCTATTCTATTTTTATACTTTTTGTTTGAAAGAGTATATTATCGAGATTGCTCCATATAAATATGAGGATGACCTGATATGAAACTCGATAAAACTGTTTGGAAATCACTCCAAATATGTAGGGCCAAACTAAAAAGTAATAACTTATTAATTATAATACAATTCTAAGTATCACACATTTATATATTATGAGACGTTTTATTTTCCGGTATTTCTATATGTAAATTTTCAAATATTTCTTTAGTATAATTCACAAAATTTACTGATTTTTTTATTACTTAGAAACATTAGAATGTACGCTCCCATAATTTTTAAAATAAAATGATACTAATCAATTTTGTACTTTCTCTATACATTAACGTGTCTACTAGTTTGTTCCGGTTTAGTCTAAGGAAAGATTGATTTGATTTTAATGAAAGCAGTCTTATATTATACATATTTACATATGAGCTTCTAAAAATGCTACCTCTCCCCTCCTTCACCCAAACAGATTTCTTATGGAGACTAACAAACTCGATATATAAAATCGTAACACGATACCTTAATATTTTATATGGTGCAGTTATCATAACGTCGGAGCACGCATGCACACAAATGCAATGCGATCGTCGCGTGCAAAAGCACATTAACTAATTGTGTCTACATCGTACATCGTCCATCGGAATATGCAAAACCATTCGCTGGCGCTCGATTAATTTAATTTATTTCATTTTATGTTCTTGTTGACATTATTACTACTTTACAACCAGCAATCTTACTGGCGATCATTTTATTATGCTCACATAGTTATTTACAAACAATACCTACGCGAAACGATCTGTATTATCCGTTCAGCGTGGCAAAACCAGAAGAATCGTTAAGCGTAATTATAGGTACTTGTATTTCCTATTTATATGTTGTAATAATATTTTATTTCACATGCAGACATGATCTAAATTCCAGTGAATATTTCAGATTTCCCACTAAGGTGATTTGGAAGCACATTGAACAAGTGACAAATATTTCATAACTATCAAAGAGAAAATTTTGTAACCATTTTCCAACATTTGTCATCACTTTCCCTATTCAACTGTTCGAGTAACTGACCGTACCGAACTTCAGTGGTTAGTGAAAATAAAATTTATTAAAATATCTTGCCTCTATAAATTTCTTATCTCTATAATTAAAATTATACATTGCATACTTGTAAAGATAAAGTCTTTACAAGTATGCAATGTATAATTTTATAGTTATCGGTTTGTTGTATGTCTGAAACATCCTAATAAATTATGAAAACGATTGTCTGCAAATTTTTATAGAAAACTTTAATGTGAAAAAGCGTGGGCTCCATTTACATTTACAACGACTGATTATGAAGCACCCCATGTTTTTCTTTTTTACATTAAAATATTTTTTTTTATCAATCACATTATTTTTAATTTCAACTAATTGAAAAAAATAAATTATACGGGGTTGTGAGATATCCTTTCGCTCTTGCCCAAAATCTTTATATTTAAATATTATTTTTTATTTTTTAAATTATATTGCCAAATATTAACTTATTAGTATAATAAAGACATAAAAATTTATTTACAGAAAATATTCAAATGATTATGAATGTGAACATGTAAAACAGCAATCGTCTCAATAAGGTACTTGTCTATATTTTAACGTTTTTACTTATTCTATTTATTACGTTTTTAACGTTATTACTTATTATATTTATTACTAAAATAGAATAAGTAATAACATTAAAAACGGTTAAAATAAATATATTGTACCTAGGACTTTTCATTACAAATTTATAACGACTTAAAAACTAACGAACTACGATTCGCGCGAAAACGCCCCATACAAAAAAACCACTGGATTATGACGTCACTGGCTAGTTATTTAGCATTCATTATAAGGGAGTTTAGTATTAAATATATTTAGTACCTCGTTAAATATTACGTTTAAGTTATATATTGCGTATTACAATTTTCTTATTTTTTTTGTGTGAAAATTAAATTCATAATAACTTTTTCTATTTAATGAACAGAACAATTGACAGTGTTTTCTATTTAGAAGTTTCGATTAATTGTTTGTTATATGCATTACTTTTTTCATCACAAGGTTTATTTAAATCTACTCTACAGTTTTAAAATATTTTTACAAAAATATCGTCTATTATATTTAGGCTCACTTTACTGGTGCTATTTTCCGAGTGAGTGACCGGATGAGTTGGTAGAGACCAAAACTGTCGGTCTCCCCACTACCGATGTGTTTCACTTTTAAAAGAAGTTTCACATTTAAAGTATCCGATATTTAAAAAAAGCTAACTTACTAACCGAAGCTTTTAACCGACCTAATCAGAAATAGGAGGAAACCTCTATGCTTACATTCGTTTGTGTTATTCATATATATTCGCTCAACACTTTTTACTGGGCAAATTGATCTTCAAGGTACACTCCGAAACTACTAAATGTGACAATTCAAGGTACACTCCGAAACTACTAAAGGTGACAATTCTAGGTACTCTCCCAAACTACTAAATGTGACAATTCAAGGTACTCTCTGAAACTATAAAGGTGGCAATGCAAGGTACACTCCGAAAATACTAAATATAACAAGTCAAGGTACACTCCGAAACTACTAAATGTGACAATTCAAGGTACACTCCGAAACTACTAAAGGTGACAATTCTAGGTACTCTCCCAAACTACTAAATGTGACAATTCAAGGTACTCTCTGAAACTATAAAGGTGACAATGCAAGGTACACTCCGAAAATACTAAATATAACAAGTCAAGGTACACTCCGAAACTACTAAATGTGACAATTCAAGGGGTACTCTCCGAAACTATTAAATGTGACAATTCTAGGTACTCTCCCAAACTACTAAATGTGACAATTCAAGGTACTCTCTGAAACTATAAAGGTGACAATGCAAGGTACACTCCGAAAATACTAAATATAACAAGTCAAGGTACACTCCGAAACTACTAAATGTGACAATTCAAGGTACTCTCCGAAACTATTAAATGTGACAATTCAAGGTACACTCCGAATCTGCTAAATATGACAATTCAAGGTACACTCCGAAACTACTAAATGTGACAATTAAAGGTAAACTCCGAAACTACAAATGTGACACTACTAAGTGTGTCACTGAAAGTTTTCAAATCTCATTTTGAAATTACTTAGTGAAAGTTTTCATACTTAGATAATGACGCAGTTCAGATAATCTATAAACACTGAATGTAACACATTTAATGTGGCACACTACAGTGTAACTCTACGGAGGACCCGAGGCATCTTTCAGCTATTCGGTTCCGGCCGACTGACTACTCAGAAGCCGACTCGCTATTGCGAAACGCCAGCCGTTGCCAACCAGACATAAAAGAATGAATTATTGTTATGATTATTATGTACCTTTCAACCAATTGTATTGTGGCTATGGAAAATCTAAACAAATCTATCCGCAATACGACTTTGTGCGAAGACGTTATGCAAGAGAAAATGGCAAAATGAGAGAGACGTTACCTAATTTGTCTCAGAGAGCAGTTCGGTAAAGTCAATAGACATATTATGGGTCTGACATAACCTGTAACCTACTATAACGGACTGCGTAATAAACGTCGCCGTGACAATGGCCGAGTGTAGCAATGACGGAGACAATGCAGTCCACTTAATGTCAGAAGTCGTGAGAAAACGTTAACGTGCGCACGCGGATAGGAGTAATCTAACGAGTCACACGCGCAGTCCCGGTTTAAAGCGCGAAAACCAGTTTTCTATACAACATTGTCACACAAAGCTCGACCAGTCCTGGCATTATCTTATGAATATTCTATTCATATTATATCTAAATATTCGCTTTACTATTTCATTCATTAATCGTATTATAATAATCATATGATCACTAATAGCAGCAATCTGAACGGAAATATTGAAGTGACTCTATTCCGTAAAAATTAATTCTATGGAATTATACCTCTATGACGTTTCCGAAATGTGCCGTTAGTTATCTGGTGATGACTAGATTAAATTTCTGGCACTGATCATTTAATTCGGCGTCATGTTTCATTCCCTGCAAACTTTTCGTGGTCATTTGGCGGACATCGTGAAAAACCAGTAGAAAAAACTTGATTTCCGATTTTAATGGGTTAAGCAAAAGAATTTCAAACAAAGTTTCGCAGTTCACTTGCTATATTCCCCATTATTGTGAAGTTAGAATTCGGAATAATCGATTGAAATCAACAGAAGACCAAAATACAAATGACTAAGAGCGTGTTAAAGAAGATATCACACTCTTCTCTTCCACTCTTGGGCTTTCTAAATTTCCACACGGCAAGTCAAAAAATGTTTTGCTATTGAATATATTTAGCGTTAACTGTGTAGAAATTCATTTTAATTTAATTTTTTTTTTCAAATCTTTACAAACTGCCCACCTGAAGATGTTGTAATACAACGAAACCTAGGTCGCGGTAAAGAACTTAATAAAGTAAAAATAATACTACATCACGTAGTTTCATTTAGTTGTGAAAAATTAAATTTAAATGTTTTGCTATTAAATTATTACTTTATAAATGGAAATAATTCTGTATCGTGTACGTTTAAACCTATGTTTACTGAAAACATTCTCGTTCTCAGTACCTGACTACTTCTTGTCTTAACGACACCCCACTCGGAAATTAATTATATAGAACTACTCTTTTCCACACTATTGTGCTGTGCAATCACTTAACCGACATATGATCAGATTATTTTACATTTACGATTATTTAAAAAACCGGTCAAGTGCGAGTCGAACTCGCTCACAAAGTGTTCCGTAGCAATATTAAGCTTATAAGTTTGTATTTCTCAGACACTGTGAAAAACAAAATTATTGCTGTGGTAGGTACCGAAAATATGTCATATCTCAAAAATTACACAACATATTTTCAAACCAATTTTCGTTGGAAGTTTATTTACCTTAATTTTTTCACAATTTTACACATTTTAGTTGAAAGGTCAGAGGGGGTACACACCTTTTAAGGTTTTAGAAGCGCATATCTCACCGTCTATTCACTTAAATTAAAAAATGTTATTTTGAAATTTCTATATCATTTTTAAGACCTATCTAACGAAATCCCACATGCTTTTGTTAACTGGATTTTTTTTCATTCCTCAATTACATGTATGGAGTGCCAGCCCTAATATTATTTTTTTTCATAATTTCACTATTTCATTGTATAGCGGTCTATAGAAAACACCTATCATCCAAATGTTATCTATACAGTGTCAATAGTCTCTGAGTAAAATGGTTGTGATAGATAGAGAGACAGACGAACAGGGCGAAATGATAAAAGTCCCGTTTCTTCGTTCCGTATGCTATTGAAATTCCGTATACTATTGCTTATTACGTAAATGTGGCTCACTAGATAATGAATAAAAAGTTCACAATTAAATGAAACTACGTGATGTAGTATTATTTCTACTTTCTTTAATTTCTTTACCACTACCTAGGTTTCGTTGTATTACAACATCTTCAGGTGGGCTATTAGTAAAGATGGTCGTGGTAAAGAAATTAAAGAAAGTAGAAATAATACTACATCACGTAGTTTCATTTAATTATGAATAATGAATTTCTACAAAATTAACGCCAAATATATTCAATAATTGAATAAAAAGTTGTTAAGGTTGTATCAGAACACGCATAAAGTTTCTAGAAATGTTAAAACAATTTAACGGAAACACATGCAATTGGAAGTGCTTATTAAATTCTAGTAATTAGAATACATTTCTCAAACCTGCGGCTGAAAAATTATCTGGGTATAGCACGTTACAACAAACAATACGATAATGAACATAGACTAGAATGCAAGAACATTAGAAACATCCCTCGATTCATAAAAATCATCACGTGAATATAAACTTGAAATTAAACATTTTATTTTTCTATAAATATGACGCTCCTGAAAATAAAGCCAAGAAAACTACACGTTATTTAAATAAAAAAATATTCAACCGCTAATATAAACAAAAAAAAATATTAAAATGGGATGAGTGACAAAACCATCACCCCCATCTTTTTATGTATGAGAGGGTACGTTAAAAAAATTTTATTTTGCTACATATTAATCCAAAATGTCCATAGAAAGCATCTGTTTCTTAAATTTCATGTACACAAATTTTAATGTGAAGAAAAGGACAGAGAGCCAAGAAAGGAAACGTTTCCTCGTTTCACGATGGAACCATAACAAAACTGAATCACAACGACCAATGTGAATAGAGAAGTTTTAAAACTAATGGCGCATTACATGAATAATATATAAACGTAGGGTTGATTAAGTATTCCTATCATCAAACTAACTCCCTTCCCCAAACAACCCTTGCACATACGCCTCTACCATTATCGAGGAACCGATTTTAAGGTAGGAATATATACGTAAAATCCCTTTACACGCGATAAAGATCAGATAGTTGGCTGAATCGATTCGAAAGCGTCAGCGTCGACGTGCTTTATCGTGAAGACGTAGGTGTAAAATATTCGCGTAGGCAAAATCTTATCAATACGACCGTTTACACAAACCCTATGACGAAAGCTTACTTGAAGGTATAAGTTTGTCGAATTAATTTATTCTTTACCAAAGATCATATTAGCTAATATCAACCTGCGACGTTGTTTGCACGGAATACTTCATTTATCTTGCTCTTGATGATAGTGCGACATGTTATATATATATATATATATATATATATATATATATATATATATATATATATATATATATGTATATGGTTTATCACGTTGTAATCTTTAATGCGCCGAGACTTTTTGGAGTTTACTCCCAAAGAATCGATTTTCATACATAGTGCCCGGTATGAAGTTTTATGATGAGTAAAATCAGAAGTTCAAAGCGTTAAAAAAAGTGTAAACGTTAGGTCGCTTCCCTGCGCAACATTTCTGCGCATTTTAGAGTGAGATACCAATGTGTTTATTTGGCATTTTCTTATGGCGTAATCGCAATAGCGGAGTTTGACACACATAGGCTCGTATTAATAGACAAAGCATATCGAATCCACACAGATCATGTACTAAAGTTGCAAGTGTCGTTTCTTTTTGGCTGAAATTATTACTTTTAATAACAAAGTAGTAAAATGAATACAAGAAAAAGAAACTAGACGGAAACAGAGAATAGGCTAATGTTGCAGACATTGGTCCTTTACAAAGATGTAATTAAAAATAAACACACCGATGGAACAAGCGTGAAGATGAAAAAAAACGCTTTGGACGCTATTGCCGAGCAATGTAAAGCTAGTGATATTATTAATGAAAGGGTGAGTACAGTCAAACGTACACATTTATAGTGAAAATAGAATACAGAATTAATTTGTTTGCACGAATGTAATGTTGTATTATGTACAATGGTTACCTATTTTATACATTCCAAGACGTACTCGAGAAGTAAACCTCCAGTGGCGTGTAGGAGCTGACACGCACAATTGTTTTCTTTACTTTTCAATTTTCAATCGTCATATTAAGATATTTTCGTAATAATTCCATAAAAATTTTCTTTGTAGGGATCCAAGTAAAAACAAACATAGATAAAGATACAAAAATTGCATAATCTGAATATCACATTTTCATTTAATTCCGCCCAGTAATTCTTACGTAGCGCACGCTAAAACTGAGGAAAATTAAAATAAGTCGATATCTTCTCTATAAATAATACATAGCCCCCCAAAGATAATATCTTTAATATGAAGGCTTTTATAGCTCTACCCTTTTATTACACGTATAGAATATATATTTATTTAATCTGATAAAAATAAAAAGTCGCTTTAAAATATAAAAAGGCATTTAACTACAGCCATAACAAACAATATGACAACGGATATAGGCTTGAATGCACGAATATTAAAAATATCCCTCGAGTCATAAAAGCGTTGAAAAACGAACTTCCAAACGAGAAATTTAACATTTGATTATTCCGTACAGATAACGCACCTGAAAATATGCGTCAAGCCGGGAAAATCAAAGAATAAATATTCAACCGCTTGTATGGATAAAAAAATACTAAGTGAATACGACACGTACGTCGTTATGATATTTATTTATTTACATTGAAATATAAAAAAAACTACTTTCTTTACTTTCCGATAAAAAAAACAGAACTAATTTTTACATTGAAATTAAAGTTTATTTAATTTTTTTTCCAAAATTATTTTTTTATATAGTAATGCTTCGATTTTCATACATAATGCTCGGTATGAAGTTTTATGAGGAGTAAAATCAGAAGTTCAGAGCGTTAAAAAAAGTGTAAACGTTAGGTCGCTTCCCTGCGCAACATTTCTACGCATTTTAGAGTGAGATATTTGGTATTTTCTTATAACGTAATCGCAATAAAAAAAACAGAACTAATTTTTACATTGAAATTAAAGTTTATTTAATTTTTTTTCCAAAATTATTTTTTTATATAGTAATGCTTCATACGCAAAGATACATTGTAGAGGTGCACTATAAACAAAAAAGAATTTTAATGGTAACTAATAGCTAAAAGTGACGTAGAGCATACTATAAAAATAGAGTCGTCTTTTTAATTATCTCGTTTGGTCGAATAATTAGATGCATATCTGCAAAAAGCGACTAGAAAAAGCTCTAAAGAAAAGCACTACTGAAAACCATTATTAGAAACGCCACAAAATCGTAATGACTGAGCTGTTTAAATGAAAGTAAAATATGGTAGTTATCCTTCATATAATATTTATTACTGTGAATAAATTATTATTTTACATAATGCAATTAGGCTTACAAACGCAATGATACTTTAATCTACTTTAAGTACATTACTTATAAAAGAATAAATAAAAAATAAATACTTGGAACCACTTTCAGCGAAAAGATAGTGAGTATATCAGAAATATTATAAATCTGATGTGAAATAGGCGCAAATCAAAAAATTATATAACTATCTCAACAAATTTGAGATCATTTGGACAAAATAAAGAGAATGACCGTCCAAGACCAGCCAAAATATAAATAAATACAAAATAGCTGCAGAAAAATTGGGAAAATATGGGAGAAAGTAATACATACGAAAATATTTAAATTTGCGTTAAATCCGTAATTGTCTAAAGTGTATTTCCCAAATAAATAATTGATATCACTTATAGACAAACAAACAGGTATATAAGTTTTAATAAACACAAAAGTCGAATAACATTTTTCTTTAATATAAAATTCCTTTTAAAATTACGTAACTGAGATACTTCCCAAACGAGAACCGAACTTAAGCATCTATAAAAAATATGCCATCATTATAAAAGAAACAAAAGTTTTAAGGAGAGCGAAGCACTCATTAACGTTTAAATAATGAGACGAACAACTACAACTATAATTGTCAAGTACAAATAAAAACTCGCCATCAAAACCAACTTTACTTGCCCTAGCCTGCGGCGCTAATCAAAAAACTCTACTTTGAAATAAACTAACAAGACAACATTGCAAGGAACATATATGAACGAATACTTGAAAGGAAATTCATATACTAGAAAGCTAGACGGAACATACCGAGTCACGGCAGAAATATAAAATACAACGAGTAAAATTGTACACTGGAAACGCTTTGCCGATGAAACCATTCGCAAGCATTCGGCTTCGCATAAAACATATTTTTCAGGTCTAATTTTAACATCATACCTTTTATATATTTTTGTGCGCTTCTTCACAAATTACTTTCTGCTTTAAAATTTTCACATTAACTAATTTGTTACGGCATTAATTCTAACGTTTGATAACATTCATAACCTTAATTAACTTTTCACTGAACTTTAAAGCCAGAGCTTTTTGAGAATAATTAATGAAAAGGCTCGATTTTTAAATTATGTACTTTAATCCAGTACTCTATTATAAAGTAGAGTATGAAAGCTGAAAAGACGAGCTGAAAGTTCCATTTTCTCGTTTAAATACTTTACATTAATTGATATAGGCTTACATTTAAGTTTGACATTTTCATTCCACTCGCTTATGTCGCTTAAAAAAATTGCTCAATTAAATTAAAATAGATTCGAGAACATGGCGTAAATAAATGATACTTGGTGATTCTATTTATAATCAAATTCAATTAATCAGGCATACTCTAAGCGCTTTTTACGAAACACCCCCTTTCAGGATAGCGTAAGTAGCGTGATACTGCTTACGCTATCCTGAAAGGGGATAGCGTGAAATAATGGAAAAACAATTTCCATAAAACCACTGACGACGTTTCACGTGAGTGTGCGAGTTTACTTGCATATGGTATAAACTTATTAAGAAATTGCCAATTTTTTTTAATTTATTTAAAAAATATTTATCACAAACTTGCAGAAATGCTAATTAAACATACTTTTTTTATTTTTTTATTTATATACAACTACAGAAACGTCACAGCTCTACACCTTCACGTTTCAATAACAATAGTAGAACTAACAACAATTAATTTAATGACACTATACACATTTCGAAAAACTTATTTTCACTCGTCACAAACAAATTTAGTATGATTACTTTACGAAGCAGGCAAATTGAGAAATTTGAAAATAATTCAGGTAATTATCAATATAATTCAGTTAATTATGACTACGCAAGCGCAGGACGAAAAAATAGTTTTTTAACAAGACAGGGCTTGACATCTTTCCATTTAAGCGAAAATAGACTTCGTAAGGGAAATTTTTCTTCTGACAATATACCCAAGAACGCCATAATTTGATAATGTTCAAAAGTATGAAAATTTTCGTCTCGTAGAAATATAAATCAACCTTTATAACAAAATGATCTAAGTTCATAAAAATCGAAACGTCCAAACGGCATTTCCATCGTCTCCATACAACGAACCCGATCCACCACTTTCGATCCACCCACGTTGACTTGTAAATATATTGAAACGATAATTGCGTAATAAATTCTTTGTCGATTTCCTGGTAACCGATGTCAATATTTTCCTAGAAAATTTATTACTTACTTCGTTTTGCAATCGAAGTTTTACTAAACTCATTAAAATATGACCACTTTAATCTAGCTACGATGTAGATAAAACGAAATACTCGTATCTCACCGAACCGAATGAATTCACTCTGTATACACGTTTTACGTATAAGGAACTCCGAATAACTTTTAAAACTGTATAACTTGAACCTCTTTGCCCATCGTTAAGATTGAACATCGGATGTTTTTATATGACCACTTAAAAAACTTGATAATTAAAATATGACCACTTTAATCTAGCTACGACGTATATATAACGAAATACTCTTATCTCGGCGAACAGAATGAAGTCACTGTGTACACGTTTTACGCATAAGGAACTCAGAATAACTTAAAACTGTATAACTTTCACCCATCGTTAAGACTGAACATCCGATCCCTTTTTACTCTCTAACGATATGCAACATAGCAGCGGCAATCACTTTAAATATGACCACTTAAAAAACTTGATAATTAAAATATGACCACGTTAATCTAGCTACGAAGTAGATATAACGAAATACTCGTATCTCGCCGAATAGAATGAAGTCACTGTTTATACGTTTTACGCATAAGGAACTCAGAGTAACTTAAACTGTATAACTTTCAGCCATCGTTAAGATTGAACATCCGATCCCTTTTTACTGTCCTACATAAACAACATCGCAGCGGCGATCACTTGAGAAATTAATTATATTGAAAATACTAAAAATTGATACTGACCATTTCGTGTAATCACGAGTTTTCATGATGTCATTACATAAAAGAACAGTTTCACTTATGAAAAAGAAAATAAGCTTTTACTAAAATTTATTACAACATACTTTCTTTTACAATCAAAGTTTTAATAGACTAAAAATATGGTAACTTAGATCTAGGTACGATACAGAGACAACGCAATACTCGCATACCGTCGAACTAAATGAAATCATTGAGAACAAATTTCGACTATCGGGCTCCGAACAACTTGTAAAACTGTGCGACTTGAAAATCCTAACTACTTCGCCGTCGTTAAGTTTGAACGTCTATCGTTACTGCCTAACGATTGGCGAAATCGCGGAGGCGACTACTTGAAAAACCACTTTTCTTGATCACTTTCAGCTTTCAACACGAATTTTCCTGATCTTTTTACGTAAAATAAACAGTATTTATTGTGAAAAAGAAAATAATTTTTTCCTTAACTAACTAGCAACGCTTAAATTTAATTTATACAACTTGATGTCGGAGAATATTTATATAGAGATTATTTAAATTTAAAATGTCTTACTAACAGCTCCGCCAAATTTTAACGCAAACTCAAGATTGACCTAAACGGATGTGATATCGGAACTTTGTATTAAGCAAACGTGTTGTCTCTTAGTTGTATACATAATCAGATGTTTGAAAAAGAAACAAAGAAATATTGTAATTAATTTCTTTATGACATCACGTGAACTATGTTTTTATTACAAATAGAATGTTTAATGCTAATAACCTATGGCATTAAATTCTTTCGTACTTATCAGTAAACTTGCGGCACGGCTAGTATTTGTTTTCAATTAATTTTTTTTTACTAAAATAATTATAAATGAATAAAGCACATGTACTATTTATCTAAATAACTTTATCTTGATCTTTACTTATTTGATTAATCTAATGATCTTATGATCTTTACTTTTGGAAAAATTCTTTAACTTTTCAATAGCTTCTAGTTTTCTCTAATGATCTTTAGTTTTTACCCGACTGCCAAAATCATAGGCTATATTTTAGAGACAAAAACATTTTAGCAGATTCCAATAAAAACAGAATTGAAAAACAAATTCGCATGTTTTATGGAAAAGGATGTCATTCGACTGGTTTTTAAAAATAATTATGAGATTATTTCAATTATTTATTTATAAACTAGAAGAAATAGCAAAGTTTGGCACAAATAATAAAAATACAAAGTTCTACATGTGTGTACCCGGTTTCGAACTATATGTTTGAAAATAAGCTACCAAAAAGGGTAAAAGGAAATGAAGCTATATAAAATTAAAATCCGACTGCGTCAAAAAAAATTGATAAGTAGAAAAACAAAATAGGTGATCATAATTTCACTGAAAGATAATCGACGCTGAATTGAAACCATAGGTGGTATTTAGTTTTGACATATGTTCTACGGGAAAAAACAGTAGCATCTCAAAACTGAACGCCGAAAACGGCTTCACAATTAATTTATGATTATCTTTTAATGAAATTATGATCACCTAATTCGTTTTTCAACATTCCACTTTTCTTCGACGCAGCCGGGTTTTAGTTTTTTATAGCTTCGTTTTTATATATTTTATGACGGACGTTATAATGAACGATAAGGTATTCCCACATTGAATTTTTCAATGAACACTTCTATTTTAATATTATTGATATTTTAACTGAAAAAATACGCATATTATCCGACCAGTATTTTAGAAGTTCGAGTTACAGCTAATATGATTGCAGGTTATCCATTGTAAAGGTAACACAGGATCTACCATATATAACATTTTCGAAAAAATATCCATAGATTACAAACATGTAACATGTTACGTTTAAAAAAATAACAATAATCGTTCTTCAATTAAGTTATCTGTTATATTACTTTTGTATTGCACACCTCTAAGTGTATATTTTAATACCGACCAGCACGACTGCCTCAAGTATTTACGATAGGAGTAATTAAAAATGGGAAAATTTTACATATATCCTTTTTCTAACACAGCTTTTTTTAAATATATTTTACATATATCCTTTTTTTAACACAGCTTTTCTTAATACCGACCAGCACGACTGCCTCGAGTATATACGATAGGAGTAATTAAAAATGGGATAATTTTACATATATCCTTTTTTTAACACAGCTTTTTTTAAATATATTTTACATATATCCTTTTTTTAACACAGTTTTTTTTAAATATATTTTACATATATCCTTTTTTTAACACAGCTTTTTTTAATACCGACCAGCACGACTGCCTCGCGTATATACGATAGGAGTAATTAAAAATGGGATAATTTTACATATATCCTTTTTTTAACACAGCTTTTTTTTGAAAGAACATGCCTCCTCTAAAAATATTTTTTTTCTCTTATAATCTAAATTTGTAAGTTTAGTCCGTTGCAACCTTTAGCGTGTCTTCATAGATACAGACCTATGAAGACACGCTAAAGCTCTAAATTCTTTTATTAACAATTTCTGGCAAAACTCCATTTTTCGCGTTCGACCACCATTTTCGTATCTTCTTGCACTTTCTCTCTGGTCTCTGATATTTTTAACTTTTAGACTTTTCGATTTTTTTTAACTTTCGTTTTTTACTTTTTTATTATGTTTAGAACCAAAGGCAAAGCTATAAATTATGTCTTTCAATTATTTTTTCTTTTAATTAAATATGCTAAAAAAGTATTCAATATTAACATAATTCTAATAAAAGAAAAAAAAACAGTGTGTGCACTTTTGGTTTTATCAACGATTTTTGAACCCATCTCTTCCTGACTTAGACTGGGGTTACTTGCTGAACAATATTCAACGAAAATATTCCATATTTTTAGAATTTATATCGCCGAAGTTAAAAATCGTAAAGCAATAATTAAAATATGTGATTAAACAGATTGTACAGTCGAATTCACAAAATAAATGGGTGGTCAACTCTCCACTTTTTATATTTTGTATAAAGTAGCATTACCTACACATAAAATTCTATATGTTATGTCTTACATATTTCATATGTTATGTTCTACTACAAAAAAATAAACCTTTTAAAGTATTAATTTCTAATATTTTAATAATCACCAATAATATATTTCAAACAGCAACCTATAAAATATATCTTCTAATAACAACATTTTCTGAAAAACTCAGAAACTAAATTACATGCAATAAGTCATCCCTCTTCATTGAGGTTAGCTGGACGATAAGGTCGCTACCAAGACAGATTGGGGCGACAGTGCAATTAGCCGAGTACTCTTGCATTAGCGGAGCCAGGCTGGAGCTGTGTAATTTGTAATGGCAGTGAAACTCGATTAAGAAACGACGTGAAAGAGACGACGTCTGAAAAATACTAGCGAGCGAGGTAACTTGATTAAACAATAATTCCAGTTAGAACGTCCCTTCATTCCGTAACTTGATTAATCATATTCAACGTTCGCTCTACCTGACATCTATTACTAAAATAAATACTTTGATGTTATATGATGGACATTATTTCGGTGAACCAGGTGCAATGCGTCACTATTATTTTAAAATATAATAACATACGCGTATTAAATTAAACCACTCTCAATAAACCCTTCATTCCGTAACTTGATTAATCATATTCAACGTTCACTCTACCTGACACCTATTACTAAAATAAATACTTTGCTGTTATATGATGGACAGTATTTCGGTGAACCAGGTGCAATGCGTCACTATTATTTTAAAATATAATAACATACGCGTATTAAATTAAACCACTCTCAAATAAACCACTCTCAATAAACCCTTCATTCCGTAACTTGATTAATCATATTCAACCTTCACTCTGCCTGACACCTATTGCTAAAATAAATACTTTGATGTTATATGATGGACAGTATTTCGGTGAACCAGGTGCAATGCGTCACTATTATTTTAAAATATAATAACATACGCGTATTAAATTAAACCACTCTCAAATAAAATATTAAACACTAACTGTGACACCTGAAATATTACACTGATTATATACAAGTACCGGGTGACCGAGCGTCGCTCGGTGTACTTTGGGTTCCCCATAGGAACGATAAATTTCTTGTTTCATAGTATTAGATTTAGTATTGAACTTTCTTCCCCTTCCCCTTTGCCTTTGCCTTCAAGTTCGCCTTCGCGTTCTCCTTCGTATTCGCCTTTGCGTTCCCCTTCCCCTTTTTCCATTTCCACAATAATTAACCGATACGGCTCATCTTCGAAATTAATGAATATAATCACCCACGCAATAAATATAACAAATTTGATCGAAATCGTTAGCCGTTTTCTAGAAACCATTTACATATATATATATATATATATATATATATATATATATATATATATATATATATATATATATATATATATATATATATATATATATATATATATATATATATATATATATATATATATATATATATATATATATATATATATATATATATATATATATATATATATATATATATATATATATATATATATATATATATATATATATATATATATATATATATATATATATATATATATATATATATATATATATATATATATATATATATATATATATATATATATATATATATATATATATATATATATATATATATATATATATATATATATATATATATATATATATATATATATATATATATATATATATATATATATATATATATATATATATATATATATATATATATATATATATATATATATATATATATATATATATATATACACATATACATATACATATACATATATATATATATATATATATATATATATATATATATATATATATAAGAATTGCTTGTTTAATAGTATAGGATAACATGCGCGTATTACATTAATGTAAACCGTGGCGCAAGCCAAGATTTGAACCGTGAATTCAGTATAGCGCCGTAGATCGATAAATATTGCCTAAAATATTTTATACTTAAAAATAGTTTTATTTTGGAAAAATACGCTCACCAATGCATATAAAAACTTTCGAAAATCACTACAACTGCTCGTCGCTCTAGGGTATGATTTTCGCTTTGGGTCCGAGAGGTACCGGATTCAAATTCCGGACGAACCCGAATATATTTATATAAAAATGTTTAACGTTTAACGTTTTAAGACAGTTTATTGCAATACCCCGCTATAAAAGCGGTGGTCAAAGTAAGCCGGAAATAGCCAACAATACAAGAAAACTGGCCGAATGGGATATTAGAAAAATAACATACGCTTATTATATTAAATTATACGTAAATAAAATACTACTCATAAATAGAACGTAATTCGTGAAAGGATGCACTCCATGTTAGACAGTGAACTCGTTTAGCCGGTGCCGAAGAAAGCCGAATTTGCCCGATTGAGCGTCACCGACCGAGCGAACACTCAGCTTCGTTCACTCTTTAGAATAAGTTTTCACTTCACAGTGTAGTGCGAAGGTGCGAAGAAAGAAGTTTCACTTCAATAAGGCAGGGGCAACAATTCATATGTATTGTAGGATATTTGAATCACCAGTTCCTCATAAAGCGACGTCATTTTTTGATAATAAGTTGTATCACGTAATTATCAATAGGCAATCGCTAATATAATTTGGGTACGCCGCTATCGAATCACATATACTTAAAAAAATTTCATTTTTATTTACAGCAACGTTTGCATATATTTCGGAAAATGATGCAATTGTACGGTGGAAAATTTCAGATTAATAATTTCAATAATGGAGCCATGTTTAATACTATGTAAATGTAATGAATCACTATTGATTTAATAATACTAATGTCAAACATACCTGCTTAAATAAAATAAAAATTAAATTTCTTGCCATCCTTTAAAACAATGAGCGTAAAAAATATTTACATTAAATATTTACATTAAATTTTCGACTAATAAAAATATTCATATCGAGTGTGTCAATTTTCGACTAATAAAAATATTCACATCAAGCGTGTAAATTTTCGACTAATAAAAATATTCACATCAATCGTGTCAATTTTCGACTAATAAAAATATTCACATCAACTGTGTCAATTTTCGACTAATAAAAATATTCAATTCAAGTGTGACAATTTTCGATTAATAAAATTATTGACATCAAGTGTGTAAATTTTCGACTAATAACAATATTTACATCAAGTGTGTGAATATTCGACTAATAAAAATATTCATATCAAGTGTGTCAATTTTCGACTAATAAAAATATTTACATCAAGCGTGTCAATTTTCGACTAATAAAAATACTCACATCAAGTGTGTCAATTTTCGACTAATAAAAATATTCACATCAAGTATGTGAATTTTCGACTAATAAAAATATTCAATTCAAGTGTGTCAATTTTCGATTAATAAAATTATTCACATCAAGTGTGTAAATTTTCGACTAATAACAATATTTACATCAAGTGTGTGAATTTTCGACTAATAAAAATACTCACATCAAGTGTGTAAATTTTCGACTAATAAAAATATTCACATCAAGTGTGTCAATTTTCGACTTAATAATTTTATTGCAGGTAAATTTCAACCACGTCACAGACAATAACTTTTCGTTACTTGTACTAACAATTATACGCTAATTTTAGTTTGTTACAAAATATAATCTATGGCGCACAAAACAAATTAAAAACTAAAGCCATTTTAATAAAACTAACGCTCTTTCACTTTTAGGGTAAACAATTTTATAATTTGTGCTACTTATTTCTAAGACACGTTATTTAAAACTTTGGCTTCGGGCGTTTAGGTGTAATTTCGGTTTTAGTTTTTAGTTATCATATTATACTCGTGAGTTCAATTAAATTAAAAACTGTCCAGTTTACTTAACACGTAAGATAATCTGGAGAATTTTCCCCAAACGGTAGCGGGCAACCATTCAAAATGCCACACTGATCGCCCCATAAAAATTAACACTATAAATGAGAAAAAACATTTTTTGTCAGTAAAACATGTCGACTTCCTTGCAATAAAATTCCATGCAAGTATTTAGTTATTTCATTCACCTGTATTTGTTACTTTTCATATAAATATACGAGTTCTCCGATGTACTCGTATATCCTCATGTCCTATTGAAATCGAGATGTTTTACAAAAATATTCAATGTACATACTCAGTTTTTTTTTCAATTTTATTATACGCATAGATAAGCGAACTAATGATTTTCTTTTAAGTATACTTTTTAATTCCTGTTCAGTTAGTATTACAATATTATTCCATAAATGATATATTTTATTAATATTAAATAAATTATATTACACGTGTTGCAGTGCCGTGTACGTGGCGCGTTAATTATTTCCCGCAGCTTCTGTCACGAATAACTTCTTTATTACTACTTCCGGTTTGCAACGCGCAATTGCACCTGGTCGATCCCGGAGCGCACTGCGGGGGGTGTCTCTACTCATTCATGCCAGTTTGTAAAGGGCGTTCCGCGGTGTGCACTCGCAAATTAACGCTCTCCCACGCAAACGGCATCACTAATGCCTTCAGAGTTAACGCAGACATTGTCTATTATTGCACACACCGCATTACGTGAATCGTGATTTATACAAAGCGCTCTATTATTTACACAGCAGCGCAACGGAGCCGAAATGCTTTCTCATAGCTAGATTTATTTATTATATAATAAAGAGGAGATTTTATTGCACGTAATCGAATCATTTTAAAATGGCTACAGATATGTACTAATTATCGCAATTAAATGAAACTACTTGATGTAGTATTATTTCTACTTTCTTTTTCTAGTTCTTTACCACGACCTAGGTTTCGTTGTGTTTCAATATCTTCAGGTGATCTATTAGCAAAAATCTCCAATCAATCTTTGCTAATAGCCCACCTACAGATATTGTAATACAACGAAACCTAAGTCGTGGTAAAGAAGTTTCATTTAATTGTCAATAATGAATTTCTACAAAACTAACGCCAAATATATTCAATATTATTTATCGATAAAAAGCTTGCAGGATGAAATATTTGAAACTCTTTTCGAGAGTTTCAAATATTTTCCTAAATTTCGATTAAAAGAAAAGGTCAAAAGGGAAAAACGAGTAAAAGAAAAGGCCACATCTTTTATGGGAAAATTTTCTAGTTAAATTAGGTACCAAAAATTATATAAAAAAAAATTATTATTAAATATATATAAAAAGTTTTAGTCGGTGTAGAATTGATATCGTAAAGTAAATTCTAGTTTATTGCTAACAATTTTTCAAAAAACACTTGGTAACTATAGTGTTTGTTTATTGTAAACATTAATATATATTTGCCGGGTTCACGGAAAGATGAGAAAGTTTTTAATCCTAACAATTCTGTCATTCATATAAGCTTTATTATTGGTTAAAGCAATATATACGTAATAAAAGATGTTCGGATAGTCTATTTCACCTACTTACTTCAATTATACCCTCACTACCTCAAACTCCTTTTAGTAAAACTTGTTAACACTTAGCGTACATAACACTGCTCCGTAACGATCAAAGTTTCTGACCTAATGAGTCAAAGTTTCTGACCTGACCTAATTTTTTTTTTAATTCGCACATTTTAAGTTATGTGATGGACAATAGGGAAGTTTTTCATCATGTTATACAACGGTAAGTAGGACTATGACTTTTCCAACTTCATTGAACATTACGACAATATATCAAGCAGCATAACACCTGAAAGAGAGTCGTTAAAGTACAAAAAATCCTGTAAGCCAAAGCAAATTGTCGGCCAGTAAGTACTCGCCGAAAGAAATGTTCGATATATCCTTCCGAATTCTACACAGTCGAAATCGTGCGCAAACAAACGGTTAGTTTTGTTTTAAATATACATTTATGTCATATCACGTGTGACATGTTACATCACACAATCAAACGAACACAGAAAATCTCATTAAACTTTATTTGCGAATAGAGATTATGTTTTTCCACAATTTCGCAAATACATGTAACTTTGCCATTGTGACAATGGCGTAAAATATTTATTCTTTTAGAATAATCAGTATTGTACATCAATGTGCTACAGCATGTTCGTAAAGAGTTAAAATAATATTGAGAGGTGTTTTATGTGAAACATCTAATACCGCATTCGGATGGGAGTTAAAACATTATTATGGCTCTTTCCAACTTAATTCGGCCGGCTTCGCATCTTCTCTGCTAACAGTATTATAAAATTATAAATATATTTTCAATAGATTGTTAGAAAATATTTATGTGATAAATTATTTCACAAAACTAAAATAATAAAATTCAATTCAATATTTTATTATTAACAACTAACTAAATATTTTTTCGTTTTTCAATCTGTTCAAATAAAAATATATCAATATAAAAAAATTTAGATGTTTCACATCTGCCAGTCGTCCCATGGTGGTTCACAATTTTTTTTTTAATTTGGTTAAATTTCAAAACTTATAATTGGACTTACACAAACAAATATTTTTTCACTGTAATCATAATCGAACAAATATTCTATCAACAAGTACTCCATCTGTATATTTTCACACCATGATAGAATAAGTAACGACGTAGAAAACTGCTCGCTTCACGTATCCTTATTCGTCGCACTTACTCCTCAATTTATATGCCTCCATACTTTATGGTTTTTTTGTCAATAATTTCCAGCCGAAGTAACATCTGATGGCGTAAACGATGAAGCGTCATATCATTCGGACCTGACACTATTAATTTATATTTACAGCATGCGTCCACATCATCCGCCTTTTATTAAGTATTTTCACATTATAAAGTATACATTGGAACTGATAATAGGTTTAATACTGACAAACGTTTCAATAGAAAATAATCCTTCGTCTATTCACCACAGATACTTTCATATTGTATTATCTACTAATATTTTGAATTAAGTAATATATCGCTAAACCAATGGCAAATACATTACACAATTAACCTGATATATAATTCAGTATATATATAAATTCCAAACCAAGGAAAATACCACGGAATTTCTTTCCAAACTAGTAACGAAGCTAATTAGTTTCGCCTACCTCGTGGCAAATTTTATGTGCTTCAGCACATTTTGTTCGTTTCGTATCGATTTCTGCTAATTAATTCCATTCTTTATGGCATTCTTGGTTTGATTTTGTTACAATTGCGTAATTACAGCCAAGGTAATGATAATTTTGTATTTGTTAAAGTCATGTTAAGTGAATATTAAAATAATATTTAACATTTCTCATTATTATTAATCTAATGCATACGGACTAGATTTTTCAGCGACATCAGCTTGAAGAGGATTAATAAACACCAGGTAGCAAAAGGTATTTAACAATTAATTTAAAAAACGTAGACAAATTTAATAACCGCGATAATAAAACAAAGTCGGTAGAACGTCAATAGCAAGTGGAAGGAACAAATCCACAGTCAACCATACCCAATTGTTACTAAAGCATATAAACTTATAACAGAGGTTAGGTTCGGGCGTTGAAGATTTTCCGATACTACCTTAAGCTCATGCTAATTTGACAGGTAACAGGGGTCCGAGGCAATTTTCATTTGAAATGTGACTTCTGACGCTATATTTTTTGCCTTTTTATGTCACGGCTAAGTTCGATCGCGGAATCGGATAAGACGTACTCGTGACATATATTAGCTAAATGTAAATTATTAAAAGTCTACTTCAATGAGGCGAAATTAAGATTACAGGAAAAAATATAGAATACAGAGTTTTTAATGACAATTTATTACAAGGTAAGTCAATAATAACTTTGCGCCAATTTACAATTTTAAATAAAAGCACTTCCATTTAATTGCATTAACCATTTCAAGAGATATAGACAAGTGCGGACCCCACTTCAAGGGAATTCCGAGATTATTGCCGGTTTTTTAACACACACACATAAAAAATTTCCTTCTTGGGCGGGATTCCAATTCTTCCTTTTTATTGGTTAAAATTTCCTCTCAATTAACATTGGAGAAGAAATTTTAATTAAAATCACTTTCGTTTACTTGCATTAACCATTTCAAGAGATATAGATAAGTGCAGAAACCAGCTTCAAGGTAGTTCTAAGATGTACATTGCCAGTTTTTTTAACACATACATAATTTATCACATAAGAAATTTCCTTCTTGGGCGAGATTCCAATTCTTCGTTTTATTGGTTACAATTCCTTCTCAATTAATACTAGAGAAGAAATTTAATTAAAAACACTTCCATTTAATTGTATTAACCATTTCAAGAGGTACAGGCACATGCGGAAACCCACTACAAGAATTACAGAGATGCACATTGCCAATTTTTTAACATACATAAGAAATTTCCTTCTTAGGCGAGATTCCAATCCTTCTTTTTTACTGATAACAATTTCTTTTCAATTAATATTAGAGAAGAAATGTTAATCAAAATCACTTCTATTTCCTTGCATTAACCATTCAAAAAATATAGACAAGCGCGGGACTCCACTTTACGAGAGTTCTGCGATGCACATTGCCGGTTTTTTAACACACACACACGTAATTTTAACACATGAGAAACTTTCTTCTTGGGCGGGATTACAACCTACGTTTACATAAGTACATGCCACATTCTAAATTTCTTTTCAAGATTTGTTCATACAAATAGGTTCTTCAACGCACCTTTAAGGAAACTACATTGTAAAACCACAAATATTCAGTATAATATAACGAAATAAATCACATATTATTTCTAGATTGTTATACGAAAAAAACATTAAAACTCAATTCCATCATCTTTTAAACCGTACCAATTATGCTCACCATAACATTGAAATAAAATAAACTACCCTAGCTGGCTCAAAAAAATCCCTTATAATATTGTATTCCTAACAATGAATAAAAAAGAATTTCATTAAACTATCTGTTAAACGAAGTGGTTATATTCAATATAACTTCCATATTTTAAATTCGGTAAATAAATCACAAATTATTCTACAAAAAAAAACATTAAAACTCGATTCCATGATATTTTAAACCGTATTAATTATGCTCATCATCTGTTCGCAAAAAAGAAAACCAACAAGAAAAAGTTATAATTAATCCTGCGAAATGACAAGATGAAATACGGAAATAAAAGCAATTAACTAGTTATAAGAAGTAAAAGACGTCCGAGCCATTCAAAGCCATCCCTCGAGACAGCCAACTCATTTGTCGCAAGACGCTATTCACGGGCACCGGAGGAAGGCATACCAGATTTATAATCAATTCGATTCAATGAAAACGGAATTTCCATGAATGTATTCGGATTATATAATAAATGGCTTTCAATATCTTAATCCAATTTATGTAACTATCTTCAATGAAATTTATCAAATGAGAACCGTTAGGTACAAGACAAACTTATTACCAAAAGGTATTCGATTCAGGACCTTACAGTAATTGATACCAGATGATTTTGATTTCGAGGTTTCAATCCAATATTAATTAGATTTAAATTCTATAAACGATGGCAACATGTATTTAGCGTGACCATATTTCGTAAAAAAAATTATGGCCGATTTTTTTAACATGAAACTTTTCTAACAACGATAGCGAGTTAAACAAACGGAATTCAAAGTGAAACGATCGTAATAGAAGAAGAAATGATAATTTATTTTATCTACCTAGAGCACGTCCGAATATCCCGCAGCACGCATCTGTTTTTCGCAACATTCTTTGATCTCAGTCCGTGCCCAGTCTAGAACTTTTTCCTGCTCCTTTGATTATTATGGGGATACTATTATGGTGTTTACGATAGGTCTTTATTTATGATGATATTTCGTATTGATGTCTTTTTTCTGTTTTATTGGTTATTGTTTGTTCTACACTATTTAAAAACAAATAACAGAACATTAGAAATTTTGGATATGGTTTAAAATGCTATAGCTCCATTAAAACAGTCGTAAAAAATATAAAAAGACTCCTCGGATTCAATCTCTTAATTTTCTGAATTAGAAGATTTATTATCTCTTAAGATTCAAAAGATATCATCAAAAAATCAGTGAGGAAAAATAATTTTTAAAAAAAACTTCGGAAATTGCTCCACAAGGGTAATAAATAGTTTATTTTAAGTTTTCCAACAAATTTTTATAGAAAGTGCATTCTTTAAGTTTTACAAAACCCACTGTTTTGCACTGAAAAAAATCAGCTAAAACGTTTAAACTGAAAAAGTCTTTTATTTTATGTTTTATACGATCGTTTTTAACTGAGTTATATTCTCCAGAAAACCTGTTAGGTGGAAGTAGAACTCGCACTACGAGGATTCCGTACACATTTAAGCTCTTGTATAAACACTCAAGCGTACATGGTATTTCTATTAAATTATTTACAAATATTAATTGTTGTTGCCTATTTATTATATCTTTAAAAAATCGTATAAACATGGCGCATATTTAAAAAAATATAAGATCTATGATTATCGCTATAGTTTTTCCATAATCTTCTGGTCAAATTTTACAGACCGTTTTTTATGATTTTTGTTTCAGTAGTAGGAAATAAAGAGCTTTCCACCCCAAAGGGGAAATGCCCTTTTTCGCATATTTTTAGAATAACTCTTATTCCTTATAAGCTCTGATCTGATCCAAATGATACTCCACATGATACATCAAAACAAAAAAAATTGAGTACTTTATTTATTATATGATTGCTTATGATGTGATGATTATGATTATTTATGAGCACTGTACACTTTAAAACCATTTGTCTTTATGGTACACTGGTACTTGCATATAACCGAGCCTTTGGACACCCGCCTGTATGTTTTAAGAAATAAGTAAATAAGTTTTAGTGTCCTAGCTTTTCATATCGTACCTTTTAGTGTCGCACCTAATATCGGAGCCTTATAGTACTGCACGAAATCATTTACAAAACAAATTTAAATTAAATTTTTAAAAACAAACGTTTTACCAAGTATTGTGTAAAATGACAATATGTAAATAGAATTATTACTACCTTTAATGCTGGACTATTTGTCGGAAAAAATCTCATGTATTATCACAGCATTCAGTAGTAAAGATGATCTAAACCAACTAACAATAACTGCAACTGACTCATATGTCTATGACTGTTTCGGTTTCAAAATGTTCCACTTATGCAGGTTCAAAAACCTCGAGTTCAAAGCACTGTAACAGCCTTTGTCAACTTAAAAACTGGTATCATCTTTTCAACGACAGCAACTAATGACTGTCGAAATCTGAGTACTAAATTATTTACATATATAATTGTTCAGCCAAATTAAATTCCAGGAAATCTAATGTATAACCATTTTTTCTATGGAAACACATACCTTCTTTTGTTATGTTAACGTGGAATATCACTACATTGAATTTCAAAGTAATCTTGAAGATTATTAAAAATAAATTTTGCTTCATATACATATGTATATGAAGCGAAATTATATAGTTAAATTAAATTATATAGTAAATAATATAGTTAAATTATATAGTATGTATATGTAGACATGCACGCACGCACCATATACTATAATTGGACAGTTCCGAATAATTAAACGAACTTTAAAATAATCGAATAAGTTAGTAAGTTTATTCCAATTCAAAGAATGAACGATAAAATCATACAAAAAATAAATTACTTTGTAAACAACGATTTCATGACAATTCATTATATAAAACCAATCATAACATAAATGAAATTTAATATAAAAGTCGATTAAACATTAAAAACTTGTATACCGATCCCAATTTTCATTATTCGAACCCAGGCCTCATATCGATAAGTCATATAGCCGTCAGACGTTATCACTAAACAAAATATTCATTAACGAAAATTTTGTAACAAAATACACATAAGCCAACCTACGCATATCTCAGTACCAGTGCAAAACCCCTTGGTATAACTTCAAAACAAGAACGATAGATTAGAAATGTAATTATAAGTAAATATCTGTGTTATTACAGAGAACAATTCCAACTTAATTGATTATAAACACGCGGAATTTAAGCAACACTCAATCTGGCAGACGATTTATTATTACTAATCAAACGACCGTCTCAGAAGCCAAAGCCACGTATTTCCACAAATTTCCCTTAATTTCGGATATATTGAAATAAGACCCGAGAGTCTATTAATTAAGCAACTGTCAAACATAACGCGTAAGTACATCCATATAACGTAAATACATAATTTAATATTTTATTACGTAAATACATAATTTTATATCTAATACGCTTTAATTAATACCTCGTTAAATTGAAGTGCATGATTTACTCCAACAGACGCAAAGTAGCGTTTTTTTATTTTCTGTGCGCATTGCAAGATGACATTTCATACCAACAACGTACTCAATACAACTTAAATTCTTTTGTTTCACAACTGTTGAGCATTATATAAGCAAAATATAAATTAATACAAGCCACATCCTTGGAACTCTCAATAATGATGCTGACAACCCATTGGATGATGTATTATTCAATTGTGAACCCACTTATATTCTGGTGATATTATAAAATGAAACAATATAAATAACTAGTAACATTGCATGAGCAATGCTAAAAATACTAGCTATAACTAGTTTAGTAAAATTCTCGTTAAAATAATTCAGTAATACTAGTTCAGTAAAGTTCTCGTTGAAATAATTAACTAGTTCAGTAAAGTTCTCGTTAAAATAATTAACTAGTTCAGTAAAGTTCTCGTTAAAATAATTAACTAGTTCAGTAAATTTCTCTCTAAAATAATTAACTAGTTCAGTAAAGTTCTCGTTAAAATAATTAACTAGTTCAGTAAAGTTCTTCATTATCTTGTAAACGAAGTGCTTTCATTCAATATAACGTTCATGTTTAGTTCAGTAAGTACTGGCTGTTACCAAAGTTTCAAAATTGTCTTCATTGTAAATATATTATTCAAGCCATATACTTATGAAAACTCAAAAACTTTAGATCTAATGAACAATTCACGAATTCCAAATCCAATTTTAAAAAATAACTAATTTATAGCCGCAAAAAACACACCCATTGTCCTTCCGATTAAAAACAGCGAGCAAAAACTGAAACAAAACAATCACCGACGCGAGTCGAGTGTCGCACGGTCTGACTCTATGTGTGTGTATGTATGTATGTTACCATAGGTAAACAATCAGCCTAGCGCAATTAGTTGGTAATTTCAATATGAATGTCGGCCGTCGACGTCGCGCTCGGTCGCGCACGACTCCTCGAGGGACGGCCATCGTGCACAGCCAAGGTCGAGCAGGCCAAATGGAATGAGACAGTTTACAAGTGCTACATCTCGCTACAGCATGACATCACGTCACAAGCTATAAGTACATGCGAAATACGTAGCTGACACTTTTTTTATGAAACAATGCACGATAAAATTTAATGTAAAAATTTCCAATAAAAATTTATAATACGACCACCCAACCATATTGTATTTTACAGATTGCTACCATCTTAGAAAATCATTTTGTTTTAGAAACTCACAATATCGATTGGAAATATTAAATGACAAACATTTATTGGCTCAGGTTATGAAACAAACAATTACTTCTCATTTAAAGTCCATTTTGTGCAGTAAAAACCGATGAGCGGCGCAAGTAATTCCCTCCAATTCTTTTCTTATGATACTTCAATAAACACACATCAAAAAATTTTAAAAATTGCAGATTTTTGTTCCACCAATGATAAAAATCGGGGCAGGAAACCCATGAAGTTATTAGAAAAGATATTTTAAAAATTAGAAACAGATGGCGCCATAATACATTGGCAGATTTGAAATAAACAATTTTGTAAATTTAATAACTGACAAAAAAGGTTTAATTTCATGCCAAATTACACCAGTCATCTAAACTGTATTTCTTCATTTAATTCATGCAATACTTCCACGAGTAATGCTAGCTGATTACCTAATATAACGATCGTATCATTTGCCTCATGATTAATTTTGCATATGATTAACTTTTTTTATCATTACCAAAAGGCTTCCTTTCCATTATCTCTGCCTGATTAAAGATCCAAATCAAACACAGTATAAACAACAATTTACGCCGATTTATCAAATACTTTTTATTTTTTACGAAATTAATACCATCAAAATAAAAACACATAATTTCACCGCCACAAGCACTGAGCAAAGTAAATAAACAATCCAACAGTCTTAATATTATTCCCCCTCGCGTACATGAACCTTGCATTACCACGATTCGGCTTGAGATAACAATATTTATTAACATCCGTTACGAATGTTGACCGCGCGGTGATTCGTCATCGTTCACTTTCCCCCTCAAGCCCTCCGACTTCCTGCTCACTTTCGCCGCCCTGTGAATAGGTGAATATTACCGACACCATTAAGTCAAATTACAGCACTCACTAAAGCAGTAGAAGCATTCAATTAAGGACTAGAGTGAATAGAATGAAAATCACCGGAAAGGACAGATATTTAACAAATACGATATCTGCTGTAATAATTTTATAAGTTGTTTTCTTTAAACAATTGTACCCCAAATTACATACAAAACCACTAATTTTTGTATAAATTTTCTGAAAACGGCAAGATGTGCACTGACGCTGTTTAAATCTATATGTTCTATGCGTTGACTTCTTCAAAAGTACGATGAAATATTCACGACTATAAAATAAATAAATCGTCGTAATTTTGACATTTTCTCTAAAATAATTTTAAAAAAAATTCTCCACTAGACTTCAGAAATTAAGTTGACTAATACTAGAAGGCATAATTAACTAATCCATTTCCAAAGTTCCAGGGCTGAAAAGCGCTTTCAAGCCAAAGCGGCTATCAAACTATTCAACTGAAATGTCACTAAGCATGCAACCCAAAACTGTCATTTATACTTTGCCTCAAGCGAACATTATAAATTTGTTACTGAAATCAAGTTACAATCGCCTCCGAACGTTAATTTAAAGTTGATTCCGCTAAAGTTTTAACGATAATTCTTCTCCGTTAGTTCCGAGTTAATAAGTTATCCACGTACTTTGAGGATAAATATCGCTCTACGCCGCGAAAACTTTTAAGGGCAAAGTTCTTGCAGTTAATTGAAGCTTTTGTTTATTCATGATATCATCATCGTAACGTCTTAATCATGATACATTTTGACAAAGTTTACACGGCCACTGGAAGGATTAAACCGTCTCTTGGCTCTACATCATCGTAATATCTTGGGATGGAATGAAGAAACTCGCAGGCCGAGAGGAAATTTTGCGCACTAACACTCGAAGCCGGTTTTCCCTATGAAAATTTGAATGAAATAAGAACGTAACATTAGTTGTTTATTAATTCTATGTCGTATATATTTTTGATAATTTTTGTCCAATGTGAGAATAACATAAACTATTAATTTTTAATGTGTATTTTTAGACATTGTTTAATAAACCAATGTCTAAAAATACACCAACGGAAAGATCAAGTAAATATCTCTATATATCTATTTTATGTCATGTACGTCACGGGTTAAGTGAAAAGCCTGAAACTTATTATGATATTGATCTTTGTCGCATGTACAGGAAAACATGAAACAAAGATCAATATAAAAGAGGATAAAATAAGCAAATAGATTTCAGTATAATTTCCTAGGGAAAATTGAGTGGTCTGGAGGATTTTTCCTTCAAGTTTTATAATCTAAAAATATGGGAAAAATTATCTTATGATGTGCATGAGTTAATTTTATCCATATTTTCTTCAAAAAAAAATATGAGCGTCGATTGTTGATATTTATTAGCAGGAAAGCTATAGAACATCGATAAAAACACAGTGTTAATTAAATATTTTCTTTTTTTATGCTTATTCCTCCTCTTTTCATTCCAACGAACAAAGAAAAATAGAATTTCCGTTCATCTTTAATGTATTAATTAAAACTTCAGACCATATGGCTCAACTATTTAAGATATGAAAGAAAATATCGTCATCACTGGAATTGGCAAAACTTCGGGCTTGTAAAATGACAAAAAGGATTTACCACCATCTTTACCAGAGATAATACATGATATTTCACATTTACTGCAATCTAAATACAATTAAAAGTAAATATCACTTGAAAATAAAGTAAATATCCACAGTACGGTGAACAAGAACGCTACCTCTTGGTAAACAAAACGTAACTTATTCAGAAATTAACTTTGTTAATGTAAGATGTCTTTAAAAACAGCTTCGCAAACACTTACTACCAACAAATATTTGACTTTTAATTCATGTAAAAGTTGTACTAAGTACGCTTCCTCGAAAGTTTGTGGCAAAGTTGAAACCAAGTTTAAGCCAAACTAAAATAATATTTTAAGCTTCTTCCGTCACAATTTTTTATTAATTACGCGTGATGTTTAGTATAGGTGCAAATTTTGGGTAGCCTGGAGATACATCGTAGTTAAGCATGAAACAACATTTCCAAAATAAAGTATAGCTTTTCTCAGAAACTTGGAACCATGTTTAAGCCAAAATAAAACAATATTTGAAACTTCTTCTGTCGTAGTTTTTTTATTAATTACGCGTGAAGTTTAGTATAGGTATACATTTTGGATAACCTGGAGATACATTGTAGTTAAGCTTGAAACAACATTTCCAAAATAAAATATAACTTTTCTTAGAAAGTTAAACCAAGTTTAAGCCAAAAATAAAACAATATTTTAAACTTCTTCTGTCGCAGTTTTTTTATTAATTACGCGTGATGTATAGGTACCAATTTTGGGTAGCCTGGAGATACATCGTAGTTAAGCATGAAACAACATTTCCAAAATAAAGTATAGCTTTTCTCAGAAACTTGGAACCAAGTTTAAGCCAAAATAAAACAATATTTTAAACTTCTTCTGCCTTAGTTTTTTATTAATTACGCGTGAAGTTTAGTATAGGTATACATTTTGGATAACCTGGAGATACATTGTAGTTAAGCTTGAAACAACATTTCCAAAATAAAATATAACTTTTCTTAGAAAGTTGAAACCAAGTTTAAGCCAAAATAAAACAATAATTTAAACTTCTTCTGTCGCAGTTTTTTTATCAATTACGCGTGATGTTTTAGTATAGGTACAAATTTTGGGTAGCCTGGAGATACATCGTAGTTAAGCATGAAACAACATTTCCAAAATAAAGTATAGCTTTTCTTAGAACAATTCCAATAAAATTATTCATATTAGGATGCAAAGAACACTTGTATAAATCTCAACGACTATGTAGTGAACGCCTGTTTCAATGAATCTAGTGATGTCTAGAGCAATCCAATAAAATACATTTCAACGACCTATAAAATAAGTAAATCGGTGGAGTTAAATAGTTCCACAAACTCAAAGAAGTAGAAATTTAACCTTGTCCAGGGCAACAGAAATAGGATAATATAAAAGGTTTCTATAAACTGGTTTCTATACACGTATATTCAAGGGAAATTTTCTTTCACTAAATAAATTGTGTCCTTTTAAATTTAGTTTTTTTGAAAATAGAATAGAAAAGAAAAAAGAAAAGTATGAAAATTCACGTACAAGGAAAACAATTCACACTCAAAAACAACATATCATTAATCAATAAATACAATAGGCCAAAACGTTTTATATATAACCTACTGAAATATAAATATGTGAATATTTATAGCATTTATTAATACATGCTTTACTTCTTTCAGGAAATAATTTCTCAACTTTCTTAACTTAACTTTTTTATTAACTTTCAAATAATTTTTAAAAGCGCCGACAGAATTAAGTCAAACTGCAAAGTTCATTCCGCATCCTTTAAAAATAATTTTTCTCATTGAATAATTGGCGTGTCAGAACATGAATAAACTAGGTTCTGTTGGTATCTGTAGGTTTGGAAATTATTGGTGCAAATCGTAAGTTAATTTTAATTAAAAGTACTAATCAAAAACTTGTACCTAGAATTTTCTCAGGTTTATCAAATCGATGGTTGAAATATTTGAAGGAATTTTGTGGAGAAGGCACATTATGTCACTTTGAAGCTTAATATTTCACAATTCAACAAAATAAAAAATATATATATTTTGTAGCATCTGCTAGACAAATTTCGTGTACATACGTCTAAAAACTAAAAACTAGGAGACTGTGATAGATGAATGGATGCAGGGATGGTGAGAGAACATGACAAAGTTAAAAGGAGTCCTTGCTTCATTATCAATTTTTAACTTCATTAAACGTTCCAAGGTCTAACATAATCTCACTGCCTAGCTTTATTTCAATGATATCCTTTAAAGAAGCATCAATATCCATTACCAAATCGGTTAGACTATTTGTCGGTTAGTCTACCATACGTGAGGGATAAACGAATAACTTCCCGTCGGAGGGTTGTTTGTTTTATTCAATCCTACATCATTTTTAATTTCTTGCTATACAACAATTTCTCACAGTGCTTTGATCGTAAGACTCTCACTTTTTCCTTAAACAAAGAAAACTCTTTCACAAGTATAAATCACACCACCATCGTGCACAGAAAAGAAGATGAGTGCAAACATACTATATCAACAAAATCCACAATCATCTTCTCTAAAGAATTGAATAATAACACGGCAGGCAGGTCTCGCACCGTGCTGCTCGAGCCTTGTTCACCGTTACCTGCACCGATAACACAACAATCGATGCTCCATCAGCTGGTCGGCGCCGCTGCCCGCACGGTCATGGGTAATGAGCAGGCGACCCACATATTAAAATTACAACTTCGGGCGCATTCACTCCGCCACAAGCGCAGAGTCATTCATAAATATATACTAATTTCAATTTAAATCAACACTTATTTCTAGCCTTGTCATAGCCAATATATGGTTTACGATAAAACAAGAAAATTTGAAGAAATTGTAGTACGTAATTATTTATTTTTTCTATTTACGAAATTTTGTTCACAAAATTAACATCGAAAAATATATTTCTTCGGAAAAAAATTATATAAATGTTAGCCTCAAATATATCCAAAAACAACCTATTTTTTCAACAGAAGACCTACATAAAAGTCGTTCTTGGCTAGAATCAAAGTTTAATCAATATTGATTGCCTAATTAAGAAAACTTCGTAGTTAAAAGGGATCGTAAACAATAATGATAGGATTTAATTACTCAAGTGACTGACAACTTATTAGATACACTTACGGAACATCTATCGTTACGTAACCCACAAGTTAATTATAAACCGACAACGCGGAAGGCCTCGACTAACTCTGAAACTAATCGTGTGGAGTTTCGATAAAAGACAGTTCGATTACGAAGCTGATCTAAAAGAGAAGTTTCTAAACTAGCACGCGAGACGATAAATTTAGAGAAAGCTCCAACTAATTTATGCAATATCACATTTTATAATGTGTAACAGACTTAACGATGAAATAATACAAGCTAAATTATCCCGTCAAATAAACTGCAGTGACCGTAAATCTCACACATCATAAAAGTCGCATACATTTTCTTTTGATAAAATAAGAATGTATTTTTTTTATTAAAGACCCACTTCATCGAACATAAATTTGTTCTTATAAATACCATCCTTTAAATATGTGTGTGTGTATATATATATATATATATATATATATATATATATATATATACATATACATATATACACACACACACACATATACACACATACATTTAAGACAAATCGTTCAGCTTTATCTACCAAAATCTTCAAAAAAAATTGATTTTTAGCATTTGACATTTGTTAACGCACAACGCAGACGATCAATAATTATCTGTCATCATCAAGTATCTGTCCGACTATAAACAGAGAAAAGAGATATAAAATATTTAAATACTTTAAGCCATACGTCCTACAAAACAATCAAAATTCGATCCTAACAAAATCGGAGCAACTCCAGCCAAGTCTCACCGAGAAAAGGATAGAACATAGAAATGAACACGCGTTGACGGACACGGGGTACATTTACGCCGATTCCACCACATACAATCAAGACTGTCAGTCGAACTTACAGTTAAAAACGTATTTCTGTTTCTCACTGTCAGTCGAGTCGGAACAAGAGTCTACTTTACCAACCGTACCTTATTGCACGATCCAATTCGTAAAGTATCCTACAAAATACGTTTTTAACTGTCAGAAATCCGACTGATAGTCCTGACCGTGTGTGGTGCATACAGGCGCTAGTCGGCTATGCACGCCTCTTGACTTATGCGTTGAGTCGATGGAAAGTCGGCCACCGACTTTGTCAGGCAAAAATCGGCAGTTGTCCGCCGCCAACTAACCGCCTACAATAATCGATCATACAAATTGCTCATAATTAGCTCATTAATAAAATTAGAATATAAGCCAATCAACTTTAATTTATGTTGATGTTATAAGATATTATCCTTGTAAATATACATTTTTGACATTTATCTACATTTTTTCCAGAATTAGAAATAGGTCATTTCTAAAGTATGATGCCATCATGATATGTCACAATTTGACTTTTCGTGTATCGGAAACTACTAATTGCGGAGCAATAAAATGTCATTACATAGCCTAACTTACAATAGAATTCAACATATATTCGTTTTTATTCTGTATATGTGTTTTATTAAAAAAGGAAACAGATTCGTAGGAAACTATAACCGTATATCATAATTTTATAACTTTTGCGTATTCTCGGTCGTATACGAGCGATTATCGCCCATATGCACCACACACGGTCAGGATCCTCAGTCAGATTTACAGACAGTTAAAAACATATTTTGTCTGAATACTTTATGGACCATGCTATAGCCAACGGTCGGTAAAGTAGACTCTTGTTCCGACTTCATTGGCAGTTTTGACTATGTGTCGTGTATATAGGTATATGTCGCTAGGTGAATGTAAGGGACTCATTGCAACGATGCGAAGCAAAATTTATCAAAACGAGTTAATATTTTTAGTCATTATGAAACGAATATACTAATCATAGTACAGTAAAATAAGACGAAACAAATGCTATACCTTGGAATAAAAGGTAAAAATTTACACAGACATTGAAAATTTGCATAGTCCGCTTGTCAAGATATCAAATGCCTTTCCAAATATTTTTCTATATGCTTCACATATAGTTAAAGGTTTAACAAAGCTTATGAAAAATAAAATTTTCTACAAACTTAGTTATATGCGTTATTTTTTACTATTAACCGTTTCAAGGTATAACACGGAGAACTGGAAACTACAGCCTTTTATAGGATAATCCTATTTAAATTGCGGATGCAGATGCATTTAAATAGCTAAATTATATGATAAACATACTATTATTATTAATATAGCTAAACATTTGTTTATTTATAAATAATATACAAATTTAATATTTAATATGCATCAAGACTAATAATGCGTAGTACAACTTCTACAAAGTATTTAATTTATTTAACTTCAATAACTAACAATTTATATAATTTAACTTTTTTATAATTATAACAATATTACGCTGCAATTTTGAGAACCTAACCCCAGTATTAATTACTGTACATGTTTGTTACGTTATAGATTTAAGTCTACTCATTACTCATCCTTTCAAAAGTTCGTCCGTATTATTTCAAAAATTGTCATAATTATACCATATTAAAATTTTAAAAAAAATGAATTGCACAATTTTCAATATCTCCTGTTATCATTAAAGCGGTAATATCATTAGCTAAACACAATACTGAAAACTTAAACAAACATCTTTTAGCTCCTTTTCTTCAATTTATACTTCTATTCAAAACCCTTTATTAAATAATTAAAGCTAAATTTGCGCAGTGTGTCGATTAATCTCCCACCTTTCGTTTCTCTAGTAAAAACGTTGTGGTTTTAAATATTCTTGACGATACGGAAAATAAACTAAATAAAGTCGTAAAAGAGTCACGTTAAACGATGATTTTTTCCCCCAAGCGAACGCGATCCACATCCGCACGCGTGACAGATGCCTATCTCCGCATAGGTCCCCGTTGCGACTTCCCGCTTCGAGCGCCGTGCACGGGCGTAGTTCGACGGTCGGCCGCCGAGCGCCAGTCTCGCTGCGCGAGCGCACGTGACGGCCGCGTACCTGCGCCCGCGCATCTTATCTGCTCCCGCGCAGTGATTGATAACGAGACGACGGCCGCGGTCGCTCGCTCCCTAACGGCGCCCTTCTCATCTCCCGATACAGCATCTGTGTTGTTTGTTGTTGTTTTTTATGTTTATTTGACTTAACATTTTAAATTTGTCAAAGTGTGTGTGTGTTGCCATCATGGGATCATTCGAGCTTACCTGGAGTGTTTAAAGCACAAATCGTTCTATATAAAGGTATATAAGTAATACAGACATTAATTATTTAAACATGTTTAACATTTAAGACTTATTAACAATTTTTACAGGTTTACTGTTCATAAAAAATATGTTTGTAAGGTCTTAGTTACTTCAACAACATATCGATCTAAACGATACAATTTATATGTTGTAATATATTCCTAACCTGTCGTAATATTTAAAAAATATTTGTAATCAAAGTATTCGTCGTGATATTTGTAATCAACTTACACATAAATATTCCTATTGAGCTTTGTATATTCAAGGTAAAGTTCTTTACTATTAATCATAAATGCAATACCTTCAGAAAAGATAATTTTATATCCAATTTTTCTTTGCTACTTACAAAAAAAACAGTTGTAAAAGCTGAAGTACCAATCCAGAATATAGTAAAGAGTAAGAGAATATGCTTCAAAATGACCATAATAAGATGCTAAAATATCAAATTTGAATATATAAATCCAAATGTAAAGTCATATTAGACTACGAAAACAATCAACTCAAAATAAGTCAACATACGTTTCTCTTTAGTTTAAAATTTATTTTAAAGAATTATGCTTTGTAAAATGCATATGTATTAATTTAGAATTAGCTAGAATGTGAACACCTATTAAAAAGTTTAGTGACGTTTACTCAATAACCTATATTAATTTTTATATCAACATCAAAATGAGAATATAAAATAAACTTCAGTACGACGCACCAAAATGTTATCAACATATACAAACTCTTATCGGAATACTAAATATAAGACAACATCTTCTCGCAAGATTACTTACAATTCATCTCCGTTATCTTACGGAACTTGCAACCATTTATAAAAAACGACGTAATCCTGTACAATTGCTGAAACACGTAAATATAATAAAACAAGAACGGAAGAGCCTCTGAGCAATTTCTCAGCGGTCAACCCGATCATGTGGAAAATCGAATACAACCTACGGGCGCTCAGCCAGAAGTGTACCCTCAATATTCATGACCTGTAAAGGTCGGCGAATATTTTGCAATACACTAAATTCTTATGCGATCGCTTAACTCAAAGCGTTATTTAACATGACGTCTGTATAAAATATAGAGAGAAGTATAGAGTTCATCCGACTGCGAAGTCGTAGTAATATACGTTCAATATTTTATAAGTGGTATTTAATTACAAAAAATTATGTTGACATCCCTCTCCTGTATTTATACTGTTGATCATGACGGATTGACCATTCCTGAGTACTTTTTTGTTTGTTTATTAACAAAGATAGGAATAAAAATAATTAAGAAAAAAATAATTAACGATAACCAAAAACCAATAGAAAACAAAACAAATTAATTAAAGATAAAGTCTTAAAGCGGATTCGGTACTGTTATCATTCTTAAAGCTCTACAAGACGCAACTTAATTCTAAAGTATTATTCCAGCATTCTCGGCCGCTGATGTTAACATTTCATTAAAAATAATTATTAGGTATTATTACTTCAGTCGTTTTTAACAACACAGCGCTTTTGAAGTGGAAAAAATAAACGTTCTGCCACAGAGATTATAAGTTTAAGGTCATCATGAAAGATAAATTAATTAGATGGTCGTGCTCATTTAATCGTGCACGATTCCATAGAATACATCCATCTCTTCGTATCTAAAGAACTCAATGTGCTAATTATAAGACATTCGGCAATCACGCTTAGGACAGAGTGAACATTCCGCTCAAATAATTTATTTATACTCTTCGATGAATATGTATATCAGGCAAAGTTATTGCTACAGGACCAACCTCTTTTGGTGTATTTATACCTGCCTTCTAAGGTAGATAACAAAATGTGATGATTAGAATTTAACACTAGTGGAACGGACACTAACGAGAATTCCGTTTTTATGGCATTGGGGATTTATATACGTTTAATAGTATATAATATTTCTATTAAACTATTAATAAAATTTTAATTTTTAGAACAAAAATATATTGCCTACTATATCTTTCACAGGCGCATATTTAAAAAAATATTTTTTCAACTACAAATCAACGATTTTCGGATTGTTTCCTTTACTTTTGCTGTGAAACCTTGCTTTTTGCCAAATTTCATGATTCTAGGTCAACGGGAAGTACGCTATAGGTTTGATTTATTTGAGCGTGTCAAAATATGCAGCATAAATCTGTATCCGTATTTTTCGACCGACAACGAAATAATCCTATAAGGATTGTTTTTTCTCTTTGAGGTACGGAGCCCTAAAAAGACAATAATAATGTAGTTTTATTATGTCGGGAGGGGTTTTGGAGCAGCATTAAGGGGTAGAAAAACAGGAGGAAGGATTAAGGGAGAGGTATATTAAAAGAAATTGAACGGGGAAATAAAGTTAGGGAAGTTTTCATTTTTTCTACTCATATTTGGCAGTACGAATAGTGAATGAGTGCTTATAGAAAAAGTACTAAATTTAGGGATAAACAACGTGGAAGACTTTTCAAACCTACACCCAAACAACGGATATATAGGGTTATAAATCTAGAAATAAGATAAGAGAAACTTTGAGAAAAATTGTATATGGTATAAAGAACGGAAGTATGTGAACCTCCAACCATCGGAAAGAATCTCCATCCTCCGGACTCGCGACCGCGATAACTCAGAGATACGCTACCTTGGAACTCAAATTTTCTAAACCCAAAATTGTAACGAATACATAAACGTCGAAGACATTGAAGTTTGTTAAGCCAATGTTATGAAAGACAAGATATCATATGTCTCCATAGTCTAGCAGAACCAAAAGCAGTGCTTAACACAGGGCAATTTCATAATTTCAAGGGTAATAAAATGTTGAAGACATTTTAGGAAAATACATTCCGTATTTTCCTGAAGACTCGACGACTGATATCATTAACTTAGGACTGCCAAATACTAATAACAATAGCCTAGGACTTAGCAGGATCGACTAGGAACATCGCATCACGAGCCCTTTGATCCATCAGACATAGATCAGAGTTTGTTGAATGAATAGCGGTAGAAATATTACAACAATAAGTATATATGTATACCTTTTTTACAAGAAATTTAACTTTCTTTTTTGAATTTCGCTTTTTTGGACTGATTCAATATAAAACAAAAATAGCCCAGGTATTCAAGCGGATTAAAACACACAGCTAATTACTCTACGGCTCCTACGATCGATAAACAGATAACAACTGTAACGTAGTTTACTGCTAATTGTGAAATTAAATTTGTTTTGGTTAATCCGAAGCGTTTGCGAAACTAGCCGTTGGGCAACACACGCCGTTGGGCAACACACGCGACAAGGCCCGCCGCTGCACCGTTATGCGCTTCCTTGAAAAACAAATTGCAGTGTCCGAATTTACGCTAAACAAACGAGTTGGGTCGCGCAAAACGGAGCCGAGACCGACTCCGTGTCGAGATTATTGCGTGCGGGACACGCCTTTACGAAACTCAACCGAAACTTATGCAAATTCCACCAATTGCATCATGATAATATTGCTGTATAATCAATCTTGGTGAAAATGATACAGGAAATAATAAAGTCTGTTTTTAACTAATGACTTTGAATAAATACAAGGCTTCGTCGAGATTTCGAATGACATAATACAAATATTACGTCAACTATAATAATGTTTCTTTCAGCATCAATTTTTGAGAAAATCAGCTATACAATGACTTAATAAAACCAATGAATTTCTACGAAAGATTTGCATCAAATATGCTAAGACAAAGACATTTCAGTCACCTACCAACAAAACGATTAAAATTAAATTAATATTTACTTCCCACACGATCTTTTTGTGTTTATGTTTAACGAAATAAAAACAAGTATATACCAGTCAGAACTGACACGGAAAAACTTAGCACGGTAATGGCGCGTTCCCAAAACAGGAAATATATCTGCTTACAGTTCATCCGATCTCCTGCCTACTTCCTATCAAAAGAGTCGCGTTCAGTAAATACGTCCGTATCAGAAATCTTTTTATCGGTTCAGCCGACTTGGAATTTTTTTAGTACTCGCCGTTTATTTGGCAGTTTTTAGCGATCTCAATACGGCATTAACACCTTCATTTTGTTTTATATTAAACTCGGAAATCTTTACAATACCTGCCAAGGTAATTTACCACCACTGTTGATTCTTATATTCTTATTGACTCGTACAAAAATTCGCACGGGCAGCCTTGCAATACTTGTTGTTTCTTATTTCACGTCCATAACACATAAAGAAATACCGGCGTTAAGTGGGTGGCTACGTGTGATGTGTGTTTAGTAGATATGACGTCTATATGCATCTCTGCGAATTTACTCATCAAATCCAGACAGGAAATGGAAAGTATGCGAAATGCACGCAGGCCGGGCAAGCAAATAATTTAAATCTTTTGATTTTCGAACTATTTTTCCAAATTATACAGCTTTTATTGATTATATATATATATATATATATATATATATATATATATATATATATATATATATCGAGCTACGATTTTTACACAAACAATACATAAATTATACATATAATTTAATTATACATAATTTATTCAAAAGGCAATTTTAAATGCAATATTAATTTATTGGCACACAGGCGGCCTGGTCACGTCACTAATGTGATCGGATACAAACGTTAACTATATATCCACTTTCTAATCTCAGTCTTATTCCATTATAATATCAACCCGAAAGTTTGCTCATCCCATTTACAAGGTGAGTGTATTAACGCAATCTTAAACGCTGCCTCGCTTGACCCAATTCCCGCATTAGCGAGTGACTAAAGCTGCACTTGCACTGAGCGTCTTGAAAATATACCGAATTTATTTAGAAAATAGACCCTACACTGGTGTGTAGGGTCCATTTTCTAAAAAAAATAGCAAAAAAAAATAGAAAGCTAAAAAAAATAAAAGGAAGGAAATGGTACCAATATTTTCCCAATGAATATGATAAAAAAACGTATTTCTTCACTCTCGTCAAAAAACGATCATAATCAAAAAACGTATTTCTTCACTCTCGTCAAAAAACGATCATAATCAAAAAACGTATTTCTTCACTCTCGTCAAAAAACGATCATAATCAAAAAACGTATTTCTTCACTCTCGTCAAAAAACGATCATAATCAAAAAACGTATTTCTTCACTCTCGTCAAAAAACGATCATAATCAAAAAACGTATTTCTTCACTCTCAGAAAATTCACCAAATTAATATGATGATATTTTTGGGTGATAATTAATGAACAAGGTAACTTAACAATATTGTTGTTGCTTGTTACTGCTGTGCGTATTGTGATCCACATCAAAGAGAGCATTTTCAGAAGGAACGGACCCTACAAGAAGGAACCAGCACACTTAACAATATTATTATTGCTTGTTATTGTCGTATGTATTGTTATCCACGTCAAAGAGAGCACTTTCAGAAGGAACCAGCATTATTATTGCTTGTTATTGTCGTGTGTATTGTTACCCACATCAACGAGAGCACTTTCAGAAGAAACCATCATTATAATTGTTCATTATAGTTGTGTGTATTGTTATCCGTATCAACGAGAGCACTTTCAGAAGAAACCATCATTATTATTGTTTGTTATAGTTGTGTGTATTGTTATCCACATCAACGAGAGCACTTTCAGAAGAAACCATCATTAATATTGTTTGTTATAGTTGTGTGTATTGTTACCTACATCAACGAGAGCACTTTCAGAAGGAACCAACACTATGAGTTGCGGCGAAAAAACTACAATTTACAATTCATTTACGTCAAACACATTTATGTCTGTTCCGATTCCTCTCGAAATTACAAGACGAAATAACCTTTTTTTATTAGGTTTTTTACTGAGTAACAATTTATTTTAAAATAATATTTTTTACTTTCAATATTTTCTAACTCATAATTACTTTTAAACGTTTCGTCATAAACAGAAACTTAATAAAAAAAATTATTTCTTCAAAATAAAACACGTGCCGCTCAATATTCCTAGCCGAATAAGGTGTTCACCTCGTCACTTATTTTGTACTTTAATTTATCGATATCTGTTTAATATATTTATAATAATATAAAAGGATACAACAAATGCAGTGCAAGATGTCATATCTACCTAGAAATAAGTTAAGGTAGTATCCTAAAACACTCATAATATCACTAGTAATATCTAGTTTAGATATAACTGCTTTTTCTTCCATCGATCTAGCGAGTCCCTTCTTTATAAAATGTTTACTGTATTTTGATTTCTTGATATATAATAATAACAAATAAAGGTGCCGCAAAAAAAGGGTAAGAATAACGATAACTTCTGTACATAATAGTATATTTACACATAAAAAATAAAAAAACTTCGAGTGATAGCGTAACAAATGATGAGATAAAAAACAATGTAAAGCGAGAGAAGATGCGCGTTAAAAGATCAAGAAAAAATCTGAGACATGGCTTGCACTCTACGAACGAATGACACACAAACATAAATAAAAAAATTGCACGTGTAGCACCATAGACGTGATAGAAGTGAAACTTCTTAAAAATGAAAGAATATTAGAGTTTTAGTGCGGGAGAGAGTGAGAGAGAGAGAGCATCTCAAAAGAAAAACACAAATACAAAATTTACCAGTAACTCTTCACGGATATAATCGAACAATCACAGGACACAAACTTAAATAATCACAAAACGCAATGATAAATGTTAATCACACAACGTATGCATGGTACCTCAGCTGTTCATATGTAGCGTCTGAGGCGTACATCTACAATGCACGCATGCGTAACACTATATTATTTAATCGCTTTGTATCGTTGCGTATACGCCACTCCCACAGCATCGGAATATATAGCTCTCATTGTGTCTATGACATATCTTCCTTCTCTCTCATGTAACGAAATGTGCATAAACGTCACGTGCCCTTAAAATTATACTCTCAGTTTTCGTCCACTTATCGATTATCAAATCGCCGCCTAAAAAGTTTCACTTCAAAAATGAACAAGTAATATTAAACAATGTAGATCAGATTCAGAATTCTTAATATACTAATGGCAAGAACAGAACTTGGGAAGAACATGAAATGGCGAGAAAATATTAAGAAGATTATCAAATCAGGTAAATTATAATTAGACTCCGCTTCAATGAATAAGGGCTATACAGTTCATGTTGGAATAGCACAGTATTTACGAAAGAATTACACATACAAATCAAATATGAAAATAGTAAGCATGAGATTATATTTCATTATAAATATACACTTACGATTTTCTGTTAAAAACTTGCAGAACCTCGAGGAAACGACAGTATATCAAATACTTTCAAGGTCAAACATTACAAAAAAAATTTTAACAGTGTCCCGAAATAGTGACAATAATTAATTAACTTTTAAATCTATTTTTATGAGACACATTTCAAGGTTTAGCTGTAAAGTAAACACGCTCCACTTAACCGTGCTATTGCAACACGTCGATATGCATAAACCAACAACGGGATCGCGATGATTTGACGTCGCCTTTCTAAAGAAACCGGCATGGCGCCCGCACCGACGCAGAAGTAACTTTCAATCATTAAGGCTAACAACTTATGTCAATATTACTGGTCAAGACTAATCAGACTCCACCGAATGGATATCAGTACCGGTTAAACAAAACCGCGTTTACATAAAAAATGACACCTAACTACGGCGATAAAGGATTACCAAAGTGATCTTAACGAGACTTCATCTTGAATATTCCCATCATTCTAAGATAAACGGAAAATGCGACGTTACCATAACAATCCTTACTTCCTGTATTCAGATAGGACTACAAAAATATCGTCCAACATATGTAATGTATATTTGTAACACGATAGGTAATCATCGACAGTCTCATTTCATAATATAGTCACTATCGTAGCCATATTTAAATATATTATTGTCTTTTTGGGCAAGTCAAATGCTCAATATTATTACATATTGAAATGTTACGGCAATGTTTGGGCAAGTCAAATGCTCAATATTATTACATACTGAAATGTTATTACATATTGAATGAAACATATGTAATGTATATTTGTAACACGATAGGTAATCATCGACAGTCTCATTTCATAATATAGTCACTATCGTAGCCATATTTAAATATATTATTGTCTTTTTGGGCAAGTCAAATGCTCAATATTATTACATATTGAAATGTTACGGCAATGTTTGGGCAAGTCAAATGCTCAATATTATTACATACTGAAATGTTATTACATATTGAATGAAACATATGTAATGTATATTTGTAACAAGATAGGTAATCATCGACAGTCTCATTTCATAATATAGCCACGATCGTAGCCATATTTAAATATATTGTTGTCTTTTTGGGCAAGTCAAATGCTCAATATTATTACATATTGAAATGTTACGGCAATGTTTGGGCAAGTCAAATGCTCAATATTATTACATACTGAAATGTTATTACATATTGAATGAAACATATGTAATGTATATTTGTAACAAGATAGGTAATCATCGACAGTCTCATTTCATAATATAGCCACGATCGTAGCCATATTTAAATATATTGTTGTCTTTTTGGGCAAGTCAAATGCTCAATATTATTACATATTGAAATGTTACAGCAATGTTTGGGCAAGTCAAATGCTCAATATTATTACATACTGAAATGTTATTACATATTGAATGAAACATATGTAATGTATATTTGTAACAAGATAGGTAATCATCGACAGTCTCATTTCATAATATAGCCACGATCGTAGCCATATTTAAATATATTGTTGTCTTTTTGGGCAAGTCAAATGCTCAATATTATTACATATTGAAATGTTACCGAACCGAGAAAAACTGAGAGAACCAAGGAGACCCGAGGTAAACGACACACTTATTAAAAGAGCAATTGGTTATGATTATAAAAAATTGAAAGATTAATATAAATTTTAATTAACACAATATAAAAAAAAATAAGTTTCAAAAACTGATCAGCTGCTTTGCCATGTTTAAGGATTTCGAATAAATTGTTAATATAAATTAATATAAATAATTACATATTAATAAAACGTCTCCCAAGTACTACAATATTTAAAGATAGTCACAAAATATTCACATAATTTTTATTGCACTGTTACAACGCAGTTTCTTAGTTCGTAGGAACGAAAAGTTCATCCTTGAATATAATAAATAAAAGTTAATTAAATTTCGATAAAATTTAGTTTTCAGTACCGATTCTATTTGCCATAAGAATAAAATACTTTTAATTAGAACTTTTAAAACAATTAATGTCAACTTTAAGTTACATCCATAACATTATTTGCTAAAACATATCATTTCAACTTTTTCACAAAGTATTATTATATCTAAAAATTATATCAAGAAGCTATCAAAATCCCAAGATAAGAAGAAAAATTATCACGAATGTAACCGTCAGCGGTTAGACGTCGCGACTTTCATTTCTACTCACGGATCAATTTTCTTTATTTATTTATTCATTTTTTCAATTAAATCACAGGGGACCATGAAATAACTTATCGGTAAACAATACTAAATGATATTAACATTACATCATTATTTTCAAACAATATCGATCAATTACATTAACAAACACTTGACGGAAAAGTTAATAACATTATAATTTTATATAAACTTGTCGACAAACTATGCTATGGCGACAATGATATCGAAATCGTTATAAAAGTAACTGCTTCATTGCTCAATTATAATAAAACTATCAACATTCTGAATTAAGACAACAAACACCCTTATTTAAGGTAAACATAGATCTAAAAACTTTTATCTTTCCATAATGTATCATTAATGTTTATTCCGCTCATTAAAATACTTCCTTAAAATTCCATAACTACTAGCAGAACAAAAATATTATGATAGGTACATATCCGCGAATAATTTAATAAGCACCGTAATCCAAAAGCGAGTAGCAAAATACTAAACTTGCGCTGCTTCAACATACTACATATTAGCGTTTAAAAAATATTTTAATCACCATCGCTTAAACGGATACAAACAATATACAATAATAAGCACGACGCTATCGATAAACGATTAACACTTCGTACCTCAAACCCTTCCGCCGCAAACATTGGCTGAACTCGAACGGTTAGTTCGAGTGGTTGACTCCGCACTACACACTCGGGAAAATATATTTCACAACGGCAGGCAAGCACGAACAGTTAGGGCAGTGCAATTAGCATTTCCGGCAAAAAAGATGAGAGAAAAAGACAACCTGGACATGTATACGGTCGGTCACGCTGCCCGCCCGCGCCACAACTCGCATCGTGTGTGCGCTCAACCGTTCGTATACAAACATTTATGCACATTAATTTACACTAAATCTATGGATAGCGGTCACTCGGTTATATAAGGAAATGAGATTTTTCCATCGACCTGGTAATAATGAAATTATTTTACTTTGTTTCATTTAGAAAATGAATCGGTTATAAATATAAGAAGACAGATTACACTTGCAACCAAAATTCTTTCTAAGAACTATGAAACTGAAACGTGGTATTTTATAAAAAAAGCCTTAAAATTAACATTTTGAAAAATTGTACATGTCAGCTCGGACGCGTGACTGGAGTTTACTCTTAAGTATGATTGTCTTGATAAATATCATTAAATGTGATTGGAAAATTCTTTCATAAAAAATGCTGACAATATAATTATTTTGCAATAAAACACAAATGAACAAGATCAAATTTATATAACAAAATTTAAAATATTTAGTAACATCATACTAAGAAGTTGAAATTAGTGATTTTTTCATTTTGTAGGATAGAAGACACCAAATGTTCCCATTTAATGATTATATCTTGATATAAGCGATTGATAGTGAACTATGTGTGCCACACTCCGTCATTGCAATTACGCCATAAAAAATGTTAAATAAACATATTGATATCTCACTTTAAAGATGCACAGAAATGTTGCACGGGGAGGCCACCTAACGGTTACACTTTTTTAACACTCTGAACTTTGTACGCTCTGAACTTCTGATTTTACTCCTCATAAAATTGTATACGCTATATATGAAAATTAATTCTTAAGGAGTGAACTTTGAACAGTCTTTTAATTCGGAACTACGTTATTTCTAAGAAAAAAATTAAAGTTCTGTGTACCCATCAAAGTTATAATGCTAATAAACTTAATTGCTAAAAGTGAGCCGGTTTTGTTTTACATTTATAAATTCAGATATAGTATAATTCAGACGATTAGTTAAACGAATCGTGTTTTCTTAAATAAAATAGTATTAACTAAGTCCAGGATGTGGTTTCCCAAAAACGATTTTTTCTCACAATTTCTTTTTTTTTAATTCATATTCCTGTACATCAATCGAACCGGGTTGGAAACTACAAAACTTTAAAAGAATCAGTTTAGATTAAAAATGCCTCCAAATTAACCATATTTACTAAAATGCACTTAAAATATATCATTATATACATTCACTAAAACATACCTAGTATTACAATTTAGACTGAAAGACGAGCTCAACTAACTAGTTCTGTTCAAACTTATTTTTAAAACTTTCGAAGTTTCAAGAGCCACTTTTTATTATTCTAAGTCTTATTCAACAGTAATTTGCCTAATTTCGACATAATTTGTCACTAATTGTGTTTCAGGTCTTTTATACTCATTTATAACTAATTTTTCAATATATCCACGTATGGCTTTCAACAATTTCATTGTCAATTCATTCTCAATTTATAAAACCAAACAATTGCGAGATCGCTCCGCTAAAACATTGTAACGAACACGTTTCAGCTGTTATCTGCTTACCGTTTTCAAAGCCACCTTATCTCGTACCCGTTACCACCGCTGACTTCCGAAGATCGAGGCCCGCATGCCGGAGCGTACGAGAACTCAAATCGGGCACGAAGCGGATATTTACGAACACAATTTGTTGCGTTGTTGTTGTCGAACACCTTTTTTTCAAGAGGCCATTAGGGAATGATAAAAAGGTGTGATATATGAGTCATAAAGAACGACACATAAAATAATAATGTTGTGTAACCTACGAGTACTGTTCTGTAATATCCAATACCATATGTGCAATCTTCATATATATAAAATATTTATGTATCGATAAATGTATTATGCATTTATCTCTACATAATCCTTCGCAATGACAAAGGTGACTATAGCCATTAAACCGCGACAAAGACGACATCGTTGGTAAACCAAAAGACCACACGCCCCTTTTTTTATTAATATGATTTTATTGGTTAATATTTTTCTCATATTTATATATCTAAATAATAAGGCGGTAAGCTTACATTAGTCAATTATAGCAAATAAACAGGCAAAAAGAAACAAAAAACATAGTATTTTGTCATATACAATGGGTGTCCCATGCCGTCAGACCCTCATTTAGATATTAATAACACTGCCCTCTGACTATGTGCTTAAAAGGCGCCCGTAATCTGCATTACCCGCGTCCGTATCTGGTCGCGTATACGCGGAGCTAAGTTTCGACTAAACCAAATAAAAAATTTTGAGAAACATGGAAAAGGACAAAAGTTGTTTACGAGGAAAATATTTTTTGTTGGAAAACTTTTTCTTAGAAACAACGATTCAACAGTTACAAGAAAATAAACAATAAAATTAAATAATTAGTTGGCATTTAATTTAGTATTTTTCATATTTTCAATTTTGGTTCAATCTATAGCTAATTCTCGATGTCCATGACTTTTTCAGATTTTTCTGCGCGATCCTTTTGGTGATAAGAAACAGTCATTTTTAGCGTTTTTTCCCGAAAACGTTTAAGCAAATCATATTTACTGTTGAAATATTCCTTCAAAAATTTTCATTTCACACCCTACAACCCTACCCTACCCTTTTTTATTTAGGGTTATAATTATATCCGATTATCGTACACTATCTCTGTATTTTACGTTAAATAGCTTCCAAGAAAATCGCACGTGACAGACGAACGGACAGACACTTAAGTAATTTCAATAGGTTTCCGTTTGGGCAATTTTGCCACGGAACATTAAAAACAAAAACAAAAAGATAATAGTTAAAAAGCTAAAAACAGCAGTGGTGAAAAAGTTCGCACAAACCAAATGCCGAGTAGTTGCCGAGCAGGTCGCCCAAAAAAGAATATTTGACAAATCCCATAGAAAAATTATTTCTGATAAACCAACCAACCAATCAAAAAAGAAGAATCACCAAAATCTGTCAAGAATTGCGACTGAAGCGTGTCCTCATAAGTACATAGGTATAGACTGACAGACTGAGATGCATGCCATTTTTTAAAGGCAAATTTAGATTATAATAAATATTTAAAGAAAACTAAAAAATAATATCCATGTGTTAGAGATTTTAGAAGAAGATCTCCTCTATCCTAAAAGACAGCTGAATTACTCGTAAAATTACCCAAGTTAATTACTTCTATCGTCAAAACTCGAGGCTGGCGTGTTAGTCCATAATGAAACGCTCATGTGTTAAATATGCAATAATAGTTGCATCATTTGCCTTTAATCCCATTTAATTCGTAGAAAAATAAAAAGTCAAAATTTTAAAGTCAATCTTCGAATAATTTGAACTATCTCACAAAACTAAGGCTCGAATCCCTATTTTGTTCAGACGATCTTCATTTTCAGATGATCTTGATCTTTTAGTCTTTAAATGCAATTTATATCAATATTCTCTTAGTGACGTTTGTCTAATAAAAGAATTTCAATTGGAATACATAATAATTAAATAAATATGATTTAATCAAATTTAAAATTACAATAATATTTTAATATGTTCTTGCTGGATAATAAGTAGGTACATGACACGGAAACTTAAATGTTAACTTCGTCGAGTAATAGCTATTAAAAGAGCAATTGCAAAGAAAACAATTGTATACATTATTCATTACAATTGTCAACGCTATGATCGTCAACGTGTCAAATTATTTAACTTTTTGCCGATTACAGTTGATCTAAATTAACTTTGCGATTCACATGACCAGTGACCGCCAGAATTATAAAATCAAATAGCCTCTGTAATACACTTTACGTACTTCGAACATTGTAAAAAGTGCATTATATAATAACAATAACAATAAAATATGTATAATAATAGAAAGGTCAATCTAAAAACTTGCACAAAAACAAAACAAGAAACAACCTCCAGCGGACAGAGGCCAAAGTTCTATGAACTTCTGCATTGAATTTAATTTTTCTTTTCAATTTAATTTTTTTCAATTCAGTTCACTTCTTCCATGAATAAATCAGTTGCCAATACAATAAAATATTTTAATCATAAAAAACTTTTAGAATAAAAATATTACTCATTGTCGTATCGCTGTTTTTAGCACCGGCCTTTTTACAATTGTTTATTTTTACAATTTATTATATTTTAAAATTACTTTCCTTTATCTAATTGTATTCAATATTATGCTCATATCCATGATTTCGCATTGATTGAATGTAATAAACGTTAAAAACATCGTAAATCAATATATTTATTTAATAAATAGAAGATATAAACTAAGAAAATGAATAAAAATCGTTGGTAAAAAATGAGCACATGCCGCTTTTTTTTAATATAAAAACAAGTTAAAAACAGTAAGGAACAGAGATAAGGAGCAAGAAGCTACGCACAAAACGGTTGCAGAGAGTCCTTTAGCACAAAAAGGAGGTTTTTTTGTAGAAAATTGTTTATAAAAAAACTATTTGGCAAATAATTATGTCAATCTTTTTTTCTAACAATTAATGGATAGAAAAAATATTACCAATATCGACCAACAGTTCAAACGTACAATAACCATGTTATTTTTCAAAGGTAAAGTTAGATCATAGTAAATATTTTAAAAAATTAGAAATGGTATATTTTTTTAGACGAAAGTCTCTTTTCAAAAAGCTATATTAAAAATTTGACGACTTAAAAATTAACCCGAAATATAATTACTTATAGCGTCAAAACTTTAAGACTGGAGCGCTAGTTGATAATAAAGCACACACAGCGAGGTGTGCAAAAGTCGCTAACAAAGTTTCGTTACGATAGTTTGGATACAGAAGTCTAACTATCGTACGAAATCCAATATACATACAGAACGTCAAAAGGCTGGAATGAAAATGTGTCAGGCGCTTCATTAGACTTTACGATATATAAAGGTACTGTGTAAAATACTATACGATAATATAATGCAACGAGTGTGCTGTCCATCGTTATCAACTCTACCTTTCCTCAGGGTAGCATGATTTAATAAATATGCTTATTTATCATTTTTATTAACTAAACATCCCCTTAAGATTATCAAAAGTTACATTAACAAAATAATCAAATTGAAATTTATAACATTACCTTACTTCATGTACAATGCGATGATTTAAATTAACTTCGTCCTTGCAATACACTGCGCGCGTAAGTCGCGTGCCCATGAAATCTGGCGACACGGCCAAAGCAATACAAGATGACACTGTGATAACATACGTACAAGAGTTGTTTTACGTAGCACTCGACGAGCACGGACAATACATAACGCGAATTGAAACTACGCAGGCGGCACAGGCCTTAACATAATTACGCTCGAGGCATTGACGACCATTTCTGGGTCAGTAAATACGGCATAACAAACCATTAAAGCCTTAAAGGCTTGGCTCAAATCCAAGACAATTCGGAGCCAGTTCCCAAGCAAAAAACTGTAATACATAATTTATTATCTAAATATACTTAAAATCCTCACTATTTCTGCACACTTGTAAAAAATACGAAATACCTTATTGATAATTACATTACTACTTAAAATTTAAAAAAATATTTTTGTATGTTTATTTACCTACTTTAAATCGAATTCAATCCCAATAACGACATTTAATAGTTTATGTCTTACCGAAAATTGCGATTTATTGAGGTTATTTTCTTAATAAGGTCGAGAAAAAATGTTACCAAGCCGCTTATTAGTTGTCGTTACAAAAAAAATCAGGTGCGTAAAACTTTAGAAGATACGTATTGATTTTTATAAATAATTTCTGCGATCTCCTATAAGTTGTATATAAACCGTGAACTCCATAAACAATATAACGAATTTAAACGAAATGACTTTCTTCCTTACCAGTCACGCCTAATTTTTTTTAATTATCCTGATTCATAAGTAGGACAGAGTTAGAAGTAGAGAAAAATAAAAAAAAATCGAAAAATTTCTTATTCGGATCGAAATTATTTTCCTTATATGATATTGTTAAACTTTTTGAAATATTGCGATAGGGGTGATACAATTTGAATAGCTTAAACGCGGCAATAAATATTTATTAGCAGAAAACATTTTAAAAATATTAACTCAATTTTTCTAATTACCTACGTTTTATTTCAAGCTGCTTCAATCAAAATCATTTTATATCAACTTATTGTACATATACATATCACAACACGATCACAACAGGGAACTCTAACAGCGAGATAAACAATCCGAAATAAGGACGGCAGATTCATATCGAAATTGTTAACAGAACTTTGCATCCTTAATCAAATAAAAAAGGACTTGAGAAAAAAAACTTTAAAAAGTAAAATAAAATAAATTTTAATTTAAAAAACAATTTTTCAATTTTAAAAAGTAACAATAATACTTTCTTTGTGAAAATTTATTTTAATTCTATTACATTTGTATTCTGCTCAAAAACTTTCTTTCATAACAATAAAAACTAAATACTTTTTATAAAAAAAGGTTTTTGCAAAATATTGGCGGAAAATCCAAGCTTATTTCAGGAAGGCACTTCAGCTCGAGCAAGTAAATTGTTAATGAAACGCCACATTTATACTGTCCCGTTTTATAATATATTTATATCTGCTCAACGAGCTTATTATAGGCACCCCATTTCGCAACAATTAAGACTTGATACTTTTTGTAAAAGAAAGGTTTTGTTAGTATAACAAAACATATAAATAACATATTTAAAAATAACTCTTCACTACATTGATTAAAATTAAAGAAATTACATCATTACGTCATTTTATCTTATCTGTTGTCGGCAGATAGAAATAAATGGTACAACGCGATAGCCAGATACAACGCGAAGTTAAAAGATTTCAAGCAGTCGGCCGCACACAGTTTTACTTACGTAGAATAAACGTTTATTTACAGTAATAAATTTCACTTGAAACCACTTGCGAAACGCGACAGGCGTATTCGATATAATAGTCCACGTATTCACTAACAAAAGCTTCATTGAAAATTCCGTTAACAAACGTCTAAAAAATTTACGCAAGAGAACATTGAAATCTCAAAGCAATAAACGTGACACTTCAAATATAAATCGGCGTTCGTCTGCACTGCAGGCGTTCACACACAAAACGAAATAAATTATATATCAATGCAATTATATTTTGAATCGTTCACAAAAAGCAAACGCAGGTAATTTCAACTCGTATTGACGTTAAAAAAGCATTTTACTTAATTGAAAACTTCACAACTTACGTAATAAACCATCAATCTACTCTTGTTCGCTTCGAATTTGTATATTCCAATTCCAAGCTAAACCACAACTCTTCGAACACATCAAACAATTATCAACCTACAACTACTTTTACCTTAGGCAACTTAGCACACCTTTAATTTGCTCTCTCGAAATGCATAATACGGAACACAGTTCTCTTAAGCGTTGCCTGCAGACAATTTCCGTCTATAAAGTCAATTTCCATATTTAACTCAAACTTCGTATCTACGTTTCGCTACCAAATCAAATTGCCTTCATTACGCAGTGTACTATTTATTCATCAGATAAGCACAAATTGACGAGCTCCGCGAAGCAACAGCACTTGCAAATGAGAAATGCTTTCAAATCATGAATTCTATCGTAATAATCATTATCTTGATTCTTTTGTTCAGTAATAAATTAATATGCTATATAAATAAATATCATAATTTATTTCTGAAATAAAAATATAACTTGTCTGACTGGGGTTCCTGGTGTTTGTCCACAGTATAATGGATAGTAATATTCATTATCTTGATTCTTATATTCAGTAATAAATTAATTTACTATATAAATAAATATCATAATTTATTTCTGAAATAAAAATATAACTTTGTCTGACTGGGGTTCCTGGTAGTTGTCCACAGTTTAATGGGTAGTTATACAAATTTACTATTTCAAATTTACAACTTCTCTACTCACAATTTACAACGTAATCTTAGTATTTGTTGTTTAAATAAGGATATTTGCAGTGTTGACCAGGAATTCTAAATGCCTAGACGAAAAGGTTATCGCAATATCCTCAGTAAAAAAACAAGTAAAAAACGGCAACTTTGATAGTAACCCTACATTGGTCATATTTCAAAGGAATCGTTAAAAATATCTCATACGCTTAAAATAAAAATGTACATATTTTAAAATACTTTTGGCTTTTGAGACAAGGAATTAGAATTTTGCACATGTTGTGCAAAATTTAAATTTGTAACTTGTTCCGTTTTTTTATCTAGAAGCTCACACGGACGGACGTATAAATAGTGATACCATAGCTGTTTGGCCTTTGCGTATTGGATTCTAAAAATAGCTTGTTCCTTATATTGTGTAGACAAGTTTCTAGGAATATAAACAAGAAACATTTTTGAAATATTTGGCGTTAATTTTGTAGAAATTCATTATTCACAATTAAATGATGAAACTACGTGACGTAGTATTATTTCTAAGCAAAGATACTATCTTTTCTATCTTTCCTAATAGCCCACCTGAAGATGTTGTAATACGACGAAACCTAGGTCGTGGTAAAGAACTTAAAGTAGAAATAATACTACATCACGTAGTTTCATTTAATTGTGAAGAAACATTTTACAAAACTCTGCTCAAAGTTGATCATAAAATTTAATTCCAGCATGCTTATATTTTGAGAAAATAAATTTAAAAAAACCTTCATCGGCGCCTTACTAACGTCCTATTATTATCGTATTTTTCATTTGTTCCTTATCAAAAAACTTATTTTTTCAATGCTTGCAATTAAATTCTCTTCTTTCCAAACATATATCTGAAACATCTGATATTTTCGAATTTAGGATTAAATCCTTTTCTAATCAATATATTAATTCGTGCTTTTATGTTTCCTGATGAAATTGTATTATGCACAACATCATACTACCACACGTCTCCTTCTTATGATGACTACATTTTAGAAACAATACGATCGTTGCCTTTGAATGTTGAGTTGGTCTTTATATAATTACTTATTACATAGTATAAATAGCTAATATATAAACTTGTTTAATGATTCTAATGATTTTCAATATCAACTATCTATATCCAAGCCCAAGGTACTAATGGCATCAGAATTAAAATAATGTATGGAAACTTTTCCAGTGTAAGCGCTAAGAAAAACGAATATGAAATCTCTGTACAAACAAGTGTGTACAACACATATATATTAATCATATTTAATAGCCACTTGCCTGCATTCTAAATCCGTACTTATACAACAATAGCCCATTCATACTCATTAAAGCGCCGTCCATTACAAGGTGGCGCGAGAAAATGGCAATTTCAGGAAAAACGTTCGATCATAATTTCTTACGACGAAGCTGTAAAAATAAATTACGTTCGGGTTAGCGTTACGAAATCATCTTAAGCGGCGACGATGAACGAATACGTGAGATCACGTGAAGCGCATTCGCACCAATGGAAATTTCTCCAAGTGACAAATATAAAAAGAAATATTTTTCACAATTTGCCAAGGAAAATGACGGCCGACTTTCGAAATTATTTTCGTCGGTTAAAGAGAATAGGCGGTAATTACTACGCGTCGCTGAAAGTGGAGCAGTGAAGTACTCTCGTCCGAGGTTAAGACTCGCTACGTTTCGTAATAGACATTGACTCCTTTTAAAATGCATATTGAAAAGGAATTCTTCACAATTTTACTGAAACTTAAAATAAATGAAGAAGTTGTTAATTAATTCGCTAAAATCAGGCAATAATGATATAGATCGCATCAGTAAAAAGCCTCCACACTGATAAAATGGCATCTTTAAAGTTCAAACAAAATAATAGATTAAAGGAAGAAAATAATTGTCCCATCTTTTGCACCAAATTCTAACCTTTCGTTTTTGCTAAGACTCGAAATGTCGAGGCAGATTTTGAAGGATATATCGATACGTGAATAAACACTGTATGCATAATATGTCTAACAGAAGGAAACAGCTTACACTACGAGGACTTTCCGAATTCAGATCGAGGCTAAACTCACAAGGAAAACGCTCAAACCTTTTTACATTAAGTAAATAACGAACGCTCCACAATAAGAAGACGCAGCAACTCAAATTGTATAAGTACACGGAGAAACACACAAGATACTTCTCGCTAACGACAACTAATATGAAGTTTAAACAACGGCAATATTTCGTACTCAAGGACGGCACGACATCCATATTGTCATATGTGATAGCGTATTATGATTCTGCATACGATTAGTACATAGGAGAACGAAATCAAAGCTAATATCACTTGCCTAAAGCGCTTCCTATTGTCCTACAGAGTTAGTGTGGGTTTTAAAGAACTAAATAAACAATTTAGCTCTGGATTCTTAACTCTAAGGGCACTCTAAGTGCCCAAAATAACGGCAATTTTTTCATCTATCATAACTCTCTCATATTAACATAGTACTTAATTGCACGTCCCAACTTTTCAAAATCGATTGAATTGTTAGAAGAGTAGAACTTTACGTGAAATATACATCCTATTTATATAGATATTTATCCTGTCAAACATGATATTCAGCCCTCCCACTTGAAGTAAGCCTATTCTAATATACATTTAAAAGAATATCAATTTAAAAGTAATTTCAATTTAGAAGTATATTCTAAGTAAAAATCACTTATTTTATTTAAAGATCCAATATCCTTAGAGGATTTCTGCTAGGTTCGCATCTGCCATTTTTCTCTGTACAGTTCGAAGCTGCGTTGGGACCCATGCGTATGCCACATTGGAATCTGTGCGTGTTTGTCAATTGTCCAAGAGGTCGAACACAATAAATGTATATAATTAAATTATTCGTTAAATTATTCATTGTCACCATTTATCAAAACTGTTACTCTAACTGGCATTGACACTCGAATTACACGCGGCCATTTAAAATAGTGCACATAAATTTATTTATTTCTAGCTAACTCTTATATACGCGGGGGAAACCCCCGATAAGAATCAGGGGTTTCTCCCGCGTACATTTTTAATTAATACGGTGAAGTTCTTCTCTAGTGATAATTTTTGCACCTCGAAAGTGCCCTTCACAGGAATAAAAATAACTTATACCTTAGCCTGAACTTTACGCTGGATCGCTGAGACAAACAATTAAAAAAAAGGTGTACATGTTGGCTTCTATCCCCTACTAAAATAAACAAAATGTTCTATAAATATTTAATGAAAAGCCACCTTCATACTCTAACCTCCACTCCCGAATCATGCTATATAATACTGTTGATTTACATAATCGAATTGTTATACAGCATATCGATATGTGAAAAAGTAAGAAAAACGCCCGTTTCCATCCAGCTGCTGGTAGTCGATTAAATTGTCACGGGCTGTTAATTCTAGGTCATGAAGTACTCGTCACCAGGGATCATTATGCAAGGTCCTTACGTGACCTTAGTACATAATAAGCAAAGCTTTTTTTATAGTTCTATTAGTTTTAAAAAGACAATTTGCAATTAAGCTGATTGTGTGCGATAATTTCAATCACCAATACACCGAACCGATAGCAGTTAGCGCAAACGGGGAAAACTCGCCGAAACCACAAAAAGTTGCACACGTTGCGAGTTCTATTCAGAAGCAGTCGCGAATTAATTTTTAATAACAACTTAACATGTACGAAGCATTGTTAAGGAAGGTAATAGAGTATGCAACGACGATGCGGTTTTGCACGCGTCACCGCTTCACATCCCGCTACGCTATAAGATGGTGCAATGAATTAAAAATCTTTAGTTTATCGCACCTACCAATACCTAGTCCGTTTGAGAAGTGGCGTGTAAAAGTATAATATATTGCAAGCGGTTAGTTAGCCTTAATCTTTTCTTTTTTTTCAATTCCGTTACGAGAAACCGGTTCACGCTATTAATTAGCAGCAAAAATATTATTAACTGCAAACGAATAGCGAGGTAATGGCCTTCCAATGGAGGAGCCGATGCGCGAGAGTGGACGAGGTCGAGTCGAAAGGCTAGACCGATGCAGCGGTGCGTCATCGTCCGGTCTTGACCTTGCACGAGCGGCTGTTGCACCTGCCCATCGATCGATCGGGACTCAGGATGCAGGTCACGAATTTAAATTCCATGTACAAAAATATATCCAAAAAAGAGCACGATTGTATATCTCTTCACATCCAAAATGAGGGCGTGACTCGACTCAAAGGTTACGTTTCCTCGGTGTTCAACATTTACATTATTTATAAATTGATCAGTTACAATGCCGTTTAAAACACACAATTTACATATTACAATATTAACTGAACCAATAAATTAAAACTTGCACTAAGAGTATTTAATTTATTTTATCAAAATCAGATCTGGGTCGGCCTTTAGCAAATTTCAAGGCATTGACCAACGAAACAAGTTTTCTAAACTGTTCATATCATGCTACCTTCTTACGAGGCTAATGCTCTCGTGAGATTTAAATTGGAAGGAAAAACAATTTATTAAAAAGGAAATTTTCAAATCTGTTAAATTAACAAAAACAGAATTATTGCTTAAATTTTAAGAACTTTTGGAACCTTCCACTTTATATATATGGAAAACCAACACGGATGGTACAAGTGCAGAGACAAGAACCCACTAAATATTTTTATTCCCACAAGATCGTGACTGTTGCTAAAGCAGTCACATATACATACGCCCACGGAATAATCTAATTTGCTGGCTAAGATAGACGAGACATCATCCTCATAGAGATATTGTCTCCAACTAAACCTTAATTATACTTCTGAAACATTAATTCATAGATAAAATGTACAAAATTCGAAACTTCAGAACTGAAAAAATTATATAAAATGCTCCAGATTATACATTTTGCGTTAAAAAAATGTTTAATCACTTTCTCCTTTCTTGTAAACTAAAAAATAAATGAACAGTACTCCTGTGAACTGTTCTCATTTGATATAGTATCATGAATTAATAAAATGATTTGCTTACTGAGACCGTTGTAACCAGGAACAAATACAAATATATTCTTCTCATAGAAATGAAAATTATTAATATAATATTTGAATTTATTCTACCGACTCATTTTGAAGAAAACCTCGTAGAAAGAAGCCAAACAATCAGTCAAGCATGACCACGATATTGAAAAGTATAACGAATTTATCATCGCATCAATACACTGAGCGTTTATTGTATACGAAAATGTATACTACTATGCTCACAATTAAATGAAACTACGTGATGTAGTATTATTTCTACTTTCTTTAATTTCTTTGCTAATATCCCACCTGAAGATGTTGTAATACAACGAAACCTAGGTCGTGGTAAAGAAATTAAAGAAAGTAGAAATAATACTACATCACGTAGTTTCATTTAATTGTGAATAATGAATTTCTACAAAAGTACATAACAATGTTTGAACATATTGAGTTCATAACACTTCCTAATTTGTCACTTACACTTTGGACCTAAAAATTAATTTGTACTACTTTTCCTTACATCTAAAATGTAATATAAGCTACGGTAATACATTTTCCCTTTTATATTTATTATTACATTCATTAAGTTTTTTTTCAGGATCCTAAATATTTAGACATTGAAAAAGGGCACATTTTAGTCGATGTTTACTGCAGTATAGATACGAAATACGTTAGTACATTATTGGAATTAGTATGTATTTTGTATGAAGAAATAAAGCATCAGCTTCTGTTGAATATTTTGTTTTCATCAAATAATTTTTAAAAAAATTGGCAGATTCTGATGCTCCGTTTGTTTCCTTTTTGACTTTTTTTTTCGCTTAGAACTCTATATTTTAGCAAGAAGATAACCGAATTTCATCTGCATCGGTCAACAAGTAGAATTACTTGGGAACTACGTTCAAAAATAATATGAAGTGTTACTGTATAGACTACATTTTTAATATACAAATTAAAAAGTTCCATATAACTAAAAGAGGAATTAACGTTACTGTCGTCAATTATAAAATACAAAACATTTCGAAGTACAACATAAACAATATCCACAACATTTCCCATCATTCGTATATACTTAGCTACTTAGCATCGGAACAAAAGAACATGAACTCACTTCCAACTGAAAGCAAGCCATCTCACAACAATGTGATTAAGACGATCTTGCGCACAGAACAATCTAACAAGTAACAAAGTGCGAAGGAGTTTACTCGTCAAAACGAGATGCGACAATTCAAAATCCGCAGACAGAGAGCGGAGACCGCGCAGGAAGGAAACGGTGACGTCACGCCGGAAGTGTCAGCCGCGCGTAGGGTCGCATCCAAAATGGCACATTTCGCCGCACGCGAGCTGAATAATTTCACGCCGGCGAGCATTTTAATTACGGCTGTCGAACGGCCATTGCTCTGTGTTTGCACGTTATTTGTTTAATCCGACATTGAGAGGAGGTAACACGATTTGGACGGTGCACATCAGAGAAAGTATTTTTTTCACCAGACCATAGAAGCACTAGTGTCATGTATAATAATCTTATCATGTGTACGTGACAAAGGAGGGGTGGGGATAAATATCGGCGATAAACTTAATCTGTCCAAAGACATGCGTAGTCTCGTAGTAGCGCAATGAAATCGACACAGGAAAGAACACGGTTTAAGTAACTTCATTCACACTAGGCTCACACTAGTCTATCACATCACACTCCAACTGTCAGCTGTTGTCTTTGATCAATTCTTCAATTGTAGCTATAATTTTTTTATGAAAAGCTATTTATTAAAACTAAAATTAAATTGACTTGTACATACTTTAGATCCGATAACATGTACAAATTGATATAAACGAAAAATACTCGTAGTAATTGATACTACGAGTACTTTTCGTTTATATAAATTTGTATAAGTTTTCCATACATTTAAAAAAGAATATACTGCGGTAATCATAATAAGTTTTCCAATATTTTATTATTGGATCATAGCTTACGTGTTTATTAGGATTTACAAGTGCACTTTCTGTTTACTTAAAATTTAATTTGACTTTATATTCCTCAATACTTTTAAATACGTAAATATTCGTTATTATTAAGCCTCAAATCAAAATAAGCCGATATAATTGAAAATGACATTAAAACTATCTTTGGCCGATTAAAAATACATATGAAAATTTATTTATTCAGAAACAAGTGTGTTCAAAACTTTATACGAGTATTAATTCGAAATTTAATACAAACTTTTAATTATAAATTAATAGCTTCATAAAATTAATTAAATCTGTAAAAACTTCATGACGCGTTCATATTTTCCGAACGCTTTGATAGCCGAAAGAAGATTTAAAGCGGAAATTTAATTTAATTTTTGCCACGTAGATCTTCCGTATGCTTCCAGAGGTCACAGCTTCTGACAAGTTTGCCTTCGGGGAAATAATCACATTACCCGAGCCCGCGATGAAAAATGTAATTATACAGGGCAAGTACCAACGGACCGGCGCATAATGAAAATTTAAATTTTCAATTAGCCGAATACGCCTCGAATGACTGTCGCCCATCATTATTTATTGGCATTAAGTTCAATATCATATCATTTTAATTAGTACAATTATAATAATAAATAAATTTTATATAACATAAATTAAGGGCAGTTTTCTGGTTGTTTACCTCAACGTTGTTGTTTTCCTTGCAGTCTTTTTACTTATCATTACATACGATCAATACAGTACCTCGTCCTTTACAAAATAAAAAATATTGCGAGGCTGTTCAGCAAGAGCACAAATAACATAATTAAGAACATATTTCCTTGATTTTGGTTCAAAAAACAAATTATAAACTTGAATTAGCCACTTTAAGACAAATTAAATTTAAATTTACACCTTTATCTTAGATAAATTTAGATAGGTACATTACCCGGCACGTTACAGCGTATATTTTACAAAATTTACTTTAAACAATTATAACTAAAAAAAATACTTGTTAATTTTGTTTGGTTAAGTCCAAACATACTTCAAATAACTATACAGTTTTTAGTATGTATTTAAAACAGATCGGTATAAATTGTTATATATTACAGCACTTATTAGAGTAAATAATTAATAGTTTTAACTTTTCGATGCATCATAATAAAAGTTCGCTTTTAAGTTTTTTCTTTTTCAAATTCAATTTATTTTTTTGTTTTATGTCACGAAATGAGTCACGTTTCAAAATCGGCGCGCGAAAAGCCACAGCCAAAAGCGAATTCAGAAATAAAACAATACAGAGACATAAATTTCCATCATCGCTGATTACCTTGTCTTGGAGGTAAGCAGTTTAAATGTACAGATGATGTGTAAAAATATAAATTTATGATCAACCTAGATCATTTCATGATCAGTGAGGTTGTTAAAAGAAAAAAAACGTAATGAGAACGTTATCATTTGAAATAGATTTAATTGAAAATCGCAGAGTTCACAGAAATTCAATGCGCGGATAAGATAGTTATCTAAGCATTCAATTTTTGTGAACTGTGTGCTTGAAGCTGGATCCCAGTTATACAAAAATTCCTCGGAACATATCGTGACGCAAAGGTTTATATAAAATAACTAAGAGACAAGTTTGTATTACTATATACTTTCTACAAATAATGATTTTGCAGGGTTGACTTATATTTAATTTGTAGTCATTTCAGAAGACTATTACATTAGAGAGAAAGCCAAAAAGCATTGCCCAAAGCGCATTGCATTAGAGAGAAAATCATCGGGTTAAAGGTGTGCATTATAAACGTTAATACAATCGGAACTTCGTCGGATATTACCAAAACGACCATTGCAAGGCCAAATTTAAGCAAATGAAGTAACAAAATTCATTATCAATGCAACTTACACTGCATTACAAATACACTAAGCGAATACGAAACGCGTAAATAATTAGCGTTAATTTTAAAACGAAAGTGAAAATGCAATCGCGTTTTGCGAGTAACTATGTGCATTTGCAAATAATGCAACGAAGACGGTGTGACGAGCTCGTCAAAATTACAAATAAGTTACAAAACGGACGACTCGCGTAACAATATCAGACAATACCTCTCGAAAGCGGACCGTTTCACTTATGGTAATGTATCACCACTTTCCAGGTCAGTGCGGGCGCGTCGGGACTTATAGGGTGTCGTAATGGTCAACGGCAGTTTCTGCTGCCACATACTCCCAAGTGATTTGACAGACAAATCTGCTCTCGGAACAATCGGATCGTAATTACCAGTATATGTAACCAGAATACAATCACTTCTTATGGTATGTCTGCAATATACAAAAGACATGCCATTTTCTTGCAATATAAATTAGCTTCAGCCGAACAACACAAATATGAAAATCCTTTTCAAATTTCATTCGATTTAAAATCAGCGACAGATTGGAAGTTTAGCCGTGGTTTATCAAGACAATAGTACCGTGACCAAAGACAATTCTGACATAGCATTATTAGCACAGTTAGAAGATAAAGAGTCATCTGAAGATGAAAGTATCATGCGAGAGAATAATGGAGGCACCGCCATTTGACCTTATGGTAGCAGTCAACGCTTTCTGTGGAAACATCCCATCATATTTGCATAGGGAAAGTTTTGTGATGTTATTTGCTGCCTTGTTACAAATTTTTACATTTTCTGTTTCCGGTAATTAAAAAAATAGGTCTTTTTTAGCGTCGGTATTCAAACGCCAAAATAATTATCTACATGGAAAAATACTTCTCAATTACCACCATTTTGTCAAACTTAATGTAAAATTCCATCACGTTAACTAACATCCAGAGCAATGAATACATAATTGAACGTTGTATCCAAAATTTGGAACCATTAATTTCATCAACGTAAAGAAAATTCAATATTTAAATACCTTGCTAACAAGCGAGAATAATGATCTCATACACGTCTACACGAGCAAATAGCGTACGACATTAATGCCAAGTAATTTAAATAACAATCGTAACGTTACCGTTATCGACTCTACGTTAATTAGTTCGAGGTAGGAATTTGAATAAAATCACTTAGTTGCAAACGCGATAAAAACTGTCATTGAAAAATTAAAAATACGTCATGAATACATAATGCGGTGAACCAATAGTGAACTTCACGCAAACCTCAACATTGGTCATTACTTTTAAAGGAGGTGAAATGTTAATAAAAAATACATAGAATATAATTTATTAGTAGAAAATGATTCTATGAAAACTAGTGAATGACAAATTCAATACAAAAAATTCGTCGTTATTTTGAATTATAAATCAAATATTGTTCCTCAAGATGACGTCAGTACTTCTCGTTGCAATATTTCTTTGAAACGCATAAAAAATACTTCGTTCTATATCACCAGATGGGATAAAAACTTTCCAATGTTAAATACACACTAGAAAATTATTGACTAAACTCACTTGAAACAAGACCTTGTCTGGCCTCATAAAACACATATACCTATTAATTCGTATGTTCGAAACTAAAAACAGAACCAAAAAATGTATGAAGATATAATTTAAATAAAAACTGTGTACATGTATTGCACGCGAACGCAGCCATTGCAAATGCTACTTTTTAAGTAGATTATTTATTTACACTTTCAGCAAAAACGTGAAACATATTGATGAGAGAAATTAAGAGCACGGATGCCAATAGCGTTTCTCTAACATGAAAGTGATAAATGTGTATGCGTCTGCGAGCTCGTTGAGTACTGAAACTTGTTGGTTAAAGATTTTTTTTGTGGATTTCATGATACCCCATGTTATACCACTGACGCTGGAAAAGTTTGGATTACTTAAACCAAGAAATTGATAAATTAATCATTTCTTTTTTCCAGAGCGGATACCTAACTGAATCATAGATTCCCATTCTTAAAATTTAACTTATAAAAACCTTGTTGGTTAAAGATACTGAAACTTGTTGGTTAAAGATTTTTTTTGTGGATTTCATTATACCTCATGTTATACCACTGTCGCTGGAAAAGTTTGGATTGCTTAAACCAAGAAATTGACAAGTTAATCATTTCTTTTTTCCAGAGCCGATACCTAACTGAATCATAGATTCCCATTCTTAAAATTTAACTTATAAAAACCTCACCTCGATTTGGTCTAATTGAAATAAAATATCCTACACATTGCAAGTTTTCTTTAGAATTTATAGAAACATTTCGAAAACTAATTTTTCCAACTTAATACTTTCCTAAATTAATTGCCATGAGTTTTATGCTATATGTTTCACAGCGATTGTGGAAAAAGTTACTGAGTTAAAAAGTTTAGTTACTGAGTTAAGTTGAGAAAAAGTTACTAATTCCGAACTTTCAATTATTTTTTACTATAACTTATTGCCAATTACTAATTATTACTATAAATTAATGCGTATATTAAGTTGACGAATTTTACGAGATTGAAAAACAAGAACCAAAGATTGTCGCAATTTGGTTTTTTGGTTTCACTATCATCTACATTTTCATAAAATTACGATAGACTTACAATCGCTAAATAGTTTTCATTAATCTTTACTTTTAACCCTTAAAATATGACTCTTGATAAATGAGCTTCACTCTCTATGACTCTTGATAAAATAAAATGGGAACAAAATAGGTCGAAAAAAACTTTAAAACTTTTTTGAATCTTGGAAGAAATTTATTGATATTTTAATAATTAAAAACGAAGAAAACAATTAATACTTCTTAAAGGTCAGCAATGAACTTTCAAGATATCAACAAATCTATAATCAGACTTAACATACTTTATGCGTGTTACACGATCGTTTGGAAAGTTTCAACTGACTAAACCATATTAAACACGCGAAACAATTAACCGGTCAAAGTAGCTTGTGAGTCGGTTGCTTAAACTTAATGCGCTGCTGTGAACTTAATTGTGCGCTAGGAACGTTTTACCAGAACAGTGAAAAAAGAAATAATGTAGCAAAGTTCCACACGAAGCTTTCCGATAGAACCCCGGCGTCCAGTATAACATTGAATAGTGTCAAAGGCATACGTAGCCCAAAGCAATTGCCGGTTAGTATATCGCCTACGCCCACAAAGCCATTTTCTAGGTGAGCTTTTAAAGTTTTAATTGAAGTACTGCCGGCATCGAACTTTCACAGGGACCTCCATGAGGAAAATTGAGGATAAATAACATTATTTTCTCCTAAAAGAGAAAATAAATTCATTCCTGTACTATTCTAATTGGAACCAAATATACAGAGTAATATCATAATTATTTAATGCAAATAACCCAAAATTCGCAGAGTAGAGACGTAAAGCAATTGTTTATGTTATATGTGAACAAATACATTACTTTTGACACACGATGACATGCGGTCGCCAAAGGGGAATACGTTCCGTGACAAACGCGACCACGGAGGACCATAAGTTAACTTGAATGACCATTTTTATTACAAGTTATTTATTTATATAGAAAACAAAATACGTTACAGGTGTTTACATCTATTATATTTTTATTTTTGGAGTACTCCTTAAGAAATTATTTTCATATATAGCGCCCGGTATGAAGTTGTATGAGGAGGAAAATGAGTATTATAAAAAGTGTAACCGTTAGGTGGTCTCTCCGCGCAATATTTATGCGCATCTTTAGAGTGAGGTATCAATATGTTTATTTAGCATTTTCTTAAGGCGTAATCGCAAAGACGGAGTGTGACATATATAGTTTACTATCGTTCGCTTTCATCAAAATGTAAACATTAAATGGAATTGTGTGAATATTTGGTGTAAAATTAAGAGATTTTTAATTTCGTAGGATAGACTACAATATTAAAAAGTCTGTTTTAATTTTAACTTCTTATTCTGACGTTACTTATTGTTTTTAATTTTGTTGTATAAATTTGATCTTGTTCATTTGTGTTTTACTTGAAAATAATTATATTGTCAGCATTTTTTTATTAAAGAATTTTCCATTTGCATTTAATGATATTGATATTTATATTGTGCTGTGTCTAACGTTACATATTTTATACATTCCAAGACAATCGTACTTAAAGCTGGTCTCATGATATAATCCTTTAATAATGATGGAAAAATAAGTAAATATATTGGTTTCTATGTAAAAATTGTTTAAAATTTTTTTCTTATTTTTTAAAACCAATGCAATTCTTATTTTCACACGCGACTTGTAATAAGTTTTCAAATGCCATTAACATATTATTATGTAGACTTCTGTTGCTTTCACATAGAACTACTGTCGCTTTCATTTTCGATATGTTCTTTCTTCGATTTATTCTTTTTTCGATTTATTCTTCTCAACATGTTCAGAAAAGTGCAATTCTGTCAAGTATGTATGTTTGTCGTTCCGTAATAATGAAATTCATATATAAAAAGTCTCAACTTGTTGCTCTTTAACATAGCTGCATGTTTTTACTTTAAACACCAATTTGCGTATATTTTGTAACAAACGTCACTTTAAATTTATAAGCATTCTTACATATCTTTCCTGAGCGTACCTTATATTATGAGGTGCTAATAAGACAAAATAACCTGCGTATATAAGACTATTTAATTTGACAAAACTAAATTAAGTAGAGCTATTCAAGTCGTTATATTTCAAGCAACAAGTTGCGACTTTTTATATACGAATTTCATTATTACGGAACGACGAACATACATACTTGACAGAATTGCACTTTTCTGAACATATTGAGAAGCGAAAGTGAAAGCGACAGTAGTTCTATGTGAAAGCAACAGAAGTCTACATAATAATATGTTAATGGAATTTGAAAACTTATTACAAGTCGCGTGTGAAAATAATAATTGCATTGGTTTTAAAAAAAGCTTATAAATTCAATAGCACATTAAATAATACATTTTTCGCCAATCATCCTTCCATATAAGAGTTACCTACATAGTTTACAATAGGTGTATAGAGAATTAAGTAGGTACGCAAAGACTAGTGTAAGATAGTTAGCGTACTTAATTCTTTATTTATTAGACGTTGAGACGTCACACTGAGGGTCACACTATAGGATCAGACAGAATTCCTTCCGAAAATAAAGAGTTTATAAATCGAAATTTAATGAAGTTTATATGTCTTGGAAAATTAAGAGAAGGAAAATTTATACAATCAAATTTAAAAATAGGGAGGAAAGACAGAAGCTGTATTAGTCTAAAAGGAACTCAATAATTTACCTGTACATAGATTACATTCGTACGTGAAAAGATAAAGGGATGTGAAATATGTCTAAAACAATAGCCGATGAATATGTACTTCGATGCCTTAAATAAATTATGAACCCTGAAAGAATTCAAAAAAGTTTTGACGTGAAACGTTTTTAAAATCTATACTGGATCTGGGAAGGTAATCACGCCCAAATGAGCGACATTTTCTCTCGAAGTAATTTCAAACTTCAATAACTCAGTCAAATTCGCTGTGACATTCGTGGCGGCCGGACGTCGCGAACTGTACACGCGTAAAGAGAACCCGCGATTTTCAATTTTACGGATACAATACATCTTCACACAAGGGATCATATATAAGAGATTAATTATTGTAGATTGGATGTTTACAAAAAGTATTGAAATAGTTTCAAAGCCATGTGTGTTTTATTTCTAGTACCACTACCCTCACTATTAAATAAATATAAGTTTAAAAATAAGTATTCAATATAAATAAGTATTAATAAATAAGTATTCAATAAATATAAGTTACAAAAGGAATTAAACTATTCAAAATAAACATTTTATTCAATTTTTATATATAATCGTGATTGACAAAAACAATTAGAGCAGCGTCCGGCACTGTAATTCCTGTTTTTTTAAGCGCAAAACAATACTTACGCCCAAATGCACAATATACGTTCAAGACTGTCGGCCGGACTTACTGACAGTTAAAAATGTATTTCTGTTTCTCCTTAACTGTCAGTCAAATAAGATTCAACTTTACCGACCGTGCCTTATTGCAATTCCTAAAGTATCCGTACAAAATAGGCTTTTAACTATCGGTAAATCCGACTGAGAGTCCTGACCGTGTATGGTGCATACGAACGTTAATTACCTTTAATATCAGAGGTCATCAGAAACGGTCATACCTCGTCAAATCGTTAGACACAACACAAAATAACAGCGACGCTGATATGCGACAACTCGCCGAGCTTACGTCAATCGGCACGTCACGTCAACGGCCCACCACGAATAAGGCATCGCGAGCACGCTAGGCAAGCTCCATCGCGCACCCGCTATTTCAGCTTTCATCGAGATGAACTAATCATATTACAACTGAATGGTTCGAGTGGAATGTCGATTCGGAGACAGCGCGCGATCAGGCGAACGTGACGCGGCGATGCTTATTACCGTATATGAGTACCTATATATATTTTGTATAAATTTAATTCTTCTATTCCTTGGAAATATCTGTGACTTTCGATAGAAATACAACTGATATATCATTTATATATTTTCTAACAAATGTTATCAACCATGTTAATATTATTAATCTACATATAGAGAAATATATCTAGATTAATAATAGCCCCATATAGGAAAATGTATGTCGAACAAGATATTATTTCATTTGGTATTGATTTTATAAATTGTATACTCGGAGGAAAATCAGGTATATAGAATGAGTGAGTGTTCGTATATGGGCTGATTGTAACACTATCTGAGATCTGTTACATCTTTGCAATTATTTTTTAATCAAATTTCATATTAACACGTTAACACGAGAAGAATAAATCTATTCCGTACTTGGAAAGTATTTTAAAAGGATTAATTTATTTTACATATGGAACGATAATAGAAGCCAGGAAACCTGATATTAGATTTTTTGTCTATCTGTCTGTGTGTTAATTTGTTTTTCAATTACACTAACAGTTTATATTCTCGAACAACATATACGATACTTTTTATCTGGATATTACAGGTTTAAAAATCCTAACTTGGTGAATATTTCTATATTGGTACTGCCAACGCCATCTATTAGCGTTTTTAGTAGAATTTATGCTCGTAGATATATTACGATATGGCATTGCTAGCGCCATCTATTAACGTTTTTAGTAAAATTTACCCGTATGTTCATAGGTTTTTGAAAAATAATGTACTGGACTAATTTTGACGAAATTTAGCACGGTAATAGTATATACCCTCGAACAACATATAGGTTAGGTTAGGTTTAGGTATATATATATATATATATATATATATATATATATATATATATATATATATATATATATATATATATATTATGGTGCTCATAGATATTGCAAAAGTAATTAAAAAATATAGAAAAAGACAGAATATCAATGTCGATAATAATAATACTCATAATAGTTTCGACAGTTCAGTTGGATCAGCCGTGGTGTAATGGTTAACGCGTTGGCACGGCACGCCGTTGGCACGGTACACGGGTACAATTTCCACCATCCGATCGACTTTTTCTTTGTGTCGTTTACAATAAGGATTACCATACCGACGTTATTTTTAAAAATTAAATTTTTTCTTAAACTGGTTTTTGAATTATAATATATCAAAATCAGTCGAGTCGGAACAAGAGTCTACTTTACCGACCGTACCCTATTGCATGGTCCAATTCCTAAAGTATCCATACAAAATACGTTTTTAACTGTCAATAAATCCGACTGAGAGTCCTGACCGTGTGTGGTGCATACGGGCGTAAGATATTAACGTACCGTATCATTTAACATATCAATACATATTATGCTTTACTAGCGCAATAAATATTACATGATGAAAAGATCTTGAGAAGACACAAATTAAATTCTAATTAAATAAAATCTAAATGAGGAGACCAACTCTTTTATCTGTTATCTTGATACTTCTACATTCAGCCTTAAACCTAAAAACTTATTTCTCAGTTAAGCTTGATCAAAATTCAAAGCTCTCGCATTGGCTCTTAAAAATAATAATATGGCATCCTTTCTGCCATTACTTTTAGATATAAGAACCTCATTGACTTGCTTATGATGGCAAATAAAACAAAATAAAACAATAAAATGATGAAAGCAATATTACGACAATTGAATTTATTTAACTCTTAAGAGGTTAGGTTAGACGTTCGTCTAACCCTAAGGGAGAACCTCAATATCATAATATTAAAACATCGCTATCTTGAAACGCATAGCAATTACGTTCCCTTCAAATAATAAAAATTCGTTGAGTAATATAAAGCTTTAAAAAAAATTGTACTCAACGTAAATTATAAATGCCTTCAAAGAAAGCTTTCACGAATGCAAATCCTACAGTGCCGAACTGCTCTAATTGCCAAATACAAAGACTAAAAGGAAATATTTTCCAAGGTATAGTAACGTACTAAGGGATCAAAGGGGAATCCGGGTTTCAAGCACCAATGGTCTTAGTGCTCGAAATCGGCGACGATTTCCTGTGCATTATCATTTGAATAATTAATTTCATGATCGCGAAAGGGCGCAATTTATGTTGATTTAATGGATAACACCAATTTAATATCACATAGCATCAAATTGGTATCGTGAACTTTATAACTTTTGTTCAGGTACTACAAATGGCTCCGATCAATAAAACGGATCTGAATGCGCGTATAAATGTTCTATAACTGGTACTTTCTATAAATTCTTACACATTGCTCCCAAAAGATTTGAGGAATTTTGACTTCTTACTTTTTATTCCTGTTGATTTTACCATTCAGATTTTATCGTAGTAAAGATGGGGTAAATATTAAATGATCTTGCTACAAGAGTTCGTTAAAAATTTCATGCCATTTTCCAACGATATTAATTATACAATCTCGCAACGATGACGAAGCGCCACATTATCAACACAATTTAAAACAGCACCCCAACATCTGACGAGGACCTAGATACAGATCACGGAATGTTTCATTCCTTTAATACAGTGTCACTACAGTAACTGGTAGACATAATTCCATAACGTTTTATTTCTACGTAACACTATGCTAACACCATCTATTGGTCAATTTACATAAATACTAGCTTTTATAACGCTGGCGTGTATTTTCGGTTAAGATGTAACGTATATCAAATCTATCCAATTATATCAGATAATACTTATTGCGCCAGGTAGTCAATATTAGTGATAATTTATGGTAAATGAAGCAATTTTATTTCAAACGAAATAAGGAACCTTCGATGCACGAGCCATACTCACACTTGGGCGGTTTTTCATTAACACCAAAGCCATGCAGCACCCGATCAATCTCATATGAGATTCGATCTCTCACTGACGTTATCTATAGCGCGGTTAAACGGCAGCTTATAAATAGAACCTTTTAATTAATACAAAATAATTTGTAGCTAATTTGTATTATTAAGGCATACATATTTAGATTTAAAAATTATAATTAATCAGCTGGGCTGCTATCACCATCGAAGATCACATCGATAAATTAAATTTCATCCAATGATTGTGACCTAAATATTGTCATCCGTTCAGACATTATTGACTTAAGGATAAGAGTGTCTACACCGAGCTGATGCAAACTCAAGAAAAAAAATGAAGTTGAAGATACCTAATGTTCTCCAGGGCTTTGTGCTGATGAGGGGAATTATTTTTTTTATCGTCCTATAATAAAACATTTCAACATAGCTAATTTCTCCAGTAAACCTGAACAATATATGTTTACGGCACGTTTTTATATAAACCAGAATGAATACTGTTTAATATATTAAAGTTTTAAAAAAAAGAAGAAATCATTCGAAACATAACAGTTTTATTACATCAGCTAAAACAAATTTACGCAATGCGGCAAACGGTACACTCAACTTTGCCCCTAAACAAATTTCGTTCAAACCGCTCACTAATCAAAATCAATTACATTACAAACACATCGCTCCTAATAAGCAGACACACGGTCCGAGCCCTGAATTACTGGCGACGGAAGGTGCCTATTAATCGGGCGCGTCTACACGAGCTATTATTCGCAATATACGTGTACATACATATACGCTATGCGTACGCCCCGTCCGGCTAAATTATTTACTTAATAACTTTATTTATATTTACATAACAATCCATTAACGCAACATAAAATTATTTTTAACACCGCATAAAATAGAAGCGAACTTAATTAGTCTCAAGTACGTCCAAGTGTCTTACGTAGATATAGTATACGTAAATCGGCTATATTTACGTAAAAAGCAAAAACAGCTATTACTGCTTTACATTCATAAAAATACATATGTATATACACACCACCACGATGTACTGTAAAACATATTTGAATAAATTATGTGTGCCACCTCAGCGACAACAAAAAACTTGTCTCCCGTGTCACGAAATCGGGACCCTTGTACGATGACAAAATGTGTTATCGGCACGTAGTGCAATTTTGCGCTATGTCATCGATGTCTTCCCCTACCTTAGTGGGAGATAGCGCGAAGGTATAGGTAAATAAATATATATTACATATTATATATATATATATATATATATATATATATATATATATATATATATTAATATATAAATCTCTTATTATTCCATCGGTGACGAGACGAGTTTGGCCCGTACCGCTGACACTGCCGCCCGCTAAGCGGCCAATAAGCGGAGCGCAGCTTATGGTCCGAAACCGTGACGGAGCCGCACGTAGCGACGAAATGCGAATGAGTTTGTTTGCACACGTGACAGAGGAGACAGTTTATTGACTTTCATTTGATTACTATGAGGCGGGTGACTCATCGGAAGTTCCATACGAATGTTAACATTTAATTAATGACTTCATTAGTAGTGCATCCTGGTGACATGAAGTCACCTTTCCGGAGAGCTCTTTTAATATTTTTTTGTAGGTATCGTGCCAAAATTGTCATGTCTATTAAGCAACATGATTATTAAATAAATCTAATATCGTTTAAACAACTTCTTAAAATTGAGACAACTTCTTAAATCTTAAATTATTTCTATAAAAAAATTATGAAAACTATTGAAGAAAAAAAAACTGAAATGCTCCGTGCAAAAATATTCATATTTTTTGTTACTTAATCTTATTCGAGTTGTGAAGATGCGTTTTCAACTTACTCAATCTGCCTCTCTCTCTCGTTTATCTCTACATGTTAAGCGGCATTTCGGAAAAGACATTTCGTCATCGTGTTCTTACACTCATGGCCTCTAGCTACCATCATTTACTCTCTGACTGCTAAGAATATCATGTTATTCAAGATAAAATATTAAATGTTACCACTAATCTTCATAATTGACATTTTGAAGAAGCGGAGATCATAAAAACTCCTTCAACAAATAATTTAAACCCTTCTAAATTATGTATCAACAAATAAAACCCAATATAGTCACTTACATATGGAATCAAGTAAACTAATTGCTTTAATCTCAATAACAAATTTTTTCATCAGAACTAATTGCATTCAGTATTCTCGAAAGTCTATAATATTTTGCTGAACTCCGTGTCTCATACGAAGACCGAATGCGAACATAGTTCATTACGACTTCATCTAAACTCCTGAACAAACTGAAGAATTCACAATCCAGCTTGCCAGAGAGCCAGTGGCATTCCACATTCGCACCACAGAAGCGAGCCCCCGGCGACGCGGGCGGGACCGCCGGGACCTGAATAATTCACGAGGCGGGACGCAGCCTCGGCGGGCGGCGGCGCGGCGGCTAGGGCGCGGCGTTATCTCGCGCGAGCGCGTCTTTATCGCGCGACACCCGTCCGTCCCTGTGACTTCACTACCTCAAAATAACTTCTCCGATAAGGTGAACCGGCTAAATTAGAAGCTCTTTCTTTACGTAAATAGACTAACGATTAAACGTAATTTACTTTACATGATTCGAACAAACAAACGCTTTCAAGGTGCCTTTTTAAGATTTCAGCGTCCCTTCGGGTAAATGCGCAATTTCACTTTTGAAATGAAAACTTTTCTGCGGAATTTGCGAATTCGTGTCACGTAACGAGCGTGACGCGCTTAGGATATACTCGGCGATAGGCCGAACGGTTGGACGCGTATCGAGTATACTAGGTACTAGGTGATCGGCCGAGTATACCGAATATAATATAGTATGCGGTCGAGAAAAAAACTGTCAATTTGTCAAGTAGCGTAGCACCCTGTGTACATTCGATGTCGGGCCGAGGATAGTCGAATAAGTGTAGCCAGAATATATATATATATATATATATATATATATATATATATATATATATATATATATATATATATATATATATATATATATATATATATGCTACCTCCCTTCCTATATTGGGCATACCCCGAGCATATATATATATATATATATATATATATATATATATATATATATATATATGCTCGGGGTATACCCAATATATAAAATCCATGCTTAAAATTAAGACGTATATTTTCTCATGTACATATGTATTTATTTATTATGTGGTGTATTTTGTATGTCACAGCATACTTTTATAAAGTAATTGAGCGTATCTTATGTGTCAATATATGATATTCGTTATATGATTTGGTGTCAAAATGTATACAATACGACGAGTTGTGTATATAATACATAGTATGTTACTGTGAAAATAATATTACCCCTAGCAAAAAAGTCAAACTATATTAATGATCCCCCAACGCTCTAAAATGATGATGACTAGCATAATGAAGACAAGCGCAAGTGATTTTATGCATCACAAACGATTTTATGTTCATAAATAAAACGGCGAATAAAAAAAGTAGAAAGAAAATGTACGGTATTTTTCCTCGCGTGGAAAAAGTGAATAAAAGAAAACTCTATTTTCTTAAGACGTGCGTTAGCAAAAAGTTTTTTTATACTCTGTGAATGAACTAGTGACGCGCTTTTAGTTTTTATAGCCATACAAGTCTACAACTCCCGCTCATAAATATATTATACCGAAAAATAAAAAATAAATTGTCAAAGAAATTCAAATATTGAACTAAAATTATTTCCGTTTCCGTTGAGTGTTGTAATAATATGAAAAATGTTCACCAGCTATATCGAACAAAATTTACCTTTGCCTTCTATATTTTACATATTTTAAAATCTAAATATGTGGCTAAAATTTTAGCCACAATCGCTATAGTTTTCTCAACTACTTACAAATATTAATCTTTGAGAACGTAAATTTATTTCCATTCTCAAGTGTAAAAGCAAACTAATTGTAAAAATATATAATTCCACAGAGGATTAGAAATCACAGATTCTTGGATTTTCCTCTTTACTTGTGTTCCATTATTTCGATTTTCAAGAATATAAATGGACCAAAAGAACTCTAAAGATAAAGAGAAGAAGGTTAACCTTCTTCTCTTCTTAAGACACAAAAAACCCGCTTTAAAGAGCGATATATTTTGATGTATAAACCAAAAACGCTTAACATATCTTTTTGTTGTGTGAATCAAAAAACCTAAATTTTTACAGCAATGAAAGCTTGCAATGAAAGTATACTAAATGAAAGTATACAGCAATGAAAGTATACTATATTAATTTCAATTTGATATCTCAAGCTTTTTCTGAGAAAGGGCTTTGATAAAGAGAAGGGCTTTAACAGAGATACGGACGGACGGATAACCGTGTGATCCTATTAAGGATCCAGTTTGTTTTTCATTTTGACGGACGGAACCCCAAAAATGAATATAAACATGTACATTACGTTTTATCTCAAGATCCTTCGGAAACGCAACATTCAATTTTCAGCAAAAAATCCCATTCAATACTCGTTAAACTCGAGTATCTCTCGATGGAATGCGATAAATCAGCAAGCAGCATCTCTACTCGCGCTCGCTCAGGTCGAAGCCTATTCGAGCTTCCGCCCACGCTGAGCACACACAAGAAACACGAGGATATTTCCCCTCTCGTAACAGTTTATATTGCAATACGATTCTCATCTGCATGTAAATATATACAGCACATACTTTAATCAAATTCTGGAACAAATTATACTTAAATTGAACGCATAAGTATAATCCGTTTTAGCCAAACATCGTATTTCACGTTATTGTAGGGATGCAAAAAAAATGTCGTTGTATTAAAACTAGTCCTATAGAATTAGTATATTTATGTATATATATATATATATATATATATATATATATACATATATATATATATATATATATATACATATATATACATATATATACATATATATATATATATATATATATATATATATCTTCTGGCTACACTTGTTCTGCTATCCTCGGCCCGACATCGAATGTACACTGGGTGCATTACGCTATGGGACAAATTGACAGTTTTTTCTCGACCGCATACTATATTATATTCGGTATACTCGGTCTCCTAGTATACATTAAAGAAGTTTTCAGCAATATCAAAAGAGGAAGAAAGTGGAGATGAATAAGCAATGAAATTTAATTTGTAGAAATAAAAATTAACGAAAGTTATTTATAGTCAAAGCTTTGTGGCACATGATAATTAACCCTTAAAAATATTTCATATATGTACTTATTTAAAAAAGATATAAACATTTTGAGGAATTAAAAAAATTATTAAGCTTACTAACAATATTGTTACGAAATGAGTCTTAATTAATTGCTATATAACAAAAGTTGAGAGGCTATACACCGTCCCGTAATTAAAAAAAAAAAAACAAAAAAAAAAAAATATATATATATATATATATATATATATATATATATATATATATATATATATATATATCCTAACCATAACTGACTGAGAAATTTAGGACGAAGTTTTCTTAAATAACGTCCACTGACGACGACTTTCTAAAATGCGGGTGGCATTTTAGAAAGTCGTCGTCAGTGGTGAACTAAGGGGTGAAAAAAGGATCAAAGTTCATAATAAAGTAAAAAATATTTGTTTTTAGGTTTTCATATTACCATACCATATTTCAACGGTCTTAATCCAAACGGGTTCTAAAGAAAACTACTAACAATCACACAGACGTGCAAGTGATACTACCAAAGTTCCGTTTCTCCTTACGATATACGGAACCATAAAATACAACAATAAAGTTACCTAACCTCAATGCCATATTCCACATAAGCGGGGGGAATATCGAGAGCATATGTTAATTTCTATCACTATATCTAGTACCATGAACGTACAATACGACACTCGATCGTCGATCACTATTTACTTTACTGAAGAGAATTTCGTATAAAATAGTACATATATCTGAAAATAAACATTAATTTAAACAAACGTTAATTCAATTAAAAACGTTCATCAAATTCAACCTTTAGATATAAAAGCACGTTTTACGCGAAAAAGTCGACACGTCGAACTGTAACAGTGTTACATATGTTAATGACGTCCTGTGCGCTCAGATACCCGCCTCACGTACGCAGCTGCTGCAGGAGGAGATAAAGCACTTTTCACCATTAGCGGGCAATTTAATTACGCGACAGAAGTTTATTGCTAAACTTTCTTCAAAGTAATAAGTCGGAGTTAAATTACGCTTTTAATCAAATTCATACCACGAAATGAATGTTGAAATACTTACGAAGTATATTTAATAAATGTAATAGCACGCAGACTAATTACACGGACTATCATAGGCAGAAAGCCTTGAACTCTCATAACCGACTTTTACAATTTAAAAATTCATCTAAAAATGCTATTCCCGTTACTTCACGCAGCGACGCAATGATTTAAATATTTTCTCGAACTTTTATGCCCTGTGACCTCCCAAAAAGCCCAAAATTAAGATAAATAACCTCACGATCCGCTAATGTGACTAATAACTAGTTTACACCTGTAACATGAACCGATCAGCCAACAAGTTTAATCTGGGGTCGCGACCCCAGGTTAAGAAGGAACAATTAAAAATCAATGTATGAATGAAAGAAATGAAAGATAACATCAGGAATTAATTAATGATGGAACACGAGGAATTTAAATGGGGAATGTTCATGCGGTGCTGATATGGGTTTCCACTTTAACGTGCCCTCGCAGAAGACGATGGTATAGTTATATATATATATATATATATATATATATATATATATATATATATATATATATATATATATATATATATTTACCACCTTTTATGCATAGTACATATGACGGTCTTATTGCGACATGAGCAATCTCTTCCAGTCAACCATAACAATTGGTGTTGAAATTTAGTCGGTAGACTGTAAGAGATTTTACAACGAAAACTCTTTATAGTACATTAGACAAAAAAAATTTTCAAAAAATACAAAAGTATAAGTAATACAAACTATTGAAATGTTTTGGGATGGGAAATATAGGAAAGGACGAGGGCACAAAGGAAAAGGTTTCAGGAGAAGCAGGACTTTTTCCTCGATCTTTGAAAATGTTTAGGGACGTGATTTTCCTGATGTCAGGACCCAGGTGATTCCAAATTTTTGCTGCTTGGACAGTGAAGGATTTTTCATAAGTGGTAGAGGTATGTTTAGGAATAAATAGGACGAGTGAACTTTTAGATCGTAGCCCGAGGCCGTGAGCAAACAAATCTTTTAATTTGCCAGTAAGATAATTTGGGCTCTGAGGATTTTTTAACATATTAAAAAGAAGTGTAAGTATGTGAAGTTGGCGTCGATCACGGATCTTCAGTCATTTGAGAAGTGACCTGTATTCAGAAATGTATACATATATACATTTTAATATAGTAAATATGAAACGTCATAAGTCCACTTCAACATTTTGTTTTCATTTTTCATAATACTTTAGACATTATTGCACAAAATACTAACCAGAGAATAACCCCGGCTGGCTTTAATCAGACATTCGTATTCACGATCACAATCGACTTGGAACTTTAGCGTCCCGTAGTTATATTATGCGCAGCGATTGACCGAAGAGTGGCAGTACGTGCAACCGGTCTCTCTCGCTATGGCGCCGTGCAATAGGCTATTGGATAAAAACCGTGCATTCAGCCAGTCACGTCACGTCACCGCAACGTTGAATTGCGCAAGTCCGCGCTACGCTCTTTGCACGACCGCCCGGATTCGAACTTTGACATTGCACGTGTGGGTCGGACGAAACGGATATTAAATCAATATCCAGTTAATTATCGGAAATATATACCTGCACTTATTTGTCATTTTCATTACCAGACCTTAAATTATCTCAAAATGAGACAAATGACATACTCGACCTAGTTTAAATTTAAAACAGGAAATAAACTACGCCTTGAAGATAATTAAAACCATTACATACATACAATAAAGTAGGATTTACGTGATCTTCATCGAGAGTCACTTTTCGATCCATATCGTTGAGTTTTTTGAATACCGCGATAACAATAAACTATAATTTCATTAACTTTCGATACATGTTTAAATACTATGGTTTATTAATTATAGATATTTTATTAAAATTAACTCCCTTATAAACTATCGTTATCCTATAAGGTATTCATAAACAAAACACTACAACAAAACTTGTCCATAACATTCGTTCAATGCTTACATGAATTGAGAGATAGATGGCGTTAAGATAGCATCATATTTCAATGAAACGCTATGGAATTACGACTTAGCGTTTCATTTATCAATATATAAAATAAATTAAAAATACATTAAGAGAATAATTATCTAAAATTAATTGTTGAGTATGTCATACTCGGAAAAAATATACAATTGTTCTAAATTTCATTGCTCTAGGTGCAAGTGCATAATTATGGTTGACAGCATAATTCATTACCATGTTTCGTCGTAAACAAACATATGAAGATATTTTCAATGCGAAATCTTAATTTCTCTTGAGCCCCGATACAGTCTAATAATTTAAGGTAGTGGTCGCCCAGTGGTCGAAATTCAACCGTAATTCATTATTTATTAAAGTTTGAACGTTATTGATGTTTTTTGTCAAAGAGTATACCTCTATAACCATTGCATATTTTTTTTTTAAATTTCTTATATTACATCAGCTAGGGTCGTGTACAAATACGTCACTGACGTGTGTGGTTTGCTTTAATTCCCTGCTATATCTATGAAATTTAAAATTTAATATTAGTAACAGTGGGAAAAAGCCATATACTTTAATTCTACCAAATCTCACCTCCTCCGTGTGCACATTATGCTTAAAAAGGTGCACAAAGATTACTCTTGACGTATTAATACACAGACAAATTATATTTAAATTTTAGCTCTTCGCCATATAAACTTTGAATATACCAAATCTCACACTCCTCCGTGCGCGCATTATACTTAAAAAGGGGTACAAAAATTCTCTTCACGTGTTAACACATAGACATATTATATTTAAATTTTAGCTCTTCGACATATAAACTTTATGCTAAATCTCACAAACCTCCAAGCGCGCAATATGCTAAAAGGGGTACAGTTTCAATGTTTTCACTTATTAATAAATAGATTCAGTCAATGTCCCGATGACAAAGTAAATCCGCGTGATATAGAAATGAAAACTAAAATCATATATCTACCCCTTTGTACAACTGCTGAACTGCTACTTTAAGTAATTCGCATCTACGTATTTTTAAGAACCTTTCCGTTAGAGATGGTAAGTATCGAAAATAAGCTAACAAACGATCTCTGAAAATATTTACATTTGCAACCTTTCTCTTGGAAAATTGAAAATTGCAAACAGCTTTTGTCGATTCATAAATATCTCGTTCAGACAGAGTATTGATTCAAAATCAAAATAAACGAGGACAGTCGCGCCGTCTACACCTCGCAAAGTACACTTAACCAAAATAGCCAGTAAATCGCGTACTTCACCAGTAGTTCCCAACAAAAGGTGATTTTGCTGCGACGAAAATTTGCTTTCTATTAAAAGTCACGTCTCGGTAATGTTATTAATGTGCTTCTCGCCAACTACCGGCTAGCGTATTACAGTGACAGCAATTATCTAATTCATTTGCTGGTAAATTTCCCCATTAAGTACGGCAGTTACGTATTATTTATATTACAGCCGTATTCACATAACCATAGACGGCATTCGTCTCAACTCAAGTTTGCAATATAATATTGGACGTATGCACTCATAAAATCACTTCACTCATAAAAAGTCCTTCAACGCTGAGATGATGCAATCTTCGTAAAATACGTTAATGAAGTCTAGCACGCGTCAGTCATTATGTAAATGAATATTATTTCAATAAGGAAACTTCGTGCCATTATATAAGTATTTTCAGCTTACGAGTCTCAAGTCGTCATTTAAACATAGTTTTAAAGGATCACATTTATCTTCACATTCTTCCAATAAACTCATAATGTATCGTTCATTGTTTTTTTGTACTTTTTTTATCCATTTGTTCGAAACAAGTAAGCACAAAAAAGTTTCATACAGTCATAAAGTTTACTACAAAATGTAAAACACGGAACATTGTGGAATGTAAAACATGGAACATAGTTGCATGACACGGACATTGTGGAAAAAGAAAACCACGATGTTCCGTGTCACTCGATTAGGTAAAAGTTAAGAAATGTCATTCTTGTCGTGAAAAATGGTCTCGATTTGCTTGTCGGCCAAACTGTGTCAGGAAACGGAAGATAACGTAGGGTGGCCAAAGTTCCGTAAGATGATATTATGTAAATTGTATGCACTTCCTCAAACCCATTAATAATGACTTGAAACGTAGATTTGTAATATAGGGTTTCCATAATTCAATTTTTTAACAATATAATTAAAGACATATCTAGTGTAACTAGCCAAGTTGGCACAGTCTGAAAGGTTATGCCAAATCGGCAATCTTTACGAAAATGTTAAAACTTCATTAGATATTTTTTCACGAACTGTGACAAAATAATACCTTTCTATTTTTTTTATAGAGCCATTTTTGTACAACTTAGTGTTCACGAGTTATAGTGAGTTACCATTTACAAATATTTGTTTTCCTAATTATTTCGGAAACATCTGATCAAACATTAAAATGATAAAGAGAAATCTTGTAGAGGGACCATATTTTTCACATTCTATAATTTTGGCTTTAAAGTCATTTTGTAAAATTATTGTTTTACGAGAAGCAGTAACATTTATCCATTTTTGTCATAGTATTAACAGTACACGAGATATTTAGCGTTAAAATTTTCGAAAAAATTACGGTTTAAGCAATATTTAAAAGGTGTACAACAGTATGCAACACACGATTTTAAACTTCGTAACTAACATATTACTTCAAACATCCAACTTATCGAAAGTACGATATAAAATAAATTTTGAAGTGTTCATCGCTTACCCTAGGCAAATTCTATCATCATTGATAATATCTGCTCTTACAATACACGTACCAATGCACCGTTAAGTTTGTTGAGATAATAAAAAGTTATAACAACGAGAAATAATGAAACGTAAGAATGTCGTAAATAATATTTGATGAATTCAACCTTTGATAAATTCAAACAATTCTCGACAGATTACTAAACGCTTATTCTAATTACGTGAATAAACTTGGCAATAATGAAATAAGTCTCCCGAGAACTCTGTCAATCACTACGGTACAATCATAACCATTCCTAAATCATAAACAGTTCCCAGGGCACTGCTTACACAAATATACATTCGTACGTATCCAGCATTAATGACGTTACAGACGGGAGGTTGCTAGCGGTTGCGTGCCGAACGCGGGCGATCGTAAACATCAGATTTCATTATTACTCCCAACCCCAAATGACCGGAAAACACCCGCTTTCACAAAGCTATAAACTTACGACTTTCCAACACGAATTACCACGTGAATTACTTGATTCAGTTTAAATACACGCTTTATATTTAAGCATCCAATTGGTTAATAAGCTGCACACAACAATGAATGATTACGCACGACCGTAAATCGTATTTTAAGTTATTTAGGCTACTTTTTACCTGAATAAAATATATAAACCGTTTCTAATTTAACAAGCTAAATTCATAATCACTACGGTTCAATACTCAAACCGAAGGCAAGCAATGAATTAAGAAAGCACGATATACGAGAAAACACTCACCTAGATAGAAAAAATTCTATGTCATATAATACTTATAAGAATGTATTTTTACTATATGTTATAAAATACTTCTTTATAATATTGAAATTAGAATTTTCAGAGTACATAATTTGACTGAAAAAAAAATTGTCAGCATAATACCAATATACAATAATACTATAAAATAGAGGATCACACAAAGTAACCACTAAATTAGGCTATTACAATGATTTAGTATGATGAAATATTGAAAAATTCTCGTATGTAGAAACATTTTTTGATAAAAGGGTCAATATTTGGTATAGATTTGAAAAATGCAAATGCGCGGTTGACAAGAAAGCACCACTTGGCAGAACATAGGAACTTAACACGAAGATCCGCCAGCGGTTCATGTTACGATAAGAACCTTCAGCTCTAAAGACAACTTTCCCTCTTTCTCGGTCTCTTTCTCCACGGCCCCCTCTACGATGTCTTTTGCCCACCTCTTCTCCTCTTCTCTTGAGAATTTCAGGGCTTATTTTTATATCGCACCCTGGTTCTTCCGGAGAGTGGGTCAGATCTACCTCCATTTTTCTCCTGATCTGGATGTCTACATCTTCTCCCCTCGTTCGATTCCAGAGTTCTCTTTGTTTTCGATTACGTTTGGCCAAAAAAAAATCCTGTCCGACATCTCTTGAAGAAGACTTAAGGTCATTTCCCATGTTTTACATCCATACAACAGAACCGCCTTTTCATTGGGTTTAAAGATACCGAGTTTGGTAATGGTAGGAATTTCCCTAGCTATCCGATGAAGTTAGAGCTGATTGAAGACTGCGTTTAACTTGACGATGCTCGCCTATATATTTGCGTCCGCCCTCCGTTCTGGGCACCCACGCTCCCAAGATACGTAAACTCTTCCACCTCTTCTATGTGACAGGAAAATGGAACATCTATACACAGAAGCAATTAGTCGCTCGAGAACTGTAAGGCTCCTTCTCTCTATTTCCTTTTTTCGACAAAAAGCTAAACTGTGAAAAGCATCTCCCGTCCACTCATATTCAAGGGCTCTTAATTCCATAAAAGTTTTCCAAAATTATAATGAACAGGAGTTAACCTCGCCAATTATCGACAGCAAGTTTCCTGCCATCCTCCTGCTTGTTAAATCTACTAGTCGCATAAAAAAATCTCTCGAACCGAATATGATAATTTGAATCATAAGAACCTGCCTTTAAACAGACCGGCCAACCGTCCGTCTAATTCAATAAAAAGAAACAAAGTAACGTAATAAGAAAAACGACAACACAACCCACTAACAATGGAGTCGGCTCAATCTTTCTTTATTACGTCGCTACGCTAGCTCCGAACGAAATTAACCGGGGCACAAAACTCCACCCGAATACGAGAACGAAGGCAAACAGCGGCCCGGATGAAAGGGAGACGAGGGCGAAAGCTATATCGCGCCCGCCGCAGCGACCGGCATTCACCGCTTCAGGCAACACGTTCGAAAACTTAAAGCTAAGATCGCGCCACTTGTTTTCAAACTATTGAGACGACTCGATAAATCCAGTAATGGTTTAAAAGTTTTATTTAGTTAGAATATACATAACTAATCGACTGTGTTCAGTTTATCCCACTGTATTTTGGGTAACTTTTAAAATAATAAATTTTCATCCAAAACTCAGATTCGAAATTACAAAAGGCGTCAAAGAGAATTGCCATATTATACATTTAAATTCGAGTAACGTTATTAAAAAACCTGTCAAGTTCCTGAAAGGTTCTGTTTACTTATAAAAATTTAAGCGTATACAGTACTTCAAATAAACTAATTACAAATTAAATTTTTCACAATGTAAGTACTGTATACTGTCAAATTTATTTTTCACATGCATAAAAATATGGTCAATATTTCACAAAATATAAGATCTAGGATAATCGCTGTAGGTTTCCTATAATTTTCTAGTCAGATTTTACCAACCCCCTGTTTTTTATGATCTTTATTTCGATAGTTTCGGAAGTATAGGGGGGATGCTATATTTCTTAACATTTTTTAGAATATCTATTTAAATGTGCAATTTAAAATTACGAAAAAAAATATTTATATTCTTCATAACAAGCCCAGTCAAATAATACTGCATGATATACAAAATGAAAACAAAATTGAGTAATTTATTTAAACCGCTCTTAATTCTTACATTCGTATGAACATTTTAAAACAATTAGCTAGGGCAAAATATGTAGGTTAATAAGATATATCGCTTTGCAAAATTTCAAATTTCTACATCGCATCCTTCTGAGACAATCAGCTTTGACAGACGGACTGAGAGACAGACAGAGATCTAAGAGATCTTATAAGGATTTCGTTGTTCAGTTTGAGGTATGGAGTCCCAAAAATGTAACTGAATGATTTTTAAAACGGTTTCTATTAAACATTGTTTTAATTTGAGCGATATATATATATATATATATATATATATATATATATATATATATATATATATATATATATATATATATATACTTCAATTTAAATATACAGGTAGAAGCGGCAAGAAAAATTGTTAGCCCAAACCGCCATACTCAATAAGCATTGGACATTTATGCATCATTTAGACACTTCCCGAGTACAGACGAATAGACATCAATACGAGTATATAAACAAATTATTCGGGTGTATTCGGTACTCACCAGAAAAAAATATAAACGGACATTTTCGTGGTCGTATTTGTGCACGAATGATTCGACTAATTTTATTCGGCGAATTGTTCGCCGATAATCTAAATGAGGTATTACATTTCTTTTAATAATGCCGCCGTAAACGTTCAAAAATGTTTATACAAAAACTTTCAACGATATTAGGGTACAAGTTTGTTAAATGAGATGCCGCCGCGAAGTCTCCCCGTAAAACAGTTACCCCTATATAACAGCTTTCATCCAATCCCTTTAAATGTTACCGCAAGATGATGCCGACACTTGCCAATAAAACTAAATAACGCCGCCGCAGTTCAACACAGGTCAAGTTGTTTGCTAATCTCAAAATAAAAACAACTATCTCCTCGGTAATCCAAGTTAATTGAACACTTTAGCAACGACTGCGACGCGATAAAGTAATAAAAAGAGATTATACAGATTACGACAATCCATAACGGGCTGACAAAAGTCCTTCAACGGGCTGCGTTGACGATAATTACGAAGTAATTTAGAGATTTATGAAGAATTTACTTTTCTGATATATACTTGGCAACGGTTCAAATTATTGGCAGCGCGAAATGCCACGTACTACTTAACATAAAAGCAATAAAGTCGACTTAACGATCGTGCAAATCAAAATCGAGCGCACCGCAAACCGCGAAGGGTTAACTCAATGCAGCAACACCTGGCGCGGCTCGTAAGTAACGCGGCACCGGGATCGTTTGATTGAGTAATCAGCTCGCGTCTCACCCTCATATCGCTCTAATATCGAACTGGTCGGGCTCAATATGCGCAGCGCGTACCAGAGTTACAGTCGTTATATAGGGCACACTAAGAGTTATTACATCTTACACGTTGGTGGAAATTGATTAGAAACCCTTCCTTGATGCTGATATATGAATATATTTTTAATATCGATAAAAAAGCTGTCAGAAAAAAAATTAACTGTGATTTCTACACCTTACTAATAATAAATGGTCAAAAATAGCTCCGAATATAACGAAATTATAAACTAAAAATAAAAAGTGGACTCTACGTTTTCAAAATAAATCAATTAAACAAAATAATTTTCTGCAATCAACGATACAAGTCAGAGTATATATTTTTTGTAAATTTATAAACTATAAAATCATCTATAATCCAAAATCAGACTAAAGCTTCAAAACCTTTTTACGTTATAACGAAACCTGGGAAAGTATCGAGTCCGATAAAAACCAAATAAAATATTTATCGACTCGACACACTTCAAGGTTTTGTTTTAACGTAAATAGGTTTCGATCTTCGTTTTTCACCATACTTGTTATACATTAGAAATTACTAAAACTATTAAGAATTTTTTTAATAAAACTAATTTGATAAAAATAAAAAAAGGTTATCAGAAGACCTCAAACTTGAAATGTAAATACGAAAAATCGCATTATTTCAAACAAATCGTCAATTAAAAGACACCCAGCAATGAATTAATAATTGACAGGATACGCAGGAAAATCCACCTATAAAATGGCCCTTTTTGTCCGCATAACATCAAATAACGAAAAGATAATATATTAAAAAGTAACGACGTTAAAACAACGTTATGCTAAGGTTACGAGCTAGGCATTTTTTCCACTTACTTATATCTAAGCGCCCGGCGGCTATTTACGAGCCACATAAATCCCATCCGAACCGAAAACATCGTTATCAAATGTCGGAGTAAACCGTTATACAAAGAAACCGACTAACGCTGTACAATAACGTGAAAATAGCAAGCGGGAAGAATTCGACGGGAGGGGGATGGATGCGGTTAAGGGTTAGGGCAAAAAAATGAAACAATTATCCCGTTGATAAAATGTCGTTACCTTATGTAAAATTACTTTATACAAAGGGTAAAAGAGTATTTTGTTAACAAAATATGAAGCCAAACAACCCCCATTAAAAGCTTTTACCTGAGCTTTCGACAAATGAACGCTTTGACCAGTAAATTTAACGAAAAACCGCAAGAGAAATTTCCCATTTATCTATTAAACAGTGTTTCATAAATGTTAACATCGAACTGGTTTGGATAAGGTCTACCACAGACAGCCTATAAAAGCCAGTGAAAGAAAAACATAGAATATTTAAAACTTTACTGCAAAAATTCCACAATCTCCAAATCGGTTCTACCAAAAAATTGGTCGATTCGCCGGTTCGGTTCAATTATTGTCGGCGCTAAGTCGGAGAAAAAGAATAGAATATAGGAATGGACATACGCTAACGCAGACAGCAAACGTTTAGTCGGCGTCGTGCGTTTCTTGACTTGTATGTTAATTCTAAGCAAAATCGGCCCCCGACAAAAATCGGCAGTCGTTGGCCGCCTAAAAAAGTCATCTGCGTTAGGCAAAATAATACACGAAAAAAGGGCGTCTATTTTAAACAACTTTTATAAAAATATAAAGATGAAATATATTTACGAAACAGGAATACAATAATGATAAAACTTTCTCTCAAAAGTTAAGATAGATAACAAAGATATATGCATTATTTGATATAAGATTATCCTAACTAATAATATTATAAATACAAAAATCAGTCTGTTTATTTATTTGCCTCGCTTTCACGCATAAGAAACTAAACCTATTTCTATGAAATTTTACTTACAAATAGTCTATGTAAGAGGATCGAACAAACGATACCTGAATATAATTTACTTTTTTGGTAATTAAAAATATCAAGATATACAAGAGAGTAAACATAAGCATTTAATAACTCGTCACGGCAACATGTCAGACACAGCTACCTACTAGAATAGCAGAGGATTCTTTCTGTTTTACCACTTCTTCAATTATCAGGCTACTCGGCCATTTCCAATGCTAAGATCAAATATTTTCCCTTTTTCACGCGAGCGAAGTCGCAGATTAAAGCCAGTGTATATAAACAAAGTGTTTCTTCCCGAATTTCGTCGATTCAACTTCATTGAAACTTTGTTTCTATTATTCTCTTTCATCTAATTAAATGTATGTACTTTAATTACTGAAAAAATCGACATGTACCTACGATGTATCATTTACAATTTATTTTCTTTACAGCTATTACCCTTGCCAATTTGAATCTCTTTTAAACAGTTTTCATCTCGTATTGATCTCTATAAAAAAACTTTTTATCAAATTACGCTTTACAAATTTGAATAAACAAATCGCTATTTGGAAGAATAGTATATTACAATTAGCATCCTTGACAATTGTATTATCTAATGTGACCTAATAACTCGACAAAAAACAATTCTTGTCAAATTTCAACTGTTCAGTAGAGATCAAAATAAAGATTAAATTGTTCAAATATAGCTCGTAATCCGGTAAGATAGCAATGGCTATGGTCTACCATTGTACGCATATTACCTTAGCTTAATGTGACTTTCGAATATACACACATATTAGATAATAGATAATAGCATATATATTAGATAAAAGCATATGTACACGTATTATCGTAACTTAATATGACGTTCGAATTTCCCCAAAATATGAAATGATAAATTTCAAGAACTTATTTTGCTGCACAGTGGTATATAATAATTAAACCAACGAAACAAACTACTGAGATTTGTCATTTAATATTTCGTAGAAAAAACAATATTTAATTTCAATAATAACAAATATTATTTGCAACTTGTTATTCCAACAAATATACTTTGCAACTCTTTATCCTAACAAATATACTTTGCAACTCGTTATCCTAACAAATATACTTTGCAATTCGTTATCCTAACAAATATACTTTGCAACTCGTTATCCTAACAAATATACTTTGCAAGTTGATACCCTTTATAAATCCATCGCTTTTTTTCAAACGTTTACCTTGTGTCCTAAAGTTGACTTTCATTATTTCAAATAATAAACCCTATGAAAAAAAAACTATACAAATAGTGGTCACACAATCATGCTTTCCATGTACTGATATTGTGCGGCCAACATACGACTATCTGAAAGAGTCTTAATCTATATTCAAGCATCAGAAGAGATAAATATATTAAAATGGTTGCAAAAAATGCAGCAGTAGTATATAATTTAAATAAAATATATTTAAAAAGTTGAGTGGTATGTAAAAAAGAAATTTACTTTTCTTATAAAAAGTTGAGTGGTATGTAAAAAAGAAATTTACTTTTCTAATATATCAAAAGTTGAGTGGTATGTAAAAACGAAATTTACTTTTCTAATATATAAAAAGTTGAGTGGTATGTAAAAAAGAAATTTAGTTTTCTAATATATAAAAAGTTGAGTGGTATGCAAAAAAGAAATTTACTTTTCTAATATATAAAAAGTTGAGTGGTACGTAAAAAAGAAATTTACTTTTCTAATATATAAAAAATTGAGTGGTATGTAAAAAAGAAATTTACTTTTCTAATATATAAAAAGTTGAGTGGTATGCAAAAAAGAAATTTACTTTTCTAATATATAAAAAGTTGAGTGGTATGTAAAAAAGAAATTTATTTTTCTAATATATAAAAAGTTGAGTGGTATGTAAAAAAGAAATTTACTTTTCTAATATATAAAAAGTTGAGTGGTATGTAAAAAAGAAATTTACTTTTCTAATATATAAAAAGTTGAGTGGTATGTAAAAAAGAAATTTACTTTTCTAATATATAAAAAGTTGAGTGGTATGTAAAAAAGAAATTTACTTTTCTAATATATAAAAAGTTGAGTGGTATGCAAAAAAGAAATTTACTTTTCTAATATATAAAAAGTTGAGTGGTATGTAAAAAAGAAATTTACTTTTCTAATATATAAAAAGTTGAGTGGTATGCAAAAAAGAAATTTACTTTTCTAATATATAAAAAGTTGAGTGGTATGTAAAAAAGAAATTTACTTTTCTAATATATAAAAAGTTGAGTGGTATGTAAAAAAGAAATTTACTTTTCTAATATATAAAAAGTTGAGTGGTATGTAAAAAAGAAATTTACTTTTCTAATATATAAAAAGTTGAGTGGTATGTAAAAAAGAAATTTACTTTTCTAATATATCAAAAGTTGAGTGGTATGTAAAAAAGAAATTTACTTTCCTAATATATAAAAAGTTGAGTGGTATGTAAAAAAGAAATTTACTTTTCTAATATATAAAAAGTTGAGTGGTATGCAAAAAAGAAATTTACTTTTCTAATATATAAAAAGTTGAGTGGTATGTAAAAAAGAAATTTACTTTTCTAATATATAAAAAGTTGAGTGGTATGCAAAAAAGAAATTTACTTTTCTAATATATAAAAAGTTGAGTGGTATGTAAAAAAGAAATTTACTTTTCTAACATATAAAAAGTTGAGTGGTATGTAAAAAAGAAATTTACTTTTCTAATATATAAAAAGTTGAGTGGTATGTAAAAAAGAAATTTACTTTTCTAATATATAAAAAGTTGAGTGGTATGCAAAAAAGAAATTTACTTTTCTAATATATAAAAAGTTGAGTGGTATGTAAAAAAGAAATTTACTTTTCTAATATATAAAAAGTTGAGTGGTATGCAAAAAAGAAATTTACTTTTCTAATATATAAAAAGTTGAGTGGTATGTCAAAAAGAAATTTACTTTTCTAACATATAAAAAGTTGAGTGGTATGTAAAAAAGAAATTTACTTTTCTAATATATAAAAAGTTGAGTGGTATGTAAAAAAGAAATTTACTTTTCTAATATATAAAAAGTTGAGTGGTATGTAAAAAAGAAATTTACTTTTCTAATATATAAAAAGTTGAGTGGTATGTAAAAAAGAAATTTACTTTTCTAATATATACTCGTAAGATAACGTGTAAGGTATTGCGCCTTAAATTCACCACTTGCACTGTAAGTCCACGTAGTTTACATGCCTTCGGCTTAAGTTAGATTCGCTCGACTTAAACTCGATCCGACATGCGATTCACTGTAAGCGATACTCTCATTTAACCCGATTTTCATACAACTTCACATTCGATACAGTGAGGCAACTTACTTCTATACAAGAAATCAGATCAGTGGATCAGACAGTTTGGAAATTCGAGCATAGTTCAATGACACATTATGGCATAGGCAGGAAACGTCAGCATATAAATTTGGCACATACATATATGTATATAATTTCTTTGATGCCGAAACACGTCTTCACTTATACTAAGAATGAATCTTATAAATGTGGCGCATTATTATAAACTCATTCTATTTCTAAAACCCTAAACTATGCAATATTAAAACTATCATCAAATTTCGTTTTATAGTTTTTGTGTGGTGCGCGTGTACGCGCGTAGATTAGAGATAATTCTGCATTAAGTAGTACAATGTTAATAATATTAAAATATGTCCAACGATTTTTTCGTAATGCGCTTATAAACTAACAGATAGACAGACAAACATTTCTGGAACGGTAAATTTTCTTCCCTCGTAAACTAACTTCTTCCCTCGTTACTAAATGGATTTAATTAAATATATGAGCGGTCGTTAGAATTACATTGATCCCGTGACTAGCATAGGATATATTACATATATAAAATAAATATAGCAGCCATTTTATCATATTATAAACAATTTCAAAATCTAACAAGATGAACATCAAACTAACATCTCAGTGAAATTATTTCAAACATATGTAATAAACTGAGATTTGAGAAAATATGGAGTACAAGGTAGCCTTTGCAACTGTTGGATATTATTATAAACAATTAAATATTTATACGCATAGAAACCTCATAATCTATTGAAACTAAAAAAAAATCACTATTCCATGAAAAATCATTCTATTTATCGGAATCATATTCATAACTCGGACTATGAATGTGCAAAATTTTATGGCGACTGGCCAAATAGTTGCAAATTATTAAGTAATCAACATAATTTTACGTTGATAATATTAATAAGGAATCGGACTACACGCCCTTGATTGAATAATCAAAAAATTAATAGACCGCAATACAATAATATTAAGTATTTTGTGCAAAATTCAACCAGTTCTGGCAGTGAGTACTGGTTAGCTTATCTGGTAATAAATATTACCCTTGTAGCAGCTGCCATTCATTTCAGCCCTACGATAAAAAAAAATTATTTTTGAAAGTCGTGCAACGGTTTTTGACTTAGAGAGAGCTACAACTGAAGTTTAGTGTTATACAGAACTCGTAAATTACTACAAACAAAAAATATTTTCAAGTTTATGTAGGATTTGAATCCGACCCTCCTTGATCAAAGTAGAGTGGAGTGCTAATTACACTGAACTACAGAGAATACATTTATTTTTGTCACTAGCACAAATCGAATATAGAAACCACGATTTCGTTTACTCTTCTGTAAAAGACAATCTAAAATTTTAGACAAATTCCGAACGGCGATAGAAACTGGAATAATTCTATTGCTAAATTTAAATGAAACATTACATAACACACAAATATTTCTGAGTGAGATTCGAACCCGCACTCTTTCGATAGACCCGTCCCCTCACGATTCGTGGCCGCATTGACAGACAGCGAATCGTCGTTGTTACCTAACAATAATTAAATAAACCATCGTAACAGAGTATTAGAATATAATTTATCTTCGGTTCATCGTCAATTCGTGCTGAATGCGGAGACGACAGATTGAGAACGTTCGGAGATCGCGCGGTTAGTTTGACGTTACGGTTTAATTTTGATTAACTCCGAATTAATATCTCAATGCAGCTTGCTATGTTAGACACCCGACGGCGCAAACCGCCAGCATTCCGATATTCACAGACAGATGCATAAGCGAAATTACAATATCTTCATCCGATAAGATTCGATGTAATACAAAGTTAGGTAACAATTAGATCGTAAGATATAACATTTTTATAAACGTTAAATAAAATAAAACTTCTTTAAAAATTTGGGGAACTTGGGGCAGAAGTTACCGGGTAGAAAAATGTTTTATAATAAAATAACTGAGTGCTATCCGATGGGGAGTTATAGCGTTTGACTGATCCTGAACACAAAAACTAATTGTTATATATTCGATAAAAATATTTGTCTTTAAACACACTTCGCAGACAAAATATGAGAGATACTCATTCTAATGCAACATCGCTGACGTAGTAAATTTAACCCAGAGTCTGTAGGTAACATCTGTAGGTAACATTTCGAATTCATATTCAAATTACATACTTTGAAAATAATACGAAATATCCTTCTAGTCAGAATATTGTTTGAATTTAACACGAATTCTCGTAGTAGCATGTTATCAGTCAAAATTTTAACTGTAAGATAAATCATGATGTAATTATATGAGATACTCATTCTAATGCAACATCGCCGACGTAGTAATTTTAACCCAGAGGCGCTAGGTAAAATCAAATGTTACATTTCGAATTTATATTCAAATTAGGTACTTTCAAAATAATAGAAAATATCCTTGTAGTTCCAATACGGTTTGAATCTATCACGAATTCTCGTAGTAGCATGTTATCAGTCAAAATTTTAACTGTAGAATAAATCATGATGTAATTACTTTATATACCTCTATATATAAATAGCACTTACGATAAATAAGTGCTATTATAATCAATCAATAAAAATAAAAAGTTGGCACGTTCAAGACATTTTTAAAAATTATTTTCAGAGGCCTATAAACGAAATATGCAGTGAAGAAATAAATTATTTTCAGGATTCCGTAGCCGAGTACCAAAAATTAAAGCTTTATAATATCCGTGTCTGTCTGTCCATTCGTATGTCACAGCATCACAATCATCGTCATACCTGTAACTTTTTAACTATGCATATTAAAAACCTAAAAGAAATAACGATAACTGTATTTAATTAAAACTATAAATAAAAATTGTATTCTTTAACTTGCACTTATAAATGAAACACATTCGGGTAACGAAGTAATTTTTCTCACGTCTGTGGATAAAAATTTTAAAGAGATGTAATTACACAGAAAAAAATCATATTATTATGTTTAATAGTTTAATAAAAATTACTGTTAATTGTTTAAGTACTTTTAATTATTTAAGCTTAATGTTGAATATATTTGGCGTTCATTTTGTAGAAATTCATTATTCACAATTAAATGAAACTACGTGATGTAGTATTATTTCTACTTTCTTTAATTTCTTTACCACGACCTAGGTTTCGTTGTATTACAACATCTTCAGGTGGGATATTAGCAAAGATTCTAATATCCCACCATCTTTGATAATATCCCACCTGAAGATATTGTAATACAACGAAACCTAGGTCGTGGTAAAGAAATTAAAGAAAGTAGAAATAATACTACGTCACGTAGTTTCATTTAATTGTAAGCTTAATGTGATAGTTTTGCTCATGTTCATTTTTAACTTAAGATTAACTGTTTTCGTACGCCCTTCAAGCAAAAATTACTTAAAGTTTTTTATGGGATTATTAATATAAAAAAGTAAAGGTGCCATCTTTTATATAAAAACGAGAACTTGAAGAAATAATATGTATTTATTTGTTTGTTGTTCCCCAAATCACATGAAAAAAGAGTCGAATTAAGTACAGTTCTTTTTAATGTCGAGCTACTTAGATTAAAAAACTGACAAAAAAAATACTGAAAGTTGCGATGTCCACGATTGCTGATGAAATTTGGGTTTCCCAGTATCATGTAACAGCCCTTATAACTGGGGCTGTTACAAAAGTTGAAACCAAAAAAGAAAAAAACTATCTTTTCTACCCGTACCGCCTAGGCAAATTAATAGGTTTTGCATAATTATCACAATATATAATGCTGACGATATAATAAAGAAAAATTATTATTATTATTTATAAGCATTCACTTGAACTTAGCTATCAAGTCTAATTACAGTTTAGCGGTCATTTAAATTGTAAAATTTCTTAACTAAAATCACAAAGAGAATTGTTAATGTTCATTTAAACTGTATTCCCACAATTTTGAGTGAATTATGACATAAAATATAACCTCACAAAGTAATAAACGATGTCTATAACAGTAAATAACTGTGAGCTGAAGTACAGTTATCAAAACTAAACAATAACTGAACAATATTCCCGATAACAAATTTAGTGTCGGACTTCATAATGTTAGTGAATAAAAATAAAAACGTATCTGGAAGAAAACATTCTCGACGTTACGAAAAAGTTTTTCTTCTCAATATTAATCGTAAAAAGTACGGAAACCCTTGAGAAAACTTCGAAAAATATAAAATTCTCACCCAAACAAAAGTTCCCGCAACGCGCTCAATTCGACAACTTTCCGTCCACTTACCTGTAACAGAAAGAAACATACACATGTTATAAGCTGATACAGTCGCATGTTGAGTTACACAGATATACATATATTATAAGCCTACTTATCCGGTAGGACATTAAATATACACATCACTAAAACGAGAGACATTGAAGGAGGCGAAGCAGACCGCATCCCCTCTTCGGTACCAAAACCTACTTAAATAATAAATAAGAAAATACGAATTCAGTAATAGTTTTACAACATGCTTCTTGAAGGTTTACTTGTCTACTCTAAACAATTTATACTACCTACGCATCCGGTTATTGTGGTCCAACAATCGTTTTAACAAATACGAATAAATACCTTTATCCAGATTAAAATAGAAATATGACCGCATTTATAAGTTTAGGTGGCGACCTAACAAGAGATTAGTAACCGCGTGAATTTAATGTTACTACTTAAATAATCTACGCAGTCCCTCTCCCCTTGCTTTCAAAATCAAAATTATAGCTCTTTCTGCTAGCTACGTTTAGATACTTCCCTTATTTCAAACATTTTTTAATAATATTTTTTCAAATCGTTTTCCGTTAAAGCCTGTGAATTAAATGCAACACTGGAATTTACCTAGTAATGAATAAACTACATCTCGGCATCAGAAATTCATACCCCTCCTTATACAAGCCAAATGTTTTTTATTCCTTATTTTTCACACTTCTACTCTATTCTTGAATGTTATCATATTTCCTCCCTACCCTTCAAGTGAGGTTTTCATTTGATTTTGTTCATCCGATTATGTTTTACTAGCGTGACCCGTGCGAAGTCTTTGCATTATAAATTATTCAACTCAATTTAATAAATCAAAATTGATTGCAGGTATTCAATTCATTTCTAATTTTGCACACTGCTTATTACGTTTTTATTCCATTATGAAGCTCAGATGACAGATCAAACAAATATTTTACTAAAATTGACATATAGAGGCGCAAGTATCAAAAGCATTGAGCTAAAGCGCCACTTTATTTATACGTGAGTGGATTTGAAATTAAACAAAAATTTTACCGACCGTCAATCATATTGACTTTGAGCCGTTAGAGGGCAGCATTGCTGTTTTGTGTATATAATTTTAATAATTAATTAATTTGCAAAAACAATAGCAATAATAATTTTTTTAGTTGTGGATGCCGGTAGAGCAAGCAATTATCTATAAAATGATATATAATTTATATGGATTAGTTGTGAGGTTTTTTCTAAAAAGGGAGAGTAACATCTTAACCTTAGCGTATTAATATATATGATGATCATGATGATGATGATTTATTTTTTACGAAATGTATTAGTTTAAAATCTTTTGTATTTTCATTATATTACTAATTACTTAGAGTCAATAACTGTCTATATTCATAGTATTACATACATTATATTAAACAAATAAAATTTCTCATGTGCGAAGAAGCTTTTATTTATTTACGGTATAACTTCGACTGCCATTTTCGTGTTATCAGATTTACTTTTAGCTTCCGATCTCATTTAACTTATTTATTTCTTTACTGTTCTGAAGCTTCTAATACCAGTACCAACATTATTATCCGAAGTCAGAGCTAAATAACTTTATCTATACTCGATTTACTACGTACACTAAAGTGCTCAACTTAGATGAACTATTCCAATGTTATTTCCATCTCAGAAAGCAACTTTATTGCAAATTACTTATATTAGCTGTAACGTAATAGTATAAAGCTAAGCGGATACAGATTCAAATAATGGAAAATATTTTTTCTATCATGAAAATTTCTCTTTACAGTTTAACATTTAATTAATTCTCATTACCCGATACAACCTTCACCGGTTTCCAAAGTTGGCTTAAAACAGAAGATAAGACGTCATTTAAATGACAGCTTTATAAATCAAAATTGATTAAACACCGACGTATTTCATAAGGAAACGGTACAAGGTCCCTCCATAACGGGCAAGAGATTGAGCGTAAATTGAATATATTACCAAACTCATTTCCCAAGCTTGACAAGTAACGCTTATTTGTAACAGTAATGGAAAACGGAAGCCATACTGCCGACGCTTAAATCAATTTAGTGAACTTCATCTAAAGTTCGCCGGTGGCATGCATGAGATTATCTGAGATAAAGACATTTACCTCCGCCCAAACATGGTAACAAAATATACCATATGTACGAATATAACTTGGCACCATTACCTTGTTTTACTTATTTTAAAATAAATCATGAAAGTGAACTTGAATCACTTTTATTACATTTTACGATTAATGATTTGCTTTGCCGTCAACTATAAACGCCGGAAAGTACTTGTTGTTTACCGATGTTGTTTGTATTTTTGCAGAGGTTATATTAAAGACTAGCTATGCCTGCGACTTCATTCGCATTAAATTCATTAATGATTATTGTGTAGAATAACAGTCATATGTAAAAATATTGACAGTGGAAGAAAGGTGGTTGGATAAATATCGACATAACATAGATTTGTTTAAAAAAAATCAACATATAGATTTCATTTTCTATGAGTGTAAAAATATTGAATACCACTAATAGGAGGCGTTAGCTGTATATTTATTTAAATAATATTATAAGGTTAAAAATGTTTAATATTTAAAAATAACATGTATGTAGTAATTACTATTGTAAAAGACGCAAAGAAAAAGTCAGTCGGCCGGTGAAAATTGTACCACCATCTTTGGCATACTGTGCCAGCGCGCTAACCATTACACCACGGCTCACGCAATTGAACTATCGAAACTATTATGGCTATTATTATTTTTATCACTATTATTTTTTAAATTTTTCTTTATTTTTGTATTATCTATGAGCATAAACTTTACTAAAAACTTTAATAGATGGCGTTGGCAGTACCATCTCCTAAAATATCTATGAGCATAAAGTTCACTAAAAACTCTAATGCGTTGGCAGTACCAGTATCGTAATACCACATCAGGGTTTTTTTCTTAAATCTGTAATATCCAGATATATTAGTAATAATTATCCAGATAATTACCCTATATATTGTTTGAGGGTATAAGCTATTACCATACCAAATTTCATCAAAACCTGGCCATATATATTTATCAATAAATTGAAGAACAAATTAACACACAGACAGACAAGACAGGCGCAAATTCTAAAAAAGATTACCCAGTAAACACTGGGTACTATTATCATTCTATACCCTAAATCAATCATAATTAAAATACTTTCCATATACAGATTTCACTCTGTTACAATTTTATTATGTTTAAGATATTGGGCTGCTGCAGAATGACTTTGACACTGTTTACCGATGGAGTCTGAACAAGAAATTGTATTTTAAAATCAGCAAATATACTGATTCGGACAAGTTCTACAGAAGATTTCAACAAGCTCGCGATTTATGTACAAGATACTTTGTAGAAAATATACCAACACTATTTATATAAAAATACCGTTCAATGCTGTTGAACAGTATCTCGTAGTAAAACTTGAAATAAAGAGCCATTCGTCTCCTGACGAAACCGCCGATTCTCACTGCGACAAAATTACGCGATGCTATGCTAATTAGGTCGAAAAGTGGTTTCATTTTATATCGCTGTACCATATATTCGAACAAGGCATATACCGGCTTAAACCTTAGAACGAAAATATATTCTACGACGTTCGCCTGTCATAAGACCCTGGGGTCTCTCAGCTCTGTCTAAAAGCTGTAGACGTAATATATTACGAATATATTACTTCTATGGTATCAAGAGATAAACAAAATTTAACATCTTTGTCCATAATAAATTTCTTTGTAATATTAAGCTTTATTTATGACTTAAATTAGCAAAAATGTTTGAATAAGTATTCATTGCCAAGAGTAAATATATTGTACATCACTAGCATTTCTGTGAGAGCTTTTTTGACACGCGCTACGAAATGGCACATACTATTTTGACGAATTGTAAATTAACATCTTAATATTTACTTATTTTTGTGACTATATTGTCTTTTTTATCAAGAAAACAATTCAGCCTTCAACTAATAAAATGTACTTAATACTAATTAACATACATTTTTATCAGTAAGAAACGCAACAAAAGCAATTCAACAAAATTATAATTAGACAGATTAACTAATTTTATAGGAGTTTTCTATCTTTACAAGAAAAAGTCAAAAACGTACTTCATTTCTTTTTTACTTTTCGCTTTATGGCATCCGTTATTTAGTCTCAACTAACTGTAGTAACACATATTTCTGAAATCAATAATTTGTTACTCCTCTTGAATTGAATTGATGTCAAATTTTCAAATTCTCTTATTTTCTTTTTTTCTAAATCTTTAAATAAACTGATATGACACTTGGGAAATTTATACAAAATGACTGACACATCAACGATCAGAACATTTAAGCCATTTTAAACCTACTTTCTTTCACAAACATACATAAATGCCCTCAATCATTTTCTTTAATTTAACCATCACACGAACTAACCATATACGTAAAGAAAAAAAAATTAATTTAAGACGTAATTGAATGAAAGCAACATGAGGTTTTGGTTTTTTCGCATAAATAAAACTATCTTAGCATAAACGACATATCTAGCATATTAAACATCATGTTTTTTAAAATATTTAAGTGTATTAATATATCTCTTTCGTAGTAGTCCTTACATTGAAAACTAACTTTTAATGTAATTTTCTCGAAATGGTTTTTTTTGCTACAGTCACTATCGCTTTCAATTAACTCATGGATCTGTCTGTGTGAAGTGAAGCTTATAAACAAAAACAGGTCGTCTTATTTTTAACACGTAAACATCGTATGAGGTTCGGCGGTACGACCTCGACGCATGACGAATGCACTCTACGAGATGGCATATCATCGCGTCACGTTGTCTTGTTGAACACATCACGAGGCTTCACAACAGCGCTCAGCCTTGAACATCAGCGGTCGCTTGAATAACAGATGAAATTAGCATCTGTCCAAGTCGGTGGGCGTCGACATGGGGTAAACAGTGGTATAGCAACAATATTGACATATTACAGAACTATGCGTCATGTCCCATGTAGGACATTATGTCGGTTAGTCGTTATTATCTGTTATTCAATTCTCGACTTAACGTAATTAGATAAATTACTTCATTACGTAAACTTGTAATACTAAATGCAGTCAATAATTAGGACCGTATAAAATATTATTGAATTAATTTTAATTTGAAATTTGAAAAAAAAATAATGCGAAAACCACAAATACAAAAACGAGTTATCGAAAAAGAACAAATATCCCACGCACTGCCATAAAACGTTCCATATTCGCACAGCTTCGCAATATTATACATATCCAATAATATACATATAGACGAAAATAATTAATTTAAAATAAACACATCATTCAGATCCTTACAAAACATTTTGAACCCATCAAAACATTCCGCAATTATCGAATACTAGATTTTACCTGCGCAAATTTTCGATTAAAGGAGACGGGATTTACATGGCGGTTTTGGGCACCTTAAAACGTTAGTGGGAGATTTAATATACACATTGCGCCATCTACTAACACGTTATAATACTAAAGGTATGTTATTGCATATGAACATAGAGTTTTATAACCATATGAATTATGCAATTTTCCAAGTTGAAGAATTATGTTATTAATTAGAATCATACGTCTTATATGGAATCATACGTCATACGTCATATCATCATTATGTCTATGACAAATTTTATAAAAGTGTGTCCAGTCGTATTTGAATACAAACATCTAAACACTCTTTTTATTATTAGAATTCTACGCGAGCGAAGTAGCAAGTAACAACTAATGTATTACTCTGCCCCACGAACTAATTGCCAAAGACAGTGTTATAAAAACTGAGAAACACTAACTTTCGGATTCATAATACCACTAATATTAAAATAAAAATAAGATTTAGCCACTTTATTATGATGACAACAGTAAATAATCAGAGAAAAAATATCGTCCATCAGAACGACCACAAACTAATATACATTATTTTTCCATTAGAAGCAGATGAAACTAGTATTGAATAGCGTAAACTATCAATATTGTACACGGTGTCCGGGAATAAGAGTCGGGCAAAGAAAGACGCTTTCCGTTGGATATAATAAATTATCGTTGAAATAAAGCGTAAAACACGCCCTTTTTTCTAATTGAGTGCAGAAAAAATATTACACATAACTCTTTTTCATACACCCAATACTTGCCTGGAGCGCGGTACTTATCCGGGCAGCTAGATATCTTCGCAACTGTTCATGAGTTATACCCCTGAGCGGTGCTGAATAATGTGCGCTAGTATCGTGTGTACGAAAGAGATGACAAATAATTATAAAAATTATTTTCAATTTTCTGAAAAAATTATATTTTAAATTTCATTTTAACGACAATCAACCTTTTTTTAGTCAAAGAATAATGTCATTCTTTGTCCGACACTTATTCCCGGATACTGTGTATAAAATATAGTCTGTTCTACAAACGTATAACCGTATCCTGCAAATCAAAAATTTCATTGACGTACATATATAAGATAAAATTTCGTAACTTTATATAATACTTTGAAGCTAATATAATTCAGAGTTATAAATATAGGCGCTTGTATTTCTTTAAAAGAATAATAATTCAGAATTCAATAACAAGTCAGCAATACACACTAAAAATTCATGTTATTCTATCTAGCGACTGAACAATCTTCAAATGTGTATATTTATTACTTTATCAGACATAAGTTTGAAAATGAATTTCAGCTACGAAAAGTTGGAAACATCATAAAAAATACTCATTCATGTTATTCTATCTAGCAACAGAACAATATTCAAAGGTGTATAATATTTACTATTTCGACTGATATAAATTTAAAAAAAATTCCAGCTATGAAAACTTAAAACCATTCTAAAAAAGTACTAATTAATCTCGTCCTATCTAGCGACTGTCCAATCATCAAATGAGTATAATATTGCTGACATAAATTTTAAAATAAATTTCAGCTACGAAAGTGGAAAACATCGTAAAAAGTACTAATTCATGGTATTCTAGCTAAAGACTTAACAATCTACAAATATGTGTAATATTTACTATTTTTACTGACATAAATCTTAAAATAAATTTCAGATATGAAAAGTTAAAAACATTCTAAAAAAGTACTAATTTATCTCGTTCCATTTAGTGACTGTCCAATCGTCAAATGAGTATAATATTGCTAACATCAATTTTAAAATAAATTTCAGCTACGAAAAGTAGAAAACATCGTAGAAAAGTACTAATTCATGGCATTCAATCTAGAGACTTAACAATCTACAAATATGTATAATATTTACTATTTTTGCTGACATAAATTTTAAAATAAATTTCAGCTATGAAAAGTTAAAAACATTCTAAAAAAGTACTAATTTATCTCGTTCCATTTAGTGACTGTCCAATCATCAAATGAGTATAATATTGCTGACATAAATTTAAAAATAAATTTCAGCTACGAAAAGTAGAAAACATCGTAAAAAAGTACTAATTCATGGCATTCTATCTAGAGACTTAACAATCTACAAATATGTATAATATTTACTATTTTTGCTGACATAAATTTTAAAATAAATTTCAGATATGAAAAGTTAAAAACATTCTAAAAAAGTACTAATTTATCTCGTCCTATCTAGCGACTGTCCAATCTTCAAATGAGTATAATATTTCTAACATAAATTTTAAAATAAATTTCAGATATGAAAAGTTAAAAACATTCTAAAAAAGTACTAATTTATCTCGTCCTATCTAGCGACTGTCCAATCTTCAAATGAGTATAATATTTCTAACATAAATTTTAAAATAAATTTCAGATATGAAAAGTTAAAAACATTCTAAAAAAGTACTAATTTATCTCGTCCTATCTAGCGACTGTCCAATCTTCAAATGAGTATAATATTTCTAACATAAATTTTAAAATAAATTTCAGATATGAAAAGTTAAAAACATTCTAAAAAAGTACTAATTTATCTCGTCCTATCTAGCGACTGTCCAATCATCAAATGAGTATAATATTGCTGACATAAAATTTAAAATAAATTTCAGCTACGAAAAGTAGAAAACATCGTAAAAAAGTACTAATTCATGGCATTCTATCTAGAGACTTAACAATCTACAAATATGTATAATATTTACTATTTTTGCTGACATAAATTTTAAAATAAATTTCAGATATGAAAAGTTAAAAACATTCTAAAAAAGTACTAATTTATCTCGTTCCATTTAGTGACTGTCCAATCGTCAAATGAGTATAATATTGCTAACATCAATTTTAAAATAAATTTCAGCTACGAAAAGTAGAAAACATCGTAGAAAAGTACTAATTCATGGCATTCAATCTAGAGACTTAACAATCTACAAATATGTATAATATTTACTATTTTTGCTGACATAAATTTTAAAATAAATTTCAGCTATGAAAAGTTAAAAACATTCTAAAAAAGTACTAATTTATCTCGTTCCATTTAGTGACTGTCCAATCATCAAATGAGTATAATATTGCTGACATAAATTTAAAAATAAATTTCAGCTACGAAAAGTAGAAAACATCGTAAAAAAGTACTAATTCATGGCATTCTATCTAGAGACTTAACAATCTACAAATATGTATAATATTTACTATTTTTGCTGACATAAATTTTAAAATAAATTTCAGATATGAAAAGTTAAAAACATTCTAAAAAAGTACTAATTTATCTCGTCCTATCTAGCGACTATCCAATCTTCAAATGAGTATAATATTGCTAACATAAATTTACATGGTATTCTATATAGAGACTGAACAATCTACAAATATGTATAATATTTACTATTAATATTACATTATAAAAGTTAAAAACATGCTAAAAAGTACTAATTTATCTTGTTCTATCTAGCGACTGACCAATCTTCAAATGAGTATAATATTGCTAACATAAATTTACATGGTATTCTATATAGAGACTGAACAATCTACAAATATGTATAATACTTACTATTAATATTACATTATAAAAGTTAAAAACAACAATCGACAAATATGTATAATATTACATTATAAAAGTTAAAAACATGCTAAAAAGCACTAATTTATCTTGTTCTATCTAGCGACTGACCAATCTTCAAATGAGTATAATATTTACTATTTTTGCAGACACAAATTTGAAAATGAATTTCAGCTACGAAACGTTGAAAACATCCTTAAAAGTACTCAAGCAATGGCTGCTATTTTAGACAAGTTCACGCCAAAAATAGCAAGTAAATATTACATCATAAAAAATACCAATATCATCATGTAGAACCGAAGGTTATTTTAGTCGGTGATCAATTACGAAGACAAACGCAACGAGAAGATGCATAACGGTGATGAAATGAATGCCGGCCAGGAAAGATCTTGAAATTAATGACTCATTCAGCGTCAAGGTTCCAATAATCGCCGGCCGCTTCCTACATTTCAGCGTCGGCGGCTTCCGTGCGGTTATCACAGTAAATCACGACTATTGTTTTGACGATATCGTAAAAACTGCGCAGATCCGAGTTACGACTTACTAACAAAGATATAAACGGACTATTGTTGTGTGAAGAAAACATTCCAACAATCTACAAGAAATAAAATAATTATCGAGTACACGTAAATCCTGTAAATCGAGGTTTTCAAACACGAACACATTTAGAAGGTTAAACAGGTACAGTACAAACGATTACATCTCGTAAGCGATATGCGTATTATTTTAATAATTGACATGAAACTGAGATTAGAAGAAAATTGTTTTTTTTTTAAATTTAATTCCTTTTTGTCTCCAAATCAACATATGTTCAATATTAAATATTGAATATATTTGGCGTTAATTTTGTAGAAAATCATTATTCACAATTAAATGAAACTACATGATGTAGTATTATTTCTACTTTCTTTAAGTTCTTTACCACGACCTAAGTTTCGTTGTATCTTCAGGTGGGCTATTAGCAAAGATCTCGAACTGAATCGAAAAAATCTTCTCAAAGTAGAAACAATACTACATCACGTAGTTTCATTTAATTGTGTCTACATATGTCTTAAAATTAAAATTTTGCACATTAACACCATAAGTCAATAGAAGCAAAATATACTAGAGACATTTTTTTTTAACTTAACTGTAATTGGAACACTACTTCTTATTACTATGCCAAATTTCAACTTTCCAGGTCAAATGATCTGTAAAAGAAACGCTTGTGACCTATAAAGAGTAAGGTACCGAAATGATTCAATAACTTCCCGTTTTACCAATTTTACAAAACACAAAAATATATAAATTGAACTACATGACAATAACTACACAGTAAACATATCTCCTTGATTTATAACAAAAAACTAACAATATGTCTATTGCAGAAACGTATATTCATAATAATTTAAACGCAGTAATAAAAATACTACTGAAAACGGGAACTCGCAAAGCTCAACCTCAAAAACAAAATACTCGCCTGCCTAAATCTATTTACGAACCGACAAGGAAACGAGCCGCCCTACGCTTTGAAACTCAGCGTAGCTTTTCTACGTAAACTCTCGCTCTCATTACCGAAATCGTCGCAGGAGGTTTTCCCAAAGCTTCTGGCGGAACAAACGTCCCCCGTCCCGCCCGGGGTGCCTTGCCCACGACACACCCGCATATTCCACACTCGCCTGCACCACAGACTCTTGTATTGCGGCAAGTAGTTCCATTCGACGCTTTAAATGGTTTTGAGATAAAAATGCATGAGCCATTTTCTTTTTACTCTGTACTGAATTATTTCCTGTGAAGGGGTAAATCACTCCATCACTAAAATGTGTGACGAAAGTAATGTGACGAGATTGAGGATAAAATTCAAATACACATTGGTGCCTTTATACATTTGTACCATTTTTTCGCCAAAGTACAGTAGGCAGTAACGGTAGAAACGTTAAATAACTCATATCTGTTATATTCATAGTTAGCAACGTGCGGTTTTCACCCTGCATCTCTGTTTTACGTACTTCAGTTCGAATTTCGTCCTTCATATGTAACCAGTCGTAAAAAGCCCAATTAAATCGAAATTACAAAATTTATTAAAACAATGCGTCTTTGTGTACTTAACTTTATATTTTGGGTCAATTTATCGTAATTATATTAACCTAAACATATAGCCACAACGTGATTAATATAATAAAAATAAATTAAGTCAAACTTTGTATATAAAAAGACACATGGTTTTAAAATAATTGCTATATTATAAAAAACGGACTTATAAGTGCGATTGCGAATGAAGATCTAATAAATTACAATTGTAATATAAAATATATATATAAATATAAATATATATATATATATATATATATAATAATATAAAATATATAAAAAAAAATATATTTATTTGCTGGAAATAAAAAGTAGTCTAAGTAATAAAACATTTTGGCCCAATTGTGAGTATGGATAAATTGGAAACCCAGTTGTGCTGCATGTTACCCAAAGTGGCCCAGCGTTTTTTACTAAAATAATATTTCACATTGAATGGAACTCCTATGATTAACTTTACAGCACTAAAACCATAATCTGGTGGTAGAGAGATTTGTAATGTCAGCATTTTCTCGGAAAAAGTAATATATTTCAGCTTGAAGTTTAAATTGAATCGTTGTAACCGTCTCGACAATATCTATTTCTCAGTTCTTAAACCCGCACACATGGTTCTTACTCGTGAGCGCACTCAATTTACTGTCAAGTCCTAAGACAATAATTATTTCCCGACGAAAGTCGCCAAATGTTAATATGAAAAAAACATCGTCCCAGTGAAACACTTATGTATAAAAATATATGTAATAAATAATAAATGGATAAATAAAAAAGAGGTTAATAGAAAGACGACAATTTTAAAATAGCGTTTCAATTTCTAAAGATCTCCGATACAACCCCTTGGTAAAATTTTCCAAAAACATTCAATGTAGTTATTTGTAACATCAAACCACACGAACCATTTTATTTAATACTATAATTTACTTCATTAACTAATTTTGTTTAACACTCTATGACATATGATTTAGAAGTCTTTAGCAAAGCTAGTTGATTCGCTACTGGTATTATAATTAAAACAAAATTAACATTTCAGGCGACATCACGTAAACACAGATTATTATATATCGTATGCAATAAATACACCGCAATGAATGCAAACACAATAAAACGTTCGTATTAAATTCCGGTCAAGTAAATACTTGACTACTTTATAGCCGTTTGTAGGAGAGATACCCGGACCATAATTTTCATTTTATTATCTAAGTAACGTCAGCAGTCGACGCTCTCCTCGGAGTAATATTCTCTAAACGAAGTACGGCGCAGGAACCTACCGCCCCGGCCAATCGTTTTGCTGAACGTCTAAATGCTGACACGTACACAATGTCCCTACAAGATGGCTACAAAGAGACAGAATAGCCTTTGTGTAGAGAGGAAGTCGACCGCACGTCATAATATGTCAATTAAGTGAATAACGTTGATTGATAAGGATACCGTTAGTTTTACTACATGTCTTAAGTCACAACTTATACAAGACAAAACTAATATTATGTGTATTGTTCAAACAGGTGATTCTGCCCATCAAACTGAGCGTGTTTCTGTAAAAAAAATAATTTTTTTTGTTGAAATCGCCGCTTCGACAGTGATTTTTTCACCTCTATGAATAATATTTACGTTCTTTGAAATATGAAACAAGTATATTAGAAGGCCAGTAAAATAACTTAGCTTGTTTCATTTTTCGTTATGGTCTCGTAGTCCAACGTACGAAATTACTTTAAAATGGAAGAAAATTGGGAGGAAGAAAGGAAAGGAGAGAGGTCAATAAAATTTTCCTGTTTTTGTTACAAGATTACACTATTATTTCTATTTTTCCTTTCACAATAATAATATGTAAAGAAGTTTCTCTTCCAACACACGTGATGGTCACGCGCTCGTTTTGTCCAAATTTTAAGTGTCTATCATTATTTAAAACAATAATTCTATTTGAGACAAATAAGTTGACACTTTTGATGAGATGACTGCAATATTAAGGGACATTGAGACAATTTTTCCACGTGAATTTTTTTTTCCATTATTTTCCATTCACTTCCGGTCAAAAATTCTATTCGCTTATCGAATCAAAAAACGAACACTTCCAACCTATTAACAACGTATGGGTCCGTCGACATATGTACAAGCGAATATAAGATGATTTAAAAAAATTACAAGCGAATATAAGATGATTTTAAAAAATTACAAGCGAATATAAGATGATTTCAACAAATTAAAAGGGAATCCCATCTTGGAGGGAATGACTTGAAACAACTTTAATTATTTAAATATACACGGTGTCTGGGAATATATGTCTGACAAAGAGACCTGCTTTTCGTTGGCTATGAAAGAATAAATTTTCGTTGAAATGAAACTCAAAACAAAAAATATTATACATAACTCTTTTTGACACCCTATACTTGCTCGGAGTGCGGTGTTTACCCGCAGTGGCGATGTCTTCGCAGTTGTTCGCGCGTTATTCTCCCGAGGGGCGCTGAACAATATGTGCGAGTATCGTGTGTACGAAAAAGATGACAAATAATTATGAATATTATTTTCAATTTTGTGAAGAAAAAAATTTTATTTTCTATTTTCAGTCAACGAATAACGTCTTTCTTTGCCCGACACTTATTCCCGGACGCCATGTATATATAACCAAGGTCTGCTTTTCATTCTGTTAACAAACCCTATAATAATGCTCATCGATTTTGTCTACTCAACAAAACATTCCAAATTCGACGTAATTTTGAATAAATGTACGCCGACAAATCTACAGGCTTACAACTTACTTTTAACAAGCAAATTGAACTTGAAAACACTCAATAGGCTGTGGCTACCCCAAAGGTAACAATACAGCGCGACTCGGAATGGCTTAATAATAGAGGGGTGCCACACCGTTTGAACATTGGAATCACGTTCTACAAAATACTCAGATAGGTCTGCCTTCACGGCGACAACTCCCTACACAGTCGACAGTAATTAAACCTGTATAATAGCAGTGAGCCGGCCCAGTACAATAGTTCATTGTACCGGAGCAAACACGAACAAATTATACAATCCTTTTTGTTTTGAGGGTGGAAATTGGCTGTGAAAGCGCGAGGCGTGCACACATGTGCTGAGTAACTGGCGCGTGGCGGTCGAGCGGGGTCGCCTGACGGATGTTTTGCCTCTCCAAACTTCCGCATTCGGGGGATAGTTTATAAACACCGTTTGTTTTTTGCGGAACCCTTTTTTCGTAGCTTAGTTGTCATTGAAGCTGATAAATTTAATGCGTTTAGTTATAAAATTTAGTTGAAAGTCAAATATTTAGTCGAAACAAATTGTCACGCATTTGCCAAACATTTCGATGAAAAACTAGATTATTTTTGTATAAATTTTAAGGGGTTACGAGTCTTTATACAATTTTCAAATGAATTCGACAAATTTAATTTATTTTATTAATTTATCTACTTTAATGTATCTAATTGATACATATGGCGAACTTATTGTTACAAGAGCAATCTCTTACAGCCAACCATAACACCATTCCAGCCCCATTCGACATATTTCAAGATATATTTCTAATTCAATTTATGCTCTTACCGAAAGCTCACGATAAATCAGACACTATCTTAAGGTAGTTTATTTAAGCCTTAATTTACTTATACAAAGTCATTACTAATTCGAACTATAGATAAAACATTGACTACATTCCACGAAAATGTTAATCCAGTTATTGCGGTTTTTTTTAGTTTATTCAATCCGCAAACGATGCTATGTCAAATTATTACATATGGTCTCTATGAATAATAGAAACATACCAAAGAACGTTTATTTTATTCATACCGGCTATTATGTGCATCAAGTTGTGTAAGAAATGGTAAGAAACTATATGAAAATCTCAACCGTTTCTGAAAAAATTACTGACAAAGTTGCAGTTTCAACGAAAAAAAAATTATATTTTTTCGTTGTTTGTTTTTATTTAATACACAGAATGTTCGGTATAAATAATAGACACGTTCTTTGTTATACTTGTATAAGCAATGTGATCGAATTATATTTTTCAAAATAGATGTATTATTGCAGGTGATATTGTTTAACAAACGCAAGAAAAAACCAAGAAAGCACGAGTAGAACTCGCACTACGAGGGTTCCTTATACATTTACGTACATATTTTCCGAATATATTTCTAATTCAATATTTACTAATATTAATTTTTCATACCGTAAATGTATTGCCCATTATAGCTTTCACATACGTAAAAACATACTAATTAAAAAATGTGTAATTCCACATGGATATGAAAATAACTGATTTTTCACTCAACTTGTGTTATAACTGATTTTTCACTCAACTTGTGTTATAACACCTCCCATTATGCCGACTTTCAAAATAACCGATTTTTCACTCAACTTGTGTTATAACACCTCCCATTATGCCGACTTTCAAAATAACTGATTTTTCACTCAACCACTCAACTTGAGTTATAACACCTCCCATTATGCCGACTTTCAAAATTACCGATTTTTCACTCAACTTGTGTTATAACACCTCCCATTATGCCGACTTTCAAAATAACCGATTTTTCACTCAACTTGTGTTATAACACCTCCCATTATGCCGACTTTCAAAATAACCGATTTTTCACTCAACTTGTGTTATAACACCTCCCATTATGCCGACTTTCAAAATAACCGATTTTTCACTCAACTTGTGTTATAACACCTCCCATTATGCCGACTTTCAAAATAACTGATTTTTCACTCAACCACTCAACTTGTGTTATATCACCTCCCATTATGCCGACTTTCAAAATTACCGATTTTTCACTCAACTTGTGTTATAACACCTCCCATTATGCCGACTTTCAAAATAACCGATTTTTCACTCAACTTGTGTTATAACACCTCCCATTATGCCGACTTTCAAAATAACCGATTTTTCACTCAACTTGTGTTATAACACCTCCCATTATGCCGACTTTCAAAATAACCGATTTTTCACTCAACTTGTGTTATAACACCTCCCATTATGCCGACTTTCAAAATAACCGATTTTTCACTCAACTTGTGTTATAATACCTCCCATTATGCCGACTTTCAAAATTGTAAGTCAACCGGATATCCTATAGTTCTTGATAATCTGTGAGTAAGATGGTTGTGTGGATAAAAAAATATACTTTAAAGAGACATATCTTTTAGTTGCTGGAACCAAACAACTTTAAATTATTATAGCAATGTAAGGCTATATGCGATTTTAATTTCAACTTGATACCTTAAGCCGTTTTTTAGAAGCAGGGCTTTGCTGAGAAAAAGAGCCAAGAAGACAGTCAGAAGGGTCCATCTGACTGTCTTTTTGGCCACAAACCAAGTACTGCTATAAAAGTTTTTTTTGAGGATCAGAATCCAAAAAATTAGCAATCGTGTACATAATTTACATCTCGAAGAAATAAATCAAGGTATCTGTATAAACAAAACCGTGTTCGACACTTGTCGCACGATTAAACCTTCACTAGTAACTTTGAACGCTGTCCATTAGAATACAACGAAACTATCACTCCAGCAAAATGTTACGAGTATGTACGGAAACGATAGTCCACCATGAACTCCTGTGACCTTCGCCAATTTGCGGAGAATAATAAAAAATGTTCTCTCAAATCAACAATAAAATCGCTAATACAGCATTCACTATTATACTATAAAGACGAAATGACATCGAAAACACCAATTAAAGTATATAAAAAATCTATAAACATTGGTCATGAAGGCGAACATCCGCAGCTAATTTTGATGACATACGGAATTAAAGGACCGTTGACATTCGAGAAGTATAATTATGATGTTGCATGATAGCTTCTTGATCTATGTCGGACGTATAACGCGAGTAACAGTATAGTAGCATATAAGTAAACCAATAGACATATAAGTAATTTAAATCTACTACTGAAAGAAGTTATACTAAGTTAATTAGTAGGTGATAAGTTTATAAACTGAATATTTTTGGACATTATTCTACCAGGGGTGTATCATGTACAAGCTAAACAATTTTTTCGAGAATATTTCCTGTTTGCTTATCCGTTTGTTTATTCATCTGTTTGCTAGAAAATTATTGGGTGAATTTAATGCATATATATTTCATTGTACTTAGAGAAACTTGTAAAAGAATTAAGCGGTTCAAACAATGTTAAATAATTATATTCCAGTGTCCGGCGTAGATCATAAGAAAAGTATAATAAAAGGAGTTTCATAGCTATCCTTTGTATCTCATATTTTTACCTCATATTTATTTTATTTTTCTTATAATCTATATTAGAAAATAATTATTATAAGTTGTTGATCAATAATCCAAATTCTTATTGATCAGCAACTTATAATAATTATTTTCTAATGTAGATTATAAGAAAAATATAATAAAGGTGTATCTTTAAAAATATGAGATACAAAGGATAGCTATGCACCAAATTCGTTAGTATTCTTTTTCCAAATTTTAGCATTTTCGTAAACATGTTTTCGCACTGTGCATAAGTAAACGAAATATAAACGAATGCATCATACCTCAAGATCAAAATTGTGAGGACGAAACCTTTTTACCTTTTGAAGTATAGAACAGAAAGCGAATTGCTTGAAACAATAACCGATTAAGACATACATTTAATTCATTCATCCACTATCCTTTCATTAGGTTCAATAAACTTTATTCATTTCACCTTTAACGGATGAAAACAAGACGAGATTGCGTTAAATTAAAATGTCAAACCGGAAGTTTCCCCTCTCCGTCGACGTGACGCCGCGCAGACAAGGCATTTCCCACACAATTCACCCTCAATTATAATAATCTAAAATCGCTCGGCCCAAATGTAATGGAAAATTTTCCGACCGAGTTAACCTCTCGCTTGATTAAGCTCGATAAGAAAATTATAGAGCCGACTGACTTTTCGTGATTCATGGCGTCACAGTTTCGAAACTCATTTGAATTTCAGATCTGTGACACACTGAAGTTTGACACTGAATTTTAGCTAAAGCCAAATTAAATGGTACGGGAAGATGTCGGCACCGACCCGCCGATTATAAACAAGTATTTAGCATAACATTAGCGTGACCGTTTAATTGTACCTATTTTGAGATACTAAATAATCAATATATTAATGTAATTCGCAAACACGATAAGAAAGGTATATCGATTTATTACAAATTGTCTTCAATTCTGACTAACATAACGTTTTTTCCTCGATATTGCGAATACAGAACTAGAGAACCATCATGATACTTAGTTACAATGATAAATCGAGTTATGGCATACTTAATATAACCCATTTCTATTCTTTATATTATATTTTGTTACAATGATAAATCGAGTTATAGCATACTTAATATAACCCATTTGTATTCTTTATATTATACTTTGTACCAATGTAAATCGAGTTATGGCATACTTAATATAACCCATTTCTATTCTTTATATTATATTTTATTACAATGATAAATCGAGCTATGGCGTACTTAATACAACCCATTTGTATTAAATTTTTACACACGTATTCTCAAACAAACACAGAAATAAACACAACACATACATACATTCATAACATACATTTATCAGCAAAACAGGATAAAGAGAAAGTGAAAATTTTCGAGTAGAAAGAAAAATCCAATTTAAATTGGTTTCACTGGAAATCAATTCCTTAAGTCGCAAATTATGGTAATAACCCATATCAAGATTATATTATTGTAAAACATAACCATTCTCTGCTCACTTCTACGTATATAAAAATCCATAAACGTTGACTCATATAATAATGCAAAACTATAATAATAATCTGGGAGGAAGGAGATCAAATAGTCTCAGTTTATGACAGCCATAAACTTCAAGAAGTTGGCGAATGGATGCCATCCTGCGGTAGTAGCGGTCGGCGGCGAACGCCGGCTGCAAACTGTCATTTCTTGTGAACCAGTATATTCACTCTTTTAAGTAGTTTGTTTAACTTATAAAGTATCTTTAACACCGAAGTAAAAGGATATAAAAATAATAAATGAATCACATTTGCATACAAAAATGACTCCGTTAAGCTTTCTTTGAATTTCACTACAGAATCAGTGGCATTACATAAACTCTCAACGAAATTCGTTACACGACATTTGGATAATTTTTATTGAATTTTTCTATTCAACTGAAATCTTCCTTTATTAAAATATGATTGGTAAAAAATGATTTTTCTAAAATTATTTCTATATTTAAGATGCCTGAATTTGATATTATAATGATAACTTCCATGATCTTGGTTAAGAAAGTCAGCTTACTCGATGTTTTCCATTGTCGTGTTCAATATTGCAACGTATAACGAAAATTCTTCTACAGGTTATAAACAGAAAAAAAGCTTTCTGAAATCTATTCAAAAGTTATTATAGTACAATATTATCCTTCATAAAACTGACTAGTGCAATATCATATCATAACATATAGTTCCAGTCTAGCTCGCACATCTGAACAGAAATTACTTTTTACCCGACTGCGGCGTAGCAAAGGGTAATGAATTTAACAATCTATATATCTATCATATATAGATGTTCGATCGTAGCCCAAGAAATGCTGAATCGATTTTAGTAAATGAGGTATCAATCGGTTTGTATTTAATATAAGAGTGTCATAAGCTGTTTTACAAACAAAAAAGATTTTGGCGGACTTGCAATAAAAACGATTTAAAAAAAATATTTCACGTACTTTATCGAAAATGATCATTCGACAGGTCTTTATAAATTATTATGAGATTTCTTCAACCATTTTTTTATAAACCTGAAAAAGTAGCCAACTTTGGCACAAATAATGAAAATACAAAGTTCTACATATGTGCACCCAGTTTCGAACTAGGTGTACGAAAATAAGCTACCAAAAAGTGTAAAATAATATCGAAGCTATAAAAAAACTAAAATCCGACTACGTCGAAAAAAACTTTGAAGTACAAAAAAGTTAGGAAATCATAATTTCACTGAAAGATAATAGTTGCTGAATTGTGAAGCCGTGGTGGCTTTCAGTTTTGACACGTGCTCTACGTGGAAAGAATATCGACATCTCAAAACTGAACGCCGCCTAAGGTTTCACAATTCAGCGACTATTATCTTTCAGTGAAATGATTATCTAACTTTTTTCTGTACTTTTTAGTTTTTGGAGTTTACTCCTTAAGAATTGATTTTCATATATAGCGCCCGGTATGAAGTTTTGTGAGGAGTAAAATCAGAAGTTCAGAGCGTTAAAAAAGTGTAACCGTTACGTAGCCTCTCCGCGCAACATTTCTGCTGATCTTTCAGATATCAATATGTTTATTAGGCATTTTCTTATGACGTAATCGCAATGACGAAGTGTGATACACATAGTTTACTATCGTTCGCTTATATCAAAATGCAATCATTAAATGTCAATAGGTGTGAATATTTAGTGTATTCTATCCTATAAAATTAAAAAGTATGTTTTAATTTTAACTTCTTAGTCTGATGTTACTAAATGTTTTGAATTTTGTTGTATAAATATGATCTTGTTCAATTGTGTTTTACTTGAGAATAATTATATTGTCAGCATTTTTTATGAAAGAATTTTCCAATTACATTTAATGATATTTATATTTATATACAGTGTTACCTATTTTATACATTCCAAGACAATCGTACTTAAGGAGTAAACGCCAGTCGGGGTGCTGATACGTAAAATGTTTTCCATTAGAGGCACGGCATCATAATAAATTTAATCAAGTTCGATGCAAATGATCATTTAAATAAATTTAATAAGTGGAATATTCGACTCTTTTATATCTCCTATAAAAAGAGCGTCAAATGGGCCCTCGCTTCTGCAACGAGAAGCTGCAAGTCATATTGCGGCAAACTCACGTCATGTCATAAATTGTACACTGCACAGATTGTCTAGTCACATGCTGCTCACTCGCCCGTACTCGATATAACATCAATCAATTTAACCTACATAACACGTATAAAAAACAACTTTATGAAAATCGTATAAAACAAAGTCTCTATCTGCCTGCCTGCCTGAACGCGATAATCTCAAAAATTATTGCGCGGATTTTCATACGGTTTTCACCAATAGCTATACTGATTCATGAGAAAAGTTTTATGTGAATCTATAACTTATGAAGCTTTTATGTAATTTAGCCTAATTATGATAACAACTGTCGAGTAAGTCGGAAAAAACATGACATTTAAAAGCTTGACTGGTATTGGCTGCGTAAATCTTTAAAATTTTGGTATAAAACAAAGTCTCTGTCTTATCTGTCGCCCTGAACGCGATAATATCAAAAACTACTACACGGATTTTCATGCGGTTTTCACGAATAGATAGACTGATTCATGAGGAAGGTTTATGTGTACCTATAACTTATGAAGCTTTTGTATAATTTAGCCTAATTATGATAACAATTGTCGAGTAAGTCGGAAAAAACATGACATTTAAAAGCTTGACTGGTATTGGTTGCGTAAATCTTTAAAATATTGGAAGTCGCTTATTTGTTTTATAACAGTGTTATCTCTCATTTTTAGTGGCAATTTGAAATAACAATAAATAAAGGACTGGTATGGGCTGCGTAAATTTGTTATGGACTGGGTAAATCCTTAGAATATCGGAGGTCGAATATTCGATTTGTACGACAATGCTGTCTGTCATTTTTAGCGACTACCATTTCGAATGACAATAGATAAAGCACAGGGCCAGACGTTAAAAGTTGGTGAAATTGATTTCAGCGTTCAATGTTTTCACAGCCAATTGTACGTTGCCCTGTCACGTGTGACATTAAAACATAATGTTTGTTTCTGCACCTAATCCGGTGGAACTAATAAATATTATTTATAAAGAAATGTTTTAGGTTTCTCTATAAATGTACGTCTTCTGATTGTTAATTCTCTTGGAATAATAATTTTATTATTTGTATTATAATACACTACACTAAAATTTGTGGTTAAAATTTAGTAATCATTACGTTGTTTTATGAATAAGAGTCAGAAAAAATTCCACATTAGTCGTGTTTCAATCTAACTAACTAGAGCTTTTAAGCTCTACGCATTAGTGTGATAGATACATTTATTACTTCATTAAGCCAGACAAATGATTCAACCTTAGATGCTCAATACTACCCCAAATGTAGGCTTTGTATAAATTGGTCTATCTACGGCGATAAATACAGATTAAGTAGAAAAATTCATATATCTGAGAATTTTCCTTTCCATAACCTACAAGTCTGAGTCGCCATTAATATATAACAAAGAATTAAATACAGTTAAGGCAGCAATATCAGCGAACTATTCGCTAAATGTAATAAAAAAATGTTTAAAATTAAGTTAAAATTGTCTAATGAATGGAGACACAACGAGACTAAAGGGTAATTTCCCTTATCCATATTAAAAAGTAGGCCATAAAGTTAATGTGAAAGCGCGAAAGAATTCCCTTAAAGAGTTTAAGGAGAAAGTTGCAAAATACTTTTGTGAAAGTGGCCTCTCACGAGTTATAAAGATGTGTCATGTACTTAGCTTAAATTAAAATAACGTTTCTTTACCAAGTTAAAATTCTTCGACCTTATTATCTGGCTGCCTTAATATAGTTTAATTTATTAATCGACAAGTGGGACTCCGATTTAAATTTTAACTTTATACAAATTAATACTAAAAAATAAGCCCCTTCAACATCGTGTAAAATCAAAACAGGGCTCGGAATTGGTTTAAAAAATAAATATTTAATAATAAGGTTAACAGCGGTAACTTATATAGGTTTCGTTCGAAAAAAAACTGATTTGCGAACGTTTTATAAATCTTTATTAACAAGTTTATCTCAGTAGTATAGGGTTAATATTACTAATTAAATGTAAATCTTTAATTCAAAACCCATCACATACCAAATTTATTAGTGTGAAATTTAAAATGTGCTAGAGAGATGCCAATCTCATCATATTTATGTTTTAACGCATTAAATTAATAATAAAGGTAAAAAGACAATAACGTAAAAAATTTAAATGGCGAAAAAAAAGGAAAAATGTGAGACATTTATAAAATCGTTAATACTACCTATAACAACAATTTCAACGTAAATTAAAGATAAGGCTCTTTGCGGCTGCCTGACCTTTTGTTTTAAAAACGAACCCAATTGGTATAATGGACTTGTAAAAATATAATAGCATAATGGAGTTGTATATTACAATACTCAAATGCTAGGTTTCGCAAATATAAATTTCTATTAATAGTCTTCATAATTGAATATATTTGGCCTTAATTTTGTAGAAATTCTTTATTCACAATTAAATGAAACTACGTGATGTAGTATTATTTCTACTCTCTTTAAGTTCTTTACCACGACCTAGGTTTCGTTGTATTACATCTTCAGATGGGCTATTAGCAAAGATTCATCTCTTGGAATCATTGCTAATAGCCGACCTGAAGATGTAACACAACGAAACCTAGGTCGTGGTAAAGAACTTGAAGAAAGTAGAAATAATACTACATCATGTAGTTTCATTTAATTGTGAGTCTACATAATATTACTGCATAACTTATTTATTGGCCTATTTAATTAACAAGTTTTAAATTACGTAACACAAAATATACATGTTACCGTTTTTAAAACAAATTTTTATACCATAACGCTGATAGCTTTTAGTTTACGCTGTTAGTTTTTCCGAATATAATACAGTGTATAAATTAGAGCGTACATCAAAGTAGATTTTCTTATTTTTATTTATACACGGTGTCCGGGAATAAGTCTCGGACAAAGAAAGACGTTATTCGTTGGCTGAAAAATAGTTGATTGTCATAATTATTTGTCATCTTTTTTGTACACACGTTACTTGCGTACATTATTCAACATCACTCAGGAAAATAACACGCGAAGAGCTGCGAAGATATCTAGCTGCCCGGGTAAGCACCGCGCTCCAGGTAAATATTGAGTGTGTTAATAAGAGTTATGTGTAATATTTTTTTTGCACTCAATTAGAAAAAAGACGTGTTTTACGTTTTATTCCAACGACAATTTATTTCTTTGTAGCCATCGAATCGCATCTTTTTTGTCCGACACTTATTCTCTCGGACACCGTGTATAATTATTGTGTTAATACTCACATTTTAGTTCAAATTATCAATGTATTTAAATACATATATTTCATTGAAACCAGATAAAACGATCCTCATCTAATCTTCCTACGTACGATCATATTAGCACAACAAGAAACGCGTCACTTGTTACATTTAATCAAAAGACGCAGGCTTTGCGTGAAGCACTGCCGCCGGCCAAGGGCAGTGCGACACAAAAAAGTTAATTATGAGAGGCTTATCGCGGTTCGGGACCCGTCGACGGCCAATCTCCGCCTGTCGCTACAGACAAATACCCCAATTAGCTCGCCCCCACTGACCCACTCGCGTGACGGATGGCTGGATCAGGCCCTGTATTTACCGGAGGCGTCAACTTTACACTTTATCGCTTCGTTCATACCTACTTATCGTGAAAGATAGCTCCTTCATTTTAAATTATGAGTATAAAGCTGCAGTGAAGTGAGAAGTTGAAGTTTGCGAGGGATTACATGGCGAAATAGAAGAACTTATGGTCACCGCTCTGATCATCACACTATGTAAACCAATTCAATGTTCCCATGCCTGGATCAGGCCCTGTATTTACCGGAGGCGTCAACTTTACACTTTATCGCTTCGTTCATACCTACTTATCGTGAAAGATAGCTCCTTCGTTTTAAATTATGAGTGTAAAGCTGCAGTGAAGTGAGAAGTTGAAGTTTGCGAGGGATTACATGGCGAAATAGAAGAACTTATGGTCACCGCTCTGATCACCACACTATGTAAAGCATTTCAATATTCCCATGCCTGGATCAGGCCCTGTATTTACCGGAGATGTCAACTTTACACTTTATCGTATAGTTTACAACTACTTATCGTGAAATATAGTTACTACATTTTAACTTACGAGTATAAAGCCGGAGTGAAGTGAAAAGTTGAGGTCCTCGAGGGATTACATGGTGAAATAGAAGAACTTATGGTCCCTGACCCTGATCACCGTCCTGTGTAATCCATTTCAATGTTCACTCATTTAAAGTTTCATTTATAAGTTTTATTCTTATATTTAACTTGTTTACAGATAGTTTTTTACGCCACTTGGATATTTTCGCAACGCGTATTTTACCTGCTGTAAAAGTTTGTTTAGTTCTCCGAGAGACTAAATACGAATGCTTTTAAGGGAGAGTAAGTTTCGATGTTATCGCCTTGGCGCCAACTACCACGACAGTGATGAATCGTCCTTAAACTAGTTCGTAGAAACTTTGTGAGCCTGCAAGTACTTAGCCAATGGGGTAAAAATGATGTGAAGTAAAAATGTGGCGGGTGCATATATAATTAGTTATATTTTTCGGAGTGCAGCTCTTACTTATGCGTAGGTATAAAAATTTGACTTTAAAGTAACTTCAATGTATATTCCTTCAACATAAAACTCGTAACCTAATATCAACATTTAATGATCGCAGGCCATAAATGAGAACTTAGATTATAAAATATTTATAATATGATAATTTATACGAGACGTATCACTTTCCACCGACTTTTCTTTTGATCTTTGACAGAAAACCATATTCAATTTATACGAGCTGAACAATTACATGGCACAACGCCTAAATGAAGTGAATTACGGGATGTAACGGAATAATATAAACCAGAAAACGAGAAATTACTGAATAATTGGTAACCATAAAGAAAAGTCGGCGAAAATGAATCTGGTGTTACAAAAATAACATATATTTTTTAAAAACCTCGTATTTTTTAGAATACATAAAAATAAAAAATTTAGCGATTGTCAACCAGGAAGTAGCAAAAATAAAATATTAATTGTAACCATAATACAAAACATAAAAGCTATCTTCATAAGCGCGGGTATTTTGAATTTAGCAAGAAGGAAATAACATCTAACAAATTATACAATAACTTTTTAGAAACGATTACAAAAGTAATCAATACCGATTACTTTTTGTCAATTATAGCCATTGCCTATAAATCAATTAAAAATAAATTGTTAACTGACATTGACAAACATTCCGTGTTGTCAATATCAATGTATTTTTCGCTCTTTTCAAGTTTTTTGTTTTTTTTTCGACAACCCGATCGGGCCTACGAGTTTTGTAGTTTAATATATCACATCTGTACACGGAAAATACAAAGGAACACAATCAGCACTTTGTTTTATTTTGTTGGTTCAAAGAATTTCGTAGAGACAGTATTTACAAATTATTTGAAAAATAACGTAGGTTGTTTTTAAAAAAACACAGTATTTCCCATATACTAAAAACACAGTATTTATCTAACTGACGATGTAAATAAAACTTTTAAAGACCTTATTTCATTAACTCTATTAGAAACAGTTATTTTCATTCCTGTAACAACTTAGCCCAACACTAGATGAACTTTTGCTAATCTCCTTTCTCACTTGATGAAAATAAATTGAAAATGCGCCTTGAAATTGTCACCACGCACTATAAGATATACGTTCACGCATTATATATGTTCACGCATTTTATATATATATATATGTTCACGCATTTTGCCCTCAGTTATCCATGAGCCTATTTGGTTATTTGGACTGAAAAAATTTTAAAAATAACAATCAATACAAAACATGTTAAATTAACAAATACATAAAGCGACTACCCCGAGTAAGTTATAACGGGTAAATTAACTAGTTCTCCATAATAAATCTAATATTTCACAGTTTCTAATTTCGATGAGGTTGAATCAACGCACTGTAACATGACACACATATTACAATTAATTGCTCTGCCCGATCTGCAGCCGCGTCCATAAAACAATACTAGTCGGTCAACGCACTGTCGAAATAACAACAGCCATGAAAACCAAACCAGCAGTTGAGAATAATAAGTGTGCGAGAGGAAATGCGATAGCGATCAGAGCGACAGACAGGCCGGCGCCGAATCCGACGAGTCTACCTATCCACTCAACAAATTAGTCATATCTGCCAAACTCATGGCGGCAATCGCAAAACGCCGAGAGCGAATGAATGACCCTCCTTATACATATGCATGCACAACTATAGTATACGTACATATTTATATGCAATATCCTTCCGGTGGATATTAAAAGAAAATCTACTTTTATGCGATCGGCCTTTGCAAAGCTCAGCATCCAAGCTAAAATATAAAAGTTATTCAGATTAATCTGAAGAGGAAGCTATATTGTACGATATTATTCCAGTTACAAACTAAGGAGTAGAGACAATGCCAAAAATAAGCTGTAAATATGATTATATGTATTTACAAAATCCTACTCATGAGGATTAAAGGAATTGTTTTAGTACAGTCATTTAACTAAGCATAAAACTAGATTAAGTTATATGTTTAGCTACAGACTATAAATGTTATTCTTTATTTCTAAAAATTAAGCCCCGGAGACTACGACAGTTACACAAAATTATAATAATACTAGACGCCTCTAGTTTTTGAACCTAGGCAGGCAACCGGTGCAAGATCGGAAATCAAATCTTTTGAGTGACACCGTACGGTGAATTTGTATTCACTTTGTTCGCTTTCTTTTCACTGTTTTTGTATGATTATTTTTCAAGATTAACGCAAGATCTATCCATACCAGTGCGTCGTCGTATTCAATAGATGCCATAGCGAAACGAACCTCTTAGGTATACCATACACGTTACGGCGTGCGGTCGACCTGTGCAGGCACATCTGCACAGATGGAATTCGCCGGTAGACCGTAGCGTGTAGAGCTTACTAAGTCGCTAAATACGTAACTTATAACCTATTTTCCACATAGCTAATTGATGGAGGTACCTATTGCTTATATATTAATAAGCGCTACCAAAGACATCATTGGCACACATTAAAAAACTATTTATATACGTTTCTTTATAAAGTCAATATATTCATTCGAAATTTTCTTGACGCGCATATCGATATTAAAAACCTACAAGAGAGGCAGAAAATTGTCATAAATTATGGTATCTATCACTTCATTTCATATTATAGAGGTAAGTTAACGCATAATTCATTTAAAGGTAGGTACTATATTTTTAATCATAGATGTCGCCTTCCGTTTTTATTTCATACGACCCAGTTAGTTCCAACTAAATATAAATTAAACGTGGTTTTTAACGTTTAATTATGCAAAAACAAAATAATAAAAACCGAGTCTAATCTGACTAGTGCATCGAGGGTTTCGTAGTCGTTTGAAGTGGAATTACTTTATATATTAGAAGTCTTCATCACTATGGATTACCTAGTGCAATAAATATATAGCATAATTAAATAGGGGTATAAATTATATATACCCCGTACCTAATTATATTATAATATATATAGGGGGGGGGGGTAATATTTTAATAATTAAGTAGAGAGTATATATTTTGCTGTGAATATCTCAGAAACTATGACACCCGGAATCATTGTTATAGTTTACGAAAAATATTTCGTGAGAGCAGGAGTGAACTTAATTATATTATAATATATATAGGGGGGAGGAGGGTATATATTAATATTTAAGTAGAGGGTATATTTTGCCTTGAATATCTCAGAAACTATGACACCGGGAATAGTTGTTATAATTTTCCGGGAATCTTTCGTAAATACAGGAGTTGATAAGGAGTGAGGTGGGGGGGCATATTTTTTTGCATATTTTTATAATTAAAAATAGTTAAAAAAAATATAAGACTCATATAATCATCCTTTTAAACCTACCCACACTATATACGGAATTTAAAAAAAAATTGAATTCTTATTGACCCCCTGAATTTTCGATACAAATATTTTTGGCGTCAACCGCGAGATAAATGCGGGTTAATGTGCTATATTACTACATCAAATTCCAAGTTTCTATATCAACTAGTTTCCGAGAAAAACGAATCATATTGCGAGTTCTACTCGTGCGTGACAAGTTTTATCACGAATCACATATTGCTATGGCATCTATCTTGTTATTTACCAAAAAATTTGTGTTAATATTATTCACGAATTGTTCCGTACCATAGTACGGAACAATTCGTGTCCGAGTCCAACTTGTACTTGGCCGCTCTTTTAACTTTGCGTCACTGCAAACATTTTATACGGAAAAAAGACCTTTACGTAAGACTTTCAATAATGTCCAGTCAATAAAGTAAAGTAGCAATTATCGAATTCAATAGAACCCCACAGCAGAATTGGCCTCAAGTTCCAAACAGGTAGCAGCCTTTCAAACTTAAAATCAAATAAAATTTTTTCTAAAGAAAATTGAATTAATTAACCGCATACGCGTACAAAAGGACGCCAAAGGAACAGGGTAAAAAAACCGTACAAAATTCCGCTTTGATGGAACGCCTACACCGTGCCCGAGAGTTTGTCCCCCGTTGGAAGTTGACGGTAATATTGCAGACAAACGATAATCAAAGTTTGACTACGTGGCATCCGTTTGTCACGAAACTTCTCTGGGTCACTGAGGTTATTATTCAAATTTGCGGGTGGTTTTTAAACAGCTTTTCAAAATTTTTTAAATTATTTTACGTTATTAAGCATTCTTTTATAAGGGGTTTTAATGAAATTCTGGCAAAGCGTCTCTCTGTCAATACAGCGAACGTCTCTGATATTAAATTTCCCCTTTATCTGCAGAAGCTTCTAAAAATAAAATAATACTTTGAGTACGCGAGCAATATTTCAATATTATTCACTTTCTGAAGTGGCACGTTATGAATATTTTATGAAAAAAAGAACTAAATGCATATTTCCTTATGTAAACGCATAATTCCGGAATAAATTTGTATTCGAACAAAAAGGTATCCTTATTTACATATCTATAAGGTTTACAAAACAAAATATTTACAAAAAATAAATAATAAACTTTGAAAAAATATTTCAAAACGAGCAAGCAAGTAGATAATTAACATCTGTCTTATTTGTTGAATAAAAATAAAAATTTCTACTAAGAAATCTAGTATATATTTCTCTGTCTGTGCGTATGTATGTATTTACTATCTCGTCCTCGATCCAAATGCTAACAAATTATCAGATTATTAACACTATTACTACGTAATTAATGATAATACTGCTAATAAACTATATACCAGCGATATTTATTTCTTTTATGAGCAACAATTAAATAAGCAAAAATATATAAACATCTTAGGATCTTGGCACATTAAAACGTGATTTTACAATTTTCCACTAGATTGTGGTATTTATTGTATTTTTAAAAATGCTCTTGATTTAACAATACATTTACATGCATATCTAGAGCACTGTATTGGACAAACTCAGGGAAAGAAAGATGGTGATCTAGAATTGTGTAATACAGCATAACTTTTTCCACGAGAACGAATGGATTGCTCAAATATTAGAAAGAACATCGTTATTCGTATTTTACATAATGTTCATCCATCTACGCTTCTTGAATCGATAGAAAGTTTATAAGTGTTTTATAACTAAACTAGTGTGACCCGTGCGAAGTCTTCGCATTATTTATTCCATTATGAAGCTCAGATGACAGATCAAACAAATATTTTACTAAAATTGACATATAGAGGCGCAAGTATCAAAAGCATTGAGCTAAAGCGCCACTTTATTTATACGTGAGTGGATTTGAAATTAAACAACAATTTTACCGACCGTCAATCATATTGACGTTGAGCCGTTAGATGGCAGCATTGCTGTTTTGTGTATATAATTTTAATAATTAATTAATTTGCAAAAACAATAGCAATAATAAATTTTTTAGTTGTGGATGCCGGTAGAGCAAGCAATTATCTATAAAATGATATATAATTTATGTGGATTAGTTGTGAGGTTTTTTCTAAAAAGGGAGAGTAACATCTTAACCTTAGCGTATTAATATATATGAGATGATGATGATGATGATTATACCTCATGAATTGTTTAAGACATGTTTGAAAAAATGAATCTTCTTAATTCATTGCTGAAAGATCTAAGAATTTCAGGGCGTAATAAACTACTGTTCAATACGGTTCTTCAATATGCTAGCCGATTCAATAGATTTTCACTTTTCTAAATATACTACATACTTTAAACAGAAAAGTAGACTATACAAGAAGTATTTTAATTATTTTAAAGAAAAAATACTAAAAAAATTTTTAAAATCTTCAACTAAATAAATCAAATGTTAAGACGTCTTAATTTGAAAATATATATCACTGTATTTCAGGCATATAATCTCTCTTCAAATTATATATCATTTAATAAAATGCAGACATTATATTTCGATCGTAAGTGACGCCTTTCGCCGACTAACTTGAAATTGAAAAACCGACTAAGCTAAAACTGTACCACGCAAATGCCGTCTTCACATTACTTTCAACCAAGGCCGTAGGCAGAAATACACTTAGGGAGGGGAAGGTTGTTTTTAAATACTACGGCCTTGTTTCAACTGTATCTAAAGTCAACATGATGGTGTTCGTATAGTTACAGGCATATCCTACATAGATTTTTTTTTTAATTTTTATGAAAACTTCTAGAAAAGAAAGAAGAGTAAACTTAACTTGCTTTCGAGATAAAAAATCTCGAACGGGTATTCCTTAAGAGGGTTAGAATTAAATTATTATAGCGCATGCGCTATATCGAGCCCAAGAATTTAAAAGCCAATTAGTATAAATTGTCAAAACTGTCACAGCGGTTCAGTTTAAAGTTCAAGCTAAGACACAAGTTAAGCTCTGTAATAATATTTCAACTTACTACACCAATAAAAAGATAACGCAGAAAATAAGAACGTCACAATAACTTAATTATCAAGTTCTATAATAATATCTAGACTTACTACACCAATAAAAAGATAAAGCAGAAAATAAGAACGTTACAATAATTTAATTATCAAGCTCTGTAATAATATTTAGACTTACTACGCCAATAAAAAGATAACGCAGAAAATAATAACGTTACAATGATTTAATTGTCAAGCTTTGTAATAATATTTAGACTTACTACACCAATAAAAAGATAAAGCAGAAAATAAGAACGTTACAATAATTTAATTATCAAGCTCTGTAATAATATTTAGACTTACTACGCCAATAAAAAGATAACGCAGAAAATAATAACGTTACAATGATTTAATTGTCAAGCTTTGTAATAATATTTAGACTTACTACACCAATAAAAAGATAAAGCAGAAAATAAGAACGTTACAATAATTTTATTATCAAGCTCTGTAATAATATTTAGACTTACTACACCAATAAAAAGATAACGCAGAAAATAAGAACGTTACAATGAATTAACTATCAAGCTCTGTAATAATATTTAAACTTACTATGCAGATAAGAAGATGAGACAGAAAATAAAAAAGTTAGTATTAATTAAAAGTATTTTGGTGCACCATTTCACGTGTCAAAGCATATGATATACAAAAATCTATACAAGCGGTCATTAAAAGTTACTCTTCAAGGTTAACCTTAGGGCAACCTTAAGATGAACAAAGAAATTAATTGGACGCCGTTGATATAAGAAATAATTTTCTATAAAAGCCACAAAACTTTAAATCAAATTGATTACGATATTACGAGTTCATCCTCTAATTATTTCTAATCTCTGCCAATCTCTAGTCTTTCTGCTTCTAAATACTTTATTTCTCCTACCACTAATCTTCCTCAGATTTTACAAATTTAATTTATTTTTATAATTTAATCGATTTAATCATCATCAAGATTTTTACAACCGATCTTTCCCATTCAATTGCTATAGTCGACAGGTAAAGTACATAACAAAAGTTAATGCTTTACATATTAAAGTATAAAATAAATAAATAAGAAAATGTGTACTAATAAACGAAATTGGTAATCCAAAATAAGGAAATAAGGTAAACAATTTCAAGCAAAACTCAATACAAATCATTCATTTCGCAAAAGTAATCACCACTAAGATACCAACCACACTTACACATGCATGACATGTGCGAAGGCATGTGTGAGTGTTATATTCTTATCGATCACGTAAAATATGACAAGCATTATAAATACACTAAACAAGTGTATTTATAACACAGCCATACAAAGTACATTGTATTATAATAGTTATAATACATTATGTAATCGACAAGAAAACCATAAGCCATGAAACGTGAGAACGCACATGTCGTGCATGTAAGTGTGGTATCCTTGTCGATCACACAAAATACGACAAGTATTATAAATGCACTTAATAAGCGTATTTATAATACTTGCCATACAAAGTACATTGTATTATAATAATTATCATATTTTACGTCATCGACAAGAAAACCATAAGCCATGAAGTGTACGAATGCACATCTTGTGCATGTATGTGTGGTATTCTTGTCGATCACGCAAAATATGACAAGTATTATAAATACACTTAACAATCGTATTTATAATACTTGCCATACAATGTACATTGTATTATAATAATTATTATACTTTACGTGATCGAAAAGAAAACCATAAGCCATGAACTGTACGAATGCACATCTTGTGCATGTATGTGTGGTATTCTTGTCGATCACGCAAAATATGACAAGTATTATAAATACACTTAACAATCGTATTTATAATACTTGCCATACAATGTACATTGTATTATAATAATTATTATACTTTACGTGATCGAAAAGAAAACCATAAGCCATGAAATGTACGAACGTAAATCTTGTGCGTGCCAGTGTGGTACTCTTGTCGATCACGCAAAATATGAAAAGTATTACAAAAACACTTAACAAACGTATTATAATATTTGCCATAGATAGTACAAAATATTATAATAATTATCATGCTTTACGTGATCGACAAGAAAACCATAAGCCATGAAATGTACGAACGCACATCTCGTGCATGTATGTATGGTATTCTTGTCGATCACGCGAAATATGACAAGTATTATAAATACACTTAATAAGCGTATTTATAATACTTGCCATACAAAGTACATTGTATTATAATAATTATCATATTTTACGTCATCGACAAGAAAACCATAAGCCATGAACTGTACGAATGCACATCTTGTGCATGTATGTGTGGTATTCTTGTCGATCACGCAAAATATGACAAGTATTATAAATACACTTAACAATCGTATTTATAATACTTGCCATACAATGTACATTGTATTATAATAATTATTATACTTTACGTGATCGAAAAGAAAACCATAAGCCATGAAATGTACGAACGTAAATCTTGTGCGTGCCAGTGTGGTACTCTTGTCGATCACGCAAAATATGAAAAGTATTACAAAAACACTTAACAAACGTATTATAATATTTGCCATAGATAGTACAATATATTATAATAATTATCATGCGTTACGTGACCATAAGCCATGAAATGTACGAACGTACATCTCGTGCATGTATGTAGGTATTCTTGTCGATCACGCGAAATATGACAAGTATTATAAATACACTTAACAAGCGTTTTTATAATAGGTACTTGTCCTACAAAATAGTTTTTTATAATTATTTTCATAATTTATGTGATCAATAAGAAAATAACACTAACGCATGACATGTGTATTATCACGATCCGAGTTAGTGGAAAATATGGGATGGTAATTATACGTGTAAGTTATTAAAAATAGTGGATACCTTAATTTAAGCGCTATGCATCTCCATCCGATCGAATCGTGACTAATCACTTGAATGATCTACTTACTTTCTGAGAATGGCAATTATCAAGTTGTAGACATTGTAACACCTTATTTCTATGATCCAAAATATTTACATCACACAGATCGATATAAAAGTGCTTTAAAAATATAATTTAAGCTTTTTCATACTGACGAACATTTGCTATACAGATAAAAATATTAACCTACAGTCTCCTTTGTTGCAGGTAAGTTCCCGCAACAGACGCTATGTCGACATGAGGTCACCGGGATCGCCTTTACTATCCTTCAAGTACCTATTTATTTAAGACCGAACATTACAGTAAACCCTTATCAACGTCAAATACGGACATAAATTTGTTTCAGTGTCCGCAAGTACAAAAGGGTGAGCTTCAGTCTGCTTTAATACAATAAATAATATTGCGATAGAGGTAATAGCATAAAAATGAACATGTTGCTCCCAAAAGTGTGTTTAAGTCACATATATTTCTTAAAAGCTGGCCAGTACGTAAAATAACGTTACGAAGTTATCTACATCTTGGAAAATTGTCGATGCAAGCTAACCTCATGGGGAGGTCCACTGAGAATCTATTTTTAATAATATACTACATATTACTTGAGATCTCTATGTGAAGCTTTGACCTGCAACATTTCATACACCTACGTTTAAAACTATCTAACAAAGGCAAAACTGTGTCGTCTGTGACGAACGTATCGACGAAAATGACGAAATTAAAAAGGTTTCTTATTGCACCATGGCACCTTAAATACGCCTACTGCCTACGTTATGAAAATAAATTTGAAAAAGAAACTTCTATACTTAGGGAATGAGATAGATTTAATATTTATTTTATTAAGCAAGAATTATATTTTATTAATACGGCTAAGATGCAGAGATCAACTTGGACATGAACGAAGACAAAGTGTCGCGCGTTGAAATCCTATGAAATTCATACCAAACCACATAAATACATCGTGATAAATTTCGTAACACAAAACCTTTCATTTTTCACCGAGTCATTCATTCAACCTTTCAACTACTTAGCATTATGAGAGTCTTTGTTTTATTATAAAAAAAAATCGCAACTATACTAGGTTCCTAATAAAATTCAGAACTCAAGTATCTGTCGCTTATACAGCAACCGTGACACTTGAAATAGTTAAATTTAAGCCTTTTTATAGAGGATATATATTTTAAGCCTATTGTATTTAATTTGTAGAATATCTATGCCCAATAGCCACCTCTCTATTATTTCGCATCAGTAAACTATCATAAAGCACAAATATATTAGTTAAGATTTCCTATCTAACCTATTTAAATAAATAACTATTTAAATATATACAAAAATAAATTCTGATAAGGAGATACTCAAACTGTTTTTCTAAAAATATAATTTTTTACGAAAACCAAAGATAGTTGGGCACAGAATCCAGGAGAATAGCCCAGCAAAAGCCCGAATCGACGAATATATTTCTAACGGTCAAACTAGTTTTTTTCAGTGTGTTCTTTATTATTCCTTTCCAACTCTGCTTGCAAACATCTATTGTAAAGATTCCCACGGTAAATATTTCAATAGCCCTCAGAGCTAATCGTCCCCATTGTTTACTCCTGTCAAGCCCATGTCTTCCTTCCGCACCGCTGGCTGTGTCATCGTTCACGCACACACATTTTTCTTCAGAATAATATTATGATTTTCGTATTTGATCAACAATATAATTCCTTACTTTGCCACTTTCACTTTATTTTGTGTCTTGTCATTTTCCTTATATCTATTTAAATATACATTCAGCTATTTATATACACAAACTGAACAATAACGCCTGTGTGCAACCACAGTCGGTCAGCTCTCTCAGACGGATTATTGATACTGACAATTAAACATGTATTTTGTATGGATACTTCACGAATTGGACCGTGCAATAGGGTACGATTGGTAAAATAGACTCTTATTCTGACTCGACTGACAGTTAATGAGAAACAGAAATACGTTTTTAACTGTCAGTAAGTCCGACTGACAGTCTTGACCGTGTGTGGTGCGTACGGGCGTAAAAGAAGACTCTATTGTTCAGGGCACGTACAGTATATTGTAGACGACCTAGTGGCAAGAATATAATACTGAAAAAATCAATTTAATTAAGAAACACAAAATCGATATCAGAAATAGACAAAATGGGAACGGCCCTGACTCGATATTACTGCCGGCAGATGAATAAATATTCAGTTTTCAATCACTAACCATGAGTCACAGTTTTAGTGTGAATGAGTTTTCTGTAATATAATATCATTCGCAGTGTTACTTTCCAAGTTATGGTATTGGTATCTGGGTGTCAAATCATTCCGATTGCAGCTATATTGCGTGTTTTAAAGAAACACCGAGGCTCAAATTGGCTACTTATGAGATTTTTATATATCAGACAACATTGACATAAATTGATGACTTTTTCTTTATTCCGATAATAAAAAGGAACACTATAAAAACTGTTAGTTACATAGGTTAGTTTAAATAGGTTGTAATACATATAGTTGTCATAAAAGCTCTTAAACGTCTTAATGCCCTGGATGTGGAGTAGTCTCCTGAAGGCAAAACAAACGTAAATTACTAATATTATTTTGAATTAAGCGGTTTACCAACGAAATGAAATAATTTATTTCCCTAAATAAAAAAAGTTGGGTGTGTATATCCCTGATAAGACGCTCCAATGCCTCGTGACGTCATTTCAGTTTATATTTATATGAATTGGATAACGAAAAATTCAGACAGATTTTTATTATTACAATAAAAAATACTCCATCCTTAAAATACAAAGCATTATTATATAGCTTGCTGAAGATCAACTTTGCCTGTTACGTTAAAAATATCTACAACATGACATAATAATCTCTATTTTGGGCGGCCTACTTTTATCAACTATCTAATGGTCCCTTTCTTCGCATGTTCTCCAACCCCTGATTATTAGGGGTTGCGAGAATCTTATAGGGGATATATATTTTAAGCCTAATGTATTTAATTTGTAGAATTCCCAATAACGACCTCTCTATTTTTTCTCAGTAATAAACTATCATAAAGTACAAATAAATTATGATTTAATTAAATTAGGTTTAATAAATTGTAAATATTAAATATATTTGGCGTTAAGTTTGTAGAAATTTATTATCAAGTAAATTTGTATTAACAAGTAAATGAAACTATGTGATGTAGCATTACATACACTTTATTTAAATTCAAATTGCCCACCAGAAGATGTTGTCATACAACGAAACCTAGGTCGTGGTTAAGAATTTAAATAAAGTAGATATAATATTACATCACCTAGTGCCATTTACTTGTTAATGAAAATTAAGTGAAATTGTAAATAATTTATTAGTACATGATTAATAAATTATGATTTAATTAAATTAGGTTAACTATTATAACACACAAATAAATTATGATTTCCTATCTAACCTGTTTAAACATATAAATATTCAACGTATTACGGAGAACTAACGAAAAAAATATTTTATAATATTTCTATATTAGATCCGAAAATATCAACGTACCTTAATACCCATATCTATCATAATGTACTACAGACGTACAAACTAATAAATCTAGGTATACCTTTGCAGGAAAACAGTACAAAAATTGATAACAAACACAAATTACTAAACAAACACCAATTAAGTAAAACGCCTGCGAAAGTTAATCGTCAACGGCATACTACTGAGCTGTAAATTTGCCTATGCAGCGGCAAACAAAATTATGCTGGTACGCTCCACATTTTTCCGATACGAAACTATTAAACCGAATCACGAAGCGGGTTGCGCACATTTTGAATCAGGCAAACGCTACAAGAAGAGGAAGTCGACAATGTTATGCAGGAACGAAGGGTGGCGTGAAAGGGGCCGGGAATAAAACGGAAGTAACGGTACGCGGACGTAGAAGAAAAAGACACAATTGCAACTCTTCGATATTGTTATTGACTCGCTTCCTTTTATTTAGTCGGAAAACTCGGTAGGTAAAAGGAAATTTCTCTTATCCTTTTTCTAAACTACCAAGATATGTTTCATCCATACAAGATCTCGGTGTGATTATGGATAATCACGTCACATTTCTTTGAATATTAACAAGTCACATTTCTATAAATTTTTCACTTAAAATATTAACAAGAATTGCTAGTTTTTCTTATTACAAAAATTTAGTGTATTATACCCATACATTCCCTTTGGATGTTATAATGGGCATGGTCTGATATAATTATCTTCAACTCCGAAGTAAATTGCATTTTTTTTTGTAAATTGATTAATTCATAATCGAATACAATTTTCGTCGGAATTGAAGAGAATTACATCAGTCCATTATTATGTTGACAACTCCTGGATCTTTAGTGTATAATGCTTCATGCTCCTGACAGACCTGGCTGTTAAGTGACAGGATGATCTCATAGTTTATTCTTATATTATAGAGCGCGCACGAGTGTTCTGCGGCATTCGCTCGTCTTTCGTTGACTCACATTGCACAACATTGTAACAGTATATTTTTATGTCACTTCCACATTGTTCACATTGTAACAATTTGTTTTTGTGTCACTTCCACATGTCCAATGTTGTGAGTAAATAGATACGTTGGGCATAGGGTTCTCGAAAAATAAATAAAATGCACAAAACAAGAACTCTTGCGGAAATGTTCCTAAAAATGTGAGTTCGAATATTATTTATTTAACATTATTATAACATTTTATTATTTATTTAACATTATTATAACATTATTATATTAAAGATTAACTAAATATTCAATGCATACAGCTGTCATATCATCTAACGGTTTATTATCATTCTTAATCAGAAATGATGAAATCGCCAAACATATACGTGGAAAGTGTGCCACCGTTTTCTTTACCTTCATAATCCATGCCTTCTTGAATGTTAAATTCAAATATCATGTTCGATTACATCAGTTCTTTCCGTACAGAATAATGATAGTTATATCCGTATTACGTAATTCTTATTCTTTCTTTGTACCACCGAAATCTCATTAACCATTTTATAGAATCGTCTTGTAAACTTAATAAATATCGCAGAAAATTAGATGAACGCTGCTATGCATCAAGGCAACAGTGGCATCTATTGCCTTAATACCCTAATGTGCATCACATATGTTATAATAGACTGAGAGTACTATGATTCTCACAACCCCAGTCGTAACATAAGTCTTGGATTCTGTACCAACATACATCCTTATTATAGTTATTTAACATAATTTGTCTCCCTTTTTCACAGGTGATTGAAGCAACATGTAAGAATATCTATTAAACCATTCTGCAAACTTCGTAGCCTATTAATGCACATTTCAAATTACATACGAGATTAAAATAAAATTGGCAGATAAATGTACAATTCCACTAAATTACTGAAGAAAGTTTAAGAAATCATTTTTTCTTGAGATACGCGGCCACGCCTCCAAAGAATTTAAAAAATATAAATATTAAACTTATTATACAATACAAAAATATTTTCCAATAACTATAATTATCAATTTCAGCCTAATTGGTTTAGTTATTCTAAGATTATGCCGCAAGCATACAAACTATTATTAAAAGGAAACTGCTTCACTAATAGGATTTCAGTTTAGAGAGAAATTTTTAAAACGAGATACCGTTCAAGAGTTAAGAAAATAATATTGACAAGCACTTAAGGTATTGAGACATACACGGCCACCACACCACCAAACTTTTTTTTTTAAATATGCTTATTTAACTTGCTATACGATACTGAAATATTTCCCGACAACACAACTATAAATATCAATTTCAGCTTAAATGGTTTAGTTATTCTAAGATTATGCCGCAAGCATATAAACTATTATAAAACGAAATTACTTCATTACTAGAGTTTCAGTTTAGAGAGAAATATTTAAAACGAGTTAAAGTTCAAAAGTTGACAAGATAATATTGACAAGCACGTAGGGTACTTAAGAGTACAATAGGCAAATCATATCTATACCATCGCCTACATATCCAATAAACGTCAATAAAATCCTGTTACATATAATACAACGGTACATACTTTACGTATTTTTGTTCATACTGTTTTGTCTTTCATTGCTATTATAAAATTGTTATTAATCATATCATTTCCAACACTCGTCATTACTTAGTCACATTACCTTATCGCTTTTCATTCCTTAAACATCTACTACCTGAATAGAATGAGTCATCTATTTTTCTAAGTTGAACCCACGTGATCGATTCGGTAACTACCCCCACTTTATTCTTTTACACGAATGTAAATATCACTAATGTTTTTAGTTATTATTTTCAAACAGTAAATAAACAGACTGAATTTCGAAGAAGGCATAACAAAAAAATTGTGCGTGTCGGCCCCGACGCGCCACTGGAGTTTACTCCTTAAATTCGATTGTTTTGGAATGTATAAAATAGGTAACACTGTATATAAACATACATATCAATATCATAAAATGTAAATGGAAAATGTTGACAATATAATTATTTTCAAGTAAAACACAAATCGACAAGATCAAATTTACACAACAAAATTAAAAACTTTAGTAACGTCAGACTAAGAAGTTAAAATTAAAAGAGACTTTGTAATTTTGTAAGATCGAAGACATCAAATATTCGCATTTAATGGCATTTAATGACTACATCTTGATATAAGCGAACGATAGTAAACTATGCGTCACACTCCGTTAATGCGATTACGCCATAAGAAAATGCCAATATGTGTGTCACACTCCCGTCATTGCGGTTATGCCATAAAAAAATGCCAAATAAACATATTGATATCTCACTCTAAAGACGCGCAGAGAATCCACCTAACAGTTAGACTTTTTTTTAACGCTCTGAGCTTCGTACGATCAGAACCTAACGGTTACACTTTTTTTAGTGCTCTGAACTTTTAATTTGACTCCTCAATAAAACTTCATACCGGGCGCTATATATGTAAATCAATTCTTAAGGAGTAAATTCCAAAAACTTGACGGTAAAATGATATAAAAACTAAGGCTTCCCTATCAATATATATCCAAAGATCGACATGAACACAATGCAAAAGCCAACACTGACAAAGCGTCGTCCAGGCCGACAAGCATAAAATGCTTCTGTCAAATCATTTAATGCCTCGAATAAAACAGAGAAAAGACGAAAACAACTCCCACACATTGCCTGTAGGTACTACGCGAATATATCAAAGCTCACGAAAGTTAAGAAAAGAATCATTTTTATGTAAAAGTCGGCGTTTCGTCTCATTTATATGTCCTGAGGCGCTACGCTCTACTTCGCAGACAGAACTTTCATTTTAGGTCAATGTTTCGTAACGCGAGGTTAGAGTATGAAAAATATACAGGAATACGTAAAATATTAAACATAATAATATAGGAAAACATAAAAAGAATTAGAAAAATATTTCACGCTATGAAATATAATTTACTGGGTATTACAACTTTACGCGACGGAAAATAATTTTCATAACTATCTGTCTCACCACTTACAGATGCTACGTTGTTATTTCAGCCTGTAAGCATCTGGCGATTTAAATAAAATGTATCTTTGGGATGAGAAAATAAACTAAGAAAAAATTAACCCAGCGATTTAACATAATGTTATCATAACACATTTCTACTATGAAAAGAGTCAAGCAGATTCGTCGTTCGGTATGACATTTTCTCATGGAAAATAAATATAGCATTTTACTTACAGTCATCTACAATCATACACTCGTATGAGTGTATATATTTTGAATCTAAACTAATATTATAAAAAATAAAGATTGTATGTTCGTTTATTTATGCGATGTCAACCATCTCAAGAACCGCATATAAAATAAGCTTTCTCTGAGGAGTTGCGTATACGTTCCCAAGTGACATACATATTTGCGAGTAGCATCACGTAATTTCAAAAAGGAATGGAAGAATGACAATAAAGTAATGTAGTGGGACGAAATAAAAGCTTAGCAAGATATACGTCATTGAATATAGTACATAAATCGTTATAGATATATCAAAATAATATAGGAAAAATTATATACATTAAAACAACTGTAAACTTCATTCAAGGCAATCAAGCAACGGTAGCAAGTAATAATGGACAAGTTATGCACCCTACTAACAGGAAAATATATTTTTCAAGTGGTTTTTCAAATCACTTTTCATTTGTGTAAAGGAGCATAGGCAGTATTAACAATGTTGTTTTCAATTTCCTCGGGATTTATAACGAAATGCTAATAAACATTGTGAAGTTCAAAACCGGATGTTTATTGTGAACCTTACTGAATAGGTCAAAAACAAAGTTATGAGCAATGTTGTTCGCGAGTTTTAAGAAATATTTTTTATTAAATACAGTATTTATTTACTTAAACAATAAATTTTATATTTTTGAAATCTGCTCATCATGGCCTTTAATTTGATGTCCATCTTTCCCAATTTTTTTTTATCTATCACGTTCGACAAAATGGCACCCCTCAGCCGTCTTATTACATCGATCGTTACATCTTATACCTAAGGACAACTGGGAAGGTTAAGATTAGTTCATTTGTCCAAATTTAAATATCAATATCCGATCTGGAGAGTAACGCTCGAACACGTACTTTTCAAGTACTTTTCCGTATGAACTTCCATATGTGGAATTATTTAGGAATATCCATATAATTATAATTTCATGGTAATTCCACTTTTAGGCTTGAACGTGGTAAGTTTTTGTGATAGTTTTTTTTTGCACAGATTTTGTTTAAGCTATATTTTGTTTTAAGGTGAATGCTAAATTTCATTTCCAAGTTCGACTAAAAGAAAATCTGAGTCTTCATTGTTTATAAATAATTAGTGAGTAAATCGGTGTCCAAAATAGTGTGTTCTGGAAACCATATATTAGGATCTATTCAAGCTAAATTCACGAAAGTTATAATTCTATTTTATAATGGGTATTTCATTAACATTTTAACCCTGTATATTACTGTTTAAATGTGGATCGTGTAAGAGTGTAATGTACCACATGCATACGGTGAGTATTTTTGGCACACCTCACATATGCATTAGCGTGCCCTTAGGTCAAAACATAGTTATGATTTTTAGTACAAATTAACCTTCACTCTTCAATTAAATTATAATGAACTTTCAAGTGAATAATGAAGGGAACTTAAAGAAAAACACCTGTCATAGCATCTGTTTTATTAAGTCAGTAACTCACAAAGGTGCAAAAGGGTGCAAAGGCAAGAACTTCTAGAAATAAGTCTAGTTTCGAATGTCAATCATATTTCTTAATGGATGATATTAACGCTGATTAGTATTCCCCATTTTGGAGATTACCTTTTGGGCTTGCTGTACACGAAAGAGGATTCTCAAAAGGCTCTCCATTCTATATTGCCTGGAGTCATGGTCGAGAGCACTGATCCCATCTGAAAAATTACTGACGGTCGGGGTCTCTTCGTACCATTTCACTATGATAAAAACTATAACAAGTATTCTCCTTTGGATGCGTGCACAAACATTAAACTAGCATCAACTAATGAAAAATACTAATATATTTATTAACCAATAAACGACATTATATTACGAGAATTCATTCCTTCTCATTTTTTTTAAATGAATTTATTACAAAACATAAAAATTAAAACTCGTCAAAAACTTTCAATACAATGACCATTTAAATTAATTAAATGCAATAATACCTAGATTTATATTTATATTTCAGAAAACATTTGTTTAGTTTATCGTTATTTGAACTGCAGGGAGACATATAATTCAGTGCGTGTATGAATATATGCTATTTAAAACTATAAAAGAAAAAAATAGACCCTCATAGATCTTAAACGACACCCGTCATTCTCTTTTCGAGTAATAAATCTATTCCCACACCCTCCTCTTCTCTCCAAATAAATCTATCCCAACTTACCATACAAATTCTTTTTAAATGTTAGCTATTGAAATCTATGCTAGTGCGAGTTATTACATATGCTTTATTTTATACCAAATTTCAAGTTTCTACGTCAAGTGGTTTCTGAGCAAAACAACTGTGGAAGACTAGTAGAAGAATACGTAGGATCTTATAAGGGTTCCGTTTTTCCTTTTGAGATACGAAACCCAAAACTTGCATAACGAATAATAGATAATATCGTACTTGTTTCTCTTTTCACATGTCACTAATTTTACTGTATATTTTAGCCCCATTTGTTGTAATTTAGGAATAACTCAATACCTTAAAGCTCCCAAAATCTTACAGCTCCCAAAACGAAGAAAATTAAATGAGTACTTTTATCATTGTATAAAAGTGTGTAAAACAGACGAATATACATGGCAAACATCTGCTATACTGTATAAACATAAGATTTTTTAAGGTTTGTGTGATTTATAACCCACACAGACCCTTACGGCCGCAGCATGGTAACAGGTGTTAAGACTGAAAGTGGCGACGGAGCTTTCAAAGCTATTGAAGTGTGATTTACATCTTTTCGCAAAGGTTTATGGATATGTTTATAGCCACATTCCGGTTGAGTGAAAAACTAAGTATTACTTTTGAAATTATACTTAACAATATTTTTGTCAAGTTTCTGTAGGTAAAATTGATAATTTTAAAGGATTAAAAACATTTTACATCAATTGGACGAGTAGATTCTACTTCTAAGATATCTTTAGTTACTGATTACTTTGATTTACTTTAGCTACTGATACTCATAATGAAGAAATTTTCAGTAATCTCTGGAATAATCGCCGTTCTGGTAATATCAATTAAGATACTAGGATTTTAAAATTAGTACGCTAATCCCTAATGCATGAGATTCTTCGTTATTTCTTTGGAAATTTTAATGCGCCAATGCATTTAGCAAGCTAATAATTTAATTACGACTATTACGTCGAAAAAATATGGAATATGAGAGCTTTCTATTAGCAAACACAAAAATATATGACATAAACTAATTAATCAGGTAATGGCGAGGATAAAATAATGACGGAATAATGGGTTTCCCGCCAAGAACAAAGGAATGATGGAAAAAGAGTTTTCCTATGAGAACGGAACAAATGGGAACAAAATAGAAGCGATCTTAACAATGAATTCCACTTAACTCTATTCTTGCGTCATCTCTGAATAAGACGAAATAATAAGAGACAAAAGATTGTCCTTATGTACTAATAAAATATTTATTATTCACAAGGCACTACACAAAGAGTGGATTATTTCTCTGCTAACATTTTTAAATACACGTATTATCATGACACTTAAAGTATACTATTCAAACAGAATGGCAGTATACATTTAGCGAAATATTATTCATATAAGCGTCGTATGAATACTTCGCCATGTTTGAAACAAGAAAGAAAAACGACAATCGCGGCATTTATTTACACCTACACGATCCCGGTATAAATAAAAAAAAATTGTATATCGGGATCTTTAGTGAGATACACAAAAAGCGCAAAAAAGGTCAAAAAAAGCGTTTAAAAAAAGTGGATTTTAGTTTTCCGTCGAATGAACTATAGAAGCTGAATGCATGCTGAACATTGCGGTGAGCATTGCTGCTTAAGACTTTCATTATATATTTTGATAGACGGTGCAAATCATTCTTGACAAAATATAAATCAAGTTATAACATACATAGGCTACTATTACGTTTTAATTATATGAAACTCTCTACAATTTATAGTTCCGGAAATTCAAACAGGTGCCAAGTTAATTACACCTCCATCGACTCTCCCCCACCCGTCCTCCGCAAGGAAATTTACCATCAAGCAATAATAGAGACCGGAGACGGGGGGTGACAGCGTCTCAATGGTGAGCTACGAAGGGCGTGAGACGGCGCCACTCGGCCGTGACCGACCGCATCAACCTTGCAACTTTACCACATTATTTGAAATATTAAATGATCGGTTAACCGACCTCACATTGTTAACTAAAATAAATATTTGTGTAGTCAATAGTACTAGAGATTTTTGTCCTTGCAAAATGTTTGCATACTGCCCGAAATTTGTTGGTTTTGCAACGGACTTGTTGATTTTATAAACGTATTTAATAATTATTTAACGTCAATATTTCCTCACGACGAGGTCTACGTGGGAATCGGGAATCGAAATAACATTGCGATACTGCAAATAAATGTCAAAGGTAATGAATATTAATTTCTGTTAATGATGCCGTGTAATTAGAATTTGTTACAAATTGAATATATTTGGTGTTAATTCATTATTAACAATTAAATGAAACTACGTAATGTACAATTATTTCTACTTTCGTTAAGTTCTTTACAAAGGAAAGAGCTATGTATCTAGAAAAAATATATTATCTTTGCTAATAGCCCACCTGAAGATGTTGTAATACAAGGAAACCTAGGTCGTGGTAAAGAACTTAACGAAAGTAGAAATAATACTACATCACGTAGCTTCATTTAATTGTTAAAATAACATATGTAAATGCTAACACGCAGGTTTTGAATAACCTGTAGGTTGGTTACAATCTGATTTTTTCCTTAGATTATTACATCATGATGACTGATGGATATCAGCAATAATCATCAATCAAGAAGTAATTAGGAATATTTCGGCTATACGTTCATTTACTGTGGGTATACATATTGATTGTAAATATATTAATGTAATCCAAATAGCGTGAAACACATCTTTCACATGAACTACGATTGTCAGTACGAGTGTCGTATAAGCTAGAAGCTAAAAAATTCATACACGTATTGAAGTTCAATAACGTGATGAAACTAGAAGATAGAACTATAAGCTGTTTCTGTAAATTGCCTTGCGGGACCGTATAATGGAAAATATCATATATCCTTTCATATAATATTCCTTTCTATAATATCCTTTCAACACTTATTATTGAACTGTCACATTTACGTTTACTAAATGTAAATGATTTCATAATATGTCATAACTTACGCAACTTAACTAAGGTTCGTTACTGCGGTTCTCAAGTCTTTCTCACTAACAATTTCAACAGTCGGTTGACAAAATAGTGTAGATAACTTACAGATACGTGATAACAGATACTTACAGATACATGATAACACATAGTAAATACTAAAACCAACAAACCCATGACAAACAAAGAAATAACCCAATACCAATAGGTTTGGCTAAAGAATCTGTGCGGATACATAAATATAGTAAAATATATAAATGACCTTAATTTTAAATAATGTGAACAAGAAATTAGTGTAAAGAATGCAGTGAATAGTCCAATAATAGAAATTAGTGTGGAGAATGCCAGTGAAGCATACAATAACAGTGTGTTCATTATTAATTAAAACTTCTAAAGGCATTGTAAGATCCCAATTCACAAAAGGGGAAGAGTTAGTATTGAGTTCACACTATGATGAAATTTTAGACTAATGCCGCTAAGGTGGTCTATATTTTTATGCATCAAACTGTCAACAAATCTTAGAACCTTATGTCAGAAGTCCCAGTATTTTCCAATACTTCGAAATAATTCAATTGAAATGAACATACAATTTTGGGCCAGAACACACTCAAAAATCTAATGTAGAACATAAAGAACTTATCCTTCATCGGAATCCACCAATCCATTTATAATCATTCAGAAAGCGTGAGTTCATAATATAAAGTTTAAAAGCACAAAACACTGAAAAAGGCTTTTAAAGTGTGGATATATATCAGACGATTTTTGGAAAGATCCATATTGTTGGAAGACAGAAAACAAACTATCGATTGCCTCATTGGAAATTGTACACAACAAACGAGCTTTGCACCTGTGAAGCTCATTTGGGGTGTGTAAGTTAGGGGTGTGACGCGGTCCCTAAATAAGTCTCTTTCGCTTCTTACTTCACATTTTTGTACTGTTATAAATTGTAGGATTTGTCATTATTAACTCATATATATATATATATATATATATATATATATATATATATATATATATATATATATATATATATATATATATATATATATATATATATATATATATATATCTAAATACACATAAATGAGTAAAGAAAACTAATAAAGCCTATTGTTTAAAGTAACTAGCAAAATTATATTTATACAATTTTTTAAACTTTAATTTTGTTCCTTGATCTGTTTCAGTAATAAAGTACAAATTTATCGATGTGAAAATGTCGGTAATGATTTTGTTTAACTTTAAACGTCATCAACTTTGTATATTTTATGTGCCGGTATATGATTAACCTTGGTATATTTTTAACAGATACTATTTTTAAGTTTCAATTTGTAAATATAACTAAACCAAAACAATTTTTAAATGGTGTAAAAATATTTAAATATGAACAAGTTAAATTAGATCAAAGACATGTTAAATCTTGAAATCAAATAATTAATTAATTCACTTTATTATAATATGAATAATTTTAATGTTACATGTTAAATAATTCTAAACACAAAATTTATAAAATTAGTATTGTATAAAAGAACTTAAATAATTTAAAAATTATATTATTTAAAGTAAAGTTAATTTATTGTATCTTATGTACCGTAGTTTAATAAATATTTTAAATATAAATATTCTTGAAATTAAGAGTTAAATAATTAATATTTAATTTTGGAAATGTAGCTAAGTATTACTTCGAAATAATACGTACTAATAAAATTAATTAGAAATAATATATTAACATTTTTAAGTTTTTAAGAAATAAATTAAAATAAAATATTAAATAAATTTATGATTAAATTAATTTAAATTAAATTTAATATTGTTATTTGTTCAGTTTAAAAAATACATAATATTAATTACATAAGATTTACATTGAATTATCTATTTAATATTTTATTTTAAAGTTTGTTCTATAACATATTTCCTGCAATTGTTAGGGTACATTATTATGACTTTATTCACATTTTTAAAACGCACGACTGAATAAAACGCGGGCGAATAATAAATCTAACTAAAAACATTAAGCCATATTTTTAATTTTACTTTGAAAGACAATTAAAAATATTCACTGACTCAATTCATGGGGTAGATAAAAAAAATTATCTCAATTTCCATATATATGAGGGTATCTAACTCCATCATCTAACCGCAAAAAGTATCAGTAGCAGAGGGTATCTAACCGCAAAATATTAAAAATGACATAGCTTCTACGCTGTGATGTATATGTGCAGAAAACGAAAAATGGACATGAGAAATTACCAGTTTCCTAGTTTGCTACAGAACTCTAAAAGAGGAATGCCTAAATTTAATTTGGTATAAAATTGTATTTAACAGTACTAAGCCCAATACTAAGCCAAAATTTTATCGACAAAAATTATCGATAAGATGATTTAACAAATAAATATCTACACACAAAAATTCAGTAAATTATATTTTAACATATACCTTTCTTTTAAGTGTGACCAGGCATATTATTCTGCAAATTGTCATATATGGAACAGTAATTTCTTTGTAGGTATATAGCAGTATGTACTAAAAAGTCAAAGCGCGAGTAAGATGGCAAAATACGTACAATTACGGCGTGAACTGGATAGCAATCGTTTTATTAAATTTATTTGTTTTCTATCAAGCGCCTGGGAATATAGCGCCAGACCACATACGCAACTTACTCGTAATTTTGACAATTAGTTAATGATAAATCATAGATACCATATATTAATTATAATTTAATTGCATCTTTTGATTGGTGGCAAGGGGGGTGTGTGATTTGTGGTGAATATAATCGTTTAGCGGTGAAAATTTCTATTTGTAAGATATAACTTTAAAATACTGAACATCACAAACTAAAATGATCACGAGACGCTTGAAAAAAAGTCTTTCAATTAAAACATTCACTTCATCCCTCCACTTGTTAAATTCTAGAACTAAAAACATGAAATCCGCATTTATGTTGACTAAACATTTTTTTTTTTAATTTCGTATTATCACCGATTTCTTCAACAATAACATATCATAAACTACGAACGGCCGACCTAAACCCAAATCTCACGAACACGCCGCCCTTATCTTAAATAAACACAGGCTCAACATAAACAAACACGCAGTGTTTACATTTGCTCATCGAAAGTAAAGTTTCAATTAACCGACGGCAATCTTATCTCTGATTTCAGGCACTCGGTGGATTCGGTCGCGTCGTATTCTAGTCAGAATCACGTAGACCGTATAAGAACAAAGAACTTCTCCGCAAACTCCTGCCAGGAAGACGAAGACACGCGCAGTAACCAAAGTAAATTCAAGCAGCAGAGATCTCTCTCCAACTTAGAGTTCACGTACAGCAGAAGACCGGAGAGCGTGATATCGACCGCGAGCTCGACCAAGAGCCGGCTGAGAGAGTTTGTTGAGAGAAAAACACAGGACGATCAGAGATCGACCGTCAGCAAGACCGGTGACCTTGAGTATTTTGATAATCCAGCAGAGACGCTCGAATTCAACAAGCAACGAAACACACAGGCAAATAAAAAATCTCAAGAGGAGTCGAATAAAAAGAAGGTAGTCGCACGTGTGAGCAAGGGCGAAAAGTACGTAGATCAACGCGAGTTAAAACCGCGTAAACACGAGAAATATCAAAGCAAATTAGCGGAATATTACAATTTGCCAAATCACTTACCTCAAGACGAGTTTTACCAGCATCTTACACGTTCTAGAGCCAGCAGCGAGGATACTTTGAGACACTTTAACAACTCATCGGACGCTGAGTTCAACGAAAGTTTTACTCAATTCTGCAAACTTCCAAACAGCGAAGGTACTAATTTGCGCAGAAGTCGAAGTCTAGCCGTCATCAGAGAAGAGACTTTCACTGACCTACAAATACATAACCATTCCAAACACAAACGATCGCAGCTCATTCCAAGGGCACGATTATTCGACAAACCAGGATTCAATATCAGGTACGACTTAATTATATTTTTAATCATATTTTAATGCCGCTTTCGAGACCAACGTTATACAAAGACTAAACTTTCACTTAATTCCAGTTCAATAACTAATGCAATTATTCGCTTTTTCCATAAATTATTTTGCAAGCATTCTGTAAAATCAGAAACACGTGGATAAAAAATGAGACAACAGGGTAGTTGACTATTCCTAAATTTACCGTTTTTAGCAAAATATCATGAAAATATAAATTGATTAAAAACCATCAGTAATGAAATTATAACAATTAAGCAAGTTATGAGTTCCTAAATTTCATGGTAAGGACATAGTGGGATATCTCCTAACTCATTTACCCTCATAAGATACAATGAAGATAATTAAAACGACTTCACAATTCAGTATTGCCGTTCTTGTCTAAAACGTTTAGTTTGTCTTTATAGCTCGGTAAATTGATAAGATTTATCAAAATGCTTTTCACTCTTCATCAATGTGCATCTTGAAATCATGATTTATAAAATTAAGAAATTTGTCAAATACCCTATTAGAGCATAGCAGGTTAAATTTTAAAAATGTAGCAAGCAAATAATTCATTTATCGAAGCAATACTATCAAGTAAAGTGTTTATTAAGTTAATTTTTTCATTCAGTTTCTTACAAATATGCTAGTTACAAGCAAATTTTATGTTTGCATGTATGTTCATACTAAATTCACTCAACTTACTGACAGGGTTATGAGGAAATGTTCACTAGCAAATCGTTAAAATGTTAGAAAAGACGTCACGATTGATTCATCTTTCTATCCCTGACTGAATAATTACATAAAAATAGAATGCGGATCTCGAAAAACGTGTAAACACATTGAGAACTGCGGCCGCCACGGCAAGTGGGCGGTGGTCAGTGGCATTAGAAGATCGATACGTGTTAGTTTTTATTTGCATATATATTTGACTTTTGTCTAAGGCTAAATATATACAGCAGAAATCTACCATCTAATCATGAACGAGAGATCAGACAATTCCTGAAAATTTTTCGCTTTTTTATTGCATTATGTACAGTAGTGTAATTCGACTATTCTCAAGATAACAAATAAATAATATTACACAACTTTTGTCTTATATTTTCAGATTACCAGGAAGATCAAAATACCACGCAAACGAAGACGCTGTAGAAAGAATTTATAATCGATCTACTAACTCGTGCTTCGGTGACTTTATCGGTCTTCATGAAAATCATTGTCATTCAAGTACAGACGGCGATGATCAAATCTTCAAGGACTCTAATCAAAATAAATTAATAAAATATACTAAGTCAGTCGGCGGTAGTTGGCCGAACATCGCAGATGTTGGGAGCATTCCTAAACAAATTCAGCACCTATCGGAAGACAGTATAAACTATTCCCGAAATCCTAGTGAAATTGATAGTTTAGACTCAAATTACGTAAGAAAACACTATAACTTTGAAGCTAATCAGCAATCTTGTAATTATAAAGAGTCGTCACCTGAGTATTCTGAAAGGACGCATTCGCCGACAACTAGACGATCAGCAAAACAATTGTTTATTTTATGCGATGATAAAGATATCGATCCGTCGGAACACTTAAGTTTGCCTACTTATTTCAACGATCCCAAATACGATACAGACAGATCCGTTTCCAACGAAAGTGTATGCGCACTAAACAGTGATAAATCCCAAACAGATTTCAATGTTCTTGAAAAAAATGATGACAACGATTTAGACTCATATGATGAAGTTTCAATAAATGGTAACGCATCTGCTTTGGAGAGAAATATCGATACAAAAACTATTACCAAAGCCACGTCTATATTACACAACAACGATACTATAGTGTCTGATAACGAGAGTTCGGTTTCAACTCCTCCCGATAGCATAACTTCATATGTCTCGATATCGATACCTTCATCTACGGAAAAATCAAGGAAATTAGAAAACTTAGCTAATTCCTTAGCTGAGAAAATTGATGAGTATTGTGAAGCTCAATTTAACGATAAAAAATTCCTAAAATCTCTTAAATCTACCGTTGAGGTTAATCATTCAAATAGATTTGATGATTTAAGCAATATCTACCCTCAAGTGGAGAAAGGGCAAATCCCTGAGGACTCTGATAAATACGAGTGCCTGTACAAACAGTACCAAAAAAGACATAAAACACATACGTATTTATGTAATGACGACGATTTTAAAACTAAATCTCTGTACAGACAAAGTGGTTCTTCTAAAAATATAACGACGGAGCCGTATGTAACAACACTTATAGAAAATCAATATTATTCTTTACCAGATATAAATATTAGTAAAAGTTTACGTAAATCCGAAAGAATTGATGCTAAACTGAGAGAAGAAGATCCCGAAGATTTACAGTGTGAAAATTTATACGAAGTCGCAAATAACAATTTATTGGCAGACATAAAAGACCAAGATACAAATTCATACATCACTAATCAACCGGTTGAAAACTACGGACATATTAATGTTTTACACTCTGATAGTTTCGTGAACAAAGCTAAAGAACAATCTGACGAATCCTGTGATGGAAGTCAATGTTACTCTCTTATATTAAGGATTGAAGAATCAAATCCAAGTTCTATTATAACAAAGCACGAAACACGCAATTCCCTTACTATCAACGAAACCATAGAAATTATAGAAACAGATAACGGCGAATTCGAAGGAGATAACGTAACTGAAATAAAAGTGGATTTTGAAGAAGAAAAATCCAACACATTTGAAAACGTTACTTTGGAAAATTATGAAATAAATTATCAGGAGAAGAGTGATAGTCAATTAAACGATAATCATAGTGATCAGTACGAAACAAATTTGTCAAATGAAGTAAGCTACGTGACCACAGAGCAAATTGTTAAAAAAGATAATAATAGAGCTATAAAACGTCACTATTCATTGCGACAAAGAGAGCCTAGTGTTGATAAATCAGAAGGGTCAATCCGCAATTCCAATGAAAATATAAACAAGATTAATTCAGAAGATTGTAAAAATTCGAGTGTCGAATCAAATATAAATCCGAGCATTAGTGAAAATACATCTAAAAAAAGTGTTCCCATATCTAAAGGAAAACCATTCCTAAAAAGTGAAGTCAGTAAAATTGTTATTGTACCCGTAAGTAGTCATCAAACTGTTATTCCTGATTCTCCGAGTCCGCCCAACAGCTTAATTGAAAAATTTTCACAGGAAGACGGTAAAGACGATATTCCAGTAGCAACGGATATAGAAAACGCGTGTGAAAATATACCGTCCAATATAATTAAATCAAAATTAAGACACGTTGACTCACCGATCAAGAAGATTGTGCAACCGGAATTGACTGAAAATAAGGTAGTAAAATCAACTGTCCCTAAGACACGCAAAGACACAAGTGAGAAAATAGCAGCAGTACAACATAAATTTGAAAAACCACCTAGTCGATTGATCATCAAGGATACTAAACCATTTTCTGTGAAAATCATACCCAAGGTAAATATCAATATGACACGTCCACAAGTTTTGCAAATTGTAGATTCCACAAAACAAAAAACTAGCAATGCAACAAATCCTATATTCAAGACTGAACGTACAGGCAGTTTCGAAACCGAGAAAACAACGCCAGATTCTAATTCAACAATAATCGTTCAAGAGTTAGATAGAGATTTACCACAGGAAATTAGTAATGAAAATATTTCACAAAATTCAGAACAAAGTTATTTCACGTTCAATGTATCTGAAAAAATTAATAAAGCCGTTAAAACCGACATAGAATACCAAGAAAAATTACACTCTGTTAAAAGTTATTGGTCAAAATTAATAGATAAAAATACTGAAAACGCGCAAGAAGGTAAAGTAAAAGGAGAAAGAAAAGAAAATGTAACGGAAAGCCCAATAGCAGAAAATAATGCAGCTACAGAGAAAACTGTAGAAAATTTCATTAAGAACATTGAAAGTGTCAAGATAGTCGATAGCATTAAAAAGCCTGTTAATGAAAAGACCAATCTCTGGAAAGACGAAATGGAAAAAGTGAAGGACGAAACCGAAATAGAAACTAGTCCTATTAAAATGAGAGTTAAAGAAACTGAAGAAAATAATCCTTACACTGTCGAAAATGAAACCAAAATTAAAAATAGATCTGACTTTGATCCGCAATCCAGATCTTCTCCAGATATAGAAATTGTCGAACTTGGTGGAGGTGACGGTCAAGATAAAAAAACTCAGGCAACGCTTATTAAACCCAAGAGTTACAATCAGGATTGTGCAGAATTCGATCACGTACGGTATAAGGTCATGAAATCAGAATTGTTCCGGAATAGCATGATAGCAAATTATCGCAAAGAAGCACAATTTGATGGACTACTGCAATACTTACAGGATTATAGTTTCCAAGAATTGTTGGTGAATAATAACGTTGTAATCATTGAACCGGTACGCACTAAAGTGGAGCAAGCGCCGTCATCCAAAAATTCAAAACGTGTAGGAAGCTGTCGCATCCCTAGTCCATTAGTAAAGAAGGAATCTAGTAACGTAAACGAAAAATCAAAATCGATACACAGACATTTCTTTTACCATCCAATCAGAGTTAATAAAGAAATAATAGAAGAAGAACTGCCAAATCCTGATACGGTAAAAAAAGTGAGAAATTTATTTGAAGATTCCTTAAAAATGAGAAGTCCAGAAAGTATTGCAGATCCTGGATTGTTACAAGATAATGTAACGAGGAGGGCAGCATCATACAGAAGTCTTACAGATGATACGAAATTGCATAAAAATGGAAGTAGAAAAAAACTCATGAGATTCCTAACTATTGATACATCGTTCGGAAATAAAAAATGGGATAACGCTAGTTTATCAAGTGGAGTATCTAGCGGTGATTTAAGCTCAAATAATGAGTATGAAAATGACGGAATGAGTCCATTGTCGCATAAAATTAACAGAGATCACATATACAGCTCATCCAGCGAAGAGTACTTATGCGATTCCTTGACGCACAGTTTATGCTACGAAAGTCAATACGTCAGTCAAGATATTTTGAAGAAAATTCGAGACTGCGGGACTTCTATTACCTATTACGGTGGAAAAGTTTTGAATGAAAAGTCAGGTCCCGCTATTAGTCCAATGACAAAAGCTATTATGGAAGAAATACGGGGCCAGCAAAAAAATTGTAACCCAGATTGCATAGCCTGCCAAACTAAATGTCTAAGCGGTAAGTGTCGATGTTTACATAGTGACGCAACAAAGGATTCATTAAAAGTCAGCAAACAAAATTGTTTATGCACTTCTTCAAATTCTGGCAATAATGATCAATCAAAATTAATAAAAGAAGAAAACGAAGAATCGGACAGAGCCGACAGCCATAGCTTCAAATTCAAGTTAGTAAAGTCAAACAGCTGCAGCAGTCGCTTGGAGTTAGCAGGCACGGATGATAATAAAAATCCTCGATTGAGATTTCGAAATATGCAAAGGAAACCGACCGATGATCCGCCCATTGTATATGACATTGAAAATTCGGTTAAAAATAAAGTATGCAGAATAGAGAGCTACAAAAAAGGAATCGTAGATTCGCCTTTTGACACGAATACGACAGACACAATGAAGTCAAAAATAGGGCAGGTAAATGTGACTATAAAGAATTTAATCCCTCGGCAAGAAAATAAAAAACTTTCCGAAGAAGTATCGAGGCAAGATCAGGCCGAAATAGATAAAGTCGACCCAAAAACTCCGCAAACATCAATTAAGTCTCAAGAAAGTGAAGATGGCAAAATTCAAGAAGACAAAAATACGGAGTCGGACGAAAGTGTCATATCGGATGCGACAAAATCTGAAGCTGAGGGTGCGCGATTTGAAAAGAAATATTACTATTTGAATGATAAGACGGAACAGGCAAAAACCAACACTGGTGGTAAGTTTGGAGAGATGGTGTTTGAAGAATTCGAAGTGTTAGAATCTTGTTACGATAGCTTAAACAGCACACGATCTAGTTGCAAATAATTAATTGTAATTATTAATTTTATTTCAAATATAATTTGTAGATTTCTAGCATAACAAAGAATTACGTATATCTAAAATAACGAATATCAGCTCTATCAAAAAGCTGTAACTGGTCTTATAAATATAAATTATTAAAAATGTTATTATGAAAATAGTTGTCAATTTAAATGGCAGAATAGTAGTAGTTATAGTAAATTCAAACGAAGGTTAAAACAAATTTGATGTTATTACTCTCCTGTCTATTCTTATACATATATTTCAAGTTGAGGTGATGGGTATAGGCCGATTATTTAAGAGAATAAAATATATTTATTGTAATCATGCTTATTTATAAATAAAAAAACTGTTGAGGAGTAAGTTTAATCAAAATGTTTTACTTAAATTATCGTAAATAAAATTCGTACGTACACTGTTTTCGTGTGTTTCATTACTTATCAATTCTTATATTCTTTTCCATATATTTATTTAAATTCACACATTAATCACGACCAAATCGAAGTTAATTCAGTTAAACAAAAGCAGTCATAGGTAACGTTCTTCAAATTTATATAAATACTAGCTGTGCCTGCGACTCAGCGTGAAATTCAGAATAAGAAAAATTATTAGGCGTAAGGAACATTACTATTTCTTTCTCTTTTTTGTTTAATTTTACAATATCTATTAGTATAAAGTTTACTAATAACGCTAATAGATGGCGTTGGCAGTACGAATATCGTAATATACATCAAGTTGTTTTTTTTTTTAATTTTGTAATATCCATATAAAAAGTATCCTATATGTTGCCCGAGGGTATAAACTATTACCATACCAAATTTCATCAATTTCCCTTTAGTAGCTTTCGCCCGATTGAAGAACAAATTAACAAACAGGCATACAAACATTTTAAATATATGTGTTAATGTTATCATTCTATACGCAAAACCAATCACTCTTTTAATAATATTTTCCATGTACAGAATTCACTCCTACAGTTTCATTCTACATATAGATAAAAGGTATAAACTCAAAAACCAATATCGTAGGTCTTAACAAAAAGTGGTAACCAATATCGTAGGTCTTAACAAAAAGTGGTAACCAATATCGTAGGTCTTAACATCAGAAACTCAACACATTTGTTCATAGCCAATAATTATCTTCCAATATTAATTTCATGAAATTAGATATTTCCATTAAATTAACTAATTAGTTATAAACTATTAATTAGATGCTATTACTTTAAAGTTAAATTAAATTTTAATTCTCAATAGAAAATGTAGATAGTTGTAACATTTTACATCACAATCACTCATTAGGAATATGCTTTCTGTTCGCCTTTACACAAACACACATATTTTATTTATTAATATAATCACAAGTATTTTTTACATCATTCTAACTTCTGCCTGCAAACTTTGTTCACATGGATTACCATGATGTATTTATGCGTCAATCCTTGTATAATTTATCTCTGTTTCGTTTTTTTTCAATCTGTTCGCGTTCGGTAATAATATCGTGAAAAAGGAAAAAAAATGTATGATATCCTACGGGAACCACGCCCTGATTTAGAAATTCGGTATACCCGGTATTAGTTAATATATGGTAAAATTAAACTTACAGAATTTTCCTTACAAACAACGAACATTAAGTGGTCAAGTAGGACTAATGAACATGATAAAAGGTGGATGCTATTGCTCAGAAACTACTTAAAATAATGGGATGAAAATAGCCTATATGTTATTCCAGATTTTAATGTATTTGTACTCCTAATTGGTGTATATCTGAACAGTAACTACGGACTTATAGAGTAATAAACACCTATACATTCATCAATTAATTTATACTTTCGCATTTATAATATAAGTTAGGACGTTATCTTGAAAATCTATATTTGGAAATAGAACATACTTTTTTATATATAATTTTCATATAAGATATAAACGAAAGCAAACAGCATTAAAAAAAGCAATGAAATCTAGTCAGTTGACAAAATTAATTTTAATATTGATAACGCTACTAAGATTACTAAAAGAGAATCAAATTAGGAACATAATACATAAACATGAGTAAAATTCGAGTACATACACTGTAGCCTATATTTAGGTATCACGTGTAGTTACACGACTGAAAACCAGTCGATATTATTATACATGCAAGCAGGCAAGGTGCACGCTCAATGGTCGTTTGTAATCCTCGCTGTGTATAGAGGCGGGCAGGTGACGAAGGTGTCGGATGCTGATATTTTTTTACTTACGTGATCAAATTATCGATAAACCTATTTTATTTAACCAAATTTTTGGTATATCATAGGGAAATAGGAATACCGAAATGTTTATGTGATTAACACAGTATCTGTCTATGTACTAAATGGATCTACCATTTGATACATAAGCCACATAATAGATAGATAAATCTCCCTACTACTTCCCAAAAACACATCGCACTCACCACAGTTTTGAAAGTGCGTAACTGATAAAGGAATTATTTAAATCCTTGACGTAGAATGTCAAATAATAATTAATAATTAAAAAAACTTAACAGTAGTTTGTACAAAAATATTATTTTATAGAGTACATTTCCGTGAAAAACCTGTAAAGAATTGTCGATTTCCAGGAAAATATCTTTACATTGTAGTATCTTTTTTTCTATTATTATTATTTGTTTTACTATAAAAATAAATGTCGTCACCGTGGAGTGTTGGGTCGATCGCAAGGCGTACGGCCTTTGACGATGCGTCCTACCGCGGGAACCCGGGTCCGATACCCGGCCGTTCTTTGAACGGGGCTGGACTGGTGTTATGGTTGGCTGTAAGAGATTGCTCTCGTAGCAATAAGTCCGCCATATGTATCAACTAGATACATTAAAGTAGATAAATAAATAAATAAATTTTTCCAAGGGCCGATTTTCCAATCGTCAAATAGAGCGTAACTGAAATTTTCAACCGTCAGATAACTCATATCATCAGAATAATCCGGTATCAGATGAATAGTCATTCATGGATAGAAATAAGGAAACAGCTTTTAATCGCCAGTTTAGATATGGAAAATTAATATTTTATTTCAAATATAACCTATACTTAATGTTTCGATATTTATGTTACAATTACAATTGTATTTCTGTATAGAATATTATATTATATTATATTTCCATATAAAATATAATTTATTAAAATTATGTGAGCTATAGAAATACGAATAAAAATAACTGTAGTTAAATTTGAATGAAAAGTTTGCAAATATTGACAAAAGTCAATTGTTTCATTTTCAATCAATTGTACTGTTCTTACACAAAAGTATATAGATCATTATTTTTCTCGTACACATTCTCGCATGAATTTGGTTCAAATAATTATCGTAACGTAGAATTAAACTTAAATTATTATCTATCTATTGAAAAACTCTCATTGTTTATTAGACTGATTATAATCATAGGAATAAATCAATTGTTTAATTACTCGTAGTTATTTAACAGTTTATTCGCCGAATGAAATATCGACTCAAAGTTCCCATAGATTTGAAATACTAGGTATTTTGATGTCGTCTTAAGAATCCCATTTTATATTCGCTGAATGAAAAATCGACCCAAAGTTCTCATAGATTTGAAATACTGGATATTTTGATGTCGTCTTAAGAATCCCATTTTATATTCGCTGAATGAAAAATCGACCCAAAGTTCTCATAGATTTGAAATACTAGATATTTTGATATCGTCTTAAGAATCCCATTTTATATTCGCTGAATGAAATATCGACCCAAAGTTCCCATAGATTTGAAATACTAGATATTTTGATGTCGTCTTAAGAATCCCATTTTATATTCGCTGAATGAAAAATCGACCCAAAGTTCCCATAGATTTGAAATACAAGATATTTTGATGTCATCTTACGAATCCCATTTTACACACGCCGTGTCATATGTTTTTGGGGAGTATATTGTATCGCATTGTGACTTTTTCCTCCGCCTTTATGCCTATTTTTACATTTTAAAGTCCAAAGCACGCTGGAAGTACTATATGGCATGGCGTGTCACGCACGAGTGTGACGTTTTTATATATTTCCACGGCCTAAATACGTTAAAAGTACATGTTCTTAATAAATATATATTTCAAGTTTCTAAATTTCCTAAAAGTTTTAAATATCGTGTGATATGACGCGATATATGCAAATGTGTTTTGTTTTCTTTTTCTTCAATTACGGCTTTTAATATCTGCCCGTGCGTTAAATTTAAAATTTACTAGTTCGATCGTGTTATACTTAGAAGTTTGTTTATTGCATCGACACAGGATATGTTGTGATGTGATCACGCAAGAGTTTTTTATCAGTAAGTTGGGATATAAGAAAAATTTAATTAAATATAAAATCAACAATTCTATTTATAATTTTTTCAGCGTTTCTTTGCTTCATTTCTGAATTCTAAATAAGTTTGTCAAGTATAAGTATAACTCGCACTACGATGGTTCCCAGACCCAGATAAACTAGCAGTGGCCGATTACGAAAAAAAACTAACAGAATCAATCGATAATAAAAATATCTCAAAACATCTTGATTATGATCATTATTAATTACTAATTAGTAACTTGCAAACACGAACGAATGAATGACAGCGAACGTTTGATAGAAAACATGTTATCGATATCGATGAACTAAACAATGCGGTAATGGATGAGAGATAAAAACAAATACTATTATATTTTATGCTTCCGCATAAGCGCCTTTGAGCGAGAGACTATCAGTTCACGGCCTTGGGTAAGATATTAAACTGTTTAACGATTGTAATTTTATTAAACGAATAATGCTGAAGTTGAACTCGGTGTGAATTGTCACAAATGGTAATTACTATTACCAATCATTTGATTATGAGGATAATTAAATATTTAATTTCATAATCGATTATCGTAATATTTCGTAATAATAAAAACAAAAATAAATAATAATTCTATTATGCTATTTACAAATATTAATGTTATTTTTCACTACGTAAATATATTGCCTGTATATCTTTTACAAGTATATTGCCTGTATATCGTGAATATCGCAACAACTATATAATTTGAAATTATAGCCATACAATTTGGGTAAATTGCTAGCAGGGCTAATTTTTTCATAATTTTGACTTTGACAATTTCAGATATCGGAAGTGTGCGACGTATTTCTTCATACTGCTTTGGACGTTTTCAACAATATATCTAGAATTATACAGATAGAATATCGAAAATACTGAAAAAAATAGTTTTAGTATCCATATAATTAACCCATTCAATTAGGTATATCACACAGCATATATAAAATGAAAAATATAAATTTTTTTTGTATTAAATATTTAGATATGTTTAAGTTAATATGATATACCATTATGTCAAATTTCTAGGTAAAACGGTTTAAGAGAAAATTTTTGTGAATGTTTTTAACAATATGTCTAGAATAAAATATATGAATAGCTCTTTCCCTTGATGCATCACAAGGCAGAAATAATTTTTAAAAAAAATTGGACTATTTTATTTTCACCTACAAAATATTCATATGAATATTTTTGGCAATTAACTTAAACATCGAGATACATGCAGAGTAAAATTCAAATTTCAAATTTCTATGTCAAACGGTTTCGGAAAAAAAAAGGCTGTAACAGACGGGCGGACACCACGTGAGTAATCTCACAATAGTTTTCTTTTTTTCCTTTTCAGGTACGTTCCCTAAAAATTTCCCTTGAAACTTACCAGTATTTCTATATTCAGAACGAAGGGAATTTTATTTTGTCTAATCCACGTAGCTGTGAAGAAATCAAATGATCCGTACGGCGAACGTGAAAACCGCTTGGCCTTACTAACTTACCATCGTCCTTGACAGTGACAGGTTTTATACGCGTGGTGGAGCCTGCTACCGGACTGGAGGTGCAGAGGGAGCGGCGCAACATTGGCGGCCGCCAGCGACGACACCATGACTCCTGGAGACAATGTATCACATGTTATCAAAACCGCTTTTCCAAGTCGAAAAATAAGGAAAATATAGTTTCAAAATCGTTTTTTGCCACTTTCATTCATCAACTTAAATATGTTAGTTATGTACTCGTACGTACAGTATACTTAAAATTGCAAACAATATAGAATCTAAAAACCATGTGACTTTAACCATGTGACATAAATTATTGCAAACAATATAACCATGTGACATAAATCATGAGACATAAATTATTGCAAACAATATAACCATGTGACATAAATTATTGCAAACAATATAACCATGTGACATAAATCATGTGACATAAATTATTGCAAACAATATAGAAGTTAAAAACCATGTGGCTTTAACCATGTGACATAAATTATTAAATAACAATTCTAAATACTTTGTCACTCGAATGAAAAAAGTCACTTAAACTTTTGTTTTTCTTCTTTTTTTACATTCACTCTCACTTCTCTCAGGAGGATTCTCATATCTTAGGCCACCTTTCCTACCTTGTTGCCGAAACTTCTCAACATATTTTTTCAAAAGGCCGACATATGGAATCACTATGACACATGAGACTTTCTCATCATCTCACTCCACCTCAGCCATAGATGGCGAAAAATATACATACACAGATAGGCAGACGTATGTTTCATCGTTCCGGTAGTGCAAAAATAAAGCCGCAAGCACTAATGAAGATTTCCTGCGGCAGACCAACCCCACTAGCCATTAGGTTAAATGGGCTCGGCGAACCTGCGCTTGCGGTTGATTTACGCCGCTAGCCAGTAGACCCTTTGCCAATTCTTTCCGGTTTCCGCCGAGTCCATGGGTTTAAACAAAGGTCATTACCGTTGAGAGGACATTTGTGCTTGATAACAATTAAAAATAGGTTTTAATTTTAGCCCCGCAATGTTTTCTTAATTAAGTTGCAATTTCTACACGAAATTATTATTTATTACTGGCTGCTTTCTCTCAAACCGTTGTGTAATTTAAAAATAATTTTATAGCTGTTAGATGCGATGACATATGTGTTTAAACAAATGTAGGTACCGCCGAGAGAACAACATTTCCACTTGATAACAATTAAAAATAAACTCCAATTTTAACACCATAATATTTACTTAATTATGTTGCTATTTCTAAGCAAATGACTTCTTTATTAATATTCTCTCCCAAATCCGTTGCTTAATTTAACTATAATTTTATGACTATTAGATATGATGATACACATTTTCATAACATTTTACTCTATATTTATCCTAATATGATATAACCGCAGAAGTATGTTTATCGCCTTCGTTACCGAGCTTTCTCCGCATTAGTCATTTCTATATATTAACCTTAGTCATTTCTATGTATTAACCTTAGTCATTTCTATGTATTAACCTAGATTATCACTTAGAGAAGAGAGATTGAAATTAAATATGGAGTGCCATATTATTCACACTAATTTCCCGTTTCAGGTTATGGAATTACCTTCATTTAAATTGATAAAAGAAGTGCTCTCAATGTGCAACTTGTTTCATATTCATATTCGTCTCAATATATAGTTTTTTCTTCGTAATCCATGCACTGTAGTCCTTTCCTTCCATCAAACCTTTCCATTTCCTTGTCCCTTCTCAGTCTCAGTGTCGATTATTATTCAACTTTTACTGCATAGAAGCACAAGAAATTACTTCCCTAGAAGTAAATCTGCTATGAAGAGTGTGTCAAATAAGAGTGAGCGTCAATACATAATTTGGAAACACTTCTTGTAAAAAAATATAAATTATACGTTTATACTCGTATTATAACATATGTTATAATACGTTTGCACATGGAGAAGTTGTCCAGTCGCCACTGATGTTAATTATGGATTGGCACCTTCGCAGCCTACCTTTGGCTAAGTTAACAGCATATTCGATGCCATGCTATTTTAATCCTTTTGTCCGCGAAGCATCTTTGAAGGTCCATTGTAGATTTTCCCTCTATTACCTTCCTTTAAGCGGACTGAAATAACGCCTTTTTATAAATTGTTAAAATTTAAAAACAATAAAATAGTCCCAAGCATGAAGCCAAGGATGACCGTCAAACTCTCATTAAAATTTTTGACGTTAGTGGAACTTTAATGAGAGTCTGGATTGGAGAAATTGGTTACCAGACGTAGACCAGACTTGATCGATAGAATTACATACCCAAAAAGCTTCATCGAAGAAAATCACAATGTTATAACTAATATCTACATTCTCTAGCACTCAAAAATAATCCTTTTCAAATAATTTTCAGACAGGATAGGTTTCTTAAATGCCATCAGCCCATTGATAGGCACGTGATAGGTTTCGTGTGATCTCGTACGACATATCTATAAGCCCTCCTTCACAATTATTTTTGTTCTTGTGGTAAATCCTAGATAGTTTTCGTCTATCCAAATTGTTTCATCCACTTAGATACGAACGCTTTCAGCTTTCTAGTAACTTTGCAGCTGAATTGTGCAACAATTTTAGTCTTATCACATGAATGCAGAGAAACGTTTTAAGTAGACATACGATGCTCATGTCGTTCTTATTCGAAATTCCAGCGCAAACTGGAATTTTCCTATAAGACACAATAGGGCAGGTCTAGATACTTATTGTTTTGCAAACTTTTAATTAAATTATTTTTCAATAGAAACTTACATCACACATGTCATTTGACGCACTGTATGTTCTTATTTCCTGAGTAACATACCTTTCTCGTTTTTTTTTCACTGGCAAGCTGCTTACATGCTTATTCACACAAAATGAATTACATAACATTTAAATAGTAAATCTTGAATCTGCTTTAATCAAACCTTAAACTGTCTTTCAACCATTTTCTTGTTATTTCATGTTCTTATTTTTATAATGACTTACTTTCTAGAGCCACTAAAATACACAAAATTGGTTGAGCTTCATATGAAATTTGAAGCGACAAAAAAAAACTTGGTTCAAAGAGGTGTTTTTTTTAACTTTGATGTTTTAACCATTGAAATTCATCACAAGTCTCAAATATAATTTACTCCTCATAAAGTCGAACATCAAACATTTTCGATGATAAAAGACGTTCCCCCAAACAGAATGTCAGTAACCATTTCTCAAGTGTGCCGTAACATGTCGGCGTGCGCATTTGCACATCATAAAACAGCGTGTGCAAACTAACAGACCAGAGCTAAAGCTGTATCCATATCAGCTCCCTGCTGTAAAGCCAATCGACGATTCAGTCTCCGGAAATTCACCCTAATACATAGAGACGCATAGATCCAAAGGTGGTCCCAAAAATAACTTTAAAGAAACCACAATTGCCTCTACAGAACTTTACTTAATTTAAACATCTTAATAATTATTCGCCACAAATCAAGTCTAATTATTTGTTACAGGAAATACATTAGAAATCTGTGGTTTTCTTTTAAACAAAAATATAATATTCTTGTAATTTTACAAATAGATGATGATATATTTAAAACAGATCCCCATAATATCTATTACAAAGTCATCCAAAAAGCGATAATCGTCTCCATAATAGCTGAGGTATAGAAAAATAGAATTTATGAGATATGGGATTTATTCCTTAAATTTATTTATAACTTATTTATTTCAAGATTTAAATTAATACCCTCATCATTTTCTTTACTTTCTTAACCCCGTAAATTATGAATATCTTATTAATTAACTAGAAACTAACCAATGTTTGATTAGTTAAAATGTGCAGTTAAAAAAAAGAACGTATAGACGACACGATCAACATTTACGATTTATTATTGTACGAAAACAAACTCGGAGCATTATAACGATCCTGCCATTATAAACATAGCATCTCACTTGTACATTTGCCTCGAGATAAAATTTTAAAATCAATGTTTTTGGGAGAACCTTGCTTTTACAAATTATGGACTCCTGTAAATTCTCGATTATCGCGAGCCGATAAAATATACATTTTTTGACTTCATTTTTTTATTACATTTTTTGACTTAAAAATATCACAATACTTATATACAATATACTGGCGTAATATATTTGTAATATATTCTATCACATCTCGATGTCAGTATACCAAAACCCCAGCATATTTTTTTTTCTTTGAATATTTAAATTTGTCTCGACAAATTTTTAGAAGCAGCAGATTGGAAAAATATAAATGAAAATATTATCTTCTTATTAACTTCAAAAGAAAAATAAGAAATAGAAATAATTATACACTCTACCATTTAACTCCTAAATTACCAAAACCCATTAGCCTACACATCTAAAAAAATGTTCATACAAACTGCAGCCTTGAAAAAGCTCTCTTTTATTCCCGTAAGATTCTGTACATCACTAAAGAAACAAGGAACTAAACTTACGACTATGGATTTACCACAACTCGCATTTCTCAAAAGATAATTCTAAATAATCACGAACGCGATCGGGCCAAAAGGCTCACCATTTAACACCTAAATGACCAAAATCTATTAGCTTACACATCTAAAAACATGTTCACACAAACTGCAGCCTTGAAAAAGCTCTCTTTTATTCCCGTAAGATTCTGTACATCACTAAAGAAACAAAGAAGTTAACTTACGACTATCGATTTACCACAACTCGCATTTCTCAAAAGACAATTCTAAATAATCACGAACGCAATCGGGCCAAAAGCCTCACCATTTAACACTTAAATAACCAAAATATATTTGCTTACACATCTAAGAAAATGTTCATACAAACTGCAGCCTTGAAAAAGCTCTCTTTTATTCCCGTAAGATTCTGTACATCACTAAAGAAACAAGGAACTAAACTTACGAACTATCGATTTACCACAACTCGCATTTCTCAAAAGATAATTCTAAATAATCACGAACGCGATCGGGCCAAAAGCCTCCTTGTTTAAGTGCGTTGATTTCTCACACGCACGTTCTTGAAAGAGGAAAGCCAAGGTTAGCGACACGCGGCGCGATCGTTCGCGGTACAAACGCCGCGCTGCGACAACTTAATTTAATTTTATTGACGCCTGGAAGCAAAGGCGAGAGCGTGCGCGCAAAAATTGAACATTAATATAAATAATAAAATGTATGAATACTTTGCACACGACCTGTAATAAAATCTGTTTTGGAATATTATCCTGATCAGATAAAGTAATGGTATTTAGGATACAAAAAAGGCTGATTTATCAACAATATACACGGTGTCCGGGAATAAATGTCGGACAAAGAAAGACATTTGTTTACTGAAAAATAGTAGAAGACTTTTTTTCAGAAAATTCAAAATAACATTCATAATTATTTGTCATTTTTTTTAAAATACACTATACGCACACGGTTCAGCGCCGCTCGGGTTATTGTTAAAAAGAGTTACGGTGTTAAAAAAAGTTTTTTTTGCAATCAATTAGAAAAAGGACGTGTTTTACGTTTTTAATAATTATTTGTCATTTTTTTCCTACACACGATACTTACGCACACACACGCTCGGGTTAATGTTAAAAAGAGTTGCGTTGTTAAAAAGAGTTTTTTTTGCACTTAATTAAAAAAAGGACGTGTTTTACGTTTTTAATAATTATTTGTCATTTTTTTCCTACACACGATACTTACGCACACTGTTCAGCGCTGCTCGAGTTAATGTAGTGGTTGCGTACGGGTAGCGTTACCTTGTGCGCGTGCGTTAGCGGTATTATGTGTGTTAAAAAGAGTTACGTGTAATATTTTTTTGCACTCAATTAGAAAAAGGACGTGTTTTTTACATTTTATTTCAACGACAGTTTATTCCTTTATAGCCAACGAATCGCATCTTTCTTCGCCGACATTTATTCCCGGACATCGTGTATATACAATGTTAAGCTACATATGTTTAAACATAAAAATAACTGGCTTATATTTGGATGTAGCCCACTTAAACTATTTTCCACGAAAAAAAAAAAGAAAATAACTGATAGATTTGAGATTAATTAATTTTATTATACATTTTGGACCCCTTAAGAATCGAGTTTCAAATATAGCGCCTGGTATGAAGTTTTATGAGTAAAATCAGAGCATTAAAATAAGTGTAACCGTTAGGTGGCCTCTCCGCGCAACATTCATGCGCATCTTTATATGTGTATTTGGCATTTTCTTATGGCGTAAACGCAATGACGGAGTGTGACACACATAGTTTACTATCGTTCACTTATATCAAGACGTAATCATTAAATGTCATTATGTGTGTATATTTGGTGTCTTCTATCTTACAAAATTAAAAAGTCTCTATTAAGTTTAACTTCTTAGTTTGACGTTACTTATTGTTTTAATTTTATTGTATAAATTTGATCTTGTCCATTTGTGTTTTACTTGAGAATAATTATATTGTCAGCATTTTTTTATTAAAGAATTTTCCATTTACGTTTAATGATATTGATATTTATATACAGTGTCACCTATTTTATACATTCCAAAATAATCGTACTTAAAGATTAAACTCCAGACGCGCATCGTAGCTAACACGCATAATTTTTTTGTTTTCTTTTACTTTAATAAAGTCCGGGAGCTTACTGACCATCCCTATCCTTTTTCCATCATTATACAAGGTAGTTTTAAAACTTAAGCCTATAACAAATTAGATAAAAAGACAGTCTCCCCATAAAAGTTTTTTTACAAGACTCATAAAATTACGAGTGAATATCTTTATCTCAAAATCGTAACTTATCAATTGAAGTTAACGTAAAGATAATTCATTATTCTGTAAACTACGGCATATTGTGATGTAATGTCATATTTTGAACTAGATAAGATAATTCGACACAGTAATATATGTGTCGTAGGATTGTTACAAAAGTTGGCCCCTTATCGTAATCTTAGGAATACTGTAAACATACGCACAACTGTCAATCAACAAAGTAAATTACATTTATCCTAGTCAACTGATTGGCCGTTTTAAGTAAACTGTTTACATTTCATAGAGCTACAAAAGAATACACAAGGCATTATTTATTACAATGTTTTTTTAAAAATCTTTACTTTATTAAACCTTAAAACTTAAATATTTAAATAAATATGGTTCATCGTCTTCTTTACTTTCTTAACCCCGTAAATTAGGCATATCTTATTAAACAACTAGAAACTTACAATCATATTAAAGTGCACACTCACAAAAAAGAACGTTTAGACTACCTAATCTGCATTTACGAATTAGTATCGTCCGAAAACAAACTCGGAGCATTATAACGATTCTCTCGTTAATGAGAATGATTGTTATTTATTTCATTATCTGGCGACCGTTCGTCCCATTGTTATGTTTCTAGGATTATCATAATGGTTATATTATTGCAATAATCCTACGACATATGTACGTGATATCATAATTTGAAATAGATAAGGTCATTTCTAGCAAACAATATATGTACGAGAGAAGCCTACACGATTAACAGTGTCGCCAAAGCATAGCGCAATACGATCCGATATAAATATATTCAACAGGCAATTATAACGGTGTTAACCTCAGAAACTATTGTCGCATTGAAAACTTGTACCATAGTCAGTAAACAAGCGAGCAAATGACGATATTACTAAATATATCTTGATTATTACGAGTCCTCACCAACCAATATTTCAACGTGTCATTAATATAATTCGTTGTAGACTCTATTTCGAATATGACTAACGATATAGAATATCAAAATCGATATCCTATTAAACATACCGCAATTTAATTTAGCTCCACTATATATAGCTCGTGATTACTTAAATAATTTGTTTACTGTCTTTAGACCACACTCTTTTGTACTATAAATTAGTTTGCTGTGTTCAGACATTCAATACCAAATGCTACTAAACGTACCGCAAATTAATTTAGCGTCATGATTCATGGCTCGTGATTACTAAAATAATTTGTTTACTGTCTATACACCACATACTCTTTTATATTGTAATTTAGTTTGCTGTGTTCAGACACTCAATACCAAATACTACTAAACGTACCGCAATTTAATTTAGCGTCATGGTTCCATGGCTCGTGATTACTAAAATAATTTGTTTACTGTCTTTAGACCATATACTCTTTTATACTATAAATTAGTTTGCTGTGATCAAACATTCAATACCAAATGAAACAGTACATATAACATTAGAGCTTCGAAAATGAATATTAAACAAGGTTTATCACATAAATATGACTTATCATCAGCATAACGCTAACCTTACGTCTTGATTGCGATTGGTTAGATTTCGTTTTAAGTACAATTATGAAAACTGTGTGAATGAACTAACCTTGGACAATTTATTTCAAGCACGAGGGAACAATAAAAGGATAAGACCTGTTAAATATTAATAAAACTCGCACTAAGAGAGTTTTGTACGCAGTTAAGTACACGTATTAAATATTTAAGGGTACATAGAATTTCCATCCAATTATTAATGAATAAAATTATTATTTTCCACTATGTAAATATAATACTTAGTATATTTTCCATGAAGGAATAAAAAAAGGATAAGACCTGTTAAATATTAATAAAACTCACACTAAGAGAGTTTTGTACGCTGTTAAGTATACGTATTAAATATTTAAGGGTACATAGAAATCCATCCAATTATTAATGAATAAAATTATTATTTTCCACTATGTAAATATAATGCTTAGTATATTTTCCATGAAGGAATAAAAAAAGGATAAGACCTGTTAAATATTAATAAAACTCACACTAAGAGAGTTTTGTACGCTGTTAAGTATACGTATTAAATATTTAAGGGTACATAGAAATCCATCCAATTATTTATGAATAAAATTATTATTTTCCACTATGTAGATATACTGCTTAGTATATTTTTCACGAAGGAATAAAAAAAGGATAAGACCTGTTAAATATTAATAAAACTCGCACTAAGAGAGTTTTGTACGCAGTTAAGTACATGTATTAAATATTTAAGTGTATATAGAATTTCCATCCAATTATTTATGAATAAAATTATTATTTTCCACTATTTAAATATACTGCTTAGTCTTCTTGATATCTTTCACGGATTTAAGAATCTACGATATCTAGAATAATCACTATAGTTTTCCAATAAACCGTAGCCAAAATAGAAATCCTTATAGTTTTGCCATGTCCGTCTGTATGTCACAGCTGTTTTATTTATATTGTAGACTATTAGTGCTATAAAATATAATATGGCACTGTTATATATATTTATAGCGACTTTTAATCGCCTAATAAAATATTTTAAAAAGTTTTTAGCCTCCCATACATGGAAAAGGGGAGTGACTTATTTTCGCACACGCCACAAGGGCATGGAACAGGTCTTTCAAAAATAATGGGATATGTTCATCACAGTTTTTTGATACAGGGATCCGTTTACAAAATATTAATCTTTAAAGTGGTCATTTTTGTTAGAGTTACGCATCCTCAGACCCTACCAGCTAAAGCGCTGGTTTTTAATATCTGTAAATTATTCACAATAGTAACATACACAATACATTAAAAGGAACATTATCACGACTAAGCAGGCTGTACTAGTTTAAGAGTAACAGTCGACCAACTTATGACATGTTGTTGAGTCTGCAAAAAGTTCGTAGATATATTAAGTATGTCTGTGAAAGATATACAAGGCAATATACTTTTACGTATATTAACATGGTGAGAAATAGTACCTATTACTTAAATATGCATCATATTTTTAAATCTGTGAAAGATATAGTTAGCGATTTATTTGCGTTGGGAAAAATAACATTTGTAAATAGCTTACTAGAAATATTATGCTTAATAGAAATATTATGCACCATGTTTATAATATTAATAGAAATATTATGCACACTTGCTTAGAAACGACTAAATGTGTACGGAACCTTCGTCCAGCGAGTTCTACTCGTACTTGACAAGTTTTTCCAAATTTAACTCTTACGGAGATGGGAGTGGGACATATTTTTGTTGTGAACATTTTCGGCAATACCTCTTGAGTTATCTTACACAAAAATTCTAGAAAAAAATAGTTTCGATATCCTTATAATTTACACTTTCAATTCATTATTTCTTTAGTGTACTATTCAATATTGAAGTACTAATTTCACGTGTACTTCTGAATTATAACTTAATCGTTTAAATAATTTACTCCGCTGATAAAGTTTTAATACTTAAAGTAGTCAACGGCGAATTCACTGCTTACTGGTGAGAATAATGTGAAATTATACGTATAGTTATTTTTATGTACTACTATGCTTATATGTAATGTCACGCGTAAAGTTATTTTTACAGTAGAACAGACCGCCCCAATCGGCACCGATGAAATGTAGTCGGTTTGAAAGTGTCGAAATAGCTCTGGCAGTGGGTCAAGACGCCGTCACAGTGCAGTGCGGACTAATTATGCGGCGCCGCGTACCCTCTCGTCGTCGGGCCGTTCGCATATTCAAGTACACGACGGCGGTCGTGGACTCCAGCGTGCCGACCGATACGAACGCCGAGCAATTAATGTTGATAAGATCATCACTATTTACGTGTGACCGTTTTACTCGTTGATTTTAGTTATCGGTCATTGGTTGAGCGAGAAATAACTATATTTAGAAAAACCGGACGAGAAAACGCGTAGAACAACAATATTCCATAATATAATGTTTGATGTCGACATTTTTTGTAAAAATATTTTAAAACTGTGGAGTACGTTTAAAAAAACGTTGTGATTATAAACATAATGCATATAATAAACAATTATTCAAAACTTCTAAATAGGAAAAAGTTTCAATTTTTTTTTCATTAAATTGAAACATTATTATGAATTTAGTTTCCACACAAAAAAATTAGAAAATTATAATATGCAGTATATAACTTATACGCAATATTTAATGATATACTAAAGATATTTAAAAACCTCCCTTATAATGAATACTAAATAACTGACCAGTGACGTCATAAGCCAGTCTGTTTTGTATTGGGCATTTTCGCGCGAATGGTAGTTAGTCAGCTTTTAAATAGTTGTAACTTTGTAATGAAAAGTCCTAGGTACGATGTATTTATTTTAACCGTTTTTAATGTTATTACTTATTATATTCTAGTAATAAAAAAATATAGGCAAATACCCTATTATTGGTTAATTACTTTTAAAGTGTTTAAAAAAATAAATATCCGATTATTATTGTGTTTTGTGTCCAGTTTTTCGAAAATATAAAATATTTTGGTATACTTAACGGTAACTTTTAATCACCAAAATTCTTTTATTTTTATTAAATTTTTTTTTATTAAATTTTTCAAAATAAATCTTTCGGTTACAAACCAGAGTAATGTCAAAATTAATTACACTTTTAAACCATGTCTTCTGACTCTAATTATTTAACTAATGTTTTTTATCTGATTACTAGCAAGCTTATTTTATTAATATTTAGTGAAACATTTACGTCTCCAGTCATTAAGTAGATCAAAGCTTTGAACACATTATTCACCAACTTTCTTCAACTGAAATAATAGGGACATTTATATTTTGTTAACAAGGAGAAGAAATTATTTTCAATTAAAAATTTATTGTAAAACTTGATGAATACGTCTCATTTCGCCTCTTCTGAAACACCGTCTAACAAAATGAGATATTCATCTTTATACATACACTTTTACAATGCGTACTTAATTAAAATAACATTTATTTTACTTTTTAGTCGTTAATAAGTATATAAACGTTTATTGCAAAAAAAATTATTCAAATTCGAAGTGTAAATTTTTAGGCTGGAAATGATTTTGACATTTATCTGTTTTTTTTCCTTTCTTGTAGTCAGCTTTTATATTTTCTTGTTACTAATATTTACAAGGAAACTTGCTACAGTGTTTACATCATGAATATTATATATAGAAAGTTTAAATATCATTGTAAGATAAAATTTCATTCGAATTTAAACCAAAGATAAGAAAATTAAACCAATACATGCAATGTTACTTCACTGCAAGTAATACAACATAGGTTTTGCTTGCAATTAAGTTACTAATGAGTAAGTTCTATTTGCATCGCCTTATATCGGACTTTAGACAATCATAATCTCCACAACTAATTCAAACAATGAACTGTAATTTAACAAAATGTCTACTCTCTATATTATACATTTTAAATTTAAATTATTAATTAACCTATTCAAATTACTACAAATGTAATAATGTTCTTCGTTATGCGATATTCATAAAAAAATATTTAATAATTATGACATAATGAACAAAACGAATACGTGCATATATTGAATGATTTTTGATTACATATAATATTTCATTATATTCTGTATACAAATTAAGAAATAGCCTTAAATAAACATGACCCGTGGCCTGATACGTGCATTAACCTATGGACCTCACCATCGAGGTCCAAAAACTCGGTATCTTCTTCAATAAAACGTACATCTCCAAAGTAGGTAGGATCTTTTATCCATTCATACTTACTTTTAATGGCATAAAAAGTGAATAATTGTTTTTTGTAATACAAAATTGCATTCAGTGAAACCAAAAGCTATTTTTAGGTATTTCAAACCGAAGTATATATCAATTTTACAATTGCTTAAAAAAATTTTTTTTTCAAAATCAAGAGTTTTTAAAATCAAACGACTAACGCAGTTATAACAGAAGTAAAGAGAAGTTTTATGTGCATAAAAAATCATCCATTTCCAATAATATAAAACTAAAGCACATGAAGTTTGAAGAAGCGATTAACGCCATTAATGCGGGTGAAAAAACGATTACGCCATTCGTGCGGAGCAAATCAATGATTCTAAACAGAGCTGGTTCATTTATTTATTTAATATCTTCTAGAAGCACAATTGTTGTTGCAATAAATATGTAAAACCGTACAGATCTACACACACTCCTCAAACTTCATAGGCACACTGACATACACTTTACTTTTATTTACAGCGAACAATTTCTAGGGCTATTTTTTCATTAGTAACCTACACCCTACATATGTACTTTCAAGATTCCAGCTGTTCGGAAGTGACCTCATAAGGTTTATTAAAATTTGCAATACGTTTCAATCAAGTATACATCATGAAAATCCGACTCCCAGTATTTGCTGGAACTTAGTTATGGAATGGCTAGGTAGCTGCTAAGCGCTTCGGGTAAAGGGTGCAAAGTCTGGTAGTGCGGCTATGACTTGATGGTTCACTACGGTCCACCCAGATTTAGAGATATTCGGCGGCTATAAATATTACTGCTATTTGGATTTTACCGTAATCAGGCAATTAATTCTATGTGATAGCTTGTCCTTTTGAAATGAATACTGAAAGATGGCAAAATATTTAATTATGCAGAAAATTAATTCAAAAGAAAATTGGAAAGTACGATTTTAAAGCCTATTAGTAGCCGGGGTCAGTAAATCAATTCGGTTTTCGTCCCGAAATGTCCACATCGGACACGATTTCTGCTGCATTGTCCTGGGTAGAAGCGCGCCCGGACAAATACTTTTTTGAATTTTTCTTTTACATTTCCGGCGCATTTGACAATGCCTGATAGCCAGCTATTTTGTCCGCGCTAGAGACCTGGGAGTGTCAGCAGACCTCCGTCGGATAGTAACAGATTTTTCCGCGATCAAGTTGCCTATTTGCAGGATGTGACTTGGGCTAAGAATAAGTTCAGTTTTGCCCCCAAAAGTCCAAGACTGTCCTCTCCAAGAACAACCTGGCGAACAAACCGACTGCAGTCATGGCCGTATCGGAATCGCAGGATCGGTGTGCGGGACCAGGTCAGAGCTCGTCTCACGGTAGAGCTTTATGCCACCGGTGAGAGGTGTAGAGGCGTACATTGGTGAGAGGGCCAGGGTTGCCTTCCATGCCACGGCCCAGTTTGTCAGGGCTGACTGGGGACTGAATCCTCGACCATCAAACAGAAATGTACAGATATATGCCTTGTTATATTGGCCTATGCTCCGTCGGTGTAAGCTTTGTGGTGTGTCGGGGTCCAGCAAGTTAGGCGAGTTATACTAGGGTCGCAGCACGTGCCGCTTATTGTCCTGACCAAAGCCTACAAAACTTACTCAAAGATGCGTTATCAGTTTTAACGGATCTTCTAATTCCGTCTTGCGATCGCGGAACGCACGGCAAATTTTGTACTGGCAGGGGTAGGAGTTTCAATGCGGGTTCGCTGCATTGCGAGTTTTTGGCAGTACAAGCCGTTGTTGACAGAAGGAGACGTACTTCAGAAATCGTCTGTGCTCATTGGCAGTCTAGATGAAAAATTGTTTTTTTTCCGATGTATCAGAGCGATTGATAAAAACATGGCTCGTTAGCGATTATTAACACTTTACGAGTTCTTGGCAGGGCATTGCGCTTTCCGCGCCAGTTTGCATAGAGCTAGCCGGGCGTGTTCCAGCGGCTTCGAAATGCAGGATATGGATCACGTGTTGTTCCACAGCAGTGAGCACGACGATGCGCGTAGACTTTTATTGAAGAGCATGCGTCTTAACATTAGAATTTTATACCATGGTTTATTTAGTCACCGTGTCTTGGTTGAGAGTGGGTCGATCTTTGAGTCATTTAGAGCGTTCACAAAATGCGTTATGGAAAAAATGTCTTAAATGACTCATTGAGAAGGGACAATCATTAATCCAGTTGGCGGATGCGGATGATGGAGGAATATGGACTCTATGCTAGTTTTAGAAAACTAAAAAAAAATACCAATTTAAATAGGAACTTAAATGACGAGGCTTGTGATTGTGATTTCAATAGCACGAGCGCGATAATTTAAATCAAATATTACAACCTCGAAGTATAGTAGAAGAAGTCGGCATTAAAGGAGATAAAAAAACTCAATTCGTTAAATTCAATCACAAGTCTATTTGTTATTTTACATAAGAGTTAAAATTTCCCTTTCCTTCCCGAGAGACTACCTTCCAAACAGATCGCCTAATTAACAAAATATTATCAAGTTATATTTCTAAACAAATAAACAAAAAATAAGCAAGTAAAACAGAGAGGAGAAGGATATAATTTTGTTACACAACAACAAAAAGCGAGACAAAATAAACGGAATCACGGCAACGCGAGAAGCAGTAATCCCGCCCGCCTCCATAAATATTGGCAAACTAAACAAAGACAAATCGGCGGCGCGGCGCCGGCCGTCCGCCGCCCGGCCGATCGTGCCAACTCTGTGCGGGTCAACGACGCGATTTCTATGCCGCTTCCCTAGAAACGACCACAATTGAACAACCTAAATGTATCCGCACAAAAAGAAATATCTACCTATAGGCCAACCGCAATACGCGTTCATAGTCTCTACTACGAAACAATTTAAATATTTCAGTAGCAAATTTCACGTTGATACCGTGTGCCAAATTTGTTTCGTGAATCGAATTCTCAACAAGGCCAAATGACACCCAAATAAATAAGCATTACAAGTTCAAGAGAAACAAGATCGATGGCAAGAACTTCTTAACCAATAAAGAGTAATCCACCAATAATAGTATCGGTTATTTCTGAATTGTACATTCATCGAATAATGTCAAAAACAATGTTTTTTATTTATTATATAAAAAGTAATCTACCAATAATAGTATCGGTTATTTCTGAATTGTACATTCATCGAATAATGTCAAAAACAATGTTTTTATTTATTATATAAAAAGTAATCTACCAATAATAGTATCGGTTATTTCTGAATTGTACATTCATCGAATAATGTCAAAAACAATGTTTTTATTTATTATATAAAAAGTAATCTACCAATAATAGTATCGGTTATTTCTGAATTGTACATTCATCGAATAATGTCAAAAACAATGTTTTTTATTTATTATATAAAAAGTAATCTACCAATAATAGTATCGGTTATTTCTGAATTGTACATTCATCGAATAATGTCAAAAACAATGTTTTTATTTATTATATAAAAAGTAATCTACCAATAATAGTATCGGTTATTTCTGAATTGTACATTCATCGAATAATGTCAAAAACAATGTTTTTTATTTATTATATAAAAAGTAATCTACCAATAATAGTATCGGTTATTTCTGAATTGTACATTCATCGAATAATGTCAAAAACAATGTTTTTATTTATTATATAAAAAGTAATCTACCAATAATAGTATCGGTTATTTCTGAATTGTACATTCATCGAATAATGTCAAAAACAATGTTTTTTATTTATTATATAAAAAGTAATCTACCAATAATAGTATCGGTTATTTCTGAATTGTACATTCATCGAATAATGTCAAAAACAATGTTTTTGTTTATTATGTAAAGAGTAATCCACCCATAATAGTTTCGCTTATTTCTAAATTGTACATTAATCATATAATGTCAAAAACAATGTTTTTATTTATTATATAAAGAGTAATCCACCCATAATAAGATCGGTTATTTCTAAATTATACATTCATCAAATAATGTTAAAAATAATGTTTTTATTTATTTATATAAAGAGTAATCCACCCATAATAAGATCGGTTATTTCTAAATTGTACATTCATCATATAATGTCAAAAACAATGTTTTTATTTATTATATAAAGAGTAATCCACCTATAATAAGATCGGTTATTTCTAAATTATACATTCATCAAATAATGTCAAAACCAATGTTTTTATTTATTATATAAAGAGTAATCCACACATAATAAGATCGGTTATTTCTAAATTATACATTCATCAAATAATGTCAAAAACAATGTTTTTGTTTATTATGTAAAGAGTAATCCACCCATAATAGTTTCGCTTATTTCTGAATTGTACATTAATCATATAATGTCAGAAACAATGTTTTTATTTATTATATAAAGAGTAATCCACCCATAATAAGATCGGTTATTTCTAAATTATACATTCATCAAATAATGTCAAAAATAATGTTTTTATTTATTTATATAAAGAGTAATCCACCCATAATAAAATCGGTTATTTCTAAATTGTACATTCATCATATAATGTCAAAAACAATGTTTTTATTTATTATATAAAGAGTAATCCACCCATAATAAGATCGGTTATTTCTAAATTATACATTCATCAAATAATGTCAAAACCAATGTTTTTATTTATTATATAAAGAGTAATCCACACATAATAAGATCGGTTATTTCTAAATTATACATTCATCAAATAATGTCAAAAACAATGTTATTATTTATTATATAAAGAGTAATCCACCCATAATAGTATCGGTTATTTCTAAATTGTACATTCATCATATAATGTCAAAAACAATGTTTTTATTTATTATATAAAGAGTAATCCACGCATAATAAGATCGGTTATTTCTAAATTATACATTCATCAAATAATGTCAAAAATAATGTTTTTATTTATTTATATAAAGAGTGATCCACCCATAATAAGATCGGTTATTTCTAAATTGTACATTCATCAAATAATGTCAAAAACAATGTTTTTATTTATTATATAAAGAGTAATCCACCCATAATAAGATCGGTTATTTCTAAATTGTACATTCATCATATAATGTCAAAACCAATGTTTTTATTTATTATATAAAGAGTAATCCACACATAATAAGATCGGTTATTTCTAAATTATACATTCATCAAATAATGTCAAAAATAATATTTTTATTTATTTATATAAAGAGTGATCCACCCATAATAAGATCGGTTATTTCTAAATTGTACATTCATCAAATAATGTCAAAAACAATGTTTTTATTTATTATATAAAGAGTAATCCACCCATAATAGTATCGGTTATTTCTAAATTGTACATTCATCATATAATGTCAAAAACAATGTTTTTATTTATTATAAGTCGCACTAAATTATGTAGATGAAACTTTTTATCAGAATTTAATGACAGAAAAAAGTATCGCGTGCAGTATCTTGTTTTCGATGATTCCTTTTTATGACAATTTCATCCAATGATATTGAAGTTACTTTCCCTCAAACTATCATTAAAAAATCTAATTACTATTTATAAGTTACTCTCGCATTACGTAGATTAAACTCTGTGGGCGAGTTTAATAAATGAAATAAAGGCGCCAATGTATAAATAAAGTCGTGCGGTAAAAATAGCGCGACACTTGACTACAGTGTCACGGAAGTCACGGAGCCATCTTGGCTATAGTGTGTTGGAAGTATATATTTTCACAGTTCACGTTGTGAATATTGTTTCCGTAATAGTTTTGTTGCCTTAAAGTTGCGCTTTAATTTAGTTAAAAAAATTGATTTTAATATCATTATAAAAGTTGTGGTTGTTTTTGTACGAACCCGATAACGACTTACTTAACAGTATACTATGAAGAATAGGCACAATTATGAATTTATTTTATCGTGCCCTTTCTTTACGAGTATATTATACCGTCATCTAGTCGTCACACTCTTGTCAGAATAGCCGTGGTCTCGGCGATGATATACGTGGTTGGTCTTCTTCCTAGTTCCTCTCGTCTAGGATGGCTGTTTTAAACGTTGCATTTCCACTTCCATCTATTGGTAGTGTTTCTAGAACAAGCTAGTCTTTGTCACCGTCTTTATCAGGTCCATCCATCACGGTCCGTCGTCAACGTCAATCACGTTGTTCAACTTCAGTAGTCAATAATAGTTATAATAAAGGTTTAAATTAGGAAGGTTTTTTCCCTTTCAATATATAGATTGAATACAAGAAAATAAAGTATGTTTCATTGAAGCTCAAGGACTTTCGATATATCACTGCGTTCCATAGTGATGCGGGCATTCACCTTTAACAGGCCTAAACCTAGAATAAACTTTTGATTCCAAATGGCTATCATCCAATTCAGTGTGCAAAACTTTTGATGTCAAACTATGTAGCTCTTACCCGGCATTAGACGGAGACCATTTTCAAAGTAAGATGCTATGAAAACAAACCACATTTTGAGGGTTTATGACTCCGAAACTAAAAATCGTAAAGTAAATAAAAAATTATAATGGGTTAACCAGTTTATGGCTTTTCGGTTTTTATGTATAGTGGCAATATAAAGTCCCAATTTTGTATCCCATTTTCCCCCATAGAAGAAACGTACTAAGTCGTAAGAAACTAACACCATCTATCGGATATTGTTCGCGCTAAGTACTGATACAAAAAGAAAATAGATCCGTTGAAAATGCGCGCCATCTGTTATTTAAAAAATATTTTATTAAAATAAAAATGAATACTGTAATGGCGTAGCGCTACGTTGAGTGTTGCGGCTCAAATGTAAAGAGATGGTTTTTTTAAATTTTACTCGGTGTTTTTCATTTTTACATTAGTTCATGAGAAAAAAATGTAGTTTATGAGCGGTTTTAAAATGGACGCCATGTCACCGGTATAGCAGTAATGCACACAAAAAATGTATGAAAATATATGAAGACATTTTTACACTAAACGACGCTGGCACTAGCACGGCGAATAGAATACGTAGAAATATTGGAACCCTTAGTTTTATAAATTATTTTTATAAAAATAAGGAACAAGACATTTCTACATATTCTTCCAATATTAATCAACTAATTAGTTGAGCTATAGACCAATGATTTGTCTACAAGTCACGCACTTTATTTCCAATATTATATACTTTACTTCGAAGAAAATTCCGGCGATCTTCAGAAAGTCATTCTAAAAAGGGCTTAATATAATTATACAACTTTTTATTGCCGCCCAGTTTTCTCTAACATTATTAAGCTGTACCTCTTAACTTGAAACGAATATTGAATAATTTTTAAAAAAGTATCGCAAAACGTACACAATCAAATAGAAGCTTCAAGTTTTCAATTTTGTATAAATCAAGCAAGCCATATCAAAAGAAAAAAATTCTGTCAAGCACGAGGGGAACTCGCACTACAAGAGTTCCGTACACATTTAAACATTCATAAACATTTAATGGTACCTAATATTTCTACTAACCTATTTGCAAAATTTTAATTTTTAGAACGCAGGTATATTGCTTACTACATCTTTCACAGGCACATGTTAAAAAAAATATTTGTGATATAGCTACAATTTAACGATTTTCGCATTTTTCTTTACTTATGCTGTAAGGCCTTGTTGCTTGCCAAATTTCATTATTCTAGGTCGACGGGAAGTATCCTATTGGTATTGATTTATTTACGAGTATCAAAATATTAGGCATAAATGGCTGTATTTTTAGGGTTCTTGATTGCTTTCACTTAGAAGCTTGATTTTTTACAGTTTCAAGGGACCGTAGATCTAAAGTATTTGAAGTCCATGCGTTCCTCAGAAAAAGCATCTTGATAGACCGATAGACTGACAACGAAGTTATCCTACAAGATTTTTTTTTCCTTTTGAGGTACGAAACTCTAAGGCATAAATATTTATACTAAAGAAACAATCTGAGCTTTAGGAAAACATAGAGATTACATGTAGAAGATACCCTTTATACAAGCTTCGGCCAAAATAATCTTGTAAGTAAATAGCGCGACGCTACTTATTTACCGCGTGACTTTATACATTGGCGCCTTTTTTCTTTTTTCGCCCACAAAGTTTAATCTACATAATGTGGAGTAAGTTATAATAAATGAAAACATGATTTTCGACATTTCTTACAAAGGCACTTAAGCTATAAATAAACGATAGTAACTATGAAAACATATACTCATACAACCTCTTGTAAATAAGTAGCGCGACGCTACTTGTTTATCGAGTGACTTTATTTATATATTGACGCCTTTTTTTCTTTTATTAAATTCGCCCATAGAGTTTAATCTACATAATGTGGGGCAAGTTAAAATAAACGATATTATGATTTTCGACATTTCGTACAAGGACATTTTAGCTATAAATAAACGATAGTACCTGGGAAAATATATACTCATACAGCCTCTTGTACATATACATCTCATACGTACATATACACGTATATTCTTGCACACCAAATATCAGACACGCATATAATTTTCAAAAGCAATTTTAAATCTCTCTTTCCAAAAAACTCCATTAAACATTGATTAATCGTAAAATTACCCGAGTTATAATGCATAAAGTTTTAAGTAGCGTATCCTCATACGTACATATACACGTATATTCTTGTACACCAAACAACAGACACATATATCATTTTCAAAAGCAATTTTAAATCTGTCTTCCCAAAAAGGTCTATCAAAAATTTATTAATTGTAAAATTACCCGAGTTATAATAAATAAAGTATTAAGTAGCGTGTCCTCATACGTACATATACACGTACATTCCTGCACACCAAAATACAGAATCGCATATCATTTTCAAAAGTAATTTTAAATCTGTCTTTCCAAAAAGGTCTATCAAAAATTTATTAATTGTAAAATTACCCGAGTTATAATAAATAAAGTATTAAGTAGCGTGTCCTCATACGTACATATACACGTACATTCCTGCACACCAAAATACAGAATCGCATACCATTTTCAAAAGCAATTTTAAATCTGTCTTTCCAAAAAGGTCTATCAAAAATTTATTAATTGTAAAACTACCCGAGTTATAATAAATAAAGTATTAAGTAGCGTGTCCTCATACGTACATATACACGTACATTCCTGCACACCAAAATACAGAATCGCATACCATTTTCAAAAGCAATTTTAAATCTGTCTTTCCAAAAAGGTCTATCAAAAATTTATTAATTGTAAAATTACCCGAGTTATAATAAATAAAGTATTAAGTAGCGTGTCCTCATACGTACATATACACGTACATTCTTGCACACTAAAATACAGAATCGCATACCATTTTCAAAAGCAATTTTAAATATCTCTTTCCAAAAAGGCAATTTTAAATCTTTGTTTTTAAAAATTGATTAATTGTGGAATTACCCGAGTTAGAATGTATAAAGTAACAAGTAGCGTATCCTCATATGTACATATACACGTATATTTATTATTTCACACTAAACTAACGATACGCATATCATTTTCAAAAGCAAATTTAGACCTCTCTTTCTAAAAAGTTCTATTAAAAATTGATTAATTGGAAAATTACCCGAGTTATAATTACTTCAATCATGAAAATTCGACGCGCTAGTCCCTAGGGAGTACTAGTCGATAATAAAGCACACACCCGTGAGGGTATACAATAGTCTGGTAATTCGGTGAGAGTATTTATTTACTTTAGATGGTAAATAAACGATATATTTCGATAATTAAATAAAAAAAACAATATACCCTCAACTCTTGTCTTCAGACAGTATCTATCTACACAGTCCATATACTAACGCTGTTAACAAGGATAAGCCAAAAAGAAGCGATAGACTGGGCCATGTTTTCTTGAGATATACCTTTTCAAAATTTAGGAAAATTACTATTCTGGGACGATATTTTGGTTATCATGCTAGGAATTAAGTCTAGTTATTTTTTATGGATAAATATAATTAAGTAATATCCCCTTCCCATTAATTAAAACATTTTGCAGCAACTCTTACGGCTCTCTCACAAAAAAAATCAAATTTACGCTTTTAAGGATTTCGCTATTTCCACCACACAATTTAGACTGTTCGTGCTGTAAAAAATATAATACTCAGAACTGGCAACTTATCTCAGATATCAGCTTAAAAAGTTTTTTGTCATAGTGATAAAAAGTTACTACCTTTACCTGTAAAATATACGACATTGCACCTTAACCACAAAAAGCTTACCCCGTATCTATTACGAGTAACTACTCCAAATTCGAATTTTCATGTAAACGTAATTTTTTGCAATTTTTTATAAAAATTTACAATGAGACTTCGGTTGTGCACGAGACACCCGAAAAGTTCGACCAAAAATACTACTTTACACAAATTAAAAAAAATGTCTATAACCCGAAAAATAACATATTTTTTACTAAGCTGAAATGTTGTCAACTGCTTATTGATGGCCTGACTTATTGCCCCTATTCGGATTATCCTTGATTTATGGGTCTTATATAATGGTCGTAAAAGAAACGAAGTTTATTAAATAATAATTATAAGTTAACCATAATCAAACAGCTCAACATTCTCTATTATATTACATTTAGCTTATGTAAAATTCACTTCTAAATTTACACCAGGTGTAAGTAAGTTGACTTACTGCGTTAATTTAAACGCGGTTTATTATAACGTCTCCTCCAGCAGCTTACGTCCCACGGAATACGACCCGCGCTACACTACTTGATTGTTACGATCACTTTATAGCACCTTTAAGCCGTAACCCAGCCGCAAACTTTACTACGGCCCCCTTGCTCCTTATTTCATATAACCTCTCTATAGAACCTTATTTCCTACAAGGGATACGAAAGTGAAATCACTTAATTAAATTTAAAACAAAAACTCTAAGCAAACGTAGTTTGATACATCTGAACGACATTACATGCATGTCCGTACCCTTGTAAAATTATGAATGACATATGTGGTAATTTATTATTAAATCATAAAATGAAATGTATGAACGAAATGTCATACAATTTAAATGTTTCGTAAGTACTACCATATTATATTTTCAATATTGATTTATTCATTCGTGATACATTTAATAATATATCGTTAAGCAACTTAACGTTACGCCGACTTAACATTTACAGTCTTGATTGAATGTTAATGTTAAATAAAAATCTCTAAAGTACGAGTAGAACTCGCACTATGAGAGTTCCGTACACACTTATGTACAGAAAAATATTTAAAAGTGTATAATATTTCTGTTAAGCTTCTCACATTTACAAATATTAATATTATTTTTCACCACGTAAATACATTGCCGAGTATAGCTTTCATAGATGTATAAATATAGTAAATGTCTCGAAAACTATGATTTAAAGTTTTACTTTAGGTAAATTGGTAAACATCTTTTTCTTCGCAATTTTGACTCCAGTAGTTACGGAAATTACCTTGAGCGACCTGTTCTTGTGAACATTTTCAGCAATATCTTCAGAACTATCTTAGTCAACATACTTCTAGAAAAAATACTTCTAGAATCCTTGTAACTCGCTCTTTCAGTGATACTCGGTACTTGAACCCACCTATACGATATATTAATTTGAAAAAGATAGTCTCGCACGCACATTCCCCCCGCCCCTTCCCTCCTCAAAAATTCACACGTAAATATTTTAAACAAATTTTATATGTTAACTATAATAGTTAAGTGTGAACAGTGATAATAGTTAGGTGTGCTTCAAGTGCAACAGTAATAAATTTTAACGAACTGATATATGGTTGATAACCTTTATCACTGTGACAATTTTCATGTTGCTATGTCAAACTTTTTTTGGATAAAAACGGCTATAACAGACAAGTAAGCGGACTTGATTCCATTACGGTACTTTATCCAGTACGGTACTTTAAATAAGATTAACACGAACAGATTAATTCGCAAATATATATAGCATACTGTGTCAATTTAATTAAAGCCAATTTCAACTAAACAAATGATTGATTAATGCCAGTAATATACAACTTGCATTAGAATGAAAACACTATATATATTAACCAGTAATACATGTGTATATTTTTTGTTACATTTCAATGTTCTACCACATGGTCTATATAATTAAAATCCCATCATAAAATATTCAAATCCCAAGTTTGTTGACTAACACTAAATAAACACGCGTATCTTTGCTCAATGATACGTTTCTGTTGAGGCAAATTATAGAGAAAAGATGTACCAATAGTAACCAAAAATACAATAACTTTCTTATTTTGATAATACAGTAGTTTTAATTTTACTACGATTGTAGATAAAATTCTCATTTTCATAAATTAATATTTCACCACATGCGATAAATTCTCATTTCACCACATGCGATAAAAGAAAAAATTCTTAATATTTTATTAATCTGAATTCTTAATATGATATTATTGATGTAACGCAATAATACTAACGAAAATTCATAAGTTAAAGACCTCAACGTGCTTTACTACGACTGAGGATATAACCAAAATTAAAAAAGCTAAGCTCACTTTACTGGCAGTCTTCTATTCATTGGCGCCCTGAAAAACAGACTGTCGGAAGGAAAAGCTCTATACATAGTTCGCTATCAACACTATTCACGTGTTACACTTTTCGTTATGGTCTTACTTCTCAAGATATAAACTTATGCTACTGTGAGAAAAGAAATTTCATTTCAAAAATATCTTAAGTATAAAGTCCCCGGAAAACTTCCATGCATAACTTCTAATCTCGAAAACCACAGGATGGATTTTGATATGGTTTTCATAATCCGACAATTTCTTCTCCGAACAAGATATAGCAACATTGTATTCTTAAAAATAATCTTAAGTTGATAAGTGACAAGGATATTGCAAGGAAATGTTCCTGAAGTTTAAAAATATTGTCTTAGCTCAATAAGAAGAATACACTGCCTAAACTTTAAGGAATATATCGCAATAACGTAGTGTTTGTTAGGTTGACGTACAATAATCACTTTATGATTTTCAAATAATTAATCTCGTGACACTAACACGAGTGACTAACACATCGATGATACGGTAATATAATAGGTACAGTGCATTGTAAGAAAATACAACTGAAGTTGAAAAAAATCGTCTTAGCTCAATAAGAATCATCATCATCATCATATATATTAATACGCTAAGGTTAAGATGTTACACTCCCTTTTTAGAAAAAACCTCACAACTAATCCACATAAATTATATATCATTTTATAGATAATTGCTTGCTCTACCGGCATCCACAACTAAAAAATTTATTATTGCTATTGTTTTTGCAAATTAATTAATCATTAAAATTATATACACAAAACAGCAATGCTGCCATCTAACGGCTCAACGTCAATATGATTGACGGTCGGTAAAATTTTTGTTTCATTTCAAATCCACTCACGTATAAATAAAGTGGCGCTTTAGCTCAATGCTTTTGATACTTGCGCCTCTATATGTCAATTTTAGTAAAATATTTGTTTGATCTGTCATCTGAGTTTTATAATGGAATAAATAATGCGAAGACTTCGCACGGGTCACGCTAGTATTCATTATTTTTCAAATTTAAATTATATGACTTTTCGTTAACAAAGTCTTTATCATAAAATAGTTAACCTCGTGACACTAACACGAGTGACTAATAACATCGATTATATAGTTATATAATAGGCCCGGTATGTAAATTCAACTAATTCCTTTTATACTACGTGTTTAATATCTATAATTTAATATTAACTATTGTATGAAGTAAACGCTGCAAAAATGCGGAGTCATACTCATGGTCTGTAGGAGAATAAATACGTATGTATATAGAGGTTAGGCATATAAAGCCGCGTGGGCCACGACACTCAAGCATATTATGTAAATCTTCGCAGCCACAACCGGTACTCTGGCAGCCCGCCTCGCCTTCGCACGTGAGCGGTTTTGGATTCACAGAAGGTTTTTTATAAGATTGGATTGTATAAAAACACCATCGTTTTTAACTTCTCGTGCGAACCCAAATAATGAATTTCATAAATTGTATGATTTTAAACTCAATTTTAATAAAAACAGAAATCGCATATACAAATGTATTATTTTATACGAGTTGATGTAAATATAGGTCTGCATCATCTTTTGGCATACATTTGCATATGCTATTTTTGTTTTTATTAAAATTGAGATTAAAATCTTTTTCTTTCATCAGTCAGTGGACTAGTAAACTGGATCTTCTGATTAACCCAATTAAATTACAGGCTATCATTATTGGTAGTCAGAAACTGCAGCCGAAAGAAAGTATGTACAGCTGCTTCATCACAGCTATTAATTAACGGCTACGCTATCCCCTTAATTTCAACTGTAAAAGGTTTTGGCCTATTAATTGACCAACATCTCACACGGCACCATCAAGTAAATAACTTTAATTGTAAGATGTTCTTCTTCTCACTCACTCAACTTTAAAATGTTCTTCTGGTTCAAACCAAAGTAAACCTTTGTCACACTCTGCTTTTGCCTATCCTTGATTACAGAGACGTGCGTTATTCTAATCTAAATGAAAATTTACTCAATAAATTAGAAAAACTTCTGAATTTCTATATCTATCATCCCACTACCCTTAATTACGTTCTAAATATAAGAATATATTGAATATATTTGGCATTAATTTTGTAGAAATTCATTATTCACAATTAAATGAAACTATGTTATGTAGTATTATTTCTACTTTCTTTAATTTCTTTACCACGACCTAGGTTTTGTTGTATTACAACATCTTCAGGTGGGATATTAGCAAAGATGGCTCCTAGGTCGTGGTAAAGAAATTAAAGAAAGTAGAAATAATAGTACATCACGTAGTTTCATTTAATTGTGATTAAGAATATATCCTAATCCCTCAGCATAGAACAGAATTCTATAGAGAATCTTTCACCTGCTATTAGATTATGGAATTAATCGAACACAACTATACAAAGTGCGTGCTCTTTTTCTGTGTTTAAAAGTCGCCTGAAATTACATATCATAGCCGGTAGATTGAAATCCTATCCATAAACTTGCTTAACCCATCCCTACCCTTAAACCCTCTAATACTCCCTACCTCTGTGTCGTTTTGTTTTGTTCTTATACTAAATCTTACATTAGTTCTTTATGTTTCATATTTATACCGTGAAAATTTATTATCTCTCTAATTAATTATATTCTCTATTTTGCAAAAATATTATTAATTAGCATTTACAAATGACTTACTGTCTACCACGGCACTTATTTTTCACATTTAATTCATAACGGTTGGCTGTAAGAGATCGATCTTAATAAGTCCGCCACAGTAAACTTAGTTTTCAAAGTAACCTATAAATTTTGATAAATAATTGGTAATAAACTCGTATAAAATAATACTCAATTTAAACAAATAAAACAGGCTTCACGATCCGCAAACGTGATCATTGATGGTAGTCAAACCATTTAGCCCGCTTTACATATTCATAAAGCTCAAAGCGGGCAAAACAATATATATTATTCTCATCAGATGAATCACGGTATATTATTTGTCTCCGTTTCTTCCTTTTCAATGAATTTATTCACACAAAATTTACCAATATTGGCTTTATATTACTTTTTAGCACTCTTCGCGGTTTGGTTTTCAGAAGTGGTTTGTAAATTCATTTTCCTTTTGTTCGCCCGATGTTAAGACTTTTCTACGTTTCATGTTTCGAGAAGGGATACATTTCTTCGATTGTTTGCCTTAAAAACTTTGGTTAGAACTTTGAATTCATTATTTTCTACAAGCGTTTAATTTTCTTGGTAAATGCGAATATCTAAGTGTTTACAGCATAACACCCAAGATTTAAAGGTCAAAATATGGTAAAGATCATAATGGTGTATCTGGTCATAATGATAAACTGCTAATTCGAACTTTGGATGTCAGAAAATGTAGTTATTATAAGGTATACAAGTTCTGGTAACTTTTTCACATTGCTGCTAATGATAACAAAACCTTAGCTAGCCCTGGCACATCATATTGTTGATGGTTACGATGTTATGATTATAATGATGATTACGCAAGTTCTGAACTGCTGCTTTAATGTCTTCATTTTCTGCAATGCAAATCTGGTAGCGGTGTTTACCCATAATTACAGTCACGCCATCGCTATTATTTTCACTTTTTAATGTTATAAGAAGAAGTTATTCTGCATGCATCCAACCGTTATTACTTTCTGAACCATCAAATGCTAATAGAAGAGGTTTTTAGAGAAACCAAATAAAAGGGGATACACGATTTTCATCAGCATTTCATACAAATCAATATTTAGTGTTTCCATTATCAGTTCCAGTAACCAATTTTGAATGTAGCTTTATCATTATATTGTTTTTAAATCATTGTAAAGGTGCACGACATTCATCTAGCTACAGTCCTAATTGTGGCGATATTTACAACTTGAGTAGTCTTATTTTCCAGGGAAAACGAACTTTTATCTGAAAGTTTCCCAAAACGCGTAATGATTCTACAAAGAAAAAAGCTATCTAGTCTTCTGTTTCTTAAAAAAAACTTTATTGTCATCAATTCCCTTTATATGCAGAAACAAAATTAAGACAGAAGAATCCTTATTACGCACATTAAAAAGTTTCTATTACACCGACTTTTCGTTAACAAATTTAAAAGTCCCTATTATATAACGTTTCGTTAACAAATTTAAAAGTCCCTATTACATAACGTTTCGTTAACAAATTTAAAAGTCCTTATTATATAACTTTTCGTTAACAAATTTAAAAGTCCCTATTATATAACTTTTCGTTAACAAATTTAAAAGCCCCTATTATATAACTTTTCGTTAACAAGTCTTTATTAACACTCTCCCCTAAACCTCTCATTTGCTGTGTCGGTAGCTGTATTGGGCGGTACTAATCCGAAAATATCTAACACTTATCAATTATAATTAAGATATATTACGTAAATTTCAAACGGTTGTACAATCACTGATATAAAGTTATAATATTGAATAAGATTAATACATATATTTAACACCAAAAATATCTACTTAAACATATTTTCTAGTGGCATTATAAATCCTAGTCTTTTACTGACTACACAGAATAGGTACTCGTCTTTATGTTTCATTTTATTTTCGAATCTAATAGTCACACAGTTAAATAAAATCATTCGAGGAGAGTTTGTCAGACGTGTGAATGGAATCTATTTTAGAATGTTTCCTGTTTGTGTGTTTGCTTATAAGGCAGGGCATCTCGCAAGTCGCTCGATCGATTTAAATGGAATTATACTTAAGGTTCAGTTTAAAATACAGACTACTTTTATCCCGATCAAGTATTTCTTAGTTTATTTGAAAAATAATTATTAGCGTTCACTCAATAAAAATTAAGATACAGCAAGAAAAAAGGATAAAGGTTTCCAACACCATTATAAAGCCATTATATAAAATAAAGCCATTATTTAAACAATGGAAAATACTTTTAGATGCAAACGCAGCTTGTGGGCTGAAAAAAGAATATATGTGTCTTTTTGCAGTCATAAAAAAGACTTAATGTTGTTATGGTCGATGCGAGTGAAGAACCAAGTTATAGCTAGTCGTAAACTTTTAAATTTGAAATTCTGAGCTGAAATTAATAAACTAGGCGTGTCCGCGACTTCGTATGCACAGACCACTGAACAATGTACCGATGCCGTTTTTCACTCCACCCTTGGCCACGCCCTTTTTTCCAATGTAGGTTCGGGTCGAAAACATCACGTAGATTAAAAATACACGTAGCAGATCTACCATCCACTGATGTATATTTGTGTAATTACTACGCGTCAAGTAACCAGCCACAACTTTGTTGTTTTTGTACTAACGAAACGTAAATATTGTTTAGCAAACATTAAATGCCCTCGACTTCCGACTGAGTAAGCCAATTGCGGTAAAATAAAAATAAGTATTACTTCAAGTTGTCCTATGTATTTCTAAAAACTATATCCGAATGGAATGGAAAACTACATCCGAATATTGGTCACTAGTTTTAACATGATACATGAACAAACACGCAAACCCACAAACAAAAATTCGAAAAATTTCTGAATAAATTCTAGCTTTCTCTATTCTAATTTTTCTTTCTTCGATATATATCCTTCATTAACCCTCACCCATTATTTTTCTTTTGCAAATATTTCCAATGTACTGACGAACAAAAGTATGCACTTGTATTTTATGTACATATAGAGTCATTAAACTGATAATGGTATCTTGATAAGCAAACCGACATTAACATACTTACAAAAGTGGATCTGATAACATATTCATAAACTAAAAGTTCGACACGGAACGCATAATTATCTATGTATCTTTCTTCTACCTGAGCAAGGTAATGATAACTAATTGCATTTCCGTAGAATGTTATCGTTTCTATTCACGCAATTGTATAATTACTTGTGTACATATTAAACTGACAATGTTATCTTGTTAAATAAACCGACATTAACATACTTACATAACTGAAACTGATAACATATTATTCATAAACTAAAAGTTCAATGCGGATCTCATAATTATCTATGTATCTTTCCTCCACCTGAGCAAGGTAATGATAACTAATTGCATTTCCGCAGAATGTTCTCGTTTCTATTCACGCAATTGTATAATTACTTGTGTACATATTAAACTGACAATGTTATCTTGTTAAATAAACCGACATTAACATACTTACATAACTGAAACTGATAACATATTATTCATAAACTAAAAGTTCAATACGGATCTCATAATTATCTATGTATCTTTCCTCCACCTGAGCAAGGTAATGATAACTAATTGCATTTCCGTAGAATGTTATCGTTTCTATTCACGCAATTGTATAATTACTTGTGTACATATTAAACTGACAATGTTATCTTGTTAAATAAACCGACATTAACATACTTACATAACTGAAACTGATAACATATTATTCATAAACTAAAAGTTCAATGCGGATCTCATAATTATCTATGTATCTTTCCTCCACCTGAGCAAGGTAATGATAACTAATTGCATTTCCGCAGAATGTTCTCGTTTCTATTCACGCAATTGTATAATTACTTGTGTACATATTAAACTGACAATGTTATCTTGTTAAATAAACCGACATTAACATACTTACATAACTGAAACTGATAACGTATTATTCATAAACTAAAAGTTCAATGCGGATCTCATAATTATCTATGTATCTTTCCTCCACCTGAGCAAGGTAATGATAACTAATTGCATTTCCGCAGAATGTTCTCGTTTCTATTCACGCAATTGTATAATTACTTGTGTACATATTAAACTGACAATGTTATCTTGTTAAATAAACCGACATTAACATACTTACATAACTGGAACTGATAACATATTATTCATAAACTAAAAGTTCAATACGGATCTCATAATTATCTATGTATCTTTCTTCCACCTGAGCAAGGTAATGATAACTAATTGCATTTCCGTAGAATGTTCTCGTTTCTATTCACGCAATTGTATAATTACTTGTGTACATATTAAACTGACAATGTTATCTTGTTAAATAAACCGACATTAACATACTTACATAACTGAAACTGATAACATATTATTCATAAACTAAAAGTTCAATACGGATCTCATAATTATCTATGTATCTTTCCTCCACCTGAGCAAGGTAATGATAACTAATTGCATTTCCACAGAATGTTCTCGTTTCTATTCACGCAATTGTATAATTACTTGTGTACATATTAAACTGACAATGTTATCTTGTTAAATAAACCGACATTAACATACTTACATAACTGAAACTAATAACATATTATTCATAAACTAAAAGTTCAATACGGATCTCATAATTATCTATGTATCTTTCCTCCACCTGAGCAAGGTAATGATAACTAATTGCATTTCCGTAGAATGTTATCGTTTCTATTCACGCAATTGTATAATTACTTGTGTACATATTAAACTGACAATGTTATCTTGTTAAATAAACCGACATTAACATACTTACATAACTGAAACTGATAACATATTATTCATAAACTAAAAGTTCAATACGGATCTCATAATTATCTATGTATCTTTCCTCCACCTGAGCAAGGTAATGATAACTAATTGCATTTCCGTAGAATGTTCTCGTTTCTATTCACGCAATTGTATAATTACTTGTGTACATATTAAACTGACAATGTTATCTTGTTAAATAAACCGACATTAACATACTTACATAACTGAAACTGATAACATATTATTCATAAACTAAAAGTTCAATACGGATCTCATAATTATCTATGTATCTTTCCTCCACCTGAGCAAGGTAATGATAACTAATTGCATTTCCACAGAATGTTCTCGTTTCTATTCACGCAATTGTATAATTACTTGTGTACATATTAAACTGACAATGTTATCTTGTTAAATAAACCGACATTAACATACTTACATAACTGAAACTAATAACATATTATTCATAAACTAAAAGTTCAATACGGATCTCATAATTATCTATGTATCTTTCCTCCACCTGAGCAAGGTAATGATAACTAATTGCATTTCCGTAGAATGTTATCGTTTCTATTCACGCAATTGTATAATTACTTGTGTACATATTAAACTGACAATGTTATCTTGTTAAATAAACCGACATTAACATACTTACATAACTGAAACTGATAACATATTATTCATAAACTAAAAGTTCAATACGGATCTCATAATTATCTATGTATCTTTCCTCCACCTGAGCAAGGTAATGATAACTAATTGCATTTCCGTAGAATGTTATCGTTTCTATTCACGCAATTGTATAATTACTTGTGTACATATTAAACTGACAATGTTATCTTGTTAAATAAACCGACATTAACATACTTACATAACTGAAACTGATAACATATTATTCATAAACTAAAAGTTCAATACGGATCTCATAATTATCTATGTATCTTTCCTCCACCTGAGCAAGGTAATGATAACTAATTGCATTTCCGCAGAATGTTCTCGTTTCTATTCACGCAATTGTATAATTACTTGTGTACATATTAAACTGACAATGTTATCTTGTTAAATAAACCGACATTAACATACTTACATAACTGAAACTGATAACATATTATTCATAAACTAAAAGTTCAATGCGGATCTCATAATTATCTATGTATCTTTCTTCCACTTGACAAGGTGATGACAACTAATCGCATTTCCGTTGAATATTCTCATTTGTATTAACGCAATTGTAACCCTGTCATTATTTAACGCAAATTTATAAAAATAAATTTAGCAAATAAATATTTCAATCATCTCCCTTCAACAACATAAAGTCGATCTCATCCAATATTAGCTGACGAAAGCCGATGATAGTCAAAGTATTATTACTGGAATATAACTAAATCGAATATCTCCAATGTCTTTATAGGCGGCTCAATTTGAAATGAAAATTGGCCTTTCTCCCAGAGGCAAATCCTCTTAATGTTTATAGCTAAAGATATATATCTTGACATATTCAGACGGCTTAAAACACCCAATTCGCTAAATTGGATGTGGAAAATCTCATTTCGGTGATCATTTAACTTTACGATAAGTTATATTAGAGAATTTCGGGATTATCACATCAACATTGCTTTCGAAAATCTTATCTTGTTCATAAAATCCGTGTAGAATAAGGAGTATTTTTTTTAATCTGTCCATAACATCGATGGAGTAAATCTTCAAAGACAGATCGCTTTCATTAAAAAAAACATAGAGATGAGTCACATGCACTTGTTTACAAAAAATTGTAGCACATAAAAGCTGGTTTACAACTGTCAGTGGAATAATCACGACTTCGCGATAACCTTTTCCATTTGTAGATTACAGTAAAACTTTGAAATATATGAAGAGTAAAATTATACCCAATGGTATTTATAATAACTATAGTTTCATTTTGGAGAAAAACTTTTATTTACCTAATGATGATCATATAGCGACTCCTCAATAGAAAAAAAGCAATGTAAAAAAACCTGTCAAGTAAGAGTAAAGTTTTGTACACGTTAAGGCACTTATAAACATTCAAGTGTACATACTCGTAGTATTCTTAATTAAACTAATTACTAATATTAATTTTTCACAACGCAAATATATTGCTTATTTTATTTTTCAAATACGTAGAAACAAACTAATCATAAAAATGTATAATTCCACTAAAAATCACTAATTTTTTAATTTTCCCCTTTGCTTGTGTTATAAGACCTCCCATCATGCCAACTTTCAAGATTGTAGGTTGACCGGATTTTGACACACAGATAGACAGACGGACGGACAGCCAAGTGAAGTTGATGATGTTTATAATAAATAGTCCATTACCCATTTATTTATTTATTCATATAATTTCTTTCTACAAATAGAAAGAAATTATATGAAAAAAATGGATAATAAACTATTTAGTATCGATCTGAATTACCTATAAAAGTGAAACTAAGGTTTGTTATGCAAGTTATAGAAGAATAAAACATACAATATGATTATAATAGACTAGCGTGACCCGTGCGAAGTCTTCGCATTATTTATTCCATTATGAAGCTCAGATGACAGATCAAACAAATATTTTACTAAAATTGATATATAGAGGTGCAAGTATCAAAAGCCTTGAGCTAAAGCGCCACTTTATTTATACGTGAGTGGATTTGAAATTAAACAAAAATTTTACCGACCGTCAATCGTATTGACGTTGAGCCGTTAGATGGCAGCATTGCTGTTTTGTGTATATAATTTTAATAATTAATTAATTTGCAAAAACAATACCAATAATAAATTTTTTAGTTGTGGATGCCGGTAGAGCAAGCAATTATCTATAAAATGATATATAATTTATGTGGATTAGTTGTGAGGTTTTTTCTAAAAAGGGAGAGTAACATCTTAACCTTGCGTATTAATATATATGATGATGATGATGATTTGATAATACAACGAATCCAAAAATGGCAATTTTTAGAACGGACGAAGCCGTTGAAGTGACTTATATCTTCATTATCCTCTAACTCTGACACTACGACATGAAAGTAATTGTATTTCCTCCGAACACACTAAATCAAGTTGTCAATTATGGCTCGAAATGAGGCCGCATAATGTTCCTGCGGGTTTAATAAATAATCAACCCGGGAAGTAACCGAACACACTACACAATATTGTCATTACGTGACGAAGTGAGTTACCGAACGGCGCTCCATTAAACGCACGTCAATATCTATTAAACAGCTACTGTCTCCGCGAAACTTCGAACTCGATGTTTGACTCGAGTTACGCATCTACCGTATATAGACACAGATCGTTAGAAGTATGTTCAGCATGACATAGAAAATAAACAGTTTCTAGTGAATACTTTAAATAACTACCCATAATGTCGTGCAAATGTCAACAATACCATTAAACCTACGTCAATATCTATTAAACTGCTGCGGACTTCGCGAAACTTCCAAATCGATGTTTGATTCGAGTTACGCACCTACCATATACAGACGCAGATCGTTAGGAGATGTTCAGTATAACATAGAAAATTAAACAGTTTCTAGTGAATACTTTAAATAACTACCCATAATGTCGTGCAAATGTCAACAATACCATTAAACCTACGTCAATATCTATTAAACTGCTACGGACTTCGCGAAACTTCCAAATCGATGTTTGATTCGAGTTACGCACCTACCGTATACAGACACAGATCGTTAGATGTTCAGTATAACATAGAAAACTAAACAGTTTCTTGTGAAATAACTACCTATAATGTCGTGTAAATATCATCAATACGGTCTATCAGTCTCCGTGAAATATAATTTTTTTGTTAATAATATCGTAAACAGTTTAGTTATTAACAATAATTTCAGCGGTTTAAATATTTTTTTTTGCTAATAAAAGCTTATTAAACATTCTTATAAAAAAAATTGAAAGTTTAGCATTGTTATATGGGTATTAATTGTGTTTAAATAAATATTTCCTTCGTAAGCTTCGTTCTAAATAAGACCACAAACAAACCGTGTCGACATGGCGGCGACGTAACTAGCAATACTTAATTCTTTATAATTTTACTACAATTAATTCAATATAATAATACAATTCGGTGTTAATTGACAAGATCTGCCGATGTATTTCACTAACAAATGCTATATATATATATATATATGGAATCTTCCGTTTTATATTGCAAAAAAGCAAAAAAAAAGAAAAAATAATTTGCAGATTATATTTCTTTATTTTTTTTTTAAAGTACACCCAATAAGGTATTTTTTCTTTGATTAATCAATGATTTAAGCAAAAAACACGAAAAAAATTAAATTACTGGCTAAAAAGGATCGCTATTCTTTGTGCAAAGCATCTTCAACAGATAACATGAAATGCATATGCTATATTAAAATTAAGTGTTTTTATAGCGATTTTATTTCCTCTTTAAATGCCTATAAGATAACTACCGTTTTTTTTCGGAAAAAATTGTCATTCAAGTTTATTTCAAGGAAAGCTGACTCAGCGATTGAAACCCATAAATATAAGCGATATCGCAGTAATATACAGTTTGAACAGTTTTATCATTACATAGAAAGTGGTAGTCATATCCGGACAAGAATCTATTAAAGATATGATGTCACCAGAGACAAATGCGATTAGCACCTAAATATCGGAGAAGTAGTACTTTGCAAACGCGATCCAATAACTTGTAAGCTAGAGAAAAATTATCAATAAGCAAACAATTCAAGGAAGCATTTTACTTGGTCTTTTACTGTTAAATACGTATTACAAATGAATTGTGAATGACTTACAGTGACAGATATAAAAAAACAGTAACGAGTAAATTATTATTAAAGACAAATAGAAAAAAATAAAACTCTCAAATTTCAGTATTAGTTATTTGTTACCCTATCTTGTTCGTTTCGACAATTTGCAGTATTTTGTTAATTCAGTATTAAATATCTACACAAATAAAAATTAACATAAACGAGAGAACTACACCCAAATATTGTTTTTTATTTTCCCTACAAATATTTTATAATTCTAATATATTGAATATATTTGGCGTTAATTTTGTAGAAATTCATTATTCACAATTAAATGCAACTACGTGATGTAGTATTATTTCTACTTTCTTTAATTTCTTTACCACTTTTCAAAGATATCTTTGCTAATATCCCACCTGAAGATGTTGTAATACAACGAACCTAGGTCGTGGTAAAGCAATTAAAGAAAGTAAAAATAATACTACATCCACGTAGTTGTATTTAATTGTGAATTCTATTATAATTAATTCTAGTAATTATATTCTTTAGCACGAACCAAAATCGTCAATGAAAATGTTCACTCACATAAAAAGCATTTTACCACTTTATAGATTCTACATTTATTCAAATTTCAATTGAAAAAAAGGAATTGGTGATTTTAATATAAGTTTGATGCAACAAATTTAAAATCAAACTTTTGAATTTCATTATACTAGCTCATTTACACGAAGCAAATGAGCTGGTTTTTATGCTATTCTTTTCTTCCCACTCATAGCTCAATTTGCCCCGTAATTCTCGTAGTTTACAACCATGCTAGATTACACACAGAGTACAAACTTTAAAAATCGCACAGATCATTTTCACGAGATGTACTTAATGGTTTATATCGTTATCAAATTGATACCCATTCGGATAAGGCTTTTTGAATTATTTGATTCTAAAACGTCAGACAAGCGTTAAGCGTCATACGAGTTAACAAGCAATACACGAAATTTGTAAATCAACACAGAAAAATTCAAATCTAATATAAGTAGAAATGAGACCGGTAGTTTTCTATGGGACACTTTTAAGCAATAAAATGAGTCAGAGTAAATATTGCGTACCGTTATATTCTGTATATAACATACTAATCTCAAAAACTCGCAGATCCGATGTCGAAAAAAGTCACATAAAATTCGTAGAGAGCGAAGAAGATATTCATTTTAACGACAGCACAGAACGAATGTTAATCTCAGTTAACAGATTATTGTTTAATTCATGACTATGGTTATGGGTTTTTAAAAAGCATTCGATATTAATTATTTCTTGTAATCGTTTCTAAAAAGTTATTACGTATTTCTTTACCTTTTTATTATTTGTAGTTCTTACTAACAATTATTGATATATTAGAAATATATACAAAAAAAGGTTTTTTTTAATTACAAAAAAAAGGTTTTTTTAATTGCATTCTATTTCCATAAAACCAGGTCCATTATCGCCGATATCCTTTAGACGAAACAATATGTTTATTGTAACATCACGTAATAAACCAAAACATTATAATAAATAAGTCCGTTACAGTAAATTCTTGTAAAATAAACCTAAATAACAAACGAATGCCATAAGCTTTAAAAAAACGAGCAACGTTACTTAAACCGTTAGACAAACCAGTTTTTGTCGACATTTACGCAACGATCCTTTAGCAATATATACCCGGTTAATATTACGCCCAAAGATTTTATAATTTTACAAAACGTAACAATTCGAACAGACTCTACTGCCTGCATTCAATAAATAAAATTATATAAAAATTCAATAATTATAACCGAATAAAAAAAACAAGGAAAAGTAAAAACATAATTTCAAAAATTGTTCACAATATTTATCGCGAGGGGAAAATTATAAAACCAAGGCACTTGTTAACCTTCCGCACTTCAAGAATTTAAAACGAAACTTATAAATCCGCCCACGTGTCCACCTACCCGCCTACGTTTTTCTCAGAAATCGTTTGACGTGGAAACATGAAATTAGAACCGACAATTCAATTTCATACGAAGCTATTGCCAGAGCAGTTTTCGGTTTTACGTATAAAATAAATAAAGGTAAAGCTGTTAATTTTTCACCTACAAGAATAGAAGTTGTATTATTGTTATTAAATATAAGTAAGAACGAGCATATGTTCTTACTTATATTTAACAACAATAATACGTATACGTAACGTAAATTATGACTTAAAATATGGTATTAAAAGTTTGTAATTCCTTTCTTCTTTAAAATCTGTTCAGTACTTAGAGAAAACTGCGGGCAAGCATGTGTATATGAACAGCAGAGAATAAGCTATTTTTTTTTCAAATTGGTTAAAAATTTCATCACATTTTTACACGATTTTCGTTCCGTAATCTTATTAGTCTATTAAGTTTGTTCTATCCCAAAAAAATAAAAGTTCGATAATATCGACACCGCGATCAAATGTTTACTATTTCTTTGGTTCTCGATACTTATTTCCACAACAAATATCGGTCATCGCGTCAATGTGCAAGTATTTTGAAGTTGGTTAAAAATGTAATCACGTTTTGAAACAACTTTCGTTTTGTAATCTTTTTAGGCTACTAAATTTATTTTATGCTAATAAAATGCCAGTGCGATAACATCGACACAGCGATCATAAATTTACTATTTATTTAGATCTCGATACTTATTTCAACAAATATAGGTGTCGTCGAGTAAACGTGCAATTAAGTATTTTGAAGTTGATTAAACATTTGATCACATTTTTAAACGACTTTCTTTCCATAATCTTACTAGCCTACTAAGTTTGTTTTATCCCAACAAAATGTAAGTTCCATAACATCGACACCGTGACCAGATGTTTACAATTTTAGGTCTCCATACTTATTATTAGTCTCCATACTTGTTTAGGTCTCCATACTTATTTCCTCAACAAATATCGCTTATCGAGTAAATGTGCAACTAAGTATTTTGAAGTTGGTTCTTTATGAAGTTTTTCTTACTAACAAAATTATATGAAGTTTTTCTTACTATTCTACTAAGTTTGTTTTATTCCCAGGTTCCCAGTTCCAGGTTCGATAACGTCGACGCTGCGATCAAATGGTTACTATTTGTTTAAGTCTGGATACTTATTTCCTCGACAAATATCGGTTATCGAATAAAAATGCACGACTAAGTATTTTAAAGTTGGTTAAAAATTTGACCACGTTTTCAAACGACTTTCGTTCCGTGATCTTACCGGCCTACCAAGTTTGTTTTATCCCAACAAAATGCAAGTTCGATAACGTCGACACCGCGATCAAATGTTTACTATGTGTTTAGGTCTCGGTACTTAATTCCTCGTCAAATATCGCCTCGTAATCGAATAAATGTGCAACTAAGTAACACTACCTAAATTAACTCCCAATTCAATTTATGAAAATTGGTGCTAAAAACATAATAAAGCCTTATCAGCCACACGCATTTCATTAGCGACCAGTTCATGTTTTGTAACATTAACAAATTAATATGTTGATAGTTCGTTATCTCGAACCATGAGGACTAGGCAAGCAACACAGCACGTTTTTACGCTAAGCCTTAACGAATAACAAAGTAGAATTTCAATCTACTCAATCGTCCAAGTTCTTCGTTGTATCAAAGAGGGCTACCGTTTTTAAAAGGTTTATTTGAGGAACTCTTTAGTCAAGCCCCAACGACGATCTAAGTAGATTTCGACCGGCATCATTTTAAGCAAAATTGTAACACATATAATATTAGGCGACAAACCTATAGGTATTGAATATATTAATTTTGTAAAAATTCATTATAATTAAATTTTTCTCGACTAAACGAAACTACGTGATGTAGTATTTATTATTTCTACTTTATTTAAATTCTTTACCACGAACCAAAATTGTCAATGAAAATGTTCACTAAAACTTTAGATAAAATAAAACTAAAAGGCACATTGATACTTCTAACGAATATAAGGCTACCCTAGATTCATTCAATTTAAATTATTTTTTGACAATCAACCCAAAATATTATATAAGGTTTATATAGTCGACAAAATAAATGTTATTGTGGTTCAAAATTAAATGAAACTACGTGATGTAATATTATTTCTACTTTCATTAAGTTCTTTACCACGACCTAGGTTTCGTTGTATTACAACATCTTCAGGTGAGACAACATCATCTTTACAAATAGCCCACCTGAAGATGTTGTAATACAACGAAACGTAAGTCGTAGTAAAGAATTTAAATAAAGTAGAAATAATACTACATCACGTAGTTTCATTTAGTTCAGAAAAAAATAATTAAAACTACAGGAGATGTTAATGATGAACTAAGATGTTACTCGTACAAAAGTAACATTGTTACCACTTTAATATATAAAAATCGTATAGATTTTTGATCTCTAAACCTCTTGCAAATGGTAAAGTTTAATATCCCATACGTAAAGTTGAATTTATGAAATGGAGAATATCACCGATTGTTTTATTTAGAATCGAAAACAGTAGTTCTCGATTTATACATTGAAACAGACAAACAAAAGAAATTTTCAAAATTCAATTTTTAATATTTACCATTCATAAAGTTTTTAAGCATATTCGAAAATTGCAGTCACTAAAATATTTTTTGAGTAAATTATACAATTTCTTTCATTATCATATTTTTATGATATTAATTTTCCATTCCACCTTAGTACAGTTTCTAATTTCCCTTGATACGGGTTATAAAAATATTCACAAAAATCACCATTCATGTGTATACTTAACAATTAGCGTAAATAATTTTAAACAAAAATTAAAAGCAACGAATTACCTTCGTAAACAAAATCTATAAATAGCAAGTGTAACTGGACGTATCTTTGTTCGTTTTTAAGTATATTTTAAGTAGCAGCGTGTGTTGATAATTAACGTGTTTGCAAATATAAATTAAATGGCTTTTTATTATGGCTTTACCATATAAAACACACTTAAAAATCTAAGAGATAATTATAATGGATCATAACGAAAATAAAACGCTGTTGCCATACAAAAGATATACGAGGAAAAATGAATTGAACTCGAATAGAAGAAAATGTGTTTGCTTCTCTATTTTTCAAGCTGGTCGAAAAGTGATAAATTAAATTTATACGATTGGGTATATAGTGTAAAGAACGATACTGTTCCTAATAATGCCTATGCACAATTAATTTAATAAAAAAAACACGTATACTGCAAATTTTGAAAAGGTTTACTTGCTAGGAAACAAACAATATTAATAATAGGGGCATAACGCTCCTTTGAAGAAAAAAAACCGACTACGTTAACGTTAGAAAAAAAACCGACTACGTTAACGTTAGAAAAAAACCGACTACGTTAACGTTAAAAAAACCGACTACGATACTGTTCCAAATAATGCCTAGGCACAATTAACTTATTAAAAAAACACGGATACTGCAAATTTTGAAAACGTTTACTTGCTAAGAAACAAACAATATTAATAATAGGGGCATAACGCTCTTTTAAAGAAAAAAAACCGACTACGTTAACGTTAGAAAAAAACTTCGAAAGAAATATTTTCAGCTATACTAAATTATCTTTATTAAAAATAACCCTTCGTGATGGATTAAAATAAATCATTTTATTTAAATGTCTGCTATTATTATTAATACACAAAACAAAAATATATATTTGAAGTAGTCTTTCATTTGTATACAGAGGTATTGTTGAAATAAACAATTTTTTTTCTCGTGATGTATAACAAAACGCTAGCAATTGTAGGTTGAAAACCAAATTTTTAATTCGAACATCAATTACCCACATCCAAGTAGGCGAGTTTTTAAAATATCATATATATTTACAAAACTTATTATATATTTTTAAAATCTGGGCATCAAGGCCTCTAATTTGATATTCATCTTGATGGCCTTTTCGAATTTTTAATTATCAAGTTTAAAAAGTTGCAATTCTCAGGAATTCGTCACCTGCCAAGGCGTAGGTGACGCCACCGTCAAGGATTGTTTATACATTTTCCATATCCGGAAAGTTTGGACGAATTCATCCAATGCAGATTATCCGTTCCGATTCTAGAGGCAAACATCTCGACACACCAAGGTTACCATAACAACTTATAGAACACTTGGAGATGTAAACTAAAAGCCTTGGACACTGTTCATAACCATGTCATTCAGTGACATGGTTAGGAAGGTTTGGAAGTAGTTACAGGTACCCCTGTACTCAAAATACCTTTTGGAAGTGCAGGGGTGCTCATAAGGTATTTTAAGTACAGGGGTACCAGTACTCAAGTGTGATTCCAGGTCCGATGTTAAAAAATATAGTTCTAAATCGTTGTACCTCTTTTCTAATCTAAACACATTTGATGGACTACCAGCACAGTTCCCGTCTCAAGCACCGTTACTAATCCCACTAATTTTGTACATTATGCGACTAGGAAACAGATTCGATTGCAGCAGGTCGATATGACATTGTAATTTTAAACATACTTTGGACCGAATTAACAATAATACTCTACTAGTTAAATATCGGAGGCCAATATGTCTTCCGATCTCGTACTTTTTTCGCCAACTAGTTTCGGCCTAGTAAAGTATAGGTCCAGCTTAGAAATTTCAAATCTCCGACTTATATTATTCAATCTGAGTCGGCGACATAATAATTTGGGCTCACTTTCATTTCTCATTATAATAAAGGACTTGCTTTCATTTGTCAACTCTATTCATTGCCTTCTATTTGCCGATAATTTGAAGCTCTTCTTGGATATTAACAACCAATCTAATAGTGAGCTTCTCCAACGCTGAATTAACTCCGTAAATGAATTCAATGAGTAACAAGCGATAGTTTCATTTTAATGTGAGCATATTTGCAATGACGAAATTATTCCCGCTTACACATGATAAAATACAACCGCTGTGTCCTTCTTGTGCATAGTTGTGATTTGGACGACGCTGGAAAGAGTTTCATCCGCGCGGGATCGCAGTATAATTATGGATAATTTGTAGACTGATCATCTCACATTTCAGTAATATTATCGAAACCTGTCTGAAGGCCTACAGGGTACTAGGATTTGTCATTTGGCATTCGTACTATTTTCATGACGTTGAATGTATCGTGACTTTGTTAAATTTTTTTGGTTTGTACTATTCTTGGAACAAGTGAAGTCATCTGGTCTCCGTATGAAATTATATCATAGTGAAGAAATAAACTATTAAAAAAGTTTTGAAGTTTAGTCCTTAAGAATCGATTTTCATATATAGCGCCCGGTATAAAAAGAGTAAAATCAGAAGTTCTGAGCGTATGAAGTTCAGAGAGTTAAAAAAAGTGAAAACGTCAGGTAGCCTCTACGCATAACAATTTTACATATCTTTAGAGCGAGATATAAAATGTTTATTTGGCATTTTCTTTCGGCATAATCACAATGACGGAGTTTGACACACAAAGGCTCGTATTAATAGACTAAACATAAAACCATATTAAATCACAATTACGTAAGTCTAGATTAATATGAATTGTCGTACTAAGTCACCGACGGTTCAATAGACCCATATTAAACTAGTATTAACTAATCGAGTTTGGAAAATCGAAGATTAGCCAATCGGAGATTTACGTTTTGATTCAATACTTTCGACTGCGCAGTACGTACTGCGCATCAAACGTTAGCTAATTTCAGGCACATCTTGACATATCGAATTATTTATTAACAATTGTAAACACATATCATATACTAAAGTTGAAACCGTCATTTCTTTTTGGTTGAAAGTATTGCATTTAACAACAAAGTAGTAAAATCAATACAAGAAAAAGAAACTACACAAATATAGGTATCTTAAAAAGATTTAATTGAAAATAATCGCACCGACGGAGCAAGCGTAAAGATAAAAAAAAGGTGAGTGTACTTACGTACGCGCGTGAGAAGTTATACTTCTTTGGCATCATTAAATAATAATACATACGGATAGATAACCTCAATTATATTGGAGCACTTGAAAAAGTCTATAAACACAATTTTTTCACTAATATTTACGAATAGTAAATATATTAATCAAAATATTGAATTTAAATCACTACTGAATATAATTTATCAGCACATATATAAATCGCACTTATATGAAACTAAAACACGTGTGTGAATGTAGACACTATAAACATGTGGATAAATACTATGAATATGAAAACAGTGAACAGAGGCGACGATGGTGCAAATAGCTTTTGTTTCGAGACTGCAACCGCTGCAACTTCATACTGTAACTTTTATGTGACGAATCTTAAAATTTCACTCTCATCATTTTTTCATAACGCGCCTAAAGAAGTATAACTTCAAAAACGCTTGTGACGCTATTGCCGAGAAATATAATTCTAATGATATTATTAATGAAAGGGTGAGTACAGTCAAATGTACACGTTTATAATGAAAAAAGAATACAGAAGTAATTTGTTTGCACGAATATAATTTCTCTTTTTTATATTTATATACAGTGTAACCTATTTTATACATTCCAAGAGAACCGTACTTAAGGAGTAAACTCCAGTCGCGCGTCGGAGCTGACACGCACAATTTTTTTTTGTATTAGTAATGAAGCACCATTCTGCGCCGACGAGGATTGTATTTGTGCGTGCATTTTATTTAATTATTGAATCATTACGTTCAAAATCCCTCGAATAGTACTGCTTTTTTTCACCTGCTTAGAGCATAGACAAATACGTTCACCTGTCTTTCATACACTCTCATTCACCACATTACTGCGAGATGCGCCCAGCCTAATTTTCTACTCTATCGACAGTTTCAGCGGTGGAGTTATAGAGTTGCTTGTTGTGGGTATTTACTAGTTACAGTAATGTTTATTCTAGTTGCTGTGTGTTTTCTGTCTTCTCCTTTATTGATTGTGCTATAAATTCTAATCATTTGTATCTATAATACTTGCACACATCCAATAGTTTGGGTTAATCGGTAAATTGGGCATGAGGTTTGTAAAAAATAAATGAGTAAATCCAGTAGTATTGTAAATATTATACGATAAAAATCATTACGAAGACACACTTTATTCTAAGATTATATGAAGACACAAGAACCAATTTTTTCTAAAAAGCTAGAAGAAGCATCTTTATTCATTTATTATATGACAATCCATTCGGTTTGACAAATTTCTTTTAAACGTCATTCTAAATTTCGTCTACCCAATTCCACTTAAAGGACGTTACAGAACCATCTGCGCCCCACTTTAATTTGCGCCCTGTTACCGAAATACGACCAAACTCGCACAGAAAATATTTCTACTCGTAATTATAAAATGCTATACAGCGCACGCTTTTAATTCCAGTAATAGCCACTGGAGTAGTCTGGCAGCTTACAGGCGGGCGAATGATAGAGGAGCCCCACAATTTTCAACAAAAAAAACTAATGAGTTTTACGCCGTTCGAATGGACATAGTGAATTTATAAATAGAACATAACTTATTGAAACATTATTTTTTTTATTTATGCATTTATAAATACCACAAGCTACCGGGTCTCCCAATTATGCGAAAATATATATTTAAGTTTATAACCCGAGTGTGAATATGAAAAACATTCTTGTCGAACAGGCTATATTTTAATTAATGACATATTTTTACATGGCAGATTTGTCTTATCATTCTAAATGTAAAATTATTTTACTAAATATGAAAAAAACTATTGCTTTTCTTGATAATCCAAATAAAAATTTTTCGAAATCCAGTATTTAAAAGAATCCCAGTTTTCATCATTAAATCACTGTAATCCGGTTATTACATGTAATCCTGCTACCCACAGAAAAAATTAACTAAATAAAAATCAACTGACGATCTGCAGTGTTTACATGATAGTGTTTCATCATTTTTATAGATATGATTCGACACATTAATCTGAATAGAAAACACTAAAAAAATTACTTTATACAAAAAATAATTTTTTTAAATATGTAATTTAATTGTCATAAAATCACTAATATCATCTGATGATCCGCAGTGCTTACATGATGTTATTTCATAATTTTCTTTATAGGTTGATACGTCACATTATTCTGGACACGAAAAACTAAAAGAATTACTTTATCAAAAAATTGTTTTTTTTTGTGTATTTAATTTTTTCTTACTTTTTATTATTCAGAATAACAGGCAGAATTATCCCTGTGAAAATGCGTCCTAAGAAATAAATAGCACATCCGTATAGCGGAATTATACTATGAAAATAACACTTACTACTTATCACATGAAGGGAATACTTTATAATTAGCTTCAAATAAAAAGGAACAATAAAATTAAAAACTAGTAGCGTGACTAAGAAAAAAACTAAAGTATTAACGACCTTTATTAAGAAACTCGTATCTATGTCCTGTTCGCGCAGGACGTAATATGACTTTTAATATAATTTAATTTCTTTTTTTTTTAATTAAGCGAAGACAACTCAAATTCGCTGCTTTATGTTGTTTATGAACTTTTTAATGTATTATAAATCAATATGATGATCAACACGATTAAGCTAAGATTGATAACTAACATTTGGGTATAAATTAGAGCCATTAGAGATTCTTAAACGTAAGTAACAAGGGTAACTACCCTACCGAGTTTAATAGATAGATAAATTGATAGATCAGTTATAATTAAATCCTTCAGGTGTAATTAAAGACCTACTGTACAAAATTAATTACGAAATATGGAAGATAATAATTCAGTTATACAATTTGGGGCTACGGTTATAATGGCTATTATAGGATGGAAAAACCAACTGCGTACGGTATTATCATTATTTCAAGACAAAAATAATACAATAATATACCTTAACAATGGCCTTGCTTGGGTAAAATCCTGTTTTCTCCATTACAACCTTCTAAAAATACTTTGAATTCCGGAAATGTTACCTTTCGCACAAATACACACAAAATAATCTCCGATCAATATGCTTATACAACGCCAATTATTAAACATGGTATCAAACTGGCAAGTAAATTCTTTTAAATAAACTTCTTATAATAAACGCGATTTTCCTTCAACACGGCCCAGAGTCGACAAAATCGCCAACCCCATTCGAGTGAGTGGGCATACCTACACCCCCACCGATATTACTTCCGCCGGTCGCAGAGAATAAAAATTTTCCCAGCGACGTGGCTTATTCGCTCGACGTAATCTTATTGACTACGGGGCTTGCTTTTTGTACCTACTTAGTATACAAATTACGGAAATTCCTATGCAAATGAAAATGGTAAAATATATTACGAAGTAAGCGATCGGGCCATTGTCTACAGGTCGCAATACCTGCGTTTGCTCGCAATCATATGCAATACATTTAAATTGGGAGGGGAAGCAAAATAAAAACACAAATCATAAACATTAATTGGCCCGCGGTCAACCCAAGCAGCGACGGTGCGCGGTGAACGGGAATAATAGGTACCGACTTTGTTAACTCTACTGACACTCTTGTACCATATGCATACAAATGTATATAAGCTACAGAGCTCACTTTCGGTACCTATTTAGTACACAAATTACGGAAATTCCTATGCAAATGAAAAACGTAAAATATTATATTACGAAGAAAGTAAGCGATCGGGACATTGCCTACTGGTCGCAATAATTGCGTTTGCCCGCAATCGCATGCAATACATTTCAATTAGGAGGGGAAGCAAAATAAAAACACAAATCATAAACATTAATCGGCCCGCGGTCAACCCAAGCAGCGACGGTGCGCGGTGGACGGGAATAATAAGTACCGACTTTGTTAACTCTACTGACACTCTTGTCCCATATGCATACAAATGTATATAAGCTACAGAGCTCACTTTCGGTACCTATTTAGTACACAAATTACGGAAATTCCTATGTAAATGAAAAACGTAAAATATTATATTACGAAGAAAGTAAGCGATCGGGACATTGCCTACTGGTCGCAATAATTGCGCTTGCCCGCAATCGCATGCAATACATTTCAATTAGGAGGGGAAGCAAAATAAAAACACAAATCATAAACATTAATTGTTGTACCATATGCATACAAATGTATATAAGCTACAGAGCTCACTTTCGGTACCTATTTAGTACACAAATTACGGAAATTCCTATGCAAATGGAAAACGTAAAATATTATATTACGAAGAAAGTAAGCGATCGGGACATTGCCTACTGGTCGCAATAATTGCGCTTGCCCGCAATCGCATGCAATACATTTCAATTAGGAGGGGAAGCAAAATAAAAACACAAATCATAAACATTAATTGTTGTACAATATGCATACAAATGTATATAAGCTACAGAGCTCACTTTCGGTACCTATTTAGTACACAAATGACGGAAATTCCTATGCAAATGAAAAACTTAAAATATTATATTACGAAGAAAGTAAGCGATCGGGACATTGTCTACTGGTCGCAATAATTGCGCTTGCCCGCAATCGCATGCAATACATTTCAATTAGGAGGGGAAGCAAAATAAAAACACAAATCATAAACATTAATTGGCCCGCGGTCAACCCAAGGAGCGACGGTGCGCGGCGGACGCGAATAATAGGTGCCGACGCCCCCGCTTCGCTAACTCTACCGCCACTCTTGTACCGTATACATACAAATGTATATCTCCAGATAGGTATGACGCGGACCGTAGAAAAGCAAAAGTATTAATGATCTTGCGTAAAAGAGGCGAGATAGTTCCACTTGGCTTACTTTGTTAAACGGGTAAGTAATCGTCGAAACGTACGGTTGATCGAGACAGAGCCAGTTTGAAATATAAATTGACTGAAAAATACTTTCCTGTGTTATATAAACTAATAAATATAGCTTCGTATATATCAGTGTGTGTGCGAATCACGCTCAAGCGAAAAATTCCTGTAGTATATTTATATTTATTCTTGAATACGTGTTGAAAAGAAAACAAACAACAAAAAACCACTAAATATCTATCTACAGTATCTGTATTCTTTATCCTTGAAGACACGTTGCAAAAAAACAAGCAACAAAAACCAGCCTATGTTATGCGGATTCATCAAATCAATTTCAGAGTGTGTAACTTAAAAAAAATGTATCGCGCCGTTCGATACCACATACAAGATCGTAAAACAAAACGAATTTTGTGCTTATTTATATCAAGTTACTTTTAGCCGACAAAGTAATATTACGTCATAACACAAAACAAAACGGAGACATTGGATATGTCAATCTTCAACATAAAATATATAAATAAGGCGTTAGCGAAAACATCCAATCCGCCAAACTTAATAAACCGGATACACACGATTACGCACGATGGGATCGATTAATAAGGGTGAGTATTTCTTATCGAAAACATCTCACCCCTGCCCGAATCACACTGCCCGGCGAACATTCGCTTCATCATTAATAATACTTTGATGGATATTCGATAACAAGATTACAGCCAACTCTGGAGAAACTTAGGGCTACGCACATAATACATATATACCAAAATGATAGTCGATCGTAAGCTTATCCAAGTACTTGACCAGACCATAACGTTTCACTTTCAACAGTGGCTTAAAAGAAATAAGAATGAACTTTAAGTTACATTTTGTCCTTTACACACTGAGAAATACCTAATACATTATAGAGCTACGTCACATTCATTGCGTGTAAAACTATAATTACATATCGACCTACGTTACTTTACAAGAGTGGAGCAGACTTTTAGGTAAATCAGGATTTTAGTTCATAAATTACGACAGAAATTCTGAACTAATTCTGTTATTGAACTAAATCTTTAAAACATACGTTTTACAACACCACGTAACATGCTAGATATTAAAAGATATTTGTCAGGCAATGAACTTTATAATGAAACTTACTGAATACTTTTTTAACTATTTATTATTGATCTTACAGAAACAAAAATTTTATAATATAAACATAATATTTACATGTCGTTTAGAGAATGATTTTATTTAACGAGAAGTTGAAATGGCGGAACTTTACCGTTTCTTACTCTATTCTATAAAGAAACACTTGCATACTAAAACATACATTTAACATTAATATTTAAAGAATCACCCGACTTTTGAAAAATCTACTTAAATACGAATAATATGACATTATAACTTTCATAAAGTAAAGCTGACGCAGTTTTCTTGCTGTTTAAATGTTTTGGGAAATCATCCCAAACATCCACATGTATTTGACATTAATGTTTGTAAAGTCTATTTAAATACCAATAATATGACACTATTATATAAGGCAAGACCTGTCACATTTGAACCTTTTTAAGTTGACGATGACAGATCATAATTAATTCACGAATACTAAGTTCGGTTGAACATTATCTAGGTATATCATTAAGCCATCTACCCCTGATTTTAGCAAAACTGAAGCGATGAACTATCCTGATTCGCCTGGTCAGATTTTTTATTGACTCTATGATATTATGACTTAATATTTTCCTAAGCTTTGGTAAATTCTGGATAAAGTCGTAAGCCGTTTATACATAATGTAACAGATCTTCTAGATGACTTTAAATCGTTAGCTTAAAAAGCTAGCAATTCTCCAGACCTACCCAGGTTGTATCCATATGTGTTTTATGTGTGTGCCACTAGGAATTGCTAATTTTACTTTCATATTTACTGTCTCGGTGCATATAGTCAACGCTGGTAGATGAACAAAGAAACAGTGGATAAAAAACAATTTAAAAAGTTATATTTATTAACAACGATGAAGAATAAAAAGTACGTTTTAAATTACGGTGTCTAACGGTAGAGCAACTACGATCCGAAGTGTTACATTTACTAAATATTTTTAAATTGAAAAAGTATTTTCGACTCCTATACATATGCGTCAATACCAACGTCATAATATGTTGTGACTAATACTGCGCCAAGAAAATGCTTGCATTCTTTAACATTATACGTGCATAGAGTTCATCTATTTTTACAATGCATCGATTGCGGCCAACTACCGTCTCACTGATGCGATAACAAATCAGGTCTATTATATCACGACAAAAGCCGAAAGAGTTTATTTGTACGGCAAGAGTAAAGAAAAAATTTACTTATACAACTTCTCAAAAACTTTCAATCGTTAGAAATATTTTAGGGTTTTCTTTTTCAAATTAATTCTAGATAAACTTACACATTAATTAAAATCACTATATCAGCTTTATCCTATAACCAAAATGTCGAAACACGCAAATTTGTCAACCCCTACTTAGTTGGTACATACAAGTAGAACGGAACGCGCCCAAACATTTTCTTTAGTTTTTAAAAATATTCATTTGATTAGCAAACACTTATAAGCCAACTCCAAATAGTATTTTGTGCAATTTTATTCCTCGAGGAATTTCCTCAAATAACTGCGAGGTTTTCTATTCAACTAAGACTTCAGAATATTTGGGTAATTTGCGGCCCCTTTGTTGCACCGGAATTTCCACAAATAACTGCAGGATTTCTATTCCACTAAGACTTCAGAAATATGATCGTGGCATATTTGGGTAATTCGCGGCCCTTTTGTTGCACCGGAATTTCCTCAAATAACTGCAGGGCTTCCATTCGACTAAGACTTCAGAAATATGGTCGTGGCATATTTGGGTAATTTGCGGCCCTTTTGTTGCACCGGAATTTCCACAAATAACTGCAGGATTTCTATTCGACTAAGACTTCAGAAATATGATCGTGGCATATTTGGGTAATTCGCGGCCCTTTTGTTGCACCGGAATTTCCTCAAATAACTGCAGGGCTTCCATTCGACTAAGACTTCAGAAATATGGTCGTGGCATATTTGGGTAATTCGCGGCCCTTTTGTTGCACCGGAATTTCCTCAAATAACTGCAGGGCTTCCATTCAACTAAGACTTCAGAAATATGATCGTGGTATATTTGGGTAATTTGCGGTCCATTTGTTGCACCTGTTTTCTTTGTTTACTTACGACGCCATTATCCAACGTTTCGACCAAAAAGTTGCGACTTATGAAATTTATTTATACAAATAATTCAATAAATATACCAATTTACACCGTAGGCGCTAATCAATACTTGGAAGGCGAATAATAATTATCCTTAGAAGTTCTTAAAAATGTAGTTTTGAATTTGTAATTTACTTAAAATTTCTAATTATTTTTTAGCCAAATTAAAACTAGAAAGTCGTCAGGAATTTACAAAATTCAACTTTACGAGTAGATGATAATAGAGCCATTAGCAAAATCAGCGTCGTCAATTATCCCCAAAAATATCCTTCAACGGCCACTCCCTGGCCATGACCTGTCAGCTGAGCGCGGGCCGCAATGCCTCCTTATCTCCAATCAAAGAACGGTGAACGGAAAGCCATAAAATTATATTCTTAACGATATTAGACCGCGTCGTATACCACTACCTGTCTTCGGGGGCCGACACAATACTTACTGTTATCGCGACCGGGGCGCCTCGCCGATAGCGCTCTGTCCGCAGACATTGTAGATTTCGATTTTGGCAAGTACATGAGTGTTTACAAATCGATTACCGCACGAGACCGCTTGAGTGCTATCACGAGTGCTTACAACGCGATATTCGCGTGCCGCTCTAAATTTGCAGTCACTTTGTGCAAGTGTAAACATTCGCCAATATTATCAGATTACGCGAACAAACTGTCAAGTGTTTTCTTTTTGAGTTAAGTGCGATCACCGAGGGCTTTGTCGCCCTTAAACACTCGACACATTGTTTACTTTATTGTAATGTACACTGATAAACTTATTTAATTAAAGGAAACATTCAATTCGTCGACGCATAACCTAGTGTTTTTTTTTGAGTTAAGTGCGATCACCGAGGGCTCTGTCGCCCTTGAACACTGTACATATTGTTTACTTTATTGTAATGTACACTGATTAACTTATTTAATTAAAGGAAACATTAAATTCTTGGGCGCATAAGCTACGCTTAAACTTATCCTTTTTGAAGAAGAAAAATAACAACTCTAAAAGAAAATATATCAATACAGAGGGGAATTGATTTATAATGTCCATTGTTACCATTTACAGAAATATAAATTTATATGTGAAAATAATTCATTTAGTTCTTATAACACATTTTGGAAAATAAATAATATGGTCAATATAATTACAGAGCACGTAGTCACGCGTGTAACTCAGTACACGTGGCAGAAGTGACATTTCTTGAATCAATCACAAATAGATAAATAAATCGACAAAATTCTGACATTAAAACTTTTGACACACATAACGTACAAATCAGCTGATGGCACTTTTGTTTGTTTTCGCGCATGCGTACACTTCCTGTCTTATTTTATCGTGTTCATCTATCTCTCTCGGTTGTCAGCTAAGTACCTATTTGCAATTACTAAACGTTGTATTGCACGAAATTCGACCTTGACACTTCTTCCATCGCGCCCAAAGAAGTTTCACTTCAAAAACGTATTAAATTTGAGTTAAGAATACATTATTCAAATTAGTAAATTAAAATATATAACTTGCTCCTATTTTGTATTCCAAGCGAGAAACATTAAATGGTACTAGCGACCAGTGTGACATTTAATGTGCTCAATACAAAATCACTGCACGCATTAGAATTCAAATGATTCTCAATTACTAAAATTATGTACAAACAGCATATATTTCCATCCATCACTAAAAGTGATGAATGCGAGAGAAAAAACTCTTGGGATAAATTTAGATGCGAAAGAAGATACTGCTTAAGCCATGCGATATGCCTACCTACTTGCCTATTTGGTTTATTGTTAAATCGGATAATACGTGTTAATAGAAAAGCCGTAAAAAATAATCGTATATAAACTAAAAATTACGAAGTGAAAAAATATACAATGAAAGAAAGTTATCACTTATGTTTCATTCAACATTATAAATCGCTGAACTTAACACGTTTTTAATGGCGTTTTTAAAATAAATATATCAGAATTTCTTCACATAAAATCGAGACGAGGATAGAATAATTTTAAAACAAAATTAAACACTTTATGGATCAGAAAGAAATTTCTATAAGATCTTGATTTGAGAGTAGTCGATGAATGAGCCGTCTATGTAACGCGACGCTTCAAAACATTCCCTTTTAACAGCGTTATCTCCGCCTTCGCGCTTCCATTCGTTCACATTATTAACAGGACGTGCGGTTCACATTTCAACTTTAAGAATAAATCCGGTGTTCCTTACTTATTATAATACGCTTTAATACATTATGATGTAAACTGAATACAAGTCTTAAGAATTGGATGAGTATGGATTAATATGCTACGTCTGTATATGGAGGATACAACGTGATATAATCTGCATTAAGTTTCATCTTACGCTTCAAAGAGTTCCGTGGAAATAGCATTTAAAAACTACTACGAAAAATTACCTGACTTTTCGTCAAAAAACTTTTGCCGGTCTTCTTTGTTGGTTATAAAGAGTACGCTAAAATCGTTCGGACGGGTACTTAGGATCTTTCTTTCCAAATTTAGTAATTTATTTTCATCATATTGTTTGATGGAAAGCTCTTACTGCTATAAAAATAAACGAGCAAAAAACCCTAAAAACAGTTGCTTAGATCCTCTTCAGTACAGAGAGAACATTGCAACCACTATGAAACAAAAAAAATATTTTGTACAGCGTCTTCGTTATTATTTCATTGTATGCAAAGATTACAATAGATAAAATTCGAACGAACGTCGTAAATTTCGGAAAGCACAAAAAAACACATTTTCTTAAATAACAAATTTAAAACGATTAGTTTTTTAAATATGTCCCACGCTGCCCGCTTGACACCATAGAATATTAATGCTTCCCTCCATTTCTAAGCCCACCGCTGCGAAAAAAAATATAAAACAAAAAAATGTTTAAATTGAATGCTAAAACAAAAGGAAAATTTACATTATTCAATTAAGACACCAAATATAAATACATATACATTTCATTGAAATCAATTTGAAAACTATAGCAAAATATATACACAAACAATTTATATTTATTTTCAATATATTTCTTAGTTCCAATTATATTTTATCCCATTTTATAAACTAAATTAAAATTCAAATAATATAATTCCCCGCAACTAAACAAGAGTCTTGCGATCTCGTCCAATTATCCATTGAAAATCTTTGTAACAAAAGCAAAATTAAACATTTGAAAACAAAACCCACGATGGATTTTGTTTAATAGTCGTTGCAATTGAAAAACGATTTAGTAGTTTTTTTGAACCAAGACTAAAAGAAAGTAAGAACTTATTAATATAACTACAAATCCAAGAAAATTCTTCGGGACTGCCATTGCCATTTCCGTTCCCAATATCAATTACATTGTAGTAGCATAGAAAAGCTATTTGCGCACTCAAGAGAATTTAAATTAGTCACGAACTGATAAAACTGCAAAATTTTATGCGTAGGCATGGCAGCTCCGACGGATTTTCTTAGGTTTGTAATTATATTAATAGGTTCTTACTGTCTTTAAGTCTGAGGGTTTAAAAAAAAATTATTTAATCGTTTTTCAATTACGACTACATCCGTCGTGGCTTTTCTTCAAAAATTTTAATTTTGCTTTTTATTTTATATTTTTTCGATTAAACGTTTACATCTATCGTGGGCTTAATCATAATTTTAATTTTGCTTTTTATTATTAGTCTTGATAACTAAGATTTAAAAAAAACATTCGCCAAAGAACAGGCTTATGTGGCTCTTAATAAGTACGATCTTTAGACGTCGTAGTAATAACTTATCTGAATCAAAGAAAACTCTTCAATAATCCACACAATAGCATAGCATTGGAAGAATTAGAGCGCTTGATAAACATGTTAAGTGGATCACTCATCGACGAAGCCAAAGAAAGGCCACAAAGCAATTAATATAGATCAATCCAAAATGTTTATTGCAGGCCTCTTGACGAGTTAAAGACATACCACCTGACTAACCTTCGCTGTTAAATCACAAACTTTTTACTGAAAACCGTATCTAAATTGGTCAAACCATTTTGGATATAAATGGGAACATTCATTTGCAACAAAATCTTGCAGCGCCCCCTGATGAGCTAACAATATAAAACCTATCTGAGAACCATCGCTGATTAGTCCCAAGTATTTTGCAGATAACGGTGTCCAAATAAGTTAAACCATTTTGGATACGTGAGAATATTCGTTTCCTCTGGTGAGGAATCATCATAACACCTATCTAAGAATCATCGCCGATTGGTCCGAAATACTTTGCAGGAAACCATATCTCAATCGGTCAAACCGTTTGGGAGATAAATGGGAAAATTGGATTGCACACATAAACAAACAACATCTCACCCTTAACGCCCGTCGTGGGTAACAAAAAAAAATTCATGAGGACAAAACTTATCAGAAAATTCTAAAGATAAACTTTGAATATTTTATTCTCAGTATTATTCATTGAATATGCTCATAATCGACCTTTCCAAGTAAATCGTGTTTATCAAAATTACGACGAGTAAACAAGTACATTTTTATTTCAACTGAAATAAAAACGTATACACTAATTCTATCTAAAATAAAAACTACAAAGACACGCCGTTTTCCTGGGAGTGGTTGATTTTCCCAAGTAGGGCCCGCAAGCGATTAAGAGCCCAAAGCCCCAGGTCCTAATGAGACGCGACCGCAGTACGTCCTAGTGTTATCGCGGATCAACACTTTTCTGTCGCCGTCACGCACGCGCAGTGACAACTTCACGCACTCACTCTAACGACATTAGGCCGTTTTCATTGAAAATGTACACGAAATATTACGAGGGGTTCCGCATATATTACCTCGACGATGGTCCGAAAGTGCGATATGCTGGAAACACGTGTATAGTAGATTTCCCGGTAGCAAAAGTATACTCTAGAAAAAAAATGCTGAAGTACCTTGGCGACATTTGCGCGAGGTTATTTCGATGATATTTGAAAAGTTACTTTGAGTGGCTTTACTTTCACTACCTAACAAAACATCCTAAAGACTTGCGATATCGGTTTTACATAATTATAAAATTAAGTCTATAATTAATAACAGTAGAAGATTAATATTGAAGTGCGGATGCAATAAAGTTATAAATAACTAGACAGAAGTTATATTAAATTGATGAAGAAAAAAGACAAAAAAAATGAATTATGAATAAGAAGGTTTTTTGTGACTTAATTTGTTTATTCTAGCGACTAATTTTTGTATAATTTAGTACTTTTCTTTTGCGAATCTAAAATAGTTTAATTATAAGTATTTTAGTAGTTATTTTTAGTTTTAAGCGCCCATCATATCAGTGCGCAGACTGAACAACCTATTAAGGAATTTTTGACTTCCTGTTGACGTAAAGAATTCTACGCTCATGTAAACTGAGAGCTAAGCAAGTAAGCACATTTTTAACTAGACTTAGAGCTATATAGGCTTGATTTTTCAAAAATATACTACATATATATATATAACTATACTATAACTCAACACAATAGATGATAAAAATGAACATCTTTTATTTGTATTTGAAACCTTAATTCAAAAATAGCTGCAATTAAGCTGCTTGTATTTAACTTTTAAATTTATAAATTTTCCTTAATTCAATAATTATCGAATGATCATAATTATTCTATTTAAAAGCTCAAGTCTCTACTTTTTTTTGGAATTATTCCGTGATTATTATTTTCTTGATTCGTAAATTAAAATACCGTATAAAAACGGCTATTATCCTGTGCAATTTGCCAGGTCAGATTATACAGTTGAAAAAAAGACAAATTGAGATAGATAAAAACCTTACGATCTTTCAAAATTTCGTTCATTAAAATGAAGTTTCGAGAGTCCAAATATTGGTTTCACATTACGACTGCAACAGGATGATACGAAAATACACCTCGAGGACAAATCGATTATGCGAATCAATCGTTGCTTTACCCATGCATGTCGAAATATTCTTAATTATATGAAATATTTTACGAAAAGATTGTTTTGAAAATTATGATCGATAACAAAACAATATATTTTAATAACTAACATTGGCTTAGAGAAACATTAACGTGGGTCGCTAAAAGTATGTCTTCTACTAAATAAAATTCGTGAAACGTATACCTTCATATCATATAACGTTAATTAATAGATAATTGCGATTACGCTTAGAGTCCTATTTCTTTTTTAATTCTATATTCGCATATTCTGCCTAGAGTTAAACTTTATGCAAATTCTCAATTAAATGAAACTACGTGATATAGTATTATTTCTTGTTTCTTTAAGTTCTTTACCACGACCTAGGTTTCGTTGTATTACAACATCTTCAGCAAATCTTGCTAATAGCCCACCTGAAGATGTTGTAATACAACGTCTTTGTTATAGCCCACCTGAACACTGTAATACAACGAAACCTAAACCGTGGTAAAGAACTTAAAGAAAGTAGAAATAATACTACATCACGTAGTTTAATTTAATTGTGAATAATGAATTTCTACAAAATTATCGTCAAATATATTCTTTATGCAAATGGTAAAATATAATAAGCATTTCAAAAACGTTTATATAACTTATCCAAGTACAAACTTTCTTACAGAATAGTTGAATACTCTATTTTTTTTCTTTTTGTGCTGAATTTTCTGTTTTTAATAAAATGTCAAGAAATTATAAAGTTAATTAAAAAAATTACAAACAATTGTGAAACAATTATAAAACTAAATGAAAAAGAGCTGGGAGCTTCTAAGTTTACTTGCAGGGATAGAGTAGGGATATTGTCCTATCTCATTCGCTCTCGTAACTCATAGCACCACAATTCAGTGTTGCCGTCCTTGTCTAAAAATTAATTTTAAATATTTATAATTGGGTAAATTTTCAAAACTTGTCAAAAATTCTTTAACATCTCCTCAGTTTGTACCTGAAATTATGATAAAAAAATAGTGAAATACCCTATTATAGCGCTAATTCTCCGCGAAAGTTTTGCCAGCAAGCTAACCAAGAGGAAAACAAACACGACTGAAAACAATTTAAACAAACAAATTATACGTGTCAGCTCCGACGCGCGACTGGAGTTTACTCCTTAATTACGATTGTCTTAGAATATATAGGTAACACGGTATATAAATATAAATATCAACATCATTTAATGTTAATGGGATATCCTCTAATAAAAAAATGCTGACAATATAATTATTTTCAAGTAAAACACAAATGAACAATATAAAATTTATACAACCAAATTAAAAACATTTAGTAACTCAGACTAAGAAGTTAAAATTAAAACAGACTTGTTAATTTTGTAGGATATAATACAACAAATTTTTACACATAATATCATTCAATGATTAAATATTGATATAAGTGAACGATAGTAAACTATGTGAGTCACACTCTGTCATTGCGATTACTCCATAAGAAAATGCCAAATAAACATAAATATAAAAAACTCACTCTAAAGATGCGCAGACCTAACCTAACCTAACAGTTAACTTTTTTTAACGCTCTGAACTTCGTATGATCAGAACCTAACACTTACGCTTTTAACACTGTGAAGTTCTTACTCTCTGAACTTCTGATTTTACTCCTCATAAACTTCATACCGGGTGCTATATATGAAAATCGATTCTTAAGGAGTAAACTCCAAAAATGAGAATAATACTAATTATAGCCTTCTGCTGAACGAAATGTGGCGAAATAAACACTACTTGAAAGGTTTATAGAGAGCAGTGTACAAGTAATCTAGATATGACATTCATTCTGTCAATTACTACCTTAAGTCGTCAGAAGAACCTTGACTAGTATAGAAATCCTTGGAAAATCCTTAATCCTACAAATCTGCACAGTTTTATAAAGGTTTTCGTGATATATTATTATTCTTGTAACTATAGAATATATCAACTTAGATAACGATTACACATAGCAAACACATTACATATCTCGTAGTGAATCATGATCTGATAATCAAATGTATAAGAATGATTCACATAGTATAAATTTTCCCTTCTAAAGCACCAGTGATTCGACAAAAAAAGTCAAATATTTACAAAGGTATTTATAAAAATTTATAAAGTCCATTAACACGAGTACGTAACGTAGTTCACAGCAGAGCTCGTTGAGCAATCTTTAACAGTCGCATTTCATACGAATTAAACTGCTAATTAACAAACTACATGAAAACGAAGGGGCATGAGACCCGAGCGGAGCTCGTAACGCCCTTATCTAACATCAAAAAGGTTACCGACCCTAAGGGTCGGTTTGACCTTACACTGCTACCGATGTTACTGCCTCTTAAGCCCCGAGGTTTGACACGACGAATTATTAATACATTGCCGAAAATACCGATCCTATTATAGCATCCACTAAAATGAAATATTTCAATTAATTAAATAAATACACTTTAAAAGGGGCAACTGAAGCATTGCAGGGAAATTCAGGCGGGTACTTCATTACCTATATAAACATATGCCTAACGGTTTCATCCGCTGTTACCCGGATAAAAATTTGTATTGTAAAATTGGTACTGGTAAAAGTTGCCTTAAAAACCACAAATATTTCATAAACATTGCGCTATTCAGCACCATGACGTCAGAAGGTTTTAACATATACAGGAAAATTACCCCGAAAATTTTTTGAAACAAAAATGGCATAGCTTTTGTAAAGAATATGCAAAATTTACTTGGCAGAATCTTTTTCATTTAACCATATATTTCAAAATAACAGTGAAACATTTTAAATATACTGACAATTTCAATTTAAGTAACGATAACACAAAACCATCAACATCCATTAGTTACGACGAACTAACAACGTTTCCTATAATAAGAAACAATACTTTTAAGAATATATAAAAGAATATTTTTTCATATTATAAAGAGATGAAAGCGCTTAGTCATTAATAGGAACAAAAAAGGAACCCTCGAAGCAAACACTGCCAATTCATAAACAAAGATCTCATTTCGTTGCCCACTTAAAAAGCCAAAGCAAATAACATAAATATTGTCGCCGGCTGCTTGGAATATCAACTGAACCCTGTCAAGGAAATAAAGAAATACAATAAAATACAAAGACGAAAATCGAGCCCCTCGCCACCCTTATTATGAAGCCGACTGTCGCACATCCGCAAAGGCTTATAATATTTTTTATAGGCTCCTCGACTGGCTTCTCGTCTACAAAAGCAATAAAATTTACCCCGTTTTTGTACCAGAACTGGCGGCATTAGCGATACTGTTTATTGCGTGTATATTTTCCGTCCCTCAACGTCAAGTGGTGTTACTTCCTCTCTCGATTATGATGCCCGCGAGTTACGCTCGATGATATTACGAGAGCTCCCCGGGGATGAGTTCGGTGAGTGGTGCTGAAGTGTGTATTCGCCGTAGGTCCTTGCCGGCGCAGCTTCATCAATGTCCATGCCAACATCATTAAGGTGGACAGTAGTTGATTTTTATTATATTCCGGCAGAAACGCAAATTTAATTACAATTCACATTAGTTAATCCAGAGATCAATTCTACACCCACCTTTTGCTATATATAAACTTCAATTTATATATATGTACACAGCAAAGCCCACAACTTATAATAGAAGAAAATTAAAATAATTATATCTCTCAATATAGACAAACTCCTTGTACACTTTTCGTGTATATTTGTCACAAAATTTTATTAAACTTATAATTCACAATTAAATGAAACTACGTGATGTAGTATTATTTCTACTTTCTTTAATTTCTTTACCACGACCTAGTTTTCGTTGTATTACATCTTCAGGTGGGATATTAGCAAAGATCTTTGCTAATATCCCACCTGAAGATGTTGTAATACAAGGAAACCTAGGTCGTGGTAAAGAAATTAAACAAAGTAGAAATAATACTACATCATGTAGTTTCATTTAATTGTGAATAATGAATTTCTACAAAATTAACGCCAAATATATTCAATATTTTAAACTTATAATCCTGTGATGTAAAAAACCGCCGTGTGTTTTATCGTCACACAGGTCAGTTACATCAAATTTTAGAACAACTAAAACATTTGCGCAATATTTTACCTGAACAAGATTTAAAATATAATATAAAAGGATATAATTAAAATAATTACTCAGTTTTAAAAATACGAAAAGATGGTATATAATCATCCAATCTAAACTGGTGTAACAGTTTAAAGGTTATGAAAGGAGATTGGCAAAATTAAATATAGTGTTGGACCCAGAAGTTGCGAAAAATAAATATAAATACCCTTTAAGAAAATGAAAAAATAAACTTTTATTTAAATCATCAATGAAATAAATTATATATCTTGTAGTTTTCGTGAAGTCAGGTCCTTTTTCATAATACTTTATAAATGTTATTTTTAGGAAACTCTTTAAACTAGCGAGATGGAACAAAGTGCAAATTGTGCCTCATTCAATACTATGTTGTATGACGTCCGTATGCTGTATCATTATGAAACCTTTACTTTGACATATACGTAATTTAAAATGGCGCGTTATTTCACTTTATGTAAAGGTAGCTAAACCAGTAGACGTTACGTTTGACTTTATAGGTTATTTAAATATTTCTTTCGATAATTAATCAATTTAGCCTCACTAATAGAATTATTTGGACGAACTAAAAAGTAATTTCGACTAATTTTCAAAGTTACTTTATAAAAATTATGTCATGTATTAAATTAGATAGCAACAAACATTGGTATACTATATTAAAATTTAATCTCATAACAATTATATTGCATTTGCAGAAACGCCAATGAAGTCCGTACTCGATCCACATACGTCATCAAATTATACTTTCGTAAAATATTTTCGACTATCTAAAGAAATAACAAAATTAATAATTGATAATTTGAGACAGATGTTAAAAGTGACACATTCACGCGCAGCAAAACAAAATAACCTGTAAAATACGTCTCCTGTCATCCATAGATAAAGTACAGTACTGTCGCCGTCGACGAAATAGCTCCGTCCTTTTTTTCTACTTATACATTTAGATGATGCTCTTCTTCTCTCTCAAGCTAACGAAAAATTGCCTTACTTTAACGACGAATAAAGGTTAAGGTAAAGCCAGTGAATTACAGCATGCCGACTTTTAAAGCGAAAGTTAAGGCAATCGATATTGTCTTGCGGTAGCTAACGTATACATTACTGATTGTATCATGTGGCTGATTGTATCTTTCATTGAAAAGACTAGAAAAAATCACGTAAAACTCAATTTAAAAAAATTCAATTTGACAACAGAATCATTGTCATGTCAGTTAACAGTTTCTTATGAATTAACTTAGGTAATGGCCACATTTAAAAAAAGGAAAGGGTATTGGTTGTTTCTCGTAATCGTTTCTAAAAAGTAATTATACGTTTCATTAGATTTTCTTTGTTATTTTTATTCCTCGTTAAGAATTCTTTATATTTTGAAAATGTAATATATGGGCATTTATGAAGATAGCTTTTATGATCCCGAATTATTTTTTATTGTTTACTCTTTGCTGATTGTAAATGGCTGAATGTTCCCTCTGCAACTTAGCTAAATGCCATCCGATGTGACCGAAGTCAGATTCACCACTGCGATATTGCTGTAACCATTCGAAAGGTATTCAAGTTCGAAAATCATCTTTAGTCGTAAAATCTTAAGTACGTAATCGTATTGCGCCTTTGATCGGATGCAACATTTTAACTTGATTCCTTAGTTTATAAATGAATTTGGAGCATATTAGAAATTATACTGAAAAATAAATAAAATTTAATTATCTTAAAGTCACTTCCATAACCGTGGAATAATTATTTACGAATAAGCAGGTCTACGCAACAGGTCACGTTCCAGATATCGGTATAACAGAGAGATAATCAAAACCACACGTTTCGTTAGCAGATACGGCCAATACAAGATAAATACAGCTCATCATTATACACCACTAAGTTATACACGATATTGAGAACGCATGAAATACCGTTAAGCGAGGGGCCAGTCTCAAGGTTACTGACCGTTTTCAATAATAGTGACGCAATGAAACCATCGTTTAGTTGGAATAGTCTTCCACTATTACGGTTTTTCGGTAGCAAACAATTATTTTCAGCATATTTACAAGACAACGAATTATTTTTTAAAAAAAATTTAAAAATACCTCATATTTTTTAAAACATTATAATTCGCACATAAGCATTTGATGTTTTTAAAAAATATATCTTCTAATTCTAATTAGTTTTCTGTATTACTCTAAATATTTCATTGCAAAACGGTTTCACTATTGTATACAAGCTTAAGTATATACACAAATTTAAACATTTAAGGGTAGTATGTCCATTAAAATATTTACAAATAATTCTTTTATTTTCCATTATGTGTGTATATTGCCTAGTACGTCTCTCATAGGTGTAAAAATATCGCAAATTTCTCAAGAATATTTTGGTTTTTTTTAACACGTAAATTGTTTGATATTATACATTTGGATCTTTTTAGCATTTGCTGTTCAAATGCAGGATAAGAAAGATATTAAAACCAAATTACAGCATCCTACGTAATACCATTTTCGAAATATGTATAGTGTCAAATGATCTAAAATTCGTAAGTAGTTGTCAAATTGTTTTTTTTTTCAGGGAAAAAAATTAAAAAAAACTTTACTCTTCTCAAAGAACTCTTTTCATACACGTGCAGAAACCCTTTCGGGACCTGTTAGAAATATCATTTGATTCATTTTAAATATTATTTCTACTTTTTCGTCAATTATTTGTTAATTTCAACTCCCTACCTTATTTCGTTTAGAAGTTAGTAGCTTATGTCAAACAAATAGACGGACACACGGACAAACGACTTTGACAATTGGTTTTCATTCGCACCATTCAGATACAGAATTCAAAACAGAAACTTCTCAATGTAACTGCATTTTTGTAATTTATTCAATAATATTTTAATGGATAAACAGATTTTGGTACAATTTTGGAGCAAATATTTCTGTAGAGATTCTGTTTTAACAACTTCCGAGTAACAGAAGCTAGATAAAAGGAAGAAACAATTAAAAATGTGCATCATAATTAAATTCAATTACATTTTGTTTTCATATTTATTAATCGACTTTGAAAATACAAGTAAGAAATAACAATTGTTTTACTAGCCAGTACTTTTTCGCTAGTCCGTAGAAGAAACAACTAAATGAAACAAACATTTTTGAAGCGGTGTGCAATTGATCAGATTTCACCTTCCTCAAAAGCCACCTCCAAAAAGAAATATTATTTATTTTAAATTTAAATTTTGTTTGTTTTTTTCGAATCACAACACTTTCGCTTACTGTATTTGGTTTCCTCTGTGCTTATTCTATTTTCTTTTTAAAGTCCTTGAAATTATTTTATGTTCTGTTTGCTGTTCCCGCAAGTTGTTTAATGTGCAAATAAAACACTCTTTCGATTTCAATCTCATACTATCAGTCATCACTGTGCTATTTAACCTTAGAACTGATTTAAGGAGTTTCAAGAACACCGTATTTTACTTTACTAGCCTTTGCCCCGGCTTCGTCCCCACAGATTTGTGACTAATACAACGGAGTATTTTCAAGTAATATAATCAATTTAAACGTAAAAACACTTTTTGTAGCAATTTAAATCTTAAAAAAAACAAGAAAAATATTGAATCGACTATTAAAATACTTCTTTGAACTTTTTTTATTATATAAGTATTTTTATGTGTATCATAAATACTTAGAAGTATCTTTAACCACGATAAAGGTAATTTATAACATAGCTTGTTATCATAGCACGATGATTTCTATTCATCGGTTTTAAGTCAATCTCTTCGGCTCCTGCAACGTAAGCGCCACGATAATTGAATTACAAGTCCTTTTGGGAATATGCGATCGAGACAAAAGTAGTCTAGATTTTAATCTGATCCCCAAGCAATATCCCGGTGAAATTTCCATTAAAACGATTCAATACGTGGGTAATGTTTCGGGTGATGTTCTAATAAACAGGTAAATAGAAAACGATGTTAAAGAAAAATGTTTTTTGGATTCTAATCGAGTCGACACAATTTTTTTTAAATATGCAATATATAAAATAACAAACAATTTTACATAATGGTGCAATTAAATTAAACAAAAAAAAACTTATTAACTCTATTTTTCTAATTTTCTTGAGTTGGCACAATATGTCGTCATCAAAAACATAGAGCATAATTAAACATGTGAATCGTTAGTAAAAAATTTAAGCTAAAATCACATACTATCATAATGTTTACTAAAGGGATTACACTTAAAATATAAAGTGATTTCGCCAAACAAATCTTTACTGGTAACGTATTTTTTTTTCTTTTTTGGAGTTCCGTAGCCAAATTGGAAACCCTTGTATCCATCTGTCTGTCCAACTGCATGTAACATTTACTTCATTCTACTTGCCGACTATTAGTGTCACAAAGCTGAAACTTGGCATATTTACAGATATCTATAACAAAGTTATGAAAAGAAATCTTTCAAAAAATTTTTAAGGGATCTCCCCTACAAATGGGGGTAATTTTTTTCCCCTCTTGTGTGGGTGGGGTGTCGTCGGCCTTTCAAAAATATTGGAGGTATGTCATGAACACGTTTTCGATTCAGAAATCCGTTCACTAAATATTATGCTTTAAACTGGTCATTTTTGTTAAATTACGTGTCCCCACCACCTACCAGCGAAGTCGTTATTTTTGTACAAAATTAACTCATATTTTAAAATGTATCTTTTTCACATGATGACCATACCTTACGCTCTAATTGTGTACATATAAATAAAATAAATAAAAAATAAGGGTAATTTAGTATTTAGGTACATTCGACGGCTTTTCAGATTTTGGACTTTCACTCGACTTTAATTAAAACTTTCCTTGTGAAGTTGGATTATAACATTATTTCTTTAGCAGTATAGGCTTGAGAGGCTTATTATGAGTGTTGAATAAAACATCGGTACGCATATATTCGTACTGATTAGGGAGTCTTACACTGCGCGTGCTCCAATATCCTCTAGGCTAATTTATTCCAAATAAATTAAATTCACTTACGCAGACTTTCAGATCGAACGTGTTTTACGATGAATAAACATCTTTAAGTAACAGGTGCTACCATAATAAATCTTATCACTGTTACTAATTACATAAACTTGGAATAAAGTTACACTTGTATAAATGGAGAATAGTTAAAAACCCTCCTAATAAACTCAGTATACGACAAACTCGTCATAACTTAATCTGTCAAACAGTATTCCAACCTCGGCCTAAGTTTAACTTTGGTATAACCTCAAAAAAGTTTGCATTTCGGCAAGTACATCTGACAGTACATCAGTTTTCGCAGTTCAATTGTGGTTATAATTATTTTAAAGAAAACAATTTTATACACGTGTCCGGGAATAAGTGCCGGACAAAGAAAGACGTTCCTCCTTGATCGAAAATTTGTCGTTAAAATAAAATTTTAAAGATGACATTTTTTCAAAAAATTGAAAATAATATTCATAATTATTTGTCATGTTTTTCGTACACACGATACTTGCGTACATTGTTCAGTCCTGCTTGGGTGAATAACCCACGAACAGCCGCGAAGACATCGCCAATGCGGGTAAAAATCGCACCCCGGGCAAGTATTGGGTGTGTTAAAAAGAGTTATGTGGAATATTTTTTGCACTCAATTACAAAAGGGCGTGTTTTACGTTTTATTTCAACGATAATTTATTCCTTTATAGCTAACGAATAGCGTTTTTTTTGTCGCCGTGTATAATTCAATCCGCATGATTGAAATGCTTGCGACGAAATATTATCATCATCATCATCATATATATTAATATGCTAAGGTTAAGATGTTACTCTCCCTTTTTAGAAAAAACCACACAAATAATCCACATAAATTATATATCATTTTATAGATAATTGCTTGCTCTACCGGCATCCACAACTAAACAATTTATTATTGCTATTGTTTTTGCAAATTAATTAATTATTAAAATTATATACACAAATCAGCAATGCTGCCATCTAACGGCTCAACGTCAATATGATTGACGGTCCGTAAAATTTTTGTTTAATTTCAAATCCACTCACGTATAAATAAAGTGGCGCTTTAGCTCAATGCTTTTGATACTTGCGCCACTATATGACAATTTTAGTAAAATATTTGTTTGATCTGTCATCTGAGCTTCATAATGGAATAAAAACGTAATAAGCAGTGTGCAAAATTAGAAATGAATTGAATACCTGCAATCAATTTTGATTTATTAAATTGAGTTGAATAATTTATAATGCGAAGACTTCGCACGGGTCACGCTAGTTTAATTTATTACATGAAACTGTGCCAAGAGCAATGTTTATTGATAACAATTTATAAATTAAATAAAATTCAATAATATTCTCATTTATTGTTAAAATAAGGCATATTTTATATTGACATATATCCAAATCTTTATTGCGGAATTGTAAATTAACCATTATTTGTTCATGCTGTTCCAATGACGTTTGCATACGTAGCTCATGCTCTTTTTTCAGCATACAATATTCTTTACAAACTAGAAAAAGAGAAAAATTCAACAAGAACGGACACAAGTAAAAAAAAATATAAATTTAAAACATGCTCTAAAGAGGCCATCTGATGTGACAGATGTCATTTGACACAACTTTATATTTTACGTGTTTGTCTATGAAACGCGACGTTGCCACGTTGGATTTTTGAATAGTTATTCTATAGTTGTACTGCCTTTATTAGTACTGATTAATACCATCGTTATATCAACCTTATGAATGGTATAAGTATTCTCAGAATAAGAGTAGTGTAACTTAAGTTTAGGTATTTTTTATTAGTGACCGTGTTAGAGTAAAACACCTTCCTTCTAAGAAGATAAAAGCACGAATAAATTTGCAACTTCTTCGTTACAACTACTGGTGGAGAGCCTAAACAACAAAACCTCTTCCACATTTGAAGAAAAAAAAATGATTTATGACATGGCGAGCACGAGCCTTTAAAAGTTATTTTCCGTCCAGTCGAGTGACTCAGCTCCCGACACCCGACAAAGGTCCACTGCACTAGCGCAAACGGAGAGATAATTCGAAAACAATCCCCTAAAGAATGACTGTGCGAAGTGAGCGTGGGAAGTTCTTACATTTCCTCTAGGCTCGGCCATTAAAACAAATCTTGCAGGGCCACATATCCACCGCACGCTTTTTAAATTTAAATAAAATGTTTGCAGTACAACATACCAAGAAGTTATCTCATAACAGGATTGTTTCCTATAACTGGACAGTAAACTTATAACAGAATTGTTTCCTACTAAAAAGTAATTTCAATATACTTGTACCGATTTTGGTAGACGCATAATATTTATATCAAGCCGGATAAAGAGATTTAAGTTTCCTATCAATATTTAAATGGTGTATTATAGTTAATTCCTTGCAAATATATTGAATTAAAAAGATTGAATATCACCAAACACAAACGCAAATGACTCTTTCTGTCTCTACGTAACTTACGTTCCTTATTCCGCATTTATAATAAGTTCAAGCTTTAAATCCTTATAAGCCATTCTCCGCCCTCCCAATCTAGTCGTAATCATTATATCGGAGCAAAAGATAATGGAAAAACAAGTCTGAAATGGGAAAAACAATTTGGGTTTCAGCGATGTGTTTCATTAATAACATTCTTCAGAGTGAGCATTCTTACACCGTTTCAATAAAAAAATGCTTACACTAAGCTATACTACTCTCATTCTGAGAATACTTATACAGTTTATAAAGTTAGTATAACGAAGGTATTAATTACTAATATACTCAGTAAAACAATAGAATAACTAATCCGAAGACACTTCAAAAATCCAACACAGCAACGTCGCGTTTCATAGACGCACACGTAAAATATGAGGTTGAGTCTATGATTATGAATAAAAATTACATCGGTCACATTAGATGGTGTCTTTAGAGCAGCGTTAAATTTTATATTATTTTTTGCTTGTGTCCGTTCTTGTTGAATCTATCTCGTTTTTCAGCTATGAAAGAGAATGAAGTGATAAAAAAAGAGCATGAGCTGCGTATGAAAACAGCCTGATCCGATAATAGTTAATTCAAAATTTCTCAACAAATTTTGGAAGAATGTCGCAATTGAAAGAATAGTTCTTAATTTGATTTAATTTAAAAATTGTCTTCAATATATAGTACTCTTGCTGCATGCTATAAATTAAATATGTCTCCTCGTTGGTTATGATTGCACGAATTGAATAATATGTAGGCGTTTTCTTTAAAATAATTATAAACACAATCTAATTGCAAAAAGTAACGTGCTGTTAGAAGGACTTGCAAAATATCAACTCTTTTTTGGTTCTATCAAATTTAAACTTAGGTCGAGGTCAGAATAGTGTTTGACAAATGAAATTAGACAAACTTGTCATATACTGGTTTAATTAATAGCGATTTATCGATTCTCTGTTTACGCAAGTTATAACATTTTATTCCAAGTTTATTAATAACAGTGTTAATGTATTACGAAATGTGGGAACAAGTGTGGGAAATGTCAAAACTAACATAAAGTTAACTTGCAAAAAGTTAACGAAAACCTTCAAAGCGCATGATTAAATTTCCTTTAAATTATTTTCTTAGTTTTCTGGACACAATTATTAACTGTGATAAAATAACTGTACTTATTTGCCTACACAAGAGTCTCAAAATAAATTTGCATTCGAAACCTTTCAATCTAGCTTCTCCAAAAAAAGAGATAATGGTCACACTATTTCGATTCTAGTGAAAAGCGTCGTAAGATTTCGTCTGTCACGAACAATCATTAGCTACAATTAATATTAACAACTCGTCTGAATCTTAAATGAACTATTAGTACGGAGAATTTCATCCCCAAAGTAGAGTTAAAGGCATTGTCTTAAACAAAGGAGCTTTTACTACCTTAAAAGCTTCTCAACTATTTACCACCACAAGGACATACTGAAATCAGAAAGCGAATTGTCAAAGTTTACAATTAGTACCTCTTCGTATATTAATACAATCTTTATAAATAATTTTTATTAAAAAGCCACCCTAATATGAAATATAATGGCTGTTATAACGATTACTTGTTGCTTGTAATTATGATTCACCGGCTTATCTCGTTTATTTTGTGTAAGCGAGGCGACTATGACAACAAAACGTTGTATTAAACAGAAACAAGCTTTTTCCGAGCGTGTGTAAGTACGTTTTGCATTTCCATAACAAATTTTAATCGTCAGCTACCGGTGAAAATTTTTCTACGTTTTTGTCTACATGAACCCACTTAACCTTACCTACGATGTATTTTATTATGACTAAATATACATATGTACAGGTTGGTTAGTAAAGTAACATCGCTGTTAAAAAAAATTAATTACAACGATTTCATAGCATTTAGAATAAATTTGTTGCAAGGTATCTATTTGTCAGGAATGTTCAGAACTATTATTTTGAATAATTTTAAATATCATCATGAAACTATAATTATTTATTATTATTTCAACTGATTTAAAAACAAATGTAATTTTTAAAATATAGATAAAATATTATACATGATTCTTATTGTCAAAATTAATCAAAAAAATCATTAATCCTAATAGACAGAGATCTAATATCATTAAATAATATTAATGCATATTATCTATAGTAATAAATATAATTAATATTATTATCTATAGCTTTCAATTAAATGAAACTACGTGATGTAGTATTATTTTCACTTTCTTTAAGTTCTTTACCACGACCTAGATTTCGTAGTATTACAACTTCTTCAGGTGGGCTATTAGCACAGATAGATCTTTGCTAATATCCCACCTGAAGATGTTGTAATACAACGAAACCTAGGTCGTGGTAAAGAAATTAAAGAAAGTAGAAATAATACTACATCACGTAGTTTCATTTAATTGTGAATTTCTACAAAATTAACGCCAAAATATATTCAATATAGCTTTGAAAGAATATTTCCTAAATATAAAAGAATTTGCAGGAATTATGTAAAAAATAACAACCGGAAGAAGGACCTTTTCTTGAGAAGAAAAATAGATGCTTTCATTTAAAGACTTATCAGTTTTTTCAAATGGTAATACTTTGCAAAACACTTACTAGTGAGCAATACTTTGCAAAACCCTTACCAATTTCTTTAACTAAAACCATGTAGAAAATAAACCAATTCTCTTTTTTCCGTTTTAGATAAAACTATATGGTCGGGAAATTTTTTAAAGCCATTTTTAACCTTTTTTTACCTCTAAAAAAAAGGGTATCACATTTAACGACGCCATTTTGTTACACTTTTACACATATGTATTCATGTTTATAACAATAAAATATTTATATATTATTTATGAAATATATATTTATATATTATTTATAAAATATATATTTATATATTATTTATAAAATATATATTTATATATTATTTAAATTTGAATGTATATGTGTGTATACAAAGTGTTTATCAAATATCGAAAATAGTGTTTATCATTTTCTCAAAAAACTAATATAGCTTTTATTCTTGCTTCAAAGTGTTGTTAACTTTGATATTTTGAATATTTCTGAGGAATTTAGCTACAAGAACAAAAATAAATCGTCAATATTCTCTAAATTTTAAAAGGAAATTTTCAAACAAAACCTTCCTCTAACTTATTATAAAAGTTTCTTCCTCCTCTGCCTTATTTCATAAAAAATACGTTGCACGCAAACCTTTTTCGAATACACTTTTTTATATTAAATCGTACCTACTTGTGAAGTAAATATTTTTTTTCACGTACGTCCGACATTTCGCTTCGGCCGGTGAGCCACAGCCTGAGGCTCCGAGCCCTAACTTACACGGCTACTCTACTCCACTCTCGAGGAGATCGCTATATGAGAGTCATCATGGACAATGTGAGGGTGTTAGTGAAAAATGTGTTCGTAATAAAGTGAACGGTTCTCAGTTGAAGGGGGCTTTAAGTTGAGCTTCTTTACTCTCTTTTTATACGCAGGAGAGACTTTTGGAGAACATTTCGCTCGGGAGTCCGACATGGGGCGGAAGATTTAGATAATCTGGTTTAGGTAATAGATGTTAAAACATGATGAAAGTCATATGACCTTCGATTTGAGAAATTATATATCTCGTTGTGATTCGTGAAGTGTATAAATTACGTTGCGATTATAAAGTTATTGAATTGGAAAATGCATCAAGAAACCAGTAAATTTGAGTGCTGTGAAATGAACTGAATGAAACAAATTTAATTATTAAAATAAAATACTATTAGTTACTTAAAACATGATCTAAATATTTGGAATAAAACAATACGTTTCATTGACTGTAGGAGTGATTACTTTTGTACGATAAATCGTCATCTGTATAAAATCGTCCGATTTGAGAAATTATATTAGCATTTTATCTCTTATTGCGATTCGTGAAGTGTATAATTTACGTTTCGATTATAAAGTCATTGAATTGGAAAATTCTTTAAGAAATCAGCAAATTTGAGTGATTTTAAATGAAGTGAACGAAACATATTTAATTATTATTTTTATTACTTAAAACATGATCTAAATATTTGGAATAAAACAATACGTTTCATTGACTGTAGGAGTGATTACTGTTGTACGTTAAATCGTCATCTATATAAAATCGTTCGATTTGAGAAATTATATTAGCATTTTATCTCTTATTCATGAAGTGGATAATTTAAGTTTCGATTATAAAGTTATTGAATTGGAAAATGCTTTAAAAAATCAGCAAATTTTAGTGCTATTAAATGAAGTGAACGAAACATATTTAATTATTAAAATAGAAAACTATTAATTATTCAAAATATGATCTAATATTTGGAATAAAACAATACGTTTCCTCGACTGTAGGAGTGATTACTTTTGTAGGATAAATTGTCATCCGTATAAAATCTTTCAACTCGTGAAGGCGATCGTCATCAAGCACGTGTCGTACATGTGTGTGCTCCTTTTTTTGTCGAACACTTAAAATATATTTACAGTATTTACATACTTTACTAACGCTTTCGTCGTATGAAAGATACGAATTGAGGTTTTTAAAATGGAAAATTGCAGTTTATTTTAAACAAAAAAAATATACGACCATAACTATGCTGTTTACGCTTGCGGTTGAAAACTCATTTATAAATTATTTAACCTAAACATAAAAACAAATTACATAAACAAAAAATTTACTTTCAATCATTGCGTTTTCAATAAATTATTTATTTTTAATTAGAAAAATATTCACCTAATAAACAAGAAGCAATAGAGCGCTACATATGAAACTAAAAGATAAAATTTAAGTATAATTTAAGATTTTTTTTCATCCCATCCAAACAGTTTAAAACTTACAAGTTATTTTAGTCTGAGCGACTTTTTTCAATAATCATTTTATTATTTTTTTCTGTGTTTTTCATAAAATAAGTGGCTCTTAATACATAACTGCCTAGGCCTTCAAAAAACACCGAAAGGCGCGAAATAAAGCGGGGAAGTCGGGTTCGCGCCTTAGATTTTTCGTGAAAACCTCGAGATAAAATCATAACAAGTGTTTCGTATTAATAATAAGTAATTGAATTTCTAATCTCTCTGGAAGACTGCGTTCGCTTACAAATTGGGTTTGCCGCGCCCAATAGATATGTTTGCAGTGCGTCTTTCAATGAAAGTCTAGCAAATTGAGTCTCGATTACGTGTATGGTTTTGTGCTCAATAACGTCATAGCCTACCTAACATGTAACGTCATCGTCACACGGTGATATTTTGTGATCGCAATACATACTCGTCTGGCGCTGTCACATTGCAATCGATCTTTATATATCACCTTTTTTTGTATTGCCTTCCAATGACGCCTGCACATAATCCGTGGACGTTGGTACTGCCGCTGGATGCTGTATGCCCGAGGCGCCAGCTATGAAATCGCTTCACGTTGTATTTTTTTCATTTTATTTTCGACGCTGTCGTAGCCCTCGCCTTTGCTCGGATCCTGAAGTTCTTAGGTTCCTTGGATTTATTTCGACGCAAGGTTTCCTCTTATTTTAGCAGATTTACGAATAATATAAGATGACATCTTTATTTTTTTTAATTTCCTACTTAATACCGATTTTTACTCACATTGCGACGAATATGTTTAGTGTCTAACTTTGCCTCCTAGTAGTACAAATTAACATCCTAGCTAGAAGCTCGACAAATACGGACAGACAGGCCCTATACGTTGTGGACTCAACCATTGTTAACGCATTATTAATCTCGTAGTTATTAGCGATTGAAATCTGACGGTATTTGTAACAGAAGAAGGCTCAACCAGCTATCATCATACTTAACGAACGAATAGACGTTTTCACGTTAAAACAAATTTTGACAGAATCCACAATAAGAGCAAGGACAGTATAGTCTGTCACCCGATTATAACGAATGGTTTACATTTTAGAACTACGTCAGCAAAAACCTATTAAAATATTAATTTTTTTATTATATATATTAATTTTTATTTTCACATTTAGGTAACTAAACAAATATTTTATAAACGCTTTTTAAAGTATTCTTTTTTAAAGCTAATACGTGCCAAATTTGTGTGATTTAGACAACCGCTAGTAGACACAACGATTCATATAAACCGATAGCTAAACAGCCGAAAGATAAAGAGCTAGATGCAGCAACGAATAGGATTAGAAAATATTCCACCAGATGGTAAACTTGCACCCAAAAGAGCCATTCTAACCGATGGTGAGAATATGACGTATATACCTTTTGGAATAGTAGTATATTGTCATTCACATACGCATTCCGGTCGAGCAATGAGGCCGCTCGCGTGACACTCCCACATAAAACACATTCGAAGTTCATATTAACAAACGTGTAGAAATAAAAATAAAAAGTGTTTAGAGCTCCCTAATTTGACCTAAATTTCCCGATCACGAGTGACACGAGTGACCTGTTTCACAAAAAAATATATATATTTAGCTTCACGACGTTAAAGTGCATTGTTAACATTATTCTTTTGCTTCGCTTTCATAATAGTAACGATGTTATCAATGTATTAGATGTTATTAATTAATAGACTGTTAATAAAGTAGAGGACTTTAAGACGCATTGTTCTTTATTTAACTAATTAAATACATTTATCGAGCAATGCAAGAGGACACGCGAAATCTTTTGATGCTTCCGATATAACCGTTGTACAATATAAATGCAAATAATTTTAATTACAATTGTGGCAACTGTAACCGATGACATTTATATTATCTACATTATCAGCTGCAGTTACTTCCTGTTCACCGAAATATGAATAACGGAAGTGGTGAAAAAAATATTTTATAAACAAACGAATTACGAATTAATGCATTGGTATTATCTTGGTTTACAACAGTTGGATATGGGACGACTACAGGAATGACAAATCAATGCATTGTTTAATTTTTTTTATATTAAAAATTCATAATAAATATTTTATTAAAAATGTGAAAAAAGTTCGGAACATTACATCTAATTTTATATATATCTTTATATATATTTTACAACTTCAGGACAACGATTTGACCGTTCTGGGAGATATACCGTTTTATCCTACCACTCTGACTCGGTAACTATTGCAATAAGATTGGAAACGAAAACTTTGAAACTGAATTTGAAACGGAATTCATGAGCGATATACTTGTAATTCGCAATTGAAAACAATTTATGTATCAACATTTATGAAAAACTGAGTAATTTCATTTATCTCCCACGCTCCGCTTATACTACTAAGTCAACATTTGAAATGTGAAAAATATAATATATTTAAATATATATATACTATATAATAATTAGCTCTGGCCATTTTATATAATAGTAAGATAACTAGCTAGCTATAACGAAAAACCTGTTTGAGCCGTTTAATTTGTCATTACACTCCGAATACATTGCCAAGTCGAAGTTCGAAATTTGAAAAATGTAATAATAATAATAGCGCTTGCCATTTTGTATGAATAGTAAGGCAACCAGCTAGTTATAAAGAAAAACCTGTTTTGAACCGTTTAATTTGTCATTACCTCCGAATACACTGCCCACTCGAAGTTCGAAATTTGAAAAATGTAATAATAATAATAGCTCTTGCCATTTTGTATGAGAAGTAAGGCAACCAGCTAGTTATAAAGAAAAACCTGTTTTGAATCGTTTAATTTGTCATTACCTCCGAATACACTGCCCACTCGAAGTTCGAAATTTGAAAAATGTAATAACAATAGCTCTTGCCATTTTGTATGAATAGTAAGGCAATCAACTAGTTATATAGAAAAACCTGTTTAAGCCGTTTTATTTGTCGTTATATTCCATTGTCATTAGACTCCCAATAAACTGCTGAGCTGAGAAGTCCGAAATGGGAAAAAGTTTATAATAAGGGCTCTGGCCATTTTTAAGAGTCGAAAACTAACGATTTACTTATATAGAAAAAAACTGTGAGTAGCTTCATTTGTATGCTCCACATATACTGCTGAGCCGAGTTTCGTAGAAAACACAATAATAATAGCTCTGGCCATTTTATAAAAATCGTAAATTAACGAGCTAGTTATAAAGAAAATGAGTCATTTCATTTACTTCCCACACTTAACATACATTGCTGAGCCGAGAAGTCCGAAATGTGAAAAACGTAATAATAATGGTTCTAACCATTTAAGAATGGCAAGCTAGCGAGTTAGTTATAAAGGAAATGCTGTTCGATAAGATACGAGTATACACGTGGAATTCGTGGATTATTTGTTCGCGGTCATATCGCGAAGAATTTGGCCGAGTGAAGTTCGTTTGTAGATTAGCAATCATATGATCGAACATAATTTACATATTTGATTTTATTTTACATTTGTCGCTAAAGTAGTACAGCAGTTCCATAGTAGTCAACACAAACGTCGACACTATTCCCGCCATTCCACCCGGGTAGTCTCAGGGCCCCTCCTGGGACCCGTAACGACCCACCTCATACAAAAAGGGGACCTTCGAAAGTCCTCTAATAGTGTCCCGTATCTACATTCACAGCGCTTCCACCCAACAGGGTTAGATTCTGCTCCTGCTCAATGCGTCATTTAGGACCTCCATTTTTTCAAGAACGCATTTAGCGAACGCTCTAAATGACTCAAAGATCGGACCATTCTCAACCAAGTCTCGGTGACTGAAGATACCACTCTCTAAGACTCCGCGTGATTCTACTTTAGAACACAACCGTCGACAGGCGAATTAGGATGTTGCCAATAAATTTATATCAAAAGTCGATGACGAATAAATAAATATTGAAGATTCATTCAATTCACTATAAGCCAAGAAAAACACGTCACACGTATTCGACAAACATTTACTGGCTTTTAAATATTTGACATATTTTGGTAAATTGCCAAAAACTAATGGAGATAAAATATTTTTTCACAGCCAAGAACAATCACATCTGCACAATAAAGAGACAAAGATAAGCATTCAAAAACAAAGAGAATTACACATCTTGTAAAGCTTAAAATATATACGTATATATCATATGTATGTGTGTATGTTCGTTAAAGATAGATACGAAACAAAAGATAAGTATTTTAGTTAAAAAAAATTATAAACATATATGCGTTAATTATAATTATAACTAATTACATAGGATAATGTTCATTAAACCGATTCAATACGTAGCGAGGAACGTATGTCAGATAAGAAGTGAGTGACATTCCTTTATCTCTCTCCAACACTTATCTACGTGTGAACTGTTGTGATAATATGAACAGACAAACAATTTATCTACGATATTCGACATCATAATTTTGTTTAATTTCTAATGTAGGCGTTTAAAGATCAAAACATATAACGAAGAATTTGTCAGCGGATTTAAACTGACATATCGTAATATGAAATATCTTCATATGGCTTAGTCTCAAATAAATGACTATTCTGCCAAACTAAAAACATTGTCATAACAACTTGAATGTCGTTGAACGTCTTGGAATATAATGCGCTACTGAGATCTCCCTCTCAATTAACCTCTATAAAAAACGACCAAAATACAACCAAATACAATAATTTTGTAACATAACAATTACTTTATGAAGGGCACGTGATTTTTAGACAATATAAAAAAATCGATCCATTTCAATACATTTTATTCTTACAAATTAATTTTTTTTTAAAAGTAAATGGTATTTAAATCTTAAATTTATATATTTGGTTGCTACGTCTCCAAAATCACATCGTGACAAAAGCTAACCACATCAATATAGCGAGCTCTTGCTCAACAGAATACTGAACTATCCGCCATTTTGAAAAACACACTTTTCAAAAGGGCGGACAGTTTTTTTACTAATTTTGGAAGCAGACAATAAATATTACCATAACTAACGTAAAAATATTCGAATTTATCCTTCATAACCATTCTTCAAGAAAACAATAAAATTTCTTGATTAAAACGTTTTTTTAGGAAATTGATGTATAAAAACCTAAAGGAGCGTCCATGGTGAAATTACAAATCTTTCGTATAAATTAATTTTATCTAGTTTAAACAAAATTTATATTTGCCACTATTTTCTATTAAGTACTATAGAATATATATGCTAAAACTAATTACCTCAATACAACTTATATTCACGTCGTACAATTTGATTTTATAAACTAATGACTCAAATTTTTCTAATACCTAAATCATCATCATCATCATCATATATATTAATACGCTAAGGTTAAGATGTTACACTCCCTTTTTAGAAAAAACCTCACAACTAATCCACATAAATTATATATCATTTTATAGATAATTGCTTGCTCTACCGGCATCCACAACTAAAAAATTTATTATTGCTATTGTTTTTGCAAATTAATTAATTATTAAAATTATATACACAAAACAGCAATGCTGCCATCTAACGGCTCAACGTCAATATGATTGACGGTCGGTAAAATTTTTGTTTAATTTCAAATCCACTCACGTATAAATAAAGTGGCGCTTTAGCTCAATGCTTTTGATACTTGCGCCTCTATATGTCAATTTTAGTAAAATATTTGTTTGAACTGTCATCTGAGCTTCATAATGGAATAAATAATGCGAAGACTTCGCACGGGTCACGCTAGTTAACTATATAAGCATTCAAGCGCACACAATGATACTTCATTTGTATGAAATAAAATATAAAACTTAAGCAGCTGTCGAACGACAAGCTTTGCAGACAACGACATAAGAGATGTATGGACATTAGTACCAACAGTTAAATATGAAAATGAGTATAAGATTGCGCAAACGAATACGACCATTAGATACGCAATGTGCACGAAAAAAATTAAGTGACAGAAAGGAACACTGAAAATATTTAACGAGAAATCGATAATGTGAAAAAGATATTTTAAAAACGTAGAACGAAAAGAGTTGGTGAAAATAGAAGAGATTTGGTAATGTTCAATATATGAACAGTGAAAGGCTGACACGTGCAAAAAAGACTCAAAAAAAATTATACACGCCCGGATCAAGGAGACATAGATAGGGGCCAGAACGCCAGAACCACTAAAAGGCGTCTAAAAAGTGTTATAACTTTGGAAGAATATTTATGTAGATTATTGAAACTAAAGCGATATGTCAGAATAAAGGTTTATAGAGTATAAATTCTAAATGGAATAATAATGAGGAATGTATAAGTACAGTAAATCGCACGTCAGGTTTGCTGAATAGATAGAAAAGGGCATGCTCTTTCAAGGCAGTGCAATCTACCCTACTAATTTATACTTGTGTCGACACAATCTCAAAACGGCTGTATAGAATGGGAACTAATGATGCTGTGCTGACAGCGCCGTAAATCATGCGTAGATAAGATGATTAGATGAATTCATGAAATAAACATGAAAAATAGTGTATAAAGGATTTTGTTATCAGTGAAATTCCAGATACATATATGCTTCCAGTTAGATCAAGATAGGATAAAAAGATGATGTAAATATACTATTAATGTGAATTTGAAGAGCAAGAGCTGAAAACAAATCGTAGCGACAATGCTCTCAAAGTAATATTTAACTTATTAGCTGGGTACAACCAATGATATTATATTAAACGTTTATTTAATGCCCTCAAAAATGGAGCAATTGTTTCATTTTCAATATAACTATCAGTTTCATCACAGCTTTCTCCCGTTGTCCATATCTTGCATTATAATTAGCGCGTGGCAATACTTAGGGCCATAATTTTTGTTCGTTTTATATGGGTACAACGTGTCTGTTATGTATAACGCCATTGGGTGTAACGATTTTATCCGCACTGATTTTGCCGTTTAGGAACCATCTCATTTCTTATTTTAGATTTTTAGATATATAAAAAAAATTATTTCAAGAATTCACTATTTTATAAAAAAAAAAATTACCGTCTTTGAACTTTTCAATATCCCCACGATTATTAAACTTGTGTATTCTCGTTGATCATTTTAAAAGTCTTAGCTTACTCAAGTCAGGAAAACGCTTTTCATAGCTACTTGTTTTTTTCCCTTTTGACGTAATGGGTATCATAAAAATGCTGCACTGAAATCCTGCATAGCTTTGGCTGATATCATTTTTTCAATGGCAACAGTACTCAGCCAGTTTGTATTGCTAAATACCCAGTTAACAGATCTAGAATGGAGTACGGAACTGTTTAAGAAGCAAACAATAGATGTAATCAAAATGAAATTACAAATTAAGTTGTTATTTATGCTTTTATAAAGTTATACAGAGAAAAACAATAATAAGAAAGAATCGACGGAAAGATTAATACCGTAGTATGATTCTTATAAAATGTTGGCAACTTGTCCAAATTCGATATACGCTTTTCATAAAACGGAAAGAAAGACAATGGTCGTAACAAAATTTGGAATATGTAATGTTAACACTGAACCTATCGCTTGTCGTTTTTACGAAAAATAAACAACCGGAAAACTTAAGGCCTTCGCATATAGCGTATTCATAACAACATTTTCGACATCAATCATTTCGATTATTATATTACAAAGAATTTCGGTGAGCGTGGTTCATTTGTAGATTAACGATTGCACTATTAAATAATACTATGTGAGCACGACAGTGTTTGCCTTCAATTTATTATTAAAACAAAAAAGATGAAATGAAAATATAACTTATTGCTGTATATTTCAGTAAACTTCAAAGAATTATATTTCCGCAAAAAGAATAATCGCATCTACTCCCACGATATCTGCAAAAACGTAATTAATATAAAGTATGAAGTACACAAGAGATAAACGCTTTAATTTTAAGAGATTTAAATAAAATAAAATAAATAAAACTAGCCGAGTGGATCGAGAGAAGCATAAAGTAATAGATGCAAGTTAATCAAAATGATTTCAATTGAAGGTTCTGATCAAATGCTATATTTCCCATAACTTTCAGGATTAACATTTAACAAACGAAACTTAATAATTAAAAAGTGTTAACGGAACCTCCATTTCATTTTCAAAGATCTATCCGATGACGCTTCACAAGATACATGAATAAAAGTATGAGATGAATCTTCAAAACTATTTGTAACATATTGCTATATATCAATTGGTGATTCCATCTGGAGCTCCTACTTATAAAATTTTATGCAAGTATGCTATAACTGTAATAAGGCAATCTAATACATAATGGGTTAAGGAGACAAACCACTGACCATACAAAAAAACTAATACGACCAAAAGAATACAACCATTTCCTATTACCGTAATTGACAAAGTATACTAAACTACACTGTCAATCCTTAACGAAAGCAATCTGTATGGACGATGTCGTCATCATCAATTTGTAGCAATTGGATCGTGGAAGTACTAACAATAAAACGATGAGTAAGAACAAGGAAAGAGAATGATATTACCACAATGAGATAATATAAAATAAATTAATATCTCACTATTTACGAATAGAAAGTGTCTAAAAACTCCTATTCGCATTATGGCTATCACTAAGTCCTGGATAAAAGTTAGGAAAAGTCCTCGATTTTCGTATCCAAAAATTGAAGTTAGTGTACAAAAAGTCACCATGTGATTGTAAAAAAAAACGATTTAAAAAACTACTAAGTAGGGAGATTTTACTCCTGCACTGCATGCTGGAATGGAAATATTGTTTTTGACAAATTTGAAATTTTTACTCACCTAAATTTAACTGTCATATTATATTATGAAACATTTTCAAACGTGCATAATTGTTTAATTTTAAGATAACCTCTGTCTAATAATCATCATCATCTATCTAATTCCAATATAAACGGGGTTAAATTTAAATAAAGTTTGATATTTTAAGGTTTTTTCGAAATTTCTGGAGAATGCTAATTTTACAGTAAAATTAGCATTTTACTGCAAAATTTCATAATTTGAAATTTAACATAATACTGGATTTCTATAATTTAATAGAGTTTTGCTTTACAAAATGAAAGAAAACTCAAGGTTTTTATCGCTGACTTTGTTCATTGCTATCGACTTTCCAATTACGTTATAGTAGTACATTTTCTTCCATGAAAACTTGTGTTTTATTTTTATTCCTCTTTAAATATGTATTTACAATTAACTGGAATGACTATTATATTTCAATCTGCTTTCAACCAATGGCTTATAAATAAATCGATGCGAAATGTCTAGATATGGCAAACCAAGACCTGAAATACTTGTCTCACATCACGATCAATTTTTAAAAAGTTTCTTTAATGGTTTCGTATAGAGACACTAATCTCCGAAACTGTTGAAATTTTGAAGAAACTATCTCTGGCATATAATCCTTCAGGATGGTCGTAGGTTATGTATGATAACGTTATATCTTAAGAAAGCCAAGCAGTATTGATAAATACGAGAATAGTCGGTATCTGACTTTTCTTGCTTCTACCGTTTAAGCCATAAAAATCACAAAATAACTTATAAAAAAATATTTTGCTTACAGAAAAGTCAATCCACAGGCACTTCCTGGTTAAGGAACAGATGATTATCAGAAAATTACTAATACGTCCAAGGAAAGACAGTGACTAGGAATAACAAGTTTAGTTTCAACAATAAGATTTCGTTTTCTACGAAAAACGACAACGATATATCAGTTACTTTATATAACTTGAATTATAACCGATCTGAAATGAGCTTTGGCGAAGCCAGGTACCAGCCGTTGGAGTGTGTATAAGCGAGGCAGTGGAAATTTTCACTCTATGCAACTCGGAAAAGATGTTTTCATGGAAAATTTAAATTTTTATTCTTGCTATACTGCTAAGAATTCAAGATTCGTCACCCGGCGGTGAGAATAATAACGATGCCCAAAGACCAGGCTTGCCTTAACAAAAATTAAAGATATTTAAGGAATAAGAGGACATCGCACTCTACTATATAATTCATACATATACAACTCGTACAAGTGGAATTAATAAAATAATGTAAGAAATTATAACGTAAACATCGCAGAACTCATTGGATTTTATTTTAAGCAGATATACACCGTGTCCGGGAATAAGTGTCGGACAAAGAAAGACATTATTAAAAATATTTAATTGTAGTTAAAATAAAATTTAAAAGATGACTTTTTTAGAAAATTGAAAATAATATTCATAATTATTTGTCATCTTTTTCGTCCACACATTACTTGCGTCTACTTGCGTATACTTGCGTAATAATTGTTCAACGTCGCTCGGGGGAATAACACTCTGTAGAGATATCATCATCTGCGGGAAAGTATTGGGTGTGTTAAAAAAACTTAGTTACGCGTAATATTTTTTTGCACTCAATTAGAAGAAGGGCGTGTTTTACGTTTTATTTGAACGACAATTTATCCATTTATAGCCAACGAATAGCGTCTTTTTTTATACGATATCTATTCCCGAACACCGTGTATAATATGTACGTATTCCTAATTAATTATCTCAACCCGGCTTTATATTTCTTGCTCTTTCGTTCTTGGGGCGAAGAGTTCTAAAACGCTTTCTTTCATACACAGCAATGTATAGACAATTATTAAGTCTTGAAACCGAGACTCCGTGTAAAAGCTCGGTTTACCATGAAGTTGGACAAATTTAAAGTTTTCGCTTTTTTGTCAGCAAACTAAAATAATAGTGAAAGCTTTTATTACCAAAGTTTATTTGTGATTTTATACCGAAACTATTTTAAAAATCAATTATTGCATTTTTATTATTTGAACTTCCTTACATACTTTCCTATTGATTGGGAATCTCAGTATTTACGTAATTTTAAGGAATCTAATTCCTGTAAATAACGAGAGTTTACCGTATACACAATGGTTTCTTACTTGAAAACGATGCACCCATAGACGCGGAAAAACTTTGTAACTTAAGTGCTGAACGCACATAACATTTAAAGCTTCCCTTTTCGTAAAATATTAATCAAACATAAAATTAATGAATTAACTGTGTAATGCTCCTCTAACACTAAAATATCACAGTAAGCATATTAATGATAATATAAAACACCTTAATTTTTATTTCGTAAACATTCGTTCAGAAAACATTTCAAAAGAATTCGTTTATCGAATGGATGATTACAAATAATTATCAATAAGGTTTGTTTATTTTATAGCCTATGAAATTATTATTTTGAATCGTTAATTTATTTCCATTTATCGTAACTGTACTATAACATAAAACTTTACTGCTGAACAGATACGAATATAAGTCAAGGTATTTCTATGAATTACCTTGATTACCTTACAATAATATTTACGCGAAAACAGAATCACTTTTCAAGGATAAAAGATAAGACGATTCACAAATTCCTAGAATCACATTGTGTCTTAATGACTAGTCAACTTGAAAACAAACTATAAAACACTATAATTGACCATATACGAACAACGCTGAACGGGTTACTGATAAACATACCAACTTATCTAATACACTTACAAATGTGTGCCAATAAAAATGACACACTATTAAATTTCGTCGATGCGAAAAAATATCTACAACTGTCTCTAGAGGCACGTTGTCACTTTTAATACGTTTTATTTCTCTGTTGTTGTTATCAAATTATCTCTTACATTATTTACTGAATACATAAAAAAGGAGAACATTTACAGGTACTAAAAGTAATATCGAAATGTTTAACTTAATAAATTGTTACCAATCAACTTTACGAAAATTAAACTCAATACACAGCCTGTAAACATCAAACGGAGATTCAGTTAATTTCACAGCCGTAAGACAAACATTAAACATTTGGAAAACAGATAGACGAATCGTTTAAAATAATTAAAATAAAAAACAATTAATATTAAGAAATTGGCTGCTAAGGCATTAATGTTATTATAATGTTAGTAAATTGTAAAATTCTAAGGCAAAATAAATGGAAATTGGTAGTAGAGGGACCCAAAATTCATTGTAATGAATAGAAGTTCGATACTTAGTTATCGATACTTATCCCTCTACTACCCATTTCCATTTATTTTGCCTTAGAATTTTACAATTTACTAACATTATAATAACATTAATGCCTTAGCACTCAATTTTTTAATATTAATTGTTTTTTATTTTAATTGTTTCAAACGATTCGTCTATCTGTTTTCCAAAAGTTTAATGCTTATTATATAGTCGATACTTAGTTATTTATATAGTCGATACGAAGTTAGATAGTTCTGAACGTCAGTTCGAAATCAGCAACAAAGGATAACCACAAAATGAAACTATTATATAAGCTTAACACAATCCTATTTTCTACCCGCCTTGACCGAAAAATTTGTTCATATCGTTTGTTCAAGTATTGAAACGGCCAAAAATTTGTTCATATCGTTTGTTCGAGTACTGAAACGACCCAAAAATTTGTTCATATCGTTTGTTCAAATATTGAAACGACCGAAAATTTGTTCATATCGTATTGAAATTTATATTAGTATTAATTTAAAAAGAAAAATGTATGCAGCGGGCATCTTATGTTCTTCAAGATTAAGCATGTATAGTTCAGACTGACTTAACTAGTTACTTGAGGTATAACTACATAACTATAACTATAGGTATAACTATCTATCACATGAAATAGGACCGCATAATTTTAATCGAAGAGCTTTCACACTTCAGTAATTAAAACTTATCAATTTTAACGAGAGTTTATCCTTAGACTTAAAAAAGTATGTTCATTTGCATATTGAAATCGACATGATTCATCTAATAACATTTTATAATTAAGACCCAGTATACGAGGTTGGCGTAATTAATTTAATCAAATTCCAACAGTCATTCGACTTTATCGCCTTCAAAACGCAATTTGCATAGATAGTTGTCGACGTTCTTCATATACTTCGAATTATTTATGGAAATCTTCACTAAAGACATTGCAATCGCAAAACGCAATTTCTGATTAGGTCATTGTTTTAGTGAGTTTTAATCGACTCAAAACAACAATACTTTAGTATCAATTTCAATTTTTGGAAACCAATAAACACTTAGTTTACCGGATGAGTTGTTGTATGAAATTACCTGGTAACCGATTTTGAAGATAAAGCAAAAAGTAATGTACCAAAGAACATGTCACCGCAATTTTTGTATAAAACCTGCTAAAACCCTACTAAAACTTTAGTCCCACAACAATTAATTAATTTTCTGGAAAATATAATATTTCGAATTCCTTAAAGTTTCTATGTAATTATTGTAGTATGTTTCTTTTTTATTTGATGCCAAAATTCGAAATATTATTCTCATTGAGGTGTTTACTAATTAACTTCAATGAAAAAGAAAATTCATTTTTCATTTGTACAATCAAACGTTTAAGCGGTCTTATTAGCAGACGAGAGAGCAGAGAGAGAAGCAAATAGTAAGATAAAATTAAAAGAGTGGAACCGGCGGTAATAAACTCCAGGAGTGCATCCTCTGTCTTGGTGATGCATTTCATTCTATACGTATATGTGCATTTTATGGCAAATATCGTGTTTGTTCGGAGTCTTCAACACTTCTCCTACACCAGAAAAGAGATTGAGTTCAAAAATTAGTTAGTCAAAAAACTAGCAACGAATAAATGCATCATCAAAAAACCACTGATTTTTTTCAAGGATATGATTTGGTCAAATTCTGTGTAAATTAATTGAGTAAATTGAAAACTTTACTTTGTTGCATGGTTAGGGAAAGTTAATTTTTATCACTGGTTAAGATTAAATCACCTACGATGAATACGAATGCCCAAAAAACTTTTGGGTTTGTTTACATACGAGACGAATCAAAGTGTCCAGAAAAACCCTACGATTGTTAAATAAATAAGTAAGCAAGTTACCTTTAGTAAAAGTTATTAAAAAAAATTGCGTAAATTCTCACACAGGGAATAAAGTCTGTCCATGAAACAATTCCCACTTCACTTTTCCATTTTTAAATTCTTTTTCTTTTAGGATCTTTTTTGAAAATAAATTCAAACTAAAAAATTCCATGTAAATTCTGATAAAAGCACACTATCATTCTTTGCACCATTCTTCGACATTGTGTGATGATATAGTTTGTCTACCTATATCATTTGTTAACATGAGGATATATTGACGGGGCATTAAGCAAGTTATAAAACTGTATAAAAAGTATTTTCCAAAAATCTCTTGTTACAAAAAAAATTACGCATTTGCTTCCTAAAATATCATCATCTTTTTTTGGAATGGTTACAAGCGTCTTGTCTTATAATGTACTGTACACTTCGCGTTGTGTCTTATTACTAGTCGGTAGACGACTAGTGCGCTAGCCGACTATTAACAAGGAGTTGGAGGTTTTTGGAAAGAAGAGTTTACCTCTAAAAAGTATGTCAATTTTAAAATTGTAAATATTTATTATAATCTAAATATACCTTTTAAAAATTAGATGCGTCTCCGTCCATTGATCTGTGACTACGAGGATAAGCTATAGGCCCCAATCAAAATAAAACTGTGGTCTTTTTAACCGATTTTGAAGATAAACCAAGAAGTACTGTATATAAAAACAAGTCACTTCAATTTTTGTATTAAATCTATAATCTTACGAGCCGTCATCAAAGGATTAAAAGAAATATTTCCTCAAATAAATAGTTATATACAACAAATTACTAATTAATGAGACTGTGATCATATACGAGTTCGATTAGTAAATGACTGATGTTTTTTTCACATAATGAAAATATCTTCAAACCTACTAAGAACTTGTATTACTTTAATACACCCACATGTCCTACCGGTCGCCCTTAATGCCAGTCACCATGATCTAAGTATAAGCTTTAAAATGCTACATGCCTACTACCTGCTTTAAAATGAATGCACGATTCTTAATTCCAACCTAAACTCTGAAATCCAAATACACGTTTAAGATTTTGCATTTTAATCTAGGTAAAAGATTTTCCCGATTTTATGAAAAAATGTACATAGTTCGACGCTAGCGAAAACTGCTCGCTTTTAAACAAATGTCCAGAGACATCAAGAGCTTATGGAAACGAATAGACGAGGCGCAACGCAAAATATCGCGTTACTATTTTTCGCTAGGCAACTACTAAATTCTGCCGCTTATAACACGTAACAGGCAATAAAAATTCGATAAAGTTACCGAATTATCTTCTTATTTATTTTTTGTATTCTTATTTATTTTACTTGTGACTGTGTAGTAGTCTGCTAAAACTATACCTTTTTAGTTGGTTAGGCTAAGTCAGTTTTTATTGACAATATTGTTAAGGGTCACGCCCTAAGTACTTTACTAAGTTATAGCAAGATACCTTGTAAACGGTTCATGCTATAACACATATTGTAAGTTTCGCATTATTTCAGAGACTACTGATCACACACCTAATTTTGGGCTTTACCTTGATAACGGTAGGTTATGTAAAAATAGCACATAAATGTATTTATTTATTTACACAAAGATATTTATCGATACATTAGAAGTAACCTATTCATAACGATAAGAAATTAACTGTGTAACAAAGTTTAAACTTTTAAATTAAAAACGAATACAAATGTACGCAAGAGCTACATAAGGTAACGAAGACACATTCCGCCAAATTTATTTTCACTCATAGAAACAAATCACAGTCTGATACGACACTATCAGGTAGTTGGACAGTTGAATACTGCAGAAAACTGGAGAGTTCAATATAACTAAGTTTTAGAGACTGATATAGCATAAAGGTGATGATTGCGCGAGCGCGGGAAATTGTCAGGTAGGAAGAATGAAAGTTAACTCAATAAAACAGGGCACAGATTTCTTTCTTTTAATATATGGAAGATAAGTTTCACAAGCGCAACATCTCCCCTGAGTTGCAAGGAATGGAAACCTAGCATAACCAAAAAGAAATCGGTAGAAAATAGCAAGTGAAAGTAACTATACTGTCTCATCTACAGATATAGGAAGAACGTCTTTTGCACACGTTTAGTCATCGATTTGTACTTAGCATCCTGTGGACTCCATATAATGGAGATACATTTAATCGTCTTTATACTAATGAAATTAAATTATAGAGAACTTAATGCTCTACAAAGAAAATTGATATTATTTAGACCAAACGACCTTGACTAATTACCCAGGACATGGAGCGTAATAACATCCTCGAAGAAATTGACTTAGCCTAACCATGCATTGCAAAATTGTGTAGATTTATTTTTAATCTTGTCAAATCAATTGATTGTCACCGAATGTCAAATGTCACTGATTGTCAAAATGTCACTTTCATCAGTCTATTTTTACTATACATTCACTCATCTTATGTTCATTGTATAATATCACTATTATGTTCATTGTGTAATATCACTTTCCCACATGTACGCCTTCAGATAAACCGAAACAAATATACCACTGTTCCTTGACATTTTTTTCCAAACAATGCGTTAAATATTTACTCTCCTCATTAGTACAATAAAAACATTTCATTTTTATTCTACTAATATTTGGATCCATTAATCAAAACATATACACTACTGTTCTTTGAACCTTTATATACAATGCGTTAAATATTTACATCCCTCATTAATAAAATAAAAACATTTCGTTTTGGGAATGATCATTCACTATATTTTAGATAATATCATCTCATGAGCTTCATTTTTATAGTGTTTAGATTCAACCCCTATTATTATAGTATTTAGATTCAAGAGACATTAAATGTATTTTATTTACCCAACAAAATTATCAGAACACAGTTACGAGTTGCTATATATACATCTATATAGTAAATAATTCTGCGATCAAATCATTGAAAACGTTATCATATAGCTATAGACGCCAGCGCGTATTCATCAAAATATGTCTACAAAAATAGAAAGAAAATTTTCTTGTGATAACTTCTTCTGGTAGATTGTATTTGAAAGGAATAAATTTCTTTAATCAAGAAAAACCCGAAAAATGGCATATTCCATTAATCAAGAACTCAATATTGATGTACTGAAATAAATTAGAACAATCCATAGTTACTATCAAATATTTGAATAGAGAAAATAAGTTTGATTAACAATCCTTTTTAAGTTATTGTGGAAAGTGTTGACCAAAACGTATTAAGCACCATTTAATATCGCTCACGTCTCGGAAACGTTGTATTTCTTGGAAGCGATTCTATTGTTTTTCTTATTAGCTTCTTAGTTACTAAAATATGAACAAAGCCGTCGCATGGTTTTACGAATGGTCATCAAATATTTGATATACCAATTTTTAAGTAATTCTGCTTGAAAACACGATCAACTCGCAATTTCTACTCAGTTTGAACACATGTATCCTGAGTTGTGGTTATTAATTTTAAAAAGTGGGTCATTTCTCGTTCATAGACTTAGAAAGAAATATTTATATGTGAACGTTGAATGAAATTTAGTGGATAAAGCTATGGAGTCATCACGATCCAGACTTTTTGATGATACCAACATAAAAGATATCAAACTTTAGCAAGGTAATACGTCGTAATTCAAATCCGAACGTACTAGGAAAAAGTTTGTGAAAAATGATGTCGATGTTCTGAAGTGACTGGCACGGTCTCCAGATCTAAAACCCATATGGGCATCTACTCATATATTAAATCGTTATATGTCAAACTATTAAATTACTCGCAAAGAATACATTAAACCCTCCATAGAAGAGTAAGTACAAGAAGTAAATAGCAGAAAGTGCGAGAAGCTGATTAGTTCTATGTCAAATCGCATAGCTGACGTCATTAAAGCCAAAATACTTGATTAACTATGATTGACTGCAGAAGTACTTTTAAATACATTCACACATTTATTTCAACATCCTTATTAAGAAAATAAATAAATTTTTAGCGGAATAGTTGTGGACAAAATTAAATGATAAAAAAATTGTGCGTGTCAGCTCCGACGCGCGATTGGAGTTTACTCGATGTACGATTGTCTTAAAATTTATAAAATAGGTAACACTGTATATAAATATAATATCAAGATCATTAAATGTAAATTGAAAATTCTTTAACAAAAAAAACTCTGACAATATAGTTATTTTCAACAAAATTAAATGAAATTACGTGATTTAGTATTATTTCTACTTTGTTTAATTTCTTTACCACAACCTAGGTTTCGTTGTTTTTCAAAGATCTTTACTAATAGCCCTCCTGAAGATATTGTAATACAACGAAATCTAGGTCGTGGTTAAGAACTTAAAGAAGGTAGAAATAATACTAAATCGCGTAGCTTCATTTAATTGTTTCTACAAAATTAACCCCAAATATATTCAATATTCAAAATCAAAAATATTTAGTAACGTTAGACTAAGAAGTTAAAATTAAGAGACTTTTTAATTTTTTAGGATAAAAGACACCAAATATTCACACATAATGACATTTAATGATTACATTTTGATATAAGCCAATGATAGCAAACTATGTGTGTCACACTCCGTCATTGCGGTTACGCCATACAAAAATCCCAAATAAACATATGATATCTCACTCTAAAGATGCGCAGAAATGTGCGCGGAGAGGTCACTTAACAGTACACTTGTTTTAACGCTCTGAGCTTCGTGTGCCCTGAACTTCTGATTTAACTGCTCATTAAAAACTTCATACCGGGCGCTATATATCAAAATGGATTCTTAAGAAGTAAACTCCAAAAACGTTTCATTTGATATACGGTTAACGGTTAACAATTTAATCATTCAACAAATACACGTTTTGTAAGTTCATTGTAACTGACTAAACGCCTTAAAATTGAGTCGTATCCAGTTGTCGGAATTAACAACGTTCCGACATGCATCCAAGTACACCGACGTGCCACCAAATCCCCGTACAATTTAAAATATCCCTCGTTATTGATTATGAACAGCGCATTTAACACGAAAGCAACAAGTATTGTCACACCGACATTAATTATTGCTTTGCGGAGTTGTGCAATGCAACACGCGATTGGGTTCATTTACATTCCTACTTTTCGTCACGTACTTGTGTATTTACATACGTTCGGAGTTTTAACAATACATATCGAAATTGATATTATGTGAAATCACGAAATTTTGTTATTTTTAAGATATAAATAGTCTACTGAACTACTAAATAATTTTTTATACTTTAATCAAATAACAGAAATAAATAAAAGTTTTAAATACAAAAGAAATCGTTAAGAACGAGTATAATTTTCTATATTGTTTAGTATATTTTTACAGGCGTAAAAATATCGTGAATATCCCAAAAAGTTTAACAATTAAATCATCACTAAAGTTTTCCAGTAAAGTTTAGGTAAACTAATAGTCACTTATAGTTCTTTCCATAATTTTGACTCTTGCAGTTTCGGAAACGAAGAGAGGAGGTGAGGGCATATTATTTATGAACATTTTCAAAAATATCTTTAGAAATGTCACGCAAAAATTTCTGAAAATAAATACTTTTCGAATTCTCGTAACTAGCTCTTTTAACTAGCATCCCACACGATTACTGAATATCGACAAAATTCATATAGTGAACGGCCCAAGTGTTACAAGAATAAAAATAACACTATTCTATAGAGAAATGAAAAAAAATAATCTCTTCAATCAGATAAATAAGAAATCTCGTATTGTTTTATTAAAAATCAGGGTTTTGAATATATTTGGCGTTAATTTTGTATAAATTCATTATTCACAATTAAATGAAACTACGTGATGTAGTATTATTTCTACTTCCTTTAAGTTCTTTACCACGATCTAGGTTTCGTTGTATTACAACATATTCAGGTGGTAAAGAACTTAAAGAAAGTAGAAATAATACTACATCACGTAGTTTCATTTAATTGTGAAAAATCAGGGTATTTTTCATAATAGTTTGCAAATGTTATTTCTACGGAACTCTTTGAACGTACGAGATAAGAAGGGCAGATTATGTCTCGTTGTATCCTCTATTTATAGATGTACCATATTAATTCACGAAACTCATAGCCTTGATAGGGTCGTCGAAAAAAATCACGTCAAAACTCAAAGAGAGCGAAAAATACATTCGTTTTGACAACAGCAAATCAATTGTCAATGTCATTCAACACTTTTTAATTAACTTAGGCAATGGCTACGTATTAGAAAAAGCAAGCTGAACTGATTATTTTTTATAATCGTTTTTAAAAAGTTATCATCTATTTCATTACATTTTCTTTTTTATTTTTATTTCTCGTTAACAATCCGTGATATTTTAAAAATATGATATATGCACATTTATGAAGTTAGCGTTTTTTTGTTGTCTATTATGATCACAAATTTCCTTATATTTTTTGCTTTCAGCTTTTACAAAAATTATATTCCATTTTTGCACCGTCAAGTTTATTTTCGCCAGTATCCTATCAAGTTCCTACGTCCAAACATTTATGAAACATTTTCTCTTGGACATTTTCAGAATTGTCTGACATAAATTTAAAATTAATAATTTTGGAACTCTTATAATTCCATCTTTCAATTGATACCCGACACGACACATGAAATTAAATCATTTTTCTTTTAATTTCTTTGCCCCCTCTAAAATGTTTATATACATGTTTCTAAGTGTTATATATTGAAGCATACATGGAACACAAAGATTTATCCTTAAGCCAAATTTGTAGTTTCTACGTCAAATTATTTCTGAGAAAAATAGCTGTAAATGATTTTATAAAGGTTCAGTTTTTGGAAAAAAAAACGTATTTAACAGTTAGAAAAGCCACTCAGTAAAGAAAATTGATTAAAAATACTTTTACTATTGACAAATAGCAGTCAAATACCAAATTTTCAAACGTCTTTTCACACATTGGTTTTTAATTTGCGTTTAATGTTAACAATTTGTTTTTGTTTTTGTAATTAAGCTTTAAACTACTGCTTTATAGGGTTCCATCCCTTAAAATGAAAAAACGAACCCTTACAGGATCACTTGGTTGTGCGCCCGTTTTGTATGTCAAAGCTCTTTTTTCTCAGAAATGGCTTGAGATATCAAGTCTTGGAAATATCAAGTTTTTTTCGGAAATTTTTACTTTGTTTCATTTTATCAATAATAAAAATACGTCGCCATTTATTTTTATTTCCTAAATATATATATTTATGTAAAGGATAGGCCGAAAATTAGTGTGTGTTATCTCTCTAGCATTAAGAAAAGCCGTTAATGAATTCAAAAAAATAAAAATTTTTAAAAAGTTTGCAGTAGTAACCATAATGTGGAGCATGTCAATTAATCATGATTACTATGACCTTTTGTAAGGATATGACGGTTTTCCTTGCCGTTCCAGGTATAAATGGATGTTTATACCAACTCCATACAATTTTTTCCTAAAAAAAAAAGGTAAGTCATCCGTTTTCATGCTAAATTACATATTTGAAAATAATAATGGCAAACAAAAGCTCCAAGTATATATAGAGCATAATAATGGCAAACAAAAGTCCAGCAAAAAACGACCCTAAAATTTAAAATATTTATTGCGCGTCACGGTGAAGAACAGACTCGGCGAAGATAACAGAGCCACCTTGTCTCGCTTCACGAAATGCTATACAACAGAGTAAACGGTAACGCACGACGATAATAAATTTTATCGATAATAACTTTAATAATATTTGTAATATTAATATGTCATGATATTAGTCATTATTTACTATAATTAATAATAATTGTTTATTATTAAACCTTCCACAAGTACTTCGAATATATGCACGAAAATGCAAACCACTACGTCCAAAAGTAAAAGCGTAGGTACTTGACTAATTTCAATGAAACAAGTCTTAATTTTTATTACCTATCCCGACTTTATACAAAAGTCTCTGATGAAAAATTTTCTTGGATATTTTCAGAACGTTACACAGTATTTATAATAAACTATTTACAAATATTAATTTTGTTTTTCAAGATGAAAACATGTTGCCTAGTGAATCTTTCAAACACGTAAAAATATCGTCAATTTCTCAAATGCTATAAGATTTTTGAATCATCTCTATAGTTTTCCGTTAATTAATAATCATCGCTATAGTTTTCCGTTAATTAATAATCATCGCTATAGTTTTCCGTTAATTAATAATCATCGCTATAGTTTTCCGTTAATTAATAATCATCGCTACAGTTTTTCGGTAATTTAGAATCAACGCTATAGTTTTTGGGTAATTTAGAATCATCGCTACAGTTTTTCGCTAATTTATAATTATCGCTGTAGTTTTTTCGGTAATTTAAAATCATCGCCATAGTTTCTCGATAATTTAGAATCATTTCTATAGCTTTTCGGTAAATTAAAACTATAGCCATTGTTCTTCGGTAATTTAGAATCATTGCTATATTTTTTCGGTAATTCGAATCATCGCTATAGTTTTCCGCTAATCTATAACCATCGCTATAGTTTTTGGGTAATTTAGAATCATCTCTATAGTTTTCCAGCAAAATTTAAGTAACCTCCTAGTAACACTGTTTTTTCGCAATTTTAACCAATGAGAAACGAACCTGCGATTTTCTAATTATGGAAACAAATGATCAGTATTTATCTCATAACTTATTGGTGAGATTAAAAATTAAATAAAACTTATACAGTTGTAAAATAAATTGTAATGTACATTATAATTTACATCAATAGAGCTGTATCCAATACAAATAAAATATCACAATATAAACATATGATGTCCATTTTCATTATATTTATAAGCCCACTAATTCTATTAAACAGTTTAACTAAGACAGCTGCCCATCACAATGCGAAGGTAAAACGGAAATATTTAATCTAAGTTTTAGTTAGTACTAAACAAACAACTGATGAGTTAAGGAGCCGCCACGTCATGTTCTAAGATATTTGTTATGATACGAAACCCCGTCTAGCGGTAAGTGCTTCGCTAAACAGTGGCCTACAGGTGTCTCGCATTTGTAAAACGTCCATCATCGTTCGTGAGTATGAACTATTTATCTACCGATCCAAATATTGAATTATGAGAAATGAACTCGAGACTATTCGTTACATTACGATTGTTAAATGAAAATTTTAATATATTCTTTATAACCTTAAAATACATGTATGTAATACAGTCAAATAAGACGAAATAAAGGCTTAATGTCGAAGTGAAAGGAGGAAAACTGAAAATTTGGCAAACATTTGTTTTGTCCTTCTGAAAATGGACTGAAAAGCCTCATAAGGTGTCATGTATGCTAGTCAAGATATCAAAGGGTAAAAGGTCACGAAAATCGGTCTTTTCCAAATATCTCACTGCCTCACATCTCGTTAGAATTTATTACAAAATGAAATAAGAAACAAAGTAAAATTATGTTAATTGCATGTTATTGAATTTAAATAATTTAAATACACTATTAGTAACTATAGAGCTTGTAAAAAAGTATTGAATATATTTGGCGTTAATTTTTCAGAAATTAATTATTCACAATTAAATAAAACTACGTGATGTAGTATTATTTCTATTTTCTTTAAGTTCTTTACCACGACCTAGGTTTCGTTGTATTACAACATCTTCAGGTGGCCTATCAGCAAAGATAGGCTAGCTATTAGCAATCTTTGCTAATAGCCCACATGAAGATGTTGTAATACAACAAAACCTAGGTTGTGGTAAAGAACTTAAAGAAAGTAGAAATAATACTACAACACGAAGTTTCATTTAATTGTGAATTATTTATAAAAACAAGTTAAAACGTTGATAATACTGATAATGTTTAGCATAAAATTAATTAACTTTGTAGTGTACTATGCATCTGGCTCCACAGTTAAAGAGGTGCAAGATATCAGAAGCAAACCATTTGCAAAAGACCAATTTTCTTGATCTTTGATATCTTGACTAGCGGACATGGTATCTTAAGAGACTTTTCAATCTACCTTCAGAACGTCAAAGTCTATATTTAGAACGCCTGAAGATCTTTACAAATTTCCAGTTTTTCTCCTTTCATTCCAAAATTTAATCCTTATTTCACTATACTAATCAAAAAACATTGTAATCATATTCCCTGCACCTATGGACATGACCCTCGCTGAGGGAAGAGACAATATTATTCAATTATTGTGAAAATATGTGTCAAGGTCAAATTACGTTTTGCCACTTACATGAGTGCCTACGTATGTTAAGAAGTCCATTGTTGTTTTTAATGCGCACTCTTTTCAATACAGCTAAGAAGTTTCTTTTCTTCAATTTTCTTCAAATCAAAATTCTTTTAAATTCAAAATTCTTTTCTTCAAAACTACAAGACAACTAATAGGGGAATACTTTATTTACAAAGTCGACGAAACATTAAATGTCCAAGTAAACCAAAATAATGGTACCTTTACAAAAGTATCTTGCCTTTTAAACTCAAATTCTGCAATAACATTTCTATATATACTACATAACTAATACACTACGTAAATTACTATAGAAATATTGTAGAGAATATTGAAAAAGATATTCTGAAAAAATATCAATTATTTTTCAGACATTATTGATTCAGACATTTTACAGTTTAGGAAGAACGATAACGAATGTCTGATTGTGTCTTCCCTAGACGATTTAGAATAAGGTTTTTGTTGTAACGTATTCTGGTACTCATAAATCTAATTTTGCCCCAAGAGAATTTATATTCATAACTATGGACATTTTCCATTTCTAAAAGAACCGATACAATCTACAAATAATATCACGAATTGGAACGACCAAGTAATACTTATAGCGTACAAATTAATAATTAAAGAAATACGATCATTAAAAAACAATGAAAAAAACTATTTTTTTTATTGTATAGTTAGAACTTGCATGTTTGAATAAATAAAAATTTTGATTATTAAAACACGTCTTTACTAATAACTCTGTAACGCTAATTCCGCAATAAATTAAAAAGCGTTAAAGCTATATGTATAATTATTTTAATAATCAAAGTAAAGCCTGTTTCGTATTGCATAATTTGAACTATTTGCTTTATAAAAAAATAATTCCCTAACTGATAACGTTACAAATTCAAGTTTCTTGGAAAATCAAAAACTTACACCTTTACTATTCCATTTATCTGGAAAACGCAAAAAAAATTTCATACAAAACGCCGTAAATTTGCCGTCATTTTCCACGATCTTCAAATTGATGTAGGTGTTTTTTCTCTTACGATTTACACTTTTCTCGATTCAAATACCACCAGCAAAAGTTTCAATGTCAAATTCCTTTTTACTCATAAAACAAGTCTCCATTGAGCTACTAATATCTTCGTAAACCCGATCAAGCGGTCTTATTGATTATATTATTTTTGGCGTACGTGCCCAACTATGTAATAGAGCGTTATTCTATTCTTTTTTTTTCTAAATCAAACTACCAATTGAATTGCTACGTTCCAATAAAAGCGTAAAGACGCTCCAACTAGAAAAATATATAAATGTCTGTCTGCATATTTAGGTCTTTTCCCACCTGTGTAAAATGGACGCAATTCTATTCCACGTAGGTACTTCCACTTTTATTTCAATAATACTTCCATTCTCATTCTTTACCCCATTTAACTTCATATAGTTTTTACAACTAAATGAAGCTACGTGACGTAGTATTATTTCTACTTTATTTAAATTCTTTACCACGACCTAGGTTTTCTTGTATTACAACATCTTCAGGTGGGCTATTAGCAAATCTACCGTTCTTTCTCGTACGATTCACACTTTTCTCCTGAAGATTTTGTCATACAACGAAACCTAGTTCGTGGTAAAGAACTTAAAGAAAGTAGAAATAATACTACATCACATAGTTTCATTTAATTGTGAACAATGAATTTCTACAAAATTAACGCCTAATATATTCAATAGATTTACGCCAAAGTAACGCCAAATATATTAATATAGTTTTACTAAATTTTATTCATATTTATTTCATGATTCTAAGTAACGTATTTCAAGAGTTCCGCTGGAAAACACGCAAATAATACGTGGTCATCTCTCGTCTCGAAAATGCATTACGTTGACTTTCAATAGGTTACTGTCTAAAGGATCTGAATGACGAATATATGTAAATCTTGTCACGTAACTAAACCCAGCGACCACATTTCAATGAGATGCAAGAACCTTACTTAGTATTCGGTGGTCTGAGAAACTGTCGATGTCTGCAATACGTCTTCCATTGTATATCGAGTTTATTTTATCAAATAAGGTAATTTAATTTTTTTTTTTAAATCTATAGTTAAAGTAATAAAATGTTTATTTTTTATAGTAGATGTGTAAAACGATCTAAACCCAGCACCACGTTTCAATGAAACGCAAGATACTTAGTATTCGGTCGCTTGCGAAACAATCAATATTTGCAATACGTCTCCCATCGTATATCGAGCTTGTTTTATCAAATAAAGTTATTTAATTTTTGGAATTTACTCCTAAGAATCGATTTTCATATATAGCTCCCGGTATTAAGTTTTATGAGGAGTAAAATCAGAAGTTCAGAGCGTACGAAATTCAGAGTGTTAAAAAAGTGTAAACGTTAGGTAGGCTTCTCCGCGCAATATTTCTGCACATCTTTGGAGTGAGATATCAATATATTTATTTGGCATTTCCTTATGGCGTAATCGCAATGACGGAGTTTGATAAAGATATGCTCGTGTTAATAGACAAAATATAAATCCAGATTAAATCGGGATTACGTAAATCTGGATTAATATGAATTGTCGTATTATGTCTCCGACTGTTCAATAGACACATATTAAACTAGTATTAAGTAATAAAAAGTAACTACACGGAAACAGAGAAAAGGCTATTGTTGCAGATATTGGTCCCTTACAAAGATGTAATTGAAAATAACCGCACCGACGGAACAAGCGTGAAGATGAAAAAAAACGCTTGAGAGGCTATTGCCGAGAAATATAATGCTAGTGATGTTATTAATGACAGGGTGAGTACAGTCAAATGTACACGTTTATAATGAAAATAAATACAGAATTAATTTGTTTACACAAATGCAAATTCTTTTTTGTATTTATATACAGTATTATGTATTTTATACATTCCAAGACAATCGTACTTAAGGAGTAAACTCCAGCCGCGCGTCGGAGCTGACACGCACAATTCGTTAGTTGAAATAATAAAATGTTTACTTTTATTGCAGATGTGTAAAACTATACCTATCGAAGTTATGTTATACTATGTTAAAGTAAATACTATGTTATAATAGTAGGTTACTAGTACGAAACTAACGACAGGCGTTGCCCGCGTCAAAATTTATTTCGCACGCTTTAATATCGGTAAACGAACGGAATTGGTGAATACTGTTTAACACCATATAAATGCACTTGTGTTTAGAAATTGTTGATGTCATCGGCAGTGTAAAAAAAGAGTTTAGCAAACGTCACGCTCCTTCCTTTTCAACTGCTTTAAACCACCACTATTGTACTTGAATGTTGCACCAAGTGAAAAACTAGACAGTCGCTAGTGTGTCTCACGTAACATTAATACATTAACATCGAAATAGACACAATAGCAACTGTGCCCAAGTTTCGACCTATAACTACGCGGCTACTGCACTCCTATTAACAAAGTTAAACAAATTAGGAACAGATGGCGTTAGTGTCCTATGATTTTGCTACGATCACGTGGTTTTGTACGATACGTTCTCCAATGGAAAACATCCCCCAATCATCTTCTATGTTACAGACAAATTTTGACTCCTATATTCAAGAGTTTAAAAATAGTTATCAAAACTCTCTTGTTATTATAAAGACCGCTAAAAATGGGGCTGGCGTCATAATTTTTTTAAAAATTAGTATTTTTTAAAATATAGAAAACTAAATAATTCACAGATTGACAATCAGAGAACAAAAAATAATACAAAACAAAAAAGGCTGTTTTCAGAAAGGCATATTATATTTTCAACGTATAAAAAATTGCTAGCAAACAACAATAAAAAAACTAACGATAATAACTTTATAGAAACTATTACATTATCGATCGTTTTTTAATGTATAGCCATTGCCTAAATTAATTAAAAAAAAATGGCGACTGCAACTCACTTTCGTTGTGTGTCGTAGAAATAAATGTCTTCCTCGCTCTTTGCGAATTTTAGGTTTTTTTGACAACTCTGTCGGATCTGTTTCATAGTATGTTATTTTGGCGTACGGAGGACATCAACGAGTTCCGTAGAAATAGTATTTACAAACTGTTATAAAAAATAATCTGGCTTTTTATTAAAACACAAGATTTCTCATTTATCTGGCTAACGATTTAAATAAAACTTTTAAAGAGCTTATTTTTTAATTTTTTCTACAAAATAATGTCATTTTTATTCTTGTAACACATAGACCTAACACTTTATAGACCTTTGCCAGTCTCCTTTGACTATACAGTCTACCTAATAACATATTTTTCATTGTTACAACACAAATAGTTTCGGAGATGTACAGGCTGTAATGAGAAACATTTCCTCGCATTGTACCCTAGATATGAATGTACCTCCATTTAATGCCGGAAAACCTAATAAATAATGCTATCACATAATATAAAAACGACATTACCTTAAAAGCAATAAATAAATTTCCAACAATGGTTATTCACTTAACTAGTTTGAAAAATTATTTACTGTATACATACTACAAAACAATTTTTTTTCTTTTTATGATGTTGATATAGAAGCAAATATAACATAATAAACACGTTGAAACATTTCCGAACAAACATGTTCGCCATATTTTAATGGTCACTTCACGATAAGGATATTATCCTTATTGTGAATTGATCTACACACTTCACAATACGAATTTATTAAATATTTGAATAAATGTTCGCTGTCTCTCTTCCCTTGTGCTTTTACGGATTGTGCGAGAGGGAGAGTCGCAACTTAAGTCGAGTTCGGTTAACTTCGTTTTGGAACGAGAAGCTTTGACGCTGGTCTATCATGCTTTTAGTTCTTAGTAGATGAACCCCTTTTTGGAGGAAAGAGGCGTGTTTCAGAGATTGTCTGTCCTTATTGGCAGTGCAGGTGAACCAACCCCGGTTTTAGAGATGGTTGTCTGGACGGTTGAGTAAAACCAATTATTATAAAAACGATTGTTTTACTTCAGTTGTAACGGAGCATGGCGCCCTCCGCGCCAGCTTATTTCACTTTACGCTTCTAAGACGTAGGATATGAATCACGTTTTGTTCCACTGCAATGAGCACGATGATACACGCGAAGTTTTGCATGAGAGCATGCGTCAACACAGTAGAAAAATACAGTCACGATACTTCATATAAGGTGGTTTCTTTAGTTACTGTGACTCGGTTGAAAGTGGATTGATCCTTGAGGCATTTAGAGAATTCACTAAGTGCACACTGGAAAAAATGGAGACCCAATAGCTCACTGAGTAGAGACAGTCACTAACTCTATTGAGTGGAAGCGATTAACGGTAAATATGGGATATTATTGGGGACCTTTGAAGGTCTCTACACAATTGTACGGCACGAGGCTGGTCGTTACGGGTCCCTAGAGAGTAGGGGGAGTTACCTGGGGGTACAAGCAGGGAGGTGACATGAGAATAGTTTATAAAGCTGCCTGTCTACGATTTAGATGTAAAAACGTCTTTCAGGTGACAACATTTCTTCCATTCTTATCCATTTTTCACGATTATGGACCTCTTTTTCTTGTACAAAGACTATACATTTAAATTTTTCTTATTAGTTGGGTAAATATGTATTTGTAAGCATTTTGATTTGACACAATTTTTTGTCTCTGGTTTTTCTGTGAAATGGCATGTATCATTATTTATAATTCAAGTAAGTAATTTATGGTTCTGCGTAAAGAGTTTATAAAAACGTCGATAAATAAATATATAAAGAACAAGTTATGAAACTTTGATTGACGCGTTCGTTGAGATATCGAGTCACGGGGCGACAGAAGCGATAAATACCGCACAGAAGACTAAGCAGGGATAAAAAAAAGTTATCTTTTCTAATTTAATGTTAAAATTATAAATATATAAAAATAACAATTTATGAAACTTTGATTGATGTGTTCCTCGAGATATCCAGAGTATCACGGGGCGACAAAAGCGACAAATACTGAACAGAAGACTAAGCAGGGATAAAAAAAGTTATCTTTACTAATTTAATGTTAAAATTATAAATATATAAAAATAACAATTTATAAAACTTTGATTGATGTGTTCCTCGAGATATCCAGAGTATCACGGGGCGACAAAAGCGATAAATACTGAATAGAAGACTAAGCAGGGATAAACAAAGTTATCTTTTCTAATTTAATGTTAAAATTATAAATATATAAAAATAACAATTTATGAAACTTTGATTGATATTTTCCTCGAGATATCCAGAGTATCACGGGGCGACAAAAGCGATAAATACTGAACAGAAGACTAAGCAGGGATAAAAAAAAGTTATCTTTACTAATTTAATGTTAAAATTATAAATATATAAAAATAACAATTTATAAAACTTTGATTGATGTGTTCCTCGAGATATCCAGAGTATCACGGGGCGACAAAAGCGATAAATACTGAACAGAAGACTAAGCAGGGATAAAAAAAGTTATCTTTTCTAATTTAATGTTAAAATTATAAATATATAAAAATAACAATTTATGAAACTTTGATTTATGTGTTCCTCGAGATATCGAGAGTGTCACGGGGCAACAGAAGCGATAAATACCGAACAGAAGACTAAGCAGGGATACAAAAAGTTATCTTTTCTAATTTAATGTTAAAATTATAAACATATAAATCATAATTATCAAACTTAAAAAACGTGAAAAAAATGTATTTTATTATTTCATTAAAACTAGATAAATTAAAATAAGCAGTTTTTATATTTCTTTCAAGAATCTGTCATGAACTACTCTATAAAAAAGAATAATAAAAATTGTACAAAATTAATATATTTATATAGTCAGTGCAAAGTGGAACAAAAAAAGGTAGATTGATCACTTTTCATTGAAGATGTGTTCCTCATTTTATATCTTTTCTAGCATATATATTATTCCCATATACTCTATTTTGCGAATGAACGTTTGCTTGACCGACAATCGTATGAAAAATGTAAGTCGTCGTGTATTCGCTCATTTAAGTTGCAAACTTAACTGGAAATAAAAATATATTGTGAACGATCGTTTCTTACACAGGACTCGCTCTTATAACGACAAATATCTATATCCAGGCCCGGTTACGAAAAATCGTAAAAAAAATTGTGCGTGTCAGCTCCGACGCGCGACTGGAGTGGAGTACACACTTAAGTATGATTGTGTTCGAATGTATAAAATAGGTAACACGGTATATAAATATAAATATCAATATCATTAAATGTAAATGGAAAATTCATTAATAAAAAATGCTGACAATATAATTATTTTCAAGTAAAACACAAATGAATAACATCAAATTTAAACAACAGAATTAAAAACATTTAGTAACGTCGGAATGAGAAGTTAAAATTAAAGGAAACTTTTTAATTTTGTAGGATAGAAGACACCAAATATTCACACATAATGACATTTAATAATTACATCTTGATATAAGTGAACGATAGTAAACTATGTGTCTCACACTTCGTCATTGCGATTACACCATAAGAAAATGCCAAATAAATATACTGATATCTCACTCTAAACAATATGCTATGCTATATTCTAAAATGCGCAGAAATGTTGCGTGGAGAGGCCACCTAACGGTTAGTTTTTTAAGCTCTGAACTTCATGCAATCTGAAACTAACGGTTACACTTTTTTTAACTCTCTGAACTTCGTATGTTCTGAACTTATAATTGTACTCCTAATAAAACGTCATACCGAGTGCTATATATGATACTTGATTCTTAAGGATTAAACTCCAAAACAATTTAGCCAAACGTAATTTTCTCAAGTATAACTTTAATTTAAAATGTGATACTTATTTTCTGTTTTTAACTTTCGATAAATCTAACTGAATAGAATAACAATTTCTTACCACAATGATATTATCAAATATAAATTGACATACACCTCTCCTGATCTGCACCCAGACACATCAAATACTAAAGCCAATTGAATACAATTGCTGAATCTCATTAGTTGTGCAAGTCGTGCCCCAAGACAATGTGCTCATACTTCGACAAAACGATCTATTAACACATGAATACAATAATCAATTGAAACCTGAAAAATATGTTAAATATAAAATGACTTGGATTAAGCGATATAGTGGAAGCGCTAATACCGACCCAAGATCTCGACAACCACAAGAATATTTTGTTTTGATAATTTACATAAATCGACAGTTTATGCATATTATCAAAACAAGCATTCTTTATGTGCTAAATCTTTGTATACAAGGTCGCAAAACTATCTTGTTTTAAGATCAACAAATAAAGTTCTGAAGAATTTACTTGTCGGCGATGTAAAAATATAACCACCACCATAAATATATCGTCGCCCATAGGACATGTTCAGCGACGATATGCGTCATCCGGCATTCGCATTCGTTGGACACACGCCAGCGGCTGGCTCCGGCCTGTGTCGAAAACGAAAAATTGACACTCAAACTGTACCTATCAATCTTTACTTTTCGCTTATGGGACACAAAAACTCGTCTTTTGCTATGACCTTCGCCCTGATAGACCACAGCCGATCTTTATATCGAGACAGCGAACGAATTGGGTTACTTTTACTCTACCCCACGTCAACCCGTTTACATATTTAAAATTTTAAAAACGACAACTATTCAATGTTAAAGTAATCATCATCATCATCATATATATTAATACGCTAAGGTTAAGATGTTACACTCCCTTTTTAGAAAAAACCTCACAACTAATCCACATAAATTATATATCATTTTATAGATAATTGCTTGCTCTACCGGCATCCACAACTAAAAAAATTATTATTGCTATTGTTTTTGCAAATTAATTAATTATTAAAATTATATACACAAAACAGCAATGCTGCCGTCTAACGGCTCAACGTCAATATGATTGACGGTCGGTAAAATTTTTGTTTAATTTCAAATCCACTCACGTATAAATAAAGTGGCGCTTTACCTCAATGCTTTTGATACTTGCGCCTCTATATGTCAATTTTAGTAAAATATTTGTTTGATCTGTCAACTGAGCTTCATAATGGAATAAATAATGCGAAGACTTCGCACGGGTCACGCTAGTATTAAAAAATATTCCTACACACCAGCCATTATTATTAAAGCATTCTTAATTTTTTAGACTAATATTAAAGACTAGTCCACACATCACAATATGCAAAATAGATAAGAGGTGACGTAATACTATTAAACTCGATATTAGCTCACTCAATTCTCCTCCTGGCGCACATTATAACAAACACGCGCCTTTAATAAAGCATTTAAATTTATGGTGATTAAAAAATAGTTGAACGCGATCCAATCAGAAAGTGACTTATGAATGATTTGAAATATTTGCTGAAGATGACCGTGACAATTAATCTGTTTTAATCGTGCCAATTGTTGGTACAGTCACTGAAACAAACAAAAAAACTGACTTCATATTTTGTACTTTTCTCAATTTATTATACTCGGGATTGAAACACAACGTTCAGTAATTGACATATTTAAAGCAGCAAGAACATAGAACTTGAAGTTAGATTGTTTTGCATCAAAATTTTAAATAACTGACTCAAATACGCTTATAATCCACATATAAAAAAAATGTAGCAACCTCTACATTGAAATCAAATATTTCCAATCTTAGGCAACAGTGTAGCTATCTATCTATTCGATTCCAAATTTCAAAATGCTCAACTGAAGAGAGGGAAAACTTAAATTGTATAATGAAATATAATGAAAAACTGTTAAAATAACCGTTTCCCCAAAAATATTTCACGTAGGATATAAACATGCACGCATAGTTCCAAAAGTCTAATAATAATTAAATTAGAAAATTGTATATGGCAATCAAAAGCTAAGTATAGGTTCTAACTTTCCTTGAACTTCCATTACACCAGGCAACTCGGAACGTCTTTTTCGGAAAAAAAGGCTACTTTCCAATATATTCTAAAGGACTTTTGATTGATATTTAAAAAAATAACTATAATAAAAAAGCCGGAAGTACCATATTAAATTGTTTTAAAAAAAATTTTAAAATCGTGTCCCGATTGAAAATGGATCTTAGCCGGAAGTATTCCGAGTTTCTTTATCGTACAAATACGTTTAACACAACGAGCCCGTATCAAATGGTGCGGAAAACATAGGAAAATTCTAACGCAGTCTCGATGCTTTTACGATTTTGTTACATCTGACGAATTTTAGATATATCAATACCAGCCCATTGTTTCCCAGCATCAGAATAAACCAACGAAGTGAAGAGTGAGTGAGGTCAAGTTGCCTTCGGAAAATCAAAGAGGCGCCAACGCTAATTGATAAGTGAATACGCGCTGATACGCCAAACGAGTCACGGCACATGGGACTTTTCAGAATTTCAAACCGTTTTTATTCACCGGAAAATCCGACGGCTGCATTTGAGGAGTTGAAATAGGGTATATAACTATATTTTTATTACTAAAATAGAATAGGTAATAACATTAAAAACGGTTAGAATAAATATAACGTACCTATCACTTTTCATTACAAACTTATAACAACTTAAAACTGTCTAACTACGATTCGCGCGAAAATGCCCCCATACAAAACACAACTGGCTTATGACGTCACTGACCAGTATTCAGCATTCATTATAACGGAGTTTGTTAAATATTTTTAGTATCTCGTTAAATATTGCATTTAAGTTATACATTGTATATTATAATTTTCTCATTTTTTGTGTGGTAACTAAATTCATAACTTTTTCAATTTAATGAACAAACAAATGACACTTTTTCCTCTTTATAAGTTTCGATTAATTGTTTGTTACATGCATTATTTTTTCATCACAAAGTTTGTTTAAACCAACTCTATAGTTTTAAAACATTTTTACAAAAAATATCGACACCTTTCAAATACCTTATTGTGTATAACAATAAACACTTCAAAATAATATAATAAAAATTTAATAATTCATAATGTAATTTTTTTTTGCAAACCTATTTGGATATCTCTTTAATTTTCAAACTTATAATACAAGCATATATACTGCTTCAACATTTTCTTCGATCCATTAACCAAATTTATTTCAACATTAACATTGAATATATTTGGCGCTAATTTTGTAGAAATTCATTATTCACAATTAAATGGAACTACGTGATGTAGTATTATTTCTACTTTCTTTAATTTCTTTACCACGACCTAGGTTTTGTTGTATTACAACATCTTTCGGTGGGCTATTAGTAAAGATCTTTGCTAATTGCCCACCTGAAGATGTAATACAACGAAATCTAGGTCGTAGTAAAGAACTTAAAGAAAGTAGAAATAATACTACATCACATATTTTCATTTAATTGTTCAACATTAACCTCAACAGTACAATTTCTATTAATTAATATCAATCTCATACGTATAACTTCTTCCCAGATTTATTCGAATCCTGATTTCATTTTTGCTAATTATCTACAAAAGCAAGCACCTATAAATTTCGGCCACGCTTTCAAGTACAAAAAGAAATAATAAGATAAGATAAGGCAAGATTCATTTTTCAGTAATACTTCAGATAAAAGAAAATGTCAAGATTTAACTTCCTTTCGATCAAATTGTAAAAAAGTCATAACGTCAGTGTATTTTGATTATGTTTTTATTAAATGACTATTCGATAATTTATATAGATACGTAAATGTGTCGATGAATAATACATGCTTATACTAGAATATCGCTTCACACGATCCAGACGACCTTGTGCAAATCGGTGATACGCTTTAATACCAGCCAGGTCACACGAGATAACTAAAACGATGAGCAACGTCACAAGAGTTGCGATGTCCAATTGAAACAAAGGAACTAAATTCTTCTCGTTTTTAGAATCTAATAAAAAAAATCTGTCAAGCACGAGTGACAGATTTTTTTTATTTTTGAACAAAAATATATTTCCTACAATGTCTTTCGCAGGCATAAATTTAAAAAAAAATTATATGATATAGCTATAAACCAACGACTTTTGAATGATTTCCTTTACTTGTGCTGTGAGACCTTTCTTCTCGACAAATTTCATTATTCTAGGTCCCAGGAACAGGTAACAGAAAGTACCCTATAGGTTTTGATTTACATGCGAGTGTCAAAATATGCGGCATAAAAGGCCGTATTTTAGAGTTCTACTTGATTGCGTTGACTTAGAAGCTTGATTTTAACAGCTTCTTAGTATTTGATATCAATTTCAACTTGATACTTCCACGCGTTCCTAAGAATAAGAGTTTTGATAGACCGACAGATAGAAAACGAAGCTATCCTATAAGGGTTCCTTTTTTCCTTTTGAGGTACGGAACCCTAAAAATCACTACGCGCCAAACAATTACTACCTTCAGAATACTTTGTGCATGAGGAAGCGAAAATAAACACAATTAATTTTCATAAAGTTTCAGAAGTAATGATTTATGATGTACCGGTTATGATTTAATTATATCGGTCTAAATCAGGTTGACATTTCACTTTGACTGAGTGAAAATTTTGACAATAATGTTTAACGCATTTATTTTCCTCCGCTTATCTGATAAGTGAATGGTACGCAAAGGATAGTTAAATATCAGACCGACATATCCTATAAAGAGTCACTTATTTTCCCGTAGCGGTATATCACTTTTCAAAATGTCTTTATTATAAATACCCAAGTTAAGTATAATCACATACATACATTTAAACGATTGTACGATTAGGACGATTATCTTAGAATATATGAAATAGGTAACACCGTATATAAATATAAAAAATGAAATTACATTCGTGTAAACAAATTAATTCTATATGTAAACGTGTACATTTTACTGTACTCACCCTTTCGTTAATAATATTATTAATATTATATTTCTCGACAATGGCGTCCCAAACATTTTTTTTTATCTTCACGTTTGCTCCGTCGGTGTGTTTATTTTCAATTACATCTTTGTAAGGGACCAATATTTGCAACAATAGCCTTTTCCCTGTTTCCGTGTAGTTTCTTTTTTTTGTATTCATTTTATTACTTTATTGTTAAATGCAATACTTTCAGCCAAAAAGAAACGACGCTTGCAACTTTAGTAAATAATCTGTGTTTACAATTGTCAATAAATAATTCGATATATCAAGATGTGCCTGAAATTAGCTAACGATTGATGCGCAGTACGTACTACGTAAGCGAAAGTATTAAATCAAAACGTAAATCTCAGATTGGCTAATCTTTGATTTTCCAAACTCGATTAATTAATACTAGTTTAATATGCGTCTATTGAACCGTCGGAGACATAATACGACAATGCATATTAATCTAGACTTACGTAATCTCGGTTTAATCTGGTCGTATGTTTTGTCTATTAATACGAGCCTATGTGTGTCAAACTCCATCATTGCGATTACGCCTTAAGAAAATACCAAATAAACATATTAATATCTCATTATGAAGATGCGCGGAGAGGTCAGCTTTTTAAACGTTTACACGTTTTTTAACGCTTTGAACTTCTGATTTTTCTCCTCATAAAACTTCATACCGGGCGCTATATAAGAAAATCTATTCTTAAGGAGTAAACTCCAAAAATATTTATAAATCACAAAAACTTGAAAAAAAACTTTGCTTTGATTGATACATTCCGCATAATATAATAAAACAGGTAGGTATTCATATATAAAGCAATTAGAATCAGAAGAATATGACTTGAGTTCAATTTGAATGGAACCAATTTCAAATAATTCACAAAAATAATACGTAATTATTTATTACAAAATGCAAATTGAATATCGAAATCAATTTTATACAGTTTCCGACTAATTCAGTAAATCATGGTCACAGCTGATTATACGTATATGACCAATTCTCTATAAAGTATCTTATAATGAACTGATACACTTTTGGACGCGTATAATTTAAAGCGTGTAATAAGCCTAACCAGATTCAAAATGGCATCAGTCCCCAGTTTCTAAAACACACTCAAAATTATACTTTGAAATAAGAATGTATTTCTAGACAAAAGTTTTTTTCCTTGTACTATAATTCTTTATTAATTTCAAACAAAATAGGTAATTCAGACATTAAAAAATTTAAATAAAGTAGAAATAATACTACATCATGTAGTATCATTTAATTGAGAAAATTTTAATTAAATTCAGTAATAAATAGACAGCAATTCACCTTTATAACAATATTTTTCAGCAAAAGAGGACCTTATTTAATATTAAGTGATTACAATATGATGGCAATCTGTTTTTGTTTGATCGTTTAGTAGCGCCCAAAAGTCAGACCTGCACAGAGGTTTCAAATTTAACGACTTTTTTCTCTCAAATTTAAAGTAGTTTCATTTAGTTAAGAAAAATTTAATTAAATATAGTAATAATTAGACAGCAATTCACCTTTATAAAAATATTTTTAGCGAAAATGGACCTTGTTTTATTATATTAATTATATTAAAATATAGTAGCAATCTGTCTTCGTTTGATCATTCAGTAGCGCCCCAAAATCAGACCTGCAAGTTTCAAATTTAACGACGTTTATTTCTCAAACCTAGTGCATAATCACTCTTTGGGATATATGATTATATTAAATTAAAGTCTTTTAAAGTGCTAATTTATATTTGTTTTCTTTAATATATTTAATACATAATCACTTCGAGTGTTATCCGTTTATTTTTATTTTTAACCGAAATGAACGCACGGACGTTTAAGGCGTTTAGGGCTCATAAATTTGTGTAAAGCCTAAGAGGGGCACAGGTGACCGATTTTAAAAAGCCTAAATTAATTACAAATACCAAAAATCGGCTGTCTAGAAAAATTCAATCCACCGTGTCTGTCCAATTGATTTCGTTAATATTTGCGTATAAATGTTTGAGTACTATTATCAACGAATTAATAAAATCATATCTTAGCCCTTACCAAATGACGAAAACAATCGTAAACGTATCTCCATCACCCCCCCTCCCCGCGCAAACTTTTGGCCCCCAAAACTTTTGGCCAATGTAATGTTATCGAGGAGTCCGTTAAAATGGTTTTAACGTCCAGAATTATAATTAGCTCAGATTTGAAACAAGGATATAACACAAGACCCACGTCGAATTTTCAATAGAGATGACCCCAGCGTCAGTATATATGTTAAGTCGGGAAAATTTATTGGGCGAAAGGGCTGAAAAAACACTTAAACAAAGGAAGTAAGAATCAATATCTTCCGTGGTGGTGTTTCCTTATGTTCGTAGATCATCAAGAAAAATTGTAGTCAGTGAGCCAGTATATTGGTTTATCGGGATATCAGAAAGTTGGTGGATCATAGCATACAGTGCAACCACTTGATCAATAGAAAATAATTTTAGAGACCCGTTCTTCCTAAAGAACGGGTTCCTCATTCTACTAAAGAATAGTAGTGTTTCTTATTATATACATCACCTCATCTTCGCCTTTAATATCATATGCCGATATTAGACAAAAAGCTGGTCGTCTTTAGGAGAAAATTGCCGATGTTCGAAAAATTGGATTCAAAAATGATGAAAACATTTTAATAACTCCTAAAATACTTTAAATACAGTTGCTAAGTAACTAAATCACATACTTACAAAAAATTATCAGAGACCCTAGAATACCAGATTTTAAAGTTATCAGAAGTTGAAATGCTGACGGGGTCGATATCAGGTGGATGAAAAAGTAAAAAAAAATTTTCATGACAATTAATATGTACGAAAGAGTTCAGAAATATATAATATGTATAGCCAAGATTTAAATTGCTTAACACGTCCATGACAAACATTGAATCAATTAGAGATTGTGCTAGTTAAAAAAAAATAATATAAACAATAAAAACAAGTTGTCTTCAAATATTGAAATGGGAACATAACAGGATATGAAGATCGGAAAAATATCTACAGCACAGACAAAGTAAGTTGATAGGTACCTAAATTACTCGTTTCCAAGGTACTTAATATAAGAAGATATATAATTACGGGTAAACGCAGAAAATTATTCTCTTATTCCTTTTTGTCCTATCCAGGCCGGCAAGAATAGACAAATAGCAAAAAAAAAAATGGACTCTTATGGGCACGAACCCCGGATGCGATAACTTATGGATGAAAATATTAACAATACAGGGGATATGAAATTATTTTGAACATATTTAAATTTAAAATAATAATTAGAAATTAAATGAGATAAAAAATTCTATTCAGTACGTTTATTTCGTCGTATAAACAAACAGGAGATAGCTGAAAATTATAACTTGGAAAATGCCAGACAAAAAAATCCCTAACGAACACGTAAAATACAGTTGGGCCAGTTTCAAAGTGACTACGGAGAGATCGAGTATGTATGGACAATTTTGCCTGCAAATTAAGACGATTGAGTGTGCCAAGATCGGCCGATATTATAGGCCGGCATTCCTATACACACTGTTCTGATACGAGCTTGCCACGGTTAAATTGATGGTTAATTGATGACTATATGCGATTGTTAAATTTTTTCTGAGATAAAAGAAATCGGTGAGAACATGAAGTCGAAACCCACGACAAGATGTAATACCTACTTTTCCACGTTTTCCTTTTCATTATTTTCATTTATTGACATCTGCATTCATTAGTACTAACAATAACGGCACTATTTAAAATGTGAGCATATAACAACTACATGAAATATACGTCGGAACTGTGTTAAAAAACGAGAGTAAAAGCGATAAGCTGTTCCGCACGTAATGTAGTAACTTAAAAATAGTCACAAACCAGACACCGGTTCAAAACAATGTCACCGTCAGATACACTCACATTAACGATATATTTATATTCCAACAAATATATCTTTCTTGGGACAGGTGCGTTAATAATAAAGGCGAGCTATTACTTGTTTATAATTAGAACTGTCCATCGAACAATATAACTAATTAATATATCAAGAAAATGGTCAAATTAATAAATTAATTTGTAAATGAACGCTCCCACTTGATAGCCAATGAACCTTAACATAATCTTTTACTACAAAATCAAATTAAACGTATTACAATTACTAAAAACAAAGGTATAATACTACAAAATTAATTTTAAAGTCAAATTTCTTACTTAATTTAAATCCAAAAACTCGGCGAAATTTTTCGTTAAAAACTTTTTGAAATTTGCTTACTCGCTGGGGATAATTCTTATAATTACAATATTTTATTCCACTTAATATAACATACTTCAAAATTAAAAAATACTTGAAAAATAACAATTTAATAAATAGCGAAGTAATAATCGGCAAAATGTGACATTTTGACAGTTGTTTATAGATAGACAAGTCGACGACTAATAACAAAGTGTGGGAATACAAAATATTTATAATTTTGAAAATGAAAGTCTTTATATTTACAAGTAAATTATAACCTAAACTTACCTTAGTATTAGATATTCCATTAACAAACGGTGACAAATTAAAACCACGATTTAAATCCAATTTTATTACCAGTCGGCACCTAGAAATACACACGCTCGACGCCATCTTCAAATCACATTAGACTCACAGTGCCACCACACTTCTGATATTGGAACGGAGAATCCTGATTACATTTAACCTAATTATATGACGACGTTTTATCAAAGTTTTTATTTTTAATACTAATATATAAAATGTTTTAATAAATGTTATTTCAATTGGAGCTTGAATGGAATTATCTTTTTATCGTGCTGCAAATTCATTTCAATTATTTAAATAGATACAGACGCGTTAAAGAAATTGTACTTTATATATATTCGAGATTTAGACTCACAGCTTTGTTCAAAATATACAATTTTTGTCTAATTTATTACACAGCATTAGAAGAATAAATCATTTTATGTAAACTGTACAGCAGAACTTGAAAGGGCCGCCTCTTTTGAAAATAAATGTTGTCGATTCTGTAAATGTCATTTAGAAAACTTCACTTTATTGCGTTCTCTATCTAACAACAGTTTAAGGCACATATCCACGCGAGACAGAATAAAGGTCCATTCATTAGTTAATGCGGCTAACTTCATCTCAAAATTTGATGGAAATATTGTCGCTATAGTTTCTAGCCTATGTATTGCAGCAAGTCATTGTTGATTTTTGGTCAAGTTTTTTTATGAAAAAAACTGTCAATCATACCAGCAGTAAGAATCGATAGTGTTTCAATAAAATATTAAAAATCAGTAAACTATGGCCATTCCTGAATATAAACTAAGTACAGTGCTTCATGGGCATTCATTAGACGTTCGTTCTGTAGCCGTTACGAAAGATGACTGTATACTTTCTGCATCAAGAGATCGAACGGCAAAACTTTGGCATCCAGAAGGGTAATTTGATACTTTTGGCTTCGAGTTTCACATGACCTTTCTTAGCTTTACTCTCTTACATAAGCTGTTGCTTTATTTTATAGGGTAAAAGACTTTCAATGTGTTGTGTCATACAAGGGCCACGTAAATTTTGTGTCTTCAATTTGTTGGTTGCCACCGTGCGAATCCCATCCTGACGGTCTTGTCGTTACTGGAAGTAATGATAATTCTATATTAGGTTACAATCTACAAGATGGGAATCCTGTAGTCACAATTAAAGGCCATGAAAATGCTGTTTGTTGTGTCAGAAGTGGCCTTACACCCGGGACCATTTTGAGGTTAGTGAAACGTCAAAATTTCTTTGTTATTTATTTACCTAGCATTTTACTTCAACTTTTGAGCTATGCCTATTGTGGAACATTTATACGTTTAATGTAACCACACTATCAAACTTAGAAAATTACTTTTGCCCATGTGCAAGTCAAAAGGTTTTAGTATTCATTATAAGTTTCTCAATTATGTACTTGATACATACTTCATAATTCTTCTATCTTCAGCGCAAGTTGGGACAACACTGGATGTATATGGAATTTCGTTAGTAAAGATCCTGTTGCTACATTCAAAGGTCACCAAGCAGCTGTTTGGAGTATAATAGAACTAAATGATGGTTTAATAGCTACTGCATCGGCAGATAAAACAATTGGACTATGGAACAAATCTGGTGCTAAATTAAAAACTCTTACTGGTAAATTTTTGCCTTATGTTTACTACTAAAGTTAATGAAATGTAACACACCAAAATTGTTTAAAAATATATTTTAATATCTTGTTAGAATTTAATGCTAATTTACCAAAAAGTATAGAAAATAATTTCTCATTGAGGATACTTGCTTCCAGTGCAAAGTAACGTTGAAACAAAAATTATTTATTGTGCAGTCATTATAATTAAAAAATAATGAAATCTGTCCTGAAATGTAATCTAATCGTTACTTTTCATAAACTCGTTTTATAGATCAGTACTTAACAATTACGAGACATATGTAAATTTCTTTATTCAAATTCAGGTTTTTATTTAATCATAATGTGCAATTATAATTATGCATTTTAATTAGTTATAGTAAAAACCAGACATAATTAAGATCTTGAAACAAACCATTGCAAATATTTAATTATTTCCACACTTTCCCACTTACTACAAGATCCGTTTATATTAAAATTAAATATGTTACTTAAGAGTATAATGAAGTGCCTTATTGCCACACAGAAAGCTACATCGTTTCTCTCCCCCAAAACCTTCACCGATCTTGATGATTTTTTACAGTGTGTCTAATTTTACCTATGTTTACATGTGATTTTTTGACAAAAAATTGTCATTAAAATGCTTGTAAATAAATATTATATTATCTAATAAGAAAAATTTAAAATAATATCCTTAGATTATTTTTCGCGTAAGAAAAAGAGACCATTATCACGAAAATTGGTGAAGGTTTAGACTGAAAGAAACATTGCCCGCGGGAAAGGAGTTAAGGTTAAATTGAAGGCACAATCACACATTCTGTGGGGGAACAAGTGAAGTGATACAATGAGCATCTAATTTTTGTTTATGCCAATATTTTCAAAATGTAATGAAATAATATACAACTTTTTTTCAACAGGTCATACAGACTGTGTTAGAGATTTAGCGGCATGTCGTCAGGATTCATTTTTAAGTTGTGCCAATGATGCTACGATAAGACTTTGGACTATAAATGGCGAATGTCTGAATACTTATTATGGTCATAACAACTACATATACAGGTTACAATTATTTTATTTTAAATCGTAGATCAAAATATGATGATATTTAAACTGACTTGAATATATAGAATCATCAGACCTAGTCAATGGCCATTGGTCTTTTTGAACTTTTATTTTGGAATATTTATTGCATCAAATATTTCATATAAATAAAGCATCTCTTTGACTGTGAATATTAGGCAAAACGAGTAATTCCTTTTAACATTGACAGTCATATTAAAATTAACCAAGCGGTCCTATTACAATTTAACGTTACTAAGTCTATAGTTTGTTAGCAGAGCAAACAGATACTTATACTTTTTTTCTTTTAGCGTTTGCATGAATCCTAGTGTGAGTCCAGAATGTTTTGTCACAAGTGGAGAAGACTCAACAGTCCGTGTATGGATAGGTGGTGATAATGTTTGTACCATGACATTGCCTGCCCAGAGTATTTGGAGTGTAACTTGCCTTAGTAATGGAGATATTGTGGCGGGTAAAGTATCTGGCAAATATTACTTTATAATCTATTTCTACTTGATATCTTTGAATTGTATGCACATAAAAGATAGTCACTGAAGATGACCAATATGTAAGGTGGACATGTATCTCGACAGTAGTAAAACAGTTGGCCACTCTCCGTCCGTATCTCGCAAAGAAGGCAACTATATATCGAAATATCAATATAGCTAGATATACACATATGATAATCTTTGCGTTAAATTTTTGCTAACTTTGGAATATGATCAAACCAAATTTTTTTAATTTTATACCAGTTTTTTAATCATATTTTTTCACTTGTCTTTTATATATTTTTAGTCTTAATTCTAAAGCAAAGTTTTCGTACACATTTTCCTTTAGTTATTTTCTATATTTTTCTGAATTCCAATAATTTATCAATGCTATTAGAATGCACTTGTTATTTAGTATCTTCAGAGAAGCTGAATTTATGTAGACAGTGAGTTTAGCAAATAAACAAAGTGTCGATTGATGATGTTTCTATCAATAGTATTTCTCCTCTATACACTAAATATTTGGAATATTGTTAGTTGTATTGATGTTTTATTTCATTTTAGGTTATATTATTTTAAATGATAAATTATGTAATTTATAACACCAGGAAGCAGCGATGGTGTGATCCGTGTTTTCACCAAAGATGTAATCAGATATGCAGATGCGAAAACTCAAGCCTTGTTCGCAGAAGAAGTTTTAAAAATACAAGCTGCCAATAAACAAGAAATCGGTGGTGTTAAAGTAACAGAGTATGTAGCAATATATATATAATATTTATTTTTAAATTTCTTGAATTTAGTACAGTTACACTGTAAAGCAAGTTATAAAGAATCAGCGAAGTCCAAATAGAACTTACGTAGTTAGTGTTTTTTACCATTACACAGACATATACAAGCGTTGAGGTATACGTGGAGTCAGTACTAACCACATGTGATACGCATGCAACCTTTAAATCTGCAGCATTTATATAAATTATGTTAATACGACTCACGATTTAATAATACTCGGTATATAAAAAGAAAGATTATAATACTGATAGATAATTTTCAAGGTCGTGAGGGAAAATGGGGTTTTTCAGTTTTTTTGGGAATCATGTTATGCAGTTATAAAAAAAAATTAATATTCTCTTTTACCCCTACAAAACATAAGAAAGCCTGTAGTAGCACCTATACCTCTTATAATTATGCTAAATCTTAACTTCCTATACCAAATGGTCTTTGAGAAAATTGCCTGTGACAATTACACTGACACCAAGTGATTCCATAAATGTTTTAATTTTAATACATTTAAAATATTTGTATAAATTTTAACTAGGCTTAGTTAGAATTTATACAGATATTATAAGGATAGTAGTAATATGGTTTCTTGCTTCTAATTACTATCTTAAACTAAATGATGGCCAGTACTTTACATAATTGACTTGATAATAAAAAAAATATTATTTGCTAAACTCAATAGAAAGTCAGCTTACTTAGATGTTATCATTCTAATCATCATACCTACTCAACATTTTATGATGAACTAAATTCTAATTACAGCTTACCTGGACCAGAAGTGCTTTTCGAGCCGGGGAAATCAGATGGACAGACTAAGCTTGTGAGATCAGGCGCTGGTGTCAAGTGTTATTCTTGGAGCGCAGCCGCACAGACGTGGAATGAAATCGGAGATGTAACCGGGGCCGTAGGACCAGCAGAAGGCAAGACGAGATTTGAAGGCAAAGTAAGTTAACATAATTGTAGAGATAAATATTTCACAGTCAAAGTACATGTTTTCTTTCAACAAAAACTTCTTTCGATAAACTAATAATATTAAAAATGTTCACTTAATTATAATAAGTCTTTACGATCTTAAAAAATTAAAATATGTATTTATGTAACACGGTTAACATTAAACATTTATATAATTTATTAAACATTTATATATGTAAAACCATTTATAGTGATTGTACAAAAAATGTTGACTTGAATATAATTAATGAAATCAACTCTTTACGGGGCCAGGTTCCACCAAATTTCTTTGTGTTGACTAAAGATATACATACACAATTGAGGAAAATATAGTTTAACTGAATGATAAAGATACCTACAGTTTATTTTACAAGAGTGTGTGTGGCGAAACTCGAAAACCTTTTTAGGATAAGTCAGTGTAAAAAATACTTTCTATTAATTTTATAAAAAAATCTGAGGAAAGTGATTCCAGATCCTTTCCCTTCGGAATTTGAACTTTATAAGTGCCCAAGCGCTTTTTAAGGCATTAGTATCTGACGACTGCGTCAGCCAATCTAATACTGAATGTTATTTTCTTATTTCTTAGCGTTCAAATTATATATGAAGATGTGGAAAGTGCTAATTACTGCTTGTAGGAACAGCTCATATTCTGAAGTGTTTAAGCTATATGCTAGATGAATCTAGTGGTATGTGTAGACCAGATAACATTAATAGAATAATGTACCCAAAATTAAGCATTATCCAAAAAATCATATTCTTTCAATTGCTATCTAAATTTTCTTTCTTCAAAATCAGTTTTTCTTTGACTTACTTTCCGGACAGTGGCACTTTCTTCAAATGTTTCTTCATGGCCCAATAAACAGCTTCTTATAGTATTACAAGATATATTTAGACCCTTTTTGCACAAAACAACCCGCCTACCACATAATGATTAACGAGAATTCTTCTCAAACGTCTTCATCTTTGAAATCACCCTGTCTTCCTTTTTCATCATTTTTTTGCATGGAATCTCGTCGGAATATCATCGATGACCTGCCAGATCATGGGATCTGGTATTACATCTATACGATATACGATATTTACATCCATATAAGGTTTCACTCTCTTATTTAGAAATGTCTTCAACATTTTCATTCATTTGTCAGCAGTTTGATACAACACATGGTCCTTTCGGATGCATATAGAAACCCAACCTCGTAACTTTGATCAACATACAATGACATCAAACACTTTTAATACATTGTATCTTAGAAGAAGGATACTGCTTATCGCTCACATTTGAATGTACCCTCTAATCATTTCCAAAAGAAAAATAGACCATATACGTTTAAACAGCTTGTAAACATTTACCTGTAAAACAATACTGAATAATTATCAATTCTCAAGATAATTAATTCCAAGCTTGATCACTGTGGAATTGCCTAATTATGCAAAGGGTACGAGATAGAAGAGATTTATTTACAAATTTATCAATTATAGATAAATTTGTAAATAAAGTAACCTTACAACAAAGAAAACGAATTAAGAATATTCTGATATACTTATATATTCTAATATAAACTGCTTGGGAAAGGTTTCTTTTCCTTACATAGCTACAATACTAAAACATAATCCTCTGCCAGTTTTACTATGTAATTTAAATCAAGAATAAAAAGTAATGAAATTCTTCGGTGAAAGAAAACATTTGCTTATCTCATGCTCATCTTAGATGTAGTAATCTTCGTGGGATTACTACATCTAAGAAACATAATTATCACAAAGTGAATCCTTTTGGAAACACTTAATCAAATTTAAGAAAATATTTTATATGTAAGTGTGATTTTGGGTAACTACTCCTAGACAAGACTACATATTCTATTTTGTCTATTCTCCATTCCTGTAGGTGTTAACCATCCTGTTTGGCAGCCTTTCAAGATACAAACACTCTTTAAAAACTTATCGTTGATAGAAATTTTAGTCTCGCCAAGGAGAGATAGAAACGCCTTTTTAAACGTTTTGGTTCATTTTTGTATAAATTTGTTAATTCTTTTCAATAAGTAGATTATTATAATGCTACAGTTTAAAAATGTTGTAATATAAAATTAATTAAATCTTAAAAAAACTTAACTAAGCATGGTGAAAATTTTAAGGACGCTTTTTCTACATTTTTTGAGCGCCATTATATTTAACAATATTAATCAACGTAAATAACCAAATAATTCAGTCATTGTTTATAATTATCACTGCTAGTATAATATGTATTTGAAATTTAACTAAGATGTATATACTACAGGATTACGACTTTGTATTCAGTGTGGACATAGAAGACGGCACGCCACCCTTGAAATTACCCTACAATATGGGCGAGGATCCGTGGGTCGTAGCGCAGTCATTTGTTCATAAGTGAGTTTGAAACATTGTCTATTATATGTTTAAGATAATACATTCTCTTCATGAAGCAGCATAAGCAACAATAAATGTTTACCAATTCTAAAACATTTCTTGTCTCTCATTACAATTATCTAATGAAACTAAAATTTAAGGAATTGTAATCCATAACTCTGTTCCTGATTATTTTTGTATGCGGAGTCCTTTTTGGCATCAAATCTATAAAGGCCATTCTGCCCTGGGGATTTTGGAATTAAAGTTCTTTGTCTTTGTCTGGCTTCTATCCTTCGACCGAGCCGGTTTAAGAGACACTACCGGTAGTGATACTACTCTAGGTATTGCTCATTAGATCATAGGAGCATGCAAGCCTTCCCGCTACATGAAATCAGGGATACTATTTCAGAGATTAAATAATAGAATTCTCCTAAATTTTCCTTGAAATCACTTAAAAAAGTAATGTATGAAAAATGGTTAAATTTTGATAATATGAAAATATAATTTCTGCCAAGAATATTGCCCTTTAATGTGTACATATGATATGTGATTTTTATGCTAATAAAATTTAATTTTGTTTTTACACATAACAGAAACCAACTACCTCAAGTGTACTTAGAACAAGTGGCCAACTTCATAATCACTAACTCAAAGCAGGATGCCATGTCTATGCCAACAAATGGGTGAGACAACTTAATAATTTTTATATAAAGTAGGAAATAGCTATAAGATCTCCGTATACTTAAATATAGTAATCTATTTTTGTGTCAAAGCTAGTTTTTCCACATGGCTTTGTCAGCAAAGATTTTTTTTCTCATTAATATTTTTTTGTCATTAATACATTTCTTTTTCTCTTATAAATATTTACATCAAGAAAGAAAGATATTTACATCTAGAAGTAGACGATCGACACCATCTTGATGTGTGTACAGTTCTTTATTACATTTTGTTATCGAAATTGTTCATCATATCTTAAAAGCTGATTCAGTTACTTGTCTGCTCAGAGTGTAAGACTGCTTTTTGAAAACCTGTGCAATCTCTTCTCCATTCAATCTTTACAATCAACTGGATTCTGACAGCAGAAAGTCAGCTTCTATAAATGTTTTTAAGTAATCCCTTTTGCCTACAATTCCCTAATGCCATCTCGCTGTGTTTGCTTAATCATACTTGACAAAATTAGTAAATTTTTGTTATGTTTATATGTCATAATTTTGATTTTTATTTTCTTTTCTGGGCTAACTGTATTTTAAAGTTTGTGACTTATAATGACATATTTTCAGTAAAATTGTTTAGTGTACCAATAACTAAAAAATTTAACCATATATATTATTCATAACAGTTAATTTAAATATAGCTAATTAGATTCCTTAAATGAGATGTCATATTACTAGTAAGAAAAAATTTAATCCCATATTACAGTGAAATAAATTGTTCCATTACTTAAACAACTGCAAATGAATATTTGTTTTCTTTTATAGGGAATTCCATGACCCGTTTACAGGGGCATCCCGTTACATCCCAAATAGTAATTCCAATGTGACAACGCAAACGGGTATCAACATGGATCCGTTTACGGGTGGCTCCAGCTACAGTTCCAATAATAAAAATAGCCTGCAGCCTGCTGCAGATAATGCCAAGTCTCTCATACCACATAAAAACTATTTAAGGTAAACCTGACCAATTGATTATGGCTGACTGATTGACTTATTTGAAACAGATGTTGCAACTGCTACTACTAACACTACACTAAGTTGCAACTGCTATAACTAAATTATACACGGTGTTGGGGAATAAGAGTAGGACAAAGGAAGACGCTATTCATTTGCTATAAAGGAATAAATTGATGACGAAATAAAACGTAAAATACACCCTTTTTCTAATTGAGTGCAAAAAAGTATTACTCATAACTCTTTTTAACACACCCAATACTTGCCTGGAGCACGGTGCTTACCCGTGCAGCTAGATGTTTTTGTTGGTTATTACCCTGGATGCCGCTGAATAATGTGCGCAAGTATTGTGTATATGAAAAAGATGACAAATAATTAGGAATATTTATTTCAATTTTCTGAAAAAAAGTCACGTTTTACATTTTATTTTAATGAAAATCAACTATTTTTCAGTCAACGAATAACGTCTTTCTTTGTCTGACACTTATTCCCGGACACTGTGTATATAAATTTCTGCCTCCTTACAGTGAACATATATTCACAATATTTTGAATTCGTAAATTCATAATAACTAAAAAAAATCTGTTTTTTAAATATTGTTCTAAAATATATAAAAGTTATTATTGTTCATGTGGATCATCTCAGATAAGGCACAAGAAACCTCTACGTTATGAAGACATTCATTTTGATAGTTCTTAAAAATGAAGAAGTTTTTTTTCCAGAATGAAACAGCCATCAACAGTAAAAATATGTTATATGTTATTGGACCATTTTCATACTATTTAATTCTAGAATTGGAGAAAGTTGCCACAATATACCAAATACTGATTTATATTATTTTAGTTGTTACAGATACTCAATAAATATTACATGACGTCAACTGAAAAAGTAAATCAGGGAAAATATTAAAAAAAGTGTAATCTCAATTAAAGGCCTAGACATTTTTCTTCAGTCACTAAGGAAAAACCCTGATTCTCTAATTCCAACAGAAAGAAATGCATGTATATATTTGGTACTTCTTGGATGTTATAAAATGAATCAAACTAGTTAAAAAGCCATTATTTCGGAGAGCATATCTCAACAGAAAGGAGATTCCGAATCATTTTCATTGTGCACAGTTGTCACAGCTGTAGATTTTACTTACCATGAGATTTAAACAAAAGATCTATTATTTACTAAAACAATAATTCAATCCAGGTATATTAACAAAAGTTAATATTATGTTTACATATTAATTGAATAGAGTATTGACGGGAAGACTCAGTACTACACTTGTAAAAATGGAAATATGCGATACTGGATCAGTTCAATCAATCATTTCACTCACTCGTCACGTCGTGAAGATAGATATAAAAGTATATGTTTTGACGTTACATGAAAGAGAAAGAAAACGATCGAACTGTTTAGTCAAATATGCAACTGGATCTATATATAAGAACGTAGCTACTCGTGATCGAATGTGAAAGAATGATAAAGCATACTTTAGTTCGCTCCAAAAATTTGCGTAAACAAACACTTCTTTGTTTTATGTCATAATTCTAATTTATAATTGTATAAATACGCCAATCCATTCCAATTTATTTAATTATAGTTAAAGTTATTTTATGTATAATTTGAATCTAGGTTGAATCAGTCCTAATCCTAAACCTGCAAATATATTAAGCTAAGTGGCTACTCTTCTAGAATTTATTTTTATTTTCAAACAATAGTGCGTAATACTCAGTCATTACTATTTATTTATGACCATTGTTCGACGGTTCCATGTATGTGTAATAAATAATTTCATTAATAACTCGGAGTACTGAGCTAGAGATATAAATGAGTGATATATATCTTTCCAATCATATGATATATATCACACTTTTCTTTCCACTGATACATTTTACGCATCTCTACAATCATATGATGTTCTATGGTATCCAAAAATAAAATGAACAAATAACAACAGTTGTTTTTTATTATCAACAAGAATTCATTTATGATTAATTTCACGTCTCTTGCTTATTTTTTCTGCAATCTCTAATCTGTTGATATAAATTCAGGGATTCTCTGGGAAACCAATGGATATGCAAAAGCCCACGCAATTGATTAGGGAGCCATATTTAAATTAAAATATTGCAATGGCTATGCTCGTACTCCGTACTAACATTATAAGGGAACAACGTTAATTTAAAAACTACTCGACAAATTTGAAAAATTCCATTACCATTAAAGAAACTTGTTTTATTGGAATGAAGAAAAGATTTATACTGTTATAGCAAAACAAAAATAGAATTTATTATAGAATGTCTATGCTGTCGATTCATAAACATAGCTCATGTGGCAGGTAGAAAAGGGAGCACCACACCCCTTGCGATCGTATTAAAATATCATTGTTCAAAGGGAGAATGATACCAATTGAACTGTTCACAGTGCAAATAACATGCACTTTGATACAAAACATTTGTGGTTGTTAATTTCGTACATATAAACTCGAAGTATTAAGAAATTATGAAAAATGTATACGTTTGCAATATATAAAATTGATTCCATATTATATATTAAGTAAAACCCAAAATTTACCACAAGAAGTGGATAATGAAATAATGTAAAGCAAAATATTCTCCACAGATTCGACCAAGCTAATCTCTCTCAGATCTTCGAAAAGTTAAAAGAATTCAATCGAAAATTAGGGGATACGGTGACACAACTTTCCGATGGTGATCTAGAGGAGGTTGTGAAATTAGCTGAATTGGTATGTATTAATTTAGATAATGAGACCTACTATAAGTGACATTGTAGAGAGTTGTGTGTACTTATGCTGTTCACAAGTCCGAAACTTCTTAACTGATCAATGCCTATCAGAATAATGGTCTGCACTAGGTGTTTAAAAACACATTTTAGTTTCATGCCATGTGGTATCACCAAAAAAATTATTTTCAACTGAACCAAATTAAATTTTAATAAAATGTGTAGTAAATACATTTCTGTCATATCTGCATACGAAAATATTTTTTTAGATTGTTTTATGGCACCATTTTTTGAGAAATTGATTTTTAAGATTTGAAAGAAATATACTTGTTGATACACGTCACAAATTTCAATCCTTAATAACTTCTTTCTTATGCTCTACGGACATCATCTTAGATTAGTTTTTTAGCTACTTTTAAGAGCTCTAATCTTATTCAAATGAAAAAATGTTGGCAGAATTTATGAAATAGAAAAAAAAAATAAACTTCAGTAGAGCAGATTGTTTTTTTATTAAGCAACCGTGATTGAAAGCTTTCAAATTACAAGACTATGAAAGTCTTTAAAAATTTTGAAAAATGAGCCGAAGAACACGTCTTTACTTGAGTTAAATTCTAATTGAGTTTTATTAAATTCCAAAAACCAATTTCTTGAAATTAGGTGTACAAAAAGTTTTAAATATATTTTTATGTATAGAATTATGAAAACAATTATAATTACTGTACACAGTGTTAAAATAAATATTGTCAGGTTGAAAAGCTGGTTGGTTTGACTTCGGTTTACTTGGTAGTTTCATACAGAAATTTAATTATTTGGAAACTAATAATTAATAAACCGTTGTTTGACAGTAAAATGGAGCAATGTATTTATTTGATTTTGATGGTTTAACTCGAAGCCTATCTATGTACATACATGCTTTGAATGGAATTTTTCAAAGAAGTTCAATAGTGAGATTTGATTATGGGCTGTCAAACTTTATTTGAAATTTTCGTTGGAAATCCATGAAATTAATCAGAAACATTTGCAATAATTAATAAATTATTTAAAATAGTTTCCGTTTACTAATTTTAAATATAATTAACAAGAAGGCCAACAGACATTCATCAATATGTATAACAAAAAAAAATGTAAAATATACAGAAATTGTCCCCCTTCCAAAAACATACAGAAACTGCCCCCCCTTTTTTGGTTTTCTATCTAAATTTGTTAAAAGTACCTAAAACTTACGTTTTATGACTAACGCTGTTTTAGCGATGATATGTGAATTTTTATGAACCTGTTCCTTTTCTTTTTTCAGAATACTAGCTTTACAATGGACAATGTAACAAGATTAAAACAAATGCTAACATGGCCAGAAGGTAATATGTAATAAAATTTTTTTTAAGTATCAAGACTTTTTAGTAACGAGACCGACCTCAAATGATATAGTGTCTCTTGAGTTTCGAAATCTTTTATTTTCCTTTTAAAATTAAAAATTTATTTTATATTGGCATCCATAACTGTAATGTTCATTGTTTTAAAATGTTTAAAAGGTTAACTTTGGATGATTTGGAGTAAAGAGTAATTATATTTATATAAATCTTTTCATCTTGCAGAAATGCTGTTTCCCGTACTGGATGTAGTTAGATTAGCAATAAGAAATCCGGAACTAAATGCAGATTTTTTTGGTGAATATTATGGACTGACATTCGCAAAACTACTAATAGAGAATTTAAGACCAAGTAAGTGATATTTGTATCTTTATATGTAAACTGATAAAATAATCTATAACAAGACTCGACGTATATTATGTCAATTGTAGCAGAAGGAAGAAAGGCAAAATTATTTCGGTACAAATATTCTATTTTAAATTATATTTTAAACATCTAAAATATAGGATCTGTTTTACAATAAAAGGAATAAACAATATGTTTACAGAATTGACATTGTACTAATGTGAATCCCAAAACTTTAGTGTCGCTAGAAACATGAAGAACTAGAAAGAAAAATAATAAAATTCCAAGAATTATTCAGTACTGGTATATTATAGTTACTTATTCAAGAACCCTCTCTTCTTAACTCATTTATCATTACTTTACTTTCATATTGAAAGAGTAGTATTACTAAATATTAAAATAGTACCGTCCACGTTGGTATAATTGAAATATTATTTGTTTTTTTTGTAATTTTGAATGCTTATAATAAATTCTGATGGATAACTGCCATAGTAATACAGTAAGTTCATGAAAGATTCATCCCTTGAACACACTTCTGGATTAATTTTGAAGTTCTAACATTATTGTACATATAAATGTGGTAAGGAATCTATAACTGTTTTATATCTGTTTCAGTTTGTGATCACAAACAATTTGATTCTGAAAATATTAGAATTTATATAATGGTGATATGTTAGTTATATAAAGGAACTAGTTTCATTTTTTAAATCACACCATTTTGTATTGAAATGTATTTTTTCATATTTTATTACAATCAAGACACCAAATTTTACATCCCAAGTAAGAAGCAAACGAAATCAAAAAATGTATTCTTTCTACTGGAATTAATTTTATAAATACCCCTTTAATGTAAAAAAATTATACAAAAAGAATTTCTTGGAAATATATTCATATTCAGTTATTTAGTACTTAGTTTCTCGTTTAGCTTTGCTGGTGTTGATTTTTTGTTAATGTAATGAGGTATTTCTTTAGTAATATTTTATGTATTTCAACACTGCCCTTGACTGGATTCGTTATGTCTTAACTTGAACTTTGAGCTGAATCTTCATGGCAGTTTCTACAATTTTTATTCATCAATTATAAACCTGCACATTTAGTCTCCTGTTTGAGAGCCAATAATTGAATTTTAAGTCCCTTAAGTATACTTACTCAAGATAAAATATATGTTAGATTTTAATCTGAACCCCAAAGCAACACCAAGTGAAATTACCATTCAAATCGGTCCAATACAGTATAGTCCATTTTCCATGGTGCTCAGTAAACAGAGATAAAATTATACTCGATCTGAGATAAAATATTCTCGAAAATTTTCCATCTTCTCCTTCGCTCACGCACAAAAAATTTTATATAATAGTATGATTATCCATATTTCCTAATTAATTTAATCACTTTAAATTCCGAAAATGTCAATAAATATTATATAATTGAGCAAATTAATATTCCTGCTTGCATTAAATTATTCCCAAAAGAAAAAATGGCATATGGATTGCATATTTTTTTTTTATATAAAACCTTTCTTTCTATAAAACCTTCTTTTATTGTTAGGCAATAAAAATATTTATTTAAAAGTTGAACAATAAATGTCAGGCACTCTCTCACATTCATGTAGTTACTAAAAGGTATATACTGTATAATTAACATTATATAACATTTTTAAATACAAGTTAACGAGCTAAAAATACCGTTTAGTGAACAGAGAACATTCAATAATAGTAGACATTAATTATCACTAGAGATTTGGTGTATTTATTCTGGTGTGTTTGTGTTTATCAAGTGACAACCTACTTATATAAGGTCTGTTTCCCTTATATAATATTGTTTATGCTCTTGATTGACTTCCTTCAGTCTTAAACTAGGTAAAAAAAGCATCAAGACAAAATTAGATATATTTAATAAAGGCAGCGTGTGAAACCATAGTGAACTTCCTTTTTCCTCTGCAATGGTACGTACTTACGCACACAGGTATGATACACTAGACTACTGATAGTTGTGCATTAGGAGGGGAGAAAACCCACAAACTGCTGGAAAAGTCAGGTTGTTTTGTGTCGTTTCAGACTTATATATTTAAACATTTTGAGGAAAAACAAAAAATGTGGAAATGGATTGCCATTTATGAGACCAACATAATGACGTATCTAGTGGTGGTCCAGTAGTGCTTAATTAGACCATGTTTAAAAACTGTCACAGTGATTTTTCTTCAAAAGTTCTACACATCTGTGACAGCACATATTTATATTTTAAACATGGCCCACGATAACTACATTTAGTGTTTTGAAATTGTTGAAAAATTGATGTCGAACTTAGTTCAATCTTCGTGTGACAAAACTGTCAAATATAATAGCCTTCAATAATTATTGAAATTAGTATCCAGTCACTTGAAATAAGAGCACAGTCTCTTGACTACAATTTCAATAAAATGAAAACGTACTTTTCAGTACAACTGCGCTACATACTACTTCTACCTTTTTCCATTTAATACTTGATAGTAGATATTAAATAAATATTTACCATTAAGTAAATGAATATTTTAAACCACTAAAAAGTGAAAGATATTAAAGAACATTTCTTTATTGAAATAAAAATTTGTAAAATATTTAAATAGATTTATTTTATTGAATATATTTGGCGTTAATTTTGTAGAAATTCATTATTCACAATTAAATGAAACTACGTGATGTAGTATTATTTCTACTTTCTTTAATTTCTTTACCACGACCTAGGTTTTGTTGTATTACAACACCTTCAGGTGGGCTATTAGCAAAGATCAGGTGGGATATTAGAAGAATCTTTTTTTTTTTCGATTTATTTTGCTTTTTGTTGCTCTTTTGATTACGATATGTAAATATTATAGAAAAAAGAATTTAATAGCTTACTCAGACACAGATGTTACATACATCTTTCGCCTACAAAAACATTATTGTTACATAGCTCTTATTTATAACCTAATTGTATATATGTGGAACCAAGACACGTCGCTAATATTATAATTTTAAATAAGGAATACGATTCACATATTTCAACATTTCAATTCTTTTGTTTCAGATAGCGTTTCTGCAAACCAGCTGTTGGCAATGCGGGTTTTTGTTAATGCTTTTAGCCACTTACCAGGCGAAATGGCCGTTTTGAGAGAAAATGAAAGCATTACAAATTTATTACTTTGTCTACAAAATCTCAATAAAAACGCTCAAGTGAGTAAGATTTCTGACAAAATACAAATATGTTACTATCAATAATATTTTATTTAACATTTATTACTATCTATAAACTATTTGTCTGAATTTAATAGTGTAACAAATATTATTTTTAAAAAACCATAGTTTAATAACTTGTTTATAATACTTAATTGTGAATTCATTTGTAAAGCAAATAACAATATTTTCAGATTGCCGCTGCTTCCCTCCTGTTAAATTTAAGTGTTGCACTGGGTCAACAAAAAGACACAACAGATTTATGTGAATGTTTACTACAACAATTATGTCGATTCACTGAACAGGAAGCTTACTTCAGGTTTGTTAAGAATTATTTTTTGAAGTGAAACTTCTTAGGGGGCAATTGAAGTGAAATTCGGTAATCGATAAGTGGATGAGAATTGAGAGTAAAATTTTAAGGTCGTGTCACATTTAGGCACATTTCGTTATAAGCGAGACAAGAAAGATATGACGTAGAGAGATAGAGAAAGAGAGCTATATATTCCGACACCATGAAAGTGGAGGAAAAGAGAGCAACGTATACACAACGATACAAAGTGATTGAATAAGATAGTGTCGCGTAAGCGCACGTTGTAGATGTACACCTCAGACGCTACATATGAGCGGCTGAGGTACTACGCATACATTGTGTTATTAATATTTATCATTGTGTTTTGTGATTATTTTAATTGATATTTTTCTATGTAAATTTATATGTTTATATCGATTTATAAAGACATTTTATTAATTTTTCTGAATGTAGTATTCAACTCTTTTTATACAAATTGAGTATAATCTATGAATTTACACTTAGTATATTCTCTCTGTCTCTGCTGTTTTACCCTTACAATATTCTTACAAATCGAGGTTTAAATCGCCAAAGAAGTTTCACTTCTATCACGTGTACTGAGTTGCATGCAATTTTTTTTTTATTAATATTATATCTGCTATTTCTTACAAGCCTTTGCAAGAAAATAACCATTGTTGTGTTACATAAAATTATACGACATGTCATTTTGTGATGATTTGATTAGATAAGATTACAATGCTTTTAATATGCAGAAATCTATTGTGCACACTTTCCTAATCATTACATGTTTACTTGTTATTTCAATTCAGTCAAATTGGGAGTTATTATTTGTCTTCATTGTAATTTCCTAGTTTTGTTATTTTAAATATTTAGAAAAATTTATTTCTATATTTCTTAATATTTTTTTACATTATAAAAAATCTTTTAATATATTCCGATAAACAAATTTCATATAAATCAAAGACATGTAGCATATCTGATTTGTCCAAAGTACCTATACAGTTTGTCTAAGATTGTGTTTTGAAATTCTTTCTATTTAATTATATAGAGAAATTTTTATTAAGAATAAATTGTATTCTATAGTATATTAGACCTGTTTAAAAAGTTAAATTGCTAAATGATTAAATAAATATCAAATATATCATCAAATCGTGTACTAAGTAATGAAATAGCATCATTTCTTGTCTTAGTAGGCTTCACTACATTCATATAGTTGTCGAAAGTCCTCTGAATAAAAAAGCCGTCAAAATGCATTTTTTTTAATTTTTCCAAATTATTTATCAGCAACGACAACTATTTTAGTATGAATATTTTCTTTAACTGTTTTTATTAAGCTTCAGTATTTAGCGGCACATTCGCAAACAAAATTACAAACATTTTAAATTTACGATAAATTTTATTTTATTAAACATAATTAATATTTTCAGAGCTCTTGTAGCATTAGGCACTCTTCTAGCTGACTCACCAAACAAAGTACCTCTCCAAAGTAAAATTGTATCAAATATGCAATTTTACAATAGACTAAAAAAAGATTGCAACTTGAGGAGCGATGACCAGACACTGAGGAAAATTTCAACATGCTCTCAACAATTAGTGCAACTTCTCTAGCATGGGCCAATTCCAATATTTAATCAAACTTATAGCACTAATATATATCATCAAAGAATCCCGCTTTAAATTATATTCAATATTGTCCTGAATTTATTAAGTTCTTTTTAAATACATGTACTGAACATTGTTTTCTCATATGTTTGTTTTATTTGCTCTGTTCCGATTATTAAATTGACATTATCACAAATACAAAAATTAAAATAACTTAGTAAGTTTATTTATCTAACAAGGTAAGGTAAGTTTATTTATCTATCATACTTGGAATCGTGGACTTTGTTTCTTTGTGGAAAAATCAAGTCAGAAATTTAGCCAGTAAAACTAGCTAGTTTGCAAGCACCAGCGTTCTGATAATACAACATAGTTTAAAGTCAGATTTTATACGTTATAAAATCTACTTATGTTTGTAGAAGTTTTTACTAGAAGAAAATTTGAAATTTACTTATAGTATTACATGAATTTAATTAATAATATATATGTATATGTGTATATATATATATATATATATATATATATATATATATATATATATATATATATATATACATAATGTGAAATATGCTGAGGGTCCTATAATAAAAAGTTTCACAGTAAATATTTGCAAGGTTGGGTAGGAACAGACGTGAACTTGGAGTAACTCATTGTACATGTACAATGAGTTACTCCAACAGAATAAATATAGTAGTACAAAATATTTAGTTCCTTTAACCGTTTGAGTACCGACGAGCGCCATCGCGCTCGTGTGCGTACTAACTAATTTTTAAAATCAGTTGCTGTTTAGCGGGCGGTAGGGGAGCTCGCACGCATCGCTAATTTTTATCTTTCTACGTGTTACATAAACTTCAAATTATAATATTATTAGTAATTATAATATAAAAAGATCCAGGAAAAGAAAATTATTATCGGAATACGAAAATAATTAGAGTGAAAATGATTGTTTTTCAAGTTGTGAAGAAAGTGATAGTGGGAGTGATATTGTGGTGCACAATTGGGCGTAATGCAAATTTAGAGTGATAGTGATAATAGTAACTATAACAATTATTTTGTTGATACGGAGGATGTACCAGTCGACAAAAATATAATGTGACCTTGATTTTAGTTTTTGTTCACAATATATATTTCCATAATTTTCTTTGTATTTTATTATCCTTGTACAAGTTTTTATTAAGAAAAAACCGAAAAAATTATTTAAATGGATAATTTTTGGAAGAGATAGTTTTTTTTTCGAGACAAGGGTAAATAACATCAAAAACAAAAGATTTCTTTGGCATTTTTAAGTATATATAAGTAAAAAACCATGGCACTAAAACGGTTAAATATATCCAGTTTAAATATTTATAAACAATAGTATTTCTTTACATGCGTAAAAATTAAAACTTTTTTAATCTGAAATTTAGAATTATTCCTACAGTTTTCTGGTAAAATTAGCTAAAAACACTTTACGATAAAAACGGCTGTGACAAACAGAAAAAAGGGTGAATTTATAAGTATGGTTTTTTTCTTTGCGATGTACAGAACGCTAAAGATTAGGATCTGAACCAATAATTTTAATGCAATTTAAATAAATAACATAGTAGATATAATTACTACAATAATAATTTACTTAAGAAATAGTAACTTACTATTCGTTATAACATTTATTAAAAAAAGACTATAAGGTGGGATCGAGGCCAGATTTGCTGCATCGTAAGCCAACGCTTAACATGCTGTGCCATGGCCGCTCTTTGTTAGCACTTGTAAATTCTAAAATCTAATATATATTTCTTGTTCAATTTTCACACAAAATAAAAGCCATCATGTAAAATCCGTTTAACCTGTTACCGAAAAAAACTCATTACATATTTAATAAAAACAATCTGTAATTCCCAAGTCTATTGCTCTACTTATAAATGTTGTAATTACAATGGTATGTATTAATTGATAAATAAACAATATAAGATACTCTAAAACTAGAATGATTCTACTTCGGATCAAGTTTTATGTAAAATTTTATACATTTTAAAAAATTATTAACATTTACTAGGTATTGATCAAATAATCCAATTTTTATATAAATTGTAGATATTTGGTTGAATACTGTGGCTACCAAATAGTTGCTAAGAATGAAGCTGAATATTAAAAGAATAAAATAAAATTAACTTTAAATCTAAATTACAATAGATTAAAAAAACCAATTCTGCAAATTCTCAAGGAAATTACATTCATCATATAATATTTTTTAATAACTAAACGTTAATCTTGATTACAAATATCAATCTGAAAAGGCGGGAATAATAAATAAATCTAGAAATAAAACTCTAATTAGGCGACCATCTTTTTATTAACATATCTACATTAACACTACAACCATACAACGAATACTTAAGTAGTTACAATCTGATATTTAAATCTTACATTCCAATGGACCATACAATAAAAGATTGTGTACAAATCTCAACGTTAAAATATATTACATCAAACTATAAATTACTAAGTAAAATATAGATTTTCTCGATAAATTAAGGAAAAAAAATGTCGACATGATATGAATGACCTATAAATATACATATATATGATTTTAATACTCATTTACATTTTTCAGAATAAACATTTGTTCCTTTTAAGATAGGTGCCTTGCAATTTAAGAAATAAAGCCAAACAAACAAGAGACCCACTGTTTATAAAGTATTGGGCGTATGAAACAATTTCTCGGAATGATCGAATTCTTTCTTACATTTCAATAATGAACATATTGTCTAAAATAATTTATAATTTTTTATATGACACATTCAGACGTACACAAAAACATTATATACGAGTAGTGTATCTGAAATGTGGTGAGAGTATCAGCACAGTGGAAGTCAGCATTGTGGTGCATATAAATTTAAAACACATCACGTATTTCGAAGTAGGTACATAAATTTACAAGCAAACTTCTTATAAGTGTCATCATATTCGTCCTTATAGCGAATTGAATATGAAAATCTGACACAAATTTGATCATTTTTGAAATTATCATAAATATGAATATTTACTTACAATAAAAATTACACTCAACATTAAAGAAGTATTGCAGGCAAAGGTGTTTACATTTGATTACCCATCCTGACCTTGGATGTCATATAGATACCCACAATAAGTCCGAATAAACCGATAGCAGAACCGAAGATCTCCACAATTAAAATCTTGACGAAGAGTGCGGAATTGGCAGCATCGGTGAGAGCCGCTCCAGATCCGACGATTCCTACAGCAATACCGCAAAACAAGTTCACCAGTCCAACAGCTAAGCCAGCACCGAACATCACATAACCAGCCATCCAGTTGGTACTTTTAATTTCCATAGTCATAGTTTCAATTGTGTACCTTTCTATTAATCCAGATAACACAATAGCGGTGATTAAACCGTAAATGGCCACAGCTTCGCAGAAAATAACCGAAATCAAGTTCTTGGTTTTAATTCTCGGAGCCTTGACACCTCCACCGACGATGCTCACGCCCGTGGTGTGAATTCCCATGGCAGCTCCGACGACAGAGAGGGCGACGGACAAAGCGATGCCCAAAGTCGCCCACATATAGGGCGAGGACGTCTCCAGGAACCATCCGAAACTCACTAATTCACCCTTTCCAGTTAAGACATAGTAAAGTACAAGTATAGGGACAACAATTGAAGTTAGAAGCGCAAAAGTATATGTTAAGAAATACCTCATTTTGGTAATTTTATGAAGATTCTACTACAGCAAAATTGCTGCTATGATCGGGAAATAATACGACTTCCACTTCAGTCTGACACTACCACAGAAAAGTCTTGTGATCACAAGACATTGATGAGTATGGTACAATGTTACCAGGTATATTGTCGTTTTTATCCTTTTCTGTTTCTTATTAACTGGCACAAAATGAATGTAAGTATTACCCATAAAAAATGATTTGTTTCAAAAACAGTAGTTTGCCTTCTGGTTTTATTATTTTTCTAATTTAATTTAAATTAGTTGTGAAACCTGTGAAACTTTTGTGAAAAAATATAATTATTAACAATATAATTTATTGAAATAAGGATATATTATATGAGTTAATAATGGGCAATACTATTAATTTTGTCAATATTATAAACACCTAAAACATTTATATTTTTGGTAAATGTAACCAAATATTTATTGTAGTGAAAATTGATGGGAACTATAAATTTATTGTCTTACGAAATACAAAAGGAACACAAAATTACATTAAAATACTATAAACCAGTACTGAATTTTATTTAAATATGACTACGTACTTAATAATTGTCGTTGCCGTGGTATGTTGAATTGATCATAATGCACACGGCTTTTAATCCAGGTTCGATTCCCGGCCGTTCGTCAAGCTGGGCTGAATACTGTTTTGATTGAATAAAAGAGATTGCTGTAGTAAACCCAAAACCCAAATTTATATCTGACCTGTGAATTTAAAAGTCCAATGGAAAACTATAAAGAGGGAGAGAGAAATTTTGATAAACGGGGTTTTCAGGATATGAAGGATGAATAGTAAATGAAGATATCTACTGAGCTCGGATTTTGAGATGGACCAGGGACTCGTGTTGGAGAGCCATTATTCAGAAAACACAGGCCAAAGTCATCCTGGAGCTCCACCAATGATTTCCCTAGTGGGTTGCTACAGGTAAAGCACCCAGACGTGTGATGAGCATTAAAATCTGCCAGAATAATATAAGGGCCAGAAATTGAGGATAAAATGTACTGTATTTCCAATGCTACGGGGTCGGTTAGAAGGGGGGCGTATATAGAAAGGATGGTGATATATTTAACTCTCGCATCAACAACGTTAAATTGATAACTGCAAGGGCCAAGAGTAATCTGGAAGGAAGAAGGGAAGGGATTTGTTAATTAATTGGGTGGATCCGCTCTATAATCCGGTGGACAAGCATGCCCTGGATCTTAAAATGGTATCGTGGATTCAACCAAGTCTCCTAGATGGCAGCCACGGATGGAGAATACTTGACAAGGAGGTGGCAAAGATTGGCTTTATTGGAAATGACACTGCAACTATTCAATTGCAAAACCCACGCCACTGTTGGCCATAGAGCCATTATAAATAACTGGTTGAAAAGAGGTAACAATAGAAGAGGCAATGTTGGACGGTATTTGATTGGAGGAACAAAGAACTTGGACCAAAGTAGTCAATAGAAGTTTAATAACACTCATAGTTAAAGGAGTATTAATTGAAGGTTGTTGATTAAGACTGCAGCCATTTTCACAGGCCAAGGAATTCGAAAGTGTACCCAAGCTTGTTCTAGGGTCAAGCAGTTATAGCCCTGGTTAGGGGTTGGCGAAGAGTGGGCTCGAGATTTTCGAGTCACAATTTTTTTGTAAGAAAAGTTGGAAAATTGAAATGGAGTTGGAACTGATGCATTTGATTTCCTTACAGAAGGGACCATTTCGGACGTTTCCGCATAAGATATATCCCTTCCAGATATTTCAAACTTTTTTTTGTCTTTCGATTTCCAGGTAAATTCTATCAGTGAAATCATGATTTCCACTTCAAGAAACATATTTCATCAATAAGAGGACAATACCTACCGAGGTAACCTTCGCCATATCAGAAATCGGGATTTTTCAGCCACATGTCCAAATCTACAACATTTAAAATATTGTATCGTAGGGAATTCAAATTTTGAAACTAAAGAAGAAGAATACGCCATAAGTGTACGTTAGGGACTAACTGGACTGTTATCGTCTCCAATGGAAAATATTTGAGTTGGCCATCGATACATTTTTTGAAGTTTAAACGGCGGATTTTAATAACTTTACCGCAAACCTCTGGGACTTCTATGTTTTCTAAGAACTCCTCGCAAGACCAATCAGCTGGAGCATTGCGAACAATGCACATACTAACGTTAGATGAGGGTATGAACAATTTATTCCACCCGTAAAAGTAGAGTGGTTTACGAAGCGGTTGGCGGAGTCTGCAGATGAACCTCCAAAGAACCTACTTCACTGTTGACTATGCAATCTGGAGGAAGCCTGCTAGGTCGATTACCAATGAACACTCCTCGTCAATGTGAGACAATTTCTTTATTAATAAAAATAGTGCTTACATAGTCGCCTATTGATGAAATAAAGATTTCTTGAACTTGAACTGTAGACTGTATTGATAGATGATGACAATTTTGCAGTGTTGTGATCTGTGTCTGTATGTGTCTTTGCGCAACCGCCGGTACACGCCAGTGGTTATTAACTCACGGCCGTACGATCGTCGCATTGGTTACTGCGGTTGTCTAGAACATCTCTCCCGCCGTGCATAGCCTGTGGACGTTGCATGAATTGTCGGTAGAGGACTACATCGGTAGGTAGGATAACTAGCTTCTTTGCAGGTCTTCTTAAATGCCTCGCTTGATACGTATGTCTGCTGTTCTAACAATTCTGTCTGCGCCTGGATAGATGGCTGTCACGACGCCTTTTGGCCAGGTGTTCCGTGGTATTGTGCTACCGACGATGAGGACTACATCGCCGATCCTTAGGGCTGGAACGTTGTTGCGGAGCTCCCGCTGGTGCTGTAGTTCGGGAAGGTACTCCTTGACCCACCTCTGCCAGAAGAGGTCGGCGAAGTGCTGAGAAGCCCACATGGGCAACAATAACCACTGCCCAGCCAACGGGGAGCGTTTCATCGCCGCGTTCGCAACTTTCCACTTTTTCTCAATTAGTTCCCCATACCAAACATCCATTAAGAAGCTTTGCTTCAAAAAACTTACCTTACAGAAGACTGGTTAAAACTAGTGGCTTCTGATGAATCATAAAGTAAATAGAATACATGTTTAAAATTTAACTAATGTCATTAATAAATAACTTAATTCAACGTAACAGCCAGAATATTAAGAAAATAATATCAATATAATCAGGTGAAAAACAGTTCACGTCCTTTGACAGTTTCTCTTACATATTCACAATTATTAACCTAACACAAGTCTTTCTTTCTTTTATTCCGTGGCAATTATTCTCTCCAGAGAGAACTTTTGTCAGGGTCAAGTTTACAATTGTTTGTTAGGAAACACTGAGTAAATCAGGCTCTGAATATGACACTGTTGCTTGATATGAAAAATAAAATAAAGACCAAAACAAAAATTAAATAGAAATTTAAATAAAGCGAAAATGTAAATAAAAAAATAAATTTATAGATGATATAAAGGTGACAACAATATACAGACGAATAATAAATACAAAGTTGTTTTGTTTTACACTGAAAGTATATTTTGAAAACAACTTCACTTTTTAGATTTGCCGGTGATTAAAAGGTTTTTTTAATAAATACGTATATACATATATGCAAACATGAAAACAGATATAAAAATATACAATAATATAGAAGGACCTAGCTTTATATGTCGCAAGTATAGAATGGTTTTATTAGCAACGGATAGAAGGGTTCTAATGTTAATTGCTAACTGAATTTTTTGTTTTAATAATTAATAAATGAAAGAAGGAAATTTATTATTTAATGGGCATGCAAAAATGAAATGATTAGATCGCCCTCACCACACCCACAATCATAGGCTAGAGACTCTCTGATACGCAACCTAGCCAAATGAGTGGGAATGGAAGAGGAACGAAAGTGAGAGTGAGTGTTGATAAAAGATAAGTGAGTAGGGATTCTAGAGAACTTAAGGAGTCGGAGCAGATAAGAAGCTTGCAAACCTTTTAAGCTGAGCATACGTCAAGGCCTTTACAATAGATCAGCATTCTCCAGAGAATACCGAACATTTTTTGGAAGGCAGAAATATGCCAAATGAGAGGTAGCTGAGCAATAAAAAGTCAGGTAGTGAGACACCTGCATAGCCACCTTTTAGGGGTTTTGATGTGAATCTATATATTCGCAACCAATCCACTCAAAAATTATTTAGGATGGAATTGAACAGCAAATTGGTATTTGTGAACTTCTTACAAACACCAAAACACAAATTTATATTTGGTCCGTGAGTTATTGAGTCAAATGGAAAACTATAGAGGGAGAGAGAGGAATTTTGATAAATTGTGTTTGAGAGGGATTTGATTTTTTGGAAGCTGACTGTGAGGAGATGATTATGGCTTAGAATGCCAAAATGGATGATTATTTAAAAATCTGGTAAGGGTTAGTTTTGGGCATACAGGATGGGGGGAGAACCTAGCTGCTTTCAAAAGAAATCAATCAGCTAGGTATTAACAATGAAGGGATAGAAGAGGATCAACATATTCTGCTTGTAACGCATTTATGGAGCTAGATTTTATCGCACCCACTACATTCCTCAGAGTTTGAGACTGAATGTGAGTCAATTTGGTGGCATTCGATTTGGAAATAGGGTCAAAGAGGAATGAGCCATAATCCAGATGACTACATATGAAAGTATTGTGCATAAGTTTTAGAGTGCTAGAGCGAAAGCCTCACCATACTCCAGAAACAATACAAAGAACATTCATGTTAACCTGGCATCGGGTATTTACATGGTCAATGTGAGTGTTCCAGGATAAGTTCGAGTCTAGGAACATACAACTAATATAGTACTAGAGAGGATAAGGTTAGAAGAGTTAAATGAGATGGAAACAGAAGGATTAACTTTTACAGTGGAATTATCCTTTTTCTAGTAAAAACCATCACTGAAGTCTTGGAGGAGGCAAAAGATCCATATCATGAGAGGTTACCCATTAACTTAAGGTAACGAGGGCAGATTTTAAAGCATTTTCTGAAACCGCAACTGACTTGTCAGAGTTATATTAAAGCAAATAATATTTTATATTCTTTTTTATTCTTTTTATATTTACATTCCGATCGTTGCCAGCATAAGAGTTTTATTGTCTTTAAATCTTACAATGATTACCTTTTTCAGCAATACCTCAGTAAATCGATTTAAAATATATTCACTTCGTGAGAATCTAAAACACTCACCACACTCTATAATTAGGTACATACTGCAATTTAAAAAACATAAGTACATGTGAGGTTTTACGATTTTAGTATTTGTTTTAATAATTTCCAAAACATATCTTCAAAATTTCATGATCTCATCAACATGTTTCAGATGGATCAGTCCTCATGTGGTGGGACAGGGAGGATGGTTGCAATATTAGCTTTGACAAACCATTTAAAATCAGAGCAAATTCTTCATGAATCGTCAAGTGACTGTAGCAATAAGCCTTCGGCATCCCGTTCCCTGGGTCCACAACAAAAACCAATATGAAGTGTACAGCTAACTCTAGAGGATGGATTTATCAAAAAATGGAAGATCAATAATTCAAGATCATTCGAGATTCACTATGCAATAGCCGAAATTATTGCATCATATCGTCAGCTTATATCCATATTAGAGGATACTGGAACACAGCACATAAGTGAAATGATTTTGCTGTTAAGAAAAAGTACACTAGATTATTAAATCAAAATTTATTAAAACTAAAGCAATATCAATAACTACTACATGTGAACTTGTGTGAACAATTTAATTAGCTTTTTGAGCTTCACTGCTCACTGGCTTGATGAAGAATTTTTTGTTCAACACAGTGTTTTTCAAAAAAGTTGATTCAAATTCAGAGTGAGCTCAATTTGCTAAAACAAAGTTATACACGATGTGAGTACTAGATGGAATAGTACATTTTACATATGCGAATGCCTTCATAAACAAAAAAGAGCCATGTCATATATATTTTCGACAACTGTGGCACAACAAATCTCCATATCTTGAGTGCGCATTTGTGGCAAGTTTTGAAAGAGATTATGATCTTATTACAACACTTTGATGAGATAAAAAAAATGGCCAGTTTTACATATTTTTCAATTTCTGAAGGTATACCGCATATTACCACTCTTTTAAAGTATTATATAGACAGCAGGTATAACATTGTTAGACCCAAGGTTTCGATTGAATTTTTTTCTCCAACAAAACCAGAATTAATAAAAATACAAATGTTGAGAGAACAAATTAAAAGGAGCGAGGCGTTAGAAGCAGTAACAATGAGGAGGATAGACCACCATTTCCAAATGTTATGAAATTACATGAATTTTCTGCAATGTTTTAAACCTGCTATGAAGAGATTGCTTTCTTTAAGCAAGCAGCATTATCTGGGGAAATTCCTAAAAGCCTGATTCCAACAGAATTACAAAGTTATTGAAATGAAAAATTATAACGCAATCTCAGTCCATTCGCATTGTGGACAAACAACAAAGAAAAGTACACACACATGGCTACTTAAGTTAATCTTTTTTTTATTCTCTCCAGCTTTTTCCGTGTATAGTGAACGTCTGTCTTCCAAGGCAGGAAATGTTTCTGAATATAAAAGTAACATATTCTTACTAGAAAGAGCAGAGTCTAGTTTTCCTTCATCACAATTCATCTCGCATCAATTGTAATTATTAATGTTGTACATCTGCTCCATTTTTTGTTTTAGGATTTGAATTATTATTGATAATTTTGGTAGGCTATTAATTATTTTAATATAACGTTGATCTTATGTTTGAGGTAAGCTCCTTCTTAATTTCAAGTCTGTTATTTGGTTCCTAGTTAAGTTACCATAACTTTCATATTACCAAGAGCCTCTGCCAATAATAGCCAATGTTGGTGTTTTATTCTTTTTTGACTAATATATTTGAGTTTCACATCCGTACCTAATTCATTAATCATGTTAAGATTTTATTGAAAAGTAATATATTAATTATTTATTAATAATTTAAGTAATATATTAAATTATATATTATTATTAAATTAAATTAAAAAATATAAAGGGAAAGCTTTTTCTATATTGAAAAATTTCTAAATGGTTAAAATATTATTATATTTTAACAATTTAGAAATATAGTTTCAAAAAATTTTTCATGTTAGACACAAAGGCCGTAATTTAACAGAATTGAGAACATAACAAGAATTTTTCTCAATACTTATAAATTTTTTCAAAATATAACTTACAATTTGCAATTATTGATAAAAGAAGTTCTACTATTTAAATGTATTAACGTACACACGTTACATTTGCTTGAAAAAGTGTAATTACATACTATAGGGTTAATGAAACTATCCATTGGTATAAAAAAAATAATAATTTATACATATGTTACATTAAAACAATTATTACATTTTGTTAATAAGTTGCTCTTTAACATTATAATACATTCTGTATTCAACACACTTGCGCCTAGACGAAGGAAGATACGTAACAGGTAGATAAATATACTTCTTTTCATTAATATAGAGTAACATTCAAAGCCAGCACCACTGTAGATAGCAACAACAAATTCACAATTCCTCCTTAAAACATCAATTTTTATTACATAACGTAAAAATATATGACTAGGAAAAATTGACACGATTTTACAAATAAGTGGTGTGGTGAGTAGTTAAAATTAAAACCTGACATTTTGAGCCTTGCAAGTGAGCAAATTCAAAATCGAGTCCCTTATACTTTAAAAAATTGTTCAAAAGTGAGTGGTAATGGGAATAATAATACGTGCTGCACCGATGTTTGTGCTATCACCCATTTATTTTTTCTTTTTTAACTCCTCGAACCGCTTTGCCAAATCGTCAAAATCAATATCGTCCTTAGGTACATTCGGAAGATTGTTACCCGAATTACTGGGAGCAGTTGGATACAATCGTTCAGATGGAACACTTGGCAAATCGGGTAAATCTGGGAAATTTGAAAAATTGTCTGCTGGTGGAAATTTGGAGCGTGGTTGTGGTTTCGGTGCATTGGAGTTCTGTAACAGAATAACAGAGTATATTATTGCATGCCACAACCTTTCATTCTAAGTTTAATAACCATCATATAAGACAAACGTTTGACAGAGTTATGACACTTCACCATCATTCCTCAACCTATATGTTAAAAATAGTATTAATAAAATTGAATAAAAGTTTTGTGGTGTGAAGATGAGAGTTTACTACAGATACAAGTAACTCACTAAAATGTTATCGTCGGACCACCTTAACGAATTATATGTCATTATGAGTGTTACATACAGTACATTAAGTGCATATTTACATTGTTTATGAAAAACCTCACTATCAAATCTAGGTATATGTTGTAAAATAATTATCATAGATAAAATAGATCTAACTTTTATCTATATCACAAGCAAGTTACTATTTATAGGTTTCACATACTTATTTCATGAAAATCTTTTTTTTTGCAACACAACAGAATCAGTAAAAGGAGATAAGTATAGAAGATGCCTTCTAAACAATTATACTTTAATTTAAAATGGAAAAAGTAGTAAAATGCTCATTTCCTCTTCTTTAATTTGATAAAAAAAAATCATTAAGAATATATTTTCTGGACTAAATAACTTTTTTAAAATATTTGTAGAAGAATTAAAGACAGGGTATGTAAAGGCCTGAAAGTTTTTTTTTAAAAGTATGTCATAGGATATAATTTGATGGTCAGATATAAAAATATATTTTTTATAATATTACATTACATATTTAAAAAATATGTGAAAATTTAGTATATCCCCTTTAATCCCCAAACTACTAATTTCTTAAAAAACAAATCCGTTTTATTAGAAAATAAATATTAATTATACTAATACAAATTATAGTTAGATCACAATGAAATAAATTTAGGAAAAGCTTTAATTTGCACGTTTTTAAATAAACATGTAGGAGGAAATAGTTAACTTTTCTCGCCGAGGTTCTTATAGTGAGCGATGTGCCGATAAAAAAATATGGATAAATTTAATTTCAAAAAAGATGCACCTCTGAAATAAATAAGTTAGAAACATTGCTGAAAATCCTTAAAAACGCTAGAAATTCCAACGGAATAAAAAAAAACGAAAGCCCGTATCAAAAGATTCTTACTATATTGAGACCAGTCAGAAACAGATTATAATTGACGGAGTATACAAAGATACAAAACAAGATTTTCTGAAAGAATTAATATTGACTCCTGATCAGCGGCATGATATAGAATGTAATACTGTCCAGCAATGTTCTAGTTCACTTTGGTTAGAGCATAGGCAGAAATTATTAACAGCTTCTTTATTTACCAAAAAACACAAGAGATTGCATATCATCAATTAAACAGACTTTACACGGGAATGATTTGAACAATGTGCCCTCAATAAAACATGGAAAAAATAAAGGCATTCATTATTTTTCCCATGCACTTAGAAGTTAGCAACACTTTTACATATCAACATTGAGGAGTGCAGTTTATTAATAAATTTTCTTTTCAAAGAGCCTCACCAGACAGCCTGTACACAGACGGCATTGTAGAAATTAAGTACCCACCATCTAGCTTCACCTAGATGAAGTAATAAAAAAAACAAAATTGAGTTTTGCAAATATGATAATACCAATAGAAAGCATCAGTGCTATTATTAAACACAAGGTCAGCTTTGTATCACTTGCCACGTCTGCCTGTTTTCAGTCTGGACTGGCACTAATAAATTGAAATATGATTTTATTGCAAAATGGAATCACGTTTAGTGAAATTTTATCGAAATTGTTTGCTTACAGAATTGGTGGATCCTTGACAACTGGGATCAATGAAATTAAGAGATCATTCATCACAATCCATTAGTGCTAAAATTTTATAAGCTACTTCCAAAGTTTATAGCCTGAGATCAATGAAATTAAGAGATCATTCATCACAATCCATTAGTGCTAAAATTTTGTAAGCCACTTCCAAAGTTTATAGCCTGAGATCAATGAAATTAAGAAATCATTCATCACAATCCATTAGTGGTAAAATTTTGTAAGCCACTTCCAAGTTTATAGCCTGAGATCAATGAAATTAAGAGATCATTCATCACAATCCATTAGTGCTAAAATTTTGTAAGCCACTTCCAAAGTTTATAGCCTGAGATCAATGAAATTAAGAGATCATTCATCACAATCCATTAGTGCTAAAATTTTGTAAGCCACTTCCAAAGTTTATAGCCTGAGATCAATGAAATTAAGAAATCATTCATCACAATCCATTAGTGGTAAAATTTTGTAAGCCACTTCCAAGTTTATAGCCTGAGATCAATGAAATTAAGAGATCATTCATGACAATCCATTAGTGCTAAAATTTTGTAAGCCACTTCCAAGTTTATAGCCTGAGATCAATGAAATTAAGAAATCATTCATGACAATCCATTAGTGGTAAAATTTTGTAAGCCACTTCCAAGTTTATAGCCTGAGACCAATGAAATTAAGAAATCATTCATCGCAATCCATTAGTGGTAAAATTTTGTAAGCCACTTCCAAAGTTTATAGCCTGAGATCAATGAAATTAAGAAATCATTCATCACAATCCATTAGTGGTAAAATTTTGTAAGCCACTTCCAAGTTTATAGCCTGAGATCAATGAAATTAAGAAATCATTCATCACAATCTATTAGTAGTAAAATTTTGTAAGCCACTTCCAAAGTTTATAGCCTGAGATCAATGAAATTAAGAAATCATTCATCACAATCCATTAGTGGTAAAATTTTGTAAGCCACTTCCAAAGTTTATAGCCTGAGATCAATGAAATTAAGAAATCATTCATCACAATCCATTAGTGGTAAAGTTTTGTAAGCCACTTCCAAAGTTTATAGCCTGAGATCAATGAAATTAAGAGATCATTCATCACAATCCATTAGTGGTAAAATTTTGTAAGCCACTTCCAAAGTTTATAGCCTGAGATCAATGAAATTAAGAAATCATTCATCACAATCCATTAGTGGTAAAATTTTGTAAGCCACTTCCAAGTTTATAGCCTGAGATCAATGAAATTAAGAGATCATTCATGACAATCCATTAGTGCTAAAATTTTGTATGCCACTTCCAAGTTTATAGCCTGAGATCAATGAAATTAAGAAATCATTCATGACAATCCATTAGTGGTAAAATTTTGTAAGCCACTTTCAAGTTTATAGCCTGAGACCAATGAAATTAAGAAATCATTCATCACAATCCATTAGTGGTAAAATTTTGTAAGCCACTTCCAAGTTTATAGCCTGAGATCAATGAAATTAAGAAATCATGACAATCCATTAGTGGTAAAATTTTGTAAGCCACTTCCAAAGTTTATAGCCTGAGATCAATGAAATTAAGAAATCATTCATCACAATCCATTAGTGGTAAAATTTTGTAAGCCACTTCCAAGTTTATAGCCTGAGACCAATGAAATTAAGAAATCATTCATCGCAATCCATTAGTGGTAAAATTTTGTAAGCCACTTCCAAAGTTTATAGCCTGAGATCAATGAAATTAAGAAATCATTCATCACAATCCATTAGTGGTAAAATTTTGTAAGCCACTTCCAAGTTTATAGCCTGAGATCAATGAAATTAAGAAATCATTCATCACAATCTATTAGTAGTAAAATTTTGTAAGCCACTTCCAAAGTTTATAGCCTGAGATCAATGAAATTAAGAAATCATTCATCACAATCCATTAGTGGTAAAATTTTGTAAGCCACTTCCAAAGTTTATAGCCTGAGATCAATGAAATTAAGAAATCATTCATCACAATCCATTAGTGGTAAAGTTTTGTAAGCCACTTCCAAAGTTTATAGCCTGAGATCAATGAAATTAAGAGATCATTCATCACAATCCATTAGTGGTAAAATTTTGTAAGCCACTTCCAAAGTTTATAGCCTGAGATCAATGAAATTAAGAAATCATTCATCACAATCCATTAGTGGTAAAATTTTGTAAGCCACTTCCAAGTTTATAGCCTGAGATCAATGAAATTAAGAGATCATTCATGACAATCCATTAGTGCTAAAATTTTGTAAGCCACTTCCAAGTTTATAGCCTGAGATCAATGAAATTAAGAAATCATTCATGACAATCCATTAGTGGTAAAATTTTGTAAGCCACTTTCAAGTTTATAGCCTGAGACCAATGAAATTAAGAAATCATTCATCACAATCCATTAGTGGTAAAATTTTGTAAGCCACTTCCAAGTTTATAGCCTGAGATCAATGAAATTAAGAAATCATGACAATCCATTAGTGGTAAAATTTTGTAAGCCACTTCCAAAGTTTATAGCCTGAGATCAATGAAATTAAGAAATCATTCATCACAATCCATTAGTGGTAAAATTTTGTAAGCCACTTCCAAGTTTATAGCCTGAGATCAATGAAATTAAGAGATCATTCATGACAATCCATTAATGCAAAGATTTTATAAGCCACTTCCAAAGTTTATAGCCATTTCTATTAATGATTGCTTCATTAACTAAAGTGAGTATTAAATGAAAAGAGTAAATTGAAATAAACAAATCTAAATATAAAACAAAACTTTTTGAAGGTAATGTCTGCATAGATAAATTTAATTTTAAATAGGGATTTTCGTGCTTCATCAAGCAAGTCATTAGACAAGGGGAAACTCATCAGGCAAGGAGAATTGATGCAACGTCTACTCATTTGAGAGTTGAATATGACTTCGCAGATGTGATAGAATGAAAGGAAAAGCGTCACGAAGAAACTTGGTATCTAGTAATTTATATCTTGTGATATTTAATAATTAGTGATCTCATATTTTTGTTCACAGATTCATATGTTTTTTTGCTTTTTAATTTGCCTCACATATGATTAAAATGTGTTTATTACAGGGGTCGGAAGAAGGCAGGTTTTAATCGTTTGCGGTTTCCTTAGGGCTATGCTTTGAAAGACAATCAACGCCATCAATTAATAGTTACTGCTGTCTCGATAAAACCGCATGTAGAAGATAAAATGGCCTAGTCAATGAATGAAATCATAACTAAAACTAAAATAATACTAATTTTTGTCATTGTTGCCAAACAAATACATAAAACATATTTTCATTTTAGTCATAATGTAGACAATCAAGACAATGTGTATAGGCTATAAATTTGTTGCACACCAACAAGCAGCATCGCTGCACATGTATTAGTGATTTTATGACTAGTAATTATCTATTCTCGAGTTGCAGGATTTTCATACATCTATTGCATAAAATATTATATGCTAAAGTGTTTTGGAATGCTGGCTATGGTGTAAACTAAAGATGGCAAGAATAGCTTTTAACATACTAATGCTAAATGCTACCATCAAACAAAACTCACGTCCCTGTATGCGCACACCGCGCTATTCCCCCCGTATCGGAGAATCGGAAACAGTGTCACAACAAGATGTTGATACACGGATGGTAACACTTCCTAAACTTCCAAAATTATGAACCGCAAAATATTTTTAACACAGACGAATTCGGTTAATTTTTTAATCTGATGCCAGATAAATCTCAAGTTTTCAAGGTAGAAACTTGCTATGGTGGCAAAGCAAGTAAAGAGAGACTGACTGTCCTGGCCTGTGCCAATTCTGATGGGTCGGAAAAGTTACGTTTGCTAGTGTTTGGTAAGGTGAAAAACCACGTTCCTTCAAAAATGTAAGATCGTGCTCTGTAACCTATGATACACAATCTCGAGCTTGAATGACCGACCTTTGTTTCATCGACTGGTTAAAAGCTTTAGATAATCAGATCCGGATTAAGTGTAGATGCATAATTCTGTTCATTAACAACTGCCCCGTTCACCCTAAAGATGAGCTAAAGAATGTCACATTTGTTTTCTTACCTCTAAATGCGATAAGCAAGTTGCAACCGATGGATCAGGGCATTATAAAGATCATTAAACAAGGTTACAGAACACGACTGATAGATAGCTATGTTAAAGAAATGGAAGATCCTGGTAGCAAGCGGCCCCTGCTGTGCATGGTGCGAACATTACAGCTGACAGTGCATGATGCGAACATTACAACATTATGGCATGGGAAGCAATTAAACTTAAAATCATACAAAATTGTTTCAAGAAAGCGGGTTTCAGAAATAATGAGTTGATGTCGTATTGGAAGAAGAAGAAGAACCCGTGATAATACTGGTTTTTCCTGGATGTTCTTCCATTGATGACAATGTTGCGCCCTATGAATTCCGAATTGAAGCTCTTATTGAAGATGTGAATAACACACAAAAAGAGACCTTAAGTGATGATGATGAAGATGAGTTTACTTCGATTTTGTCAAACGCTCAGGCATTATCAGCAGTCAACCATTTAAGGCACTATGTAGCTAGTTTCGGTGAAAGCCAAGACGCACTGCATTATATTGAAAGTCTTGCAATTGATAATGTGTCAAAATCTTTTTGTCAAACCAAAATAAGTGATTACTTTAAGTAGCGTAACTATAAATAATAATATACTATGATATAAAGTAATTTAAAAATACGTACATAACATTATAATAACTTTCTAACAACTTTATAAATATATAATTCAATACCTACACGAAATTAGTACATAATATGTTATATTTTCCCTATCCTGCATAATACGCTTTCTCACTTAAGATGCGTTTTTGACTGGGTCCCTTTGAAATCGTCTTAACGGGTTTTACTGCATCTTATTTTTAAAATATATATAATAAAGTTGCTGACATACACAGTCGATAATGATAAAAAAAAAATACAGAAAGATATAATAATCCAAAGAGTAATAACTTAAAATATGAAATAACTAACCAAGTCAACAACACATCAAATGAGTGTATAAATAAAAGAAAAAAAAGAAAATGTAGCATACTACACTTGCTTATAAAGTATATTTTTTGTTTCTCCTCTTAGTTTATAAAGTATGTTTAAACAATTTTTGGGAGAACCTACCCTCAAACATACCATATAAGTCTACGTCAAAGTAACAAATGGACTACCCCTTAGATTTACAGATTGTGATGGCAAAGCCATGCCTCACTGGAAATAGATTTTCTCCATTTTCAAATCTCAAATCAAAGTAGATTTATGAAATGTCACTTTTCAAATACACTCTGATTTTAAAAAAGCTGTCTTTTTAACAAATACAAAATTTTTTATTGAACAAAACTCTCATGGTAATAAAAAATTTAAATTTAGTCAAATTCTATTTTACGCTCTACTATTATCATCTATTTACAACATTTTTCATAATTACATCTAAATTTTCTTTATTATAAGCAAAATTTCTATAGTAAGAAGAAAAACACTGATTTTACAGTATAATCAATATTGCTTTCTAAAATTATAATTGTATCCTTCAATATCCATAGACCTATAAACCTCGATCTTCACTATGAGACCTTTCTTGATTCATTTTGACCATATTTACACGATTTATCTTAAAGAATATTTTATTGCACTTGTCCGGACTTGCCACGATAGCGCAAATAAATTTTGTGCCACCCCATTTCAGGTTGTGCCACTCCATTACATTTGCACTCATTGTGGTTTACACCAATGAGTGTATTTTAATTATGGCGAACAACGGGTCGCCGTAATTAAAATACACTTGTGTGGGTACTTGAAAAGTATACTTATGTATTATTTACAGAGGTTGACTTAATCTTAATGATTTTAGCCAATAAGTAAGAAGACATGTATACACAGTTTCACTCAAATAGCTCCAACTGTTCGAAAATGATTCTAGAAATTTCAGAATTTTTTTTAATTTTTTCATCACCCAATTTTTTCCCATTCCATTCATTTTTACAGGAGTGGGTATAACGCGGAGAGACTTGTCGCTTTTTTTAGTAATTAATTAAGTTCAAAATTTTCATTGATATTCCATTTATTTTTTACAGGAGTGGGTATAACGTGGAGAGACTTGTCGCTTTTTTTAGTAATTAATTAAATTCTGATATAGTCCTAGTTATTAGATATGCATCTCGGCATACCTTGCAATATTTTGATTTGGGAGGGGGAGGGGTAGTCATCAATACCGCAGTAATTATTCTTTGGGATAAAGATTTAAAATGTAGGTTGAATTCTGGAAAATCCATAAAAAGTACAAGAAATTAAAATTACTTTTATATTCTTTGGTAATAAGAACTTCCATCCTTTATATAGGGATAATGGGATGGAGGTAGTGAAGATCGCCAACCCCTTTAAATTAGTTGCCATGGGACAGAGAATAAGTGTGGAAATCTTAAGGGAAATTGATAATAAAATATATATATATATAGATAGGGAGTTGATAATTGTAGGAGCCTATAAAGAATGTATACACACATGTATAAGTACATTAAATGTTACGTAGAAAGACGTTGGTCACTGCAGCATTTACATCAAAAATGGTTCTGAGCAGCAGTTTATTCATTATTTGATTTTATAAGTGCTAAATATGAACTATGAATATTATATAAAGTTCCATAATGGTGAAAGACGTAATGCTAGCAGTTATAAATAGACATTATTGGAAACTGTAATAATTATATTATTATGATATTTAGTATTTCAAAATAAATTGTATTTTATAGGAATGTCTTGATTATTCGTGGAAGTATTTATAAGATTGGACATGAATCTTTTATATGAAAATTTTGGAGGGATCTTTGATTATCGTGCCATATGTAACATATTTAAAAAATTTTTATTTATAAACTGCCCTTCATAAATTCATAAACTATTTATGTTTTAGCACCTATCGCATATATAAAAATTTTCACAAACTTTACAAAACTATTGTTTATTTGTTAGGTATATAGTATTACATGAAATCTTACTTTGTGCTCCTTTAAACAATCTGAAGAGTTACGTTCCACTTAAGGAGTTTATAAAATATAGAGGTACATTCTTTATATTTTGTAGAGTGTACAGGCCTGCCAACCTTACACATTTTTATGTATCTTGAAGCAGTTAATACAATGAAATGGGTTAAGGTTGTAACACGTCATAATGCAAATCTACACATGTTTAGTAGGTTAGTCTCATGCTTGAAAAAAAGTAGTGATGCTCCATCAATAGTATATCATGAAATAAAGGCATAAGCAACTGGTAATAAATAGAAGAAATAAGCATGGATAACTCCATAAGACATAGTTTGAAAAGCGCCAAACTATATTTTGGCTTTGCTAAATTGATTCAGATTAATACAAAATGCCTTCCATAAGTTATATCAATATTACAACATAAAATCAATTGAACAGATTTTTATTATATTGTGTCAAATAAAGTAAATTTAAATTTCTGTTAATACTAACCATTAAATTGTCATCAGGACTAATACTATCATAGGCTGGTGGCAAATTATTCATTTCCTCCTGAAAAAGATAGAAATTGTTAGCCCGTGACAACACAATTTTAAAGATCTCAAAGAGAAGACATCATCCGAAATTTGCATCCTGTAACCTAAAAATAGCTGTGGTATTATTGTTTAATCTATTCTTAAGTCTCTATTATATTAACATAGATATATGATAAAGATCTCTGACAAAACATTTGATCATATTTCTTCGATAAGAGAAGTGATTTTATGTTATTACACTAAATACAAGATATAATATTTTTACATCAATTAAAATAAGAATAGATATTATTTGCAGCAAAATTAGCTAGGATATTGAAAGTTGTGATTTATTAAAAAGGAAAAAAACAACGAAAAATTTATATATAAAGACACACTTATGAGAAATGAATTATGAAGACAATCTTCTTTGTAATAGTGCATGCAAGAAGTGAAAATAACAATTAAAGTCTATCAAAATACATAATCACTTCTTCGAAATAATTACAACAAATTATCAATATCGATTGCTTTTTCTTAATGTGTAGCCATTGCCTAAATTAATTAAAAACAAATTTTTAATTGACACTGACAATCATTTCATGTTGTTGAAATTAGAGGTGTACCGTATGTGTCTTTGTTGTGATTGGAATATTTGAATCTGGATCATCGAAATGTTCCAGAACTGTGATATGTTTCATTTGGAACTAGACTCTCAGTGTTCTGAACGGAATAGATATGAGACAAATGTGTGTATAATGCTATAGTGTATCGATTAAACTTGAGCAATACGAATATTTTGAGATACTGAGTATGACGAGTACGAGTATTATAAAATACTGGTGTTAGATATCGATGACAAAATACTCGACGAGTATGGGCGGCATAATTCCATTGTCAGAGGACTATATTACAAATTGCTATATACTTACGATCGCAGCATTTATAACACTTGGGCCTAATGGACTTGGACTTTAATCAGTCTTATTTTTCTAATTATTGTGAGATAAAAAACCCATTTAAAACATTAAATAAGTGTGAAAAATAGGTTCTGGTTAAAACACTACTTTGCCCCAACAGTTGGATAAAGTTATTCAACTTTATGACATGTATTCAACATTATTCTCCATATCTTATTATTTTTTGTTGTTCATCTTTATGGCAAACAAAATTTCTTCGAAAAAATATCTGCGAACCTGGTTTGAATTTTCCATTGCTTATTATGAGTTTTATAATCAAATGATCAAAGTGATCATATAGTATTTAATTAGCTCTATATAAGCTTAATAATAATTTGTAGCTTCCACTCCACAAATATTGCAGTAGCCATTATATTTTTTATATTGAAAAATGATTCAATATAAGAATATTGCATCTATGATCATTACAATAAAATGTAGAAAAAAATTATAACCTATTATAATCATTAGTAATACTTTGATCGAAAGAATCTTGAACATATATCCGTGATAATAATATGAAAATTAAGCCTAACAACATGAAACTTACAGTTATTGTTCGAAGTCTATTATCAGACTAGTCACAGAAAATAAAAATTGCAATATTGGGACAAGTACTCATAAAAATAATTAAGATTTACAGAAGCAGACTTTATTTCAAATGTAGCAAACAGAAGTGCAATACCAAGTAACCACCAAATATAAACTTTAGTTCATAGTATATAACTTTAATTCATTTCTCACCTGTAGAAAGCTGCTGTTTAGATCCTTTGATTCAACGCCAGGTGGAATATTGTAAGTCATTGGAGGAAGCTGGCTAGGCCCTGGCATTACATTGGGAGCAACAAAGCCACCTACGCTACCACCTGAGGGAAACTGAAATAATATATTTTCCACATAAAATTAAAACTGTTGGCAAACAAATTTTATGGTTACATAATTTGTAAAATGACTATGGAATGTGTTGATTTTGGCTATGGAACCTTAAAACCAGCCAGAAGTATTACTCACAATTAAAAAAACTAATCTATAAAGAAGATAAAACAGAGCCTTTAATTTCTTTCTTTAGAGTTCCATAGTGAAAGGAGAAACCCTTATAATCTCATCACGTCATAGCTATATTATGTTTATTCAACCTTCTGTCTGTCACGTCCTCATTGATTCCACAGTTTTAGAACCAAATGCATGAATTTTGCAAGTAAATGTTTCATATGGAGATCTTAACTTCAGTGCAGAAAATTTTAAAAAAATTGTGTTTGTAGAAATTGGAAATTGTGTTTGAGAAGTAACATACAAGTAGGGGTAAGAAATGTTCTTCTTTCATCTAATCAAATGGAGTGCCCTCAGATAGGTCTTCTAAAACGAAAATTGTGGCTCCATTTACTGTTTTCAATTTTTTACGCCAGGTTTACAAGATTAATCTTCAAATTGACATGTAATGTTCAAAAGTTATAAAGGGGACACCTTTATAACTTTTGAACCATAAATTTTAAAAATCTGAATAAATTACAGATGCTATCTATAATTGTATAATTCTATATCTGTATATATCTATCAAATATTTTTCAGGTAAAATTTATATGGACACCGAATATCTATACATCTTCAATTAAAATTTAAAATTTAAGATGGTAGTATTTGGTTACATATTTCAAATTAAATTATTTCAGTTAACTTACATCAATAGTTTAAGAAGGTATAGACAACTACGGAACCATATGATGAAAAATAAGAAAAACAATAAAGAAAAAAAACAGCAAAACATGCTAATTGGAAAACAAACACGTTTCCTTCTAAATAGTATATAAAAGCATATTACATTTAATTTATTTTATCTTATTATACATATGTACATATTCTTGACAAGATAAACTACTTACAACAGTAGAGTAAGTTATCTAATCACATGATTCATTATACCACAAAGCTCAATTAGTATCTTCTAATGCAATATTAAAGAATTTCAATATTTTGTATATTCTGAAAGTTTAAATTTTTAAAGTATTACTAGTTACAATTACCTCATGTATTGTTCAATATTTTGTATATTCTGAAAGTTTAAATTTTTAAAGTATTACTAGTTACAATTACTTCATGTATTGTTCAATATTTTGTATATTCTAAAAGTTTAAATTTTTAAAGTATTACTAGTTACAATTACTTCATGTATTGTTCAATATTTTGTATATTCTAAAAGTTTAAATTTTTAAAGTATTACTAGTTACAATTACTTCATGTATTGTTCAATATTTTGTATATTCTAAAAGATTACATTTTTAAAATATTACTAGTCACAATTACCTCAAGTATTGTTCAATATTTTGTATATTCTGAAAGTTTAAATTCTTTAAAGTATTACTAGTTACAATTACCTCATGTATTGTTTAATTTAGTTGTCCGATAAAACAAAAGCCCTAACCATGACTAATTTAAAAGTTAAATAATCGTCATTTGCAGTGTATGTATATGTTAATAGTGTTTTATAAATTATATCAAATTATAAACATACCGCAGGATAACTAAATGGTTGCACATTCATTGGTGGCGGAGGAAAAGGCATCGGTGGTGGTTGTGGAAAATCAGCAAATCCTGGTGCACGGGGAAATCCATTGTTTATATCTATAAGCAATGCATCTTTGCCTAGAAAAAATTAATGGCAAATATAAATATAAATCATACTGAAAAGTAAAAATTATCTTCTATAAGATAAATAATCTTATTAACATACCCATAACTATGTAAATACAGATTTACAATATTAGGAAGCAAATGACATATAAATTAATCAGATAGTATCTAACAAAAATAATAATGACTGACATACTTTCATTTCTTTCTTTTCATTGTTACTTATAATAGTTTGAGTGAGATTGCTATATTGTTTCATATGTTTTCTTAACTCGAACTGTCACCTTTAATTTTCCGTGTGGCCAGAGCATCAAATGACCAAGCTGAATTGTCAACTTCATTGAAATTGACGTTTTATTTGTAATTTCAACATTTACGCAAATTATTATTGAAGAATTATCCTTAAAAATGGTTAAGTAATGGCTATAAATCTGATAGCACACAGAGAATTGCCAGATATTACAATAGCTGGATTTGGACTTAATTTTTTAACCTAATAAGGTGACAAACAATTGCAAGTCGTTAGTCGTTTAAATATACTTGGAGGCGAGGATTGAATTTCAAAAGAAATTTGTATAAGTTAGGCAATGACCAATAAAAATAAATAAATTTCTATTGGCAATGGATTGTAAAATATCTATCTTCAGCAAAAAATAATTGGAAAAATAAGGGAATTGTGAATTATAAGGACGCCATGCCAATTTATATTAATTTTGCACCTAGTTAATGTTCTAAGAAAAATATAGGATGGATTTGGATTTTAAAATAGTTAAAATTATTTCGGTTATATTACATTTTAGGCTTCCCATCTTTATAGTTACCTACTCGTTCAATATCAGCTAAATAATTTCTATTTTAGGGCCATTTTCAAGTTACGTTGTGGTATCCAATTTAAAGCTTTTTGTTCGCAGACTTATTCACTATATATTTGTGATTAAAGATTAAATAAACTTTATATTAATTATATATTATTAATACATAATTTATTTTATATACGATCTTACATAAGATCTAAGCATCTATTTTGTTAAGGATTAAAAAATAGTACAAATACTTTCAGTCTACTATATAAAACGGATATGTAAAATTAAAGGCAAAATCTGCAATTTTGAAATATTTGAATTATAATCTATGCATTTATTTACATGACACTAAAGCATAAAATATCACTTTTAAAATTTAAAAGTGTAAAAAATGTTAGTAATTGACATTGCGAATGGAATGGTAGCTGTCAACGTGCCTGTTGCTATCGTGTTATTACGACAACTAATTTGGAATCTATTTAGGTTCAAATAGTGGCTTCAGTAAGTTTAAACAATATTTACGTTTAAATGTCTATTCATTAACATTTAATTGCCACTGCGTTAAGCCACAACCCTAAACTCGGCTTTTGGTTACAGTTGTCAAGCAGTTATATATGTCATGTGCTTCTAATATTTTAAATATATGATGTAAATGTAAACAAGACAGAAAAATAAACCAAGAATCATATGTATCTCTATATAATAAATGACAGTTATAGTTATGTCTCATAAAATTAGCTAGATAAATTTTATTTTGCGAAGATAGCTGTTGAAAAAATTGGTGTTCATAAAGTTTTGCATTGAATGCATTTGAGAATGGAAAAAATGTCAACCCATTAAACCGAATCAATATTAGCTCTTGGTATAATTAAATTTTTATACGTAATTATTTACTCTAACTTTTTATGTATTCTTTGACCATTTGGGACCAAGAAAACATTAACTCAAACCATTCTGCCCCAAAAACTGTTTTCTTTTAATTTAAATTAGACAATTAATTAGTTACTACTAGTCTACAATTTCTAATGCATGTTACAATACACTGAAATCTGTAATCAATCTATTAACTCACTGTCAATTTATGAATTAGGCTGAATTAGCAGAACTAGTGGTAAACTGTCAATTTATGAGTTATGATGGATCATATTACACTGATTCTAGTTCAACACATGTTAGCTGTTAGAATACTATATTGTAATAGTCTTTTGATAAGTGGATATTGACAGTTTACCAGTAGTTCTGCTTATGATATCAATACGTAATTTAAACATAAATATCAAACAATAATTTACCTTGATCTTCCCTCATAACTTGTGGATCCGGTTCATACTCAACGTTGTAGTTCTTAGCAATCTCTATTAAATATTTTTCAATTAAAATTTTCGGTGGACTCTGTATAGACAGCTTATGTTTCAACTTATCACTCACAGTACCAATAGCATCATTTCTGCACGCATCGGCATATTGTTTTCCATATTTTGCAGCAAGGAGATCTCCTATCACTTTGAGTTCCTGTTGGATAAAATAACATTGTTATTGGCTCTTGTAATCATTTTTTGCATAAAATTTGGATAATGTCAGAATCATATGACCTAAGCAAATAGGTTTCCAAAATATTTTTCTCAAAGAAAACTTCCTCAGACAATCCTAACATAAATAGTAAAAAAAATAGTGTCATCACAGCAGAAAATGATTATCGAAAGTGAGCAATTAGATAAACAATATAAATTTATTTACACATACAAAAACATCTAACAAAAGAAAACAAAATATTTGATATAATTTTAGGAATTATGATAGCCACTCATGAAACATACCTGCACATCTGTCTGCATGCGAGGTGCCACCCATATTAAGCTAGATATAGCTTCTGCCAGTCCCTCATCAAGCTCCTTCATTTGGGTAACCATTCCAAAACGAGCGAGAAGTAAATCGCAATACATTTCCACAATCTCCATGGCCTCCACCATATAATCTTCTCTGTAAAAAACTATTTGTTATTGTGATGTTCCTCATTGACATTAACTAACATAATTTCTTTTATGGATGATTCTCATATAATGTGCAAGTTTTTGATTGGTCGGGCCTCAGGAATATTTCAAGTTTATCATAATGATTAGTTTTTTTTCTATGACTAGTTTTTTTTCTATAGTGTTTAATAAATGAAAACAACTTTTAAAAAAAGTTGTTGTGGTTTATTAATAACACCATAGATAAAAACTAGTTGCTGTGGTAAAAATCAAGTTTTATTATGCATAAAGTGTTGACTGGGCCAAAAATTTACCTATTTTTTGAGAGACCTTTATAATAGTATACATATTTTGCATAAGATAAGGATAAGTATGACTGTACACTATAGTATTATAAATAAAGATTGATAACAAAAAGACAATTTATAATTTAATCTCTAGCACTTAAACTTCTAGACTACATGGTTTATTTTCACTATAAATGTGCCTCAGCAAACATGAAAATTTCTCTCCTAAATTTTTATATGAAATAACATACAAAAATGTTGATTTTTTATATAATATCTAACAAAAATAATTGCTGCAAGCAATTATTTTAATAGAAAAAAGTTAAGTGTGTGTCGGAACACGCACTAGATGGGGTTTCCAAGTTATCTATATGCATTCTCGTTAAATTTTTAATGCAAGTCAGTCAATGAAATTTCATTTGAACATTCTGATCAAATTCTAAAAAAAAGATAATTCGAACAAATTTAGAATTTTTTCACATTGTTTAACCATTTTAGTGCCATTGTTTTTTATTCATATATACTTAAAAATGCCAAAGAAATATTTTGTTTTTGATGTCATTTACCCTTGTCTCAAAAAAAAACTGTGTCTTCCAAAAATTATCCAATTTTAATAATTTTTTCGGTGTTTTCTTAATAAAAACTTGTACAAGGATAATACAAAGAAAATTATGGAAATACAATAACTTAAAAATTTTATTACAAACTACTCACTACACTCACTTGCCGTCATTACTAATAACATAACTTCATATTAAATGTGTATAGGTAGATGTTTAAATCTATTGAATTGTGTCATGTTTATTCTTTATTTTCAATTTAATTAAATATGCAGTATTTAAATACACTGTTCCAGGACTGTAACTATAGGAAAGAACCAAGGGCCATTATAGATGTGTTCTGAACAAAATCGATGTGTTCTGAACAAAATCGTTTCAATTAATCCTCTCAAAAACTTATTACAGCTTTATACATTAATTAGTTTGTGTTCAGTTAGCCTTTAAAGTTGTTTCTTTCTTGTTAAAGTGTGTTTTTTTATTGAAACAATTTGCAAAAATGGAGCAAAGCGTAACAATTAAATTGTTTTTGATATGGTAAAACTGTAACTAAAACATTTTGTAAAAATCGAGTAGTATGGTAAATAAATTTTGTTTTTAATACGGTAAAAGTTTAAATAAAAATGTCCTATGATACAAAACTGTATACGTTAATAAATGTCTAAGTCATAGCAAGGGTTTTGAGTGGTATGTGAATTTTAAAAATGGTTCGGTCACTAGAGACTATCGGCAGTGCATTTCAAATGCATTGATGAAGAGAATATTTGCATTGAATGGCCAACAATCCTCGCATAAACATCAAAATCTTATCAGAGAAGACTAGTAACAGTGTATATAGAGTTTACACAATCCTACACGATGTTCTTGGTACAAAAGAGGCTGCACACGAAATGTATGACATATAGATTGACGCTGGAACAAAAGCATCATTACAAAAAACACTTCCTTTGGATAATCATCCGCCATATTTGTTAGATTTATCTTTATTCCCCCAAATTAAAGCATTTTAATGTAGAGTCGCAATTTTAACGAGAAACTTTACGCAGAGTTTATACAAACGATTCAAGATAAACATGTATACAGAAAGGTGAAAAGTACGTAGAAAATTAATTTAGTCCCGAAATTTTTAAATGCACTGGGTAAATAGAAATCTGCGAATCAAATACTCCAGACACTCCCAGACAAACAAATGAATTAGTAGTAAATGCATATTAACAGAGGATGTTTACCTTATTATATATTCAACCCTTATTTTAGCTCTTTCTGCCTTACCAGCTGCAATATAATCGGCAATTTCTTTCCTGGCTTTTTGCGCCAGTTCCGTCTTTTTCTTTTCCAAAAGCTTCAACCGATTTATAGAAAGGCGTAAGTGTGTTTTTAATTTTGTATAATTTGGACCACTTGAAAACATATTGAAATCCCTAGGAAATATATCACAGGAATAATAACAATGTAACTCGGATTAAAATGTTTGTTATCTGTCTTTAAGTTTTTATTATGACTCACTTCTCTGTGTCATTTCACTACATACGTTCAATTATTACGATTATGACATTACAGCTGTTTTATTCTTGTAAGTCATTGATGTCTAATATCTTCAATTGTCATTGTACTACATACATTAAGGTAATTCTTGATAATATGGCCAGACCGATAAGACGGCTAATCAAATTTTTCCGTATCCTTTCACTAGATGTTTCTAGTTAATACCAGTAAAATATGGATAGATAGTACATATCAGCTATGGCAAATGATTTTTTTTCTAAAAAATCACGAGACATGTATCTTTTAACTCAAAAATTTGTACCGAACCGAGATTTTACAATATTCATAATTAACAAATTGCATCGTTTTTCGTTACGAAAATTATGATCTTTCTTGTTATTTTTTTCTTAAATGTAATCCCCTACTGGTTATATAAAATCGATTAGATTTGAACATGGGGCCATATCTCAAGTACGACTGGATAAAAAATCCCAATTAATTTATTAAGGTGATATAGTCTTACATATTCAAGTATTTTGTGCCTATACACTCATCATTTCATTCACAATCTCCTTTGAATAGCTCACTTCTGATAGGCCTCTGACTTACAGAAGAGCCAATTAATTTATTAAGGTGATATAGTATTACATATTCAAATATTTTGTGTCTATACACTCATCATTTATTTCACAATCTCCTTTGAATAGCTCACTTCTGATAGGTCTCTGACTTACAGAAGCATGGAAGAGGTCGTCCCAGATCACGGTTGCGGGTTACTTTCATATTCAACGATATATCCCGTTAAAACCCTAGTTTTCTAAATGTATATTTTCCAAAAATGATACTTCAGAGACGTTTGGGACTTTGTTCTAACTCGTTTGGCTACGCTACGCGTAAAAGACTCTCGAATCTACGATTGCGGGATGGTGAAGTGCGATCTCAACCATTTCATATTTGCATCCCTCTTATGATATAGTAGTTCATGTTTCTAACCAAGTAACAATGATAGATATCCAGGGAATCATTTAATTAATGTAGCCTAAGGAACATTTTAACTTCACATTGGCAAAGGTTCTTCCACTAAAAGAGAAACAGAGTTACTTACAAGATAAAGTAGAAGAAGGACACTAATACATCAAACAGAAAATGTATAATATTCCTATTAAATAGAATTAGAACATATATGTATTAGACATTCTATTTATCGAATACAAGTCTAATCGTTGTATCTCTAAAAACTCTCCTTCAAACAATTATTTGACGTAGAATTTTTGTTTCAAAAGAAAATAGATGTTACGTTACCCATTTAAACTATTTTTTCATGATGAATTACAACTTTTACGTATTTATTCTAATCTTAGTTGGGTGGATAATAGAAAATTCCTCAGTTTCAATTTTTTTTAGTATGATTCATTAATTATAATTTGGAAAATACTTGTCTTTTTTATTGAGAGTTTTAAAAAAGAGGCTTGCCTTCTCATTTTGGAACACTAATTTAATAATTTAGTAATTTGATTGGTAACGAAAATTCTAATGTTGCAAAAATCTTTTTGGTTTCAGAGGGTTCACTCTAGCTTTAATATTCGAAAGTAATGATGAAAGCAAGAATAAAATTCTTTAAAGGAATTTCTAATCTAAGTAAAAGAAAGAACATCAGCCATTTACCCAACCAATGATTAGATCATTGATTCAGTTGACCCATTACGCGGAACGGTGAGCGATGTTTCTATAATATAAACCTTTCTAGAAGAACTTATCTCGTTAAAATCACGTCTTCGACCAGGTTATTTCAATTCATGGTTATGGTTTCCGTGAAGTAATGGAGTAAATACACTTATGCTAAACTGTAGGGGAAATAGAGCATAGCTAACAAAAAGTAAACGAAAAGCTATTATACAATGAGCTGGCCAACAAGTTTTTGTTTGTATTAGGATACAAATAGCCGGGTTTTAAATAATAATTTCGGTAAAAAAAGAAATTTCGATCCAGGTCTAACTTACACAATAACTAGCTAAATAAAGAAGCTTCGAACTTATGAGAATGCAAGAATTTGACCCAAAAAATCTAAGTGTTGAATACTTGATTGGATTCTGAAAATATTATAACAAAGAGGATCTAATCAAGGCGAGTGAACGGTAACCATAAACTTTATAAACAGGCGGTAATACATCAGTTCTATATTGAGTATACATCTAACGGATACAAATGTAAAGAAAATCAAAGAAACAGGTGCGATTATAAAAATGGAAATATAATTGGGCGCTGCTGTTTGCATGCAATACAATTATTTACATTATTTTGTCATATCGCCATTATAAATTTAAATTAGAAATTGGCGTTAACATTTACTGACGTATTCAAAACCATTATTGAAGAAAATAATAACAACAATGATTAAATTTTTATTATAAATAATTTTTCATTCCTTGTTATAGTTTAACTTAGTTGGTAAAGTAGCCATCAATTTGACCCTTTTGTAATTTTTAAATCTAATATTTATCTAACATTTAATTATTATCTATTTATGGTGGATATCACTTCGGCCCATTAATGTCTTCTGTCTCAGATATATATCTTTTGTAGGACATGAGCATCGAAGTATTCAATACCTTAATTCTATTTTCTCCGATTATTGTTGGACCGTTTATTATCAGTCGTCTGTCTTGCGCGTATAACGGTAAACAGAATATCTCTCCCATAGAACAGATACGTCCAGAATGGCTGCTACGCATACCAACCCGTATAAAAAAGCGTCAATCTCACAGAACAGATATGGTCTCTCCATTCCTGAGAGCAGTTTTTCGTATTGTGGTACCGCTTTTAGAAAGTGTCATGATATGACATACGTTACCCTCGTAGTGAAAGAGCTAGAGGTTAAATTTCATACAGACGTATAGAAATAATTTTGTGGTAAAAAATAAAAGGGTATAAATAAATTCGGCGGCATAACAAAGATATCTAATAGAGTGACACGGCGGAATTTGCTAAGGGCGTGTTTAGTGCCGTAAAGGTATTAAAATACGGGACGCTGTCTTAAAACTTGAAATATTCTAGGATTTCACAAGTTTTCTTTATGCATAGGTCAAGCTAATATTCTTTGCTTTACAAATGACGAAACTTATGTGCCTTATTAAGTTTCTGTAGCCAAACTAGGAACACTAATAGTTTCGTCATGTCCATCTGTCCATTTGTAAGTGACGGTCATTTTATTCGCAATTTATTAGTGCTATGAAGCTAAAATTTAACATAGTTATGCATATTTATAACGCTTGCAAAATGATGAAATAAAATCGTCTAAATATTTTTAGTGTAACTCTCCTAAGTGTAGTGGGGGTAATTTTTTTATTTACCCCATTGCACAGGGTACGTACGTTCTTAAAAATATTGAGGCATGTCATAAACATTTTTCAATACAAGGACCCGTTTACAAAATATCTACTCTTAAGTTGCTGTTTTTTTAGAGTTACGTGTCCCCTACCAGGTAAACCACTATTTTTTATTATCTAAATAAATAACGAAATTAAAAGGCAAATTATCATAGCTAAGTCGGCTCTACTAGTTTACGTGTAATAGTTGACCAACTTGTAATACGTAGTCCATAAAAGTTCATAGCTCCTCCTATGTAAATAACTTAAATCAACTGCAAAAATAATCCTGTATTTTAAAATGATATATTTTAAAACATAATGTTACTTTTCTAGTTAATTTAAGTTTTTTAGCTGATTACAATTATAGGTGTAATCAATCTTAATAGTTAACGCTTAGAAATATCCATTGGAAAATTTTTGAAAATAAATATCTTTTCTGAAATAAAATAAATGGAATGTTTACTTTATTTTGTGTAACGTATGGGGCATCAGTTGAAAGAATACTCTCAAGACACGGAAAATGGACGTTGAAAGGAGGATCGGTGCTGGTAAAATATTCAGTGAAGATGATCTAGCTAGTGTCGTTACCGAAAGCTGTTAAGTTAGCAATCGATAACGCTGTATTGATTCGTGATATTTATTGAGCTTCGAATTTGTTGTGAAATATTGAGCTTTGAATTTGTTGCGATCACCGCTCCCTGGCAATATGGACTTCTCCCGATTCCAAGGGAAACTTTTAGGTTATTCTTCCCCTATGACTCTGAAGAAAAGAATAATAATTAATTCAATAACGACTATTATACCTTACAGTTTTTGATGAGACATGGCGCCTTCCGCGCGAGCTTATATCGTTTTGCACTAAGAGATAGTCCGGCGGTATGCTCCTGTAGTTTTAATACGCAGAACGCGAATCGTGTACTTTTTAACGCGACTTTCCCATTAGTTGTCGGCTATGCGAACGATGTACCTAGCTTACTGCCACTTCAGCTTGCTTAAATGAACGGTAAAGTCAATAACTTTGATTCTCGCAAAGTCTTTGGTCTCCCGGAAATTCTCATTCCAAATTTTATCCTTTCAAGAAACTCCAAGCATAAATAATAACAAGATTAACGGAGACTCTTTCAAAATCCACCTTTATTGCTGATCGTAGGTATAACACGTGGAGAGTAAACAAAAAAAATCTAACAGCACATTATTATAGTAATTCGCGGTAACAATGAATACCCAGATATTCTTGTTTCTTTTATTTCAAAGATGGTAAAGTGTTTACTTGATTATTATTATTTAAATCGGAATTTTAGAAGAATAATTCAATAAAAAAATATGCGGATTGTAATAAGTGAGCGCGCTTAAACACATTAAATCTGTATGCAGAATTTAGAGATAAGACCAAATGCTTGCACGTTAAGAGCGTGAAAGCTTGCATACGTAGAATGGAATTAAATTTGATGAATGGATTTACGCTAATATCAAATAATAAATTTCGTTGTATTATGTGGAGTAATATATTATAGAACATAACATCGGGCGCCGTCAAATCAGTGTTGCCGTTCTACAATATTAAAGGTCGCTAGACATCTTAAATATTCCGCTAGATATAGGAAATTGGAAAAAAAATACACTAGATATCGCTAAAAGTCGCGTCTGATCGATATATTTATAAACTACGCTTTTGACAGCTAATGATAAATGTATCGATATTAATGAGGTTATATACAGTATAAAAGTATAAAAGATGTAGAACCAATAATTTTTACTATGACAAAAATATATTTAATTTAAAGTATATATTTATTAAACAAACTTAGTATAAACAATAACACAGTAATGCTTATGCCGCACCTGCATTATGTTTTTTTTTCGTAAATGGGGCCAAATTGTATGATACCGCTAAGTGTTTTGACATCATTCACGAAAAATCGTCACCATAAGGCAGACGCGGCCAAGGCGTTACAATAACAATCATTTTAATAAAGCTTAGATTTTTATTGCTTACAATTTAAGTTTTAATGGTTTTTAAGCTTGCACCTCTCAGGGTATTTAGTTACTTTTGGTATTTAGTTACCTTTGCCAACTCGGTTAATAACCTCATCTAGGAGATAATAAGAGGAACAACCCTTGTTTTTAATCTTAATTTGATTTCAGATAGTAAGAGGAGAATTTAAAGTTTGTTCAGAAAATTTATTGCAAAGTTGATTTTTACATTATTCATTGCGCTAAACACCCTTTCTACTTCTGCATTAGAATGAAGCAATGATAATACGGCGATAGAAAAATCACATAGAAGCTATGCAGCTACTTTAGTCCAGAAGCTAATAGAATCTTCATACGGTGGTTTCCAGTCAACAAATTGAATATTTTGCCATTGTTACAAGATTTTGTTATTTTTTTCGTCAGAGATTCAAAGAAATCTTTTCTGAGATCTGATAGCGATTTATCTTTCGATTGTTTCAGTGTCTCTTCTTCACTTATTAGTTTCATTTTTTTCTAAAGTCTTCAAATAGAGGGGAAGTCGCTTTTATATTTTTTCTGCTTATTTCACATTAAAATCAATGCATCGTGTTTTTAGTGCAACAATATTAACACTATGGTTTGTAGGAAGTATCTGTATTTGCGATTCAAACAGATAGCCGCGGTAAAACATGGGATTAAGGAGTTTTTAATTTTGAGATCTATGTAATTTTGGTCTGTTGTTGCTGCCGTAGATAACATCATTCTTTGGCAGACGGAACCTTACTGTTTCACGAGGTTTGCTTTTTTACTTTCAAATATTTTGCTTGTCTGTTGTACTTCACCCAAAATAGTTTTCATAAAGTACATATAGAGTCGATTTTGTTCATCAGAGTACATAGTATAGCTGTATAGCAATGGTTATTATTAACTTTACAATATATTATTAACTTAACAATATTGCAGCAATACTGTCACAAACTTCAACTTTCATATTTGACGCAACAATTTAGAATCAAAGAAACTCAAGTTTGCCTCATTTTAGACGCTATCTGGTCGGTAATATGTTAAGCGATGCGTGTGTGACTACCACTTGTACACACACATGGTATCAAAATAAGATTAAGAAGATTGTACTATATTTTTAAAATAGTATAAACACTGTGCCTAGATCCAGTCTTGACAGCTGTGTTGTCATTTCCGATTCCAATCAAATTTCATAAAACCAAACCATGGTCTGTTAACCATTTTAACAAAGCAGTTACTATTCTCCAACGATTGTAAATTTAGAAATGCAGACACTATTTTGTTATAATTTAAACTAAAACATCTTACGACTATTCCAAGATATTTTGTGACATTTATATCTGTTGATTCAACTAACAGTAACTTAAATTTTTGTACACTTATATCACTCAGGAGTTCCTTTATAAAATGAGGTGCCAAAATATCATACATTATTTAAGTACACTTGGTTCTCTGTAGTTTCATGTCACTTGCGGATTTTGAATCTTCTAAGCATTTTTTACACACATCAGTGAAGTGATCAATGTGGCGAATAGAGCTATGTTCAGCAATATACAAAGCTAACGTACACTCGGCTCTAGGGCAATGCTTGCATGTATTTGTTCAAGTAGGGAAGTTCCCCTTGGATTTAATTTCATGTTATGTTAACAATTGAAAATCGGTCACAAGTCTCCAAACTAATTCGCTTCGTACCTATATTAATTTTATGAAACAATACATTTCTAATTTGGGAAAATTGTCTCCGCCATAGTTAAAAAACCGCTGGAAGTCGCTATATACTTTTTTCTCGTTAAAATTACGTTTTTGCCCGCTAACCATTCATAAAATCCCCTAGATCTAGCGATAAAGTCGCAGAATGGCAACACTACTTCAAAATGTCCGATAGGGCATTATACATGTGCATAGTCGAAATTAATTTTTCTTTTTGTTTTGATGGTCGATTAATTATACATGCCAGGATCAAATGCTAATCTCACTTCAGGCGTGTTTGAATAGAAAATTTAATCAAATTTCTCACCATTTTCGTATTTATAAAGAAATAAACTGACAATTTCAGTAGCTAACAATATATATGCTATATTGTTCGCACTATGTCTCTTTTCTGTAATTCACACTATGTTCTATTACAAAAAAAAGATATATGTTCTATGCTCCTAATGGAATTAATATTATTACAAGAAATAAAGTACGTACGTTCAAAACTGCATCAAAATTGTTATTACACTCCTCTTTACTATCAACATAATTCAAGAACAAATGCTTTTAACAAAAACAATAATGATAATATTTTTTAATTTGATGTGCCTTACTATTGATAGATAAAAGGTTTTTACGATTAAAACAACGATATTGCCAAAAACATAGGATATATGACTTTCAAAACCGAAGTACTCAGTGAAAATATATAAAACGTAATTAAATAATTAAAAATAACTTTAAAACTTTCAAATTGAGAAACTTTAAGTTTTTACGACTTTTAATTATAACCAGAAAATATTAAGAAAACTTTCAATTCAACTAGAATATTTATTGAAATGATTGACAAATTAAATAAAAATTCCTGCAATATGTTAATTTTAATTACAGATAAATAATTAAAATGATTCTGAGATAGATATTCGGTTTTATAATTTAATATTAGTATTAAAGGTTAAAAATTAATTTCTGAAAATTTTCTATAACTCCACACATATAACATTTCCGGCAAGCATGTTACACTTAGAACGTATATCTTAGACAGGGTATGAACATACAAAAAATCATAAAAGTAGTAATTTTTCTCAATTTTTCATGTTTAGATATTTTGTGTGTCAAAAACATTGTCCCATAAATTTTTTTATAGAAAATACCATATAATAAAAGACAAGTATTTAATAACAACATACCCAACTCGTAGATACCCATGTGACCCATGTAAACTTTAGTTCGCAGTATTCATAGCCTATTTTGGTATGACAGCCAAGAATAACTAAAAACTAAATGACATATTCGTATACAAAACTGCTCGTATGTATCTATCTCGCTATGTTTATCGATGCATTATTTAGTAAATTAAAATACCTGTTCTAAGTGTTCATTTTGGACGAAAAAAATGTCTCAAAAAAAGACAATGTATGGATTACATTACATTTGCCGGAAACTACGGTATAGTTAAAAACACAATTATCATAAATGATCGTCTCGCATCTAATAATAAGACAGTTAAATTGTGTTAATTTTTAGTCTTACCAAAAAAGGAAATCGTATATAAAAGTTATTTTAACACAGAAATATTGTAGTTACTACAATGATTTTTCTAGCGCGAATGATCGTAAAACATCCCTGGTTAATACTCTTCAGTATATCGGTGCTATCAGTGTCTTGTACGCTGTATCCATTGCTCATTAAAGATTTTCCTTCGTTCTCCGATCCAATAATTGGCTTCGAAACACGAGACACAATACTCGCTCAACGTATAATCGCTTGGGAAAATTTGTTAGAGGAAACAAGACCTTCAAAATCTCTGGCTGTTAATCCTCAAGATATCTTAGACGAAATTCAAAAAAATACATCTTTGACAAATAAAACAACCGGAAATTTGCTACGAAATGGCAAGAAGAGAGGAAAACAAGGCAGTAAACGTAAAAAAAATAAAAAGAAGAAATTTTCAAAAGTAGAAGATTATGTAAATGAGAAATATTTTAATGAAATTTATAATACAAGTTTAAATGAAACTCATGACCATTGGGGATATGGCAGAAATTTGACATATGAAGATGGCGATGATACTAGGTCTAGGTACATGAGAAATCAGTGGCTTGCTTTAAAACATCTAGACAAACATTTTGTAAGAAATGAACACTCTTACGGGCACGATGATTATTTCTGTGGTTCACCTATACCGGACTATGCTCACTTAGTTATAAAAGCTGAGAATGAATCATCTCTTATGACATTTGAAAATATTTTGAATCTATGTAAGTTACAAACTAAACTTATTGAGCTTGGTAAAAATACTTATCAAAATTTGTGTCAGCAAAAAATGTCTCAAGAAGAAATCTGCTGTCAACCTTGGTCACTTCCTAATTACATTGCAGTTTTGACCAATAAGTCATCTTGCATGGATATAGTCGAAAACGATGTTGCATATGTTCTGGATATACTGCAGCAATGTGCACAATATTTTCACTCATTGAAGTTGGCTGCGTCTTGCGAACTTGAAGTGTGTTCTGTGCCATCTCACTGTTCTCAATATAACGCTGTTTATAATATTTTGTTCTACTTGGTAGATGTAGATTTTTTACCACCAAATAATATCTCTGAAACCCACCTTCAAAGTACAATGCTATTTCTGCCATTAGCTGCAAGTAGAACTTCACTTCCGTACTACAATTTGATAAAAGATCTAGGATCGATTTACAATCTACATATTCCTGCAATGGACCTTGGTGTTAAAAATTCTCTTTTTGACAAGTGGCTAATCCACGATACTTGGCTTGTTGCCATAGGTGGTATATTTGTTTTCATATGTGTTTGGTTTTATACAACATCTTTTTTATTATCAACATTACTGTTCGTAGCCATAATTTATGCCATTGGAATGGCATATTTCATTTATACTGTTGTCTATAACCTAGAGTTTTTTCCATTTATGAACATATTAGTTGTCGTTGTGGTTATCGGTATGGGAGCTGATGAAGCTTTTCTTTATATAAGAATTTGGCAATTAAAAAAGGTACAGTTGTTAAGTACAAATACTCAGGATGAGGAGGACTTAAGTTTAGATGTAAATAATTTAAAGAGTGGAAGTGAATCTACATTAGTCGAATTGGTTAATGAAACATTGAAGCACAGCATGTTAACTATGCTAGTGACTACTCTAACAACAGCAGTAGCATTCTTTGCTTCTTATGTAAGTCATATCTCTGCGATAAACTGTTTCAGTGTTTTTGCAGGCACAGCAGTATTAATTAACTACTTAATAATGCTATTATGGTTGCCATGTTGCGTTTTAGTAGTCGATACAAAGTGTGGGGTATTGTATTATAAGAAGTGGGATCTGACTATGAAGCCCCTCAAAAGAACTTTAAAATCAGTTTACTTAACCATAAATAGATATTTAGTTATATGTGTTACAAAGTTACGTATTTTTTGGATTATATTTCTTGGTTTAGTTGGGGTTGGTAGTGGCATTATAGTATTTTATAAACCAGGGTTAATGTTACCTAATTTATTACACTTCCAATTATTTCAGCCTTTTCATCCATTTGAACAATATGAGCTTGTGTACAAGGAAAAGTATATGTTCGAACGTTTGAACAATGATTGGGGTATTGGCAGTAAAATGCCTCTTCGTTGGGTATGGGGAATCAAAGCTACAGATAATGGAAATCATATGAACCCTGCATCTAAAGGACATCTTGTTTTAGACAATTCATTTAATATATCGGACCCAGCTTCACAGGAATGGCTTCTTAATTTTTGTATCAGATTAAAAGCGCAAACATTTTATCAATCAACTCTTGGGCCACTTTTACCAAACTGCTTTATAGAAAATTTTAAGATGTGGATGACTCGAAAATGTGTTGATCAAATTGATCATATAGACAGAACACCGTGCTGTGAAATATCTACTTTTCCATATAGTAGTCTAGTATTTGACACATGTATTGTGAAAGCTGTATCTGCTCTTTATCAAACACCACGAGAGTACTTCATGCCTGGTGTAGCAGGACCCAAATTCACTAAAGGTGCCATTCCACCCCATGTAGTCGCTCTAGTAGTTGAATTTGAAAGTAATGAACCCTTTTCTATGTCATATATACAAATGAATGAATTTTATGCACATGTTGAAAATTGGACAAATACACAACTTTCTGAAGCACCAAAGGGTCTTCAGAATGGTTGGTTTCTTTCAGAACTACAATTTTTTGACTTGCAGCAAACTCTAGCCAGTGGTACTCTTTGGGCCATAGGTCTTTCAGCAGCTCTAGGATTAGGAGTATTATTACCCACCACCTTTAATCTTCTAGTTAGTTTTTTTTCTGTACTATCAATGGCATGTGCTGTAATTGTAACCATTGCCATTTTAGTTTTGTTAGGATGGAAATTAAACGTTTTAGAAAGCATTGCTATTTCCACTTCTGCAGGATTAGCTGTAGATTTTAATCTACACTACGCTTTAGGTTTCACATTTGCTTCCGGCAGCAGTACAGCCCGAGCAATATCAACTCTAATGTCTTCTGCAGGGCCAACTGCTACAGCAGCAATAACTACAGGCATGGCTGGTGTATTCCTACTTTATTCTCAGGTCCTTCCCTATTCTCAGATAGGTACCTTCTTAGCACTTGTTATGGCCGTTAGTTGGCTATATGCCACTTTATTTCTTTGTTCTCTTTTAAGTCTATGTGGATGTCGTAACAGTAAACATTCAATGCAACAAGAGGAAGGACGATCAGCTTCTGGTGCTAGTACCATTTGTTCGGGACTTGGAACACTGGAAAGTCATGAGTTGGAAAGACTTGCAGAGGCTGAAACGAATCGAATACAAGCTACAAGTCCATCTGGTACTAGCATATTGACACAAAACGATATCCAGACGGTTGATTCACTTTATAAACTAGATTAGTTCATATAGAACTGTCAGAGATATGTCTGAAGATACACATTAATGTACAAAATGACAATAATATTGATAACCATTGCTTTTCAACCCTCTCCAATTATTTTTCAGGTAATTTTTTTTTATCTTTATGTAATTTCATAGTGTTATAAAATAAAATTATAATGTTATTGATTTTTTTGAAACGGACGTCTTAATAAATGTTGAATATATTTTTTTTCAGCTGTAAGTTCCTGAAACTAACAAACAAGTTTTAAGTGTTTAGATCTAAGAAAAATTACATTTTTATATTAGTAATATCGATAGTATAACTGAGCAGCATTAAACTTATTTGATATTTTTTAAAGCTGTGATATTTTATTTTACAAACTTTTTAATGTATTTAAAATGCCAATTACTAAGGCCAAATGTACTTTATCATAACTTGACGTATTTCACAGTATTGTGTTGATATATTTATATCTTAAGGCATAGCTAATTTGAATATATTGTATTTCACTAAATTTTATGAGTAATTTTAAAAATCTCTTCTGGTCTATTAAAGGAAGAGTTGACGAGTATTATTTTTGTGTTAATTATACCAGTATATATTTATTTTGTAAGGAATTGTGCTACTGAATTTATATCAAACATTTTTGCAAAGGATTTGTAATTGAATATTAACAATCAATAATAATTGTAGCTATGAATTTTCAATGACTACTTAAGATAATGAATTTAATATCAAATTATATAAATTCACTATACTTATATTAAAAGAGATTAATGTTTTTAGTGTATAATGTCTAAAGACTATTAAATTTAAAACGGAATTATCATTACAGTATTAGATCAATAACTTGACATAGATATAAATTTGAAGAATGTATACAATGACGATTTACATTAAATGTTTTAGTAATATATATATGTATGTATGTATGTACGATACGCTAGTTATTTTGGGTTAAGTCACATTTAAGAACAAAAATAAAAATGCTCATTAACAGTAAATTTATAGATATCTATGAAATTGAAATACGTAAAAGTTTTTAAAAATTGTTACATGTTTATAAAAACGGATCCGTCAAATTTGTTGCTTTAAAACTGCATAAGTAGAATTGGATGTAATATGTAGATGTGAATTGAATGTATATTAATTTAGGTGTACCTTGACTGTTAAATGTAAAGTGTTAAATAAATTTTGATATAACATATACTGATGGTTTTTTTTTGTATATAATCAATATTAATTATATATATTTCTAACAAAAATTTATTCGAGGAGAAAATTTTTACAAATATTGTACAGTTGGCAATGTTGTGAAGTGGATATTGCATTCTCCATGAGAAATAGCATCAGTTGCACTTTAATACTTGAGTGTGCATATATTTTCTTCTTTATGTAGTTCCTAACATTTCTGATTATACACTGATATTAAAACTTTAGATGACAAATATTCAACAGAAATTTATTGTACATTAAAAAGCTTTTTGGTACTCCTTTTTATAGAGGATGTGAAAGCAAGAGTTACGATCCACAAACAGGAAGGCTGAGAACATCAACAGATTGTGAAGTATAAAACTTTCGGAATTTTTAATGACATCTTTTCAATGAATCTTTATATCATTATGACAGACTTTCAAGCAGCAGAAGAGCAGAGAGCACAGTATTATCATGGATTTTGTGGAAGTCGAATAGAGCCATACACAAAAAATTATCTAACTTTTTACTACACCACGCAATTTGCATGACAATACATGCCTTTACATTGGGATTTTTGACCAAATTCCTGCAGTGCCAGTAGTAAATTTAACCACACAGCTCACGCATGAATCCATCAGACGACTGTTTGCTCTCGATGTTAAAACAGCCCATGTGCGGATACCATTTCCCAAAGTAGTTGAACTTTTTGCAGTCCAACAAATTCAACAGTCAAATAGAAGCAGTGAACCGATGGGCATAACAAATCTTCCAAGGAGTAGGGAATTGATCATTAAAAGCAAAAGAACTACAATATAAAGAGACACAGCCTACAACTAAAATTTTAAAATGTGAATAATGTGCATTATAACATCTCCTGAAGGTAAAAATATACTTCTAAGCTAATGGTAAATATTCAACAAGTCTGTAAATAAAGGACTTGATAATCATATGCTTAGAGTCTTACAAGCTAACAGCAGTTGTATAAATGGTTTAGGTGTGTCGTTTGGTCTATCATACTGTCATACACAGAAATATCAAACTATATGTTAGCCACAGCAGTGACAGAAACACAAAATTATGGTGAGTTTGGAGTACTTAGACTCTTATAGATTCTCAATAATGTTGTAAATTATAGTTTCATATTGAACAGACTTGAATAATTTTTATTTCTCTAACTTGACGTGGACTCACGCTCTTCTTATTAACATTTTTGAAGAGTAATTGCAATCATGTTCAAAATTGTTCAGTTTCTTAGATGTTATAATAAAAATAATTTTAAGGAATAAATTTCCAAAAATGTTTTCTATGACAGAAACGGAAAGTACACAACTTAACTGCTATAGTATAATATATCAATAAATGTAAAAATGCAGTGAAATTATTAATATTCCTATCATATCAACCTTGATAATTTCTGGTACCCTGGTAGATTCCAGCATAGGTTATAATCTAAAGAAAATATATTTGTTTTCAACCAAAATGGTTGAAAACAAATATGTTACTATAGACACTGAACAGAAATAAATTCATTCTCGAAAATATAAATAACTGTAATGTGTTGCAAATCAATATTAATACCGCTGATAAACAAAGTAGTAAATTATATATAAATAAACATATGTGCATTCAGGGATATCTAGTATATCTTTATTTATGATTTTAAATTAATATAATTCATTTTAGCTTAAAATATTTTAATTGAAAGTAGTAATCTACAATATAATTTAAAAAAAATAATTATCGAAGATATTTTTAATAATAATTCAGAACTTAAATCATTTTTCAATTCCTCAAATAGTAAGCATTTATTTATGTACTTTAATATATCTAATTGATACATATAGCGGACTTGTTGCAACGAGAGCAATCTCTTACAGCCAATCAGAACACCAGTCCAGCCCCGCTCGACGAGAGGTCGAGAATCGAAGACGGGGTCCCGTGGTGCACCGCACTTAGTATGTGATCTATGTTGCTGCGCCTTCAAATGCCGCATTGTATGTCTTGTGATCAACCTAACACACCATGGTGACGATTTAGGCGGGAAAGTAACATTAATATTTATCTATGAAGACCATAGGCAAAGCCCTTTGTTATAAAATTAAAGTTTATCTTTAATTTTTGATAGCGTAAAAATACAAAAATGAAGAAGAAATTTATTAGAATCTATTTTTTTGCATTCAGCATGCTTTTCTCAACTATGTTTAAAAGTAATTATTTTTTAAAGCATACAGATATTAATTATTTATCATTATATATTTAGTATATTGTCTATGATTATTTATAAATTAGCACAGTTTACAAGTCACAAACAATGTTTACATAACACGAAAGATAAATTACGAAATAATAACTAATTATTATAAATATAGTGTTTGAAGTCTTTTTACAAATTATATTCCATGTACATTATTTTATGATAAAAAAAATTGTTATTTTTGAAATGTTATTTAGTCAATTAATTTTATACAATTGTGTATCAAAATTATAAATAACCAAAACAATGAAAAATTTACAAATTAATATTGTTGTATTCTTTAAGAAGCATTTTTGGAGCTTAACATAAAAAGGTTTAATTTTCAATTAAATTTATTTTATCATTATTGGATACTGAGATCTTTCGTAATTATGAAACTAATTATTTATGAAATATAAATGGAATAAACCTTAAATTAAATAAATCCTTTCCATATAAATTCAATAAACCATAAAATATAAATAAAATAAAATCTTACCATTGGTCATTATCAAATTTGTACAGGTAAGATGGCCACTCAATTAGGTGTATTTTTTAGTAGCGTAACCACTCGTTTGGCTCTTTTTCTAACTGTGTTGGGCTAGTTATTCTTGCACTAGACAGATATGAGTCAAATGGTTAGGGCTTAACGTTACTTTGGACTTTTTGTTTGGTTTATAGTTAATTTCTCCACTACGTCAACAAAAAAAGAGGCGCGTTGAACATTTATATTTTCATACCGTTGTACGGGATTGCATTAATTTATCATTCTTATCTAAAGATATGCACAAAATACTTCAATATATATTACTGTATATGAAACAATTGGCCATCATATACAATCGTACTGAAAATATGGCCACATTATTGGGCGTTACTAATTTGCAATTAATTTTGTGGTAACGTAAGATTTGGGGTTCGGTTCAAACCGTTGATATAAACAAAATATTTATTTTATTTTTTTTAAACAAAATTCTCATATTTTGTTGTCAACTGTTATGCATTCATTGCCGTTATTTATTGGTATTAACTAGAGAAGTGTAGTGGAAGTACGCTGAAATATTTCAATTATAGCATATAATCCTAAATTACCCTATTCAAATGCATAAAATATTAATATACTTCTTTTCGTATATTTCACGATATATTAATTACAACAGTTGAAAAATTAATCATTTAATCATAATTTTATCTTTTACAGCTTTTGGACAATTATTGTCACATATGTTCCGTGTTACTTTTTGTCAAACTAAACACTGCTCTAACGAATTCGTTAGAAGTTGCATTGTGCCGCCATGTTTGCGTCTATAATAAACGATTAAAAATAATGTTATCAGTTGATTTCCCATTCGAAATTCGCGCAAGAACCTTCATTCTCTATGGACAGATGGCGCTCAGTTAGCACACACGCCATAATGCCATGACTTCTGAGTGTTATTCGTGTTATTTATGCTCGGATTTTTTGTATTTTAATGATGTTATTAATAAGATTTTATAATAAAAGTGGTAGTTAAAATGATAAATATATTTATAGGTAAGTTATAGTTAGATTATATTTCATTTAGTATAATCAATTTGTAAGTTATCCGTCTAAATGTCAATCTAGGTTGTATAGATGATTTTTGGATTAGGGCAAAATTACCTTTCGTACAATATTTTAAAGCTTTGTCGCATGTCTTTTATGTCTTGGTTATTAGTTTACAAATAAGTCACCAGAACATGGCCAAAATCAATCTGCATTTTGTTGCTAATCGTCATCGTGATAGTCGCCATAGTGGCTGAATTGTGCCTTCATGTCGGGGAAACTGCCTGTCAGTGTCCTGTTATTTGGAACAAATATAGTCTCATTCAATAATTTGTTATTTCGCTCTTTTTCGTTTTAAATTATTTATGCAAATTTAACTTATAAAATTGTAACGTTAAACTATTCTCTTAAAATATTACTTAATTGATTTGTGTTTCGTAAAGCAATAGTTCAAACCAATCTACATGACAAGTTGACTGTGTTTTGTTTTTATCTGTGATACGTTTGATTTAAATTATTTAGTTTAAAATGTACTTATTACAGTGATGTAAGCTAACATAATGTGGAATGAGATGAACGTAAATTCACGTCACGCTCGTTTTACTCAAAATGTCATGTAATTGCCAGATTTACAAAATATGTAAAGTAACTAAATATGAAGATTTGTTTTATTTAATCAAATTTATAGAATGATGCATTTCTGTCATGTCTACTTTCATTTCGTAAATATCATGCCATGAGTTTGATTTTTTTCAGTAACTGAACTTGAAAGTTAAAAGTGACATTTAAATTAAAAACTATTTTACTTAGATGACAACAGTATAAATTTAACCTTGTTTTCCCCACTTGAAGTGCCAATATTATAACCTTTAATATATAGAACATATTTCATACTGTCACATATATGTTTGAATTTAACTTATTGATTGAAAATTCTTCCAGACACAATAATTGCCTAATTACTTTTATCAACTTTGGTGAATAAAATGAACCATATTGCTAAATTTAATAGATTTGTCTCATGTAGTGTATTTAATAAAAAAACTATTTTTATGTCTTTTATATAATAAAGAATATATTGCAAAACAATTGAATCTAAGCTATACTGAAGGGATGAAGCGATTGTGATATTTTATTAATATTTAAATGGATGATAGTGTGATAATATGGACTAATATGAATTCACACTTATTCTAAGGTTTTCTTCGAGCTATACACAATAGTTATATACATTCTATTTTCAATGTAAATTTATATCGAAAATTATACTTGATTGTTCTTATTTTTTCAGTTTGTATATATATATATATACATAAATATAAAATGTGGTTTGTTTTATATGCGGTCCAGTATTGAAGCTGTTTTTGCTAAATTCTTAGGAATTTTTTTATTTATGGTTATTTCTGTAAAACGTACATTCTAATGTGGGATTGCTATGGTTTCTACTAAGTATGTCTAGGATATCATTAGATTATCGATACGGGTCTCCAACTTCAAATTTGAAGATGCTGCTAAACATGAATGTTTCTGATTCAATCACTCATTGGTAAACATTGTATTTTGCTGAGAATAGAAACATGTATACTAAAAAAACAATTAAATACAATTTGTCCACAGTTTTGTGCAATGAGAATTTTGTACAACCCATTAAATTTCTAATGGAGATGGTAAGTTTTAAAGAGCTGGTGATTAAAATTGTGAGGTGTTGCTAACATTAGCCGTCTGTAGATCTTACAGAAATAGTGTCTTCTAAGCTGAAACAATTTTCCTATAAATTTAGTATACCCATAAATATTGTCCAATATATCATGTTGCAGTTTTACAATTATTAGAGATGGGGTATCATTTTTGTAAAGCCAATTTTAAACTGTTCTTTGAAATAAATTCTTAATTTACACCGTTTATATGTTTTTAAAATTTACAGCTTTTTTTTATGTCCACATCGTTGTTATAGAAAAGTTTATTGCCCTGTTCTATGTCTTAACTTTTTTTCCTAACTTTCTCCAAATTTTCTTTTAGCTCGTCAGTAAGCTAAAGTTACCTCTGTATAAAATTTTGTAAACCTAATTGTTGAGATGAGACCCTAAGAAACCTTAAGGAATAGACATACAGTAAATTGTTATTTCATCATACACTGCTATTTAAAATATTTCTGAGTATAATATGTATATGAAAGTATATATATATATATATATATATATATATATATATATATATATATATATGTGTGTATATATATATATATATATATGTGTGTATATATATATATATATATATATATACACAGGTGTAAAATTGAATATGACGAAGCTGCGGAGAGGTAAATCTCAGATTAATTCCAGGTGACTCTTCAGACTCAGAGGTCAGTCTCATATCACAACATATCAGTCAGTAATTAAATATTGATAACAAAAAATCTAAATTTTTTCTATAAAGGAATAGTATTTCAGTATTTAGAAACAGAATGTACGTTTTGGTCTATTTCATAAGTCATTGACAATTTAGTTTTTAAGTTTGTCAAACAGTCTTAATTTTCCTCTTATGCTGATCATTTCTCCACAAGTTTGTCGTTTTGCAACTTTACAGTCTGTGTATATATGAAGGTGTCGTTTAATTGCTGTAGCAAGCCAGCTTCCATGGGTCCAGAGGATGAAATAGACAACTATAATTAAAAAAAAATTTTTGTGTCTTATCCTGCCCTCAAATATTAATTATACGAAATTCTATTTCAACATAACATAGTTGTTAACCAATCATGCATCATGTAGTACACTATACACCAGGTGCCATACGACCATCAAAGCTATTGAATGCAGCGCTATATACACCTTATTAGGTTTTGAATATTAAGCATGTTAGCATTTTTTCGCAGTAATAAAAATCGTTTATACTGATAACTTCAAATTTTTCTTAATTTTTTTTGCGTTTCTGTTTATATTATTAAAATGTAATTATGATCAGGAAATTGTTGACAGTGAAAAATATTTTATTGAAAAATAATTTCTCCGTAAACCACAAGAAATCATCAAAAAACAGTATACATCATGTTCGTTTTATAATTTCGAATAGTCCAGAAAAATTCTTCTTGTGTCAATACTTTATATATGTACTCTTAACCTAACTAGCATATTAGGGCTAAGAAAACTATTATGTAGCTACAATATAGAGGTTATAGAGTTTTCATAGTGCTGATGTGTTAGATGGGCAATACACACATACACACACACACATGCGTGCGTGTGTGTGTAGTATATACATATATTTATATGTATTGTCAGCAAAAGAAGAAAATTTAATTTTTTTTTATAATACACAAAGTCTCGAACCGCTAGTTAGTACACACAACACAAACTCTCGAACCGCTAGTAGTGTAAAGAAAATGGCTTGCGCAAATATTTGGTCAAAGTTTACTAGTTCACTGTGTTCATGTTTTATTGTGTTAATGCAAAAAGAAGATTTTCTGTGAAAGCCTGAAGAGCTAACCCTTGAATTTTCAGTTTTTACAAAAGCAAGGAAAGTTTCGAGTGAAAATTTAAAAACCATGTGAAACATTTTAATGCACTTTCAATACACATCTCGAACATTTCATAGTGTCAGAGTTCTCTTTGCTTAGTTGTGTAGCGGTGATATAGAAATTAATAGATATATATCATGAAAAGCTAAAAAGTTGAGCAATGATGGAGGGAAAAAGCAAATTAAAGTATAAAAATTATTTCATATGAAATTAGGGACATTTTTAATATGGTTTAAGCTATTAATGTTGGAAATACATTTGTGTTAATGAGTAATAACTATAATAAATTTGTTTTAATTAAATTGCATGATACTATACTTCTATCTACTATTATCATTTAATATCATTTTTTCTTTTCAGTTTAACATTATCTTTAAGTAATATGGCTCAGTATTATCACATTGTCGGACAAGGCCCATCTTTAACTTTAGAAGAGCTGCAAAGATTCTGTCCGAGTATATGTGTGGATGGCGCCATTATCGGTGGCCAACAACAGGTTTGTTGATAATTATGACACTTTGAATTCTAGTTGGCAAATGGCATAGATTCAATGTTGGTGTGCTACATTGTTAACTTACTGTGATATTGAACTCAAGATAATTAATGAAGGTCTTAATACAAGTGGATAGGTTTGTAATTAATAATATATTTTCAAATTATTTTAGGTAAATTTAAAAATAATTGGTTGTAAGCCACATGTAAAACTGGAATTGTAATGAATGTTTATAATTTCATGCTTTTTTTAAAACCAGAAGCGAGCAAAATACATTTCTAGATGTCTGAAGTTCTGATTAGCAGCCATGTACAGTTTCTAGGAAAAATATGCTTTACATTCAATTGTATTTATTTTCTTTACACTTTGTTGGTTCTTAACTCTTGGTGAAATACGAGATGTAACTAACTTGTAATATTTCACCTTGCCTAGCTTCCAATAAGAGATAAAATGTACAAAGCAAGTCACTCCAATTACGCACTCCGGCTTCCTTGTGTCGGCTTGTCTTCCCTTGTAAAATCTTAAACAACAGTCTCTCAAGATCCCCTTATTAGGATAAAACTAGTGTAATAGATTTCTTTACTAATATTTACATATTGCAACCAGTAATTTCATGTTAAATATTCCGTTTCTGCAGAATGAAATAAAAGAGGAAATTCTTTGCAATTGGGTATTTGACTAAATTTTTTAAGAATTAAAAAATTGACAGAGTTATTAAAGTTTAAATTTAACCTTTATAGAAGGACGGCAATACTGTGTTGTGAGGTCATTATTAATATTGCACATTATATTCTACGAGAGGAAAAGAGACAGGGATATACACAACTCTATCCGTATCTTCAAATTTAGAAGCCTACAACTGGCTTATTTTTCGATCAATTTTTGAATTTCTTTTAAAGTCTGGTTTTTAATTAACTTATATTTCACAATATTCTACGAAAAATATCAAAATTTGGAATGAGTCAACTACCGTATTGAATTTGTTTACCTCTCCCAGGTGATAGTACAGCAAGCAGAACAGGCGCACGACATAATAGTGGCTGGTGATGGTGTGTCACCGCAGCTGGTGGTGGAGGGGGGTGGGGCAGCCTTACAGTATGGTCAGCCGCAGTACATCATCAGACATGAAGCGAGCAGTGCTGGTCCGTCTCCCAGCCAGGCGCCAACTAGTGCGGCAGCACAACAGACACAACAGGTTAAGAAATAATATTAACGCTCCACTAGTATGTTATTGTATTCAAGACGTATTGTCTAGCGGGAAAATGTATCATCCAGAATGTAAAATGGTAACAAATTCTTGTTTAATTTTTTTACTACAGCCAAATTGTAAGTCAGTTAGAGACCTCCCCCCAATCACAGTTCTGGAAGTTGTGAGTTATTATAAATATGGCTGTTGTAGGCACAATTTAATATGCTCGAATAGTACGCTCGGAAGCTTAGTGGCTGTAATATTGCTCGGTGGTAATACAAGATGCTTAAAGAACATTATATGTCTCGTGAAATAAGTGGGATTACTGTCTTGTCATCTAATTGTTATCTAAATGTTTATCATTTATGTTATATAATATAATATTACATTTTAGTATTTTACTGCACAAATATATATGTACATATACATATATACATACGCAATCACACACACATATATATATATATATATATATATATATATTAAATCATAAAACTTGGCCAGTAACACACCTTTCAAGAAAAGACTGGCCAAGGTATTCTATATTATGTTGTGATTATAAAACTGGATTAAATAATGTAAATATGAAAATTATTATAACATTTTTTATGTTTTAATTATGTTCATTGTAATTTAGTTTTATCTATTTAAATTGTTTGTAATAACAAAACTATCTATGGTAATGCCATGTTGAGAAAATATTATTCTAATACAGATATAATTTGTTATTAAATTTGAAAATTTTAAAAATACAGAAAAACAATCTCTTAAAATGGAAAGTAATTTTTTTACAATCAGACCACTACTAAACTAGTTTTCATATTTTTATGTCGAATGCTCTCTGAGAAAAGTGTATCTGATTGCCAGATACACCCGAGTTAACACAATACAGATCAAAATAAAAGTTATATAGCAGTGTGTCATTACTACGCCTTGTGAATAAAGAAATATATACCAATATTATAACTGTAACACCACAATCGTGTGAGATGTGCTTTACATATTCACAGGAGAGCATGACGTAACTTAAAACTGAATATAATTTATAATTCCAGATTTAAAGCGCATAATGAGTTAAAAATTCTTAAAGAATTCCATATTTTAAATGATGTGACTTTCAGTATTCAGTATTAAACATGAATAAAATATTTATGCTGAGGTGTCGGACCTCAGCATAAATACTTTTGAACATATTTTGAATGTCGCAGACAAAATATTATGTTTTTGTCAATACTAAATAAATTACATTCCTATACATGTAAATAATCAATGCAAGAGTAACAAAATTTGTGCGTAATGTAAAAACAAAGTTGAAAAATATATTTCTCGGGACTCTTTGAGAAAACATTTAAATGACCTCGGTATAAAAAGATTTGTTTAGTTAGTATCATGTTGATTATTGTGGTCAAATAACTAGGAATTGAATTCAGTACGTTCAAATTTAAAGATTGGACTATATTTGGATTTGTTTGAATAAAAAAGGAAGAAGTGACAATAAAAATAAAAACAAAAATATTATTGAGGTGGTCTAGATAATAATTGGAACAGTGAACAGCTAATAAAAAAATTTAAGATTATTTTCAGATTTACTTAAAAGGATATAACATAAAGAGATAAAGATTATATAAACAAAGAAACCAAATATGTTTTATCTGAAATAATGCTAACCTCAATCAACCTCGCGATCATCTCCATCGAAGGTGACGTGATGTTTTACATTCCTAGAATTAGATATTTTAGACCTCTTGGAAAGTACTGCTTTGTGAACAGATTTATTAAAAGTGTATAATTAGAATTGTTTAGACTTAGAGCTGGCAATCAGAGGGGTCAAATCTAAATTGTAACCACACTTTTTATAGTGATGTTAACAAAATATTTCGAGGAGATTTTAAGGTTCACACGATACAGCTAATATATATAAAGGTATGTTTTAAAAGCTCGTGCGACAGTTGCCTTTGTGATGTATGTTCTGTCATGACAGTGTGGAAGTCCGTCTGTATACACACACAAGGGGTTACTTCCGTCACAGCATCACATTTGACAGTTAGTGTTTTTTTTGTAATTTTCGTTATATTGAACTGGTTGAACAAATAAAATTTTTTTTGATGTATTGAGTTAATTTTTATTAAGAAATTTACCAAGTTGGAAATTAAAATAAATAATTAGATTTTTTTAAAGTTTTGAATTTGGCATTCTGAAAGTGTTACGCCAAAACTGACACCCACCCCCCACCCATTCTCACCCCTCCATGTAATATCACGTAATATTTTGGAAAAAAATCTGAAATTAAATCCTTGCTTTGCAATATTTCACCCTAGAACTTTTTCTAAAAAAATAACACAAAATTTAAAATTAATTAAAACAAATTATTTAAACAAATGTACTTTGTCACGAACAACATGATGTGACGTGGAAAATGATACCTGATTACTTCCACATTTTGATGATGAGGGTGTGCTATGCTGTGGCAGTCGGATCTATCGGAGTCGGACTATCTAGTCAAATTTGATAGTGCGATGATGACAGTCAGCCAACGAGTGTTACTGCCACAAGGTATAAATGGCGACAATTGGTGGCAGTATTGTCACAATGATGCTTTCATACAAACTTTTGCCGTGTAAACGCCAGATCGGGAAGAGATTGGGAGTTAAAATTTAAATATGATATGTCCATATGATATTATTTACATACTAGCGTGACCCGTGCGAAGTCTTCGCATTATATCAATTTGCGTGGTAGATTATAAATATTTACACATGAGAAAATGAACTCACAGCTGTCATATTAGTTACAACAGAGTGTTTAGAGTCAATTTAATAAATCAAAATTGATTGCAGGTATTCAATTCATTTCTAATTTTGCACACTGCTTATTACATTTTTATTCCATTATGAAGCTCAGATGACAGATCAAACAAATATTTTACTAAAATTGACATATAGAGGCGCTAGTATCAAAAGCATTGAGCTAAAGCGCCACTTTATTTATACGTGAGTGGATTTGAAATTAAACAAAAATTTTACCGACCGTCAATCATATTGACGTTGAGCCGTTAGATGGCAGCATTGCTGTTTTGTGTATATAATTTTAATAATTAATTAATTTGCAAAAACAATAGCAATAATAAGTTTTTTAGTTGTGGATGCCGGTAGAGCAAGCAATTATCTATAAAATGATATATAATTTATGTGGATTAGTTGTGAGGTTTTTTCTAAAAAGGGAGAGTAACATCTTAACCTTAGTGTATTAATATATATGAATGCTTGGCCCAAAGCTGGAAATGGTATTCACAATTATTTTAAATGTTTTATTATTTTTAGAGGGGATGAGGTATATTTAAAAGGAGCTTCTTAAGAACACTTAAATGTTTTTAATTTTTTTTCACTAATAAACAATTTGGTGGGACGTCAAAGTTGCCATTTTTAGACTTTTTGTTACTAAGTCTATACCAAAAATGTCATTACGTAGGAAGCTGTAATTCAGTTCTTTCTAGTATCCTGGTTTTAAACAATGCGTAAAGGAACTCTTTATGCATTCTCATACTTTAGATTTAATTTTTATAACTTTGATTTAATACACTAAAATTTAATTTTTTATAGTGAAATAAATGTGTTGTGTAATTAATAATTAAGAATGATACTAGGCAAAAATTAAAATGTTTACACTTTTGGCATTGGTGGATTTTAATTTACAATAAATTTATAATTATTTTTAGTTTGCTTAAACTATTAGATAAATTTTCTAATATTGTATAAATAAAAGCAATCAATTTAGTCTTGAATGTTCAAGTAATAATTTCATGTGTTTGTGATAATGTCATTATAAGTATACAAAGTAAAATGTATAGCTCGTAAATATCCATTGTATATATGTATTTATACAATGTCCAGGAATAAGTGTCGGACAAAGAAAGACGTTATTCCTTCACTGGAAAATAGTTGATTGTCGTTAAAATAAAATTTAAAAGATGCCTTTTTTTCAGGAAATTGTTAAAATAATATTCATAAATATTTGTCATCTTTTCCGTACATACGATACTTGCGCATATTGTTCAGTGCTGCTCGGGGGAATAACCCACAAACAGCTGTGAAGATATCGCCACTGCGGGTAAACACTGCATTCAGGGCAAATGTTGGGTGTGGTAGAAAGACTTACGTGTAACATTTTTTTTTGCGCTCAATTAGAAAAATGGTGTGTTTTATGTTTTATATCAACGACAATTTATTCCTTTATAGGCAACGAATAGCGTCTTTCTTTGTCCGACATCTATTGCCGGATACCGTGTATACTGTAATTTCTTTTTTTTACTGCAAAAAAACATGATATCGAGTACTTTAATAATGATCTTGATTAAAAAGGGTCACATATCTAGTTAAAAAGATAATGTATACAAACTATAGACGATGATGGTATAAAAACCATATTGAACTATATATTTAATAATTGTTCTAATCCAATGATTTGTATTATATTAAGATTCTAAGTCACGCTCCTCTAAATTGTTACAATAATGACAAATGACAATATATTTTAAATATTATTTCATATATTACGCATAGTATAATGTGCTAATATTTTCTGGTAGGTAGCCGACATTGTTTTAATATAATAATAAATGTCATTTTAAAATTCTAAGCCATACTCCTCGAAACAATTACTGCAGTGACTATCATAGTATATTTTGCGTAATACATGGTATATTATGCATAATATAATGTGCTAATATTTTCAGAATTTTTCTGAAATTTCACAACACTGAGAAGAGCTCTTATTAATAATACTATCAGTGCTATACACTTCCATTCAATAGATGAATGGATGAAATAAAAACAGTTTTTGATGAGATTTGATCCATCAAAAGCGAAATCCATCCAAAATTTTTTCAAGAAATGCCTTTTGAATGTATTACAATGTGTGTTTTTGGCAAATGTAATGTTTATTAGTATAGAATTACAACTCCACATTTTTGAGGTTGTTTAGACAGGCAAACAGTTTCGATAACAAATACTGAAAAATAAACATACCTTCCCGGTATTAGTTGCATTACTTTTTTAATTATTTTGTACATAACATATTAAATAAATGCATATTTGCTACTGTACCAAAAGTAAATGTAATTTATAGGTTTTCTACACATCAGACTTGCCCGTGGATGCACAGGTTGTGTTGCAGCAAGCTCAGCAGATTATCGATGCATCCATGATGCACCAACCACCACCTCAGCAACATGTATGTCCCGTGCATTCTAGTGTCGTGCACATCGCAATATCATAACTTTATTACGTTTGACAGTGTTTAAATGTATAGTTTTAATTTTTTTGCAGATCTAGTTGTTTTTAAAGTATAGACTTTTGAAAAATATGAATATAATTGGTAGAATGAGCTCAAAGTACCTGTTTGTGAGATTTTTAGTTGTTTAGAAGGCTTTACTTAATGTTATGGCTTATATTTTATAAAAAAATTATGTTATAAAGATTCACATATTATTGTGAAGCAGATATAGAAAATGGTAAAGCATTTTGTTTCATTATTGCTTAGATTAAAAAGTTATTGAACTGTAAATATATGTATATCTTGTAAGTATATAAATATCAAATAAAATGAGTTGTGTTTTTGCGACTTAAAGACACAAATTGATGTATTTACTTTGATCGACTCATCCATCTAATTGAGTTATTATTAACGTAAAATAAACTGTTCTATAGACTGGTATTCAAACAAATTGTCAAACTATAAAGATATGCTATTGCTGTAGGTGCTATGTTGTTTTCGCCATCAAACTGGCCTCACCCGCTTCATCTTAATCCTTCGCCTAAAATATTTTGTATGTATTAATGCTTGACTCATTCTTGAATGCCTTTCAGATTTACACAAGTACTTATATTATTATTTTGGTACAGGTTTTCCTTTTGTTTAACATTCTATTTTTTCCTTAATATTTCACATTTAACTTGTATACATATTATTTGTTTTTAATATTATTTCTTTCAATTGATCTTTGCTGTTTTCTTTACTCACTTACTAATGTGAGGGTTAACATAATTTTTTTAGGTAATAACTTGAGGTTTCTCAATATGAGAATAGCATGTTAATTATATTATTTGTTTCTATTTTAATAAAAATGTTGGAGAAGAGAATATTACAATTTGACTTGTATACATATTATTTGTTTTTAATATTATTTCTTCAAATCGATCTTTGCTGTTTTCTTTATTCACTTAGTAATGTGAGGGTTAACATAATTTTTTTAGGTAATAACTTGAAGTTTCTCAATATGAGAATAGCATGTTAATTATATTTTTTGTTTCTTTTTTAATAAAAATGTTGGAGAAATGAATATTTCAGTTTGACTTGTTAATATTTGCGTTTCTTTATTTGAATCGACTTGTATACTAATAAAACTTTTTTGTGGTATATATATAAACGGTTTAGAGATGGCAAATTGAATAAAATCTCAATAAAAACCTTTAACATTGTGCCTATGTTTAACACATTATATTTGATCTTATTTTATTACTACAAAGATTATTAAAGATATGCATGTGGCATGCTTTATTTTTAAATAATTTAGATGAATTGTGATAAAAAATTATTAGTTTTTTTCATAGCTTTATTAAAAAGTTTCACTGAGACTAATAATGTTATTATATTTATGTCATATACATGTTTGGACAAGTATGGAAGTTTTAGATATAATTACAAATAATTACGGTAATATAATGGGTTATGTGACTACGTTCACTCGTAGTAAATAGTAAGTAGTTTAACTCAGTTCAGAATTGCACATTACACTGGAATGATAAGTAATAGGCCTATCTATATAGATATAAAATGTTAAGATACTATAACGTGACTATCATGATTGTGCCATCAGATGCTGCACTGTATTTAAAAATTGGCAAAATTAACTAATATTAATTTGTGAGTTCTATATAACTTGTATGTTATAAAATGGTAGAATTTGCCCATAGAAAAAATATAAGTAATAGGCCTATCTATATAGATATAAAATGTTAAGATACTATAATTTGACTAACATGATAGTGCCATCAGATGCTGCACTGTATTTAAAAATTGGCAAAATTAACTAATATTAATTTGTGAGTTCTATATAATTTGTATGTTATAAAATGGTAGAATTTGCCCATAGACAAAAATAGAAGTAATAGGCCTATCTATATTGATATAGAATATTAAGATACAATAATGTGACTATAGTGATTGTGCCATCCGGTGCTCTCTTGTATTTATAAATTGGAAAAATTAACTAATATTAATTTCTGAGTTCTGTATAACTTGTATGTTATAAAATGGTAGAATTCGTCCATAGACAAAAATATCAGGTATGATTTTTTAGTAGAATCACATGATTTAATATTAAAAAAAAACAGCGCTCCACATTTGTATGGATTAAGGTGAATTAAATTTTGCATGTATTGGCAAATCTGCACTGAATTTGATGATGAATATAAGATTATTTCATGCTTGCTAATAGTTTAGTGGTTAAGGCTACGTCATTGTCTGTGGGTAAATAATGTTGACATATTTCGTTTGTTGTCCACAGCATATCCTGACGCAACAGCAGCATCTGACTCAGAGTGTAATTCACCCTCCACAGCCGCCTCCTCCGCCACCCCCTCAGCCGCCACCCCCGCCGCCAACACTTAGCGTGAGTTTTTCTCATTAATTTTTTTTTATTAATTAATTTCCATATCACTTTAATATGCTTAATGCGGATACAATTACTAACTCAGTTAAAAATATGAACTCCCCAAAACTGCAAGGAAGGGGTATTAATAGTCATATCTTTATAACAAATCTGATTCTTGAATATCTTCTCCTTATAGTGTATCTCCCTAACGGAGATTGACAATCGTTATGGCTATTTGACTTTTGGATGCAGATGCCTGAAAAAGTGGTTGGATACTTTTATAGGTTCTTCAGCTAGGATATTCTCCTCCTGCCAGGCCTCCTTCTGCCCAGTAGCATTGCATAAGTTGAAGGAGCTGGTATTTTGTCTGTTTTTTGGGCTGGAGTTTGCTTGCTTTTATGCTATTTAAAATCTCTGTGTCTTTGTTCATTCGCTGAAGTACCGTTATATTGTGTATTTTCTGAACCCTTGGGATTTCCAACATTCTTGCGATACACTTTTCTTGAATGTAGTATTGAAATTTCAATAAATATTTCTACAATACTATACTGTACAGTTTAAAAAAAGAATCTACAAATAGAATAAACAAATTTAAAAAAACAAAAGAATACTTAAATAATTAAAACTATGAAAAGTTATCTAACACAGTAGATATGGCTAACCAAAAGTTTCTCTTGAAGGCTAAATGCATCTTTACCAATTCACATACGCATGTAACTACTGTTTACATTGTACAAAGTGTGTTTTATTATCAAGATGTCACTATATTTCTCTGATTAGAGTATACCCTACAGACACATCTTTTCCTTCTTAACTGGAATTACTATTGAAATGCATCTTGGTCTGCCTTCTAGTAATGAGCAATTAACACAATTTGCGCTATTACCTTTGTTTTCAAATATCACAAACAACACAAAAGCATAAATTGGCTTCTAATAAGAGCAATTACTATCGATAGATAAAAACTGTATGTACATATGCCAAATGAATGGTATAGAGAGTATTGCTAGATACAACACACTAAAATTATAATGAAATCTTAGTTGAATGGAAAAACATTTTTGCAGACCTGTGTATAAGTACATCTTGATTACTATCTATGGGGATAGATAAAAACTGTATGTAGATTTGCCAAATGAATGGTACAGAGAGTAATGCTAGATATGACACACTAAAATTATAATAAAATCTTAGTTGAATAGAAAAACATTTTTGCAGACCTGTGTAATGAGTACATCTTGATTACTATCTATGAGGATAGATAAAAACTGTATGTAGATTTGCCAAATGAATGGTACAGAGAGTAATGCTAGATATGACACACTAAAATTATAATAAAATCTTAGTTGAATAGAAAAACATTTTTGCAGACCTGTGTATAAGTACATCTTGATTACTATCTATGGCGATAGATAAAAACTGTATGTAGATTTGCCAAATGAATGGTACAGAGAGTAATGCTAGATATGACACACTAAAATTATAATAAAATCTTAGTTGAATAGAAAAACATTTTTGCAGACCTGTGTAATGAGTACATCTTGATTACTATCTATGAGGATAGATAAAAACTGTATGTAGATTTGCCAAATGAATGGTATAGAGAGTAATGCTAGATATGACACACTAAAATTATAATAAAATCTTAGTTGAATAGAAAAACATTTTTGCAGACCTGTGTAATGAGTACATCTTGATTACTATCTATGAGGATAGATAAAAACTGTATGTAGATTTGCCAAATGAATGGTACAGAGAGTAATGCTAGATATGACACACTAAAATTATAATAAAATCTTAGTTGAATAGAAAAACATTTTTGCAGACCTGTGTAATGAGTACATCTTGATTACTATCTATGAGGATAGATAAAAACTGTATGTAGATTTGCCAAATGAATGGTACAGAGAGTAATGCTAGATATGACACACTAAAATTATAATAAAATCTTAGTTGAATAGAAAAACATTTTTGCAGACCTGTGTAATGAGTACATCTTGATTACTATCTATGAGGATAGATAAAAACTGTATGTAGATTTGCCAAATGAATGGTATAGAGAGTAATGCTAGATATGACACACTAAAATTATAATAAAATCTTAGTTGAATAGAAAAACATTTTTGCAGACCTGTGTAATGAGTACATCTTGATTACTATCTATGAGGATAGATAAAAACTGTATGTAGATTTGCCAAATGAATGGTACAGAGAGTAATGCTAGATATGACACACTAAAATTATAATAAAATCTTAGTTGAATAGAAAAACATTTTTGCAGACCTGTGTAATGAGTACATCTTGATTACTATCTATGAGGATAGATAAAAACTGTATGTAGATTTGCCAAATGAATGGTACAGAGAGTAATGCTAGATATGACACACTAAAATTATAATAAAATCTTAGTTGAATAGAATAACATTTTTGCAGACCTGTGTAATGAGTACATCTTGATTACTATCTATGAGGATAGATAAAAACTGTATGTAGATTTGCCAAATGAATGGTATAGAGAGTAATGCTAGATATGACACACTAAAATTATAATAAAATCTTAGTTGAATAGAAAAACATTTTTGCAGACCTGTGTAATGAGTACATCTTGATTACTATCTATGAGGATAGATAAAAACTGTATGTAGATTTGCCAAATGAATGGTACAGAGAGTAATGCTAGATATGACACACTAAAATTATAATAAAATCTTAGTTGAGTAGAATAACATTTTTGCAGACCTGTGCAATGAGTACATCTTGATTACTATCTATGAGTATAGATAAAAACTGTATGTAGATTTGCCAAATGAATGGTACAGAGAGTAATGCTAGATATGACACACTAAAATTATAATAAAATCTTAGTTGAATAGAAAAACATTTTTGCAGACCTGTGTAATGAGTAAATCTTGATTACTATCTATGAGGATAGATAAAAACTGTATGTAGATTTGCCAAATGAATGGTACAGAGAGTATTGCTAGATATAAGACACTAAAATTATAACGAAATCTTAATTGAAGGGAAAAACATTTTTGCAGACCTGTGTAATGAGTACATCTTGATTACTATCTATGAGGATAGATAAAAACTGTATGTAGATTTGACAAATGAATGGTATAGAGAGTAATGCTAGATATGACACACTAAAATTATAATAAAATCTTAGTTGAATAGAAAAACATTTTTGCAGACCTGTGTAATGAGTACATCTTGATTACTATCTATGAGGATAGATAAAAACTGTATGTAGATTTGCCAAATGAATGGTACAGAGAGTAATGCTAGATATGACACACTAAAATTATAATAAAATCTTAGTTGAATAGAATAACATTTTTGCAGACCTGTGCAATGAGTACATCTTGATTACTATCTATGAGTATAGATAAAAACTGTATGTAGATTTGCCAAATGAATGGTACAGAGAGTAATGCTAGATATGACACACTAAAATTATAATAAAATCTTAGTTGAATAGAAAAACATTTTTGCAGACCTGTGTAATGAGTAAATCTTGATTACTATCTATGAGGATAGATAAAAACTGTATGTAGATTTGCCAAATGAATGGTACAGAGAGTATTGCTAGATATAAGACACTAAAATTATAACAAAATCTTAATTGAAGGGAAAAACATTTTTGCAGACCTGTGTAATGAGTACATCTTGATTACTATCAATGAGGATAGATAAAAACTGTATGTAGATTTGCCAAATGAATGGTACAGAGAGTATTGCTAGATACAACACACTAAAATTATAATGAAACCCAAATGAATGGAAAACAAAATTTGGCAGACCTGTGTAATGAGTACATGTTGATAATAAAAATACTGAAAACACTACGTAGTTTCAGCAGAAATGTTCGACAAAAGAACAATTTTTTGTCACAAACAACTAATGGTTACAGTGGCTAGATGACCCTTAGAATTTGTGACAAATGCCAATAACATCGTAGAATAATAAAAATGTTAATTTATTTACATATTTCTTGAAAGAGCCAATTTTTCCGTAATAGGCCCACCACAAATTATAATAGATGTGGGTAAAAATTACGTCATTTTGTGTGTTATACTTTGAATATTACAATATCATTTGAATTTTTAATTTGTCTAATGAAGTCTATCAAATGTTGAAAAGCAAATTATGCGATTGAAAAATATATGGTTTTATTGATACAAAAAGCTGTCAATATTGTAATTAATTCCCTGTTACTATTTAAAACATTTATTCTCAAAAAAAAAATTACTGCTATGTAAAGGATTTCATGTCATTTGTATCCAAGTCATTAAAAACAAGTGTCAAACATTACACCAGCCTTTACATTCAATGTATAAGCATAATAGCCAATCAGGAATACGTGTAACCGAGTAAGCATGAAAGTATTTTTCACTCTTTGAGCATATTCATAGAATTTTACAAGTTGTCAATTTTTCCCAATTTATAGGTATTATGAAAGAACAGTTTTGAATTTGAAGTTGTTTAATATATCTAAACATACATTGTCTATTAAACATGACATTGTTTATTACAACAGTATACCAATAAATACAATAAAGACATTAATGGTTACTGTTCCTTACTGATGTTAAATGCAATATGTAATTTTCCCACACAAAATTTCACTACAAAACACATTTGGTTATTTACTGTTATATTAATATACACCTCTTCAGAAATCCAATCGTTCATAATTTGGCACATATCTGCACACATTTCAAGAGAACATGTTTAGTGTAAATAGTGTTGAAATCTGACGGCACAATTCACACATTGTTTATATCCAGACATTGTAGCTTCTATTTTTGTGAAATAATAATAGCCACTGGATGCTAGTTGAAGTTTTTGAGTTGCCAAGAGCACTATGTGCTAACTAAACAGTCTGAGCTACAAACAAACGGAGACAATAACCGCCAAAAAGGATGCATAATATGACTCCGCTGTAATATATTGCTATAAGAATGACAAGTCATTTCAAGATTGTTAAAACAAAAATTAGTATAAAGCAATATAATAATAATTATGAAAACTTCATGGGTGCACGTTTCCGTTTGTATAGTATAGTTGTGACTGTCGAAATGGTAACCATTCGAACCAGTTAACAATAAAAACGCTGTGGAGGGAAAAATGGAATGCACCCAATGAAATGTTAGTGTTTGTCGGTAAGAGACACAAGGTTTAATTTGATTTTATGGGTCTGATTAAAATTTACCATAATTTCTATACAAATCTTGCTCATATATTAAGACTTATTTCTATGGCATATTTGGTTTATGTCCACTTTTAGTACGTAGGTCCAAAAAAATTAGCTCTTTTCACAAAATGGTCTGTCCATTAAGATAAAAATGTAATTAAGATTTTATGTTTTACCTGCAAGTTTACTCTTGGTGGTAGGATCTAAGCAAGAGCTACTGGTACCATAAAAAAGAATCTATATTATAAAAATATTTAAAAAAATTTTTAAATTGTGCGTTTTTACTGCAGCAGATGTCACATCCACCCCCTCCCACATCGCAAATGCTACAACATCTTCAACATCAACAACAGCAACTCCAACAACAACAACATCATCAACAACAGCAGCAACAACAGCAACAACAACAGCAACAACAGCAGCAGCAACAGCAGCAACAAGTTACTACAGTTATGCATGCTGCATACATCAATCAGTCGGTAAATAAACAATTTAAACTTATATTGAAAACTATTAAAGACATTATTTTCGAAAATGTGTTTATTATGAACTTTAGTGCCACAACCTGTTATGTAAAAATATACAAGGGTCAAAAAGTGACGATATTCGATATAAAACATTGTCCTAACAAATTAATAGATTTAGTCCATCTTTTCTCTAGTGCGGATTCCTTTTGAAAATAAATTTATTTTGACTGCCAAAACAGCAACTTTCACCTCACTATGGTCTTCAAATTTCTTACCCCTGAGCAGCTCCTTAAACTGAGAAAAGAGATAGATGTTGCTGGGGACTAGATCTGGAGAATAGGATAGGTCTTCAAGCAATTCGAAACACATTTTTTGAACGGCAGCCACCGCAATTTCAGCTTTCTGCTGGTGCATTGTCTTGGTGATACAGCATTCCGATTCAAAGTTTTCCCGCCTCTTCCTTGATAGCCTACAATCTTCTGATTTGGTCTGGGTAGTAAGAACCTGTATATTTTATACAGGTTCTTACTACCCATATATTTTTATTCATATATCTTGTATGAAACAAGATATATGAATAAAAATATATGAATAACAAGATATATGTAAAAATACATATTGTACCATTATTATTTTTAACGTATAACTCTACGTCTCACATATATCTTTTGCAAAATTTATTGTGAAATTAGACTCTACTGGGCCACCATTTTGTTAAATGATCATCATTCGTTTGTGTCTATAAGAATTTTTCGGCATACAACGATTCAACAACAATAAAGAATTGCGGAAATATTTACATAATACAGTGTATATTAAAAATACTTCATGGGGTAAAATTTAAAAAAATTATTTACATTTCATCCCTCGCAAAAAATACTAGTATCAATATGGGTATTTTAATCTATTCTGTGCTCTTCTCGGATGCCAAACTGTACCCCAGTCCAATTTTTATGTTAAACTGGTTATATGTGGTACGACCGTGGGTCACAATTAAAGACAATGATGTTTCAGTTGTACCATGTATGATTGAAGAGTCCAATCATCCCTATGTTGAACCATTCATTTTACTTAACGTATATGTTAGCTAACACACAACAATAACGGTTATCTTAATGTTCACTTTAAAAATCAATATGTTAAATCGCACTGGTGTTGTTCTTGGCTTTATTAGTTGTTAAAACACTACAAGCGAACACTATTTTTCGTTACTTTGAAAGGAAGAAAAGGATGGTGTCATTGATCGATGGTGACAGGAAATGCATATTATAATTTGTTTCTGTTCTGAGTTTTATAGGTTTTGTTTTGGTTGTGCTCCAAGTTAGATTTATTTGTAATGTCACTTTCAACGTCGTTCTCAAATTGTTGATTAGAAAATATATTATTTCCTTAGATAGTCTAAAGGATTTCATGAAATGATTACTCTAGTATGAATTTTGTGGGCGTTTCTGCAAATGCAAAATACCTTTTGTGAGATGCAGTATATAATGATATTTCTAGGTATCTAATTTAACATATAACAATTTTATTAGGTAATTATAAAAATTAAGTCATTTTATCTTTCAATTAATTCTACTAGTAACGCTAAATTCGAAAGAATTCTTATAAAGTCAGCCATAACGTCCACTGTTTTAGCTACCGTTACGTAAAGTGAAATCAGATGCCATTTTAATGTATGCAGCTGTCAAAAAAGGATTCATTATGATACAACATGCGGATGTCTACTTAAATGTTAACAACTGTAACATTTCCATTACTCATAAAGTAACATGGTACAATATAGTGCTGGATATGTCGAAATAATATATAAAAAGTGGATAGATGTCAATATCTATAGAAATATTATAGTCATAATGTTAAATATTGAGGAAAATTGTTCTACACCGAGCAATCGCAAGGTTGCTGTCTGATTTTTTTCATTAATTCTGAATTAAATAATATGAACCTTTTTCATCAACAATGACAAATCAAACATAATGAGCAAGTGAAATGAAAAAAATATTTTCATATGATTATGTTGGTTCAAAAAGTGCCGTTCTAAAATGTAATAAAGTTAATAAAGAAACTATTTTATCTGAGGATCACTTATGTTTAATTTGTTTCTAGAAATCTATAAATCAATTAATAAGTCCATTCATAGTTTTTCTACCATAATATTAAAAAAACTAGTTCTCTCAAATCTTGACCTTCTTTCACCGTAAAGTGAAGAATACATGGCAATAAGCCCATATAAATAGGTTTGCTGATAACGCTGATGTGTTATTATGCAGCCAACACGTGCGCCACCTCCTGGCCGTGTATTAAACCACGCACTGCAACCCGGGTCACGCAATGCAGCCCGCCCGCCACGACCTCGCACAGCCCGGCCCAACCAGCCGCGCGTTCTCAACACCCAGCATCAACAGATTCTCAATCAGCAGGTAAACGAAACATCGGCTGAGCATGCTGCATGTCTGAGATAGTCAGTTTGGCATATGTGTGGAACGTGCAATTTTTTTAACAGCACGTTCCAAACAGTCTGTCCCGTATTACGAGTTTGATACAGTTGCTTAACAATTATAAAAAATAGTTTTAGATTCTCTTAATATTAATTACATTGCTTTTCCAGCATCAAGCACAACGCATGAATAATCCACAGCAGGTCAGACAGGCAGTGACACAGAATTCACCTGTCACACGCTCTCCGAGGCCACCTAATGCACGTGTGGTGGCACCCAGAGTCCTAAATCCTCAAGCGACACAAGCAACTCAAAGAAACCCAAGACCGCGCAATAATGTTACTCAACAACAACTGCAGCAGCAACAACTCCAACAACAACAACAGTTACAGCAGCAGCAACAGTTGCAGCAGCAGCAGCAATTGCAACAACAGCAACAGTTGCAGCAACAACAGCAACTGCAACAACAACAGTTACAACAACAGCAGCAACAGCAATTGCAACAACAACAGCAACAACAACAACAACTTCAGCAACCCCAAATTCAGCAACAACAACAACTAATCTCGCAGTTAAAAGTATCTCCACAGCAGGTTATTTTTATATGAATATTAACTTTATACGAATTTATAAGTATATTTTTTGCAATTAGTGTAATAATTATAATTTTAGTCACCCACTTATTAATAAATAGCTATTATTTTCGACTCAATAACCATTTAACTAAACATTCTTTTGTATTAATTTTAAAGTGAAGTGGCAATCTGTGTAAACTAAATATTAAATTTTTAATACACAGGCTATCCTCAACCACCAAAATAGTCAACAAAGAACAGTGATGACCAGCCACCAGAACCTACAAAACAGGGTTATCACTCAGCAAGGTGCAATAGTTACATCCCAACCCATTCAACAAGTACATCAACAGCAGCAGCAGGTTAATAAGAAAGTAATAGTTCAGCAAAATAATACAAACAATGACTTGGATGATTTAGAAGAAAGTATCACCGCTGCTGTACTTCAGAAGAATCCCAGCAACTCCCCAAATCTTATAAATCAACAATACCAGAGACCACCCCCAACCCAAACGCAACAACAAGCAATTCACCATTCTTTGAATCAGATACAGCAAACCATCATACAGCAACAGCAGCAGAGGCAGCAACAGCAACAACTTATTAGGCAAAGTCAGGCCCAACTCGTTCAATCGCCCCAACACCAGACCATGTCACAACCTCATATAACATTCACGAATACACAACAATTTCAATCTAACCAACAGCATCAAAATGTTGTTACAATGCAACAACCTCAATTGTTTGGCGTGGAAATGTATAATGATCAACATGTGGGCCAGCAACAGCAAATTATATATGATCAGCAACAACAGCAGCCAACTCAGCATATTGTTTACGATGGTCAACAACAACAGTTAACTTTGGGCCAGCAAAATATAATAACACAGGCAGATATCTTAAACGATGATCACAAAATTGTTACTTTAGGAAATGGACATAAAATGACTATAGCGGAGTTTAAAAGAATGCAGATGTCTAAAAATAATCGACAAGTAGCGCAACCTGGCAGGTATGTTTGCTACTTGACTATCTGTTTGTTTAATTTTTTATTGATGAAAGTTTTTGGCGGAATTAAAAAATCTTTCACATAAATTCCCCAATATACCCAAATAAAAACAAGCAATAAGACAATTAATTAAATTTTATTAATAGAATATAAAAAAAAACAAAAATTACGCCAACTCAATATCTAATACATCAGTCAATAATGGAATACAGCATCCTCCAGCCCTTGATAATAATTACGGGATTGCTACTATTTACTCTGAATCAGACTTAGAAAAAATATGTTAAGTACGAGTGGAACTCGCATTGTGTGCGGCCTATACACACTTATAAACATTTAAGTGTATACAGTATTTTTAGTAAAGTTCATACACATTGGCGAATTGCACAACGAACGCGCTGTACATTTTTTGTACGCATTCATCTTTTACTCTGCACATCCACATATACGCGTCCTATCTGCTCTGCATGTGACCTGTGCCCACACTGCTTGTGAGCTATTCCTGCTCCTCCCTCAATTTACTATTGACAGTAGTGAAGGAAAGACACATTTTTTGTAATAATGGAACGGAACGATGAGGCTAAATACTGTTTAATAACACATGAAACTTTAACAGATTTACAGTTTCGTGGGACTTTAAAGAAAATAATTATAGTCAATAAACTAATTAAATTAATTATTTACGCATTTATTTTTGCACGTAAACAGTGCGAACTCACGCATGCTGTATGCGAGCCTGTTTCATGCACAAACAGAGCGTGAACCACACGCATGCAGTTTGTGAGCCTGAACAAAATGTAGCCAGAAAAAGAACATAATTTGCGTGTTTGTTGTGCAATTCACCATTTTTTATGCATCTGTGTTTTTCAGTTATCTCTTGAAATAACTTACATAAACTTCTAAAAAAATAGTTTTGAAATCCTTATTTATCTTCCAAAAAAAACGTAATTAAGAAACTTCCAAATTTTTTATATAAACATGTTCATGATGTATATGTGAGTTATACGCAGGTTAACAAGTTGTATCCATTATACAAATTTTAAATTTCTATGTCAAAAAGTTTCTGAGAAAAATGGTTGCAACAGACAAACATACTGACAATATTTGATTGATTTTATTTAATTTATCCTTTTGAGGTATGGAGCTCTGAAAATAAACAAAAAACAAACTAGTTATATCTTTATTGTCTCTGTTTGGAGACATGTTAAAAATAACCTCTTCCATCAATAAACATTTAAAACTATCTTCTTTTTATTTATTATAAAAATTTAAAATGTTTTGAGCCTGAAATTTCGACAATTTTAGAAGAAAATGTTTTATATTTTTGGAGAAAATGTTTTATATCACACCTGTAAAGAATTTTATGTTCAATAAAAAAAAACCTAAGTCAAGCTGTTTTTGAGACAATTAATCCAAAAGTGCTCCCCGACGCATACATCTATTACTCAAAGTAGGTAGTAGTGTGTTAATGATACATCATAAATTTCTTATATCTGCTTCAACTGTAATTGTGTAATTCTTTTAGGGGTGGTGGTGGCACTAGAGGTGGACCCACAGGAGGCCGTCAGACTCTGGTCACACGAAAACAAGATGCCGGGAACAACACTACAATACCCATTCAAGTTGTGTCACCTTTGATACAACAGCAAGGTATTCAACCAAACTTTATTTAAAGATGAAATTTTAGTAAAGATAAGGTGGAAAATATGACATAAAATATATTTTAATGCACCCACCATTATCTCACTAATTACTACAACTAAGTTCGTAACAATCTTGATAATTTTATGCTTGAACATAAAGGCCGTATCTTCGGCGTATATAGTTTGTATGATAATGATAGCTCTGAAACTTTTAATTTTATGCTCTGGAATTATACAGTGTGTAAAATATTATTATCACACACAATCAATCAATCAAATCAAAGAAACAATCTTTCCATCAGCTTCAATTAACCTTGCTTGTCTATTTCCGTAAGTCTTCACCAATCCTACACGGACAGCTCATGTAAAGTCAATACATGTTTGAATTAAAATAATTAGCCAATTTAACGTCAATCAACCAAGTAACCATCTGGGTTTATTGACTAATATTATAAAAAGGAAAAGAAAATGAGTTTGTTTGTCGGGGATAATTTCAGAAATAGTTCGATAAGCAATATATTCATTTATGACAATAATTACAGTTAATTATAAAGAAATACAAGAAAACATTACGAACAATATTGTTTTTACAAAGATTTTACGGTAAAAGTATGTATATATACATGTAGTAGGTATTTGAAAAAACATATCCGTTGTCACGTTGAATATCGTAGTATAGTATGCAATAAACTTTATAAACTCTCATATAGGCCTTCCTAATGACAATCTTGAAAATTTTTTTCTAAAAATAATCGTAGTAATTTTTTCAAGCAGTTATGAAAGATTCATATAGTCCTAAAAACTAGACTAGATAAGCTTGGATATCTTCTTTCGAGTTTTAACATATCCATTTGTTTTTTAATTTCTTGTAAGTTATATACATATGATTTGCTGTGTTTAAAGTTATTCAATGTGTGACTAATATTTAAGAATTAGTAGAAATATATATATATATATATATATATATATATATATATATATTTCTACATATATATATATATATATATAGATGTAGATGAAAAATATGTTTGGACAAGTTTCATTGAAGGTATTAAAAAAACACTCAAAATATATATAATTTTATACTTCATAACGGTTTAACATTCTAATGATATTGTATGAGATGGTATGATAATGTATTTAGGTTAACAAATGAAGACATCTGTGTAGTATTTCATCGTTCTGAAATTAACTCATTGCTATGTGTGGTATAATCTTGATTCTCTGTATTGAACCCTATTGAATTCTTTGCAGAGCATCAGCCCGCACAGGAACTCTGTGCACCAGTGGCAGAGGTAGCTGGTGCGGCAGGTGAACCTCAGAGTGCGAAGATGCTCATCTTCCTACAGAATGGTGAGCAGCGCCTCATTACATTCACATTACCCAAGGAGAGCTGCACATTAAAGGAGGTCCTTGAACAGGTGAGACATTCATCTTAATTTGTCTTTCTCTTAATGGTAGACTAAGTTTTGATAAAATTGGAATGGTTACTCTATCTTAAATGTCTTCTAGTGTCCAGATTTGTGTTAGCAAAAATTTTTTTCAGAATATTGGTTTTCAAATGATTTTGATATATCAACTTCCGCCCTCAAATATCGACTTACGCCCTCAAGCTGGGTGCAGTTATATGGTAAAGCAGACCCTGTGGAATGAGCTTAATGGCTACTTTGAAAAAGTTTCATTCTACCATCAGAGTGTACATGGAGGACAAGGACACAGTATACAAAACCCACATACATGCAGGTAAGGACAAGGACAGAGTATACAAAACCCACATACGAAGCATACATGCGGTCGGTCGACAACATCCTAGCGGGCTTGTCAAGACAATACCCTTTTAGAAACCGCAAGATTATACTAGGAGAGCCGTTCATCTCACAATAATGAAAACTGAGAAGATCCTCTTAGATCGATTCTGAAGACCTAGCAACTAAATGGAAATGAAACTCTAGTACAAAGAAAGAGGTGAAACGTGAAGGCACCTGTGCTAGGACACACAACGGTGAGGATTTCTATAGTAGACTAAAGCAGCTAAAGATAAGAGAAGTCTTTGAAATCATATGGAAATAATACTACTGTCAACTCCTTAGTGAGGCCAGGCCTTTTAAAGAACCAGCCCTTATAAACATCTTTGAGTGACCTATCCAAAAAATTGTCCCCTGAAGAAGTAGAACTTGGTAGTTCCAAAAATGGCCAATAACAAGTCTTCTAGGATAGTTGATATTACAGTAAAGCTATGGAAGCCAATAAGAGCAAAGTGTGTCCAATTCCTAACACATTTCTTCAGTAAATACCCTACATGATGGTATACTTAATGAATGGAAAAAAGTTACCTAGTTCCATTCTTAAAAAATAAGGATGACACCAGACTATGTGAAAATTTCTGCACAATTAAGCACATTTAAGATGTGAGAGAGTCGTATCAACAACTTTTTCAACTAACAGTTTAAAAGTTTATGTGGATTTGTACACAATACAAACTTTAAGTCAAGAAATGTGACAATCGACAGCAGGTGTACTTACCAGGGTACAAACGACTGTATTGCTCTTATTTGTATTTGGTACAGTAGAGAAGTATAGCTCATTTATTAAATCTAATTAAGAAACTAATAGTTATAACAAGAGCTAATATATATTAGCATAGGATTCGTAGTACTGTATACAAGAAAGAGAAGCAGTTTTGTGATCGTAAGTGTCCATTGACAGACTATATGGTCTTCACTGACTTCTAAAGTTGAGACCGTTAGACTAGTTTTCCCCCCCGAGTATTTATGAGTGGATAAAGAAGGCATGCATCTGACTTTTATAGACCTTGAAAAAGCTTTCGACTCAAACCCACAATACCTAATCTGGCAATTGTTGATGTCGCCAAGCATATCTAAAAGCTGCATTAAAGTAAGCAATGATATGTGCAACAACGGAAGTACCAAACTAAGGAATCCCGCAGGAATAAACAGCGAATTTGAAGTAGGAGTAAGTGTACACCAAAGATCGACTCTAAACCCACTAGTTTTTAAGCTTCTTATAAACCACCTCATACACCACAAAAATGCACGCAACGAAGATGAGGATACTAAAAGGGGCTGGAGGTATTTTTCTGTTTGACAGATGGAAGACTAACTTTATTCTTGGCTATTTTAATATCGACCAAATTGAAGACGAATTCTCAAAAACAGCTGGGATGGTATGTCTAGAAGATCACGTGATAGGGAATAGTTCTAAATGTAAAAAAGAGAAGAAGGCCACTTCTCACTTGGGTGTCGCTATCAACAATAACCTGGAGAAAACCCAAATAGATGATTTGTCAAATTAGAATAAACATGTCTGGCGTTAAATTATGAGGTGAGCCCAACCCTAAATTTTCATATTACTTATCGACGACATCACTTTATGTGCCGGTTTAACCCTGTTATACATACAATTCCTCACACATATTTACTAATATTTCAAAATTCGGTTTATAAAGCAACAATATTGTGTATGATTTTGAAGTATTTCAAATTAGTAGTAAATATTTATTTATCGACAATATGTTGAAAGATTTAAAAAAAAAATAAACTGATAAATACGAAATTATGTTATATATTTGCATTATGGAAAATTTATAAGGTTTTAATTAATTATATATACCGGTACTCAACATTATGTTTCAATATCTTAAAAATGTCCATTAGTGTTGCTAGAGGTGAAAGACTCTTCTTCAAATTGGAAAAGCTAGAAATATTGACTTTTATGTTTATTGACTGCATGTGAAAATCCATACCGTAGTTTAACAAAGCTTACAACTAAACTATACCAATCTTTAAACAAATTTATTAAGATGAGCGTTTAAATTGAAATTTATAGTTGTAAAGATTTTATAATGCAAGTCTATAAAAGATTGTTTTGATACCATTTTTATAACTTAACACATTAATAATTGACATCAGAAAATTATTTGCATACAGATATCTCTAAATATGAATAGTTCACCATAGTTCAATTATATTGCTTATAGCAGTCCTTAAAAAGGCTTCAAGAGTGAGACTGGCTGAATTCGAATAGCATCTCGAAGTTCAGATATCAATTTTGTTTGTTCAACATTCCTCTACAATCATTACCTGTCATTATGTTATCTCTATACAATATATACCTTTAAATGGTCCATAGTCCACCTCTGTGACTAAGATCTATACTCCATTCTGTTAATTAAAATATAGGTGGCACAAATATGCATTTAATTGGTGGATGATTATTTAAAAACTACTTGTATTTCACGTACGATATTATAAAAAAATAAAATATTCAATATTCCAACACGTGCGAAGTCCATATTCATGTATTCTATTTATTACACACCATTTACTCTTCAATGTGTTGAAGTGAAATATCCGCAGTAAATCAGTTTCTATTTGATATAGACGATATTCAATTGTCTTTGTAGTGTGACGTTTAAGTAAGGCAGAAGGAGTAAACGAGGTAGAACCTTGGTGCTGTATAACAAATATACATGGTAGTTGGCGCAAGGATAATAAAAAAAAGAGTGTGACATTTTAGTTTCATATAGGTTTTAGTGCTGCTTTACAATGTAGAATACACATTTTATATAGTTTTATATGGTGTTATATGTTAAAAAATTACATTAGATAAAAGTTTAATCTCAATGTTTGGCATTATTTATATGCGCTTTGACATTATATAATACTATGTAAATGTGTATACCAATAAGTTTCATTAAAATAACGTAAATTATAACCTATAATAAAATATAATTTTTAAATTTCAATTGAATCATATATTATTAATGTGAAACGAGAAAAAGGCTTAGAATACCTGAACTGTCACTTTGCTTTGTTAAAACATTCTCTTTTAGAATGGAATGTAGTGTAGGTTCTATTAACCTTTCGTTACACAACATTTTGTTGCAATTATAGGTGTTAGATCGCTAATATAGCTCCACACTACACTATGTTTACTTTTCATTACTGCAATTTGAGTTCTATAGTGCGACTAGGACATTTGTAACATTGTTATTTCCGTCAATCTGCTAGTCATAGCCTCATAGTTCCTACAGTTTTAGACCTTTGTGAATGAAATTTTACAAAATGGTGGTTTCAATTAATATGTAGTGTAATATTAAAAAAAATATTCATTATATCTCCTAACATATCTAGAGTGGGGACAAATTTTTTGATTTCTTCATCATTCTTCATCTTCATCATTTTTATAACAAAAATTCTTCAAACATGCCGAAAACGAATGCAGAATAATGTCACGATTATCGAAAAAAAAAAGGGAAAACAAGATTAAAAAGACAGCAAAAAGTTCAACAGAACGGGTTCGTGAATTTCGTGCACGCAGAAAAGCATCATTGAATGTGGAAAATGAAAGTTCTATTACGCATAATGATGATTTTGCTGTTCAAAATAGTGAAAGTGATCATAGTAAGTACTCAAATATTTTAATCCCTATGATCATAACTAAAACATACAATTATCCTCTTCCCGAAATTTTACATTCGTCTCATTATCTTGAAGCCAAAATTTTTGAAGGTTTCACTTCTACCACGTGTGAAATGCACACATGATTTGTTTTTGACTATATTTTACCTGGTGGATTCAAGAGGCAGACTTGGACGGAGTTCTTCTTTAATAGATTCTCTGCCTTGTCTGAAATGTCCATGCCACTTCTGAACCACGACTTATCAGAGCAATGCGCAATTTTTTTCATACTATGTGGGGGCATCTTTGGACTTTTAAGATGAAATTGAGGTGAATTGAGATTCTCATTACATTCACCAATATTTTAGTTGTCATTATTCAAAGTTTCATTGTTCTGTTGCTTTTAGTTACAAATTTATACCAATTTAATTGGTGGCAAGGGACGAATGTCTTCAATATGGTTATAATTAAACACTGCGCCATTATTACGTACCTGTTGAGCATTAACACTGAAGCAGATCCATGAAGACATTGTGGCGATGTTAGAAGAACCCTGCGCCGTCATTTGTAACTGCTAAAAGTGGTCAGCTGAATTTAAACATGGTCGGCAGAGAATTGAATATAGCCCTTGCACTGGATGGCCGTCATGTGACTACTGACGAAAATGTGTGAAAAATCTGAGGTTTAGTCATGGGAGATATCTAAGGTTATAGGCATCTCTTACCAGTGTACTCAAAACGTAATTCTCGATGAACTGGGATTTTCTAAGATGTCTGCGAGATGGGTACTGAGGCTCCTTTCAGTCGCTCGAAAATGTAAGAGACTCACGATTTCATGTGTTTATTTGGGGTTTTTTGAAGCTAATTCATAAGAATATTTCAATTCATATGGACTACTGATGAAACTTATGTCTTTCAAAGAATAGAGAAGAAGCAAGCAAAAGAATAGAGAAGATCAGGGTCACTGACCACAAATAAACCGAAATGATGTAGTCGGCAAATAAAGTAAATGCATGAGTCTTCCTGGACTCGATGGGTGTCATTATGGTTGATTACCTACTAAAGGAGACCACTGCAAAATCCGCTTAGTTTTTCATCGATTGCATGATGATTGTTACATTATATCATCAAATCGACGAGCCTTTTTGTATCCTCAAAAAAATATATTTTGACTTTTAGGGATTAGAAATGTCTAAAAGTCGAAATATACTTAACGCTTTTTTTATTTACCCGCCAGCTTAAAAATATTAATAAATGTTTCAAAATTGGCAATTTTTTATTTATTGTAAAGTAAGAGAGAAAGTATTAATGTTATTTTAATTTGCAGGTGAATGTGCCCTTCTCAGATGATACGAGTATACAATGCTTACAAAATACCAGCAGCGACATAGATTACTTTGTCTCGGTTGGATCTACAACACGAATAGAAGAAATGTTGGAAAATCATCCGGTTTGTATATTTCCTTAAGTTTAAGTAATAGGAATAAAGTCTTAAAAAAGTACTCCAGCAACTATTATATATAAGGCATAGTTTAAATAATACACGATAAATACAATTGTTTAAATCATGTTACAAGTATCAAAATCTAAGAATAAATACTTATACTGGCTGCACTGAAGATATGTTTGAAGTAAAGTATGGGGTGAATATTGATGTATTTATATTTTGAAAATTAAAAAAATAAATATCCATAACTGAGATATCTATATGTATTTTTTTAATGCGTTCATAGATGCTAATAGCTGAGTTACCAACAGCTGGTGCTGTGGGTAATTGTTCTCCAGTCACAAACAACCAAGTGACAGATGGTGCTCAGAATGCGGTCAACTCTGGAAATGGTGCGTATTTTTACATTTAATTTATATTTTTTCATCTATATAATTGAATTTTCCATTTTAAAAATAGAAATTTCTCCATTTCGTGTCTTCATGCATGTAAAGACTACCAAAAGTCAGAACTCATTCTATTATATACCCTACATACCTAGTACGATTTGTATTTGAAAAAGCAAAAGAGTTATATGAAAATTTGTACTGTTTTTTATAGGAATGGGAAAAAAGCACTAATTGCCAATAATTAATTATAAAAACGAAACATAACTAGAAATAATATTTTGCTTCTCATTGCTTTTCTACTATTAATGATTTTTTTGTAACAGCGGCACGGCCGGTATCTTCACCCACTCCGCCACCCCGAGAACCACCACCACGTTTTGTAGATGGTATGCTTGCCCTCTGTAAGTTCTGTGGCTATACTGGCTTCGATTTCAACAAATGTCAGAGGTTAGTGGGTACTTAAACATACCAGCATGTTTGTATGCTAAGTAACTTACAATATTATAAAATGGTTAATAATTCCAGTTTGATGCAGGTAAACATTATCATTCTCTAAAACAGGCCTCCACCAAACTGCGGTTTACAGGCACTAACATCAGTTCATGAACACTTGACCTGTCATATTTTATTACCTGATAGTTCAAAGGCCATTATTCTGTACAATATTTTTCCACAGAATATAACGGAACCGCTATTCTTCTGCAGATGTGGAAAGCTCAACTGCAGATCATCAGACTCTATGATCAGCAGGGAAATTGATTCTAGTTTTGTCACAAAATGAACCTAGGTCCCATTCTTCTTCTGGCAAATTTTAGTCTAGCCCAGGCTAGTCGCATAGCACAACTATTTCTCTCGTATCTAGATTCACAAGAAAGCCTTTTCAACCAAAGTTGTAATTCGTTTCTAATGTTTTGAGGTGTAACATTCATTTGTGTAGTTGTTGTTTGGAGATCAATAATCTCATACAACTGTCCCGATTTTGGGTCGCAGGTAATCTCCGAGTTCTAGATCGGTCCCATTGTGCCTTCTCGAGTCTTACTAAATTGTCGGAGAGTATATAGGTATATGATGCACTGTTGTGTTATTATTTTCTGTCACGTAAACACAGGTCACTTATATAAGTTTGTATTTAAACATATATCGCTTGTTTTGCAATTTTCATAATCTATAATACTTGGTTTTAGCATTAAATTTCAACAATGATAAACACTGTCAGTGACATTAGCGACTGGCTAGAAATTTTAATTTCTATTTGGCTAAGAATTACAATGGTATTAATGATATAGCCGACTTTACCTAGTTTCTTCATTTCATTCGTATTTTTTCATATTTAGCTAATAAACGGCTGAAAACTGTATTTCATCCATGTCTTAAAACAGGATACTGCACTGATATCGACAAGCATGTAGCCAAAAGTCTTGTTTTTATCACTTATGGCACTGTGAATGTTTTTCACAGTGCCATAAGTGATAAAAACAAGACTTTTGGTTACTTTTGGAATGATAGTTCACGGTCCATATAAACAGATAGGTTAAACTTTTTTGACCACTAGTCTAGTTTTTATCACTTATGGCACTGTGAATGTTTTCAAGCGACCTCTATGATTCTTCCCTAAAGATAGATAGTTCACGGTCCATATAAACAGATAGGATAAAACTTTGTTTACCACTATTTTAGTTCGTTCATTTATAACTATACATGTTTCATGCATAAAATCAAAATATTTTATTTAGAGACAGAAATTACAATCTCCTTACTCTGTTTTGACCGCTCTCAATTCTGGTCATCGTGAGATACCACTACAAAATTTATTTAGAAATTAAATGAAAAATTACTACACGTTACAATAATTTTTAATCTCGCATCAGGTCTTTTTATAACACTTATCAGAGAGCAGATAATTTGTTATCTTGTAGTCATTATCAATGTATTAATTTGGTTTCATATCAGACAGAGTGAAAAATGTATGTTTTTTTTATAGGTGCAAGAGAAAATTTACAGAAGAGCCCAAAGGTGTCCCTATTCCCGGTAAGAAACTAGACAAAAAGACCAACGAACAGGAAAAATTACAAGTTATCAACAGAGATCAACAAGTGTCCAGGTGAGTTTCTCTTTAGAAACTAGATTAGGAAGTAGGTACTAAATCTAGAAACTATGATGTACTATGAAATCGTCCTTTGAAAAAAAAATTACTTTTAGGCTTATTGCATTTTTCTATTAGGCTTCAACACTCAAAGTGACCAGATAAGAACCTTTTTTTAGTATTAAACATATATTATGTACTTCGTTTACCAAAAAGAAGAAATTGTTTTAAAATCCTAAACTAATTCATTATTTTGAGAGTAACGTGTACATCTAACGATCATCGCTGTATATTTGAGGAGGGCACGCTCATAAATATAAGAGTAATTGAAAATAATTTTGTGCGTAGATAAGTTACATGAGTAGAACACAATTCTTAGTACATCTTTTGAACGTAAGGCATTGAAAGGTTTTGTAGACGAGATAAGATAGGTGAGAAATCATAGGTAATTTTGTGATATATCATTTTTTAAATTTATTGCAAAATAATGGTTTTTTAGAGTTCCGTAGCTAAATGGAGAAAACTGCATCCTTATAATTTTATCCCGTCTGTCTGTTCGATTTTTCAAATTTATTGCAAAATAATGCTTTTTTAGAGTTCCGTAGCTAAATGGAAAAAACTGAATTTTAATTATTTCATCCCATCCGTCTGTCCGTATGTCAACCATTTTACTCGGAGACTGCTATAGATGAAATTTGTGTGGTAGGTGTTTTCTACGAACAGCTATACCATGAAATAGTTGAATTATTGTGTGAGGGATGAAAAAATACATTGCACATAGGCGTGTATGGTGAGATAGGTCTTAAAAAATTATATAAATTTCTAAAATAACTTTTTTATTTAATTCAGTAGTTGGTGAGACATGCCCTTCTAAAATCTTTAAAAGGTGTCCCACTCTAACTATGCTACAATTAAAGTAATTGAAATAAGTTAAGCGCTTAAATTAAAGTAATTGAAATTAAAATAAACTTAGAATGAAATTTGGTTTGAATAAGATTTTTGAGATGGAATATTTTTGGTATCGAGTGCAGCAATAATTTTGTTTTTCACAGTGCCTTTGTGAAATACAAACATAAGTTTGATATTGTTTGGTGCTACGGAACCCTTCGGGTACGAGTTTAACTCGTACTTGGCCAGTTTTTTTGGCAAATATTGTTATTTTCATAGCAATTACCCCACATGTGTGATTTAAAATATATTTATTTATATTTTTGTACAAATTAATTTAAAGAAATGTGAAACATCTTAATAATTTAATTTTGTTATTATCACATTAATTTCGATATTTAAATACAATTTTGATTTAATTAAGGAATTAAAATTTATTTAATCAAAAATTATACTACATTTTTTGTTCTAGTATTACGGTGGAAGGCGTAAAATTAAATCTCTTAAAACCTGGAATAAAAGTTTTAAAAAGTGGGAATATGGCAGTAAGTGACATTGTTTTTTATTTAAATTGTCTATAATCAATATGTTTTAATGAACATAATTTCGATATAAATTAAATTTCTCAAACAATTTTTGATATTCTTAAAAATTATAATTTATATATACCAAAAATATTTTGTTCATCCTTTTTAGGAAAAGAAACCGCGTGTCAGAAAGCCGCGTACAAAGCAGCCCGATCCCGAACCTGTGATACTGACTTTAAGTTCGGATGAGGAGGATTCTAATAGTTCAATGCAAACTCCTATGGTAATTTTCAATAACATTGTTAACTAGTTGCTATTTCAGAGAGTCTACTCCCATTGAGCAGCTAGCAGCTACTTTGCTCGTAAGATCTACTAAAGTGTAGCTTGAAGCTTATATTTCGAGGATTGAAAGCTATAGCTCCAGTTTCTTCAGGTTATTTCTATTACTTGAATAAAGTTAATTTGGTAGCAGGTGCTATGTATGAATTTCTGTAATTTCTACTTGTACAATGCACTTTTACAACTAATGCCACCTAGTGAACCTGTATAGGGATTAACCCTTTAAAAATTATGTGTAAACATTGGGGCTCTTTTTCTCTACAGGAGACCCCTTTTGCAATTACGATAGTTTTTCTGTTTTCTCAGACTCAGAATTCAAAAGACACTGAAACACTTTGATCCAGTCACTTGGTCACTCTGCAACTCACTTATATCTGGTGATATATATTTAAACAATATTGCATAAATGCAATATTGTTTAAATAATCATATTTATAATATCAGTATTTAGTAATCATATTTATAATATCAGTATAATAATATTGTACATAAGCTTTGAAAGACGTCACCCAAGAATAGGAAAAGATTTTTTAAATGAAAAAGAAAACATTGAGTTTTGGAAAAGAAATCTACTTACCAATGTATGGTAGCTTCTATTACAATGAAAAATCAACACTGTAGGTTTTTAAAAAAATCTTCAAATATATTTTTACAGAAAGCTTTTAATAGTTGGTAAATAGCATAGTTGAGAGTTATGTATTAAAAACGCCTTGCCTATAACTCGGATCGACACAAAGCATTAGAAGTATAAGTACCATAAAGACAACAATAAAACAACAAGTCATTCCAATTCATTCAGTTAATTTTTCTATTGTTGTTAGTAGTTGAAATTAGGAGCTGAACCTTGATCATATTATCTAAACTTCAATATCCAAATTATGAGTCCTACAGGACGGTCATTTTGTATTATACTACTCTTTTTACTAGAAGAAAAAAACTTGTTTAGAATTTTTGTTTGTTTATCCGTCTGTTAGCCTGCTTGGTTAAGAATTAATGCATAGAAATTTGTTGAGACTTATGATTCAATTTAACTCAAGCAAAGATATAAATCGAATTTATCTCGTCACTTTAATTATAAGTAGGGTAAAATAAAATTTCAGAGTGGAAAAAACATTCCGAATATTATTATTGTATTTTAATACTAGGTGCCTATTTAGCCTTTGCCCATAAAAAATGGACAATGACTACATTTTGTTTTAACAATTTTCTATAACAATTATATTTTATTTAGTTAATTTACTAATAGTATTCCTGACGGTGTAGTTATTTATTTTATGCTTTAGTTGAGTGCATATCTGTAATGCTTATAATAATGTAATTTTTACGAACCTTGCTTCGATGTTGCTATGGTTTACTTTGTTAAAAATATTTCTGTTTTGTTTCTTAATACATGACCTATATAATAATAAATTAACAATAATCTAATAATTATTCCAGTCATGACAGATAACCTGTAATAAATATTTCTGTGGTTTGATTTTGGAAAAGATAACGAGATAAAACAATAATCTTATAATTATTCCAGTCATAACAGATAACCTGTAATAAATATTTCTGTGGTTTGATTTTGGAAAAGATAACGAGATAAAACAATAATCTTATAATTATTCCAGTCATAACAGATAACCTGTAATAAATATTTCTGTGGTTTGATTTTGGAAAAGATAACGAGATAAAACAATAATCTTATAATTATTCCAGTCATAACAGATAACCTGTAATAAATATTTCTGTGGTTTGGTTTTGGAAAAGATAACGAGTTAAAACAATAATCTTATAATTATTCCAGCCATAACAGATAACCAGTAATAAATATTTCTGTGGTTTAATTTTGGAAAAGATAACTAGTTATAACAATAATCTAATAATTATTCCAGTCATAACAGATAACCTGTAATAAATATTTCTGTGGTTTGATTTTGGAAAAGATAACGAGATAAAACAATAATCTTATAATTATTCCAGCCATAACAGATAACCAGTAATAAATATTTCTGTGGTTTAATTTTGGAAAAGATAACTAGTTATAACAATAATCTAATAATTATTCCAGTCATAACAGATAACCTGTAATAAATATTTCTGTGGTTTGATTTTGGAAAAGATAACGAGATAAAACAATAATCTTATAATTATTCCAGCCATAACAGATAACCAGTAATAAATATTTCTGTGGTTTAATTTTGGAAAAGATAACTAGTTATAACAATAATCTAATAATTATTCCAGTCATAACAGATAACCTGTAATAAATATTTCTGTGGTTTGATTTTGGAAAAGATAACGAGATAAAACAATAATCTTATAATTATTCCAGCCATAACAGATAACCAGTAATAAATATTTCTGTGGTTTAATTTTGCAAAAGATAACTAGTTATAACAATAATCTAATAATTATTCCAGTCACAACAGATAACCAGTAATAAATATTTCTGTGGTTTGGTTTTGGAAAAGATAACGAGTTAAAACAATAATCTTATAATTATTCCAGCCATAACAGATAACCAGTAATAAATATTTCTGTGGTTTAATTTTGGAAAAGATAACTAGTTATAACAATAATCTAATAATTATTCCAGTCATAACAGATAACCTGTAATAAATATTTCTGTGGTTTGATTTTGGAAAAGATAACGAGATAAAACAATAATCTTATAATTATTCCAGCCATAACAGATAACCAGTAATAAATATTTCTGTGGTTTAATTTTGGAAAAGATAACTAGTTATAACAATAATCTAATAATTATTCCAGTCATAACAGATAACCAGTAATAAATATTTCTGTGGTTTGGTTTTGGAAAAGATAACGAGTTAAAACAATAATCTTATAATTATTCCAGCCATAACAGATAACCAGTAATAAATATTTCTGTGGTTTAATTTTGGAAAAGATAACTAGTTATAACAATAATCTAAGAATTATTCCAGTCATGACAGATAACCTGTAATAAATATTTCTGTGGTTTGATTTTGGAAAAGATAACGAGTTAAAACAATAATCTAATAATTATTCCAGTCATAACAGATAACCTGTAATAAATATTTCTGTGGTTTGATTTTGGAAAAGATAACGAGATAAAACAATAATCTTATAATTATTCCAGCCATAACAGATAACCAGTAATAAATATTTCTGTGGTTTAATTTTGGAAAAGATAACTAGTTATAACAATAATCTAATAATTATTCCAGCCATAACAGATAACCAGTAATAAATATTTCTGTGGTTTAATTTTGGAAAAGATAACTAGTTATAACAATAATCTAATAATTATTCCAGTCATAACAGATAACCTGTAATAAATATTTCTGTGGTTTGATTTTGGAAAAGATAACGAGATAAAACAATAATCTTATAATTATTCCAGCCATAACAGATAACCAGTAATAAATATTTCTGTGGTTTAATTTTGGAAAAGATAACTAGTTATAACAATAATCTAATAATTATTCCAGTCATAACAGATAACCAGTAATAAATATTTCTGTGGTTTGGTTTTGGAAAAGATAACGAGTTAAAACAATAATCTTATAATTATTCCAGCCATAACAGATAACCAGTAATAAATATTTCTGTGGTTTAATTTTGGAAAAGATAACTAGTTATAACAATAATCTAATAATTATTCCAGTCATAACAGATAACCTATAATAAATATTTCTGTGGTTTGATTTTGGAAAAGATAACGAGATAAAACAATAATCTTATAATTATTCCAGCCATAACAGATAACCAGTAATAAATATTTCTGTGGTTTAATTTTGGAAAAGATAACTAGTTATAACAATAATCTAATAATTATTCCAGTCATAACAGATAACCAGTAATAAATATTTCTGTGGTTTGGTTTTGGAAAAGATAACGAGTTAAAACAATAATCTTATAATTATTCCAGCCATAACAGATAACCAGTAATAAATATTTCTGTGGTTTAATTTTGGAAAAGATAACTAGTTATAACAATAATCTAATAATTATTCCAGTCATAACAGATAACCAGTAATAAATATTTCTGTGGTTTAATTTTGGAAAAGATAACTAGTTATAACAATAATCTAATAATTCTTCCAGCCATAACAGATAACCAGTAATAAATATTTCTGTGGTTTAATTTTGGAAAAGATAACTAGTTATAACAATAATCTAATAATTATTCCAGTCATAACAGATAACCAGTAATAAATATTTCTGTGGTTTGGTTTTGGAAAAGATAACGAGTTAAAACAATAATCTTATAATTATTCCAGCCATAACAGATAACCAGTAATAAATATTTCTGTGGTTTAATTTTGGAAAAGATAACTAGTTATAACAATAATCTAATAATTATTCCAGTCATAACAGATAACCAGTAATAAATATTTCTGTGGTTTAATTTTGGAAAAGATAACTAGTTATAACAATAATCTAATAATTATTCCAGTCATAACAGATAACCAGTAATAAATATTTCTGTGGTTTAATTTTGCAAAAGATAACTAGTTATAACAATAATCTAATAATTATTCCAGTCATAACAGATAACCTGTAATAAATATTTCTGTGGTTTGATTTTGGAAAAGATAACGAGATAAAACAATAATCTTATAATTATTCCAGCCATAACAGATAACCAGTAATAAATATTTCTGTGGTTTAATTTTGGAAAAGATAACTAGTTATAACAATAATCTAATAATTATTCCAGTCATAACAGATAACCTGTAATAAATATTTCTGTGGTTTGATTTTGGAAAAGATAACGAGATAAAACAATAATCTTATAATTATTCCAGCCATAACAGATAACCAGTAATAAATATTTCTGTGGTTTAATTTTGGAAAAGATAACTAGTTATAACAATAATCTAATAATTCTTCCAGCCATAACAGATAACCAGTAATAAATATTTCTGTGGTTTAATTTTGGAAAAGATAACTAGTTATAACAATAATCTAATAATTATTCCAGTCATAACAGATAACCAGTAATAAATATTTCTGTGGTTTAATTTTGCAAGAGATAACTAGTTATAACAATAATCTAAGAATTATTCCAGTCATGACAGATAACCAGTAATAAATATTTCTGTGGTTTGATTTTGGAAAAGATAACGAGTTAAAACAATAATCTTATAATTATTCCAGCCATAACAGATAACCAGTAATAAATATTTCTGTGGTTTAATTTTGGAAAAGATAACTAGTTATAACAATAATCTAATAATTATTCCAGTCATAACAGATAACCTGTAATAAATATTTCTGTGGTTTCATTTTGGAAAAGATAACTAGTTATAACAATAATCTAAGAATTATTCCAGTCATAACAGATAACCTGTAATAAATATTTCTGTGGTTTGATTTTGGAAAAGGTAACGAGTTAAAACAATAATCTTATAATTATTCCAGTCATAACAGATAACCTGTAATAAATATTTCTGTGGTTTGATTTTGGAAAAGATAACGAGATAAAACAATAATCTTATAATTATTCCAGTCATAACAGATAACCTGAAATAAATTTTTCTGTGGTTTGATTTTGGAAAAGAAAATAATAAGTCTTAATAAATAAAATATAATAATTAGCAGTATACACTGTTGAATTTGAAATTCAAATTTTTTTGCAGCTTTTCGTGTTGTCTATTATATCTTCATATTTTCTTTTAATGAAGCTATAATGGTTTGAAAGTTTAACTGAAAAATTTATTCGGCACAGTTCGATTCCCTTTGTTTAAACCATTTAATTAAAGAATCCATCTGGGTACAAGTCTATTTATATGATGACAAAAGTTATATTAGTCCAGTTCATTCAGGTTTATATCTAGACCACGGATGGATTTTTATTTCTTTTTTTTTAATGAGTTTCTCACATAGAGAAATAAAAAATTTGTCCATTAAAAATTTCCATGTTTGTTTTTTTTTGCACACTCCCATGCAACTGACTTTTTTGGCATATATTGTATTTTTTCAACAGAAAACATGCATTATCTGTATAAATGATTTTATAAATTATAGATTATATTCGCTAATCGTTGAATAGAAACAGCATGTGGTCACCGCAGTATTATTAAATTTTAATTTGAGAAATGATTTTTCTTTCTAGGTTAATACTAATATTTTTGGTATGAGTGCAGTTTAGTACCAGTGTTTTGACAATTCTTTTGATATGTAAGGAAATGTACTAAAAATGTATTAAAAAGAATGCATTGCGCTTTGCTTCAATATTCCTAAGAATTTGTTTGTGAATTGTTAGATCCATATTTTCATAAAAAATTAAATCAGTTGAGACATTTTTCAATGATTGATGATATCTTTCAGCAGATTTAGTGCAATTGATGTTGCTCGATATCCATCAAAAACAACAAACACTTTACTCTCATAATTATTTTTAAATATTGGATATAATGAATACATATCGTCTTGAACTTTTCATGTAATTGTCATTTGCGTGATGGAATAATATTTCACCATTAATAACATATTAACATTTATTAATATCGTCAACACTAACATTAACCAATCATAAAAAATTGATTTTTTTGTCTCCCGCATTAAACCTTGATCGAACAGATTTATTGGATACTTAGCTAACTCAAAATTCATATATTCTTGAAGTTCTTCATTTGAATTAAAAAAAAATCTGACATTTTTATTATAAACACTTAATTTATAATAAATTGTGCTTATAATTATGTGATAAGTGCTTAGTAATGTAAAAAAATGAATAGGTAAAAAAAGGTTAAAACATATTCTATGCAAACAAAATCATTCATGTATCAAATTTATCACACAGCTGATATATATATTTTTTTTAATACAATTTTAATGTATGTTCTTTCATATCATATCAAGAGATTTGTCAAAACATCATTGGTACTAAACTGCACTCATATCAAAAATTTTAAACAAATAAAAACGTTTAATAATGTGTTAGGATTCCGTAGGAAGAAAAATTATTTTCTCAAATTCAAATTTAATACAGTGGAGTCCGTTTACTACGACTTCGTTTATGATGACCAACCATTTTTAGCGACTTAGATTTAGATTTTCATCCGTTTAATACGACTCTGCTTTAAGCGACCAACTGCTTTAAGTGACGTAATTTATCAATAAATTGCTCAGTTAGAACGACGAGCTTCTTATAGATTTACAAAGAAATCATAAGTAACGAGCCGCTCCCGCACACCCCCATTTCCTTGCACAGCGCTGATTGCCACGCGATAGTTTTAGTGTTTTGACAATTATTGATGGATTAGTGTGCAAAAATGTGTGAAGAAAAAGTGATATTATAAAGCGTTTAGAAGCTGCTGAATCGAATGAAACTCTTGTAAAAGAATTCGAAGTAAGCCATTCAAAAATATCCACAATCAAGAAAAGTAAACATAAGATAGAACCTCTTCAATGTAACTGTTCAGAAACCTAAACGAGGTGAGGGCCTCGATCCGAGAACAAATGAGAAAAGTATTATTATGGTAGTTTAAGCTACAGCAATTTAATTTTGTGACAAGTTGGATTAACCATTTCAAGGTAAGACACAATATTGTCGTCGGTAAAATTGCTGGAGAATCTTTGTTAGGTCAACAGATTGATGTGAGTGAGTGGCAAACAAACTTGGCTTAATTTCGTACGCAATTTCAGATGAAACAAATTTTCTTTTGTAAATTGACACCAGATCAAACATTAAAATTTAAAAGCAATAAATGCACGAGAGCTAAACTGTCGAAAGACAGTAATTGGTTGCAGTCTACATTCATATTGGCAGCAACTATCACAATTATTGCCACTCATAATATGTTTATGTTTAAAAAAAATTCTTGTTAATATGCAATTAATCAAAAAAATTGTTGATAATAGTCAAAACACTCAAGATGTTTAAAAATGTATGGTCATTGCCAGTAGATAAGATTTTGATTCTGATATTTTCACTAAATGGGTACGCGCTTGGGATCATGAACTAACAAAAAAGAAAAGGAAAGATCATGCTTTTGGTTGACTATTGTCCAGCACATTCCACAATCGTGACTTGAGTAGCGTAACTCCAGTTTTTCTGCCTCCCAACACAACTTCGGTATTGCAACCCATGGGTCGAGGGATAATTTGAGTGTTGAAATCAACCTTTCTCAAAAACCTTGATGACTTACCACTGTCAGTTTGGCTGAGAACTTTTGATTATCAGCTACCCACAGCAAACGAAAAACTCGGAATAATATGTTGCTATTGACGATGCAATCGCAACATGTGAAGAACCATCCGATGAAAATAATAAAGTGTAAGATATTATCATTAACAGCCAAGATAGCGACGATAATAATGAAGACCCGAAGGAAGTTTGTTTAACTCTAAATGTTTCTGAAGTTCTGAAAGTTGCAGAAGTGCTGAACATGTTGTTTGTGCATTCTAATTTCAATGATGACACTATGAAAAGTATTGTCTCGTTTACATAATTCTGTATGTATTTCTTACTATCGAACAAAAGTTCTCCAAAAAAAAAAACTAAAATTACAAACTTTCTGCGCTAGATATTTATGTATGTACATATTGTAAGTACATGCATTTTGTACATTCAGTTCAAAATTATTTCTTGTTTTACATATTATACATAATAGCTATTAGTTAAAACTAAAATTTATTTGATTTATCACTTGTCTTCACTCACAAATAATTTTTTTCACATTCTTATAGCAGAATTATAATAAAAAACAAAATTAAAATTATTAGTCCATTTTTGCGTCGTCCGGTTAATACGACGTAATATCACCAGTTCTTTGGTTGTCCCTATATCTGGATTCAATTGCATTATTAATGTGTTGACAAGTACTGTTTCTATTGATTTGACTAGCGAATATAATCTATAATATCTAAAATCACTTCAAAAATAGTGTTCCATGCAAAACAACAAAATAACATTCCATGCAGAATTTGATAACCGTTACACTAAAAATGACACAGCAGTAATGTCTTTTTACTATATTTTTTTAGATTGTCATGTAGTCACCTTGTAGTTTTCTTTTTAACACTCATGAAAAAGTATGACTACAAAGTTCACTCATGAAAAAGAATGACTAAAAAGTCAGACATTTATAATACATATAATTCGATGAAAAATTTTATCCTAAACATATTACACTAGTTTTCCCCAAAAAATATAATTTCTTATATTTAGGAAAAATTAAGATATTGAATATATTTTGTAGAAATTCATCATTTGCCCACCTGTTGTAATACAACGAAACCTATGTTTAATTATTCTTAGCTCATGGCAAGAAACTTTTATACTCGATATATAATATATACCACTACTTGATGGAGCTTACAGGTTTTTTTTAAATTATACTAAATAAAAACTTCATTAAAGAAGGAAATATTAAGCATTGTGCTGAGGTCCATGAGAGTGACAGTCATGTAGAGAATGTGGCATTTAAATATAAATTAAGATATCCTGAATTGTGAACTAAATTTGAATGCAAAATTATTTATGATGTATCTACCCCATACCTGTAAAAGCTTAAATTTTGCTTGATTTTCATATTTTTTTTTCAAATGAAAGTCATTATATATTTTTGAAAATTAACATCTGGTTTATTCAAACATTAAAATAATATAATTTTTTATTTTATTTATGCAAAATGGCTGATGTACACTAAATTCTTCCAGAAAGATCGCAGTGAGACTTCTCAATCGGCGAGCATTGTAGCATCGGTTCTAGTGATCTGAAAACAAAAACCAAAATTCTGTGTGTTTATTAATGTCATAATTTCTAGATGAATCTAAAAAAAATAAAAATAAAAAATTCGCGGAATAAAATACTTGAAAAATATAACATGAATTTTGGGCCGAATTTTCTTATGGTTTTTGCTTCCATAAAATTATTTTTTCAAAAAATTTTCGGAAATTTGTAAGTTATAGAAAATAATATCATTAAAAAGATGTGTGCCAAATTTCAAGGAGATCGATCAATAACTTTTTGAGTTACCGTGTACGCCAGTTTGAAAAATATGATTTCGAGAAAAACGCGTATAAAGTTTGAATACATGAAAATTAAATGATTATAGTGACTTACTGATTAATCAGCAATTCCAGCGCCATATAATTGTCCTGTAGCCTCATAGAACTCATTTTGTTCAATTAGTTGCTGTTGACGTGCTTGACGAGCTTCTTTAGTGGCTAATAAGGTGCGCCAATTTCCTCTGTTCATCCATTTTTACGGTATGATTTACATTGTCGGCCAAGTATGATGTCTGAACTGTTCATTATTTGTAAAATTGATGAATATCGTTCATTGAATAATCGAGCAGCAATGCATGAGACTATTTCAATGATTTTGGAACGAGACACCTAATGGTAGAGTTGAAACTCTCATTTGCGTTTTGCGTGTGACCACCCAAACATCTTTCAAGCAATTTCTGATAACGCATTGAACACCGTAAAAAACTCAATAAATTTATAACAATGCATATTATTGTAATGAATATGCTCACTACTAACATTAGATAATTTTCTTGCACTTGCACTCGATTGTTCGGCTTCATCATTTTTAGTATATTGATTTTGATGAAATTTCCGTTTACGCAGGTGTCCTGACCGAGCTGGTGTATCTTTAGCTCCTTTAGGATATGAACTCATTTTTATATTTATTCGATTTCGAAGTCCTTCCGTACAGAATGAGTTCCAAAACTAAACTGAACAAAACTAACAGCTAAACCGGATCTGGCTTGTACGAATATACTCTGTAGCAATTGTGAAACTGTCCTTTACATGGAATTTATCAATAAAAGTATTTCAAAACATCTGTTCATTCAAATTTTTAACAATAGAGAGGTTAGAAGCTAAAGAAATTCAACAGACAGGTAAAAGAGTCAGCCGTATAATTATACCTCTATTCTTTGCGTTTATTATACGACTCACCTCATCGCAAATAATAGGGTCGTATAATAAACGCAAAGAATAGAGGGATTGTCATCAATGTCGTCACGGCTTACACTCTATAATATAAGAAATACTTAAAATTATGTTCTAAATATTTGGTGACATATTCTTAAAGGATTATACTAATATTTTAAGAAAAATAAATTTTTTTTTCAAAATTTTACAGGTATTTCCCCCCTTAATATGATTAGAATAAATAAATCAATATTTTTCAGCAAGATTGCTAACAGCTCTTACAAGTATTTTATGTTGTTCACTATGTTGAAACTTTATAAACCAATTTTCAAATGAACACTGTAAATGTTGTAAACAAGTTAACATGATTTTCTTACACTTAACCTATTTTTACTCTAATAACATGTAAATATATAACCTGGGAATATGGCCACAAGCCAATTTCCAAGGGATAAAAATTAGCCTTGAAAACATTTTTTTTTAAATCTAAATAAAACTTTTATTTTCTTTAGAATGACATCTTCTCATCTGCGAGTACATCATGTGTTAAGGAGCCTGCAATGAGCGATATGGAAAGTGCCACATCTGACAGTGGCATTATGATGGATGCTATCGATGGTATGTGTTTCCTTCTTTATGTATGTAATTATAATTTTCATATATCTAATTTCTAATTATATGTTTTTAGGAAAACTTGAATGTTAAACTATGTTAGCTTTTTAATATTTCATAAACTACGCTACAAGTATCTAATATATTAGTATAGAATAAAAATTAGTACTCTCTGTATACAAATTATGCATAGTCGTGCATTAAAAAAGTTCCGGGACTCATTTCAATAAAAACCAATACTATATTACTTATCCTAAAAATATTTTACTATTTAGTTTTGTACCTATATAAAATAAAAGAGCCCTTATAGATCTGTTTTGAACGGAATCTCTCAGTTTCATTATTTCTTGGCATACTAAAGCTTGGTTCAATTTTATACATTAATTAGTTTTTGTTCAGTGAGCATTGGTATGATGTTTTCTTGTTGTCACTATTTGTGAAAATGGAGCAGAAAGTGGTAATTAATTTAATTTTCCAAAGCGATAAAAACTGTAACTGAAACATTATCTATTATGCAAACAGCATATAGTGATAAGGTTTTTAAGGACATAGCAAGGTTTTTGATTGGCATGCGTACTTTAAAAATGGCCGAGACTCACTAGAAGATGATCAATGGGGATGGCATAAGTGATGAGAATGTAGAGCAGATTTGCATTTCACCGGCCAATAACATCTTCTAAACATCAAAATTTTATCAGGGATGACCAGAACCAGTGTTGGTATACTATTGTACACAAAATTTGTAAAACAATATTGTGCATAAAATTTGTGCTGAAAAATCGATTCTTTTGAATAACACCAGCCACATCCGTTGGATCTGACCTCTGCCAATTTTTTTTTATTTGCCAAAATCAAATGTATGCTAAAAGATCAACAATTTGATGATGTAAAAAACATTCCAAAACAACTTCATGCAAACTTCTAATGCTGACTGAAACACAAACTAATGTCATTGCAATTTTAAAAACAATTTTTAAAGACGAACTTTTCTAAGCCTTTTTGTGATTATATATAGAGAAAGATGGAATGTATGTAGAAAACTAAACTGGATATTTTGGAATGGATACATCTATTGCGAAAAAGTAAAACGCATACTGAACAAAAAATAATAAATGGAAATTATTTAAATAGATCTCGATAGATAGCGGAATGGAATTTTTTTTTTAAATAAGAAATCATTGTTTTAAATCAAGGAATGGTAACGAAACCAAATTTTAAAGGAATGTACTAAAGTCTGTGGTCCATGATCTAGATCTATGATTCGTTGTAATGTTAAAATTTTTTTTAAAATTTTATTTTTAGACTTTTTTTTGTTAATTCGTCCATCTTTAACTGAGTTAAAATTTCATCTGAAGAATTAGGTTAGGTTAGTTTCTTTTGCATATAAATGTGATTATATAGTTAGAAATTAAAGCTGATCACCAAAAAATAGATTGCAATCACTACAAAATGATCTTACTTTAAGCAACTTTTTGTAAAGGAATTGCTAGGAATTATTTAGCACCATTCATTCCACTGTCTCGTGATCACTGAGTCGTTAATAATTTTAATGTATGAAAAATAGTAAAAATATTCCAGAAAGATTTGTCACCGTCTGCTCCGAAGATGTTTGAATCAAATCAGAACTGTATATTTTAAGATAACTAGGATTTGATCATTTGAATTGAACATTGCAATAGGGAAAACCAAGAATAGTTACTATTTTAGGTTAGTTTCTACAGTAATTCCATATAAACCCAATAAAAAATATCTGATTTGCCATAAAGTTGAAAATCAAGGGAAACATGATTTTGTCATTATCCGAATCCTTTATCAAGCAGATTTTTTCCATATATAAATGAAAAATCCCAGGATTTATCTTTAAGTTTTGCGGGACATGCAAAGCCAATTTTGGAGTATTCCTTTAGAAAATTTTACGAGGGAGGTAAAAAATTAAAAAATGGACGGTCAAAAAAACGTGCTGCTATTTTTGCTCTTTAATATATTCTCCCTTAACCCTCGTATATTTCTCAGATCTGTCGATTAATTTATTTATACCCTCAAAAAACTTTATCTTGAAAATAAGCTTAAATTGCAGACTTGAACCTCTCATCATTGCTAAATTATCTTCCACAAAGCTACTTTATCATTTTGGATAACAAACAATAGTCGCAGGGTGCCAAGTGTGTGCTGTATGGTGGTGGGTGTTACAATATTTGCTGTAAGCTGGGTGTTTGTGACTGGCAACCATTGTAACATGGCTCTTGTGTACCAGGTGCATTGCCATGCAAAAGCAGCACACCTTTCGTTAATTTTCCTGACCTTTTCTCCTTCAATGTTTCTTTAAGCTGCTCCAGTAGATCAGCATAATACTCTCCTGTTATGGAAACATTTTTATTTCTTTGAAGTCAATAAATAGGATACTCTCTGTGTCACAGAAAACCGTCGCCATGACTTTTCTGGCTGATTATGACCCTTTGAACTCTTAGGGTGTGATGTACTCTTTTTATACCACTGCATGGGCTCCTGCTTGGATTCAAGCTTGTAATGATGAACTCAGGTTACGTAACCCGTAAGAATTTGGCTCAAAATTTCACCCTTATCCTCTCTACAGAGATCTGAAATGTCATGTAAACACTCAACATCTTGTTGCTTTTGCGACTTACATTGCTCTTGCCGCGGCGTAAGCATTCTCGGCACCCATCTTGCACTGACTTTTAACATGCCAAGATTTTCAAGAATTTTTATTTATTTATTTCAGAAGTACAATAATATATAAATTTGGAGAACTTATTGCTACAACAGCAATCTCTTCCGTTCAACAATATTGAATAAATTTGAACAATTTGTAACGTGGGAGACTGTAAAAGACACTATTAAAAAATAAAACTAATTGGGATGCTACAACAAATGACAAAAATATCACAACAGATAAATAAGCAAAACCAAACGAAATATAAAATTAATACAAAAAAAATAATTGATAATAGATCTTGACATTAAGGCTTGCGATATTGGACCGATTGTCAATTCCGGAGTATTGTAGGCTCATTGCCAGAATATCGATATTGGTAATTTTTGAAAAGAATAAAAAAAAGTTAAAATCTATTAGTTATTAAGAATTTTATAAGTCACTGAGAGGATCAAAATAACAATATTAATAATCAAATGTTGTAATTCTATGATAGACAACAGCTTAGCTTCAGTCTTAAATCAAATTAACTGTACCATACGTGCCATATGTTATGTACAAACTTATTTTAATAAACCAAAATATAGCATTATTATTCACCAACAATGATTAGATGTTGTTTACAAACTTTAAATTTAACTGTAACTAACTTTTTTAATAAATCACTACGATTAAATCGCAACAATATTAATAATCAACAGTATTAGCTACACATGCGTGAGTACGGGTAACAAAGATTCTGGAATTGCCAAATTTCAAAATTTCGGGATCCATGCTCTACTTGACATTTTTGGGAACAAAGAAAGGCGAACGAAATGGAATTAGGAAGAGCAGGACTAAGGGGTTACAAGCCGAAAGACTTTTTCAGACGGTCTTTTAATACAATTATGGAGGGCGAGTTCCTGGTTTCCGGTTCCAGTTGATTCCAAAGTCTTATAGCTTGGACAATGAAAGAATTTTAATATAATATTGTTGTATATTCGGAAAAGAGAAGACTGAGCTGGTTTTCAAAGCCACAGCCCTATACCATGTGCAGACAAGTAATTAAATCTGCTTTTAAGATAAGTTGGATAAGTAGAATTGTTCAAAATATTATAAAGACGTGTGAAAATGTTTAGATTCCGCCGATTGCAGACTTCCGTTCATTTAAGTTGTGCTCTGAATTGAGAAATATGATCATATTCTTTTCAAAAATAACATAGCAGATGCGCAAAGTTTGAAGGTGATCTGATTTCTAATGTACTAAGATCTAATTTTTAAGGTGATACTCTGCATGGTCTGGGTAGCATACGTCTCCGTTGTTAAGCAGTGGCACTAAGAGTGTTGTAACAGATGTCAGCTTTGGTTTGCACGTTTAGAAAATTTTGAAGATGCTTGAGGGCTTGCATTTTGCTGAGGTCGCCGGCTAAGATTTTTAACGATCAGCAGACACAAGCCTTGAACAGTTGACGTAAATGGAATTAATTTATTATTTAATCTTACATTCAGCAGATCTAATAAGCCTAATTTTAGAACACTGTATTTGGCTACCAATTAATGTAGCTTGGGATTTAATTGGATTAACAAATCCATTTTATGAACCCAATGACCGATTGAAGCAAGGTCTTTGTGGAGGGTATTGATGACTGTTGTTAAAGAGTTTACATCAGTATGGGCATTTATTTGTAAGTCTTCAGTGTAAAGACGATAATGTTTAAAAAAAGAAGAATGAATATTGTATATTCAAAATGGTTATAGAAGAAAATGCAGCCATTTCTCCCAACTGATACTTCTTTAATTTGGTATTTTCCAATATAAGTTTTTCCACTTTTTCCACAACGTATTAGGAAGGGGAATCTGTACCTTGTTTGAAGACTCATTCAATATGACTTGTGGTTTTTTTCCTTCCTTTGTCAAGAAATTCTATTTTCTCCATAGTCTATGATTTCTTCTAGAATGCTTTACTTGATTGATGATAGCTCAGAGATTAATAACACAATTAAGCTGAAATTTGGTATACTCGTAATGAGTTTCTCATCATTTAGTAAGCAAAGTTATATGAGTAAGAGTTATAACTGAAGAGCTCAAAAAAAATGCAAGAGCAAAGTGCATTCATTCACACTCTTATGTTTATTAAAAAAGTTGAAACTTTAGAGACCATATATGTATATTCTAACAAAAATGAATTACAGCCATAGAGCAATGACAAAAATAATTATCTTGCTACAAAAAAATTTTTCATAATAAAAATATTTAACAAATATAACATAAAAAGAAAAAAATATTGTGCCATGAGATGAATCTTTGAGCTTCTTAGAAGTTCGACGTAATATTAATTTTCTTCTATGTAACACTAGCTTTAACGTACTGTGTGCAAGAAAAACTTCAATTTTGATTATATAATATCTTTAGACAGGTGTTTTTGTTAGCCTTCGCTGTTTCAATAAAACATAACTTTATATGTTGGGGTTTGGTTTCTCCAGCAACATTAAAGTTGTAACAGGTTAGGTTGTAGAAAAAGGGGAAGTAGCGTTTGAAATTGTGATTGGGGATATAAATAGAAAAGGAAGGAGAAAAAATTAAGAATTCTGTCTACATTTTTCAAACTGATAATCAGAATTATCATTAAAGTATTGATATCCGAATTACGATTCATTGTAATTTTAGTTTTTTTTCAATCAAAATTATTTTGTTCTCACCAAAATTTTTTTTAGAAAACCTTCAAATTTAATCACATACAAACTAATTTTCTCTCTTGCGGATTCAGTATTCATGGCACTTTAAAAAACATAATCCCCGCTGATAATGAGAGTGGAGGACTGTACTGAAACTGAGTAGAATTTATCAATACTTTATTACGTACTTATTTATGATGTACAAATTGAAATAATACCTAAAATTACCATATTTAATTTTAATATGTTCATATTTTTTAGAGAAACATGTATGCAAATAATAAATAGCCCTGTTTGGTTGTTCACAAAAAAAATTAATAATGGTACCTTAAACATCTTAATAGGCTGGCGTCGGTCAGTGATCATTTGGTGGGACCTATTGTGCTAAATTCTGTATTTTTCTTAAAACAATAGCGGATAGAAGAGTATTAATGAGGAAAACTTGTACTTTGGTTTTGATCTTAAATTTTTTAATGAATAGTATTTAAGTTTAATCAGGGTATTGGAAATTTAACCATGAGTTTGTTTTCTTTCCGAAATGAGATTGCTAAAAAAGGGATATATTTTTACAGAAAACGAACATTTTTTGTAACAATTAAGCATTGCCTGTATTTTTTTGTATTATTTGTAACAAGTAAGCATTATAAAAAAATTAAGCTATTTACAAACATACTAATGCAAAAATACAATACTAGAAGAACATAGCATGTATAAAAAGGATTACAATGATCTTAACATAAATCATAAATCACACAAAGGGGATATGACTCATTGTTTTTAAATTATGCAACAGTAATGTTATTAAGAGAAAAATGCCTAGGTGCTCTTGAACTCTATTAAATAGCGGTAATTAAATTAATGTGAAAGTGATATATTCTAAGATCCATTTCCCCTTTTCAATAGAGCTCTCCTGCAGAGTCATAGAATATTTTATGTATAAATATATATATGCTTTTTAGTAGAGTTAATGGATGCTTGAGTTTTTCCCATATGAGCCCTGATTCTTACAAGCAATAAGTTTTATCCAGTTACTATATTAATTCTTGTTTTGGCTTTTCACACAACTTTTCTCATTTTGTAATACAGCCATAGAAAACAAACTTGACGAGAAACTACATTTTTTGGCTATTGTTTTTTTTAAAAGACAATTGTGTGTAATTATTCGGAGATAATATTTAAGCCAACTTTTCTAAGTTAGAATTAATTTTCAAAGTAAACATGTTATTTTTTCTGGTAAAAATTTATTTTTCTTTCCATCACAATATTTTTTTTATTTTTGTCTATAGATTTACTTTATACACAGAGACAAAATAAGTAAAATGAAGAATGAAGGCACAACAAAATTTCAATAAAGTATATAACTGCCATTGTTACCAAGGTTTTAAAAAGAAACTTATGATACAATGAATTAGAATTTTTGCAATGTAGCGACACTTTCATTTGTTAGATAAAATATCTTTGGAAAACGTGTTTTTACAGAATTAAAAAGTGGAACTGTAATTTCCTAAAATTTAAAATAATCTAGAATAATAATTTAACAAAATGTAATCATTGCACATAATTGCAATTCTACAATCTGTGATGCTTGATTGTATTTAGATAAATTAAGGGTATATAAAGTATAAATCATGCTGATGATACAATTAACAAATAATTTAACTTCATTATAATAAATTGATGATTTGTTAGACTAAATTTTTCAGCACGTAGGAATTTTTTTAAACATAAAGTTAATAAAATCCGTTATTGAAACACATATTAAAGAGAAGATTTGTAAATGGCGAAGATTTGTTTAATAACGATGAAAATATAACTACAAAATTATACCGTAATATTTTTTCTTTAAATATCGTATTCGATCGTTTCCAATTACCGGCTTGCTTATGGATGTACGTCCCACAGAGAGATCATTTGTTTGTGGTAAGCTGCGTATAGGCTTGATCTGTGGTATAGACAAGACTGTCAGTTGCCAATAAATGGTTCGGCGTATATCTAAATTCATGGAATACGGCCATGTTTTGTGCGAAATTTAGAAATTAAAATACCAAAACATGTTGTCGTACTCTATCTTCAAAAGTAAAGGTAAATATCGCTATAAATTAAGCTTATATGATGTAAACCTAACCTCCGTAAACCGTGTCGCGTCATTAGCGTGGTTGTGTAGTGTTCTTTATTTAAACGTTTTGTGCTAGCGTTTATACCTACTCCTACATGTTTTTTTTAATTTCGCTGAAAGTATAATGTGGAAATATTCTACGGTAATATAAATAATATAACCTACAACCCGATTATTTACAAGAACTGTCAAAGTGCTACTGTAAACTTAAAATAAATAACCTTATTTTATTATTTAATATGAAAATCTAATAAAATTAGGAAACATTTAACGTAAATATCGCATTTGAATTATGGATATACGATGGAATTAGTGGGTAATATGAAAAAATAACTATATAACATGAATTAATTGTCAATAAACTGCAAGTTGTCTATGATTACGGAACTAACTATTGAAGTTTTCAGTTCAAATGGAATTGTTAATCTATAAGTTGTCACGGAAATTTTCTTTTGTAGAACGGCAATTAGTTTCGCTAATATGTTGTTTCTATCTACAGATTTCATTAAGAAAAAAGAAGTGAATTTTCACTTTCACATTGTCCAACGCATTTTTTCCTTAGTTCTAATGTAAACACGTTTTAATTACCAAGTTAACTTTAAAAGAAATGGTCATTTCTTTGCTATTCTAGATATTTATACTCTTGCAACCACCCACCCTGAAGTGGCCACATTTATTTAAAGTAAACACTTTTTATACCCAATGCTGCTATAGATATGTTATTAGCACTGTAAAAGGGGTCCTCGATATAAATAATTGCTTTGCGATTTTTAGTTTTACTTTGTTTAGTACTTATATATATTAAAATACCTTCATACGTTACAAAGTGTTTTAATTACACATATTTCAATACTTGAATGTATTTGTAAAATTTTATAGTAATTCTTTATATGCCATCTTTTTAGTTCATTTTATAGGGGTATACGTATCTATTTAGTATAACGTCATTGCATGTACCCTTTTTTATTGTTAAACATGATGCAGTTTTGTAAGTGTTTTGAAATTTGACTTTTTTAACGGCACCCATTTCTGTAGTTATTGTTATTAAACATGCAGATCAATTTTATTGGAGACCCTAAGGACTAAATCTTTTAAATTGGGAAAAAACGCCGTTAGATACAATTAGAATAGCTAAACTAGAAATTTGTATGACATGGGCGTTCTGTGTATTGTGAGCAACTTGGATTTGTTGTGTTTTATTGTTGTTTTTTTATGTAAGCACCGATTACATTAAAAAAGTACTTGATCTCCCGATCTTAATCAAATTAACATAGTCACTCCAATGGGGCTGCGGTTGTTCATCCGTAGTGAAACTGGAACCATCATAATGTAGTTTATATTTATACTGTTTGTTTATACACACACACAAACTAACACCCATTGCACAGCAAATCTAATCACTTTCACTGCTGGCGGTAAGAAATTAATCATATCAAACAAATTTCTGTGCAGTTTTCTCACTCACTCACGCGCTGACCATGCATAGTTTCGTTCATTTCACTGGCATGTGCTGCACTTGTTTCATTTGTCTAAGCACCTAGCTCGCCCACGCGCTTGCGCGTGATGATCGCCAACTGGCTCGAATGTACTTGTCAGAATGTATTTTTCACTGCGTGATATTGTCCACGCGATGTTCTTTTGGGAAATAAATACTCAATTAATGATTAACTAACTTATCACGCCGATAAAGGAAGTTAATGAATCTGTTAAATTTTTTTAAAGTTAACTTGAAAGTTAATCTGTTACCCCGAAATATAAACTTCCTTAATTAATGATTGGTCTTGTATCCAATTTTGCTCTTACCAATCCAGTTGCTTTTTAAAGAAGTGATGCAAGTTTTCTATAGAACTTAAAAGAAAAGCTCCAGAAAGATTTCGTATCATTTGCTCAATTTATACGAGAAAATTCTCATTTCGTGCGCAACAATAGCTTATGGCTCTGACTGCTTTACTCAATATTTAAATGAAGATGGCATTTTATAATGGCCAGCGCATGGGCTTGATCTCAATCTCATCAAGCAAGTCTATTACAACCTGAAAGGATGCATTCAGGCATAGACGCCAGTCACCGTCACCACTAATTAGCTGTTACAGTAGTAGAATAATATCCCTCATGACCATACCATCATTATGTCTATTATTTCATAAAATTTGCTTACTGTTTAATAATTCCCAAAATAATCAATAATAACTCAGCGGGCAGTTAATTGTGCTGATGAGTGAATTAAAAAGGTGTCCACTATGAGCTTACAAGATGATGAAGTAATAATTCATGGGTTACATATGATATATAAATTATGCATTAGTCACATAATGATTATTGCACAAGTTGGGATATGTCTATTTATTAGCAATTGCAAAAATATTTCATTTTGTTTAATAACACTGTTTTACTACTAATCTATATCTTATACATTACTCATTAACACAACTGCATCATAATTATCACTGTAAGATATATTCGGAATGATCACAAATATATATTTGGTAAGTGTATTAATTTCGAGATAAGAATCAAAAATATTTCTGTATAAGAAAAAATATTTCTATAGAATACAACAATATCTCACGTGTATTTAATTACTGAACTAACTTCAATGTTTACTTAAAATAATTTCATTGCTGTCTTAGTTTTCAATGCAAATTTTATAAAGATACCAAAACTTATTTCAAAAAGATCTATTTTGTGATAAGCAGTGTAGTTCCAGAAGCACAAAATTTGAGAATTTTAATTCTTCCGTTACTTGTTCAGCAGCTTTCTGCTTAAAATTGTACTTGAGCAATTGATTTTGATAATTTAAATAATTGTATAGCCTCTTAAGTAAATGCTTTTGTTTACATACTTGTCAATTTGTTCAATATAATTTCAAATTAATTTATCCTCTTATCAATCAAACACATTTAAATATTAAATGTTTAAGTTAAGGGTATTAAACTATTGTAATTACTATTACAAACTCTTATGTATTTAGTAGATTTAATAAAACTTGCCAAAATTAGTTTAATGTCGATTATAACACATAGTTTAATTGCCAAAATCTGAAATGTTGACCAGAAAGCGAAATTGAAAGGGCCATTAAAATTTTTTAAGCTAAGAAGGTTTAGCGTAAAAGTTGTTTATTATTATAAAATCTGACATTTTTTCAAATAAAACATTATCGTATTCAATTATTTTGAGATTCTTAGCTAGACTAAGAAAACACAAGTAACTCTTTTTAATTGTTTATATCATAGTATTATTTAATTTAACATAAGTCAATTTATTGCTATGTAAAATGAATTTACATAGCATCTCTGATAGTGTTCATTTTGTTTCTCCACCCAAATGTCATTCCAATTAAGACTGAGACCACTAAACAAAGACCGGAAATAAATATCTAGTTGAAGTCTCAAAAAGTAAAAAAAAAATTTTTTTAATTGCAGATCGAAGTAGAGAAGAAATTAGAGATTTTAATGACGGTTCTTCAAAAAGCGCACCCTATACCGAACTCAACTGCAGGACGATCAGGATTGGCTCTTACAAATATGTTCCGAAAGAAAAAGTTAGTACATATGTCCATAATTAATATGCACCTTATAACAATAATATTAATTCTCCTCTGATTATGTCTGCAATAGTCTTACCATCTTTCATTAGCTATTTATAAGTTTATTTGTATGATTTCCTGACTAACTAATGATTCCTATATTACAGGTTTATATAACAACAAAAGGAATTCGTATAGTCGCACCCTCGCTCAAGGATGAGAATAAAGAAGTAGCTCTACAAATACAAATGAGGGAGGTGGTAAAGTTACTTGTACACTTTGGAAAGGGTCTTCCAGTTATATTTATTTACACAATGAGCTCTTGTGGAGTTTATATCAGGCGGTCGTTGGACATGACTGATGACACTGGTGAGTTTATTGTGTTATTTTAGGTATTTCAGCTATTTTTAACCCCTCAAGCACTCGCCCCATGTCAATAAAATAATGTATAATTACAAATTATTGACTTTATTGTTATGTAAATAGAGAAGAAATTTAGTTAAAACATAGTCGAATTATTTCTACCTTACATATGTAGTGATGAATGTAAAAAGCCTTATAAAGGAAAAGTTTGTATAAAATACAATTTATTACTATAAGAAAATATAAACAATAATTAACATAAATAAAAAAATAACTGATTCGAATACAAATTTATGTTACAGTTAAATTTTTCGGTTTCAGTCAAAAACTTAACAATAGCCGTTTCGCACAGATAAAAGTTCATAATGGCGAAAATAATATGTAAAAAAATGTAACACCATTCAATTAGTTATTTCATTCTCTTCTGATTAATAATTGTGTATATATATATTTTATTTTAAGTAAAATTCACATTTATTATATTCGCATTACTTGTAAGCAACACGCATCTTCGATATGTTACAGATCAATGTAATGTTTATCTTAATTGTTGTCTAAATGATGATATTTAATAGCATATACATGTCTGTTTAATATAATGTCATTTGCTTATATACCATGTAAAATGTTATGTGACAAAAAAATGTTTATTGAGTTTTTTTCGATGTACTACCTTTTCTAAAATTTAAGTGTTTCAGTCCACTAGAAATTTATATGTACTCATATTGTTGTCTTAATCTGCTTGTAGGCCCATATTACAATCCTATTTCGAGAGAAGATCCTTTTAAGAGAATAACATTGCTACCTGAAGTAATTACAGATGAATCTAAAAATATTTTGAAATCAATATTTGAACCTGCAAAAGTACTTGATGAATTAAGTACGAAAGAGGCTAACGAAATTTTGATTCGTACGTGTCCTAAGGAAGTTTTGAGCGCATCCAAAGTTATAACAAGGAGTGCTAGTTTACAAAGTTTACAGCCTAAATGGTGAGTATGATTACGAAAGTGTTTTTTTTTATTCTCTTCCAAATTAGCAGCATAAATTTTAATTATGTTATTCATTGGATTTTAAATAGAGATTATTAATTAAATAGGAAATTAAATAGAGTCTATGTTATATGAAAGTGTTTTGATTGCAAAATTGTTAATAAAAGAAAGTTAATTTTAATTAATTAATTTACATGATCAATTTAATGTTTTGTAGTTTGTAAATTATTGAAACATTTTATAGTAACACTTTAGTATATTAATACTGCTGACATGTTCCTATTTCAGCATGAATCCCACTGATATTAGGCAAATCCTTATATACCCACCGGGTAAAGGCGGCATACCAATCAACACAGAAGACTACATGTGCTTAGCGCAAGATCAGTTCCTTAACGATGTGATAATAGATTTCTATTTAAAATATTTATTACACGAAATCTTAACACCTGATCAGAAAGAGAAGACACACATATTTAGTACATTTTTCTATAAGAGGTTGACCACGAAACCTAGTAAGATGAACAGGTACGAATTTAAGTATTATTTAACATTTATTAACCGTTTTAGTGCCATGGTTTTTTACTCATAATTACTTAAAAATGCCAAAGAAATCTTTTGTTTTTAATGTTATTTACCCTTGTCTCGAAAAAAAAACTGTATCTCTTCCAAAAATTATCCAATTTTAATAATTTTTTTCGGTGTTTTCTTAATAAAAACTTGTACAAGGATAATAAGATACAAAGAAAATTATGGAAATATGTATTGTGAACAAAAATTTAACAAAATCTGAAATCAAGGTCACATTGTATTTTCGCAGTCCAGTACATCCTCCGTATCAGCAAAATATTTTTATCGTCTCTGTTATCACTATCACTCAAAATTTGCATTACGCCAAATTGTGTGCGCACCACAATGTCACTCCCACTATCACTTTCTTAACAACTTGAAAAATGATCATTTTCACTAGAATTATTTTCATATTCCAACATTATGGGTTAAAAATTTTCTTTTCCTGTGGATCCTTTTTATATTGTAATTACTAATAATATTATAATTTTAACTTTATGTAACACGTAGAAAGATAAAAAATTAGCAATGCGTGCGATCGACCTCCCCTACCGCGTGCTAAACAGCAACTGACTTCGCGAGGTGGCAAATTTAGTTAGTACACGCATGAGAGCGATGGCGCTCTTCGGCACTCAAACGGTTAAAGTCAGTTTTTAACATTCTTAAAGTATAATACTGAACAAATTGGTATATTTTATATCGGTATCGTATACTAACTTCAGAATTATTTACTGCAGTATTTCATATAGTACTAATAGTGATAGTGTTGCTGGATTTGCAATTGTCGGTATTAAGAAATTGTAAAACATTCAGTTGTATATAACATAAAGTAATACGTATTTATTATTACATATTAGGTTTTCAAATTGGTATTGTATTACTATTTTTATTTTAAAAACTTCTTAAACTGTAATAGTACAGTTAATTCTATTTTTTTGCTTGGACACTTTAATTCAATTTTTTTGTTAATATTGTTTAGATCATGATAAATCCACCATCTACGAAAACAGTAGAGTTAAATATCTCGTAATCTATTGATACTCTGATAGTTTTTGCAAGTTATCTCGCGAACTACTGATCAAATGTTATTAAATGGAAAGCAGCAATCTTGTAAATTACTATATTTTAATACAAAAAAAATTAATTTATTAATAAAATATAAAAAAATTTAGTTCAAAAAACATGCATTACTGTAATTGGGACTACTATTTTTGCGTGCTTCCTGAAGAAAATTTGTTTAATTTGTCTAAAAATTTCCCTTTTTGAAATTAAAAACTAACTTTGAAAATATAAACTTACTTTCCTGTGTTGCAGATTATTAGATCATTTGTATTTACAGTTTATACAACTCTCGGTGTTTCATTCATCTTTGGAAATTCTTCGAAATTTGTTACATTTATTAGTGCGCAAATTTACAAACTTAGAATAAATCTCATGTACCAGAGAACGAAATGCATCTGTTTAATGTAGTAATTTAGAAAGTATTAACTTAAATTAAATAAATTTTTACTAGGACTACAAATCCGCACGAATGGGACTCAGCACTAACGCCTGCTCAGAAGAGACACGCACGAGTCAAAAGTTGGACAAAGAATGTCAACATCTTTGAGAAAGATTTCATTGTTGTGCCCATCAATGAGAACTGTCATTGGTTCCTAGCTATTATATGTTTTCCTAACCTGGATGGATGCCGCAGTCTAAGAGATAATAGAATCGTGCAGCCACAAGAGATTAAGAAGAAGGGTGAGTGTACTGAGTTATTAAACAATTTAGCAAAACATGTAAATATGAAATTCGAAAATGTATTTTTCGGTCACTTAGATAAAAATCAGTCTTATTTATACATATGAATAAAATTGAAGTGTCGCCTGTGATTTTGAAATAAATGCCTCCTTTTAGGCTCATTATGTTCCTTACTTAAATATAAAAACGCTTTGCAAAATTTTTGTTTGTTGGTCTGTCCATCTATCTCCATATACCAAATAAACTCTGAAACGGTTAACTGCATACTAAAGTGTTTATATGAGTAAATAGATTATTCAGCGGAGCACAATATCATCCTGATATATCTGATGTTTTATTTCACCTTGATATCTCAAAAAGTTTTTAGGAAATTTAAAAAATTGATGGAGTACATCGATAGACATACATTAAAGACATACATTATAGGTTAACATGGATGGAGTACATCGATAGACTGTAGAAACACGTTTAACTGGGCAAGGGAATGGGTGGAAAAAGCACAAGTCAGACTGCGGAAATTAAACTAAACTAATTATTTATGTTTAAAATGTAAAATGTGAGAAAATACATATCAAAAACTCATTCTCATTCATTAATTCCATGCAGACGAAGTCGAAAAATATAATTAGTTTCATGTTATATTGAAAATTCCGTACACATTTTTTGTTTGGTTCGAAACAGGAATGTATAGACCTATTTATTCACTATCACTCCTCGTAGGAATAATTGAATTTTTTATCAATGTAAGAAAAATGAGAATATCTGATAGGTTTTATTAGAATCGCAACCCTTTTTTTCCTTCATCATATTAACTTTGTGTTTTTTTTTTGTCATATAGTTTCAGACAGAAAGAATTTAATGCAAATAGGAAATACAACAATAACACCTCTAACAAAGCAAGAGCAGCTAACGTTGAACTGTGACGGTGACAATTTGAGTGAAAGAGATGAAGCTGAAGCGGAGGTATGGAAATTTTACACAAATGAAAAAAGTGCACAAACGTGTTAAAATTTTTTTATTTGGTTTTTTAAAAGTGTATTTGACTGATGTCGTTATTTTTTGTAAAAATGTTTTGAAAGTGTATAGTATTGGTTTAAAAAACCTTATAATGAAAAAAATAATGCATATAACAAACAATTAATGGAAACTTCTAAATGGGAAAAAGTGTCAATTTTTTGTTCATTAAATACAAAAAATATAATATGCAATGTATAACTTAAACGCTAATTTTAACCCTTAACCACCTACCACCGGTCTCAGAGACCGCAACGGATTTTTAAATTCAAATTTTTCTGTGTGCGTGGTGTACAACCTCGCGCGTCCATGTACCTTTTCTACACACCAATCAGTATCGCGCTTGCGCTCGGCGAGTTAATACGTGCGCGCGAGTCTAGCCTAGGTAAGTAAAAATATTTCGCCAGCGGTCTCCATGACCGCACGTAGGTTGTTGTGTGATTATTTGTACTTATTTTTTTTTGTTGTTTTAGTGTCAAAATGAATAATAATAACAAAATTATTGAAAGATGGCTACAGCAAGAAATTTCTGATGAAGAGGAATCACCGGATGAGGATTGCAGTGACGTGGAACCTGATGTAAGCGAGGATTTAGTGCAGGTTGAAGACTGTGAATCGGCGTCTGAAGTTGAGGGTGAGAATGAAGATGTTATGAGTCCGTTACAGTCCAAATCACCAATCTCTTCAAGGTCACAATCTCCATACAGGTCAACTCAAGAGACTAACTCTTCGGATGATAATATTCCGATTTCACGCTTGCAGTCCGGAGGTAGGCGAACAAAATATAATTATTTTGGAAGTAATCGTTTTCGATGGGCATCTACACCGAATATAGCTCGTTCAAGGACACCGCAGCATAATATTGTGCAACAAACACAAGGTGTAAAGCCAGCTTTTCGTGCGATTCACAGTAATACTACTACGCCCCTGGATATTTGGAGTCTTTTATTTACTGATGAGATGTTAGATAAAATAGTACTACACACACTAATCAGAAAATAAGCAAAATCAGACCGAAGTACAAAAAGCAAACTTGTGTGCATGATTTGGACCGTACAGAGCTAAAAGCTTTCATTGGGCTTTTGCTTTATACAGCTATATTCAAAGAAAATCACGAGCACTACACTTCATGGTACAGTACTGATGGAACCGGAAGAGAAATATATCGTTGCATAATGAGTAAGAATAGGTTGGAAGTTCTGCTAAATACTATTCGATTTGATGATGCAGAAACTAGAGAGCAACGACGTGAACTAGATATGTCTGCTCCAATTTCAGAACTTTTTCAGTCTTTTATACAAAATTGTCAAAGAGTGTACACGATTGGAACTTGTGCTTGTGTATATGAGATGCTTGTAGCTTTTCGCGGTCGCTGCAAATTTTAAATGTATATGCCAAAAAAACCAGCTAAATATGATCTTAAAATTATGTGCCTTCCAGATACAAGAAACCTCCTAAATGAATGAAAAGAAAGGTTACCTCCTAAATGCTTACATATACCTCGGCAAAGATTCTGATGGACAAAATTTGACACAAGAGCAGAAGCGTCAATCAAAACCAACTCAAGCGGTTCTAAGTCTTATCGCACCGATTGAAAATTCTAATGGAAACGTGACCGCTGACAACTGGTTTTCTTTGATAGAACTAGTCAATATTTTGAAAGAGAAGCACCTCAGTTATGTTGGTACACTCAAAAAGAACAAACCTGAAATACCGCCTGAGTTCAAACCATCTAGAAATCGGCAAATCGAGTCCTCAATCTTTGGTTTTACCAAAAGTATCACTTTATCGTCTTATGTACCAAAAAAAAATAAAGCTGTGGTTATGATTTCAAGTATGCATCATACTGCTAGTGTTGACGAAAGTAGCAAGAAACCGGAAATGATCTTATACTACAACCAAACAAAAATAGGCGTCGATTTACTGGATCAAAGATGTTCAAATTACTCTACTTCTCGTCAAACGTGAAGATGGCCTCTAACTATATTTTACAGAATTTTGAACATCTCTGCTTCGAATGCTTATGTCATCAGCCTCAGCAACCAAGCGCAGAAGACTAGAAGTAAATTTAAATTTCTAAAACAGCTAGCAGAACAGCTTACAAGACCACATATGGAACGTCACGAAAAAAATGATAACATTCAGAGAGATCTTAAGAACTCTATTCGCCGTATTCTAGAGATCGGGGACAATAAACCAAGCACTTCTGATGTCGAAAAACTTGAAGTTCGTAAAACATGTTTTACATGTAATCCAAAAAAGAAACGAAAGACTGCTTACTTATGTTTTATGTGTAAGGTACCAATTTGCTTGGAGTGTTCGAAAAAAAATGTGCTGTAACTGCCGCGAAAAAATATAAATGTTTAGGCGTTGCAGTTTTATTTATTTTTCGAAATAACGTTTATTTTTGTTGTTTTTTTTTTAATTTTGTATATTTAATTTATAAGAATGAATACTAAGAAGTTAAAAATTTAAGTTTCTAATGCTGCAGATCTCATTTTCTTAGAGTAGTCATTTTTTGTGCCATAATTGTTACTTTATAGAGATTTTATCAATATCTCGAGATTTTTATGTGATTGTTGATTGTTAGTAATTGTATGTCTAATATAAAGCTTTTAAATATAAATAAGTATTTTATTCAATCAGATGTTTCATTATTACCACCAAACCAAAATTATAGGGAATATCATATTAGAGTCTCTGAGACCGCACGTAGGTAGTTAAGGGACAAAAATGTGTGGTAGGTGGATAAGGGTTAACCAGATATTAAAAATATTTAATAAACTCCCCCCCCCATAATGAATGCTAAATAACTGGCCAGTGACGTCATAAGTCAATGTTTTGTATGGGGCATTTTTGTACGAAACTAGTTAGTCAGTTTTTAAGTCATTAATATTACTTTGTAATGAAAAGTTCTAGATACGATATATTTATTTTAACCATTTTTAATGTTATTATTCTATTTTAGTAATAAAAAAAATTATAGTCAAATACTCTATTTCATATAAATAATCACTCTTCTTGATACCTTACCTTACTACACATTTTTGTATTATTGCTTCTAATTACTTCTAGGAAAGTGATTTAGACATGATGGCGGATTCGGATGAGGAAGAAGAAAAGAAACCACCACCGACTCCAGAGAAGCGAAATGATAGGATCATTAGTAATTTAGAACCAGTAAAACAGTAAGTAAACTTATTTACTAACTCACATTTTTATCTTTTGTTATCATTACTTATCCTAGTAAAATGTGTCAATGTTCATAACATAATTTTATAATTTACTGATGTAATCATTTTACAGAATAAACGTAGATTGGTGTTGCAATATGTGTTACAATTTATATTATATGTCTTGAGAATATTTATAAGTCTAGCAATTTTTGTTGACTGTGTCTCCTGTGTTTAATTCAATAAGACTAATAAATATGTATAATTACTCTAATTTCAGACCATGTATATTAATTTTTGACTCACTGGCGGGAGCATCGAGATCGCGAGTTGTAGCTACTTTAAGGGATTACCTCACTTGTGAATATCAAGCAAAGGTAGGTCCCGATATTAGTTTTCAAGTATATATAATAGAATATTTCACAGCGTGAAAGAAGAGCAAATAGTAAAACTATTTGCTGTATTTAAATATATCATTAAGTATAGTTCAAAAAATACTAATTGTTGAAAATATTCACAGGTAACTGCCGATCGTGTTTTTAATAAGGACAACATGAAAGGTGCCTGCCCCAAAATACCGCAGCAGAATAATTTCACTGATTGCGGATTATATCTGCTACAATATGTTGAACATTTTTTTAGGGTATGTCATTTTATGTTTTACATGTTAGATTAAATTATGTACTCATTTTCTCCAATTTAATACGAATATAATGTGTATGAACTGAATTTTTAATATAACATTGTATCTTTTAAATAATGTTATATTTATAAATTTAACAATTTTTTTTTCATCATATTCAATCCTTACATTGATAGGATTTTGAACGCAATGAATTAAAAAGGAAAATATATATATATAACGGAATATTTTTGACAGGACCCAATAGTGGATTATGCGCTACCAATCAAGCAACTGTCCAGTTGGTTTGATGAGATTGTAGTGACGAGAAAGCGAGAAGAAATCTCAGAGTTGTTGAAAAGGCTTATGGCGGATCACAATCCGGACGTACAACAGTGTTTGCCGGATATTACATTCCCCACACAAAATGGTATTTTATTACTTAGTTTTAATACAATCAATTTATATATTAGTATGCTAAAACAGTAGGTAGACATACTGTCTCAGTTGTAAGTAATGCTGTATGTGTTCCTAAATGTGATATTAATAATGTTCAAATAATTTTATCACTCAATTGATACTTGGTAATGAATATTAGTGAAAATTTAATGATAGTTAATTGGTGTATACTGGTCATATAGACTAGGGTTCGTTAATTGTTATATTCCGATTCTTTTCAAAAACAGAAGACAAAAATAATCTATAATATTTTTTGAGATAAATTTATTTTTCGATAATAAAATAATTTATTTTCAACATTTTCTTGATCATAATTACATTTACACGTTACATTATCATAAACCTAACCTCCAGATGAAAAACATAAGGTATACACTGAATCATGCAATACATTTTTTTTCAACTATACCTCGCCTATAATGCGAGTATCCCCCATATGTATCTCCCATATGCTCGCATGTTGCTTTGATGATGTCGCACTTCGCTAGGTGTGTACTTCAACATTAACTGAAGACTTAAACGTTCTACGCTACATGCTTCTACCACTGCTGTGTAGTAATGGCATGCAGTCTCGACGGTTAATAATTAAACCCCATATTGAGGTTTGACCCATATTCAGCAATACGAGTATCCCTTTACGGAGAGAAATATTGATTAAACTGAAAATTGTGTGTTTTTCCTAAAATTATTTACATGGAGGCTGATTTAATAAAATAAAGTATTTAAGCCAGAATATTAGAAAATGTTCAACTAGTACAATTTATTTTGAAAGTAGAATACTCTTAGTTGAACATAGATGAACACAATTTCTTGTTAGTAACTATGATAATCCAATCAAGAGCAAAGTCAATGTTTAGTGAAAAAATAGAATTTTGCTTTCATTGCTAACGCTTACTAAACTTTACGAGATATATCAAAATGTTTTACTATGGAATTGTGTATTTTAAAAATATCTAGAAAAAACTCTGCGTTGGCATATATCCTACAGATAACCCACAGTGACCATTTTTATACGGTTGATATTTATTTTTTTTGTAGGTTATACTTTCGAATTAAATAATTTATTTACATTGGGCAGTGTTCGCTATGCCGTGCACAAACGGCGGCGGTGGCGCGTGCCTATAAATAGCGCTTCGCAAACCGCGCTTCACCCTATAGCATTGTATGATTTGCGGCAATCACCCACGTTTATCAGGGCAATTCTTGGCAACAATAGTGTGCATGTACATCACATATTTATGAACATTTTTAATTTGTGGTATTTAAGTGAAATCCACAATCTGTAGCCTGAACGAACAAAGCGAACGCTACCAATATGTGTAATTTTAGATGAAATGTAAAAGTTTCACTCCTATCTTGTGAATATGAAATTACGAATAACTTCTCGCTGTAAGTTTTTTATGAAAACGTAAAATTGATTTTGTCATTTCAAGTAGCCAATTTAAAGAGTAAAAGCATGCTACCTTTGCATAGCTCACTAGGGCTATGTTCAAAATGAAATAATCCCGTATATTGTTTCGTATCTCAATGCATCACACACACACACATACACAGAATAACTGTATTATAAAGATAGTCGAGTCTCGGCCGAAGTAACCAAAGTTAAAGAAGCAACAACTTTTTGTAAAAATATCTTGTTTTCCATTTTATTAATGATACCTATTATATTTTGTCAGTGAATTGAATTCATAAATTAGTATTGTGATACTTATTATTCACTCATCTTATTTATTTTATTAGTTTATTATTTTGAATGATAATTTTCATCATGATAGTTTAAAATCATGCAATATATACTCCATAGAAAGTAATTTGGTGAGATCATTGAATTTATCTTTTATTGAAAAAATTATATAATTCAGAATGGTAGACCGGATCCCATTTAATATTACATCTTCTTAATGTAAATATTAAATGTCATTTATAAATGCGGTCAATATTTGAGGTTAGCCGGAAGTTGTATTAGGCTTTGAAGAACGTTATTGCGTATTTAGTACCACAAGCTTTAACTTATGGTGTTAGGTCTAATGCAGCGCCTTTGTTGCAGTAGCTTCTTAGGGTCATGACATGTGAAATAACATCAGATATTGAAGAATGTTCAGAACGAGTGATTTTGGATTTCTTCAAATGATTGTGTAATGGCTTTAAAAGTTTTAGTACCTCACTCTGTACAGCAAGTCAGGTTGGGAATATTTAATAAATTTGTGAGATAAAGAGATACGAGACATTTTTATTTTAGAAGCCTCTAACAATGTAGCAGGTGGATTTCGACCGAGTAATGTTATCGTATAAGAGTTCAAACAAATTCAATTCCTGTTATAATTTCTCGATTTTTTCTATAGTATTTGAAGTGCACGATGATTTTTCTTCCCGTTGTAGTCGTTTCTTCTGCTTCAAAATGCATTTTTAATTAACTGTTTATCACTAACTGTAATCTATGTATAGAACAATAGATGAAGTTTATTCCAGCCAACTATATTACGTCCATTGTCATAAACAACAAAACAATATAATATTTCATTAATATAATATCCCATAAGTGTGAAGAACAATAAACAGCTCTATATTGAGCACTGTTTGTTGAGCTTCACAATGTTAAGTATGACATGTTTGAATTTAAAGTCACAATCAAGATAGTGTGGATAAAAACTTAAAAAAGTGGTTTTGCGAGCGTATCCTCATTACCAGTTTTCACAGATATACACTGCCTGTTGAAGCAATTTTTTTATTTATTCTTTTCTGAAAGTATGGTCAAGTGATATACCTTGGCTAAACTTCATTTTCCTCCAGAACCAGATTTCTTCATATATAAACGTACATATACGAACACATCTTTAGACATGATTTCAGTAATTAAACAATGCTATTGTTTGCTTTTTGGATCCTATATCCTACTGTTTTTCAATACAACCATGAATATTTAAGTGTCCTTTGAAGACTTGCTTGTATCAGACATAGCTTGATATGCAATATTATACTTATATAATACTTTTAACTTTCCTATTCTTTATATAGTGTTTAACGTTCTTATTCTTTACATGCCTGAAGTTGACACTTTTTTCTTCGTTATGTAACTGTTCATTAAAAGGAACGCTAATCAATGAAAGGATATGTTTTTGGAACACTGTGCAAATTGGCACCAAGTACGATGGAATAATTTAACTAAAAGAGGCCAGAAGTCTCAAAAAGAATAAAAATAACTTATTTCTCCATAAGGCTAAAAATAAAAAGATGTAATGGATTACTATCATCTTATATTTTCGCAAGAAATCGGAAAAATTCTTGCTTCATCTAAAGAGTTCGATCAAATTGTTTAAATGCTTAATTGGTTACTTAATTTTATAATCCTTAGTAAAACTTTTCTTGTTACAGGATTCTCTTAAGGCAATTTAAAAAAAATTGTATCTCATATAAATCTAAGAGATTTTGTTTCCTTTTACTAAAGTAAAGTCTTTGTCACAGGTAAATTAATAGAAAGTGACACGGAGCATCAAGATGGCGATCCACCCAGTGACACAGGCGCTGCCGCCTCATCTGAGGATAATGAGGGCCCTACCCGCCTCGTTGCTGCGAGTTTAGAGTCTGAATTTCCATCTGCGCACCTTACACCTGTCAAGACTGTCGCCATTATCAGTAAACCTCATACACCTGGAGAAACTGTGCAGATCAGGAAAACTTTACGCCTCGCGGGGGACACGGATGCCCGCTCCGTGCCTCCCGTCAAGCAGAGCAAACTCCACAGTGATATAGTGAAAGATATTCAGAACTCGTTAATTGCGAGTAATAAGCCGAACAATAAGGCCAACAGTGATAAGAGACTAGGTAGCAATAGTGTAGCCAACATTGGCACTGTGAAAACGTTTGACAACTCCAGTGAAAATTCTAATGTAATGTCGTATTTAAAGTCCCGTAGAATAAATAAAATGAGCGACGATTGTCCTAGCAATGATAACATTAAAAAATTAAAAAGAAACGAATGTTAATTTATCTCGGTGCAGTGTGAGGTGATGCCTCGCGCGTCGCTCTTATCCGGTTAATCGTTTAATCGACTGTGTAAATACTAGCATAAGCACTATATTAAACATTTACAATGAACTTTTATTTAATATTATGCTATTTTATAATAAATAAACATAAAAGATGTCACGTTAAGTTTTTTTTTGTGTATTAAATATAGTGTCCTGAAATATAACACGTAAGCGTCTAACCTATTGTTTTTTACATGTGCTGCCTATGTCCACTGTAGTATGCCAGAAACAGGTCACTATCCAACTTTTAAACAGCATTCCTTCCTGTGATCTAGCAGCATACATATTTATTCAACTCTATTACAAGTGACAAAGGTACACTTTAATTACAAATGTCATCGATGGTGATTGATGTCGTGTACTGAAAATTCATTTGTTTAATAAAACATACTGGTCGACGCGACACTAATAACTATCAGATAATTTTGAAAAAAAAATTAAATTTTTATTTGAAAGTTTATACAAAGGAAATTGTAATTCTGTACTGTAATAGGTTGATAGAACGTATGGTCAATGTAATGATATCAAGTTTGTTACAGTAGAAGTTATAAATAAGGAATCTTCATTTTGTGAGATTCCACATCTATTTATATAAAGTAAAATAAACGCAGTAAATATATATTCTTGTTATAATTACTGTGAAATTACAACGGAATTAAATCTGCCGTGAAATTTAAATGACATTGCGTATTAATGCACTTAAAAAGCAGATTGATGAAAACAAAACCTTTGCATAAGAAAGTATTTATGGCAAAACTAGTAATTCAAAAGCCTTTGCAGTCAATGTAATATTTTTTCTGCAATTGTCAAACTATAACATCATACTGTGCAAAGCTACTAAATAAATCATCTCAAATTACAATGCTGTTTTCTTTGTTTTCTCCAATATTGCCTTAAGTCAATGAATGATATTGAATATATTTGGCGTTAATTTTGTAGAAAGTCATTGTTTAAAATTAAATGAAACTACGTGATGTAGTATTATTTCTACTTTCTTTACTTTCTTTTCCACAACCTAGGTTTCGTTGTATTACAACATCTTTGCTAATAGCCCACCTGAAGATGTTGTAATACAACAAAACCTAGGTTGTGGAAAAGAAAGTAGAAATAATACTACATCACGTAGTTCCATTTAATTTTAAACAATGAATGATATTCATTTTCAGGAGTATTAAATAAAACCAAATTCTAAGTAATATATAATAACTAAGCAATAAATATATTTAAAGGCAGAGAAATAATCAAGTTTACAAGTTAAAGAACAAAGTGTATAGGGGGAATGAAAAAAAAGGATATCTTACCTCCCACTGACTCCATTAACTTATGAAACAGACAAAAGAAAGAAATCCCAGTAAAGTTAAATATAAAAACAATTTAAACCTACATATCACAATGCTATGGTAGGTATGTGTATATTTATTAATTGCATTAGATATTAACTTTATTAATTGAACCGAACGGTTCAGTTGGCATTGCAATATTATGTAGATAGTCTATAATTAATAACCATGCAACAGAAATTAAGTAGGCTGATAGTATAGCAGAATAATATTAATAAAACTACGATCGAAATTGGAATATTACTAATTCATTTCTTGCATGGCATATATATAAAATAATCTATACTTAACCATTTTAGTGCCATGGTTTTTTACTCATATATACTTAAAAATGCCAAAGGAATGTTTTGTTTTTAATGTCATTTACTCTTGTCTCGAAAAAAAAAACTATCTCTTCCAAAAATTATCCAATTTTAATAATTTTTTCGGTGTTTTCTTAAAACACAAAGAAAATTATGGAAATATATATTGTGAACAAAAATTCAAACAAAACTGAAATCAAGGTCACATCGTCATTTTCGCAGTCTGGTGCATCCTCCGTATCACCAAAATAAGTGTTATCGTCACTATTATCACTATCACTCAAAATTTGCATTACGCCAAATTGTGAGCGCACCACAATGTCACACCCACTATCACTTTCTTCACAACTTGAAAAACGATCATTTTCACTCGAATTATTTTTATATTCTGACATTATGGGTTAAAAATTTTCTTTTCCTGGATCCTTTTTATATTGTAATTGCTAATATTATAATTTGAACTTTATGTAACACGTAGAAAGATAAAAAATTAGCGATGCGTGCGAGCAACCTCCCCTACCGTGTGCTAAACAGAAACTGATTTCGTGAGCGCTCTCGCGCTCCTGGCAAATTTAGTTAGTATGCGCACGAGCGCGATGGCGCTCTTCGGCAGCACTAAAGGTTAAGGAGAGAAATGCATTATATATACACATATTTTCACGAAGGCTGTTTTTAAATATTCACATGTACCTCTTAAGTAAAAATTGGTATCTTCAAACTTGTAATCTTATAATTTCACCTTTAACAACTTTGGCTTTGTTAACTGTTAAGATTGCATTATTATGTACGGGAGACAGGTATTACTAAAGTAATTTGTTACTGAGTAATAAATGAAAATTGAAAAATAGTAAAAATAGATGAATAAATTTGATAGCAAAAGGAAGGTATAAGCGTGAAGAGAGATGCTAGTGCCAATCAATTATTTAATGTATCTGCAGTAGGAGGAGTCTCTTCCAGTCAATTAAGATATCATATGTTGAAAGTTTAATGATGCAAAAGACTGCAATACACTCAATAAAATTAATAGATGATTTAGGTATCAACTTAAAAATATCAATCGACGAAAAAAAATAAGTTTATTCCAAAGTTTGGTAGCATTACAGTAAAGGAGTACTCATAGACAGTGGTGTCATGTTTGAGAGTAAAGAGAGGAAGGATTCAAAATCTAATCCAAAACCAAGGGTTTAAAATTTAGACCAATTCTAAAGTATCATAATCCAAAACCGAGGGCTTAAAATTTAGACCAATTCACAAGTAATCTTCAGTGAAGTCAGAGTACCCGTCTCCATAATCAGGTGAGGATAGTAGAAGCGTGTTGTTAAAACTTGAATTATTGCAATTAGACGACTAAAATATATAAATTTAACACATTGTGTTGAATTTACTTTTTTTTCTTGTTTTCATACAAGAACTGTTATAAAAATCAATATACATTTTGATACATATGTAGGGGCTATGTTGAAAATTGCCACATTATAGGAATATGTCACAAATTATGAATCTGACTTTATATCCTATATGCTCTTTAATACGGTCACAATACTTCCATTAAAAGAAATATATATCAAAAGGATTTGAACACATGAAATTAATTGATAAATGAAATAGAAGCTTATGAGCTTGTAACTTTTAATAAATTGGTATATAGTTACTTTAGTATAACATTTACTGTAATAGTCTATTCCACGGCTACGCTATGCATGTCAGGACAAGGCAGACGATCCTAGGACAAGGCAGACGCTCCTAGCTCAACTCCAGGGGAAAGTAGACTGCGACGCAACATAATAAAGATATGTCGATGGGCATAAATAAAAAGTTAATGATGAACTCAATAGACAGGTTACACCCACATGAAATGAACTATGATGATAGAGTGACACATGTCAAAGAAAGCATTATAAATGCCCAGTAATAAATGGAAAACCTTGAAATAGCTTATAGTAGAACTAATGACAATTTCAGAAAAATATAATAAAAAAAATCTATCCCTAGTAGTACCCAAGATATGGTTAAAAAAAAGGCCAAATTTTTGCTTATTTTTAGATTCATATACACCGTGACTACAAATGAAAAAATTTTATAGGTTTTTGTTATAAAAGTTGTTTACCCTTTCAATAGAAAGATTAATAGTATGATTAACAATAGTAGTTTACAGAAAAACAATATTACATAAATGTTCGGTGTAAAATTTGGCTAAAATATTTTTTTTGTCACAGTTTAAATATCCCTGGCTTAATAAAAGTATGAAAAGATAAGTGACCGATCATTTTAAAAAAATTTATGCCTAGTTTCCGATATGATACTCGTATATGTATTTAAGGTAAATAGTCCGTTATTACTATTAATGTGTAAAAGGAGACAATTTGACTAAAAACTAAATGTCCAATATGTGAACATTTACTCGCTTGAGCAATTTCATTCAGCACCACGTCTTCAACATCTGATTGAGTGACTCTTCCAGTGCTAGTACCGCCAACACCGCTTCCGGGCATTCTTCCTTCGTTGTAACAACCGTAAACTCTTATAAATATGTGGTAATCTGGGTGACATGCATTGGGTATCTTTCCCTATAAAGAAATGCGGCTGCATTTGCATTACCTTTGCATTCACCATAAGTAAAATGTACATTTGCATATTTATGTGGAGAATACTGAATACGTGGCATTTTGAATCACAAACAGGATGTGAAGTTCAGTCCAAAACCAGCCAAGTAAAACAGCCATTTCTTTGTTAATATCACAAAACAAGCAAGTTCTAATCAGTAATAAAACGAATAGTCCATGTAAACAGCCCAAAACAATGTTTTAACGCTGAATCAATGTAAATCACAGCTATTGATAGCTAGATAGAACGAAATGAAAAAAGGCCATGCGAAGTCGGACTAGTTGAGTGATACACTACTAAACCTCTTGTCCCTACCGCTTTGTTTACATTCACTTCCTCTCGCTCACACTAAGCCAACTCAAACCTTTTTTTTGCAAAAAACAGACAGTACATCTTGTACGGTGTGTGTGTGCGCATGCATTTTGAGCATTTGGTGTAAACAATTTTAAATAATTTTGTTTCATTATGTTTTTTAGTTAACTAGTTTTGCCTGATAATGTTTTTTATTGAACCCCAATGACTAGATACAATTTAATGTAAAAAGATGTTGTAATATTTAATTTTTAGTCAAATTATCTCCTTTTGCACATTAATAATAATAACAGACTATTTACATCAGATATATACATGAGTTAAATCATATCGCAAATTACTTTAAACATACATTTTTTTTAAATAATAGGTCACTCAAGTTTTCATACTTTTTTTCATGCACGAGATACTTAAATATTGAAAAAAAAAACATTTTAGTCAAATTTTACACCGAAGAATTGATTAAATATTGTTTTTCTGTAAACTACTAAAGTTAGCCATACTGTTTAGTTTATCTATTGAAAGGGTTAACGTATAATATTATAATAACAAAAAACCTTTAAAATTTTTTTTTTGTCACGGTATATATCAATCTAAAACTAAATAAAAAATTAGGGCTTTTTTTTAAATCATATTTTCCTGGAATGGCCATTAGTTCTACTATAATCTATTTCAAGGTTATCCATTCATTACCTTAATAAAGTGATAAGAAATGGTTGTACTGAAAATGAGAAAATTAATTTCTAGAGAACTAAGAGTGCCATCAATATCATCATCATCTGGAAAAGATTTTCACAAAAAATGATCCTGTGCCACTAACATCCAATGTCTTCTTGTGGTCTTTACCATGTCATCTGTCTAACTAGCTGGAGTCCGTGGAGCGTGGACTCTACATTTTCCAGTATATGGTCACAATTCGAGAACCTTTTTTCAACAAAAGTTATTGGTTCTGTGCATTCTATAGCCTGCCTATTGCCAAACTGCCAATCCTATGTGCTATGTCGATGGCCTTATTTTTCTTAGATATCTCCTCATTATATCATTGAGCAATAACTCTTTCTGTCGCCTGATGAATGACATGGAATCTTTTTATGAGGACAGTAAAAAGGGGGAGGGGGGTCACGTCTTAATTTGACATTGTCTTTACTGGCAACACATTGGTCGAAGACATTCGAAAGACATGGAATGAAATACATTAGAGACATGTCGTTAGAGGTCTAACGACATGTCTATTAAATAAGAGATCATTGTATAAAGCTCTATTCAACAATAGATAGTACTATACACGGTGTCCGGGAATAAGTGTCGGATAAAGAAAGACGCTATTTGTTGTGTATAAAGGAATAAATTGTCATTGAAATAAAATGTAAAACACTCTCATTTTCTAATTTGTTTTTTTTTATATATATATATATATATATATATATATATATATATAACTACGATTAGTCCCTTTGGATTATTGTCAGTTTTGTTGGATGAGAAATTTGGCACGTAGAGTGCAGAGGCCAATGTCACTGCTACTAAATTAAAATACTTGGCTTCTTTTGAGCCTGTTAATCAATTTGGTTTGGTTGTTCAGCAATTCAGTAGCTAGAAGGTTTGGATGGGTAGTAAACCATTCTGCATATCTTTTTCTGAATATGTTGATATATATGGTATGAACCAGGGTGCACAGACTATGTTTCATAGAATTGAATTTTAAGCTCTTTGAAGATATATTATGTTGCTATTACTTGCCACGCTCCACAGCTGAATGCCATATGATCATTTTAGCTTCAGGAGTGAGCTGTATAATAGTAGTTTATTGTCCACCAATAGCATAGAGTTACGGCCCAACAACCAGTGCAGGTTTCTGTACCTGGTATTTAATTGGTCACGTTTCTGCTTGATGTGACTTTTCCAGGTAACCTAGACTTCGGGATAATTGTCTCTCCTCAATGTAAACATGATATAGATCAATTTTTCACGGATGGTCATTTATGCAACAAGGTATACATTTTGTCCAGCAATACTAGGAGATAGGAGCTTGTTGCTGGCAGAATCTGGACCTTGGCTTACCAGATGAGCTTGGTTTTAGCCAGATGAGCAGACCTTGACTTTAGGCAATGTCATCAGCATAAGTTGCGATGGTTACATCTCCTGAGGTAGGGAGATCGGAAGTGAAAATATTATACAAGACTGGGCCCAGGACTGAACTTTGGGGGACTTTAGTTCGCAGACTAGATTTGCATTCCCGTTTTCTAATTGAATGCAAAAAAATATTACTATACATAACTCTTTTTAACACACCCAATACTTGCCTGGAGCGTGTGTATAGTGTGCACAAAAAAGATGACAAATAATTATGAATATTATTTTCAATTTTCTGAAAAAAAGTCATCTAATAAAGTTTATTTTAACGACAATCACTCCTTTTCAGTCAACGAATAATGTTTTTCTTTGTCTGACACTTATTCCCGGACGCCGTGTATAATGAGCACAATGTGTGGTACCTTTGAACAATTCACTGATGTGTAGTGAGGAATGGAGCAACGGGTTGATGTAAAACCAGCAATGGGTAACACAATCTACCGGGTGAGGCACAATATAATTGAGCACACTGCTACATATAATTGAGCACATTGACATGTAGGGAGACACTTTACAAGATATCGTTTGGGACTAGCAACTGATCAGTTCAGCAGTGTTTTTGGTAGTGACAAGTTTGCAAAAATATTCCATATTGTTTATTATCATATAGTAAGATATTGCACAAATTTACCCGAGGCATTCTTATATGGCATTAGATAGCCCCATAACACATTGGCCACATACAGCTATCCTTCTCTCCTCAGCTATTCTCACGCAAGACTGCAATGTTTTGTTCTTTATACGTGTAGTATTTCTTCTCATGCATAACTGTTCAGGGCGGGGCGGTCATGGTAGACATTTAGTTAGGGGTGCATCACCTAAAAAAATTGTTTGTCTGTGTTACGCCTCCTATGCAATAATGATTGTAGTAACTAATTTTTTATAGTTTAAAGAGTTTTGTCTAATAAATCACAAAAGATTAGTTATAATCTGATTTTTAGAAAAATTAGTTATAATCTGATGGAAAGGACGAAATAAAAATTTTGAAACCTTATTTTCGTAACTATGGTTGTCCTTCACTAAGTTTTAAGGCTTCTAAATTACGGTGAATATAAATGAGAATATATCGTTATTTTATTATAATGTGTTGTTTTATATTTTTTTAATTACTTTTTTCTCAGAAATAGATGTATAAGTAATATACAATATGTTCATTTCATAGGATTAAATTTTGGTAACGTCTGTACAGTTTTGAAATGATATCTGTGAAGCATATTTTACAGTTGACTGGGTATATGTAATTAGCTTTATGTGTAAATGTGTTTTGGTTAACATTGGTTGTGTATTTATGCATTTACAGTATTACTGATCAGTTTATGTGTTTATTAGCATTACGAGACTTTTTTCTTGTATATGAGAGATAGATGGTGAAAAAGTGGAATATATACAGAAAACCAAAAGTCATGTTTTTAAGAAGGAAAATTATGTTTTTTAGGATTCCATAACTAAAAGTTAAAAGAAGAACTCCTGCAGTGAATTATTTGTCCGTATCTTTGTCAATCATCAAATATTTCCATTTTATTTCTGAAGTGCGCAAGCCAAAAGATTTTAAATAATTCAGACTGATGGAAAATTTTAGTTTTATTCTATAGTATATATATATCTATATATAAATATATGTATATATATATATATATATATATATATATATATATATATATATACACACACACACATATACATATATATACTGTACATATATATATATATATATGTAAATGAAAATCATATAGATATGCATGCTATATATAGAAATAGGTTTATAAATATATTAATTGTTTACAAACAAATAGCTGTCAAAATGGCACAGCTGATTTACTCTTGCACAAATGACCTTGAATGTAAGATCTCACATGGATAAAATAGTCAAAAATAGTTATTTTAAACATATAAATGAGATGAAGAATATTTAAATTTTCAAAAATTACAATTTTATCACCTTTTATTTTCAAAATAACTTCTGAATCAAAGGAAAATGACTACTGTAAAGATTTATAACCTAACTTTTCTTATCAGTACAACTGGTTTTCAAAATTGCCGCGTTTTTGTTCGTTATTCGTTTAACGAAAATTTGGTTCAATCGATTTGTATTACGAACTATAGTTTTTGTGAAATATAAAATACTTTCGGCCTTTTGGGTATTACATTATTTGACTCTCTTGTAAATTTATTTAATAATGTAATATATTACAAACATTTTAAGATAAATATACAATTTATGTAAATAGCCAATAAATATTTCAATATTCGTAATATCGACATGCCTATCAGCATCCTTATAATAATATATATAGCTTTAAATATAATCTAATAAAAATTATATTTTTGAGATTTTCTCAGACGCAAACTATACTTTGAAAATCTCGGAGAAATGCTAATTACTCATGATGACATTGATAAATGCCTGTAATAATAAAGCAAAAAACTTTTCATAAAATTTTATAAAAATGGATTTTGAATTCTATTGGCATTCTACTTGGGAAAAGAAAATATTCTAAAAAAGCTCAAAAATATTCGTTGCCAACATAACACATATTTTATAGTTAACAGTGATACCACCATATGTAAGTGTTATATTTTAATGGCCGCCACATCTTTATTACAATATCGAAAGCAGTGTTCCATTATTTAATTAATGCTTATTGCCGTAATAACGATTATTATTAGTTTAAAATTAAAATAATTGTCCTAATATTGTGTCTTTATTTCCTAAATTCCTACATAAATAAACTAATCCTCTTCAGAGGCCATCACGGAACCGGGCTATACTAAATGTCAAAAAATTGTTTGTGTTCCCATTTTTAGCAAATGGATGGAATATTGACGCCCCCAGGTATTATTTTCAAATATAATATATTTTTCTTATATCTTAAATAGTGAAATCGATAATATGAAACTATATTTATGAATTATCTGTCATTTGTTTTTCATTTTGCGTGTTATGTAGTTTTGACGACCACCGCAGTGTATCAAATTAGTATTTTTTCACAGCAAGGAACACATAATGAGAATGGCCACATATATACCTCCAGATATCGAAAAGTTAACGCGCATATTATTTATTCAGCAAGTCATAAGACGCATTAACCTTTTGCCGCAATTTAGGCTCGCCTTATCGAAAACTTTTATTTTTGCGCACCTTTCTATAAACTTTTCGTTCACCTTTTTATTTATTTTAATTTCATATAACGTCGTGTTTAGTAACAATATTACCTAGCAGCATTACATGTCAATAATATTTTGTCTTTGTTGTAGAATAGAACATATTTTTCGCAACGTCTCCACACAGTTGGTGTAGCAATTGCTTGTATTAAAACCAATAATTAGGAGAATTCTACGAAAGACCTGTCGCGATAATGTGTAAAATATTGCGTGAATTTTAAATGTTATGTGTAAGTCCGATCTTAATAGAACTGATTATATTGTTAGAAAATAACAATATTCTTTAATTTACAGAAGAATTTTTGTTAATTTTTTTTAGTTTGATCATATTACTTTTTCGATCATTTTGGATAGTAACAGTGAAAGTTAGTGGAAAAATAGATAAACGACAGATTATTTATTATTCAGTAGCCTTACTTGGGTTTGTAATTGTTTATATTCATACTAAACACTTTAAAAATTTGTACTGAAAGGTTTCATAACTACCCTATTTTAGTAATAACTATTCAGGCTGCTCTGGCTTCATTTTATTCTTTAATATTTCTTTTTGTTGAGAACTTTTTTTGTAGTTTCATCTTTTCAATTTCAATTTGTCGCAGGTGTTATCTTTCATTACTTAATATTTCAGGAGTGTTTCTCTAAAAATATTTCAAAATTCTCTCATTAAAAAGCTGGAACATGATTTAAATTGACAATATGGGAAGACATTGTAAGAATGTCAAGGATTAAAAATCTCTTTAAAGTATATAATGTAAGGATCCATTTTTAGAATAAATATATTGATATACTGCTGCCGATAAACAAAATAATTACAGTGCATATAAAATTGTCATTCTTCATGATTATACGTTTAAGTTATTCTGTTTGAGAGTTTAAATTTTGCACTTAGCTAATTTTCTTATACCTATGAATTCAAGCCACTTTTTTGATACCTCTGATGTTCATTAAAAAATGATATTATCTATATCAAAGTAAAATATCTAAATGGCTATATTATTGTATTGAGGAAAAGGTTTTGAATTTTGCTTGAAATTTTTTGTGCTGTGGTATTTGTGAAAACAATCTGTAATATGCAACCTAGTCTAATTAGCGCAAGTGATGCAGTGTACTTCAATTTCATGGCTGCCACCTATTTGTTGTCTCTAATTATAAAATACAAACCGTGTAATTCGTTCTCTTGTCATGATAAATTTTGCTTTTAACCTGGTTTGTATTCAGAGGATATAGAATTTCACTCACTCAGAAAAGAAAATTGCTTATCCATTTATTAGTTTGATAAATTTACAAAATTGTTTTGGTAAACATAGCAAGTGCATTAAATATACTCCTCGTGAAATAAAGATTAGAATTAAAGTTGTCACTGTGGTAGCATCAATGGTGTTATGAAACTAAATACATATTTTGCTACAGTATTATGAAGTTGAAGTACAAAATATGTTTGTCACCATAGAAACCCAATGGAGTGCAAAGCGAATATTTTTAATTACAATTTGTCAGTTTACCAGTCATCTCCAACAAGTTCTAATTTTTTTTGTTAGAATAAGAAAACTATATAATTAAAAAAATAGTATATATTAAGAAGATAATATTCTAATCATAGTAAATTAGAAACTGTAACTAATTCAGAATTTATCAAGAAATATTTCCATTAACTATCCATTAAGTGATTGCATTCACTACCACACCTGCTCTAATCAAAGTAATAATCCTTTCTGATATGATCTAATCAAAACAAAAGTACAATCCTTTGTTTCCACTTTGAGTAATTTTTTACTTTGTATAAAAATAGCACTATCATATTAGTGGAGAATATATATAATTATTTAATAGTAAGAGTGAACTAAGAAATTATATTTATTTGATGTACATTTTCATATGTGTTTGGATAAAATAAAGTCGTGTAAATTAATATTTTTTAAAATGTAATGACAAATACAGATTCAAACAACAGCATTTAATATTTTTAGTGACGAAAATGGCAGATTCTGCGTCGGAGAGTGATTCTAGTTCTCTGGACGGAGGAGCTATCATGCTTCCACCGAGTCCAGTTTCCAGAGACCAACTGCAAAAAAGAATTGATTCTCTTCAACAACAAAATAGGTAAGTATTCAGTTTGAAATACAAGACGACAGTTTCAATCCCGTATAAATAAATATTTAATTTTGATGTTTCACAATTACATATACATACATATTACATAAGAATACTTAAATTTTAAAAAACCAGTATGTTGCTAATTTTGCTATTTTCCGACAAGATTAACAAGGAAACACAATGTGTTGCTCAAACAATGAAGGCTGGCATAAATTTACCTTAGTTATACAGATAAAATAAAATTCTAAAAAAAAATTGTTTTTCTACATAGTTTCCTCAACTTCAACACATCATATCCTATCCTACTAAAGAGGAAAAGTTTGTTTCTCTGTTTTTTTGGAGGTTCACGTCAAAACTGCTAATTCTATTGACAGACAACTTTTGTAATAGGATAATTCATAGTTTCCAGATTGCCGTAAGGTATATAGTCTGTTTATATATATAGTATAATTTTTAGGTATAGTTAATAATATCAATATAATTGGAGACAAAGTTGCTTGTTTGGGCGCTTTCGTGATGAATGCTGACAAAACCATTACAGATACACTAATAATATGTATGGGGAAATAGTAAGCTTTAAAAAAGTCTAAAGAAAAATTGCTGACTGTATTTATCTTTTATAAATAATTGATGGCAAATATTTTTAAGTTAAGTTAAAAAAGTGCATGGGATGAAAATAGTGATGTTAGGTCAATATAGCAATCTTTATCAAAATAAATATAGTACTAATTTGAAACGTATTCTTTAGATAAAAATTAATCCTCCATGATTTATATTTTGGGTCTGTAGTTTAAGGGAAAGCAAAAGCTTTTTGAAAGTAAATAAAAGCAGACATGCGTATTTTAATGACATTCAATGTGTTATATTTGTGCTTGGAAAGAGAGAATTGAGGGTAAAAATTAACACAAGGACGGTCTTGGTACATTATTATATTTTACTTAATTCAAATAAAGCGCAAGACTATTGTTGTGTATGAAAGAAAATAAAAATAAGATAATAAAAATACATATCAAAAAATTTCAATCAAATAACTCAATTACACCAGTATGAAGTCTTTTGACATAAATATTTTAGAAACTGTTTATCTACCCTAAAATGTACCCATGCTCAACTGGGGTGAGTAGCTGTTCTTCTATCTAAGACTTTTATATCGTTCAGAGAATAGTTTGTGCTTTGCTCTCAAAATATTTCTCAACAGCCTTCATCTTATTTCTGTTTTCCTTCCCCGTTCAAATATTTCCTTTGTTGAATAGAAAAGTAATCACCGGGATCTAGATCCGGATTATAAAGATGGGGTATTCATTTCTTTGAAGTTCGACTTTGGAAAGATTTGCCTTTATTGTAAAATTTTTTGGCAGGTCACAATTATCCCCTCGGAATTCCAAAAAAAAACAGTGGCCATGAGTTTGCAAGCCAACTTTTTGATTTTAATTTTCTTTAGTTACGTCGCCCATTTCATTTCTACTGTTTTGACTGCTGGGAAAATTCATCTGAATTGTCCTTACACAGATGTAACTTGTACAAGTAGTGCTCATTACCAACGGTTATTTAAACTTATGTGGATGTGAATATGTCGCAAAGTGTACTGAAGCTTAGTTCTCAAAGTTGTTCATCTGTGTTTTTTTACTTCTTGAAAGAATTGTTTTATCTTTAGCGAAAAATTGTGTTCAACCTATACATTATTCCCAGTATATCACATTTCTTTCTCATTTTTTTCCATCAGTGTTCTCCTAATTTGATTGGGACACAATGATTTTTTCTGGATAAATATTCAGAAAAGTTTACATCAAAAATATAAGTAATTTATTTTTGCACTCACATTTTAACCAGCTTTCATTAGGGGTACCCCATACAATAACAAATCCAAATCACCTTTTTGTTCATCACAGCTCCATTTTGGCCATCACTTTCTACTGCTATGCCAAATTTCAGTTCTATTTTGGTATTGAATACTAGAAATTATTAATTTTAGCATGCAGCTTTCCCAAATTTTTTACGCGACTGCCACAAAAAAGAGTGTTATGTATGCAGGATTTATTTAACTATGTGAGTTTGTTTGGCTCATGTGCAAGTGGCTATGCAATGGCTCCACCTGATTCTTTGCTGAAGTGCATTTACTCACGTATTGCCTTGTTTGTGTGACTTGAGCAGGTTTCATTTTCCAGTTACTTTCTAACCTGCAGATATAATACGGTAGCAGATGATAAGTCAAATTTCCCATAAACTACAGACATTCTTTCAAAGATTTCGTTAGGCACTTTACCCTTTTTTGTATGAAACCCTTTTATCCCTGAGTTTTATCACAGTTCAATACTCTCAATTTCTTGAACCATATCGATGACTCAGACATGTTGATGTTTACCATTCAAAACATAACAGCATAAGCAGCAAATGATGTATTATTTTCCTTATTTACTAATTAGGAGTATTTCAACTAGGGATTGCGAGATAGAATATTTATAGCAACTGTAAGTACCTTAGTAATTTCAACCTACTCTAAACTTGCCTAAGTAAAATAACTTTTATTGAATATATTTGGCGTTAATTTTGTAGAAATTCATTATTCACAATTATATGAAACTACATGTTGTAGTATTATTTCTACTTTCTTTAATTTCTTTACCACGACCTAGGTTTCGTTGTATTACATCTTCAGGTTGGATATTAGCAAAAATATCTATGCTAAAGTTGAAATAATACTACATCACGTAGTTTCATTTAATTGTGTAAAATGTTTCCAAAAGGAAATGAAGGGGAAACAAATTTTTTGTGTCGTTAAATTTTTTTAGAAACGCTAATAAAGAATTGACTAAACATTTGTAATAGAGCTATAACTGTATTAGTACAACGGTTTGACTAACCAGTTACTCTTTAATCATCAGTATTGGTATATAATCTTTGAATAATATTGAAGTTGTGGCAGTTCTACGTGAATGCCAAAAGATAAGCTGGGGTCTTTTAACTTTTAAATAAATGACTGAACCTTGAAAATTTGCACAATAATAGCGACTATTGTCTGCTGAAACATGAAACTATTGTTGTAATGTCTCGTTACAGGGTACTCAAGGTTGAATTAGAGACTTACAAACTTCGTGTCAAGGCTCTGCAGGAAGAAAATCGTGCTTTGAGGCAGGCTTCAGTCTCAATTGTAAGTTAATTTCATTTATTATCAAACTGAGGGACAATTTGTGAAATATTGTACTCATTCAGTAAGAATCTTTTAAATAAAAGTATGTAAGTGTTAAAAGAGAAATTGTAAACGTATGAAACATCAAGTATGTTTCATACTAACACATTATGAGTCACACATATCTGGAAATATTTTATGACATAGCTACATATATGCACTTATTTCTTAATATTGTTTAATAGCATTTCTAAGTTATTGAGTCTTCTATTACTTCATTGAAGCTTTCTGTATGGTAATTTATGCAATTTAGTGTATATTGTAACATTTTTTTGGTTTTTTACCTAGATAATTATATTTGCTGTTAAAGTTACTTACTTTGAGGATGTGACTCCATCTGAGTTTCACTAGTTTAGTAGGATTAGTTATAGAAAGTTAAATTAGAAAATAGAATCAAAAACTGGTATTGTTGCAAAAAGTGCTGTGCTTCGCAGCAATGCAACCAATGAAATTTATCTACACAGTAGCGCACAACCAATTTCATAAAATAGTATATTTAAAAGTTTTTATAAAGCTTTCAAAGTCTTTGTTTTTTTAGGTATCGTTTTTTTTATACGACCTATGGGGAGTATATTTGACATATATTTTTTTTTGAAAAAATTTTAGATATTCTTATTGAAAGTGACTGATATTCTCAGATACAGTTGAGTGTTTCCATATAGAATGTGTATAAGATATCTTGTGTCCTTTTTGGGTCAAAGAAATAAAATTAATGTAAGTGGTTTTATATATATATATATATATATATATATATATATATATATATATATATATATATATATATATATACACATATATACATATATATTTATAATATATATATTTGTATTTTATTCAAAGCAAGCAAAAGCTGAGCAAGAAGAGGAATATATTTCAAATACACTGCTTAAGAAAATACAAGCTCTTAAGAAAGAGAAGGAAACGTTAGCACATCACTATGAAAGAGAAGAAGAATGCCTCACCAACGATCTTTCAAGGAAACTGAACCAAGTGAGTCGTAGACTTGTTTTTCTTTTTGTCACACTACAACAATGGACATTCTAAAAATAGGTTTGACAATTTATGCATTGTATATTGTACAGAGATTAGAAAAGGTCACATGTATTCAGAAAGGGTGCTTTGACCTTAGAGATAAATTTTACAGCGCTCAAGTTCAAAGTATATCCTCGGAATATGTATTATATTGTTTATATTCTGATAATATCATATATTATGTTGTCTTTTTGCAAGAACTTGCCCATGATATCAAGATTTAGAGTTACTTAATGATTATAGTAATGAGATTTACAAACTAGATGGCATTAATCTGACCTAATGTTGCAATATTTTATTACACTTTTATAATGCATTAATTTTAATACTATAATATTTTTGATATCGGATACCTTTTCTTAAATATGATAATGTTTGTATGCTAATACAAAATTGTAGGTAATTATTATTTTAAGTAAATACATTGTTCTTAAATACAGTAAATAATTATTTGCAAAAGATTATTCACAGAGGTTATCTGTTAGGTACAAAGATATTAATTAAATTGTAAAGTGTAGAATATATGAAAGTTTGTGACGAAAAATAAGGAATTTAAATGAACCATAAGTATGTGTAAGGGATAGAAACATAACTACATATTTTTTAAATGTTCACATGTTTCGTGCATGTGTAAGTGTCAATGCTTGTTAATATCACATATGTATTTATTTTAGTGACATCACCTGATTGAATACCAGGGGACTTATGTCGCGGGACTTTAATAATTAATTTGTTAATAATCTACATTATAACTTTGTTGGCAGCTTAATAATATTTATAGGGGCCTTCTTTTTCTAACAAAAAATTTTTATCGGCTCCTGATAATGCTTTTCCTTTGCCTCTTGGAGACCAAATACTAATTGAGAAATCACTTGGAGCAGTTTTACCTATTGTGTGAAGCATATTCTTAGTCCAGCGAATAATTATATCTGTATGTATCATCATGTCTCATGTGGATAACTCTCTAAAGTAAGGCAGTTAGTAATGTAAGACATCAGACCACATTGGTTGGTAGTAATATGTTTTATTTATTTATTTCCTTGAATGACACTCAAGTTTTTTATAAAAATATAATTTATCTCTTAATACAATCCTTGTCTAGTAAAGTTTCAAGATGATATAACCATGTCTTACCTGAGTCTTGTGTATCTTTTGTTTTTCATTGTATATCAATTTTCTATAATTTATATCTTTTCCACGTACTCTTTTTTCCCATAAGAGTACGCTCTTATATATACGTATATAGAAAAATTTGTAAAAATTGGAAATGTATTGTTACTACCCTTATTTAATTTCTTCAGGATTTATAATATGTATGGTGGTATGTAATTTCTTTCAACTCCTATTGAAATTACTTTTGGTCATGAATTTTCTTAAATTAATAAACAATTATGTTAATAACTTCCGTCTTATGGTACTTAGTAACGTTTTATGGTCCCGAGTCCTGTTGCAAGTTCATGGTTTATTTTCCCTACCAAGAGTGTGCAGAAACATTTCGCAACATCTGTTTTTCCACTACTTTGATTAATGCGGTATTGTGATAGGCCACTTTAGGGATGTAATTATAGGTTCCTTGATATTTTAATTTTTAATTTGAAGTGATGTGTGTTCCTTTGTTTTGTTTATTGTTGTTTATATTGTCCTTTAAAATTAATTGAATTTTTGGTGCCTGTACATGTTCAATGCTTTGGGTTAACTTGTAAGTTGGACGTGGGCTTTTTAATAAATAAATATTCTGATTCCTTAGTTAATTCATTTCTACTGCATTTATGTTTCTCTCATCTACAATTAGCTCCTCTTTTTTTTCAAAATAAATTTTTAATTGAAATCCTTTTTTAAATATCATGTATCTTTTTTAACTTATCATTTTATTTAGAAGATTAAATATATTAATGTTGAAAGTTTGTAGAAAAATTTTTTTCCAGCGTGAAAAAACATTAAATTATTGTTAAAGTTATAAGAACAGCTGTGATTACCGCTGAAAAAAAATTTATTATTTTTAACATACTTTGGCGATATTTCCTTCAGTAGTGGCTTTGACTAACTTACTTGAGTGGATATCATTTCATGTCTTGCCTGTCATTTATAAATTGTCAGACCATTTCTGAATATGGCTTAATAAAGAAGTAGACTTCCCTGTTTATGGGATATTCATCTATTTTTCAATTAATTTTAACTTTTATCTTAATTGCTATCAGTATACCAATACTCAGAATTTATTTTACATTGTATATCTTCATATACCCCGCTATTAGGCTTTGCAAGTGACTGAAATTACATTATTTGGAAAAATATGATTATCATTGGTAATAAATAATGGCACTTTAGAAGATAATACTAAAAAAGTCAGTGAGTTCACTATAATTGAGGACAGAACAATATAGCAGGAGAAACAAAAGAAACATCTCTTTTAAGTAGTATTGTCAGAGTCATGTCAAAGTGCAGTTTCACCAGTAAGGCTGATTTTAGTATAACGCTGACCGTGAGCGCTGAGAACTCAGCGCGTAGCTTGTGAGCGCTGAGGGACAGCGTTGGTCGTTTTAGTGTCGTACTGATCGCCTCGGGCTACAGCCGCAAACAAAAATGCGGAGTGCATTAATTATTGCTGCTTTGTACTACCTATCAAAAAGAAGGAAAAACTTGCGACGAAGACTGCATGTCCATCCATTAGTTGAGCAGAGAGCCGTCGCAGGAGAATTTGTCACGTTATACGGCGATTTGAGGGCCGACGAAATAAATACTTCTAGTAAATAATATAATAAAGATATTCTTATATAATAAAATAAACACTTGCCAAGTTGTTGTTTTTCTTTTTCTGCAACATTTTCGAAAAGGGTGACAACAATATCCTCTCAGGATTTGTTTCTTGCATCTTTATTTTTGTAGAGTGGATCGTATGCATTCCACAATATCGGTCTCAGGCGTACTTCGTCAATCACTCTACTCGTGTCTACATCGCGATTCGACATGTCTGTACACCCTGACGGCGTCCGCTCTGCTCGACACTAAAACGCTCTCTGAAGACAGAGGCGCGCGGGCGATGGTGAGCGCTGAGGGCTGCGCGGCGCCGACGCGCGACGCGCACGGCCTCTGACGTGTCAGCGCTGACCACAGCTACGCGTTATTCGAAAACGCTCCATAGAATTTCATACATTTCGGCTGTCAGCGCCGACGGTCAGCGCGACAGTAAAACCAGCCTAAGTGTGGAGATGAATTTTTTTTATATATATTTATAAAAAATATATATATATTGTAACTAGCAGTCTCTTTTCTTGCTAGGGATTCTAATTTTAAGTGTTGTTTTTAATGCGTTTATTTTATGTTCTTATATTAGATGTAAATAATTATATAAAAACTAAACTGTCATCACCGTGGTGTGGTGGGCTAATCACAAGGTTTATGGCCTTTGACGACGCAGTGTATCGCATCGGGGACCCATGTTTGTTTCCCGGCCGCTCATTGAGCAAGGCTGGACTGGTGTTCTGGTTGGCTGTGAGAGATCGCGAGATCGTACAAAGTGCAGATTGTATCCCTTTGCATCCTCTATACATATACAAATATAATGTACTTTACTACACAGTTAACCATTTCTGATTTTATCCTAGACAGACAGAGAAAAAATTCTGCAAAGGGTCTTTTACTAAGTATCCTGGTTGGAACCCATCGAGCCTAAAAATAGACACTTATTTTAAAATCATAGACACTTAATTTTATGTGTATATATATATATATATATATATATATATATATATATATATATATATATATATATATATATATATATATATATAAATGCACAGATTAGGTGCGGAGCTAATTCTATGAATATACCCAGAATTTAGTGTAGTCAGTCAATAAGTATTAAATGTATACTTGTTTTTATTACCAGTTGCGTCAAGAAAAGTGCCGTCTAGAGCAAACTTTGGAACAGGAGCAAGAGTGCTTGGTTAACAAATTGATGAGAAAAATAGAAAAGTTGGAAGCGGAAACTTTAGCGAAACAAACTAATTTGGAGCAGTTACGCAGGGAAAAGGTAATCTATGAATTTTCTTATGCTTTTATAAAAACTTTATTAAATATGATTTCTTATAGTAACAGTATATGTGCATGTCAATATGACTTGCTCGTTAAATATTTCTGTCAAAGTTGTAATTGTTAATTGGCTTCATAAAGTTGTAAGCACAACTAGTTCTACAAAATTGATAGTGGTAACAGAGTCGTAACTCATCCTCGTGTTAATGTTATTCACCATGAATTTATATTTTAAAATATTTTCTAAGGTCATTAGTGGTAACAGAGTCGTAACTGAGCCTCGTGTTAATGTTATTCACAATGAATTTATATTTTAAAATATTTTCTACGGTCATTAGTGGTAACAGAGTCGTAACTGATCCTCGTGTTAATGTTATTCACCATGAATTTATATTTTAAAATATTTTCTAAGGTCATCCATTGTGGTATGTTACAAATTATAATCTTTACCATTATCACCCTCAGCAGATGATTACTTATTTACTAAGTAACTTATAAAATCGTCAAACTGGTTAGAATATAATATTTGGTTTGGTATTGAATTTTATTAAATATTGCTTTTAATCCAGAGATTTCTATTTTCACCTATACATTCGTCTTTCTATGTCTTGTTCTTAATCTTTTTGCATTTGCCATGACTAATTAAAAATTCATATAAATGTGGCCAAATGTCATACCATTTGTGTATATTATCTTTGCAACATTGATTTTCATGCGTATATTTTGTGTAGAGGTAATGTATTTATTGTTATGGCATTAGGCTATGGAAACTAAAATTTGTGCCAATCTCACATGACAGGTTGAGTTGGAGAACACACTTGAGCAGGAACAAGAAGCTCTCGTGAACCGGCTGTGGAAGCGTATGGACAAACTGGAAGCTGAGAAGCGCTCGCTTCAAATACGCCTGGACCAACCGGTCTCCGATCCGGCGAGTCCTAGGTACTCCTGTGATAAGAGGTAACGTTATTTTGTGTATGTATTGATGATTTCTTCTATATCAGCCACAAGGAGTAAATTGCATATGATAGTATACTTGATATAAAGAAATAGCATTATTTTGTAACTAGCTGTGCCTACAACTTTGTTCTCGTGTAAATTTATTTTTTTCTTTTCTTATTTGTTGCGCCTGAGTATATACTATTACCATACCAAATTTCATCAAAATCCATCTAGTAGATTTTGCGTGATATCCCTATAAATTAACAGACAGACCAAACAACAATTCTAAAGAACAGTTTTTCTGGCTTCTATTATCACTCTATATGCTAAATCAAACACTTTTCTTTATATATTTCAATGTATAGAATTTACTCTGTTGCAATTTTGTTATATGTATGGTTGTATTATGATGAGTGCACTCGACATGCGAATGAAATAGTTTTAATTAAGCAAATATAATAAAATTATTACTTTTATAAAGTAATAAAACAGTTTTAGAACTAAAATTACAACATAATTCAATGTTGTAACAGTAGCACATGTACTCTGTGTTTGACAAATATACTCGTCATTGCTTTATTTTTGCAACACAATTTAAATACACACTTTGCAAAGACGTCATCACAGTTAACTGATAAAAATGCAAGACTTTAGAAATTAAATAAATTCCACAGAATATAAAAACCTTGTATTTTAATTAGTTATAATTTGTGCAGAATTTTTTTCCTCACCCTAGCCCAGAATATTATTCACTTACCGTTAATTGTTAAAAAAAATATTTTGTTATAAAAACTGTCTACTGAACTATATAATTGCTAGCGTAGTGTATATATTTATGCTAATTGTCAATCTGGCGTCCTGTGTCCTCATAAAAGTGAGCCAATCAATTGTGATACATTAGTCTCTTACAACTTACTTTACACATGGTTGCATGTCGTGTGTACTACATATAGATATAAATTGAATTTTAATTGTTCTAACGTTTACTATTTTTACCATCGCACATTCTTGCATTTCTGGTTTGGGTGACTAAAAAAGTATGATAAAAAAGATGTATTTATTTTCAATACGTCACAAAATCATATTTAAAATACTTCACATAACTACATAAATCATAGTAAATCTACACGTATTTATTCTCAATACGTCACATAAATCATATAGGGATATCTTACTCTTATCACTTCAAAGTAAAAAGAGTAAGATTTAATATAAAAACCTTGTGTAATTACTTATTAAATCAGATGCTTATAAATAATTGAGTTAATTTATTGTTCAAAGTAAATCATAAGCAACAACTAAATACAGAAGGACAATGTCTCATCGTGATAATCATGCAAGAAAAAAATTGTATCTCTAGAATTTGAACTGTTGAATAACATAACCATAGCAAAAACAACAATGCAACAGTACATGAGCAGCCTGCTAAGTGACATTTGAGTATGCAGAAAAAAATTCCATTTTTAATCTTGATCTCCAAAACCAAAAACAATAGGTACTTTCTATATACTTAAACAAGGAACCTTAAATTTGTACTGTTCATATCTGAGAGATTTTTCTAAAAGTTATATATTCTATATTTTTGGACTTTAATGGATTCTGAAGCCAAATATGAAGAGTTTTTCGTTAAAAATTTTTTTGATTGACAACGTAAAATAAGGTTATCACTAAATCTCGGGCTTGTTCATCTCAGACCAAAAAATCGGAATATTTTTCTTTTTATGGCAAAGGGTGATTTCTTGAAGGTACAAGTAGAATTTTGGTCCCATAATTGTTATGTTAAGGTGCCTGCTGAAATAGAAATGTTTTTAATAAAGAAAAACGGCTACATTTAACGATAGCCACTGTGATTATAAACATTTTCATAAAAAACTTTCCATGAGGCAATTGATGTTCGAGTTATCATTTTGGCCAAGTTAAAAAAAGTTTTTTCGTGAAGTTTCTACTACGATTTCATATATGTTACCTTACAATTGATTGTACTTATGTCATCAAGGCCAAGTCCATACGAAGGTTCTCATTCATTATTGCCAATCTTGCTCATCCATGCATCAGTATGGCACACTTACTATCACATTTGGCGCAATACTGATATAAATTAGGACCAATTTCAATTTATAGCTGTTGTAATATTTGGTACGCACTGCTCTTGGAGGCATGGTGTATCTTTATTGAAGATTATAGTACATAAAATAAGTGCTATTTCAAAAGCAACAGGTCGCAGCAAGAAGTTGATTATTTTAGGTAAACCTGCCTGCATATCTCTCCAATAATTTGGGTTTTGAAAGGTCTTCCTTATGCAGGGGTAATAACTCCAAAAATATCATTAGGTATTGGTAGTTAATCGATGAATGGTTCTAGATAGCCTATAGTCAAAACACTCTATAATTTGCGTGAGGACTCTACACTTTCTAGACCGGTATATAATGTTAAGGATTTCCTTGTAGTGAATAATAGCGCTCTAATAGCTTCAGACATGTTGTCGATATTATCAAGATTTATAGGAAAATGATTAACAACACAGAAACAAGTTCACTGTACGTACATTTTCTTTGGATCAAATATGCACATTGCCTATTTATATCGACTAAATAAGAATACATTAAACTTGGTATTGGAATGGAATCTGGAATTCCCCAAATACAATAGATACTTGGTTGGAGCGGTCCACCCACACACCCTATCCCAGTTGGTCTACTTGCTCCTACTTTTACCACCTGCAACTTTCTCATTTCTACAAATATGAGTGTAAAATTTTTAAAACATATTCTTGAAAGTGTGTTTTTCATATATTCTTGAAAGTGACTCTATGTAAAAAAATCTATTTATTTCAACCTTTTGAAATGACTACTTAAAAGTATACACACACTCACACACACATGCGTAACCTACAAACAAACATACATATTCATAATTTATATTGCAATAAATCCATCTTTATGGTTGATAGAAGTAAAAATTATTTATAACTAGTATTAGTACTGACTGATCCTAGTAATATTTCTAACTCTGTTAATTCCTTGAATCCGGATCTAAGTTTGATTGGTCAATGGGTTCGTAATGTCTCCTTGTCCCAGGCTATTGTTATTGGTAGTAGAAATTGATGTCTTACTAATCCTAGAGGATTAGTATACCTGAAGTACCACAACTGTTACTAAACGATGCAGTGATATTCTCTTCTACTGTAAAAGACTTGAGTCTAGTGATTGATCAGTTTCTTAATTGGCAGTCGCAGGTTAATAATGTCAGTCTTTGCATCTTCATCAGAATACATTCTCTTAAACGTCTTCAACATTTTATTCCCTTTGAAACTAAAATCCACCTGTGTTAAACACTGCTATTAGACTATGGACATGTAGACTGCGGAGATGTGTGCTATCCAGATCTTTTAGAACAATTGCTTAAAAAACTTCATTATTATTCTCTTTATTTTTATCTTCAAAAAATCTGATCACTTCTCTGACCTTAGGATGCGGTTCAGATAGATGGAAATTTGTGACCGGTGCAATTTTCATTTTATATAACTGCTTTATAATATTTTATATAACCAGTCATTCTTGTTGAAAAATTCGCAGCTCATTCAAGCACAATCTTCATCCCCAAACATACTGTTCACTTTTCTGTGAATATTCGTTCACTGTTTATGCTGCCAAATTATGGAACAAACTCAATTCCGATATCCGACTTTTACCGTCCATTCTAGTATTCACTTTTACCATCCATTCTAGCATTCAAAAACCGTCTGAAAATACCATACCTCCCGTATATTTACTTTAAACATTCTATTTCCTTTCATAACCCTCTCCCTTAATCCTTTTTCTTATCCTACCCCCTCAATCCAGATCCAAAACCCCACCTGACATGTGTAATTAAATTAATTCTTGTTTTCTTTTGTTTCTATTGTTGTTTTCCAATATTTTACCTATTATGTTATCACGTGTGGCTATCTACCTATCCTATTTGTTCATTAATGCATTGTGACTCTGGTTAACTGTAAGAGTTTGCTTCTGCAGCAAACAGTTCGCCAACTGATTGTTTATCGAAGTGATAAATAATATCTCACAATTGTGTTTCTAAACTACCAATGAAATTGAACAAATGATCTTTTTCCAGGGATATTAGCAATGGTGATACTGCATCTAATTTGAGTAATCACATTCAGACTTTGCGCTCTGAAGTGGTGAAGTTAAGGTTTGTACACAATTTTGTTTTGTAATGAGTTTGTATTTTTTAAGCAACATTTTTGAGGAATCAAAGACGAAATAGATTAATATGTTACATTGTAAATGCAAGAAAAACATTTTGACGAGAAAAATTCATAAAGGTTTATGAATATTCCTTCACTGTGCCACAGCACAGACTAGCACTGAAATAAATAATTAATTGCATACCTTGCCTATATACACTCAAAACATATGTTCTCTCTCTCTTAATAAATATTTCGTTATTAGCCTTGAACAAGTTCTGTTCATTGTCTGTTTTCTTGTCAATAAATATTTTGATGTTTTGTAGAATAGTGTTTCTTGTGTGTTTCAATAATATTTTATTTAATACGGTTTTCTTTGATGGAATCACCACATTTGTTTAAACCGTTTACGTCCCAGGTGCTAATTACAGAATTTACGCGGAAACCCTGTAACAAATGACATTCGCGCAGCTGCACAGCACGAAAAGGTTATGAAATTTCCTGAATGATGAAATCATTTTTTATTTACAAGTATATAAAGAGATATCGAAAAATATCTCAAAGAGAATTTTTTTTTCATAAAAAGAGAATTTTTCTTTCAAAAAATTTTAAAACAAATGTTATAAGTTATACGAGTCCAAATTATACACAAATACTCAAAAAAAAATTATAAATATTGTGAAAAAAATGCGAAGTGCGGAATCGGGTATGGCTGTGCATGGGAAAAAAATCATTGCAGTAAAATTAATTATATTTTAATTTTATAACTTGTTGAATTTGGTACATAATTCTGAAAAAAGTGTAATTTTCGTGGAAATAAAATAATATAATTCAAGGAAAAGCATGAAAAAATTTTATTTCGTCATATTTTACTATAGAAATATTGGATTTATTATTATTCATTTATACATACATAAACCCCGAAATATATATAGTATGTAAAATAATTAAATTCTGCCACTTCATTAATCATATCTTATCTGGCAAAATGTTATTTTTTTAAATTATTCGTCTAGCTTGTAAAATAAGTAAAGTTTAAATTTTATATGAAATCATAAATTATATGTAAATTAACATATTATGAATAAAGTGCAAAATGTCAGTTTGGTATCGTGGAACATTGTTATTGTAAACTGTTAAGTGTCAAAATGAATTGCCATTTATCTGCTTGAAAAAAAAGAAACATGGATACATAGTATTTAAAATTCAAATTATTTTGGTTAATATTTATTTATACTTACAAATTTTATGTTCAAAGTGCCTTCGTATTTTCGCAGCTGACGCACTTTCATCAGATCCATTCAGCGTAATATACTCTACATACATAATCTGCTGTCTCTGATTGCACTCACTCAAGAATTTCGCTAATTCCACTCACTCGCTTATTACAAAAATGAAGCAACACGTATTAATATGTAGTATTATCATTTCGAGAACAATAGTATCTCTTCGAAAAGATTCGAATGATTGGTTGTAGACAATTGTATATTAAATAATAAATAATCCATCTTTGAAATCGCAATTAAAGTTAGAGTAATATTATTAATAAGAAGTAAATAACAATTTATATAAATGACAATGGAAAAAATATTGTATTAATTGGTATTCCAATAAGTTTACAAATCGATGGTAGTATTTTTTATAATCTTAAATATTTATGCTTGTGAAATATTATGGGCGAATTATGGATGTTAAATATTTTCAAATGGCAATAATTTTGATTTACGAATTGTAAACAAGGTTGACCTTGAAATTTAATCTTAATTAAGTCTTATCCTATTTTAACCTTTTTATGTAAAGCTATGCACATGATAGGGATAGTTAGAAAAGTGAAAAGTTACGTGTATGCGTATTCAAATTCAAGGTATGCAAATCGAATGAATTGCTAGATATTTTAAAAATGAAAATAAATGATCACAATCTGCGATAAATACAGATTGTTTTGATATATAATAATATATCTATTGCAAAAATTTACCACAATAATTATTCCATTTCCGAAAGAGGTCTCACAAAACAAACCGCACAGTTCACGAATAATGGTCGACTACTTTCAGTTATTTATTTTGCCACTTCACCTAAACAATAACAATGCTAAGCTGATAAATTTTAAACAATATTTATTTTAAAATCGTATAACAGAGACTGCAAGTTCCTATTTATTATTATATTCATATTTATTGCTTAAAGGCATTCAAATTTCGGCATGCACAACCATTTATTTCTTGTCTGATACCGGGCATTTGGCCATCTGCGTAAATTAATATTTTGGCTGATGATAGGCGCTCGGGCCGTTGATGGGTTAATTGAAAAAGGTACACTACTTTATTAATTGTTTAAGTGTCTGATACAAGATTAGAAAACAATTTTCTTCCAATCCCACCAAATAGAGGGCATAACATTTTCTGAGTATAACAGCGCCCAATACGATTGATAAATATCAGCGTTCGGTGTACTTCAAGCTGATTAATAGTATCTGGTCAATGATCACAACATTCAGTATTCTACAAATTCATTTAACATTACAGGTTATGATTTCTTTAAGAAATGGATTATTTTCCTCACATTAGAGCAGTAAAGCACAAATGTTAATTTGATAAACCAAATCTTTTTCTTTGCGGACGTATGGAACCTAAATTTCAGCTTTAAAAGTCATTTCAAATATTTATGAATTATTTCCTGTATTAGTACCTTCAAATTCAAGAAATAGATATTTCTTAACATAGAAATGATCAGAATAGAGAAATGATGAAAATAAATTCTGACAGTGACATTTTGTCAATAAATTCTATCCAATCACATGGTCATTCTTGCTTAAACTGAATTTCTTACCTTTACAGTAATGAGAAAGCGAAATATGATACAAATGTTTGTTTTAATTTTCTAAATTTTTCATATGATGCAAAAACCTATAGAATTTTTATAAATGAATCTTGAAAAGGGACTATCAAAATACATAACGATATATGTTTTGGAATGAAGTTAGCTACATGACTAACAACAACTTGTCAGAAAAAAGGAATTGCTTTTCAAACAACCCAAAATTATGTCTTTATGAAAGCTTTACTCATTTTTAATTAAACTCTATTGCAATTTTTGAAATTAAACTTTATTTCTACAATTATATCTTATTTCCATGTACTGAAAAACATTTTTATGTAAAATGCAATGGGCTTTTAAGTAACGTAACCATCTAACGTATGATAGAACAAATTAACTCATTATTGGCAGATAGCAATGGTAGAAACTTAATAAATAAGTGTATGTGATATTTTAGTGCAAGTATAGAATTTATCAATGTATATTTAATAAAAATTTTAGTAGTGTATTTTTAATAAAAATTAAATATATTTAATAAAAAACACATAATTTTTTAAAATGTTTTCTTATATAGTATGCAATTTTTAAATTTTTTTGCAGGAATCAATTAGCTATGTCTCAGAATGAGAATAAAGAAAAGATGCAGCGTTTTGCCATGGAGGAAAGGAGTATTCGTGAAGAGAACCTTCGTTTGCAAAGGAAGCTTCAACTTGAGGTCTGACTGTGATTATTTTACATTAATAAACTCCTTTCGGATAATATTTTTTTAAATTAATATGTTATAATGTTGTCGCAATTGCCCAAATTACCATATAAAGATTTAAGTTTCACCATCATGTCCATTTGTAGGTGGAGAGGCGTGAAGCATTGTGTCGTCATCTGTCGGAGAGCGAGTCGTCTTTAGAAATGGAAGAAGAACGTCAGTTCAATGAAGCTATTAGTGTACGTGCTGTAACTGTTTTTTTAATTATTGAATATTATGCAAATAATACTTCTTTGCTTAATATAGAAATCAATTGCATTTGGTTTTGGGATTTCCATAAATATTAAATTTTAATTTTCTTAACTCCATCATATATAAAATTAATAAGAGCCGCTAGTAGTATAGGTGCTTAAAGGTTTTCATCTGAATTTTTTTAAATTTCAAAATATATATTAAATAGGATTATATCTGTATAAAATTTGCATTGCAAATGGTATGTATTATATGGGTAGGCTTTTACAAAATAATTTTCTCTTCACAGACATTTTATAAGTAACAAAATCAAAATAAATAAGGGCCTTAATCTATTGTTGTAAATTTTAGCTCAATAATTACAATATAGACGTCATTGAGGTTTCTTCCTCAATCAGTGGATATTCTATAGTCCTTGTCCCTCCTGTTTGAGACCTATGATAATTGTTTGTGGCTGCACTGACTAAATAAACAATATGAGTAAAATCCAAATACTGAAAAAAAACTGTTTTAACCCTCATCATAAGAAGTGTGTACCGCCCTTGAGCACCGCCGATATGTAGTATTTTACTTTAAGTTTGCTTGCCAGGACTCATGATTCCAAAATGACCTCTGGTCATTAATTTTATTGGTAATTATTTATGGGGTAAACATACTACTGCTCAGTTTTCTACCGTCAGACCTGTACACACAAAGACATTTTTAATTATTGTTTTAAAAACTACCACACATTACCCAGTTACAGCTAGTTATTATATATATATATATATATATATATATATATATATATATATATATATATATATATTCTGGAATTAATAAGAATTTTTCTTTTACTTACAAACTTGTAATTAATATTACAACCAGAATAAAGTAGAGTAGCATGTATCCTGTTTGAGACCTTGATAGTTATTGTCACCCTAAATAATTGGGAAGGTAAAGGTTAAATTAAAATTTCAAAACTTCCATTTGTTTCATTCATTTCACATTTTTATAAATTTGGTTAATAATAGATGTTATCGTCCATTCTTGTATGAGCGCATACTGGATTATGCCATTATTATCATAATTTTTATATCTTAACTATTTCGAAAGTCGTTATCAAATTTTTTATATCTTAACCATTCCGACTTTAATAAATGAGTTAAATTTTAGCTTCAATGATGTTGCAGAAAAAATTGCAAACGAAAGGACCTGAATCTGAAAGAAAGAGGTGAAAATGTTAACCCTTGCCTAACTTAAAATTTTTCCCCCGTTAATGTTTATTAGAAAAAAAGTGTAATTTTTAAGTTGATTTCTTTTACAATATGCAAGTTCTCTTATGAAAAAATTCCTGTCAAGTTTCAAACACATGGGTTTTGCCAGATTTCAAAGAAAAAATGTAAAAAGAATGCAGGCAGAAAAAACCAGTCAAGTGTGTTTTAAATGTGCAAAATTAGAATTCCATTTGGAGGAGAACGACCAATGGGAGGGGGCTACACAATACACAAATTTATCCATCCACGACTTATATTTCTAAGGAATAAAAATGTATTATTTTTAGACCTATTTTCTGGTAGCCATTGTCTAATGAATTAAAAATAAACTATTAATTGACAGTGACATTCATTCTACATTTTTGTGCAAATGAATGTGTCCTCTGCTCTTTTCGAGCTTTACATTTTTTTCGACAACCCAGTCTCACAAACTTATAACAGAAAAAATTAGTAAAATAATCTAAAAAATTTAGATAGTATAAAAGGTTCAGGCATTCGTTGTATACTAAGAGTAAACATTTTTAAATAATTTTCTTGAATAGCTTTTCTGATATATTTCAAAATTTGGAAGGAGGGCTCCACGAACCACTTTGGTCTTCCTAGGGTTAATTCAACATGTATGAAATAATTTCTACATTCAAAATTTTTTTGATTTGGTTTAAAAATTAACTGAGGGATATCACACATATTATTTAAACCACTTTGAAGCTAATAATTTTCAAAGTAGGCTTTACATATAAAAGGCTTGACAGTTTCATATCTCAGTTTCACTTCAGCAGACGTAAAATTATGTCATTAGACACTATTTTATAGGCGTGCAAAAATTTTTTTTATGTCCCCTTTAGACTTATGGATAGTCTAATTTTTTACTATGTTGTTTATTAACCATTTTAGTGTCATCGTTTTTTACTCAAATATACTTAAAAATGCCAAAGAAATCTTTTGTTTTTGACGTCATTTACTCTTGTCTCGAAAAAAAAAAATTGTATCTCTTCCAAAAATTATCCAATTTTAATAATCTTTTCGGTGTTTTCTTAATAAAAACTTGTACAAGGATAATAAAATGCAAAGAAAAAATCATGGAAATATATATTGTGAACAAAAATTATAACAAAAACTGAAATCAAGGTCACATCGTCATTTTCGCTGTCCGGTACTTCCTCTGTATCAGCAAAATAATTGTTATCGTCACTATTATCACTATCACTCAAAATTTGCATTACGCCAAGTTGTGAGCGCACCACAATGTCACTCCCACTATCACTCAAATTATTTTTGTATTCCGACATTATGGGTTAAAAATTTTCTTTTTATTGTAATTACTAATAATATTATAATTTAAACTTTATGTAACACGTAGAAGAAAGAAAAAATTAGCGATGCGTGCGAGCAACCTCCCCTACCGTGCGCTAAAAAGCAACTGATTTCAAGAGCGCCATCGCGCTTGTGGCAAATTTAGTTAGTACGCGTGATGGCGCTCGTTGGCACTCTTAACGGTTAATTTAGGATTCCGTCTAACATTCCTTGCAAAATTTATTGTGGATGGATGTAAAATTATAGAAACTGTGAAGTTATTACACTACGATAAGGGTTATATCAATTATAATAATGTATAAGTCCAAACCTATAACCTCAACCCAATCCCCATACACACGAGCACTTGGAGGTATGTATTGAGAGGAAGTGCGGTGGGTTGGTTGTTACAGGCGCGTGCGCGCAGTGTGTCATCACCATCACCACAGGGAGGGTCACGCCCCCTCTCTCCGCACGCATTACTGCCACCTGCGCGCCTCTCCTACCAGCCGCCTGCACAGGTCCGTCTTTTTATATCCTTGAAGGGGTTGTTACCATATAGTTTGAAATTTTATTGCATTGTCTTAGTTTAATGTGATAGGGGGAGTCGGAGAGGAATAAGTTCAGAACTGCCACATTCTCGTACATCATAAATGTCAGTTAACTGTTTAAAGTTATATAAATGAAGAGTATGTGTGACATTATATATGATAGTCGAAAAGGCAAAAGAATGTGTTGGGATATAACTTCGTGGCTCTACATTTTGCTACTTCCTCTGCCTGGGTAAAAGAATGCTTTGAAGGTCTAGATAATAAAAAAGTTTTGAGTAAATTTTGAATACTTATTTGGTGTAAATCTGGTTGAGCAGAAATGCAAATTTCTGGTTTATCTTTGAGTTAAATGTAAGAATATACATTAAAAACGACGTATTTCAAAAATTACGGCTTGGACTCCATTATTTCATTATACAAAATTGATTTGAATTATGCTCTTCCTACAAGGAAATGTCTGTCTGTTGGTTGTCAAACACAAATCTTATGACCCCACTTTGCACTATCCTGTTCGCACATTTCAATTTCTTTATTTGTTGAATTTTTTTTATATAATTCCTGTTTGTATTTACAAATTCAGTGTTTAAGATTAAGAATGGCAATTAAGTCGAAAAGCTTATAACTTTCTTGACAAAGTGCACTTTTATATGGAAACTTTCTTCAAATTACTTTTTAGTAAAGTAATCGCGACTGAGCCCTAATTTTTGTAACACTCATTTTTTTACCTATATTCTTTCATTTAAAACAAAAACTAGATAATTTGCAATTTTGCTAAATCAGCCTTGTTCCTCTTATTTGTTTATCCTCTTATTTGTAAAGGTGATGAATTGAGTATCTAAGATCAGAAAATATTTTTAAATGAAAGAGTGCCAGAATTGTCATTGTAGGAACAATTTTTAAAAAAATATAAAACTAAGTGAAAAAAAATTAAAAATTATATTTATACGATAATAAGAAGTGTATGAATTTTCAATTAATAAAATTAAGTTACAATAATATGTTATAAAATCATCTTGAGTATAGGTATGTAATATTAAATTGTGAACTGAACCTGTTCTTGTTTCACATCATGTAATAAAATGTAAATCTTAATATATCTTTCAATCCATTATGCTTGCAATACTGCTTGCCAAATTAATGCTTTTTTTTCTCTCCATCATTAATTTTTCCTCCAAAAAATATACACAAATGTTATTCTTGGATTATTGCATTGTTTGAAGTCGCCTATGCTTTTTATACTTAGAATGCCGCAAAATTTAAATGCTAAAGGGTTACTTCTACTTAATTTTAATATCATATGAATGTTGTGTTCTATCTTGAATGACTAATCCCAAAAATATTGTTTTTTTTGCATGCTTGGCCGTGTGCAAATTTTGAATTACACTGTGAACTAAACAATAATTAGAGACTTCAATCATAAAATTTTAATTTGAACACGAGGACAGTTTTATAGATATGGAGGCTTAAAGAGGTCAAGATTAATTAACACAATAATTTAAATTAATTAGCTCTTTTTTCTGTATGACTTTCATAAAAACTTCCGATTTATATTTTATAAAAATTTAATTTATTAAATTATAATAAATTAATCGAAATTAATTATTTACTTCTTTGTCTTATGCAAGTCTATCTCGAATATTTTGAGCCTTCACATCTCATAAGTAGTCTCGAAGTCCTCCAATGGTGCGTTTTTAACATATTCATTGCTAACAATCCATTTCTGTGTTGAGACATAATATTCTAGAGATGCATGCTCGTCATATGTAATAATGCTGGTTGCTATGAGGAAAGTTTTGTTTGGTCTGCTGTGAACCGTCATCAAGATATATTAGGGTATATTTTTTTCCCTAATTTTGAAAATACTTAAATATTTTTTACAATTTATATAAAAACTCTTAATGTATTCATAATATAATTCCAAATCACAATAGAAAAGATCCCAGAATCGGTATAATAGAGATTAGTATGACCGTTTCGTAAGATGGATATGTATAATGTTTAATTGTATTAATATATATTATTAGAATCAAATTAGGTTTTTTTATGATATACTAATAGAATGTAGAATGGTTGGTTAGAGTATAACTTCTTAATAACTTGAACTGCATTCATATATTAATCAACATTAGTTATAATGTCTAAATAAGGTGGACTATGTTCTACAAAAAGGTATCTAAATAAACATATCTTTCTATAGACTCCTGAATAACCAGTGTATTTGCACGAAAAACGGATAAACAAAAATTATGGATTGTAAAATATTAAACTACTAGAAAATAATAAATATTTGTCATCAAACTGCTCAAATATTTCCTTAAAAAAACAGTATTTAATTTTTCAAAATGTTTGGCGTTTACTCCTTAAGAATTGATTTTCATATATAGCGCTCGGTATGAAGTTTTATGAGAAGTAAAAGATATGAATATGTTTATTTGGCATTTTCTTATGGCGTAATCGCAGTGATGGAGTATGACACACATAGTTTACTATTGTTCGCTTATGTCAAGATGTAATCATTAAAGGTTTTTATGTGTGAATATTTGGTGTCTTCTATCATACAAAATTAACAAGTCTCTTTTAATTTTAACTTCTTAGTCTGACATTACTAAATGTTTTTAATTTTGTTTAAATTTGATCTTGTTCATTTGTGTTTTACTGAAAATAATTATATTATCAGCATTTTTTTATTAAAGAATTTTTCATTTACATTTAATTATATTAATATATATATATATATATATATATATATATATATATGTATATATATATATATATATTTACATATATATATATATATATACATATATATATATACATATATATATATATATATATATATATGTATATATATATACATATGTATATATATATACATACATACATACAAATATACATACATACATATATATATATTCAAAATCTTCTATGTAAATATAGCTTCTGTCTTTCAGAGAAATTGTCAATTAACATTTGTTTTACAATTTTTGGAATTTACTATGAGTTTTATATATGACGTAGCTTGCTTTAAATAATTAGTTTCCTTAAGTCACTCGTATATTTTCAATTTCGCAAATACATTCGAAATTGGTTATTAACAACATTAAAGGGACTAGTCATATTGAATCGTAATCTTATTGAAACCAATTGCTGTAAAGACCGACATTCTTTTAATTTTTTTTAATTAAACTTATGTATTCCTGAGTCCATTTCAGCAGTAATGAGTAAAAATGTAGAAACATTTAAAACATTTTTATAAAAACAGAAAAAAGATAGTATGTCTAATACTCTAATTGTTGTTTATTTCAAACACGTGTATAGAAAGTTTGTATTTTTTGTTGGTATGAAACAGTCTTTTGTTAATTTCCACTTTGGAAGTGCTCCTAAATTGGTATGATACACTAACTGCATTATCACTCAGAGATGGCGCATTAATTGTTCTTTATGATCTAACTTATACTTATTCTGTCGACTGTGTTGCGCACGTGCCGACATTATACGTTTATTAGAATGGACCATGAACAAAGTTTTATTTGTAAAATAGTCATTGCTGAAAGTGCTGGCAAGTTGATAGATGTGCGATGTTAATTTTACTTCTACTAAATGAAAACAAGTAGATGACGTATAGACGTTATTACCAATACAATTCTCCTATAAAAACCCTTGAAAAAGATGTCACTAAATACCGTTTATCGTTATAAGCAGTGTTTTAGGTAAAGTGATTGTATGGGATCCAGCCAGAATTTTAATTTTCACCAACACTTTGTTATAACCAATGTTGTTCCAACCGATTTCTAATGTATTTATGAGCTGAAAGCCTCGTTTGAAAATTAATATAAACATGAATATTACACTGACATTGAAAAACAACAAACCAACAATTCATATTTCTTGCATAGTCCCTATGGTGGCATGCAACTTCAGCGACAATGTATGTCGCTGTCGCTTTTAAACACTTATTATGTAAAACATACACTTATTGTTTTTTGTTCTTTCTGATGAGAATATAATCACTTACTGAAAGTAAAATTTTGGATTATATGCGAAAACTTAAATTTTATTTTCTAGTAGAGTGTGAACAGCAATTGCGAAGGTTTTTACTTTTGGTCAACACATTTCATACAATATTTTTACAAAAGCAACACTTCTTTCCTACTGTCGCTATAACCTGTAGGCTCGAATACGACCCCCAAGTACATGAAATGTATAGATAGATATGTTGTTCTTATATAATGTGGTATAATTACGTGTGCTTGACCCATGTGTCTGGTTATGGTGTAGGGAGGGTCGTGCTGTCCGCCCCTGTCCGGCGTCTTCCACCCGCTGGCCGGAGCTGCTGCCCCTTCGCTCCTACTCCCGGTAATCATTTGTCTTGTATTGCCTGTTAATGCTTTTTGTGCGTGTTGTGAGTTGCGTATGCATTGTGCTTATTATGTGTGTACCATTGTGGAATTACCAATACTTGGTTTTCTTTATTTTATCAGCTCGAAATAAAGTATCATTTTAACACCTTATTAAGTACCTACATTTAATTTTCAAAGAATCCCTAAAATGCAGAATATCACAATATACATTATAATTTAAAAATTAAATTTTGTGACTAAAGTAAATATATAGTAACTGAAGTAAATATATATTACTTGAATTTATAAATTATCCCCTATAGTATAAATCAAGCTTATATATATTAACAAGCTACAATGTTTTATTGTCCGTGTTGCTAATTCCTATATTTCAGACAAAATTAAATAATTTTTCTGTAATTATAGTTTTTGCTAACATTAATACACATCACTTCTCAAAGTTTTGTCCGATGTGTTTCATATTATTTGAACCGTTTAGCCAATTTTGTTTAGTGATCAATAGGTTTTCTATTACTTGGTTGGTTGAGTTGATGGAACAGCTTTGTTTCAGTATTGATTAAATTATTTTCTGTACTACAATTAATTGTACTTCTTTACTTTAAGTTTTTCCTGTTTTATTCCATTTGTAATGTGATTTGAAAATGACTCAATATATTTTCTTTTGCTTTGTAGGGCCGTCGCCCAAGCGATCGTTTTATAAAACCGGCGATTCCGAGCTTAGGTGCGCCTCCTGCTCTGCCTCCACTCAGCCAGCTGGGTGCCGCTGTGCCTGTCTCACCGCCTGCAGCTATACAGCCTGCCAGCCCCATGGACACTTCAGTCTGCAAGGACTAGGACCAAAGTGCTTGGAGCGGCTACTAGACATGAGGAGACACAATGATATAATATGGTAGAGAAATATTGGGTAGATTTTGAGAAAATAGCTTTTATATGACTAAGTGATTTGGAATTATTATGATAGATTAATCTCATGTTAGAGGTATTGAAATCTTTTCATTTCAAACTATGTGAACGTAAGTTATGATTGCCTTATAAGGTTTAATACTGGTCAATCACATTTTTTTAGATACACGGAAAATGCTTGGGCTGGAAATTAATTCAAATTATTTTCCTAAACAAGTGTATACCTACTTGTGCAAAAAAGTGTATACCTACTTGTGCATATTTGCATATAATGTATTTTCTCAAAACTACACACATGGTCTCTAAACAACACGTTATTATATTGGATATATTTAATTTTGTAGCAATTCATTATTAACAATTAAAAGAAACTATGGTATGTAGTATTATTTCTACTTTCTTTAAGTTCTTTACCACAACCTAGGTTTCGTTGTATTACAAAATCTTCTTTGCTAAACAACGAAACCTAGGTTGTGGTAAAGAACTTAAAGTAAGTAGAAATAATACTACATCACGTAGTTTCATTTAATTGTGAACACGCTCTTAGAAAACTCAATTGTCTACTTAATTGATGATAACAGCGAGATTGACTGTTCACTCGAGATAACATTTGGATAGGTGCGTTTCCTCATGTCTAAAATAGCTGTTATATGCGTTCAGTTAATACGCTATTAATACAGTTGGCTTGTGACTACGACTTGACATGAGATGAAGTTAATTATTGAATTTTGTATGAATGTTTTTCGTTAAGTTTCGCAAAAGATGTCGTAATGTGATTATTATGTCGGATGCAGTTTTAGTATGCGTGATTCGATTTATGATGATTTGGTTAAACAATGGTTTTATCTCGTACCAAGTCGTCTAGTTATTGTTTTTTTTTGTAAGGAACTGCTCTCTCTTGTCTTGCCTATCGTCATTTTTGTTTTTAATGATATCATCAAGACAATATTCTCGATGAGTCAAAGTGCTGTTGAATTATAGATATGGTTGAAAGTAAATTCAATGTGCTACGATCGTACTGCGATTCTATCATATTAGAAGTATTTGAGTTGGCCATTTTTTAAAAATGATTGCATAAAATAATGGAAGTAGTCTGTATTCGTCCTTGATTAATCGAATACGACTTTATTTTTGCTCATCGAATGTGTGTAGATTGGCTTTCGTAATAATTTTTTAAAATGTAAGACTCTTTAGTTTTTAAAATTTCTTGAGATGTTAGGTGGGCGAAAAGGGCAGTTCTTGATTTGCTAATATAATTAATTATTATTTTTTAGTTCTTATACGCGTTGGCCGTCTTTAAAGATATTTATATTGGGAAATTAAATTCCTGTTTGAGCCTATATTTATTCATTTTACTTGATATTGAAATGGCTTCTATTGCAAAAAAGCTTTTGAACTTCAATTGTGCGATGGTTATTGTTATATTGGATAAAGTTTCTATATTGTTCACAGTACATAGTTAATCTTTAATCATACGTGTGTATTAATCCGACAAGTTGGAAACAAGTTGAAAATATCAGCCCAGTTTTGAATTGAGGATATCGTAGAATTTTGTCATTTATGGGATGTTATCGAGTTTTATGCTGAATATCTAAAAAAAGTGAACTTTCATAAACTTTCAATCTGATCGCATTTGCAAATTTTGTCTGCGTTTATTAAAAAACTATAATACAGCATTGTATGTATAATGTTAGCTTTCATCCTTTTTGTCGGTTGATAAAGATTATGATTGTGAAGTATGCCGAATATGACTACAGTTTATTAAAAAAGTTTAAAAGCGACACTTTACATTTAAAAATGAAAAAGAAAAGTGTTTACTGTAATGTTAGACAGAAATTTTTGTTCAATCGGCCTATTCTGATGTAAATTTAAAGTTAATGATTCCAATTAATCTATTGTCTTTAAAGCGAATGCATACTTATTAAAGAAAATAAATATTTACCGTGTATAATGCTTTTTATGTGTTTGATGCTAAAAAAAGACATCCCGGGTAAAGCTCGTTTCGTTCTCTTGTTGTATTGTACATTTATTGATCAACCACGTTATCGAAATTATTTTTTAATTTTACTATTTGTGATTTACTAAGAGTTAGTTTTATAGTTTTAGTTTGTACGATTTAGTTTATTCTCGTCGGCCTCTAAGGCTTTGCGAGTTCATCATCTTGTTATTTGTGACTTTTCAATTATGCTATTGTTAATCAGTTTATCGGGTAAGTGGTGTTTAAGTATTTTGGGTTAATTTTTTTTCTTTAATGTACTGATGTTTACAGGCCGTAACTAAATTGTATAACATTCCTAGGGAAGAGTAGATTGAGAACCCATTACCGATTGTATCTGTTTGACTTGGTGTGCATTCTTTCCAAAAAGGTTTCTAATGGATTGTGATCAATTAAATACGTTTTACTTACTGTGAGTTTTTGAAATTCAAATGTAGCCAAATCCAAAATTAAAACGTATATTAGTGCTTCAATGTATATTAGTTGTTCGCATTAATGGTGGAAAGTGCTTAGCTGCGTGAGCATTATTGAAAGGTGAAATTGTGAACTTGGAATATTTCATTCTTTTAACTATAATTATCTTTATAAATAAGTTTTTTATAACAAGCTCTTATATTAATCCACTATTGAAATTATTAGTCGTCTAACAATTTGTATACCTGGTAACATTTGCAAATCATGTGTCAAAATTTCATGATAAAGTATAGATTAGTTTCACTCTGTCACAAAATTTGAGCATTGCCAAAATGACGTTTCTAGTCAGTTGTGAATAAACCTTGGCGATCTTTTACTTAATCATGTTTTTTCAGTTTTAATTGAAGATTTAAACAATAGTTTTTTTTGAGTTCTTATACTTCCTGAGTGACGAAATTAAAGTAATTTGTAAAAATTAATAAAAATGATTGTTTTCAAAGTTATTTATTTGATTAATTATGGAATTGGCTAAATTTGTAGTTTACCTACTTGTTATTTTCTTTATGCACACGATGTAATTTGTAGCTATACATATTATTAGTTCAACATTTGAGTGCGGATGGCAAATTATGATAGAGATAATGTTCAAGTTTTTTTATGGGAAAACAATATATTTTAGTGAGATGCTATTGTTTCTCGGTGAAGCAGATTTTGTATAGTTGGCTAGGTTACAAAATTATACTAATTATTATTCTTGATTTAGTGTATCTGCTTGTCGAATAAAATAAATAAATAACAAGTTATATAACCAATACTTTCTTATGTATTTAAATCCCCAAATACCTAAGAATATCCATTTGAATTCTTATTTCCTCAGATTTGAAGTCTCCGATTTTAAGTGATTATATACCATATTATTTTATTATTATTTGTTTATTTATATTGCAAAAATGTATGTACATTCAAATAAAAGTTTAACAAGAAGTCAAGTTTTTAGAAGCCTAAGGAAAAGATGAAGTATAGAGATTATCTTAATCTCTAATTTCATTATCTTTATCTTATAATTTTTTAAATGTGCTTTAACACCTGTGAAAGATATTGTGGCCATTATATTTAGGTGGTGAAAAATTAATATTTGGAAATATTTTAATAGAAACATGGAAATATTCTCCCTTAAAATATTTTAAAATGCCTAAATGCGTGAAAACTTCACACTTCGAATTGGCTGGTCCATCATACAGTTATATTAGAGTGCTTTAAAATTTAATATTCTGTGATTTTCGTTTATAACATACATGTAGAAATTATAATAAATCTTGTACAAAGTTAGACCAAAGTCAATATATTATTCCTAGGACAGAAACAATAATTTTAAGCAATCAACGTGAGAGTCGTGCAAGCAACAAAGGTATTTTTAAAACAACGTAAATAAGAACTTTTCGTTACATGTTTGTCAAAATAGATTCTTGTGATACATTATATCAATATTAACTAAAGGAAGGAACTACTGATGCTGCTACACCTGCTCCGACCTCCAGGCACTTGGACAGCCCACATAGAGTTGGAATTATGAGTAAATTTACATCAACTCGTAATTACATATGTATTAATTTTTTCACCGCCAAGCACGGTGATTTTATATTCATTTTATATCTAGAACTAAAGTTGAGGTCCGTCATAAATAGAGTCCATTCGCAGTGTTAAAATAATTTTCTAAGATAATGTATGACCTGATTTTTTTCATAGTTTTACAGCATATTTACTATGAATACTATCCATTAGCAACATTAAAGTAATTATCAGACACAATACACGATCATGAAATTTTATACACTGTATAAATACAGTTTTATGCACGTAATCCAGAATGTTCCGAGGCATGACCTTGAGCCTGTACGTATAATGTTAGTTGGCTTGCGCTCATGTCCATGTGTGCACCTTTCGACTAAGTGCACGTGTACTCATGCCGTACAAGCGCCTCAGTGAGTACACGTGCACCGAGTCAAATGTACGGAGTGGTTAATTGTTTATTGATCCTAATATTTTTTTTCAAAATATAATTTAATTAGTTTTTTCATAACATTAACACTGCGAATGACTTGTATTTATGACACACGCCAAGCACCATGACCTTTGCATGGAACACAATATGATAAAGCATGTATATATATATATATCTATATATAAATATATTATTTCAATTGCTATCTTAATTGGTGGCATGGGGGGATCGTAGTTGATATAATCGCTTGATGTTGAAAATGTTAAACATATCAGTCTGCTTATAATAAATTGCCCCGTAATCTCTCTTATGTTGTTTGATCGTAGCTTGCATCTCATAAAAACCACAATAATTTCATAATAAACTTTTGTAAAACATACACCGCTTCTCTTACAACTGATCTATGTAGGATCCATTTACTTCCAAAATTTCGTAATGTTAGTCGTTCCTATAAGGTGCATTAATTTTTACAAAATAACTAGCAAGAAAATAAAAGTAACAACACAATAAAAAGATAGATGAAGTACAAAACTAAATTAACAACAACACAACCACAATAACTTGGGCAAAACAAGAGTTAACTATGCACTGATTAGAGTTTAAAATATTATGAGTTGAATTAGTAATATACAAAATGAAAGAATAAACATATACATGTGTACAATGCACAGTCTACATGATGGTATCTACAAAGTTACATATAAACCATTTATTGGGATTCGAATACTAAGCTGTTCAAGTATTGGCTCACAAAAAAATTCACTTCAGTGTTTTAAGTGTCTTTTTTCATGGAGGTTTTGTTAATGATATTGAAACAATTAAATGGAATCTGAAAAAAGCTGCTATACCATTTAACTAACACTTGTATATGTATACGTATGTATCTATGAGTTATGAATGTATGTGTATGTATCTTTATTTGTTGTACTTCGGCAGTAATTGCATTTTTTATAGCTTGAGGAAGAATCATTAGTGGATTCCGACTAATGAATCCATAAATTTGTACATTATAAATATTTTCGTAAGGATACAAATACCAACGGGACAGCACAGCACCTATATATCTGTGAGTTACGGATGTACATGTATGTATTTTTATCTATTATATTTCAGTGGTAATTGCATTTTTTATAGCTTGAGCAAGAGTCATTAATGGATTCAGATTAGTAAATCCATAAATTTGTAACATTATAAATATTTTCGTAAGGATACAAAGACCACAGGACAGCACAGCAGCTATATATCTGTGAGTTACGGATGTACATGTATGTATTTTTATCTATTGTATTTCAGTGGTAATTGCATTTATTATAGCTTGAGCAAGAGTCATTAGTGGATTCAGATTAGTAAATCCATAAATTTGTAACATTATAAATATTTTCGTAAGGATACAAAAACCACGGGACAGCACAGCAGCTATATATCTGTGAGTTACGGATGTACATGTATGTATTTTTATCTATTGTATTTCAGTGGTAATTGCATTTTTTATAGCTTGAGCAAGAGTCATTAGTGGATTCAGATTAGTAAATCCATAAATTTGTAACATTATAAATATTTTCATAAGGATACAAAGACCACGGGACAGCACAGCAGCTATATATCTGTGAGTTACGGATGTACATGTATGTATTTTTATCTATTGTATTTCAGTGGCAATCGCATTTTTTATAGCTTGAGCAAGAGTCATTAGTGGATTCAGAATAGTAAATCCATAAATTTGTAACATTATAAATATTTTCGTAAGGATACAAAGACCACGGGACAGAACAGCAGCTATATATCTGTGAGTTACGGATGTACACGTATGTATTTTTATCTATTGTATTTCAGTGGTAATTGCATTTTTTATAGCTTGAGCAAGAGACATTAGTTGATTCAGATTAGTAAATCCATAAATTTGTAACATAATTATTTTTATAAGGATGCAAAGACTACAGGACTGCACAGCAGCTATAGATATGCAAGTTATGAATGTTTGTGTATGTATTTTTATCTATTGTACTTCAGCGGTAATTGTTTTTTTAGTTTGAGCAATAGTCCTTAGTGGATTCAGACTAATGAATCTATAAATCTGTAACATAGATATTTCCATATGGATTCAAAAACTACAGTACAGCATTACGGTTTTGTATCTGAGAGTTATGGATGTATGTGTATGTATTTTTATCTATGCACTTTGACAGTAATTGCTTTTTTTATAGCTTGAGGAAAAGTCATTCGTGGATACAGACTAATTAATTTTTAAATTTGTCTCATTATAGATATTTCCATAAAGACGCAAAATCTACAGGATAGCACAGCAGCTAAAATTGTGCTGCAAAAAAATAAAAATTTTGTAGACATACCCTAGCACAGCTGCCGTTTAAAGATAAGAAGTTTATGTAATGTTCACAATGTGCAATTTAAACTGAATTAAGAGATTATATAAAGGCCAATCTAAATATATTAATTCTAAAAGGGTGTTTTTTGGTCGAGCGGCTCGATCTCTTTAACTACTGCACCAAAAAAAATAAAAAAAATACCCACTTAAAGCTTATGTTTTCTACTTTGGGCGAAAAATATAAAAAAATTCGAAAAAAATCTTTTTGTTAATAAAAAAATTAATTTTTATAACAATTGGCATGAGCGCCATCTGTGGGCGACACATCAAATATCTTAGCCAAATTGTATACTTGGAACACGCTAGATGGCGATATAGTGCGAAGACTTCGCACGGGTCAGCTAGTAAATACATAAAATTAAAAAGACGACTAAAAGTAGACTGCTTTCAACCATCACATTTCATATCATCACAGGGAAATTTATGTTCTTTAATTTTATTTCATTGAAGTTGCAGCACAATTAGGAGACCTGTCTGCTAGCAGACTGGTTGACATTCTCAAGTGTAACATATTGTACTCTAAACAGATTGTGACACATCTAATGGTGTGTTTAGATGGGGGTTAAAAGGTTCTGATAGCAAGATGCATTTGCCATTCGAAGCTGGTTTCGTGTTATTGTCAGCTCTTTCCGACTTATTCGCTAGCTTACGTCTTGCTGACATTTGGCCAGTTTCGCGCCTTGTCGACTCATTCTGACTTAATTTGGATCAGTATTGTTTCTTATTTACTAACTCTTACAACTTATTTGTTTACATCAGTGTATTACATTAAACTGTCTTAAAATGTTAAAAGCGTTTATTTACAATAGATTGTTAAGAAATATCTCTATGATAAATTATTTTGTAAAAATAAAATAATAAATTAATATTATCTGAACCCTCATTTCGTTCAAATAAAATATTTCAATATAAGAATATAAAAAAGTTTTGATGTTTCACATCTGCCAGGCAGCTCCCAGGCTGGATCCTTTTTATATTGTAATTACTAATAATATTATAATTTTAACTTTATGTAACACGTAGAAAGATAAAAAATTAGCGATACGTGCGAGCAACCTCCCCTACCGTGCGCTAAACAGCAACTGATTTCGTGAGCTCCATCGCTCTCGTGCATGTACGAACTAAATTTGCCTCGAGCGCGATGGCACAATATAATACGAAAATAATTAGTCGCAATACGAAAATAATTCAAGTGAAAATGATTGTTTTTCAAGTTATTAAGTTATAACACTTATTTTGCTGATACGGAGGATGTACCGGACTGCGAAAATGAGGATGTGACCTTGATTTCAGTTTTTGTTATAATTTTTGTTCACAATATATATTTCCATAATTTTCTTTGTATTTTATTATTCTTGCACAAGTTTTTATTAAAAAAACACTGAAAAAATTTTTAAAATTGGATAATTTTTGGAGAGATACAGTTTTCTTTTCGAGACAAGAGTAAATGACATCAAAAACAAAAGATTTCTTTGGCATTTTTAAGTATATATGAGTAAAAAACCATGGCACTAAAATGGTTAAAGTTGTATGTAGGCTATCAAGTTTTTATCAATTTATTTATACAATTTACCTAATGACATGTTGATAATTGAATGTTTTCTATGGGCAGGAATAAACTATAAAATATATATATAAATACAAAATAACATTGAACAAGAATTAATTGAAACATTGCCAAACAGTAATTCTATTTCTTGTGATGTTTTTCTTTTAATACAAATGAAAATTGTAAGCAGATGAATTTTCTTTTACTCCATTTACACAACTATGATTAGCAAAATAATAGAAAATATCAAGCGTCGATACCAAACAATGTAATATTATCGTAATCAATACAATGAATTGTGGTACGTCTCCATACAAGGGAAAAATTTGGACATGTCTAATTAAATGTCAAATTTAGTTCCTGGAACATTTGTGGTGGTGCTTCAAATAGGCACAAAAAATAGTAGTTATAAGATATAGTCTGTCCATTGTACTAGTATATCAGTATCTTGCTACAGATCAGTGATTATATTCCTTATAGATTTTTTAGTCATTCAATGTAAATAGGTTACGTTACAAATGAATATGAGATTCAGTTTTTGAGAAACAGTATTTTTTTTAGAATTATTAAAATAATTTTATACAACACCTATACCATAATTATAAATTACAATTACTACAATATTTACACTATAGGACTTCACATGAAAAATTATAGCAGTGTAACCAAATGTTTATTCATTATCACAAGATGGCACTGACAGCATCTTGTACAATCATAAAAGCAAGGGAGTCCTGTTAACAATGACAATTTTACAAATACATACATTATTATGTTTTTTGGAATCCTCTAAATGAGGATTCTAAAGCATTTAAACTTATATTGCAAATATAAACATTGAGGGTGCCCTTTTTGATTTTTTGTGACATCATATAGTTTATATTACTCAAGGAATATACCAATTTTAATTTTACCTATTTTATTAAAATTGGTTGAACACTTTCGTTACTATGAGTGAATAAAAAACTCACAATTACATTCACAAATCCTAAATATGTAACTCATTTTGGGTCAGTAATTTAAAAAAATATATAATTCAAATACAAGGAAACGCCAAATACTAATTGAATGGGAACATATTTTAAAAATAATATTTAAAAAAAGGAAGCGTTTTCGAGACTAAAAAACTTTTGAATAGCATAGTGGAATCAAAGTGTAATCATCAGTGTATGGTCTTTATATTTTCCAAATTAGACTTTATGTTAAAAAAAATTCTTATACTATCATTCTTTATCAAATAACAATACAGACATTCTTTATCAATATAAATAAAATAGAGTTTGAAACTAAACTCTTTTTATTCAGTTTATCTTTTAAACAATAAAGTGACTAAATAATATACTTGATACTACAAATGAACATAAAATAAAAACGGAAAGACAGATATAAATATAATAAGAAAAAAAAAGGAGGCTGTTAAGGGATACCTGACAGAAGTGAAACATCTAAATTTGTTTATATTGTTATAATGAAATATTTTTATTTGAACGAATTGAAAATGGAAAAACAAATATTCAGATAGATGTGAATAATAAAATATTAATTATTTTGAGTATATATGACGTTAATTTTGTAGAAATTCAGTAATCACAATTAAATGAAACTATTAGTATTATTTTTACTTTCTTTAAGCTCTGTATCACAACCTAGGTTTCATTGTATTACATCTTCAGGTGGGCTATTATATCACACCTGAAGATGTAATGCAACGAAACCTAGGTTGTGATACAGAGCTTAAAGTAGCAATAATACTACATCACGTAGTTTCATTTACTTGTGATTAATTATTTTATTATCATGCAATAATTTATCAACAATCTATTGAAAATATATTTATAATTTTATAATACTGTTAGCTGACAAGATGCGAAACTGGCCGAATTAAGTCAGAGTAGATAGACGCAAAGCTGGCCAAATAGCACATTATCACGTGTGATCAGAATGTTTTAACTCGCATCCGAAGGCACCGTTAGATGTTCATATAAAAAAATATTATTCATATTGCTCTTTTGCCCATGGTTTACTTCTACATAACTGCTCAGTTTTAAAATTTTATAAAAGAATTAAGAATAAATATAAGTCATAACATTCATACAAGGATCCATCTGACAGTTTCAAGAAAATATTAAAGCACCATCGGCTATCATATCGACAGGAAAAAATTAAAATTACGTCCCAAAAAAATGTTTTTTTAAAATTTTGCTTGTCTGTAATGTAATGTTTTTATCAGAATACAGAGAAACCTGTGAAGAGATTTTGGAAAGAAATATATTACTGATCCTAGACACTATGTTTTATTTCCCATTGTTGTATCCCCACATTACCTACAAAAACCAACACAGCTTTTGTGTTTGAAAAGGTTTAACAGATTTAGGACAGGCTATACTACCAGCAACACATTCATATCTGTCTGAAATTCATTGAAAAGTACAAACAACAATGAATTCAGATCCTAGCCTGAATGGGTTCTTTAATTTCCAGTATGGACACTGTTTCCTTACATTTTTATTTCATGAATTTATATTACATTTCACATTTATGTTATAATTTCCAAGTGCTCAAATCATTTCTAGACAATTACATTTTATATTAATTTCCATTGTTTCGAACAATATGCGAAAGATTTGTTTAAAATAAAAGATATTTTCGCTTTGGTATTTTCAGAAAAATCTGTTGCTATTAATTGCTAGTTAATACCTGCAGCTTTATCATCAAATACAAATCAGAAATGAAATCCATCTTGCCAATTATGCCACCATCCATTCTCATCTGAATAACAGAAAAAATGATCATAATAAAAGACTTAATAAAGCACTGTGGTACTACATTTAAATATTATAACAAGGTTCCTTCCATTTCCCTTGCAATAATTTTTTCATGTATCATCATTCCCTTTTACATCCCTCATAAATAAATTTCCTAGATATGCAAATCGAGTCTTTTCTGTTTTATAGAGCTTCACTATTATTTATTTTAGGATATTTTTCTCAAAATTTTTGACTCAAAATATCAGCCACTTAGGTCTTGTCAGGTTACATTTTCTTGAAGATGCAGCTCTATTGGTTGTGTTGGAAAGACACAGTGGAATCATCTAACCATAAGAATGGAGCTGTAAGTGGAATAAAAATATTGGACATGAAAAATACATTGATTCATTTTTTACTACCAGGCTTTTAAAAATGTTTTTATACAGGTACCAAAGATCATCATCATATATATTAATACGCTAAGGTTAAGATGTTACACTCCCTTTTTAGAAAAAACCTCACAACTAATCCACATAAATTATATATCATTTTATAGATAATTGCTTGCTCTACCGGCATCCACAACTAAAAAATTTATTATTGCTATTGTTTTTGCAAATTAATTAATTATTAAAATTATATACACAAAACAGCAATGCTGCCATCTAACGGCTCAACGTCAATATGATTGACGGTCGGTAAAATTTTTGTTTAATTTCAAATCCACTCACGTAAAAATAAAGGGGCGCTTTAGCTCAATGCTTTTGATACTTGCGCCTCTATATGTCAATTTTATTAAAATAGAATAAATAATGCGAAGACTTCGCACGGGTCACGCTAGTTAAATTAAATAAGCCATGACAGGACATATTCCTGTCTAACCAATACATCAACCCTCTGATTCTGTAGCTCACAGTTATTTTGAATGGAAACTAATCACCTGGAGGATATGTCTATTTCTTTCCATCACTTTATAATATAATACTGTCAAAGAAGTTATATTTCATATATCCACAATTAAATTAAACTACGTGATGTAGTATTATTTCTACTTTCTTTAAGTTCTTTACCACAATCTAGGTTTCATTGTATTACAACATCTTCAGGTGGGCTGTTAGCAAAGATTCTCTTGAAGCTATTAACAAAGATAATCTTTGCTAATAGCCCACCTGAAGATGTTGTAATACAACGAAACCTAGTTTGTGGTAAAGAACTTAAATAAAGTAGAAATAATCCTAAATCACGTACTTTCATTTAATTGTAAATAATGAATTACTACAAAATTAATGTCAAATATATTAAATATTTAATATTCATTCAATAAATAACTGTTTGACCTTAAGAGGCACTAGCAATATTCATTATAGTATACCTAGAAACTCATTTATATATAGAGGAATTAAAAGAATTTGATAACTTTTTGATTTCAACATAAATATATTTGTTGGAACAATCATCTACCAATATCTTTACTGCATGATGGTATGGCTGAATCAGTTGGTATATGTTCAGTTTTTTGTTTTTTCCTGGATTCTCCCTCTTTAATTTGGTCATTAAAAGGCACATAATAGTAAGTAGGAGCAGTAGCACTATCAGTGAGTGCCTTTGTAAGAGTAGAGTCGGCAGTGTCGAAAAAGTTATGATCGGAACTGGGAGCAATGTCCGACATTATGAGAGGAAGGGCAAACAGTACCTGAAAGCGTGGTAACCATCGACTAATGTATTCCTTATTTAATGTTTTATTCAGTGTCGCAAATCCAATCATGATAGTCTCTCGTGGTCTACTTGATTCATTCATGTTTTCAATCAAGATCTTCTTTAAGGCCAATATAGTTGCAAAATTTGGAGGCAATAAGTACTTATACTTTAATGTGGACGTATTGCTCCATAGTGATATGGGTTCATCGTGCACAATTTTTTCTGTACTAGCTTTTTCAATTTTATTAGCTCGGGAGTATGTCCTTACGGTCTGAACTTTAGGTTTTTCAATTACATGGTTAATAGACTGGAATTCTGTTAATTTTCTTAAGGCAGAATCTGGTTTGAAAGATTTACAGAAGCTTTCAAGGTCTATATTTGCACCGAGAAGTAATAAAATATTGTTTAAAACACTTAATTTCGTTTCAGGTATAAAATCCTTATCTTTGGTTGTTTCATTTTGATTCTCTGCAGTAGTTTTTGACTCTTCAGGTTGACATTCTTTCGTTTCATTTAGTTCATTTATAAAAAAAGTTATTAAAAGGTCATCAACAGTTACTTTAACATCAATTTCAGGTTCTTCTGTTTCACCTGGGTTAAGCTTTTTTTGTAGAACACTGAGGGCTGATTCTAGATCCACAATTCTTCTCTTATGTTTTACTCTTGCTCTCCTCCTGGGTGCTTCTTTTATATCCCCTATTGGATTCAACATTATCCATTTCTTTAAAGTCAAATATCTTAAACGAAGGTGCGCTCGAGTTTTACCAGGAAAAAATTTTGCTATACTTGCAAAGTTCATAGTTTCACTAGAATTTAGACTTACTAATTGCAACAGTTTTCGATCTTCATCAACGCTCCATTCTGCAGACCTATTATTTTTTAATGATTCATAATATCTTAATTTCAATTGCCTTCTCGTTCTGTGGGGCATCAGCTTAGCCGCCTTATTAAAGTCTAGGCCGAATTTGTGGATGCATGCCAAGAGCACATCATCCTCTTCTTTAATAAACCTTCCTTTCTTATGCTCGGGTGAGCAATAAACATGCCACCTGTGGTATATTTGAGTCTTAGTTCGGTTTTCAAAGTAAAACGCAACTTTTGACCATGGAATATAATCCCCCACTCGACATATCTCAATTATCCTCTTTAAATATTCATCTTCCTCTTTCGACCATTTATAACCGAGATTAGTAACGATATTTGTTTTATAATACACAAAACATTGATAAGCTGTTCTACTCGTTCCTAGTTCACTGGCTATCACATCCCAATTTTGCATACCATGTAGACGAGCATATGTATGGAGTTTTGTATGCTCTGCCTTTGTCCAAGGATCATGGTTGATGTCCGGATGCATATACTGATACCACATGGCTTTATACTCGTACATATTGTGCCGACCTCTGCTTATAAATCCAACCTCCTCCCAATCATAATCACCATCGAGATCAAATATAAGATGTGTTAATTCACGTAAGTTCATCGAACTAATGGCTGATATTTGCTTTTCTAGTTCAAGAACTTCTGCTTTCTTTATTTGTATTTCAGAGTCTTCTTTTAATATTTTCATTTGTCTATCTAAAACACGTATCTTACCCAAATAAAACTTTTCCAGTCGATTCCTTGAAACAATTTCCATTGATTTTTGAAAATCATGTTTATCTTTAGCAGTCCAATTAGTTACAGGCGGTAAGGTGATATAATTAAATAAGTTTAGTTCTTTCATAGACTGCGCGTCTTTATTAAGCGGGCTAGGAAATATATTTTGATCTTTGAAATATGGTATTCCACACTGTTTAAAACTAAACGATTTTGGTGAACAATATTTAAGGCCGCTTCGATCCTTTAGCAGTTCTTGTATCATTTCTAATCTTTTTTGACACATATTCAATCGCTTAGAAAGATCCTCTTCAAGTTTCATGTACATTTCATCCATTGCTCTGTTGAGTTGCAATGCAATGTCAATAGACGCAGGACGGGCAGTCTCTGATGCAAGCGACGTTTTTGCGCTTATCGGCGCGGCCGATGAGTTTCCAGGTGACAAAGCCGCTTCAAGTTCTGCTATATCATGTCCTGTTTCATCGTCTGAACTATATTCAATATCGATGTTTTCCATTTTAAAACTCATCGTGGTAAAAAGAAAACAATCAACTCGTTAGTAAAATAATTCTTATTAAAGATGATTACAATTTTTATTTAAGCATACTTGCATTGTTACAGTTAAAATTTGATTTGGGTAACAATGGAAATGACAGGACAATTTTTTTACTGAAATTTGACATCTAAGATTTTAATGACAATGTTTACTTCCGGCCAGTAATGTATTTCACAATTTTTGGCTGTTATATAAAAAGTTATTATTTCAAATTCGACATCATTTATTAAACATAAAATACAATATAAATTTATAAAGGAATGACTATTAGATGAAAGGCAAGTATAGGTTTAGAAGAATGTTATTTCACAAATCGGGTTACTCCACATGTTGCAATCTCGGTAGCCCAATTGAGGATAAGATGACCGTGTCTATTAGGGAGCTATTTTTGAGTTTAAAATAAAAAGGTAGAATAATGCATTAATTTTATACTAGATCTCTATTTAACCATCTTTGGAAAGTGACACCTTTCGTAGTTATAAAAATATTTCCTTTTCATGAAATATGAATTATCGAATATGTGCAAATAAAAAGACCACTCAATTGAGGAAAAATTGTTTGTAGCGTAACTACATATTTGATTTTTTTCTAACGGCGTTGAGTTGTTCTAGCACTAGATTTATATGACTCTTAGAATGCGTGTTTTTTCGAAGAAAAACCTCGATGATATCTTACATTTTTTTGGGGCATTTTTCTACTTCCGCTCACTTGACTAATTTTTGTATCAGATTCGATTCACCAATCTGCTATCGGGGCTTGGGAGAGAGCAATCTCAACCATCTCATATTCATTGTCAATAAACTCATTCTAGAACTGATCATAAAGAAAAAACATCAAAATCTAAGATATAGTAAATATATATGTGTATGTTTATGTTTGTATATGTACATGAGTTGATTTTATATTTGTATGAATATTTATACCGTCTGCAAAATTTTCTTATTTGTTTTCTAATTTATTTTATTTTAATAAACAACGATGACAAGAAATTATTGAGTCTGTGCTGGCTTTTGATTATGGAAACTAGAGGACATACAATATAACGTACTCATTAAACAAATATGATGCCTTCTTTAATAGTTAATAAACTACTTTTTGTCCCTTTTTGAAGTTACTTCTTTAGGCGCGTTATGAAAAAATGATGAGAGTGAAATTTTAAGATTCGTCACACAAAAGTTACAGTATGAAGTTGCAGCGGTTGCAGTCTCGAAACAAAAGCTACCAACAAAATAGAAATAGAACCTCTATTAGTCGCGCAAGTTGGCACCATCGTCGCCTCTGTTCACTGTTTAATGATGCCAAAGAAGTATAACTTCTCACGCGCGTACATAAATACATACACCCTTTTTTTTCCTAGCAGTAGTGACAACTTTTTGAAATTTGATGTTACTAAATATCAGCCATTTTATGTTCTGATTTTGTCTCTGGTTTCAATGAGTAAAACAAATGTCAGATGTTAAGTTGCGTGTTATTGTAAAATAAATTTACCAAAAAAACATTTGTTAAGTGTATTTTAGAGATTTTTTGAGTGCTAAAAATGTGAGTAAATTATATTTAAAAGTGTTGTGCTAAAGGTTGTGGTTCCAAATGCAGCAAAAATCGATCTAGTATCTCACTTCATAGGTTAGTAACAAAAGTATTAATTTGTTTTTTAAGCAAGTTGTGGTTGAAGTCGAAGAAACCTTATTTTAAAGTAAAGCTAATGTTTGTTATTATTATTATTTGTTGATGTATTTGTTAAAATTTTAATTTGCCATTCTTAGTAACGATTTGTTTATGTTTTGTGTATTGATATTCTTCATCAACTTTTAAATATCGATACTTTATTTAACTTGCATGAGACAACCAATTATCGTAAAACATAATATTTACGAAATGCACTTTGTCGTAGACATGAACTTTATACTCAAAGAGAGATAGAATATTGCAATCATATTTTCATAATATGATAATGCAGATCCTTTGAAACAGATGTGAAAAAATCATTTCTAGCCAAAGCCAAAACATTTGTTTTTATCGTATTGTTTATTTATTACGTCCTAAGAAAACGAGGCCTATCCTATCTACGACAATAGATATTAATCAACCACAGCTTTTGGAATTGGTAATTACCTACCTTGTGATTATAAATAGTTGAATTGTAAATTAAAATTTAAATTAACATTTACCTTCTTAACCGAGTCCGCTTTCCTGCTTAAACTCCTCCGCTTTATTCGACTGTGTGCATCCTTTGTTATACATACATTTATATCTGTATCTCTTTATGACATATTGAATATATTTGGCGTTAATTTTGTAGAAATTCATTATTCACAATTAAATGAAACTACGTGATATAGTATTATTTCTACTTTCTTTAATTTCTTTACCACGACCTAGGTTTCGTTGTATTTCAACATCTTCAGGTGGAATATTAGCAAAGATTAACTCCTAGGAACAACCAACAGAATTTATATGTTTCAAACACAATAGCGGAAGACTGCTTTGTGCGGATTTTTCCATTGTTTATGTTAGTGAGTTTATTCAGGGGCGCAGACTAGGTTTTATTATATTACAGAGAGTTATACAATATACCAGTATTTTAGTTAGTAATAAATTCAATTGTTGTTATTATGTGAGGTTATACAATGCAAACTTTACGGTGTATGTAATAAAATTAAATGGAAGTTATTACATATGTTATTACTAACACCCAACTGTAAATTAGTATCACTCGACGTAGTAAACTTATTTGCTAATATACTACCAAAAGATTGCCTAAATATCATTTCAGATATCCTAGAAAAGAAAAAGTTAAATCCCATTGAAGCATCGGAAATTAGAGACCTCTTTAAACTATGCACAGACCAAAATTATTTTCTATTCGATAAAAATTTTTTTCAACAAGTTAATGGCCTTGCAATGGGCTCCCCCCTCAGTCCCCTTTTAGCCGAGTTATTTATGAACCATCTAGAAACCAGCCTCTTAAACAGTAAATTAGCGACCAATATATTATACTATTATAGATACGTTGACGACATCCTTATCTGCTGAAAAGGTACACAGCGACAGTTAGACCAGTTTAGAAGTAGAGTCCGATAATAAACTTAATTTTTTAGATATAACAATAGAACGCAAAAATAATAAACATAAATTCAGTATATTTAGAAAAGACACATTTACAGACTCCATAATTAATGGTCAATCTCAACACCCTTGGTCCCATAAGTTAGCAGCCTTCCATTCCATGATTCACAGAGCTTTAACCATCCCTCTAGAAAAACGTAATCTACGTAAAGAAATAAAAACTATAAAACAAATCGCAACAAATAATAATTATGACTCATCAATTGTCACAAAACTGTACCATAATAAATTAAGAAAAATACTAATACAAGAAATATACCCGGTCGTACCAAATAATAATAACATTTACTATAAATCTATCCCATACATAGGTAATGTATCACTCAAATTGGGAAAACCCTTAACTAATAATAAAAATATAAATAATATAACATGTACGTATAGTACCTTAAATAACTTGGGTAAAACCCTTATTAATAATAAAGAAAAAATAGATAAACATAAAAAGAGTGGTATCTATAAACTTAAATGGAACGATTGTAATAGTGTATACATAGGTCAAACAGGAAGAGATTTTAATACAAGATATAAAGAACGCATCGCCAGCTGGCGAAATAATAAACCAGACACATCTCACTTTGCTAAACATCTCATTGAAAATAACCATCACCCCCATACTGATAATTCCCCCTATATATTACAAATAAATATAAAAGGTAATAAACTTAATATCCTAGAAACATTAGAAATAAACAGACATAAAAAAGATATCAAGAATAATATAATATATTAAATGAACAACTAAATATAATATAATCTTCTAGATATAATATAAATATACCACATTGATACTATAGTACCCTGGAAATTGTTTCAGCACTAATACACATATAAATATAAGTATATATAATAAAAACAAAAAAATTAAAAGAAATAAATAAATAAATATATGAATACACAAAACCGGAGATATGTAGAATTAGTGTATTACCTTGTCCTTACTTTCAAATACCCTTGCTTTTGTATAAATATATTACAGATAATATGTAGAATTAGTGTATTACCTTGGCCTTACTTTCAAATACTCTTGCTTTTGTACAAATACATTAACGATAATAACTTCCATTTAATTTTATTACATACACCGTAAAGTTTGCATTGTATAACCTCACATAATAACAACAATTGAATTTATTACCCTCACTAAAATAAGGGTATATTGTATAACTCTCGGTAATATAATAAAACCTACACTGCGCCCCTGCAATAAAGTGACTAACATAAACAATGGAAAAATCCACACAAAGCAGTCTTCCGCTATTGTGTTTGAAACATATAAATGCTGTTGGTTGCTCCTAAGAGTTAATCTTTGCTAATATCCCACCTGAAGATGTTGTGTTACAACGAAACCTAAGTCGTGGTAAAGAAATTAAAGAAAGTAGAAATAATACTACATCACGTATTCTCTTTATGACGTTGAACTATATTGTTAAAATGTTATATATGGTTAATATACATTGTGATTTTTTTTTCATTTCTCTCCTTTTTAAACCTGAGAAGTTTTTTTTGTTTATCATGTATGTTATTATTTATGTTATTGCGTTAATTTTGTTTATAAATGTTTTTAACCTAAAATAGTAATTTGGTCTGCAGGGGAACAAAATGTGGATTGTTCTGCATCGAACTCCAAATATATTTCAATGAAACCTCAGCTGAAGGTTTCATCTTTATCGATACTTATTTTTTTTTATCTAAATAACTTTCATTTTACTTATAACATAGAAACAAATAATTAGAACTTCCAACGTTGAAAAAAAATCGTGTCAGCTTTTGAGTCAGTTTACTGTCATCTTAGTTTAAATGAGTAATAAGAACTATTTGAAGTTTAAAGTAGTTATGTACTAGATTACTAGGACTATTACGCCAATGATAACATTTGAAAATGTCGCTCATTTTTTTTCGACGTTATCAGCTTAGTGTATTTCGTCTGTTTTAGAGCGAAATAATTTTAATCTTTTTTGGAATTTGATTTTAGGCTAAATTAGAAGCTGAATCAATTAGGAAATTGGTAGAAAAATGCAAAAAGCAGCAGAAAAAAAAATCAAAATTTTAAATGCAAAATCTCTAAGAAAAGCTCAGAATATAGCCAATATCACTTCCATAATTCGGGATTTCAGGAATGAGAAATTTCTTAATACTGAATCTTTGATTCTGTTACAAGAATATGCAGGATCAAAGATTTTTTAAAACGACAAGTTTTAAATGTAAAGGATTGCCTTTAGAAAGAAAATTTTCTGAAGAAGTTGGCAAATTTGCTCTCACACTAAATTTTGTTTCACCGAAAGCATACAATTTCATACGACGAACATGCAATTCATATTTACTACACCCATGTACTTTGAGTAAATTGTATCAGAAAGTAAATGCAGAACTCGTCTTTACAAAAGAAGCTCAATCTTATGCTCGCTATTGCTCGACGAAATGTAAATTAGCAAATCTTTATCTTGGGATCCGACTTCACAAAAATATTATGGACGGCTAGATATGATAATAGTTTCTAAAATGTGATTCTCTAGATGGAAATGAATGCTTGGTAATGTTACTTACTTGCATAAATGGGTCATGGAAATTACCTGTTGGATATTTTTTTTATAACCAGTTTAACGGGGTAACAGAAACATTATCTGGTCCAAACCTGTATTAAAATCCCAGGAGAGGTAGACATCAAAATTGTTTCCGTAACATGAATAAAAATTATAAAAAAAAACAAATTTCCACATGTTATGTTGACCAAAATTGCCAATATCACCTACAGGTGATTTTTCAGGTTAAATAAGATTAAAATTGTGGTATTGAAAGAGCATAACCTACTGCTGATGACAATCGACGACGCTCACCGGAAATATATTAGACGTGTGTAACTCTTTACAGAAAGGTCGGTGTTCCGGAACGTCACTGTGTTCCAAATGATCCGAAATATTTTCGTTATGTATACGTTTGACATAATGAAAATATTTTGGATTTGGAACATTGTATTTCGAGTTCCAAACGAAGGAAAGGAAACGAAGCGAGCACGGTTCCGCTTTATTTGTTTCGATGAGTGAGATAGAGATATGTTTGGCCCGATACAAACTGCAAAGCAAAGAAATGTTTATACACGATGTCCGGGAATAAGTGTCGGACAGAGAAAGTCATTATTCCTTGACTAAAAAATAGTTGATTATCACTTAAAATAAAATTTAAAAGATGACTTTTTTCAGAAAATTGAAAATAATATTCATAATTATTTGTCATCATTTTTGTACACAACCTGCGTAATGTACGCAGTCTCAATAATGTAGCAGTTCAGTGTCGCTCAGGGGAATAACTCATGAACAACTGCGAAGACATCGCCACTGCGGTTAAACACCGCACTCCGGACAAGTATTGCGTGTGTTAAAAAGAGTTATGTGTAATATTTTTTTGTACTCAATTAGAAAAAGAACGTGTTTTACGTTTTATTTCATCGAGAATTTGTCCCTTTATAGCCAACAAATAGCATCTTTCTTTGTCCGATATCTATTCCCGGACAGCGTGTATAAATTTAATATTTTATGCGCCTCGATAGTCAGTGTGTAGACGTTTAAATATTTGTTGGTTTGTCTTTAAACATATTGAAATTAAGCAATTTAATATTATTATTCCATTTAATATAATAAAAGATATATTGTATTCGTATACTGTAGTACGCTGATGATTTACTGTTATATGCCTCTGACAAGTCGGTTTTGACAAGTCGGTCTGACAAGTTGCAGAAAATGTTTGAATTCTGCTCTCGTTAACTTGAACCAATGGGTCAACTCTCATGGTATGGATCTTTCGTCATCCAAGAGTTCTGTAATGATCTTTACTAGAAAAAGAATAATTCCAACTGTTTCTATCTCTTTCAACTTTTCAGACATCCCTTTCCTCTCCAGTACTAAATTCCTTGGTATGTTCCTGGACTCGAAATTATCCTCGAGCACTCACATTGAGCATGTAATTACCCGATGCCAGGCTAACATGTATATTCTTCGTGCTGTTTCTGGAATATGGTGGGGCTCTCACCCTACCACTCTAAAACTTATGTTCATTTCTTTCATTCGCAGTCATCTGGCTTATTGCTCATTTCTCCTGTCTCAAGATCTGAGGATCGTGGCGGGTGCGATGAAATCCAGCTCCGTTAATGCCTTACAAGTAGAATGTGTTGATCTTCCTCTATCCCTCCTTTGTCAATAGGCATTGGCCTAGTAGATCGATTTCTCTTGAAAGCAGCTAGGTTCTCCTCCCATCTCATATTCCCAAAACTAACCCTTCTTTCCAGATTTGTTAAGGATGATTCCTTTTGGCATTCTAAGTCTCATCCTCCCCTTACGGTCAGCTTACAAAAAGTCAAATCCCTCTCAAACACAATTTATCAAAATTCCTCTCTTCCTTTCTATAGTTTTTTACTTGACTCGGTAATTCACAGGCTAAATATAAATTTGTGTGTCGGAGTTGATAAGAAGTCCAGTAATGCCAATTCGCTGTTCAATTCCATCCTAAATAATTTATGGGTGGATTGTACGCGAATATACAACAGACGCGTCAAAATACCTAAAAACGGCGGTTTTTTATTGCTACCTGTAATTTGGTATATTTTCGCCTCCCAAAAGATTGTTCGGTATTTTCTGGGGACTGTAGAGCAATAGTAGAGGCCTTGAGATATGCTCGGTTTAAAAAGGTTCGCAAGGTTTTTATTTTCTCAGACTCCTTAAGTTCTTTAGAGTCTCTTTTTGCAGCCTCTCTTTTTGCAGTAAATTATAGTTTCCTAAATCTCTTAATCAAACATCTTACGCTTGATTTGAAGAGATCGAGATCGGATATCGTTCTTGCATGAATTCCTAGTAACTGCGGCATATTCTCTCAGGATAGGATCATATCGGGATCTCGTTCCCCTAACTCATTCCTGGACGATCTCTGATCGGCAAACGGCATGGGAAAGATCATCCCAGAACCCGGGCTCGGGATACTTCCAGATCCAATCTTTTATTCCTTCAAAACCGTCGTTTTCAAAATTGTTTTTTTCTCGAAAGGAAATCTCAGTGGTATCTCGCATGCGTTTGGATCACTGAGATTCTCCAGTCTGTGATTGTGGGTTTAGTGAGATCATCTCATTTTTACATGCCCATTAAATAATTTTTTTTAAATTTTTATAAAGTATTAAAACAATTCAATTACCTATTAACATCAGATCCGTTACTAATAAAATCATTCTAGTCTTAATCATTCAATATATAAGAAAGAACGGCATCAAAATCTAGGACCTTATATATTTATACATATTTTTATGTTTGTTTGTATATACATATGTATATACTTATTATTCGTCCTATGTATTGTAATCACCTTTGTATTATCTGTACATTTTTTTTGTTTATTTTTTCACCTAATTTGTTCTAACATAGCAAACTTTTATTTGATTTTTGTTTTGTTCTTTAGTTCATTTTTCTTATAAAGCAATAATGACAGATTTCGGGGCGTGATCTAATAAATGTTGCCTAACCAATAAATCTAAACTTGATACTGGCAAAGTTCTCTTTGAAGAGAATAATCGCCACAGAATAAAAGAATAAGAATTTTACGTAATAAATTATATTGTCTATGGAAGTCCTAGCAAAAAAGTTTGGTTATATTATTGCTTCTTTGGAATATTATTTCAAATATGAATCTTATAAATTAGTTAATTAGGATTTTATTCTGAAATAAATGGAAATATGACTGATAAAATAAGTGAACCTAGTACTACCGTTATACAAAAAGATGAAGAAAGATTAGCAAGGATTAAAGGTTATGTTATGTTCATATATGTTTAAAGTTAATCGACAAGGCAATATTTATAATAAAGTTTAACTTTCAGCTGGCGGTTTTTTAGTAGCTGTTGCAGGAATATCAGCCTTTGTAGGTTTCGGAAGGACTTTAGCAGCGGCAAAAAAAGCTGACCCAACCTATTTTAACAAAGGTGATACTTTTCTATTTATCTTCTAAGTCGGTTAGCCTTGTGAGTCCGTTAGATTGTTTAACCATTTTTACGATAAGCAGGAGTGACTGGAAGTGTAGAATTACTTGACGGTGGCGCAGTATTAGCTTTAAGAGCATTAGGATGGGGTTCTCTCTATGCCGTTACTGGTACTTCACTTCTGTGCTACAGCATTTGGAAACTATCAGGTGCCACAGATGTAAGTAAATTTGTAGTAATTTGAAGAAATAAATATATTTTGTAGAAAGTAAATTTATGGCTGTTTTATAATCAACAAAACTCAACTAATATTTAGAATTATTAATATAATTAACATGAAACAAGTTCAGTTTAGCGAAAATGTAAATTTTCAATTTTTTTTGTTTTAAATGAATATTAATCAAAAGTAGGGCTTGGTTGCGATTATTTTATAAAAAAAATGATTTGAAAAAAGTTCTCATATAAAGGTGCACTTTGTCAAGTATTAGTTAAAAGTTTTTCGACTTAATTGCCATTCTTAGTAATACTAAACACAGAATTAGTAAATACAAAGATGAATTAGTATAAAAAACAAACCAAAAAAATTAAAATGCGCAGAGGTTCTCATAAAGTGATGTATTTAAATTTACGTTTGCGAATTGATAACCGTTTCTTCATAGAAAGAGAATTTTTGAAGTCAATTTTTTATAACAAAGTAATCGTGCCTGGGTCCCAATTTTTTTAAGCACATCGTTTTTTTATGTATATACTTTAATTTAAAGCAAAAAAAAACCAGGCAATTTATATTTTCGCTAAACTAAATTATACCGTTGAATATTTAAAATATAAGTATGGTAATAAATTGTTCATAAATAGAAAACATCAATCATAAACATAATAAAAAAAAATCCTGTCAATATAAGGAGAATTTGCACTATGGGGTTCCATATACACTTAAGCGTACATTTAATGGTTGATGGTATTTTAATGAAATTATTTACAAAGTGAATTCTTTTTCAATTTATAATATGATTTTGCTTGGGTTTAGGGTAGTCTCCCTAAACCCACGTTATAGGTTAAACTCCTATAATAAACAGGTATAAAAAACCATACCTGTAGTTCCTTCCAATCTATTTCGTTTCTAATTGTTTTTAGGCTTGTTAACATTTCTTTAATTATTGGTGGAGTATCATTGGTCATTTCTTTTTTCTTTCATTTCTTCATACTTCTTGCGTTTATGCCAAAATATTTCCATTATTATTTTATACATCATTTTCTATATGGCCAAAGTTATCTCTGATTGTTTTGCGCAAAATTGCAATATAACGAGTGCGTGTGACTCCCGCCACTGGAGCTGTAAATGAATCGGCGGGGTATTGAGCAACAGTATAACGAGTATTAAGATAATTTTCATCAGATATTGCCTGGTATGTCATTTACACATCTAAATATTGTGAATTAATATAAAACTATGACATTTAAGGGTCACCACTGTAGTTGTCCGGTAAACTTTAGGTGAATTTGTTGTAACAATGTTTTTCATAATTTGACATGCCTTTTGTGGAAATTTTTAGCAATATCTTAAGAACAAAGTTAAATAAAGTTCAGATCAGAGGTTTATCCGTACAGCTCGCACTTTCAAATGGTAATCTATATGACATATGATATTGAAAAAAAAATTTCAGTACTTTATTTGTACCCCTGGAGAATTTCTTATATATTTTTGGGTATTGACTATTCAGACATACCAGGGTTAATATGCTGTATCACTATGCCGAATGGTTTCTTAGAAAAGTGACTGTGACAGATAGATGGACATGTGAGTCATTTTTGAATAGTCTTGTTTTTTTCTTTTGAATCCTAACAACCTCTACATTTTATGAATTGTTTTTATTTTTAAAATAACTTGTGATATATTATTAATTTGTCAAAATTTGTAATATTAATGACAAACAGTTTTCAAAATAAAACTTTCACCATCTTAAAAATACCAGCTTATTGTTGGTTTTATTATATTGAATTGTACAGTTTAAAAAAATATGGATATATGTATATATATATACACATATATATACATATATATATACATATATATATATATATATATACATATATATATACATATATACATATACATATATATACATATATACATATACATATATACATATACATATATATATATATATATAAATAAAACTATTCAATTATTATAAAAATTTAACATGTAGTTTTTATAATAATTGAACTAAAATTTGTGCGTTTGCATAAATCTTTGAATGGTAACTCGTTCGTTCGTTATTACTATATAGTATTTATTAGACAAAGTTATTTATCAAAAGAATAGTTTTTGTTTATTTTCTTCTTATATCCATATTTTAGGTAACATAAATAAATTTATAAAACTAATTTGAATGATGATGAATTTTATATTACAGCTCAAAGATTTCCGTGTGAAAATGGGAAATATTTTACCAAAGTTATCTAAGAACGAGCCACCTCGATCGAGGACGGAATTTAGTGGTTTGAATGATCTTTTGAACTACATTTCTACTGAAAAATTTGGTCATGAACCTGTCGTAAATTCTGTACCAAATATAAAGGAGGAATAGTTTTTAAGTATTATTTTTATTTATTTTATTAAATGAATGAGACCCTACAAATATTAAACTTACACTTTCCGGCATCTGTGTAATTTCTCTGAAATTGATATCACTGGGATATGCGTTTGAAATATATTTTGGACATAATTTTAGTATTTTGTTTAATATAATTTTTAACGTCAATTCTATTTTAATTTTTGCAATTACCTCTTCAACTGTTTTGTATTCTGCAAGAATGTATGTAAATTTTGGCACATTGTCTAAAGTTTAAACACTCAATAAAGTTCTAAATTTAATCCTTCCGATTTATATTTAATCTTTTACATAGGCAAATGATAGATGTTTAATTCTTTTTTTTAAGGATTTATTGGCTGTCTTCTTTATTACGGCTTCGAGTTTGTTTATCCAATTTTCTATAAAAATTTGGGAATATGGCTGTTTCGGAAACATAATGTATAAGATATTAAGTAACTTTGACGCCATGTCTATTATTTTGGCATTTATCAATCAAGTTGAAGCTGTTTTGAGCAGTTTGGGAAAAGAGAAAGATGATGGTTTTTGTGAAAATCCAAATAAGATAATCGAAAAAAAACAACTTCTAACTATAAAATATGTACTTAGAAAGTAGAAGTACTTTCAATAAGCAAGTAAAATATTTCCAGTACTGTATGCTTTTAAAGTATATGTGAAGTTTATAGGTTTAATCTTCAATAAACCAGTTTGTCTTCACAAAATATATGTATGTTATATAATGCAGTGTGGTATATATATTAGTATAATGCTGAAAGCAATTATTAATAAAAGAAATTTATTATTATTTTCATTGTTTATTTTCTTCAACAATATCTTGTTTAAAAATATATTCTGTTTTGTATGCTGGACCATCATTGCAACTTCGCTCACAAGTGTATACTGCTAGCATTCCCCAATCAATGCTATTAACATCCAATCCAACATTTATAAAATTAAGCAGTTGCGGCATAATCTGTAAAACAAATTATATCACTCTACAAGTCTTCGAAGAATGAAAATTTCTTTAGTTAAGAGAATAAAGTTCCTTTTAAATAAATATTGAATAAAGTTATTCTTGAAAAGATACTATATTTTAAACAGGTTTATATTTTTAATTACCTGGAATTCAAATTGACGTTTTCCTCCACAGTTTGCACAATCTGGAACTTCTCCCAAGGTTATTGTTGGCTTACTAGTTATCCATAGTGGTTCTCCACCCCTATCATATCTCAGAACTTGATCAGGATGACGAGCCACTCGTTTGGTAAATTTGTTAAATACTTTGTCCTCGGGCATATCACTGGTATACTGCTCGATTTCCGTTTCGGGAACATCATTTAAAGATACCGCAGACTGGTTTTCCAACAATTTTTTCATTTTATCCATTTCTGATTCTATGTTTACAGTAGATTTTTGTTCCTAAATGAAATAGATTTATTAATTTTGTAGTATTGTTCATATTTTGATAAATACATAAATGGTTCAATGTAGTTTTAAAGAAGGGGTTCACTCGCTATATAATTATTTCAATAAACTAAATACGTTTTATATAACACGTTTGAGACAATGATTTTACACTACCAATAATAATATCCAAACAGTGCAGTATTAAATAACTGTGTTTAAAATAAGGTAAAAATTTGAACGATAAGGTTAATCTACAATTTTCCCTATTCCATATTTACGACTCGAATCTTTCTTCTCGACACCATTGTGTCTCCTGTATCTGACTTTGTAAACTACTTGGATAATGAAATGCTTTAGGTTTGATTTTATAGAAAGAATGCAAAGGAAAGATATATAAAAAATAATATATCATGGGTTATAATCATACATCATATATGAGATAGAAAAAAAATTAAATTTTTACATCATATATTTAAAAAAAAAAACAAAATTCACATAAAGCAAATAAAATGAGCAATTTAAAAAAGTGTGGAGGCCCTCTTACTGCCAGTCGTTATAACCTAGTTATAGATAATATACTAAACCTATTAATCTTTAGTAGTAGTAACAGATCTCTAATGATAGGTCAGCTTTAGTTATCTATGGTTTGTATGCGTCCCACCAGCAGTTACTGCTATAAGAGTGACTGTAGCAGTAAATGTGCACCACAATGGATCTGTATAACCCCATTTAAGGGTATATAGTATATCTAATTAAACTATTTACAACTAATAATTTTTCAAAACGTAATTATATATTGCCTCTGCTGCTATATGTTTCAAAGGCTTTACGAAAAGTAAAAAAATGTATATTTCCGTATAGAATTATAAATAATTGTACTTTGGATTTTTTCTTGTGTGTAAGACCTCCCATTATGCAGACTTTCAGTATTGTTGGTCGACCGGAAGTAGTCTATAGATTTTGATGATTAGTGAGTAAGATTATTGTATAAATAATAAAAAAAAAACGTTTTAAAGAGCCATATCTTTTCATTTCATGGACCAAAAAACTTGGAAAAAACAGTAATGTAAGGCTAAGTAGGCCTCGGTATACAATATTAATTGAACTTTATATTTCAAGCCGTTTTTGAGATAAAAGGGCTCTGAAAAGACAGACGGACAACCAAGTTATCCTTTAAAGGTTCCATTTATTTCATTTTGAGGAATGGTATTCAAAATCAACAATGAAGACCCCCTCCCTAATTAATTATGATTTATTTGCTGGGTTATTTTAATTTTAAATTGATGTTTAAATTCACTTTCCCAAATTTTTAAAAAGGTACCATCCATTATAAACATTTATTTAATCTATTATATAATTAATTATAACTTATACTTACATAATTAATTTTTCACGTTTTTAAATTTACAAAATATTTTTTGAAGATTATGAAAAGTTTACTTAATTATATACTTATAATAATTTAATTTATGTTTTTTATTTACCAATAAAATTATATTGTAAAATAAATTGATAGTGAACTAGAAAGAAAAATCCTATTTAGCAGCAGATATTACAGTCATGTCCATAGATAATAGACATAGGTAGAAATATCTATTAATTGGTAGTTTGCTGAGAGTAAACTTGTCACTAATGGCAAAATACTCGCACTTTAGCAAAAATTATCTATATAGGTTATAGGATTAAAGTAATCATTAATTTTAGAATGAAATGTATAAAGATTATTTTATACCTCTGCCTCCTCCTCCATCACTAATTCCCATTCGTCAAAAAGTAGTGATTTTCCTGATTCAGTTATGCAAAAATCACTTGGCGGTATCTGAAAATTATGGGCAATTAATATTTTCTTTAAAAACTGATGCAAGCTTATAAAAAACTGTATTTTAAGATGTCGTCAAAATATGTTTACTGAAAAAATCAACCCTAATGAATCTTACTTCATAAAATTTGTGATTAAAGTTTCCTTTTATTTTTACTAGAATACTTTTCTAACATGTAATAATAGACAAATTTTTAAAAATAGTTTACAGTAAAAAAAAATGTAAAGTTATATTTCCTGAAATTACTGAAAATAAAAATATTGTTTATTTTTGACCCTAACCTTTTTATGAAGGGCAAGTAGCAATAAAACATAATGTGTGATCAATTCACAACAATAATTACTTATATAATAAAAGTCACGTTGCGACAAATTAGTAAGTGCTTTTCTACTTTATGTTTCTGTCAACCTGCATGTTGGAAATGGGCTTCTTTTAATAAATAAATAAAATTCCAAGCAGCATACAACATTTAAATTAGCTGAAGTATTGTTATTGGTGTTGATACCTAAATACTTTAATAGGGTGCTGTTTTTAGTAAAATGTCATGAAAATATAGGTTAATTAATAACGAGTAGCGAACAATTAAAAAATATATAAAAAATAAGCCAGTTATGAGCTTCTAAATTAAATGGTAGGAATAGAGTGGGGATATCACCCTGCCTCATTCACTCTTATAGAATTTAATTGGCATTATTAAAAATGGTGACACAATTCAATATTGCCATCATTATCTAAACGTTAAGTTTAATCTTACTGGGTCTATTTTGTACCTTGAAATTTGAATTTATGACAAAAAAAAATTGTCGATTCTTGGTTAGAAATAACAAAAAGATCTTTGAGAATTTTTTTTTGTCAGAATAGCTCTACTTTATTTTTGTAACATTCATTTACAGCAAATATTTATGGTGGGTGTTTAGAAATAATTTTATTTAAACACCTTGATTAAAGGTACAGAATATATAAATTTATTTATCTTAATTGTAGCTATTTTACAGTGTAAATCAATATACATTATAACCGAGATGCCAAAATGAAAATTATTAAATAAAAAGGAGGGAAAAAGACAAAAGGAAATGTTAAAAACACTCAACACTGAATTGAGAAAAACTACAATACGTATGCTAGCGAGACACGAAATAATAAATGCCTTTGTCTCAGAATATTAGTCTAAAAATTGTCCATATGACAAATCTACAAAAATCATTAGAATTTTCTCTTTATATAAGTGGTTGTTAACTGATAAATATCTTAGACCCATTTACTGTGGCCAAGTTCAATATTGTGATAAGATATAATATTCCATAAATCTAGACATAATCTCAAATTCACTTATCAATATTTCTCCAGCAAAGCTCTGTATCACAATATTGACTTTGTAATTTTTTTGATGGTATTTTACTTCTTTTGGAACAGTCATGTTTTTGATTGACACTTTTTTTAGACATGTTTCATAAGTTCGAATGACAGAGATTAAAACATGTTAATCTTTTATCTTGATTATTTAATTAGTTGTATTCGACAATAGCCGATTTTTGCTCCTTGATATTTCTGGCATAAACATTAATCAAATGGTTGCCTGCCATCAAGCATCTTCACTCTACTTCACTTATGCTTGGGAGAAAGCGGCTTGGAGAACAGTGGACGTGATGTCAATTGTTGAGACTGAATCTCATGTAAAAACTTTTATGGGAGTTAGAAGGCATGTCACACATATAGATTGTTGTATTTAATGAATGTAATTTCTGTTAATAATCTTGAACTTAGTCTTAAATGTTCCAACTCTCGCATCAAAAAAGAATTTAATATTACTTTTCTATCTTGATGTATTTCTATATGATGACAATAATTCTTGATTCTTGATTTTTTTATTTCTATATGATGACAATAAACATCATTTGACATTCTCCTTGAAATTGATTTGCATTGTTGCAAAACATCATGTCTGCTACCTACAAAAACATTATAATGTCTTTTTAAGCCCCCACCATTTCCCAAGAAACACAGGCAGCCCATAAGAGCACCATTATGGGTGATCTAACAAGAAGATTGGTACAAATAAAGAATCGCTAATAGCAGGTTTATATAACCATAAAAATACTAAACAAATCTGTAATCTTGAATATGGTTTATTTATTTAATATTTTCTAGAAACAAAGGTATGGTTGCGAATATATATATAGAGAGGTAGAAAACTACTATGTATGTACGTATGAAACTTGATAAGTACACTTATACAAACACTTCATCTTTGTTTCTAGTAAATAATTCTCATATTTCGGTAGTTATTCCTTTATTGGTATCTTAAACACTACATATGTATCCAATATCTAATTTTTAGATCTTTGATGATCTGTCAATGAGTGTACAGGTTATAAGTACCGGGTGACCTAGTGATGCTCGGTGTATTTCGAGTTTCCAAGACGAATGTGAAATTACTTGTTTCATGGTATTAGATTTACTTCCATTTTGGCTTCGGCCTTGGTTTCAGCTTCACGTTCTTCTTCATATTAGCCATCGTCTTAAATGTTCGCCCTAAACTTTCCCTTTAAACTTTCTCCTAATCCTTCCCTTCCCCTTGCCCTTCACCATCTTTTCCCCTTCCTTCCTTCTTACCATTCAAAAGTTATTAAGTCTTAACAGTATTCATAGTAATTTTAAATGGCCGCCGTTTCCAAAATAATTAACCAACATGGCTCATCTTCAAATTTTGATTATTGAATATAATCACCCAAGAAATAAATGTACCAAATTTCAGCGAAATCGTTAGAGCCGTTTTCGAGAAACCAGTTACAAATATATACAAGAATTGCTTGTTTAATAGTATAGGATTTGGATATATTGACAATTTTTAATGTCAAATATCGCTGAAACTATTCTAGACTTAAAAAATAAGTTCAAATTTGGAATACATTATAATCTGGTAAGTTTTTCCCTATATCCTACCAGATATGCCTTCCAGCATTTGCTTTAGCTGTGTTATGGAGAGTCAAAATAGCGATGAAGCAGTTCGGAAAAAGGGTGCAGTGTCCAAGGGTGTAGCTCGAAACGTGGTGTACTACTGTGACTCAAAATCTCTATAATACAAAAATAAGAGTGGCGGAGATTCAACTTTAAAAAAAAAACTATACCATAAATATTCAAAGTTTTGGAACTAAAGAGGCTTAAAATAGAAAAATATGTCTTTGTATTAAAGACGCAACATGATCAGGGATTGTTACTAACAAAGTATACTTATATGAAAATTTTTATCACGCTGAATGCCTTACCTACTACCCCAGTGCTCCCTGGGTGCCACCACCTTGACCCTGACAGAAACTAGCTTAGCTTCAATATTACAGAAGATCTTTAAGAGCAATAAATGTAGAATGTAGAACACAGAGTGATCGGACAAGTGTTTATTGAATTTATTCAATGAATCATTCTTGACTGTCAAGATACTGTTAAACCTCAATGTAATTGGCATATCTCTCACATTTTGCGAATAACGATTTTGCTTTCTTCAATTTATAGTGATTAATCCAATTGTCTATTTTTCCGAGATCCTTGGATAATATTTTCATATTCAGTGTCTTCTATATCAACCTTGTATTTGACAGTGGGTTTGATGTCAGCACAAGCCCCATACTCAAGTGTGTACTAATAGATCATCACTTCTGGGCTATTTTTGCTCTATAAAATGCAACTGACATAAAAAACAGATTCAAAATATATCTGCTTCAGGAGGTCCTTGTTGGTGATTGGATTACACCAATGGACAAAACGTCTCATTGCTTATTTTGAAACAGTAAGACGTTTGCCAAGACGGAAAATATGCCATAATGTAAGGTTCTCATCGGACATATCACTTATTTTTGCTAGAAACCAAACAGCATAATCACAAAGTAGCTTAAATTTATAAACTTGTCTTAAGTTTTCATGATGCGAATAGAGTTGGTGTTAAATAGAATCAAATATTTTTATAGTAGATTTATACTTATTTTAAATAACCACACGTTACAAAAAATTCTTACCTCAGTATTACATTTTTCCTTGTGTCCCTTTTTCCAATCTAGAATTTGATGTGATCGACTACAATATTTAGCCTTTTTACATTTTGAGCAGTGTGACGGACCTTTTAGACCACAGACTGTGCACAGAGCGGCCAAGTTTTTTATACCAGGATCCTAAGGCATTTAAGAAAAATTTTATTGTTTTTTAAAAACACTAATCCCTACTTTTTCTTATGTAGAAATGTATGGTAGAAATATGGTAGTTTCGTATTTCTGTGGTTTAATCATTTTTTTCCTAACCAGATATTTGAAGTCCATATTTTACAAAGTGCTTTCGCGGAATTAGTTTCCATTTCATATCTATTCTACGTACAATGTTTTGAAAAGTTTCTGTTTTGAAAACTAAATCCATTTATTAGTACCTTTTTTGATGTTTATACATTTTGTCACCTTATTTACCCACTTTTCACAGCTAAAAGAAAAATATTAATGTCTTTTCAATAATAGTACCAATGCCAAACTAAGACAACAAAAAAGCACTAGTTACACTATCCGTATATTTATATTAGAAATAATGCAATTAGCTGGTAAGAACATATTTGTATCTAAACAAATTGAGGGCTTCTTCACAGGGCATATCGGTACAGGCTTATACCAGAGTGCAGCGGCGTGCTAAGCTGTTCTATAAGTAAGCGAAGGATTGTTTTTAAGTAATGGACTTAAAATATTTTATTTGAAGACTCTAGGACTATCGTTTGCAGCTAAAATATGAAATTTTTCAAACCTTCCAGATGAATATTACCTTTAATGATTTTTTTGTTAAGTTTGACATACTATTTGTATATTTTTATCTAATTACGCTATTTATACACTTTTATTATATCAGTCATTAATACTGTTTCAATTTCATTGATTTCTATTTTATTATATTAGATTTCCATTTGAAATTTTTTGAGAACAATCTTAATTATTTTCTTATTCCAGTAATACCTTATTTTCTTCTTCCTCTGGAGGATCATATGGAAAGAAATCATTTTGACGTCCCAATTGACAACGTAATATTTTTATGTTATCTACCTTGTTAGGTTTACAACAGGCAGCATTTCTACAAATGAAAATATACAAGCTTCTGTGAAAGCAGTCGTCCGATTCTTCAAATGGTGCATAAACCTTGGGAAAAAAATTAAATGATAAACTGAATGAAGTATAATTTTTAAGGTTAAACTAAATGTAGTATAATTTTTAAAGCTTAAAAAGTTATACTTTTGTGTATGCAAAATGATAATTAAAAATTTATGCATTATAAATTAATTTCGTTCCTGATTATAATGTCTTAGTTAGACATCTAAGCAATGATATATAAAAAAGATGATTTTAATAAACAGCTATTAATTGAAAGTATACTAAACACATACAAAATTTATCTATAACCTTTTTCACATAGATTTATTCAAATTTTTAATAGAATTCGATATTTTATAGAAACACTAAAAGTTTTAAATTGAAATATTTGCCTTTGAACTCTTGGGGATGGTTATCATTATCAAAATTTTAAAAAACTATCGACTTTATCTATTTAATGAATTAAAGAGACAAAAGTGAAATGGTCTTGACTTGTTTCGTGAATAATCATTTCCCGTTCCATTCGTTAATTTTAAATGAGAAATTCTTGCAATATGTGGACATAATCATGCAAAATGAAAAATTTGTTGCTGTGGACATTTGCGACAGGGTTCTAGTCCCATATTTGGAGGCTGATTGCACTAAACTCTTACCAAGTTGTATTATTAGAAAATATTTCCCAATATACAATTCCTTAAATATCTCATTTATATGGGGTTAATTTTTTGGCATCAGTTTGCCCAATTGCTTTTGACATTACCTCTGGAGCTTGAGATACACAATCTACTCTTCATACACAGTGTTATGGTGGTTCTAGCAATTCAAGTGTTCAAGATATCTGCAACTACATTAATTATTATAATTGGCAAATTGACATCCCTTCTATAATCCATCCTTATTCATGTGTCGCTATTTTGCTTTTGTTCTCTTGTTTCTACTTATATCTATGTGAATTTATTATTATTATTACTTGTTTTGTATCATTAATTAGTATTTATTAAACGTTTACAATCTACCACAGTTTTTATCCTTAATTCAGTGTGGTTGGTTATAAGAGATTGCTCTAGTTACAACTATCAAGTTGTAACTAATAAGTAGTCTTTTTTATCAAAATAGTTCATCTATAAAAAATTTCCAGAATTAATACAAAAGAATTTAGATAGTCATAGCCAATCGCATACAGCTTAAACTAGTAAAAAAATTTATTTATAATATCAAATGTTAAATTGTGTCAAATATCTTCAGTTTTTTCACTTTGCCTTTTTTACATTTTTACTGTAAAAAGCCTTTAATGACTCACAGAAAAATAAAATAATGGGGAAAATCTGTAGTGGGTTATTTATTTGAAGACTGAACAGAGGAAAAAAAATTAAAACAATTTTTTACTGAATGCAATGTCGACGATTTTTACAAATCTTGAAACATTACTTACTGTTTTCTTAAAAAAAAACTGAAAATTCACTTTCTATTAACTGCGCTCTCTCAGTTGTTTTGGTTAAGATAAGAGATTGTTTTTGAGGCAATAAATTAACTACAATGTTTAGGTACTTTGTGTATATTAAAGTTCATATGTAAGTAACTTACAAAATGTGCTCACATACCTGACATAGCATTATTAAAGGTTCATGGCAAATACTACATGATATTTCATCTAATCGTGGTATATCTCTTAAATTAAGCCAGGCTGGTTTTCCTCCTACTTTACTAGGAAAAAAACGTGGATGTAACCTCCAATTATCGGTTTTCTCTAAAAAACCTATGTCTATTTTGGACATCTTAATATATTTTATATATGACACTGTTAAATACGTAAATTTTAACGTACTGTAGAGTACGCTTTAAGCTTAGTGTACAATTAGCGTATTAGGATGTGTCTGTCAATTAAATATATGACATCTACATTTTAGTATATGATCTGTGATCTACATAACACAGACGTACCATCTGTCAATAACAAATGTGACGTACAGCGAATAGAACTCTATGGTACAGAGTATTTTTTAGAATTTTAACAGATGTTTCTCATGGTAAACAAGTTCAGAAAATTTTAAAAGGTTGTGATCTAACTTAAGCGATCTAATAAAACTATCAAACATCTAATGATAATAAACTATCAAGTGATCAAATTTTAACTGCAAACGTAAAATAGTTTGAATTTATATATGTAAAATAATGAAAAAAATTAGAAATTCTTGTATTTTATGTTTTTTTAACTGAATGATGACATGGCCATTTAGAATTATTATCTGCTATTTTAAATTGCGTAAAAGGACTAAACAATATTTAATGTATTAGAATAATAATTCATATAAAATGCGTTTGGTATATTTAAATAGTTTAATAATAACATCGCATAATTTTTTTTACTTCAATTGAATCGATAAATACAAGTAGAATTTATTTTATAACATCAAAATGTTTTTAAAAAATGTTAACGTCTCTATGTGAGCATTAATATATTACTTTCGATTATCCATAATAACAGTGTAACAAATGCAATAATAGTGTTGAAAATACTAAGCAGACCAGAGGGTCATGTTTTACAATTCTACTTTTATTTCTGACCGTAGTTACAGAACAATACTTTTTAGTCTATGACCGTAGTCAAATAGTATTTTTCAATAGATCGAATCAACACAACATTACACATAGCATGTACAATAATAGTCAATATTACGACACTTTGTTCATAATTAAAAGTCATATTGTAAATAGAGTTTTGGGTTATAATTATTATTTTGGTTAAGAGCGAGGGACATTATAAATCATTGTTAAACCAATTGAACTTTTTGATAATTTATAATTGTAGTAAACCAGTTTTTTTCATTTTAAAGATGTGTTTTGAAATATTTTGTTATAGTTTACGATTATTTTTTGCAATAGTTGTCTAGAATTAACATATCCATTGTTTATTCAAAGTTTTTACATAAAAATGTTAAATGTATAAAGTGAAATAAATAATATTATGTTGACACCGGGCATTCGTGTTATCAGAGGATACGACTGGGTTTGGAATGATCAAGGTAATTTGGTGTTTTTTCCATTTTTTTTTTGAATGATTAGATTACACGTTAGATGGTTTCTATCATTTTACCATCGACATTACTGATAATTTTCTTGGAATTATGACGTCAAAATTTCCACAGAAAAAGTTACACATTTTTGTAATACGTAAAAATTAATTTAAGCCAGTTTGTTTCTTTTTCTTCAGCATATAAAAAATTCATGATAGATCTCTCTTTGTTTTATTCCAGGGAGTAGGATGTAAAATTAATTATCGTTTTATCAATAATATGTTCCTCATTCGTTTACACTCAAGCTTTTCTTCTTTATATCTTGTTAATTCATGCGAGAAGTATTAAGTAAATTGTGTAATAATTGTAACGAGTTTGTTTTCGGCACTTTCATTCTTGTTCAATCCATATGTAAGAACTATATTATATTAAATAATATCTGAAAGTGCATGTTTTTCGTAATTTCGATTATATTAAATTTCTTGGTTATTTGTCTAAACAGACAAGGAATTCTGGATTGTAATATTGATTATAAAAGGTTTGAAACTAGCTCTGAGTAAAACTATATTCATAAATTGTGTAGTGCATGGACCAAAATTGTTAATAAAATTAAAATATTATAATACAATTCTGCTGCCATCAACGGCGCTTTAAATATTTCGCTTAATTATGAATTATTATTTGACCGTCTTAAATACTTAAATTTCATTTTTATCTTTTTTACTCGTACGTTTTAAATGAATTTTTAATCAAAACAAAGGTAAATAACTTTACTACGTAATGCAGTAGTTTATCTATTACTTCAGTTACTATTAGTTTCGATAGCGTCCTTAAACAACAATGAAAAAGATCTATAAATTGATAACACATTCTCTTTAATAGGAAGTAACATAAAGTTACAGTAATGTGGTTGCCCCAATTACCAACACTATCATACTTATTAAGAGAACAAAGGTCAATTTGTTCAAAGAAATTGATGGATTGATTGCGCCTAGTTTAAAATGAACTATATTTGGTTTGTTAATAATTAAATGCAATGCTTTTGCCATGTGTGATCATTTGTCATTCGTAATCGAGAGTAACCCAGAGACAATTTAATTTTAGGGAGTGTCTTAACTCACAACTTGTCCATTGACATAATAAACTAAAGTAGTAGCCTGGAAAATTACAACAAAAAAAAGGTGCTTTTAATGAAAATTTTTGCTTTTAATGAAAATTACGATAAAAAAAAGGTGCTTTTTAATGAAAAATGGTGCTTTTCAGATTTTCTCTTTACATGGTTTTAATTCAACAACTTCTATCAAAGTTACTACGTCATGCTTAAGCTAGCTTATTTTCAAAAAATATCAAAAATCTTGGTGTGCCATTGTCTGCAAAAGTAACAAATATCTTGATGTGAATGAAAAAAAGACACCTTGTGCATACCTTTCTCTTATCTGGCCAACTTTAGTGACCTGCTTCAGCCGACTGTAGTGATATAGTTATTTAAATATTGTGCATATTGTATTGTTATGTAGATACTGGGCCAACTAAAAAATCCCCAAACTCAGCGCAGTAAGCAAAGTTCATATTCACTGTTCCTATGAGGCCGTTTAATATTGGGAATGTAAGGAAATATGAAAAAATTGTTTCAATTATTATTTTTTAATTGTCTTCATTTATATTAATTTAATACCTTACTCAGCCCAAGTATTATATAATGGACACGAAATGAGCGTAACATCTACTGTCTTTCGGCCAGCTGAACAATTACAACAATATCGTTTTATTGTTTTAAGTCTTCTTGTCTGAGTGTTTATTAAAATATATACAAAATATACTTTATTGTGTCTGCTTTAAATTTGTCCTTTCATTAGAACGTAATTATTTGCTGACTTAAATTATGTACTTCCTTAATTAAATATGTACTTCCTCTTGGTTTAATGATTGTGTCACACGTATTATCTAAGCCAACGTCTAACGGGAATGACACAGCGCATCGTCATCTGAAATCAATAAAAAAACATATGATATAGAAATAGGCATTATATTCATGTAACATAATGAAATATTTTGACAAAATTTTCTGTCCATAGATGCTTTTATCCGATTTATATATATTTTCTTACACTCAAATTCTGTACATTATATAATTATGAAAGTTAATAGTTGTAAACGCTTTTGTCTTCAAAAAGGACTTCATTGACTTGTGATAAGTAACAAATACATGTAGTTCTGTTACTCTTAGTTTCTGCGTATTATTAATACATCACATATACGTCTACTAATTCTCTTCCTATCAACACTACAGTTGATACATAGATGTGATCGTGTGTCTTGTGTTCCAATATTCACACCAAAGTTGTGTAAAACGGTATCATACTCCACATTCATGCTGGGTTCATCACAAGGAATGGGTAAGGTATCCGTATTTAAGCCTGTGTGACCGAATTTCATACAGAGACATCAAAGAATATAAAAAAATTCAACGGAATATTATTGCAACAGTCATTTTACATTGACATTTTGTCCCGTTAAGTAATTTTAATGTTGCCATAAATAAAATCAACTTGACATTTTAGTCTAAATTTTTTAGTAAAAACAGACTTTTTCAAAAAATTATGTCTTTAAAACTGCATATTCATATAATAACGATTATAACCTATTATTTGAAAAGTAACATTAAAATGACCATTTCTTCACAAATGTTCTTTTAGCCAATGGATGCTAAATAATTAAAACTCAGATATTTTTTCACACATGTAGCAACGTTTAAAAGGAAATAGGTAAATGAAGTGAGAAATTGTTGTTAATAAATATATTGGCATTTGCCATCAAATTTATGCTTGTCCTTGGTGAGGCCAATTTTGGCCATAACCCTTGTAATGAAATTATACAGCCTACATTCACTGTGTTATTGAATTAATTGAATAAGAATTTCCAAAATTAATTAATGTCCACATGATGGATTGGCACTCATTTAGAATGAGTTTAAATTGCATATTATACTTTAGAATATTATGTAGGACAGTTCTAGAGATATTGCTAAAAATGTCCAAAAATTTTCTCAGAAACTGTTTTGACACACAAAAATGGGAATTTTGTGGGGATAAAAAGTACTCGAATATGTTTTTTCATTTCATCTTTTATGCGGGATAACGATAGAAAGAGCAAGTTGTAACGATTCCAAAATCCTTTTTGTGTGAAAAATAATATTATTTGTAAATTGTTTAATAGAAATATTATAAACTTTTAAATGTTAGTTCAAAAGTTTATACTTTTAAACGTTTGTTTAAAAGCTTAAGCGTTTATGGAACCCTTGTATTTCTTAATAGGTTTATTTTGTTATTATGATCCTTTGTTATGCTTTAAAATAAAGTGTAAATATGTGAATCTTGTTCGTTCACATTTTGCTTTTCAAGTTGAAAAATATACATCTATCGTAATAGTAACTCAATATAAAATTGGTATGGAACCTTCGTAACACAAGCTCGACTCTGATTTGACTGAATTATTCTTGAACATATTACTTAATTCTAATGTATTAAATAATATTTGAAGTCAATACAAAACATATTAATCTTATAATTTATTAAATTAGTTTTAAAATATTGCACGATTTTTCTTCAACTTGGTACAAGTCAGAATTGTAATAAGACGTGACAAGTATTAATAACGGCAAGTAGGTTTCTTTTTCCTTATCTGTAAATGTCATATAATCTGTTTATTTATTAGGTCTTATCGTATTTGCACAATTGACTTTTTCATACTCCTTTGTCAGTTTTTTGTTTGAGAAAACCTTGCCATGCTTGATAAATGAAGGGCTATGTAATAATGTACTAGAACAATGGATTGATCTAGTTCTTTAATTATTCTAATATTCAGAATGTAAAATAAGTTGTATAACTTATTTAACTATTACTGTAATTAACATTTTATTAATATTCAACCAAATGTCTCGGCATATAAATAGTCCCTGGTTACTTATGGTTGTTTTGTTACTTTGATAAATAAGGATTGATTTTAAAAAATCTATGTATTTACTTAGATGTGTCTATGCAGCAAACCAAATAACAATGACTGAGTTACTAATAACAAACCATCTGACCAAACTGTCTCAACTTACTTTACCTTTAAAACATAACAGTCTTGGGGTACAATATTATTGACATATAAAAGAGTCACAAGGAATGCATTCAAACAATGCCTTCGAAACAAGAAAGTCTCATGGTACAAGATTAGTATCGTGTAACAGTGTCATAGCAATTGCACTCAAACAATACTTCAGTTTCGTCATTAAGAAATAAATGTCTTTCAATATTATCTGCAGTACTTATTTTATATCATACGCTTTTATTAGATTGAACCTTATAGTTTATTATAATAAGTATAGACTTCAATTTACTGCGTTTCGTTTTACGTAGTTTCTTTTTATGTCAGCGCGCAAGTTTAAGTTTAATAATTAGTTTTACGTTTTAATAAATGCGTAAAACTAATTGGAGGAGCATTTTATATAAGTTTATGTCGTGCGATTTTTATACAGTGATTAAGGATTTTTTATAAAACTAATGTAAGACAGTTCCGCTAGTTGAATACTAAATTCCACATGAAATATACGTAACAACAATTTGGTTCTTTTTTTTACTATATTTTACTGTTGTCATGTGAACTCATGGACCTTATCAACGGGTGCTGGTTATCAATTACAATTGTTAATTCAAATGTTATGTTGCATTATTACCAGCAAGTGATAAAACCAATGTAATTGTAATAAAGTAAATTTGCATTGTTTACAAATGTACTTTTAGGACAGTAGTTAAGTATTATTTCTGTCTGCTGGCGTTCTTCCCCTCTCTTACGGCCCCCTTGTTGTAAAAATAACTTAGAGACAGGGTGAACTTTTCTTATTTTGAGAGAAGAGAGAGCTAGCGCTCTTTCTCATGTGCCATCAACTAAAAATAACGTGTATATGTACTTAAAAGTTCAATATAAACATTACTTCCTGTGGAAACATTTATGTGGGGTAATAGGTGGATGTACATTTATATATGTATATGAATGCTAAGTTAAATATGCATAAGAAAGAGTATTTGATTTGTTGTTTTATACTTGCTTTGCTTTGTATCGGAGTTTAGAGTTTGGGATTGATTTTTTGTCAACAATAGGAGATGGTAGTACAGGATATATTTGAAGACACAAATGGAATAATGGGATAAATAGTGTTTTTTCACCATAAATTAAATTTCTTGATCTAAACATTTTGACATAGTATCTTACTATTTAAGTATATATAAATACACACACACACACACACACGCACACACACACACATATATATATATATATATATATATATATATATATAAAATACAATAGGTAAAGTAATAGACGTGTACAGAAATTTGTTTAGAGCTAATGACAAAATAAAAATTAAAAATTAAGTTACACGCCTTAACTTTAAATTTTTCAATATTTTATATACAAAAAGGTAACTAGTTCAGCTTGTGCAGTTATGTTATAAGCATCACCGGTTGACAGCTAGCAGCTGTATATAATAATCATATCATATTATATAATAATCATATCATGTATATAATAATCAATACATCTTTTGCATAGTGCATAGTATTAAAATAAAAAAAAAGTACTTTCCATGCGATCTTCTTGAAATCATTGTTTTGTTACATATCCCCTTCACTCCTCACGTCTTCATTTATTGCTTCCTTTGATAGGGTTTGTACCTTAAAAAGAGAAACGGAACCCTTACAAGATCAATTATGTGTCTGTCAGTCTGTCACAGCTGTTTTTCTTCGAAACTGTTCAATGCAGAAATTTGAATTAAAACATATTATTCCACATGTAACTCTGTAGCTAACACTTAAAAATATTTGAAATTTTAGGGGGTGGTGGTAAATTAAGTACTCAAAAAAATATTTTTAATTCTGTATGTTTTGGCTTATAATGAGGGCCTCAAAAATATTTTTTCATAATTTTAGGTAATATAACTTCAGAGATACTCTTATATTGAACATTATGTTACATTTTTTTTTATATGTTATATATTTTTATTATGTGTTACATATAAATTATGTTACATATTTTTTAGGTTGAATATTTGTTTCTGAAAATATTCAACCTAAAATTATGAAACAAATAGGATTTTTAGAAGTCTATGCAAAGAAAGACTATCGCGATTATCTTGGTTATGTTTATAATTTATTGCACCATGTTCATAATTTTTTAGATGTGTACCACGTTTTAATGTCTGTGAAAGATAAAGCAAAGAATATAAATATGTAGCGAAAAATTAATATTCGTAAATAGCTTAAGAGGAATATTATCTACCCTTATAGGTTTATAAGCGTCTTAATCTGAATGGAAACCTCATAGTTCTAGTTATACACTCTCTTGACAGGTTTTATTTCTATTTCAAAATTGTTATAGTACGAAATATGTTTGCTTTAATTATCTAAATGTAACTCTATTTTTCAATGTACAGGTCGCCAGTATCTTTAAATCATATTTTCATAGAAAGTAGTCATATGTTTAGGTAAAAGGGGAGTAAGCTAATTTTGGGTCCCAGAATTGAATTTGTTTCTGAGATAGTGTGGACAATTTGGAATTTTTCTAAACGTTGTAAGGAACCGTAAGTATATGTAGATTGTGTCGATTACAGACTTCAATCCATTTCGGTTGTGTTCTGTGTTGAGAAATATGTTTGTATTTTTTGAGTACAAAAAAATAAGAGATGCTTGAATTTTGAAGATATTCTAATTTCTTAAGATGTGGTTTGCTTGCACACATCTCCATAGCCACGCAATAAGAGTATTTAACAAAGGTGGGCTTTAATTCCAAAAGCTGTAAAATTTTGAAGATGGTTGAGAGAGTAATTTCTCAAATATCTGCAGAAGACCCATCCACCAACCCAACCATCTTCGTTATCTTGTAACCAACATCATTTATCAGCTAATAATTTTATCGTTTGTTGGTGATATTGTCATCAAGATGTAGGGTTAATATTCGCCTTGGGGTTCAAACACAATTTTCAAAAAATTACATACTCAAAGTTCAACAACAAACTTTTGATATTTTATGAGTATAAAAATTAGATCATATTTCTAGCCAGACTAGTACTTTTTTAGTGTTTTTCTGTGCTTTTTAACATCAAATGAAAGAAGCCTCTCAGGTGAATTGGGGAATAACTGTTTCTATAATTCCCTCAGATGGTACCTTCTCAAGTAACAAATTAAAAATATCTTTTGTTATAGAGGTATATTTTTTATTGCTAAAAGTAATTAAGTTATTATTTAGTAATTAGAACAAACAACTTAAAGAGACTATAGGGCACTTACACTTAAGGCACTTACAGTAATTAAGTTATTATTTAGTAATTAGAACAAAAGACTTAAAGAGACTATAGGCATTTATAGGAGACTTAAAGAGACTATAGACTTAAAGAACCTTGCAAAGGTTTGGTTTACACCGTCTACAACTGATAACTCTTTTGAGACAGTGAATTCTACTGAAACCCTTAACTGCTCTAAACCTATTCTTAACTGCTTTGCTAACCAAGAAAACAATCCATTTTCGACATTATGTTGTTTTAAGAGCGGAAAGCGATCGATTTTTGAACCACTTAACCACTTGTATTTCGATTTCCAATTCTCTATGTATTGCCAAGAAAATAATATAAATTTCTTTCACTTTTTATTTTTTGACGATGCTCTGGGAGAGAGATTTTTTGCTTTTATTATAATTGAAATATTACAATGTGAAAAAATAAGGTTCATAAAGAGAACCCTTATTTTTTTATTTTAGTTTTTCTAAGAAAATGCTCATAAAAATATCCTTTACCCTTGAGTATCCTCTTTACATATTAATTTTTTTTAGCTTTTATATTTTAGCCTCTTTCTTCCTTAACAATTTGTTTCTACCTTTTCTCAATCTCTACTACCTTATTTTTTGACCAACTTCCCTTATACCTTTTATAATTTTGTGATTCATATACTGTCGTTTATTAGTCGAAGTGAATAGTGTGTTTTCTCTCATATTGACGACGTCTTTAAAGTTTCTTCTTCTCTCACTAAATATGAAAAGTAAATCTTCAAAGGATAGCAACATTTTCTTTCCATTGTTTTTTTGCTAACTCTCGTTTGCTTTTTTCTGCACAATTTTTGTTTCTTTTTTTTTCAACCTTGTCTCATCAAGATTAATACTTTCTCTTATATTTTTGCCTTTATCATTTTAATAACATTATGCAAAAAATTATGAAATAACTTTATTCATTATCTACATTAATATTACACTACAGCACAATATTACAAAAAAGGAAATTGTACAATTTCCAAAAAAACAAATATTTTCAAATGAGGTAATGATTGTTTACGTTACAGTAAAATACAATATACCACAATAATATCAAAATAAGTTAACTATATTATGAATTTAATAGATTATTATGCAATACAATACCATGCTCAAAATCATTCCTCTGCAAAAGAAGTTATTCCCCTAATATCACAGTGGAATTACAAACTTGAAGAAGGAAAGACCTAAACAAAACATTATACATTCTTATATATACATGTGACTTGTTAGGATTATTCTCTGATGGAAACTGATAATAAAAAATGTAAATAACACATTTTGTATCAATAATTCATAATAGGGGAATTATAAAAATATTAACTTGATTTCCTGGCTTACTTTACTGGCTTTACTGGCTTACTGGTTTACTGGCTTAATAGTAATTAAATTTGTAAATATATATAATAGATATTCTTAATTTCCTTTCTTCTAACTTCACTTTCTTTTTAATAGGAAAATTTAAAGATTCTGTACTGTTTTATGTGTCAAAACATCAAAAAAGCATTATATTCTCAAAATGTTGGCAAATATTTTAATGTTATTTAACTCTAATAATTTTACTAACTTAATAACTATTTAAATCTATAGGTTATTTATCAAAGGACAATTCTGTAAATGTGTGATATTTTAGGATATTTTATATAATGACATTTTAAACATGATTTTTTATTTGAAAAGCATTTGAAAATTTTTGAGTCAAATATAAGTGTTGGTTTATGTTTTTGTGATTAGTATTGCCAAGGACTAATTATTTGTTACGAGTGAAGCTGATATGATATTTGTCTATATGATTGAGTAGATCAAATGCCGTTTTGTTACTACATGTAATAAAAATTAAACTAGTTGTGTTGACATTTAAACTAGCTAATATATCTAGCACCAAATGGCAATTTGACATAATTAGGAATGGAATTTGAAATTTCAATTAACGTTAAAGTTTTGTTTGCGTATCTACCACTTATTACAGTTAGATTAAGTAGACCGGACACAGGCATACACAGTCCATACAACCTATGTTACCCTAAATTTTATTTATAGGTATAAATTGAAATTATGGCAATTCATAATATAGCATTTGGCAATTTTCATCGTGGTATTTTACACTTGATATAAAAATTTTTGGGTAGGGCTATTGTTAAAAACGTATGTTTGGTCACTATAAAAAGATATAAAAATATCTTGTTCCCGGAAGTGTGTGAGAACACGTGTCACCAATTTCCAACTCTGATCTTTTAACATGCCAATAGCATTATGGTGCACATTCCACCTGTGCACAACATTTTTATTATCTGCATTTAACATAATAAAACAATGTGTACTTTGGAAATAAAAATAATTAACAGAATATGAAGGAATATAGTTTAAGAAATATTTTAGAGGAATTCCATAATTGGTGATGTTCTTTTGCTGGCTTTTATATATTACTTTTTTTATTATATAACAAAAGAGCATTTTTGGGCACTAATTAACAATGAACCACACATCACTATCATGGTATCGCATAAGGTCTGCGACTAAAGGTCATATAGCAGAGTACAATATGTGTTATGGGGGTCATATTTACTGCATGCATGCCACACTTATTTACTATCTCTAGTAATATAATATGTTCTGTGTTCGGAATAGTCCGGATTCTCTGGACTTTTCTCTTGTATATAATTTGTATATAACCCTTGTACAGAAGTATTAGATATGTTCATCAGTAAATACTTCATTAAAGCAAGTTCTTAGAATTCATTCATTGTTTATGATCACTTATTTGTGTTCCTGGATATGTGTTAAAACAATGAACAAGGTTGTAAAGCCAAAAAGAGGAAAGGACGAGTATAGTGATGATGATGGGCACTTGGGCTAAATTTGGAGTGATATGATTTTTAAATAATGTGATGATTCTTAAATTTCTTGAGTATTTTGCTGGTAGACATGTTGGGTTTTTTGATTTATAAGTACTTTATCAATTGCATTCATTCACTGGTATTAAAAAGTTAGACTTTTTCATTCAATAGAGGCTAAAGTGCCCAATTTAACGAGCAAGTGCAAAGTGAAATGGGTTGAAGTGTTAAATATTTGCATTGTGCTATATTTGAGTATAGACCAGAAAGAATAACTCACAAACTGACCGAAGAAATTCACAAGTGCACATGCAGACAGATTATTGATCACATTGAGGGCAAAATTTTCTTCATCTTTAGCTGCTGCTTTATTAGAAGCTACAAGTAAACTTTAAAGTGTGAATAGAGTTTTATTAAGACTACTAAATGCTGGAATTAATAGCAGCAAAGCCCGGAAGAAGCTTTGGTTCTCTCAGACAAATAGGAAAAAAAAAATTTAGATCGGGCTTTTAGACACTGGAATTAGATGTTGAATGCGGCTGAAATGTACTGTCGTTAGATAAATCCAATTTTGCAGTATGCTATTTAATCTAAGTATGCACTAATGCATGAGTGAAATGCCATAAGTAATGATGAATATAAAAAGCTCGCCAAATTAGAGCCAAAAAAAGGATTATTTGAACAAAGTTTGTATTTATACATACTGCATTTTAAAAAGCTGCAAGTTAATAAAAAAGAAATACACAATTAAATGAAACTACGTGATGCAGTATTATTTCTACTTTCTTTAAGTTCTCTACCTCAAGGATATGTAGTATTATTTCTACTTTCTTTAAGTTCTCTACCTCAAGGATATGTAGTATTATTTCTACTTTCTTTAAATTCTTTACCACAATCTAGGTTTCGTTGTATTACAATATCTTCAGGTGGGCTATTAGCAAAGATCTTTGCTAATAGCCCACCTGAAGATGTTGTCATAAAACGAAACCTAGGTCGCGGTAAAGAAATTAAAGAAAGTAGAAATAATACTACATCACGTAGTTTCATTTAATTGCGAATAAAGAATTTCTACAAAATTAATGCCAAATATATTCAATATTAAAAAAGAAATATATAAATAAATATATACTCATACGTCCAGTGTCAAACGGGTCATATAGTCGAGGTGGCTTTTGCAAGCCAGACCCTAGCCTGTGTGGGCCCTTGACTCCATCTACCCCTAGCTGACGATTTACATGTAAAAGGGTTTATACATACCTAGAGAGAATGGAAAAATTTGTAAAATGTCTAACCCTGAATCTAAAACTTTCCGCTTTTTTGAGCTCAAAACGCTCAAAAATATTTCTAGTTGTAATTGTTGAGCTCTTTGAGCTCAAGGATATGAATTTTTTTTCATTTTCGAGTTCCTTGAGCTCAAAAAATAATAATAGTGGTTTTATTATGTTTTTGAAAAACTATATTTACCGAGCGATTAACTGAATCGGGGCATTCGATGCTCTTTTTGTACAAGAAATAATGTCTATTAAAAAATATTGCTCCATCAAGATATTTGAGATATTTGAAAGGCACTTCTTGAAAACTTTTTACGGCAATATCTTCTAAATGAATTAACCGATTTTGAGGACATTCAATGTGGTTTTTTAAATACTTTTTAAGAAGTATGTTTATCTAATAATATAGGTAATTGGAAATTAATAATATGTATATTTTATTATTATCCGACAGTATGCCATCTACCCTTATCCCAGGTTTGTGGATAGCCACCTGGGCCCTTCCGACCCAGTGCAACCCTGCATACGATTCTATATACGTCTACTATTCTATATTCTACTATGTCTGTATTGATAAAGTCATACCAAATACTATAGGATATCTGTAGTACAGTGTTAGAATTGTTTAATGTATTTGAGGTGTAGTATAGTATTTAACATTGCTGATTAAGATCAATGATCTTGCATGGAAAAGCCAGTACAGTCATTCAGCAAGACGTTGCAATTACATGCAAATGCAGTATCGCATTCATTTACTAGAATTGCATTTTTTGTGGAATATTATGTTAGAGTAATCATTTTTTACACTGTCACTAAAGTACATGTAATTTACATTAGATATGTGTCAAATTCCATTTTGAGTGCTTTTTTATAAGGGAAATTGTGTGACACTTAAAAAGTTTTTTGTGAACTCTTGTGGCATGTTAATTCAATACTATAGTATCACTACAATACGTAATGAATATTTAAAAAAAATGAAGAGTAAAATTTATAAAGAAGAAAGGACGAGTAGAGTGATGATGACACTTGAGCTAAATTTGGAGGGATGTGATGATTCTTAAATTTCTTGAGTATTTTTACACTGGACTGTCAAATTGGATTTCTTAATTTTTTGTTGTGATAATTAAACAAGTCTATATTTGAATAAGTAATATATTAAAAAGAGGCAATTAAACATGTCATTATTCATGTATGATGAAAATTTAAAATCTTTTCCTGATAGTTCATAGCATTAATTGTAAAATATGTCTCACATTTGTATTTGCGACTTAAATATTAACAGATATAATAGATGTAATGTGCCATTAATGTCATATGAATAAAATTTTAATATGGCCTATTTTTTATAGATTGCTCCAGAAATATTAAAGTTGTTTATTGGCTTGTCTAGTTACCTAAAACCAGGACAGGCGACAGTTTGCCACTGGTTTGAAAGAGGACGGCATGTAGTCACTATGCTGTCCTGTGGAAGAGGTTTAAGCCAGCACCGTACTTTTGTTAGTGCCATGTCATTGCTGTTCAGTGAAAAAATGCTCAATGAATTTTGATGAAAATGATTCATAACCTAATAATATTCATACCGATATAGTGCATTAATATGGATCATTCTGGTTCACCTAATTGTACACTTAGAAATAGTAAACAGTCCACATTAAAAAAAATTTAATTGCTTATGTAGTTTGGGGTATCCGTTTAAAAGGGTTAGGTTATAGGGATCTCAAAAATATTTTTTTTAGGTATTATGTTTCAGAGATGTATTGAAAAATATCCAAAAAAATAAGTCGCACAATTATGAAAAAAAACTGAGTTTTAGGATACTATGCAAGGTTGTAGAAAAAATGTTGCTACGATTCTAGATGTCATAATTTTGTAAATATACACCGTCCTTTTACGCTTGTGAAATATATAGTAGGCAATATATTTATTTTGTGAAAAATTTATATTTGTAAAAAGTTTTATAGAAATACTATATTACCTTAAATGTTTATGTGCTTAAATGTCTATGGAATCTTTATAGAGCGAGTTCTACTTGTACTTGGCAAGTTTTTAATTACAATTTTTTTGCTTTTCTGTAAAGAACCTAATTTTTAATTGATATTCAGTAACAAAAAAAAAATTTTATTTATTTTAAAAATGAGGTATAAGGCGATGGAAAATAGTGTTTTATAGCCTATTTTGAAAGTTTTCAAATACGTAATATTACTACTTCTGCGTAGTTTTTATTTTAAAGTTATACAATTGTTGAAAGATAATATTGTCCGGAGAATTGAAAATTTAATTAAAAATATTATTTATCTCCTGCCAAATAATATCTCTTTGTATGTATTTATGGTGCAAGTTTTCACATTAACTGTGATCATGGTCATTATATATTTCTATGATTCACATTGATTATGTTAATAGTCGTTATACATTTTGGTACGAGAAAGCTAAGTATTTTTTGTATGTAAACATAAATCGTTAGTTTGTACAATTCCTCAATCTTCATCCAATTAGGTCACCGTCTATTATTAGAAATGAATGCAAAATTCTTAATAAGTTTCTTTACTTTGCCTATAATGGAAAAGTAATCTCATCGAAGGAATAATATATTCTGACAGATGGCGGTGCTGGTGCTGTCGGAACAGTGTGTGAAATTGGGCAGCCAGGTTCGAAGAGGTCTCCTGATAAAACGGTAGTTGTGAACTGGGACTGTGGCATTCGCTCTAACTATAGAGTGGGTTACCAGGGCCAATATGACCTCGTAATATTAGATAATGCACAATGTGGTAAGTAGATTGTTTATATACATTTAGATTATATATCAATGGCTGCAATTATGTCTCAATATGCTTACTAAAATGTGAAAGTAAATTATAGACAGAGGTTGCTTAAATTGTAATGAATAACCAATAATCATTGTGAATAGTGATGTCTTTGATTGTCTTTCATCACTGCTGGTGTTAGTACGGGATTTTCTTAGTTGGGTTTTGAATTTTTGTTTCTGCTTAATATAGACATATAGGCTTCTTCACAAATGGTTCATGATGAGTGAGCATTACTGATTTGATGAATTGTTGAACATTTAACGATTATTTACTGATTGTGTAACTTCCGAACGTCTTGACCAAGTCGTCAAGACTGACTTATCGAGACCATGATTCATGGCTGTGGTAGAATTCGATAGGGAAAATAACAAATTCTTTATTTATGGACTAAAATACTCATATTCACAATATATGTCAGTTTAGTGCCAAAAAGAAAATCATATAATCTGGACGCGATAGGTGGCGTTGTGTTTCAAAGGACAGAACAATATCTATTGGCAAGCTAGATGTAAAATTAAAGTTTCTCAGTTTTCAGTTTTCTCTTAACTGAAAATATACAATATCTGTGTAAGTTACAGCTAAATATTTCCTGAAAAGATAATAAACATCATAAAGAGGGGCCTCATGTGTGTTCATCGCTCAATTCGTGCTGAATATACCAGAGCGAGAGGTAATCCTGTTAGTTTTCATTGCATTAGCTTGAAATTTTCAGGGAATATTTTCAAAACGTAGAAATAACTTTTAATAGATGCTTTCGTAGCTACCTTACAACCAACCAATTTTGTTTACAATCTGTTCTTTTTTTATTTCGGCAATTACGTAAATGATCGGTAATATGTAACGTTTTTCCAATCTTGTACATGAACTTTGTGTATTAACACGTTTATAAATTTTGAGTTTTAGTTTGAGTTAAGACGTTTATAAATTTTGGGTATTGGTATGAGTAAAGTCAAGTTCTAATTTGACCAAAATACATCTAAAAACTGATCAAAGCTTTTTTTATTTGTAGAATAGTTTTTCAATTATTATTAAACCAACATAAAAATATATAGACAGAGCATTCTTTGTTGTTTTGTTTGTATGATTAATCATTTTGTGAAATGATTATCATAGTAATAAACTTGTTGTTCAAATAATTTAATTGTATGTATTGTATGTATCAAAAGTATTATTTGAAATTATATAAATTGTCCAAATTTGGATTTTATCGCAACTTAATTTATAAATGGAATCAGTAAGTAAAAGGCTAGTGAGATATGTGTATATGTGTGAATCATAATGTTTTTTTAAACTTATGTTTGTTTATCTTTGTTCACACCCCAACAAATTAGCATTGTAAAAAAATTTGCGTCATTCTGTGCAATATCGACAAAACAGAATGATGATTATTGTATGATTATAATTTATCTATTTCCTGTAATAAACATCTAATAGTCATGTATGACATTGTATACTCAAACCATGGAAATAAATGTGATTGAATATCCTTTTAGGTTGCTGTTTTAGTTTTATTACGTTGATGGTGGCATGTGTGTGTCGCACATGATTATACTTATGATATACCTTTGATTTTTTAACCAATTCGGCCAAAGAATATTGCTGAATTAATTCATTTTATTCTCTCAATCACCAAAGCCCTAGAGAAAGGCGGGAAGGATTGAGTGAATAAAATGAATTAATTCACCAATATTCTTTGGCCGAATTGGTTAAAAAAATCAAAGGCATATCATAAGTATAATCATGTGCGAAACAAATAACGTTTCCAGTACATTGCCAATATGTGACTTTAACTTTACAGACCTATTCCCGCATGAGATCAAGAAGGCATCTAACGATTTTTTTAAGAGAGAGTGGGATACTAAATGTACTAGATTGATTGACCTTGAGGTCACAGGTCTCATTCAATCCGAAAGTATTGCTGTCAGAATGTATCGATCTTAATAGGTTGTAATCTCGATCAATCAGTTATTTGTCTTTGTTTTATTCATAGATCGTTTGTACTGTAGAAAAATGTCAGTTAATATATATTTTTGGAATTTTCATTTTGGAGCACTTCAAATTGTATTGACTCAAAAGTATTTGGCAAGTGTTACAAGTAGATACATACACATGATTTAATTTCCATTTTATTTGAAAAAATATTGACTTAAAGAGAATTGTTCTTACCTTTACACTCGTGTAAATAATATTACTTTACACAAAGAGCAGTTCATACATCTTTGAGAACATTACCTATGCATGAATCAGTGAATGTGCAAAAAATCAAGTTTTTTAAGGGGGTCGCATAATCACTTATTCCTCATATTATTGTATAATTTCTTGCTGTATCGGATTCTTAATACGTAGATTAGATTTTTATTTTGTTAGAATATGGTTTTAAAATTAAAATGAATTAAATTGAACTAAATCCTGATAAGCGACCAAATATAGAGAATAATGTTTTAATAAAATTATCGCATAACCAAAGTTTAACATACATTTGAACTTTCAAACGACATAACCAATAACGGCAGCTCCATATCCGTCGATTGTACATATCTGTGGCTTCCGTACTCTTTTATCGCCGAACCAGCCTTTGACTTACTTGAGTATACAGAAGATAATTTAATTTTGTATCGAGATTTCCAAAACGGCTTTACTAATTGTAACCAAAAATAATAGGTCAAAATATCTATGTACCAAAACAAAGTCTGAAATTTACCCAGTTTCAATTCAATTAGTTCTTCTCATGTTTTTATGGAAAATGTGATTGAAAGTTCTAATAAATATTTTATTAAATAAAATATATTTTTTCCTACTAAGTTTTGTGCTTTTCCCTCTTTGAAGTAGCATCGTCGATGGTCCTAGCAAGGTGTATTGTGTTGGTCGGTGTGATGCTTCTGGCAAGGTAATTGTGGCTCATTTGAATTGAAGCTGCTTATTGAAGGCATTAATGATGCGCGGAAAACTCTGTGAATCATCGAACCTGTACTAAACAAAAAAAGTTCATAAAATTCTTAGTGTTTGTATGTAAAATATATTGGTCACTTAGTTGGTGGTGTTAGCTAAATAAATAAATACACGAATAAGATACTAACATTTTGTGAACAGTATGTTTTTTCGTGTTGCCTTTGTGAACTTAAATAATAATAGACGTGACAAACCTATTTTAAATATCTCACAAAGTGTAGATTGCGTTAATGGATTTCCATCAAGTACTAATCACTGTTTAATGCTTGGCCTTGAGTTAAAGGTGGTGATATTTAGTTTGATACTATTGACTATTATATAGCAAGTTCTTTTTTATGATATAATTGTTTATTCATATATTTGATTATATAAATATAACTTCGTAGGGTTTTTCATATATTTTCTAGTTTATATATTGTTTTGTTTTGAAGTAATCTTCCAAAAATTTTAACAATGTTTTATTTCCAATTAAATGAAACTACGTGATGTAGTATTATTTCTACTTTACTTAAGTTCTTTACCACGACCTAGCTTTCGTTGTATTACAACATCTTCAGGTGGGCTATTAGCATCTTTGCTAATAGCTGACCTGAAGATATTGTAATACAACAAACCTAGGTCATGGTAAAGAACTTAAAGAAAGTAGAAATAATACTACATCACGTAGTTTCATTTAATTGTGAATAATGAATTTCTTCAAAATTAACACCAAATATATTCAATATTCAATGTTTTATTTGATATTTGTAGATATTTTTCTTGACTGAGCTATGAAGAGAAAGATTGAAACTACAATGTGTATAGTTTTTTATGAACAGTAGTTTGTTGTTTATTTATCATTTTGGATTAACTGTAGAGGAAGTGGAGAACATTCATAATGTTGGCTATTTTCTTTTTCTATTTCTACTCAAAATATCTTTATTATTTGTATGTTTTATTTCGTTAATTTTTTTATTTGAATATATAGACGATTTGATTGCAGTATACTTGAAAGGAAGTAGATAATAGTAAGTGAATCAATATACTCACTGAATGGAGCCATATTCCAATTTTTAGGAGTTTCGTTATTGTTCTATTGCTTTTTAAGGAAAATAATATAAAATGGGAGGAAATTCACCATAGTTAGAAAACTATGACGCCTTAACTAAGCACTATGGTCTCATATGTTTCTATCCCAAGTTACATTTCTAAATAATCTCAGTTGATGGTTAATTTATTCACGGATAAAAATAGCTTATCTTAGGTTAATTAAATTTTATTATGTTTAAAAAACTTTTTCTTTCAAATCTTTTACATATATTTAAGGAAGTATCCTTCAAAATCTTGGACCATTAATACTGGCATTCTATTAAGAACGTAATAAATACTATAGATTGCTGTAGATGCGTAACTGTATATGATGTGGTTGGGATTTCCCCTGCTTGTAAACACTCGTCTGGTTTTACCTCTGACCTCTGTTTATATATACAATACCATTTTGACTTATCCCTGTTTTATACCTTAGTGCTGTGGAGCAGTTCTACATGTGTTTATTGAACTCATGCAGTGATCACATTTTTTGTGCCATTAGTTATATTACATAAAAATGATAGGTAGTCGTATTTTTTAATTTTATAAATGAATTTGTGTTGTCAATAGGAGATCTTGAAAGATTTAAGTTGTAATAAATTTCATTTGTATAAAGAACTGAGTGTTTTATCTACATTGAGTAATATTTTCTAGATTGCTTCTTAAATATTTCTTAATATATATTAATTAATTTAATTCCTAATAATTATTGTATACTTTATATACTTCAGTGGATTTTGGATATTGTGCTTCATCAGTGTATTAAGTTTTGCTCAATTATTTTTTAATGAAATAAAAGAAACCCATGAAATAAATAAAAATTGGTTATTTTAGTGATTGTTTTTTAAATTCAAATGAATTTATGTTTCTAATTTATATAAAATGGAAATTAAAGTAATAATGTTTCTCATCGAGATTCTATTAAAGTCATTTGTTATGCATAAGTAATTTAAAAAGAAAATACTGCCACAACAGCATAATAAAAATTCTATAAATAATGAAACTTAACTATAATAAAATTCTTCGACAGGTGTTTACCACTCAAGCATTGACTGTGATTCGTGCAAGCAAAACGGTATAGCTGGAATAAGGTACAAGTGTACGACATGCGCCGACTTCGATCTGTGTTCCATATGCTATCACAGTGATAAACATGATCGCGATCACATCTTCGCCAGATATGACACTCCAATATCTTGTGGGTGAGTTTGTTGGCTGTGATATTGTGCTGTGTTTATGGATTGCTGGTTCGTGATAATAGGATTATATTAAAGTCATCTATCATGAGTTATCTCTCCCATTCTTTTATCGCTTAGTGTCAATGTTTGGCTAAATCATTAACAAATTTAAGTTATCTAAATGACTGGATGAAAACATTATGAAAGAAATTTATAAAACAATTATAACTCAAGTACAATAGGTTATTTTAAGTTCGTTTTTGGCGATCTTTTACATTAAGCGGATATATATCTTCAATTGTAGGAAAAACGCATGATTTTTGGATTTAGCAAGAGTAGTAATTTAATAGATTTAATGTGCAATTTACATAATATGTAATGTTTAAATGACAAAAATACAATTTGCTTCAATAATTTTGAATATGTTTATGTTTATCTTGTTCCTTAGATTTTTGCAATTAGGACACTATCAAAATCATTGGCTACCAATTCGGGGTTTAGTTTGTTTGACAAAAATATTTGACTAATTTTTTCTGGAAACCGTTAGATAGGTGGGTATATTCAAACAGGAGCAGTGAGCGGAACCCTACCGTCGAGAGGTCTTTTATTGAAAGCCTCAGTAGTTATTTAACATTGGTCATAGAATACAAAATAACATAGATATATTTCATCCTGAGTGCCGAATATGCATTATCTTACAACTTCATTTTAATGTGTCGTGATTATCTGACAATGTTTATCCAATAGGACCCAAAATGTTGTAAGGTCAAGTTTTTGAGGCCTTAGCCATCAAATAGACTGTATATTTGCCTTCAGGAGAAAACTATTTGTTATTAATAAGTTGTCAAGCCATCTCCTGCATTCCTTATTGCCTATTTTTTCTAGGTCTACTTTCTAATAATTTTGGAGCATAATGTAGGAACAAAGACCTCCATACAAGTCAAATCTGACGAACTTATCACTTTATACTCTGAATATTTTCCTTGCAGCTTGACTCATAAGTGCCCAACATTTTTTTTTGGAATTTGGTGATTGGTGGACAATCAAGAAATTAGCATTATTTTCTTGTTTCCATTCTGTACAAATATGATTGACGTTTTAGATCATAATTGTTTTGCAGGATCCAACTTATGTTTTTCTTATAAATCACTTTTGGACATATAATAATAAATCTTTCTGCTTTATTTTGGTAGCGTTCAGATTATAATCTGTAACAATGTGCAAAGTGCCACAACCACAGCCATTTATTGGGTTTTGAACGGTTCGCTGCATAAGTCTATTGGTGTGGATAGACTAGGTGTGACTAATAGAAGAGCAAACATAAAAAGAAACTTCTTCTGAAAAAATTATATTGTTCCAATCTCTCTAAGGTATTTTTAGGCAGTTGCGATTCCTTCACCACGCTTTGAAATGTTACCTCATGAGACAATAAGTCTTTTTACAGACCCAAAAAACTACTTTTTATACAAAAGAGCCGCCAACCACACAATGATATATGAGTTTTATACAAAAGAGCCGCCAACCACAAAATGATATATGAGTTTTATACAAAAGAGCCGCCAACCACACAATGATTCTGATTTCGTTTTGATTTATATTATGTGTCTATGTTATGATATGATTTGCAATTATTACAATGAGGTCTACTTTAATAATTATATTTATGTAATTATTTTTTAAAATATTGATTACCTGCAAAAGTTTTTATCGCTTTAGTTTGTTTTGACGTATTGCAAAACGTTTGCCTTTATCGGGTTAGCCTTTACTTCATAGCAAACTTTCTATCATTTGTTTGTGCGAGTCGTATTGATAGGAAAGAAGCATTTTTCTGAGCTTGCCCGTTGTTCACTCTACATGTAATGTTTTAGAATTTGTGCATTGTGGCCATTATATTACTAACATATTCTTTCACATTTTAATATTCGGCATCAGCTATTTTCTGTATATCTCAAAGCGAACCACACAAGCCTTGAATCGTCGAAAATTGTTTCACCCTTTCTTTCCAGTTTGAGCTTCTTATGTGGGTGCATAATTTGTTGAATTTTGCTTTGAATTCTGTTTAGGATCTACAATGTCAACACTCACAATAAAATTCCACAATTCTTCGAGTTGAAAACAAGTTTTGATCATAAACCTCCACATGGAATCATTTTCACCGCAGGATAGCTTTTTAATAAATATCCAATTATTATTTGAAATCATCTTGATAATTGGTTCTCCACGACATTTGATTCTTAACAAGATGTTGACAGTTTTAACAGAACACTTCGTAAGTTAATTGTAGACAATATTACAATTAGGTATTTAAAATTTTGAAGTATTTTTAAAACAGGGCTCTTGTAGTCATAAATTGTTGAAATACTTATAATTATTTCGTGGAGACACGTACATGACTCTTGAATGGTTTTACAATAATTTTTCTCAAGTACCTTTAAGTTCACTCTACTCTCTTTTTCACAGTTTTTGCTCAAAGCCATGTCAGTGAAATTTGGCAGATCTGGCAGGTCCTTGATTTCTTTTATGTCAAAATGTACACCCCAGGTAAGCCCCAAGGATAAAGAAGTTTGAAATTGTATATCTGATTGGTATATGAGTGGTTAGTCATAAAATATTGGTCATGAACAATTATGTACAAAAAAATCTTAATTAGTTATCATAATCTGGAAATTACAAGTTACTAAAGGAGGAAAAACAACGAAATAGATTGGTAGTTATGAAGTGTCACTTTCTTTTAGTTAAAAAAAATATTTCTTTTAATATACATATATGTATTTAAATCTTTATGAATGATGATTAGGAAAACATTACTTTGAGACAAAATATGTTTCACATTTTTTCACTTATATTTTCTAACACTATTGTGAACTAGTTTTCCTTTAAGTAACAGCAAGACTATATTTTCTTTACATACACTCGCCTTGGTTTCATATACTCTTTTAGAACACTCATCATAAACTTTCATAAAATATTTTTATTGATTTTATAAGAAATTTTGGAAGCGTGTTAATTATAAATATACAGCAAACTACTCAGGAAGCAGATGGTATTTATAAGTTCGTTTTAACAACTTTTGTTTCTGAAGTAAATAATGTTTCAATTTTAGATTTATCTTCTAAATACTCATCCAAACAAATGTGAAGAAAATCCCGTCGTCAATTGCTCATTATAAACATTCCATCTGCACCCTTCTCCCATTAGCAGTTCATTAAAGACATGTTTTAATTAATTTTTTAGTCCATTGATACTTCAACATTAACAAAATTAAATTAAGTACAGTCCATTCAATGCTTACATTATTAAGTCGTAGTGAATAGTTTCAAGGTCATTTAGTAATATCTCCAAGTTTTCTAGTAGTTTTTTATTAAATGTCAATAACCTGGGTATCATTACGATAGCCTTCGCACGTATATAATGTATACATAGTATAGTAATATGTACGTATATAAAGACAATAAACCACAACATTGAGGAAAACCCGGGTTTTTTGGGGCCCCCACTTAGGAACAAAGTCCAATCTCACATAGCAATCATCTTTATAAAATTATTTTACATAATTTTGGTTATATTCACTAGCAGACGCGATGTATATTTATTTTATAAGTTCGACAAATATTAAAAAATGCTTTGTCGAAAAAAAAGGTTATGAACACATTGTGATATGTTATCTTAAAGTTGTGATGTTGTACTCCTTAGTGTGTTTTACATAATTTTAGTACTAGTTCGTGGAAAAGTGTCAATTTAATGTGAACTCAAGGTTAATAATATAATTTTTCAAATATAATATTAATTGATAGATATAATATTAACAGTAAATGAAGATATTTTCAAATGACTTATAACTATCGTTATCAAAGTACCTGGTTATACATTCATATTTTTGTATTGAATGAAGTGATTTGTTATTAAATATATATAAATATATTAAACATATCACCCCCTACCTCTACTCAGTCTTTTTTTACAATAGGCGCTAAAGAAAGTTAGATCTATGTTTATCGGAACTGTTTGAAGTTCCCTAAAGTGTTAGCATTTAAATTGAGTATCTATAAATCTAACAAAAGATTACATGCTTAAATATTTAGTTGTTTGACACAGATGATACTCTGAACTTTAATCATTGAAATTTTCATTAAATATTTATATAATATTTTATGATATAAAAAATCAAACAATGTAGCGATTAATGGTCAGGAAAGGGTAAATAAAAAAACTAATCTTCATAAATGCACATATAATTACATTTTTAACATATCAACAATTATTATTTCTACTTTCTTTAAGTTCTTCCCCACTTATTTACAATTGTTGATATTGAATGTATTGGGCGTTAAATTTGTAGAAATTCATTGTTTACAATTAAATGAAATTTCGTGATGTAGTATTATTTCTACTTTCTTTAAGTTCTTTACCATGACCCAGGTTTCGTTGCATTACAACATCTTCAGGTGGGCTATTAGCAGCGACGTAATACAATGAAACCTAGGTCGTGGTAAAGAACTTAAATAAAGTAGAAATAATACTACATCATGTAGTTTCATTTAATTGTGAACAATGAATTTCTACGAAATTGACACCAAATTTATTCAATATCAACAATTGTAAATAAGAAATAAAAATAACAATAAAAATCTAACGAAGCACATAATAACTTTGTGGAAATTATTAAAATCAATAGCGATGGTTTTTTAAATGTGTCCTCATTGCCTATAATAATAAAAAATAAACTGTTAACTTGACAGTGAGATTTGTTCTGTGTTATCGTTAAAATGAAACTGTCTTTTATTCTCTTTATGAATCTTGTCTGTGTTTTTTTGACGACTCTGTTGGACTTGTGAATTTCATAGATTTGTATGTTAAGGGTTCTATAGAAATAGTATTTTGAAAATATTATAATCAAAATACTAAAGATTTAAGTAAAAACTTTAAGGGCTTTGTTTAACGTTTTCTCTGTACAAAATTCTCATTTTTATTCTGTGGTCACCTATGCCCAGCATTATATGAACTTTTGCTGGCTTCCTTTTATCCTTTATTATTTTCTACTTCTGCTAGTGTTAAGCTGACGGCAAGATCTACAGAGAAGCGAATATGTGTGAAGGGTATATTTCCTGGTGCTATAATACAAAGAGGTCACGACTGGAAATGGGAGGATCAGGATGGTGGGGATGGTAAGTATGAGGTTTCATAATATCACAATTTTACTTTGAAAAAAAAAAACCAAATACATTGGTTTCTAAATAGTGACGTTTATATGATATACATTTGTTGTATTTAAATGAAAAATTTTTAGTTAATAGTACACTCAAATAAAGGTCAAATAGACTTCAGAGTGAAAGGAAAAAACTGAAAATTTGCACACACCTTTGTTTTGGACGTTCTGAAGATAGAGTGAAAGTCTCTAAAGATATCATATAATTAACTTTTTAAAGTATGTTAAGCATATGGCTCCACAGCTTACATAGTGTTGTCTTATAACAGCCGCACTTTATCTGGTCTTTGCGCTATAACCCTTGACAACAGTTAGTCATATAAAAAAGAGGAGTATATATGTATGTATATATGTTCCTGACCTTAGATCTTTTTTTGATTTTGATATGAGATTTTCAATCGTCTTCCTAATGTCAAAGTAAAGATATACAAGTTGTCAGCTTTTCTTCTTAAATTCCGAGATTTAGTCTTTATTTCGCCTTAGTTGTCTGTACTATATTATTTGAGATTTTATTTCATTATTAAATGTTGGCATTATGCTGCATTCTTGATGCACTGTGAAGTATGCTTGACGGATTTGTTGATTCAACTCGGGAACTAACAAGTGACAATTACAATAAGTTTTCCATTAAATTGCGATGAGTTTTTCGAGGTATTCACAATATATAGTATTGGAACAAGTAAGGAATATATTATAAGTAGATTATCGATAGCTTTTTATGGGTTTCTTACTTTTCCCCTTTTTTTTTATAAATTGGGACCTTCGCTGTTCCCGTCAAAGAAAATAATGATAATATGTTAATAATTTTTCTATTAATATCCTACAGGAAATACTGGCATAGTAACTGAAATTTGTAACTGGGCTATCGAATCTCAAAGATCAGTAGCTTGCGTGACATGGCAGAAAGGAGGCGGAAATGATTATAGGTAAAAATAAATATTTTTCACACATTGCAATATTTTCTCGTGGCATAAATTGCGGAAGAGAAAAGATTGTTATTTACGATGCAAAAACAATTATTTTATGTCGCTTTTACCATATTAGTTACATAGAATGAATTGTGTAAAAACACTGATATATTTATTCTCCCTAGGAATATATTTATTCTCCCCGTGAGAGTCATATTTATTTTTGTGTAGAGACTATTCGCAATTTGCTAGGATTTGACAATTACAACTATGTTTACTGTTCATTTGGAACTTTTTAATTTTAATGAAGTTATATGAACTGTAATTGTGAGGTTATTGGTCCTGTGTATTCCTGCTTTGGTAATTGCGGTTTAATAGTGTTATCATCGTTCCTTTAGAAAAATAAATAATTCTGATACATTAATATAATGCATTTTTACACAATTGGCTGCATATGGCACCCCAATAATAATAAAATATTATTATCAGGGTTCCGTATCGCAAAAGAAAAAAAGGAATCTTTGTAGGATCACTTTGTCGTCTGTCTGTCTATTTGTCAAGACCTTTTTCTCAGGAACGCGTGGAGGTATCAAGTTGAAATTAATATCAAATACTTAGGTCTATGGTCCCTTGGAGCTGTCAAAATCAAGCTTCTAATTGAACACAATAAAAAAGTATGGCCATGCATGCTGCATATTTTGACACTCCGCAAATAAATTAAAACCTATTGGGTACTTCCCATTGATTTAGAATCATGAAATTTGGCAAGAAGCAAGGTCTCACAGCACAAATAAAGGAATAAAATCCGAAAATCGTTAATTTGTAGTTATATCACATATAAAAATTATTTTTTTAAATATGTACCTGTGAAATATACGATAGGCAATATTTTCGTTTTAAAAAAAATTAAAATTTTGTAAATATTAAACATAGCAATATTATGTACTATTAAATTTTTATAAATGTCTAAATATGTATCGTAATGCGAGTTTCACTTTATGATTGACAGGTTTTTTTTATAGTTAAATATGATTTTATTATATTAATAAATTGTTAGCGAAGACACTGAACACAACTGGATGTTCATATATCTTCTGGTGTTATCTTTATCTCACTGTACTTTTGTCTTGCATCGTTGACTTGCGTAACAGACAGTAATTTACTTACAATAAAAAATTCATTAAATACATGGAGCGATACTGTAATTTATATTGGTAAAAAATTGTTTAATTCTCGTCCAAATTATTTGAATAGTTACATACTATGAATGACAATTATTATGAATTATATGTTCATAAGATATAATCAATATTTATTGGCCTTAAATTTTCAGAGTTGGCCACAAGGGCATTGTGGACTTAAAATGTCATACACCAGCCAGTGGAGGATATTATTATTTGAACCATCTGCCGATTTTAGGTAAGACTGAATATATATGCATTTATAAAATTTTTTTGTGTGCTCTCGTTTTGTTGTGCTCCATACAGCATTGTTATGCTTCCTATTATCAAAATCTCTGATTAAAATGTAATTTTTCGGCATAGCGTTTAAATTTTTTGTGAACATTAAGTTTATAGAGGAAAATTTTTTTTACGAATTTTTGATGAAAAATAATTAAAGTCTGAAAATAAATAGACTATGTGTTTTATGTTTATAACCCATATTTATAAGCAAAAAAACTTTTTCGAAAAATTTGTGACTGAAGAATTATAAAAAGTAATTTATAAGTAGAAGTTATAAAATACCTATAATTTTTGAGATTGAAGGTTCTTAAAGACTATCGATAAAGATTTCTGTATAAAAGACTAAAATAATTATTTTATAATTTTTCTGGGTTTGTCTAAAATTATTAAAGTATTAGATTAAAAAAATAGAATATTTTACTTAATATTGTAATAAAGCCGTTGTTAATCCGAAGTCTGCATAATAATATTATTTCTATGTTCGGAATGGTCAAAAAGACTCTGGAGAACTTTGTCTATTGGGATATTAGTAATTTAGACTGAAAGATAGCATTCTTTTGCAGCAAGCAATGAGATTATTATGTTCAGGCTTTCTTGGAAACCCACAGTCGGCAACTTCAATATCGTATATGACTTTCACTAGATACTTGAATGTGATGCAGTGTGAGGTGTATGTGTGTTACTTTAGATTGCTACTTGCTATAAACTTGTACTTTATCTATTCTAAAACCGTTATGCTATTCTGAGCAAGCATTATATTAAAGAGATTGGTAATTAAAGGACATATCAATACGAAACACATGATTTTATCCCAAAGTTTTCACATAAAATCTACAGCACAGATCCAACCTGCTCCTCCCCTTTTTTTTATATTTAGCCAGAATTGCATAATATTAATCTTCAAAGTGACATGCACTGTTTCCCACTTCTCTAATTTTCCAACTATGTGTTTGAAAAATGTGAAAAGTTGATATTGATTAAAACTTTGAAATGAAATAATTTTAGTTAACTTGCATCAACAGTTTAAGGAAATATAGACCACCACGGAACTGTATAATGTATGTGATCCGACATGCATTTTACCAGATTTTTGTATTGAATGAATACTGATTTGTGGATGTTATTAAGATGACAGTTACTTCTTATGTATTGTGCAGATTTTGATTCTTAAGGGACAGATTTAAAGTATTAATTATTATATCGTTTGTGTTTTTGCTACACATATTAAACTGTATATACAATTAAAAGATTAAACTAAATATACAAGCCTCGTTAAATTGGTATATCAGGTTAGCTTTTATAGATTACTGAGTACAAAATAAAATTATAACCAATGAAATTTTCTTGTATCTTCTTACCCTATCCTGGAGATACACTATTTCAATGTCAATTGAAGGATTGAATGTGATCCAGTTCACTGCACCCTCGGAAAGAAATATTGGTTATGATGTTCTGTTTATGACAGTGAACATGTGTAATATGTAATTGTTATTAAGAGAATGTCCAAATTAAAAAATATTATTTGAATATTTTCGTTTTATATTTTTCAGAGAAATCTAATGAGTACATCTGTATACGTGTAGCCACCCGTAAATATGTATGTAAATGTAAATCATAACAATTCGTCTCTCTTCTGATCTAGGCAAAAAAACAGAGCTGCTGGTAGGGGAACAGGAGTCGGCAGCTTCACTGGTGCCACCTATTGCACCGACCAAGTTCAATGTGGGTGATCGTGTGAAGGTGTTGCTTGATGTAGATACACTTAAGAATCTGCAGCAGGGACATGGAGGGTGGAATCCTAGGATGGCAGAGGTTGTTAACTTTTTAATATGAAGATATTTTTAGTTTAAATATGTCATTTTTAGTTTTTTAATATGAAGATATTTTTAGTTTATATTTATCATTAATATATATTTTTAGTTTATATATAACATCGAAGATATTTTTAGTTTATAATAATATTTAAAATATAAGTTATGTGTTGTATTTTTTGACAATTGTTTGACTCAAAGTTTACAGGTAAATTGCATTTTAAAGGTAGTTATTTTCAGTAAGACATTATGTATTAAATCACAGCTAAATTAGAACTAAATTTTACTTAGTACAAAAATAATGAATTTCTAAAATTGAAATATATTCAATAATTTGAAAAGAACATTACTATTTAATATATTGGACGCAGCGTAGATGATGTAGTTTGAGTGGAGGATAAGTTTTTTTTGTATTTCTTAGCAAAATTTAAATAATTTTTCTACGTCTTACAAATATTTATTTAAACTAATTGTTGTTTCGATCAATAATTGTTTGCAATTTGTTTAATAAAACCATTATTCTATCACAACAGAACTTCTAGAAATTATTAGTGAAAAACTTTGATACTTAGTTTTCATAAATCTCTTTAATTTGCGAACTTATCACATTTTCACCATCAAATTATCATCTGTCACCACAGTGGTGGTGACAGATGATAATTTGATGGTGAAAATGTGATAAGGCGATGATTTGATTGCCCAATTTTTTAATTTCATTGTTGACAGTAGCATGAGTTTATAATTTATGATATTCTTTTAATCTCACTAAATATATAGACACCTTCCTCATCAGTGAGGATTTTACCACTTTGACCATGATTTCTTTTATTATTCCCTGTTTAACTGCCAGATAGGATTAATTTTACCATTGATAAATAATTATAAGGGAAAAAAATGGGACATTTTTTCCCAACTAAATGTTATGTTTAAATATTATAATTTTCTAATTATTGACTTATCATAGTTGTCAATTAAACTCGCAAAGGAAATTATTATAAATGTTACCATATCATATGTATAGTTTTTTGTCATTAATATTAACAGCAAGTAGCAAAACTTATACATATTTCTTTCATTCTCAATATCCTGTAAATAGAAACAAAAAGGGTTATGCGGATTATATTTTTTGCTAATATTGTTCCCATTGAGCGTGGAAATGTATGTTGACGTTGCCATAATTTAACTGCTAAATATCTTACAAAGTTCTAATAGAACTAATAAGTTCTCAGTTGTTTCGTGATTTTAGTTAGTAATAAAATGCCATAATATAATGTTACAAAACAATAGACATTCATATGATTTGAAAACTATAAATATGTAATGTCTTGGTACTTTAAGCAAGTAATGTATAGGTTACTATAAATAAGTAACATCTTTGTATATCTAGGAAGATGCAAAAATAAAACCGTGCGTAAATATTTGAAATGAGAAAGATGTGTGTTTTTTATTTGAATAGGTCTTACTCCGAAGTCGTGTGTTGCTATTCACATTAAAATTTCATAATAACAAGCCAATTTTTTCATACAATTTCAGTACATTGGAAAAGTGGGCATGGTTCACAGGATTACAGACAGGGGTGATGTTCGTGTGCAATATGAAGGTATGTTCAATATTTAACTTCAGATATATTGGACTATTTCCGTTCATGAATCAATTTGTTAGTGTAGAAAAGCTGTATTTGTACCTTATACAGATTAAGTTTGTTACAAGTAATCTTGTAGGAATATGTCGCTTGTGTAATATTTTAACATTATTTATCCTTGTATACATATTATGTAGACATATTGCACGTTCATGTGACCGAAATATATATTAATATTTATGTATAGTTTAGAAAAAAAAACTGTATCTCCCAAAAATTATCCAATTTTAATAATTTTTTCGGTATTTTCTTAATAAAAACTTGTACAAGGATAATAAAATACAAAGAAAATTATGGAAATATATATTGTGAACAAAAATTATAACAAAAACTAAAATCAAGGTCACATTGTATTTTCACAGTCCGTTACATCCTCCGTATAGTAAAATAATTGTTATTGTCACTATTATCACTATAACGCAAAATTTGCATTACGCCAAATTGTGAGCACACCACAATGTCACTCCGACTAACACTTTCTTCACAACTTGAAAAATGATTATTTTCACTCAAATTATTTTCGTATTTCGATATTATGGGTAAAAATTTTTTTTTTTTTCTTGTGGTTACTAATAATATTATAATTTTAACTTTATGTAACACGTAGAAAGATAAAAAATTAACAATGCGTCTGAGCAACCTCCTCTACTGCTCGCTAAACAGCAACTGATTTCGCGAGTGCTATCGCGCTCGTGGCAAATTTAGTTAGTATGCGTAGGAGCGCGATGGCGCTCGTCAGCACTCTATCGGTTAATTATAGGTCTTTATTACTAAAAATAAAATGTTTCTATTTTTTGAGATTTATACTTACAATTCATTAGTAAAAGGGTAGTTACCATTAAATAAAATCTTGATATATTTTTGTACTACATAGTTGATGAAGAATGGAGGCTGATGGAGATGGAAAATGTTTATAAATTATTTAATGTTTTTAAGAAATAAATACGAGGAATTAAATATATAGATTACGTGACATCGAACGGACACCGATTATAACACTTGGCGTCGTCTTGCCCAACAAGTTGTTGATATTGTGGTTTAATAGTTATTTCTCTTTTCCATTCATTTTTACATATTTTTGAGGTTTTTTTTGAGATAATAACAAGATACCCATAATTCTTTGTCAAAATTGAAACGGTTATCTTCGGAATGTTTTTCACGTCGAAGACTGATTTCTGCGTAGCAGAATTTCGGAATATCAAAACTTCTATGTAGATATACTTATAACTAAACTAAGCTTAACTTACTTAAAGTTTTCGTTTAATAAAAAAACAAGTGTTAGCTGTGTGTGTGATTATTGATTAGATATCTTTTTAGGTTATGTCGAAAGAAAAAGCTAAAAGCAAATTTTGAAATATATTTGTGACATATCTCATAATATGATACTCCGTATAATTCTCCATATCTTTTGGCAAATGTTTGTACAAATATTTGTTTATCAAACAAATATTTGTATGCATTACTGTAAAAAAAAAATTAATAATACAAAAGTGGCTAAATTAAGTCTCACAATTATTTAACCTAAAAAAAATCAATGTCCTATTAACATAATGTTAAACTCTTTTAATTACCTGTAAAATTAACTTTGACACTATAAAAATATGCAATAAACCTGCATCGAAGTGGTCAACATAAAAATAAAATCTAGAACTTGTAGACATGTAGTTAGTCCCATCTTGCAAGTTGCAGCCAGTTTTTCCATATTTCTAGCAAATGTGGCACGTAAATAATTTATTTGGTGTTTTGATTGTCATACTATTTGTAAAACTTTAAAGTCATTATAAATGTTGTTTTATAAACACTTACTATCACACTCAACTTCACAGCTGTTTGTTTGGCAAGTCGTAATGTCATACAAGATGCCATCTTAGTTCAGAGCATTTTGTTAACTAGCCTATTTCTTATCATTGAGAAAATTTTTTTACACAGTTTTGAACTTGCTATAACATAAAATTATAATTTCTCTATTTCATTGATATAAGGGTAGTTATTGGCGTTTTAAGTCACCATTTGTATGGTAGAATATTGTAAGTATATAATTAAGTTTTTTTACATGAAAAAATGTAAAATAGGCATCGTATGTAAAAACGTTTTTACGCTTGGCCAATCCATTTACGTTTGTGGTGTGCTGTTTTTTTTAAATACTAGGACATCGCCGTATACTTTATGGTTAATATTCATTACTCGCCGAGGGTACAAATATCATTATGGTTAGTCACTACTTATTTTCTTCATTGTACAGTGACAGGAAAGTCATGGTGACCAAATCACTGGCAGTGACTCGAAGATTTACTTCTATCGTTCAGTATTCCAATTTTATCTTTTGTCATCTTTTTAGTATTGTTTTTCATAGTTTAATAAAATTTCAGCCTGAATCTATCTTTGTTCCAGGTTGTACAAATCGTTGGACATTCCATTCTGCGGCACTCGAGTTAGTACACTCGTACAATGTGGGTGACTTGGTGCGAGTACTTAATGATGCCAACATGGTTAAGCAACTTCAGAAGCAACATGGCGAGTGGATACAGTCCATGGAAGCTGTCAGTATTTTCAGTTTATATTGTCTCTAATCAAAATTGTTAAGTAATTGATCACAGTATTTGATGGCACATTTTGAAGATATGAATCATAACCATAGAAATAATTATTTCTGTTGTGATTCTTGAACATTTTTGAATCTAATTGTATTTCTTCATTCTCAGATCCTAGGCAAACTTTGCCGCATTACCAACATATACTTGGATGGCGATCTCCGAATTCAAATCACGGAGGCTGCCCAGCCCAGCATGTGGACAGTTAACCCGCAATGCGTTAAGCTAGTGCAGAAGGCTGTGACAGTCCCGAGCGGGGAGGGTGCGCGTGGAGCTGAAGGAGGTCAGGAACCAGCAGTCGGAAGCGTCCCTGATAGGCCAGAGTTGAGATTGCTGATGAGTAAAGTGGCGCAGGGGAACTTGGATTTCGTGCGCGATTTGTTTGAGAAGAGTCCGGGGTTGGTGAGTAATCTTTTTTTGATGATTGTGCTGGAATCTGAATAGTTTTAGAATGCTTTGATATTAATATTCATGTAAATATTTGACAAGTTGAAATAATTTTTACACGCACATTAAATTAAAATCAATCTTGCAGCAATATGGATACAAGATTTAATTATTGTGACTTTTGTAGCAAAAATGATCTCTGTCTGTCTGCCCGTCCCTATCTGGCCACACCCATATAGTTTCTACCGTTTTAGACTTTAAAATGGTATTGAGGTTGTATTCATCATTTTTCATTTTCAATACAATGTGTCCCACACTCTAATTTTTCAACCATCGGTTTGAAAAATCTGAAGAAATTCTAGACACACATTTTTCTAGACACACTTTATGAATTTGGCAATGTCTTGTCAAATGTCATGATGACAGATGAATTGCCATTTAAATGTTGAGAAAAACGTAAATTAAAAATGTAGCATTTGTTCATTAACCCATAAGATCGTCAACTTCAACCTCAAATATTAAATTTTTGTAATTTTTATTACTAGGATCGTAAATACAATTACATTTATGAACTATTTCTGTTAACTTTTCCTTCATTTCTATGTCCATATTTGAAATAACTACATATATCATGGAAAAGATTGTAAATAAATACAACTGTCAGTTTTTCTGCTGTCTTGCTGCTGCTCAACAAACATGCACCAGTCCAGTGTGATACTCAATAGAGAGTGCCATACACTACAATATTATCACTGTGCAACGCGTTTGCAACGTGGCCATTTTAATACCACGCTCGCCTACTCTGTTTGTCATCCGAGGGCTGCTACACTTGTGCCGCGTGTCAGCCACCATGCGCTGCACACGCAGTGCATTGTGGTCTGACATCTTATTATCTGTTTCTAACTTTACAAACGCTGCTACAATACCAACTTTGCTACACACACATTCAATTTGACCAAGCCATTAAACTCCCCTTGGATTAACCGCAGCAATATGACCACCCAGCTATCAGCTAAACAGCTGATAGCTGGGTGCTGCTGTCATTTTACTGAACTGTCCTTTAATGTCCATAATATGTGTTTAGAAAATTTTTAGAACATTGTAGGTTAAAATATTAATAGAATTTATTATATTATTAGTTAGTAGGTTTCGGTCATTAGTTAATAAAAAAAAATGTTAGTAAAACACTATTCTTTTGTGTGATGTAGTTTTGTATAATACAAAACTTATACAAATTTTATTTTGATAAGTAATACAAAAATGTGGCAATATTGTATAAACATCCTTCTTAGATATTCATGCAATATTGCCACATTTTTGTATTACTTATCAAAATAAAAGATACAGGTCGATGCATTTCTATGTTAATGATGACAATTTTCAAATTTGACAAGAAATATTTTTATTTTTGGATGATAATATGTTTACTATAATCCACTAATAACGCATTATTATGGGTTGAAGTGGCACGTTCACAGATAATTACGTACTAATTATTTAAATGATTTTAAATTTATTATGGATATTTCTTATATTTTATTATGGAAGGTTTTCTTCCTAGCAAATCCTGGTTGGCTGATTAGTAAATAAAAGCAAACTACATTAGAATTTTATTGCAGCTGGATACAGCGTATTGTGGTAAGACACCTCTGCAGGTAGCTGCCCATCAGGGTCACCTTGCACTTGTCACGTTCCTGCTGGAGCACGCTCGAGTACGTGCTGGTTGCGTAGATGATGATGGCGACACCGCATTGCATGATGCCGCATTTGGAAATCAGCCAGAGGTAGGGATTATTGTTTTGAGAAACAGTTTTTCTTAGACACATTTTTACATAGGTTAAGTTTGTCATATTTATCCTATTTGATTTTTGATTATAATGGTATATTTGCCAACATTTGGTATAGGTATTTCTCTCCAATTAGTTTTATTCATAGCTAAAGTTTTACGGATATTTTTTGTAAGTAACCAAAGGTCTTTTGAATGTAGACTATACATCAATCTTATACCATACATTAGATATATATCTACAAATTCTGTACCTATGAATGTCATAAAATTTTATGCGCAAAATACCATATAGATTAAAGAAACCTTTTGTGAAAAGATTTTATTACTCCAGTGTGATGTTTTCTCCAAATATGTATGACAGATACTGGAAGTACTTCTGAATCACCCTGATGTCGATATAAATTCTCCAAACCGCAGTCGATGTACGGCACTACACATTGCATCGCACAAGTGCCTGCCGCATTGTGTTACTGTTTTATTACGTTACCATCCAGACGTTAATATACAGGTTTGCATTTTAGAACTATTTTTTAAAAAATGAAATTTATATTTATACTGGGCGAAGCTAAGTTTTACTTTTGAGTGGTGTAGGGCTGTGTGTATGTCTGTTTATAACACAATAGTTGTTTAGATCACGAATATGTATAGTATTTTCGAAAATTTTGAGCTTTAGCCAACATATTGACTAAAAATTTGGGAATCTTTATATATTAGTTAATTATGTTAATATTGCAATTTTCATGAAATTGAAAATTCTATTTAGGTAAAAATGCAACCTTCTTGAACAGCCATTGTGGAAACTCAGAAACAAATCTTTTAAATATGTATATATATGTGCATGTACGTGTGTGAGCGTGCGTGCGTGTAAACATTTTTCAAAATGTTGAATTTTAGTTGCTGTATTGGTGGCAAAATTTGTGAAATTCAAAAAGGGATATTTTTGAAAATTTTGTATGTGGTATCAAATAAAAGAAAGAAGAACCGTTTCAGTGCCATTGTTTTTTAGTCATATATACTTAAAAATGCCAAAGAAATCTTTGTTTTTGATGTCATTTACCCTTGTCTCGATCAATTTTAATAATTTTTTTGGTGTTTTCTTAATAAAAACTTGTACAAGGATAATAAAATACAAAGAAAATGATGGAAATATATATTGTGAACAAAAATTATAACAAAAACTGAAATCAAGGTTACATCGTCATTTTCGCAGTCCGGTACATCCTCCATATAAGCAAAATAATTGTTATCGTCGCTATTATCACTATCACTCAAAATTTGCATTACACCAAATAGTGAGTGCACCACAATGTCACTCCCCCTATCACTTTCTTCACAACTTGAAAAACGATTATTTTCACTCGAATTATTTTCGTATTCCGACATTATGGGTTAAAAATTTTCTTTTCCTGGATCCATTTTATATTGTAATTACTAATAATATTATAATTTGAACTTTATGTAACACGTAGAAAAATAAAAAATTAGCGGTGCGTGCGAGCTCCCCTACCGTGCGCTAAACAGCAACTGATTTTGTGGGCCCTATCGCGCTCGCGGCAAATTTAGTTAGTACGCGTACGAGCGCAATGGCGCTCGTCGACTCTCTAGCGGTTAAAGAATAAATCTCGATACTATTTTGGCGAACAATTTTTGGATATTAAATATTTCATTGAAAATGTTGAGTTTAGTATCAAATTAATGGTAGTGAAAAGTAGATGACCGTACTTTACCATAGTACTATTGGTAGGGGCAATAAAGAAATAAACATATTATTTTTTAACCAACTTCCAAAAAAGGAAGTTCTCAGATTTATCTGTATATAAATGTATTAAGTGTAGGTATGTTTGCAATTTTCTCAAATACTGCTGGACGGATTTAATGGTTCTTTTATTAAATGTGTGAAGTATGAAGGTATCACTCTTACTTTAATAGATATGGTTCAATTAATTGATCAAATTGTGACACGTTTTATGCCTTTTTTCATTATGATTATACTATTTTTATTTTGTGGTTATTTAGGATACAGTGTCATTTAGATAATGATCAAATATATGCACATTACATTGATGATGACATTGATATGATAATGATCATATATATGCACATTACATTATGAAGTGTTCAATAGGAAATGAATACTAGTAGAATCTTAACTTACATAATTGTAAAAATAAATGGTAAAAAATGTAATACAAATTTATAAACATCAATAAAAGTATAAAAAAAATGTCACATTTATCTAACATTCGGAAATGAAAAGAACATTGACATAAAAACAATCATTAAAATGGATGTCTGTCACAAATTAATCGTGGCATAAAAATTAGGTTTAATTTTATTTTTAATAAAACTGTGTATTTTTTATTTTAAGAATTCCATATATTCTGAAATAATTTCCCTTGGTAATTTCGTGTTGATTTATCTCTCTTAGGATACATATGGTGATACACCTCTGCACGATGCTATAAACTACCAATGTGGGCCAACACCGGGCGCGCGTGAGGAACCCGCTCTGGAGGCTGAAGGCACTGAACAGGATCTACCCAACGTGCCGGCCACGGGCTCTGCACGCATTATTCAGATGCTATGCGAATACCCTGGTATGTATATGGTAGATGTATTATTAGATGGCTACATATAATCTTGTAATCTACAGATCAACTCAACAAACATTTATAATAATGCCTGGTTGTGGAAATTATGACGAAACTGAACTAGATTTTGTGTGAAAAGCAAATATGTGAGCATTGAATTTTTGGTGTTCTTCTGATGAAGATGCGAGTTTAGTGGGATTTAATTGAGAGTTAATATCAGCAATTTCCGAATTGGCAATGGTACTCAATACTTCCGTATACATTTGGTGCACGCAATGGATAGTCAATTCATTGAGAGAGTATGTATGCACAACAATAAGTGGTTGAGTCTGAAGTGCTTGACTTATTTGTATGAACCGCTTACAATTTAGATCGTTTAAACAGACAAACAAATTTAGAATCAGCTGTCATATTTTTGGATTTATATTTGGTTCTCAATATTTTCTCTTGTCTTCAATAGTCTCAGTTCGCTCTAATAACTTGGGTTGCTAAGAGCTAGGAATTAATTCAAGATGGACTGGTTTTTTGCATTAACTTGCTAAAAAACTGATATATGCACTGATACACAGTTTTCTTATTTTCATGAGCATGTTTGAGTAAACAAAGGTGATGAAAAATGGGAAAACATCATCAGTCTTTTTTATGAGAACTTGTAACAGTGAGATGTAAACGTATTGAACCTTTGTTTAAAAATATAGGTTTTCGAATATTAAATATACAAAATATTTTGTTAGAGTAGAAATTCTGGAGACATTAGAGCTTAGAATAAATGGAAAAACAATAATATTTTAGAAATTTATGTGTAAATAATAAAAGGTGTAATTCAATGAAGGTCAGAGCTTATTTGTAAAAATAGTCAAGTTATTAAAAATGTTGTGTTTATGCATTATTTTAATAAAAAAACATTATGTACAAAGCAAGTCTTTGGGACAATGCTTAATTTCCTATTAAAATTTGTAATAATTGTTTGCGTGATTCAATGCCATACAATTTTGTTGGGATGTGTGAATTGATAGTATAAAATTATGTAGAAATTTAATGTTATAAAATTTTCACGGGATCCATGATTTAAAGGGAATGTATTCCAGCAAAATGCTGTAAAAATATAACATTTTGCTGGAGTATTTGAAGTAATGACATAAAATTTAGTTATAGTATATATATATATATATATATATATATATATATATATATATATATATATATATATATATATATATATATATATATAGTATGCATTTACTATATATTATGTATAAAATTTAATGTATGAGTTTAGGTATAAAATATTGTTGGGATGTGTGATTTCATGGTGTACCTGAATGCATGATTTTATGGTATAACATTTACGGACGTATTCCAGCAAAATGTTATAAAAATACAACAGTTTGCTGGAATATTTGAATTAATATCATAAAATTTAGTTATAGTATATAGTAAGTACATGAGTTTAATGTATGAGTTTAGGTATAAAATATTGTTGGGATGTGTGATTTCATGGTGTATCGGAATGCATGATTTTATGGTATAACATTTGGTATTATATTTCGCTATTGTTTAACACCGATTTTAATACATTAATTTCCGCTAATTTTTAAGGAGTTGCAAATATGCCAGGTACTATACAATGGATTTCCAGTCTAGTTTTTTAAATATTTTTTGTTAGTGTAACCAAGAAACATAATTTTTAATGAAAAATAGAAATGGGACACCAGTGTCCTCATGGAGTAAAACAAGCTATATGAGATATCGGTGTTTCGCTGACAGTGCATGTGTTAATAGCAAATTTGATACATTAAATATTGCTTATTAACAGGCATGAACTTCAGTTTGGCCAACAAGCGTGGATTCAATGTATTACAGCATGCAGCCTTGAAGGGCAATGGTTTTGCGTGCACTGTTATTTGTCGCAAAGCACCTCATCTGGTAAACACTGTGAAGGATGATGGATTCTCTCCTCTGCATCTGGCGGCTCTCAACGGGCATAGAGATGCTGTTAGTGCTTTGGTATGATCATATTCTCTTTTTGTATTTTAATTTATACTTTATTAATTGCTTGACGTTGAAAACTGTTAGCAAAATAGCAGCTTAAAATCATTTCTTGTTTCCTGTTTAATACAAAATATGGATTTGACTGTTCAACATTAAATGAAACCTGTGTTAAATGACTGTGTTTCTCAACCGTACACCAAAAATCAATTAACAAAATTCAGTTGTTTAGTGAGGAGAATAGTTTTAAGTGGTTTGTTGTAAAATAATACTTATACTTGTGTCATAAGAACCATAATTCAAAAACTTACTTGCCGTTCCCTATCACATTTTTGTAATGATACTTTTAGTATGTATGAAAAAGACAAAAAATAATTCATCTGTTGCTATGTAGAATGATATAAGACAATGGACGTTTTCACAATGATGCAGTAAACAGCTTGCTGAAAGATATGGCGTTATCCTCTGTGCTAAGCCACGCGATATTTCAATTTATTTATTTTGTTTCACTGTTTTACATTTTCATTGTTTTTAACATATTGTGATATCGACAAAACGTAACATAGATTTAATTGTGAATGTGTAATTTAAACTATTTTTGTTTATTATTATTTGTGATAGGACCCGTAATGTGGAATTAGTGAATTCTGTTTTTATTTACTCTAATTACTCTCCAAAACTAGGTATACATAATGCCTCATATAAGTTTCACGGCTTCAGAAGACACTGACAAGGTTTTGATTTATGGAGAATAGAAAGAAACACATTCACTATATGAAAACATAGCCAAGACAGATATGAAAACAGCAGTGTAACAATAACCGCGTGTTGTTGCCGCTTTGCTAAGGTTAGTAACATAAACGTACCGGTACATGGTGTTTACGTTTTACTTATATTAAAATGTTATTTAATTTGTTTGAAAAAATGTATTCTTGGCGTAATTGTATTTATGACGAGTAGTACTGCTTGGATTTTCATTTAATGTCGAACAGTCAAATCCATATTGTACAAAACGGAAGGTGAAAAAGTTCTCAGAATGTGGGGGAAAGAGGTTACATATAAAGCATGCAAAATTATATTTTGAATATTTTCCCTCTTGATTTTAATGTATTTTGCAGATCTGCTATTTTCAGAAAATATGTGGAAATAGCCGCCATGAACTTTTCGCCGTTTATGAATTTATCATATTGCGACATTTTTTGGTTTTGGGGATAGTGAGATGGGAGATTTGGCTTCTTTATGCTTGTAATCAGTTCTCAGGGTATGCTTTGTACTCCAAAAAATATACCAATCAATTAGCTTTTCTGTTGACTGTGACGCCTTGAATATCTAAAAGGATGAGTGCTTTTTATACCATTGCATACTGATTTTTCGACTCAGACTCATAATAATGAATATAAGTTTTGTCATCAGTCACAACCCAGTTTAAAATTTGTCTTCCACTCAGTAACAACAATTGCACTGAACTGCTTTTACTTTTGGGGTGGCATGGACACTTTCGGTACGCATTTTACATTGACTTTTTGTTATAAGATGATCATGGCTATGTTCAAAATATTTTGTTCAAAATATCTGCTGCTTCTTCTTCAAGTGCACATCCCCTCATACATATTTTGTGGTTAATGACTGTAGTGGTTTCAATGGAATGGCAAAAACCGGGGTTTTTTAATTCAGTCTCTGACTTATTTGAATAACCACGTCATTTTTAAATCATGGTTTTTTCTAGAGGTGATTTTCCTTGCTTAGTAAAGAAGTTACAAGACAGGAGGCAATTTTTTCAGGTAGATTTTTTCTAGATTTAATTGTGATATTTAGGTAAGGTGATATTTAGTATACCTTCTGTATAAAAATCGTCATTTAAATCAACCGCTTAAAAGGAATCGGTAAATTTTTTTTTGTTAAGTTGGTAGTACCTATTTTAATTACTAAGCTAAACTTGAATGATTTATCATTAAAAATGTTAAAAAAGGGCTATGGAGACTTGAATATGTCAAAAACATAGGCATATGAGTTTTATAAATTGTTCAAAGAGAGGCACGAAGTGGTCAAAGATTTGCCTTGTCCTGGAGGACCTTAGACATCTATCACTGAATATAACATAGAAAAAATAAAACAATTAGTGTTTGAAAATCGTCATTTCATTATTAGAGTTGACTTGAGAGTTGAATATTGGTAAAATAATCATGCATGGGATTTTAACCAATGTTTCGCGCATGAGACGCGCGGCAATGCATCTGGTTCCGAAAACGCTTGATTTCTTGTAAAAGGTATATCGAAAACATGTCTCTGAAGACATGATTTCTTGAGGCACAGACTTCATGAAACGCATTATAATTTATTTATCGAATGTTGTTTCGAAAATGAGCTGAATTTGAAAAAAACTTTTTGCCATGGGGTACACTTCTTATTTCTGACTTGGTTACTTTATATTCCTTAGTTATAATTATTCAGTCCAAATAAACCACAAAACAGTTAATGTATGTGAAAGTTGTTTGTTTATCGTTAAGTACATATTAATTACCATTAGGGTCATATAGACTCTGAAATTTTCTTGACCAATGCCGACAATTCTAAGAATTAATAGACACAGTTTTATTGCTGTTATTGTGTACAGTACAGTATTTACTGCCGTTCCGTTAGGCACATGTGTTTATTGGGTAAAGTTGGCTCTTAACACATTACCGCTTTTGTACAATGACTTGATCAGTCATAACATGGATTTTAAAGAGTAAACATGGCTACAAAGAGATAAAGTTTGTGTGTACATCAGAAAGTGGCTTTAATATGCACTACAGAGCAAGGAGAAAAGAAAAAAGTTAAAGGAACAAGTAATTAACAACCTTGTGGAACCAATTTTAGTTGACAACTATATCAATTATTTTTATACTAATAGTTTTATTACAAATTTTAAAGTACCCATATATGAGAGCTCTCTTTTATATTGTATGACTTTGAGACTGTTTGAATGTGGTTCTTCATTTATAAAGCAGAGTTGGAAGAATCTGGAAAATTAAAAATTGCATTTCAAATGACAGACATTAAGATCTAAAAATAATATTTCTAAAGAAGAGTTGAAATTAATAACAAGTATTGTAATTTTGTATTTTCTTTCCTAATGATTTACCCTCTTTAAAGTCTATTTGAATTTCTTAGGGCCCAGTAAATCTTTATTTTCATATAATGTTTAGTAAACAAATTTAAATAAACTTCTCTACATTATGTATGCAATTCAGAATTACCTTTCTTGAAATAGTGATATAAGCAATAAACATAAATTGTAAAGAAACCAATTACAATTTTACTTTCCATTTTTTATACCTCGCTCAGCAATATCACATATTTTAAAAAATATGAATATAATATACTAATCAGTACATTGGATTTTTCCTTTAATCAATAATCATCTTTTTGCAGCTACTGCAATCACAAATTTAAAGCAAATACTTAAAATAAATTGTAAAAAAAACTACACCTCTAATACAAAGTAGGTTTATTTTAACTTTATAACAACAAATGCTGATTTAATTTTTTAAAAACCACGTTTTCCAAATGGCGGCCATCGAGTCTGACACACTCTTCGAGTCTAGCACGCATATTTTCAAAAACGCGTTTGCAGAGCGACTGGGGTATCCTACTGACTTCGGCTCGAATATTTTCTTTAAGATTTTAAGTATCCCCATAAGAAAAAGTCACATGGGCTTAAATTGGGTGACCTAGGTGGCCACGGTACGGTACCGTTTCGGGATATGTTTTTTTCTGGAAATAACTGCCGCACTGCATTCATGGACACATTAGCAGTGTGAGCTGTGGTCCCGTCCTGCTGGAACCATGTGTTTTGGTTGAAGGATAGCCTATTCTGTAGTTCTACTCTGAAAAAGTCATTTAACATCTGGGCATATCTCTCCGAATTCACAGTTACAGTTTGGCCACGTTGATTTTCAAAGAAATAAGGCCCTATGATTGCAGTTGCAGACCAGACCACACACAGACTGTTACTTTAGGCTTATGTAAAGATTCTTGATGCATTTGTCTTCGGTTGTGGACATCCCAGTAACGAAAGTTCTGCTTATTCAGATATCCTCCAATGTGAAAGTGAGCTTCGTCACTAAAGAATACGTTGCCCATCCGGGTAGCAGTACGAAATCTCAACAACATCACCTCCGCGTAAGTTATTCTTAATTCAAAGTCAGAATCGTGTAATTCTTGAACAATTTGAATTTTATATGGATGGAACTTGAGCTTTTTTCGCATTATTACCTGTAAAGTTGATTTCGGAATTCCCAATATCGAGGAACGTGTACGCAGTGATAAACGGGGATTTTCAATGACCGAAACCATAACATGCTCGACATTTTCATCCGTGGCTACCAATGGTGTAGGTCCTGGCCTGGGCCTATTTAATGTTGATCCTGTAGCTCTGAACCTTGCTACCCATGACTGAAGGAGGTTGATCGATGGTCCATCACGTAATCGACCAATACTGTAACAATTATTAAATCGACAGCATGCTATAGACAGCGAAAATCCACTTGAAATGTACGCCTCGACGGCAAAAGCGCGGTGCTCTCCACTCCACTGTTCCATGGCTACTAAAACATCCGCACCGCTTGCGCTTCTAACGACGCCCCCCGCGCCCCTCTTATGTCTTGCGTTCAGAAATATGTTTGTTCAAACTTTGAAATCTGCCACTGGACTAAAAACGTGTTAGAATTATTTCCTAGTACGTCAATAATATTTCTTAAGTCTCTATTCCTTAAGTCAAAAACGTTGCAAAACACAATATGGTGTATATTGTGTTTTGCAACGTTAAAGTATAAAATTTACATTAACCGTTAGAGGGCCAACAAGCGCCATCGCGCTCGTGCGCGTACTAACTAAATTTACGACAAGTGCAATGGCGCTCGCAAAATCAGTGGCTGTTTAGCGTGCAGTAGGGGAGGTCGCTCGCACGCATCGCAAATTTTTTATCTTTCTACATGCTACATAAAGTTCAAATTATAATATTATTATTAATTACAATATAAAAAGGATCCAGGAATAGAACATTTTTAACCCATAGTGTCAGAATATGAAAGTAATTTGAGTAAAAATGATCGTTTTTCAAGTTGTGAACAAAGTGATAGTGGGAGTGACATTGTGGTGCGCTCACAATTTGGCGTAATGCAAATTTTGGGTGATAGTGATAATAGTGACGATAACAATTATTTTGATGATACGGAGGATGTACCGGACTGCGAAAATATGACGTGACCTTGATTTCAGTTTTTGTTGTACTTTTTGTTCACAATATATATTTCCATAATTTTCTTTGTATTTTATTATCCTTGTATAATTTTTATTAAGAAAACACCGAAAAAATGATTAAAATTGGATAATTTTTGGAAGAGATACAGTTTTTTTTCGAGACAAGGGTAAATGACATCAAAAACAAAAGATTTCTTTAGCATTTTCAAGTAATATGAGTAAAAAATCATGGCACTAAAACGGTTAATTTTTGAAATGTGGTCGGAATATTATACAATAAGCAATAATGGGCTAAACTTACCAACTTTCGGTTCAAGGCAACAATAAAAATGTCAATTCAGCTGTTTTTCTTTTAACAATTACGTCCAGGGAAAGTACATGCCATTTTCATCTTGATTGCCAATTAATAACATAACAAAGATTGTACTTAAATAAACACGTAACAAAACAAATATATAATCATATAATAGCTACAAGACAGTATTTAAGTAACACACAATACTTAAAATATGAAATATGTAAAAAATATTCGAAGTATAATATTATATTTTCTGCACAATACCCAGACTCCGCGTTTAGTTTGTAGTTTGTGACCTGGGTTGCGACTTGTGTTTACCATAGATGGCATCTATTATGACATGTAGCTGTCGCCAGAGGTCGCTGTATAATGGCTGTATATGTTTAAATTTACTGCTAATTCCCTGGCAAGATACTGTCATTCATCAATTCGAGACTTTTTTGACCACACCTGTTTTCACTATTGCTTCCATCCAATCTCTATAAGTGTCTTTTATTACCATTTGACCACAATGGAAAATTTCTAATCAATCGTAAAATGGTTGTCCGCCAGGACAATGTAACCATAATGTTTATAGTTTTAAAACTTAATTACAATTTGAAATTTATGATCTCGAATATATGAACAAAACTATCAATATAAGATTGAATAAAGAATTTGATTGAGGCTTGGTTCAAGCTTGTGAAATATATATTGGAACCTGTAAACACCTTAGTACTGCACTATTGATATGAGACTTATCGGACACCCCTTATGTATAGAAAGAGTAATATAATTACATTTAGCATTTCAGAAAAACCCCATCTTATAATTCTATGATTATATTGTAATAACATTATAACATAATCACTATAATGACCCCGAATTAAAAAATGGTGAATCTGTTAATTTAAACACATATTATTCATTGAGATAGAATGTGTTAACAATATAACTTTGCGCTTACTACAATAACCATCATATATTCGAAGGTTAAACTTACATAGTTTGCAAGTGAAAAATACCTAATTGAATTTGTGCTTCATTTCTTTACTAGGCCAAAGTTGGCGGTGCTGATGCAAATTTACGAAACAATAGGCAGCAGACACCTCTACTCCTAGCCATTTCACAAGGTTTGTCTTTTGGCTTGTATTGTAGAGAATTCTAGAGAGGACCTAGTAGATACTCTGTTTTGCTACTTTTTGTATTTTGGCATTTAAAGAAGAAAGTAAAAACGTTTATTTAGCAACACAGTGTGAAGCAATGTTACTTGTATTTTTTTTCATTCTCTCCAGATTTTGGGCTTATTTGCTAATGAAATTTGTTTTGTCAACAACATTTTGCAGGACACTGCATCGTTATAGAACTACTAGTAAACCTAGGTTGTGATATAACAGCCGTTGATGAAGATGGCCACACTGCGCTGCACATTGTGATAATGAAACGTGCTAATGCACAGTCATCGGAAGTTGTCAAACCAAATGCCAGGGTAAGTTAATTTTTTCCTATATATATAACATTCCACTAATGTACATCTCTCTCTATTAGGACGATGACCCTACTTTTTGTCTTACGTACTTCTTTTAGGGCGTTTATAATTACGTGTTGATAAAGCCAGTATTGTATTAAAATCAGTCATGCCACTTATTTTATTTTCTTATGTTCAGTCGATGTTTTGAAATACACATTCCCAGTGTAATTGTCTAAGTGTACTCCTCTGTTAAGGGATAACTAAATATTGATGGTTTAAGTCAAACAATGTAATTGAATCAAACAATGTGTATTTTTAGAAGCTTTAACTATCAATGTAATTGTGCATGTCAACTTCATTAAAGGAAATTTCAAAAAATTTCACCTAATAATTATAAGGCTCTTAAAAATCGGGTAACGCCTTTTGAGGTAAGATTATTTTATGGCTTACGTGAGGAAAATATGAAGACAATAAAGACATATAATGTAATTATGCAACATACTTTATTTATAAGTTAATTTAACAAATTATTTGTAAGACACACTCTCCTAACACTAACGTTATATTTTCTTATAATGTTATTCTATTCTTTGACCTCAAAGTTGTTAAGTATGCCAAGTTCTTATTGTTATGTCAAATAGGGTTTGTACTGTTTGTTTGTATAATAACAACTTTTTGATGAATATTAAAAAGTATAATGGAAACAGTCAAAATATATCTCCGTAACAACAAAAGAAAAGACAGCCATCGTGTGGTGATCATGTGTGACTGTTTTATCAGTTTTGTATTTTTTTGTTATTGTTTAATATAAAAGTTCACCTTCATATGTGGGTTTTGTTATAAATATTAATAATTAGAAGTTATAAGTAACCAATAGTAACTTTGAGGTAGTTCGATGTTATTGCTATAAAATGGAATTTTTGAAATAAAGAATTATACACAATAATTTTTTCTTCTATAAAATTCTCACAACAAGTTTCATCTTCATAACGCAGATTAAGTTATCTTAAATAAAATATTAAAAAGATGGAGACACCAGCTATAAATAAATAATATTACTGGGGTGCATTCCCATTTAGTTCAATAAAATTGTATGAAAAAGCAAGTTTATTTTATTACATAAAATTTTATTTAAATTATCACAATGTATATTTTTCTACTTTGCATTAATTTATTGCATTAATAAATTTATGTGTTACATGTACACCTAATGGTGTTACATGTACACCTAATGGTGTTACATGTACACCTAATGGTGTGTATAACTACCGCGCCAGCTTAAAATTTTGGCCATAGAAGTAATTATAATTCAGTCAATTTTGCTTGTAATGAAATTTTAATATAGCTTTTTGGAAAGAGAAGGAGATCTTTCTCTAAAAGATGATACCATCTTTGTAATTTTTTAAAATGTTATAATCTAAATTTGCCTGGTTTTAATTGGTTATAATCTAAATTTGCCTTTGAAACATGATATGTGTTGCTGTCCGTTGATTTCGAGATATGTAATAATGAGGAAACGCTAAAGTTTGCAATTCTTGACTGATTTTGGGAATTCCTTTTTCAATCGACTATTATAATAGAGGCTTATTGTTTTTTATGTTTATTTGTCAAATAGTTTAATTTTTATAAATAGACTTACAGAGGCTACTTCCCACTAGTCGCCCGCAATGCTCACACACACGACCGCGATCAAACCCATTCCACTAGCTTGTCAGCATTGCCATTGTCCAAGTGGAAATGGCTATGAACAATGCATATTTGTAACTTTGAGGAAATGGAAGGTATTCAACAAAAATAAACAGACTATAGTATTGTATTTTTTTATTATGTACTAATTCTTAGTACAGTAAATGTAAAAGTATAATTTTTATAAGAATTTGATGATTATTTGCACGTTTAAATTTCATATATCAATGTGTCAAAGTCAAAATGACAGATGAAAGACGTCGATATGTTGGTCGGTATGGTTTCGAAGCGATTGCAAAAAATGATACTATCAATGACGACTTGATTATGTCCGCAACGACTGCGATCACCAAGTTGAATGATACAATGATCGTTTTGAGTGTTGCTATCGCCTAATGGAACGTGCTGAAAAACTCACTTTTTCGGTGCTCTGCGATTGTTCTTGTCCAACATTTTGTGTGGATCTTCTTACACTTTCTATCTTCTCTCCGCTGTCTTCTTTATAGTTAACTTTTTCTCACAGTTAAAAAAAATGCGGCACATGCAATTTTGGTTATACCAAATAATAACTTTCTTTGTCATGCACAGATTCATTCTTTGTATGATAAGGATTTTAATTTCTGGTCTTTCTGCTAAATAGTTTGTTATTTAAATTATATTAAAACTATTAACATTAATATTTTACTTCTATTGTTTCAGGATTGTCCCGGCATATTTAGTATTTATGAAAATCTAGAATCGTCCAACGTAGCAAATTATAGGTTAACTTGTGCAATAGCTATATTCTTAATCCAAAAAGGCTGTGATCCAGAAACAAAGAACAAAGATAACAAGACATTCTATGAGCTGTTGGGTGTTGAGAGCAATATTGCAGAGGTTAGTTGTTAAAATGTTTATATTGAGTTTGTTAAACAATATTCCAGAAGTAAGTTGTTAATATATTAGTGTTGAATTTGTTAAGCCCCATTGCTGTTGATAACATGTTAATGTTCAGTCTATTGTTAACTTTGTTTTTAATTTGGCTGCTTTTTTTGCGTTTGATAAAACATGTTTCATCTGGTATGATGCCAAGAAATGCACCGATCTCCGTACTATCAGCTTGATATCACATATGCTAAAATTATTTCTAAAAAATAATAGATAAACAAATCCACCAAAAACTAAATATGGGAATAGCGAAACTCAGTTTGGCATTATTTACAAGAGACTAGGATACATGAGAAGTGCTATTTATCTATAATAGTGCAAAAATGCCAACCAGGATGTATATGTATGTTTTATTGATGATAATAAAAGATTTGGCAAGGCATTATGAATTAATGAACATTCTTAAAGATAAACATCTTGATCACAGAGATCTAATGATCATTTCAAACCTGTACTATAACCAAAGCGCAACAATATGAATTGATCGGCAAACTTCAGAAGAAATGACAACAAGAAAAGGAGTAAGATGAGGATGTGTTTTGTCACCAACATTCTTCAATGTGTTTTCTGAATAAATTTTAAAAAAGGTTTTAGTAGAGAAACAGCAGAATTAAGGTAAATGGAATATCAATAAATAATATCAGATAGGCAGACGATACGGTAATTCTGGCAGAAAATATAGAAGAAGAAATTGATGACAAAATTGGTTGAATATAGTGAAAGACACGGCCTAACTCTGAATATAAAGAAAATAAAATTCAAAAAATAAAGGAAATAACACTAACCTCGTAATTAACGGAAAGAAATATAACAAGTCCATAAATATATGTACCTTACTGCAATGATTAATTCTTCCAACAAATGTGTCAATAAAATATAAAGAAAATAGAGAAATCACGCGCTAACTGTAACCCGAGCTAATATACTAAACATTCAAAAAAGTTCTAACAGACAGAAATTTCAATCTGGAGCAAAGAGTCTGACTGGCAAAGTGTTAATTAATAATTTTATTAATTAATGGAATGATTGACACTTTGCTGTTAATTAATAAATCTATTACGAGTATAATAATTCTAATAATAACCTAACTATATAATTTAATCCTAATAATAATCTTTATAGACACCTAAGGTGGCAACCACCAAAAAACTGTAGGCTTTTGAAATATGGGTATACAGGAGAATCCTGAAAATATCATGTATGAACAGAATAACAAACATTAAAATCTTAAGAAAACTTCACAAAGACATGAAAATCATAGATATAATAAAAACCAGAAAATTATAATATCTTGGACATATAACAGGAGGAGGATCCAAGGTATACTATGTTAAGATTAGTCATACGAGGTAAATTCCAAGGCAGAAGAAATATTGGAAGAAGAAGGATATTATAGCAGCATAACTTGAGAAAATGGCATGGATGTACAGGAAATGAAATTTTTAGAGCAGCTGCAGCTAAGATTGGAGTAGTCATAATGATTGCCAACTTCCGATGAGAAGACACTTGATTTCATGTGGAATTTAACATTTCTCATTTGAAATAGAAAAATGTTAATGAAATTTTTCTTTTATAAATATGATATAAGTTTTTGGCTAAGCGAACAAAACTTTTTTATTAGTTTTTCAATTCGTTTTTATCTTATTGCTGACCAGAATAATCAAAACGTATTTTCAAAAAGTGCCTAAATGTTAGTGGTTGTTTTGCAAATATATTTCCACCATACATATTGCTGTCAAAAATTCAACCATTCATGCTAAGGGCTACAATTTCTAGAAAAGCAAAAACGTTATAAATTCTACTTATGATATTTGCTCTTTACTCATTATAGAGTTTAAAAATTTTTTCCCTATACATTTATACACTTTTCCTACGGTTACTTACCTATCCCCACTTACAACAGATAAATATAAGGTCTTACTTTGAGCAAATTTACCTGTAGAGCATCAGTATTCTATTGAAGTTTAGAACAGGCTTCTGCAAAATTCTCCAGTCGGTATTCCAATGGACTTCCAGAGAGTCTATCATCAGCATCGATAAATTGAGATTTTGTTTCTAACCAACGCCGCGCGGTTTTTGCCTTATAACCGGTGCAGAATCTTCCTGAAAAATTAATTTCTTTCCCACAAGCAAGGCATTATTGAGCGATTCTGCTTTCATAAAAATATCTATTGTTGGCTGCGCATGTGTAGATTCCTTGCTTTCAGAAATGCAGTCGAGGAGTACTGTTGTATCATAATTAATGTAAAACTGTCACTGAGGCCAGATGATGGCCTCTTCTAATTTTTAAAATTTTCTACAGTTTCCTAGGACCGACGAGCATACATTATCTTTTTGAAGTTTTATTTTTTCTTCAATACTGAAAATTTATTTATTGTCAAATAATTTTTCTATTTCCCCCATTAACAGTGCCGCTGTAATAGTACTTTTGGGCTTGTGGCCTGCATCTTTTGTAGATTTGCCTTCAATTACTGTTCCGTTGTTCTTCAGTAAGCTCTGATCCCAAGATTTTGTACTAGTTGGGGTTTTTTCATCTTAAGAGCCACAATTTTCTATTTTTGAAGTGTATTTCTCGTACTACTTTTTCGGCAACTGCTATGACGACTGCCGAGGCTGTAGTCACTGCACGGTTGACTGTTACTTGATCTCTCGTCAACTGAAAAGATGTCATTGTAATGTTTTAATGTCATATAAGTTGTATTAATTTTTTGTCAGATTTTTCTCGCATCATTGTTTTCTGCAAATTATCTGTATAGACTACATTACTGAGTTAAATAATTGCCAACATCTGTAATTTAACTACATTTTTGAGTTAAATATTATTCAGCAATCATAATATAAAAATAAAGATTTTTGTATCAATAAATTTTATCTCAGATTTTAATTCCTCGAAAGTCAATGTTGTCGAAAGGAAAGTTATCCTTCAAAGGTAAAGGGTAAACCGTCAAATGTCTTTAATGTTGAATCTAGTCATAGTAAAATAGATCCTGGAAAAGTTGTCTCTTAAGGTTATGTCATTTAATACTGTAAAAAAATTGTTGTGTGTTGAAATGGTTTTTAATGTTTGTTAGGTATAATATATTACTGAATATATTTTTCTGATCTGTTGTGAAATACAACCACTGCTCTTTTTATTAATCGTATTCATCATTGTCATACTTGTTATGATTTCAGTGCTAGTATTGTCATCTAAACTATACAATGTTGACAATAAGCTAGTTTTTAATACTAAATATTGTTTTACAGATAATAAGAGAAAAGGCAGAAACACTTAATCAGTTGCCAGGCGAAGATTCAGCCGTTGCAACCCCTGAGGACCCATCGTCGCCATCCGGCCTTGAAGAATCAGTTGCTCAGATCAGTATTGTTGATCAGAGGCTTCATACACCTGATAGCGTTTTTACGCGGCCCAATAGCATGAGAGAAAATGCATTTTCGGGTTCGAAAGATAACGCAGGCTCTAATGTTAATCAGTCACCTCATAAGAGAAATTATAATTACAATAACTATAATGAATTAGGTGAGTTGACATGTATGTGCTACTTTTTTCAAGTCAAATCAGTGATTATTTTAAAATTGGTTTTTTAAAAGTGGTTTTTTATACACATGCAAATGGGAGATTGTTTTCCTGCAGTGAGGTATTCCATAAAACACAATTAAATCTAATTTTCCTTTGGCATAAAAATATGAAATATAAACACTTGTTACTGTATAAGTGTCTATAAGTATCGATGGTAATTATATGTAGATTGAGTAGAGTAGGGTGTGTAGTATGCAGTGTTTATTTTATTAAGAAATTTAATTATTCAATTGTTCTATGTCATAATGATGTATCAAATGGTGGTTACTTTTTCCCATTACATGGTGTATCTCTACTAATAAAGCAGAAATACAAATCTTTCTTGATATTTTCTATTTTCATTATTTTGAAAGAGTAACTTGGTGATTGCTTGGAAGTTTAGCTACTTTCCAATCCAATTAAATTTTGTGAGAAATTAGAGAAAAATGTGTTTTTCTTTTCCACAGCTAATTTTTTTATTTCTTTGCGGAATTTGGAACTATTCCATGTAGCAAATATACTTAATATACAAATACAATGTTTAAAATGTGGGTTTGCGTCATTATGCCATTCAATACATTAAGACGATTAAAGGCTTTAACAAATGTTGTTTTGCAAAACATTCTTCTCTTTCTTAACTAATATTTCCTTTTTTTGGTACCTTCACCTGTTTTGAGAGGTTTAATAACATTTAATCAAAATTCACAAGGTCTTTGAAACATTACGCTGCCTCTCATATCTCGCTGTTAGTGACCATACAATCATCTAGAATTACTTTCTATCTATTAGCATTGCTAATTGTACATATGAACCGTGTTAATGATAGTCGGTATGAAGAACCCCCACATCATCAGAAATCGCGCTATTATGATTTGTGTTAGTCCACAGGAATGCTTAAAACTGATGTTTCGTGGTCACTTAAAGGATAATGGCGTATAGTTTTTAGCTAGAGATTTATAGCATTTCATAGGTCAATGAAAAGAAATGGAATTTTCACAAGATTCATTCAAAAAATCTATACATATGTACATAAAAATCTATACATATGTACATATATACTTATAAAAATATAGTATACAATTAAAGTAAAAAAATGGGTATGGCTGTTTTTTCTTAACACGGTTGAGATTTACGTGGTGATAATGTCTCCTCAGACCTCATTACTTTCTTCTATTGGTCAGATTTTTTAAAAAAACTTTCACCGATACATTTGCCTCAATGCATTCTATCTTTTTTTTTTATCTACATCAAATTTGCTAGATAAATAACGAAGATATTGGGATTTTATAGTTTTGACATGGTTGAGTTTCTAATTTGGATGCGAATAACAAGAACTAACACTTAACCATGCTGTCATTTGTTATTTATTTTGATCATCTCACTTACTGAGATTGTAATAGAACTAGTTTCACCGTATTTACGTGAACTCACAAGACAATCAACTGTGAACTCAGATGCACTTAGAATATGTTTCATGCCATCCCCTCCCCTACGTCAGGTATTCCGTGTAGCACAATTCTAACGTATCTCATTCGAGACCTTGAATGACATTACAATCCGTTGTCCCGCTCTCGTCCCTTCGACTGTATTTGTTTGTTTGTTTTTTTTTGATAACGAAAATAATATACCTGCAAAATTCCTTTATAAAAGATTGAAAAAAGATAAAATTATACACCTGTTAACATAAGGACGGACAGATAAGACAAAATATGATATTACCTGTTGTTATGAAAACTTAAACATTTTTTGAGATTACGCAATTACAACCTGTTTATCATTATCAAACAATGTTGACAATAAAATTAGTTTTATTAAAAATGATCGTATGTTTTGGGATTCTTCCTGCTATACGTGTTACTTAACATATAGCTACAGAAATGAAAAAAATGTCATTAATTTGTAGGCATAATTTGGATATTTTTTATTTTACATTAAAAAATGTTATTTGTGTATTAGTAAATATTTACAAATACACAAATTTGTAAATATTTACTAATATTTATTAATTATTTAAAGGAGAATCAAGTACAAACAACAGTCCAATACACGTGAGCAAGACGAGTAAACCAATTAACACAGCTAGCCCATTGCTACCAACACGACCTGCCAGGCAACGGAAGTCAGCTACTCCAAATGCCTCTGAAGGTACGCTTGAGATATTTTTAATTATAACGGAAGATGCACACTAAGGGTACCGGTTATTTTTAACTGGTCCTCTGTCTAACAAATGTCAAAAATCATGTTTTCTTTTATTATAGCTTACCTCATATTATGTAGATAATTGTGGTAAATAATTCACGTGGTACAAAATGGCTGATATTATGTTTTCACCAACTGAAATATTGTTATTCTTTTGTTGCTTACAGTTGTGTTTTAATTTGGCTCAATAAATTCTTTATAATATAATTCTTAACAATCAATACAATTGAGAATGTCATCAAAAAAAGAGACTCAAAAATATTATTGATTAAGGTTATTGTTGACCAGTGTGTTTTATAATATGAATTATTGTTTATATAACTTATAAGTAGAATATGGTTATGTTGCATATTGTATGTTCATAGCGAGCGTACTTCGGACACGTTACTTTCCGAACATAGATGTACTATGGGAGCTCGCAGACTGGGCACGAATTAGTTGTGCATATATGCACATATAGATGTAACGTTCCACTGGGATCCCATTTTGTTAGGAATATTTTGCATTTCCGTATGAACGAGTCACCATGGACGTCGAAGAATTTATTAATTTAGTGCACAGACACAGCTGTTTATGGGATCAGACTGGAATCACAGTTATCATTTAAGGTAGCATCGACACAAATCATGGTGGAAAGTCTCTGAAGAAATAAAAATACCAAATTAATTTTGTATGAGTGTCACTGGAACGGAACAGATAAGAACTGATTGTAACGGACATAAAACGCACCCAGTGTGCACCCTCATTACGTACGACAGGAATTGTAAGTTTACGTGCGTTCCAAATTTGTATCCAAAGTGCGCTAGGTCTTACCCTGAATTGAGTAGACGTATCAGAGACTTACGAGTTATTTTATATTTTGAAAGCATTATAGTTATTAGTTAGTGAGATTGACATGCTCCATAATGTTGATTTAGTGATTCTAAGGATTACATTATATATCCAATAGTAATGAAAAAATGATGATCAAGTGTCAATGACATTGCTTGACTTCAATTTAAAATTTGTAACTACTTATACCCAGCAATTATATTGATTATATATTTTTTTTATATATTGACTGAATACAATAAAATAAAGTTAGTTTTATTGTTGTCGACTACTTTTGATAAGATACTCGGTTCATTATCAAAAAATACTTTCTACGATATATATGAGTTGAAAACTAAAGATAAATTTTACATTATATGGCTACATTTACTCTATTTCACATATTCGGTGTTGTCACAAATTTAAGGGTAAAATCAGAATTTTTCTCAAAAAAGTGTCTACTTTTTTTATATGCAATATTTTAATTTTTTGTTTGAATAATTTGGTTTTGTAAAAAATTGGAGTTGTTTGAATTGTGGCAGTAAGCAGAAGTAAGCCCGCCGAGTGTATGGTGTGCTGTGAGCTGTCTGAGGAGAATTGTACGTTTGAGCCGTGCGGTCACCGGATTGCCTGTGAAGACTGCGCTGGACGCATGAAAAAGTGCCTCTCATGTGGAAGTATTGTTGGTGAGTTAATTATGATTAATATTATAATTAATCTTAATTGGAAAATTACTTATAAATATTCTCACTTTAAGAGTTTAACAATTTAATGTTTATTAGAGTGTTAACTCTTCAAGCATGTGTGGTGCTTATAAGCAACTCTTGTGCTAGTACCATTTAGACGAATATATTTCAGATAAAATGAGATAAATATACAGACATTTATATATTGATCATAAGAAAAAAAATGAAATAGCAAATTGAATGATGATATATTTGTCTATAGCGTACAGTTATTTTGCTGTTATGATTATGGTCAATGGTATGATAAGGACAGAACTGAGATGGTTCACCAAAAATTTAATGATAACATACATTTTTATTAGGCTAAATGATTTTTTTAAAGTTTTTTAAGGGAATTTTTTTTCATCTTGTTCATTACTTTTTTACATGTATAACTATATATATATACGTAAGGTGTAAATGTTTTGACTATGCTGTAATTATATTTCTTCTCTTTCTATATAAAATCAACATTTTCCGAGTTATACATTATTTCATCGAAGTGGCGTGAACGCCGATGTTACATAACAGCGCCCTGCGAGTTCCAGGGGTTAAGTGTAAAAAAGAACTCGAAGATTGTTGAAATGATTGAATTTTGAACATGTTTATTGAGATAGTAAAAAACTATCAAAATATAATTTTTTTTCTTATCTGTGTTTAATGATTTTAATTACATTTTAATGTTAAAATTTAAATTACCAACTCTTTGGTTACATATTTTATATTTATTACTACTGTGAAAATATTGTATGGAATATGCAGCGCAGTGCACATTGATATAACAGGAATTGTTAGTCTTCTATAATAGACACAATACTGAAAGCTTATAAATATGACCCATTTCCAGCCAGTTTCTGCAAATGTTAAATAACCTTTCCATAATTATTGGTTCATTCAAGTTATTGGTGCAATATACTACAAATAACTATAAACATGTTTCTGAGCACTATTTCCTTCCATTGATAAATATTGGTCCGATAAGCATTTCTCTTGCATAACACTAGATGGCTCTTTCTTGGAAATAATTTTTTAAACATATCTTTAATCAAAATACAACATCATTATAAAATATTCATAATAAAATATACTTTAGATACATTATTATTAATATAAAATAAAAATTAATCTAAAACTCAACTAATTTTTTAATAACGTTGGCTTTATATGCATAATTGTGCTGTCGATTTTGAAAAAACTCAAAAATGACGTTTATCTGACAACAGTAAAACTAAAAGCGTCTGCTTGTCCGTGTTGTTGTCACTATTCATACTTTCCTGTATCTAGTTATACCTCTCAAATTACATACTCTCCTATTTAAGTTAATAATCTAACATGGACTAATAATGTACATTTACGCAAGTTAAAGTTCCTATTAATTTTATTATTAAGTTTATTTAAGTTTTATTAGGTTAGTTTTATATTTTTTATGAAGTTCCTATTAATTTTTACTATAATTGTTACTATTAATTTTATTTCATATAAATGTTGCACAGTACTCTTGTCAAATCTATATCTCATTTTAAACTCTTGATCTGTAAACATTCCGAAAGGCTTTCTGCAATCTCTCAAATTTTTATAAATTAAGATATTATTCATACAATTAATAATATCTTCCTCAGATTTTCACGATGAAGTTGAATTTATAGCTGCAAAATCCATACTTGATTTGAAGATATCACAAAAACATAAACTTGTAGCAATAACACGAAAAGGTTAGAATTAATGTCACTTTCATGTATGACAGATCCTGTTAAGGAATAGATAAATGGCCATTTTTGTTTAGTTAATAGGAGTTTAGTGTAGAGTTATTTTGCGTTCAGAAAAGATTTTTGATAAGTTATCATTTCCATAGAGAAATTGAATAGATAAACTGCTGTCATATATACCTCGGAAACTGGCCATTAATCAATTTCAATTATTAATTGCTGGCGTTTAGTGTCTTTTTGCCTGCCCGCTTACATGCTTGAATGTGAAAAGTTATAAACGTTGTTCTATTTCTATTTTCAAAGCAAGTATTGTGTAGGTTATATCTACTTTTAATTGCTTATAAGAAAAACAATATAAATTTGGGTGCTGATTTCAAAAACTTGCTTACAGAGCGTCGAGTAACAATCGACGGTCGTGTAATTGCATGCCGAAGTCGACAGCCGTCCGCGGAGCGTCTTCGCTACTTAGAGTGCAAAATCCAGGAGATTGAGGAGACGCATTGCTGCGGCATTTGTATGGAGCGCCGCCGATCTGTAGCTTTCCTATGCGGTCACAGCGCATGTTCCAAGTGCGCCGATACACTTGCCACCTGCCACATGTGTCGCAAGCAAATCACCAACAAGATAAATTTATATTGAGTATGCTGTTGATTTGTTTCGTATACCGTATGGTTGATACCGTTCCTTGCCGAGTTTCTTTGTAAGCAGCTAGTATGTAGGTGAAGCCGACAGATAGTTATAAGCTATGTTGTAACTTGCCACAAGTCTCACAATGCTATTTGCCAATAAAATCGAATTGAATTGAGGATACTATCGGTATGTAACTTCAATACTGCCTCTTATAAGGTTGTTTTTCATAGTACTTCACACTTTTCCACGTAGTAAATTTTGTGGCATAGGTTTCATTTTTATATTGGATCTGTTAAATGGTAATCTTTTATGGCTTTTAATAATAGCAATCACTTTCCTTGAATTGTTTTTTAACTTTTAATTTGAACAAGAATTTAGTGACGGGTTAATCAGTAAGGTTTTTACATTTTCATGCAACTCTGTTTATTGTAAATGAAGTTTTCCATTCTTCTATTTAAAATGGACGCGGATAGGATTACGATCATATAAATCGTCGTCCTAGTGTTGAGGAGAGCTAACATAAAATTTCATTTAAACTGAGTTGAGACAATATCCGTGTACGGCGGATAATAAGGCACATAGCAAATAAGCAGATTCAGTATACAATATAATTAATTCAATGTGATCGAGATTTCTGTGAAAATGTTTTTTCTTGTCACGTAATTTTAGTTATTAGTCAAATTAACCAATATATCAAAAGATTTATGTTATGGCTAAAAGCTGCCTACACCAAAAAGACGATGAAACTTCTTTTTTTTTGTTTTGATTTAAGTGCAATTTAGTGATAGTTAAACACTTCAGCCACTTCTTTTGTTTAAATGAAAGTATATATATAAAAAACAACATATTTACCAAAAATAATAAAAAGTGTTTTTATTACTGACGAGTCATTGCCGAACGTCTTTCTATGCAATTTTTTGTTTATATAATTTTCATAATTTTCTTTAAATTTCATCTTTAAGAATTTGTGTTCGTTTTGGCATATTTAGTGTTTGTAGGACAAAAGATGGCTATTTAGTTGAAGAAAAATGTATAAGAGGTAAATACATTTCAAAATTTGTAATTTGTATTTTTATTAAATGAATTTTTTTTATAAAATGTAAATAGTGCGGGGCATTTGTAAATCTCCAAGACAATGTTTAGTACAAGTTTTCTTTGAATTAACTACACACTACAGTGAATTTATGAATATTTGTTTATTTTTAACACAACTTTTTTATTGACATGATGACCTCGTGTGCAAAATTAAAATGTTAATTTTAATTTCGTTTTAAAATTTATTAATATTTGTAACTACTAGGTTTGTTGAAGTTAGAATCGTGAATTTGTAAATGCGCATTCAGCGTAATAATATTTGTGTGTAATTTCACTAAATTTACTAGATTTATGTATGCTTAAATAAAGTTAGGTTGAAAGAAAAAAAAAACTTGTCAAAATAGAACTATCATATACCAGCCTAATTTGGATAATTTTTGGATAAGATATTGTATGAATCCGAGTATTGGTGATGGTTGTTCCTTTTTAATAAGTCGCTTGAATTAACCTAATATAGGAGAATATTATTTACGGTGTGATACTCGTATATTGGTGTAGATACAGTTTTAGGTGTAACATTTACTTCTTGGATAGGCATTGTTTATTATTTATTAAGGTTTAAAATATTGTCCTTATCCAAGTGACAGTTATCTTCAATTAATTATGAATTATGATAAATAATTCAGTCAAAACAAGAGGCTAACAATTTGTACATAGAGTAATTGTGTCTTATCGTGTCTAAATTATGTAAATCTGATCTGTCGTAACTCAGGGAAAAATTTTAAAGTACTAAATATTTAATGGCACTAAATAGTTGTGATAAGTAATTTTTTAACAAGAATGTGTGACGGAATCATCTTTGGTTAGAATTAACAAAAAATTTACCTAAGTTATTCACGTTTTAATTGTACAATTTATAAATGAAATAAAAAGTTAATAATAGTTTTTAAATTGAAATTTATGGTTCTTTAGTTGTATTCATATTTTTGTATTGAAAAAAAAAAGTAATATTTTTGGGACATATCAAATTGAAAAATAGCTGTCAAAAACCTAGTATTAAAAGTGGTTCTGTTCATTCATATAAAAACATAAATGAAAAAAAATTGAAGTATGATAATAAAAATAAAATTTTAAAATTTGTCTGCATAAACGTTTGTCACCGCTTGTTTAAAATTGGTCTTTGTAAGATCGGATTAATTCAGTGACATGCTTTTTAAAACGCAATGAAAAAATTTAAAAAACTTTCAATAAAAAATAATGTTTGGGTATTTTAGGTTGCGTCTGTACCGGTATACTCTAGACAATATCTTGTCTTAACTAAATTTTTTTAGAAACCTCTTTGTGTTAAACATGTTGAATATTAGCAATGAGTAATCATAAAGAACGTATCGTGCGTCCATGCTTCTTTAATATGCTCAACTGCTGCTGTTCAAAGTAAGCCACAACTTGAAATTGTAAAAGGAGATGGGGTAATAGAATACTTTTTGCATATTTTCCATATATTATAAATGGCATGATATTAGAAACATGTCTCGAACCTCATCACCTGAGAGGTAATAAGGTTCGAGACATGTTTTAATGAAATAAATCAAATTACATGTATCTGTAAGGGAGACTTTGAGTACTTGTCAAACTGCGTCCCATGAATGCGTGGGGCTAAGCAGCGTACGCAAAGAACAAAGCAGTGACTGCTAACTGTAATTTAGTGTTTGTCCGTTACTGCCTAACCCATTTTAGTGGTATAGAGATATTTTACGTTGACTTATGAATTATTGGATATGCAATTAATTTGAGTGCTCTAAACCAACATTCATAGCTATCTAGAAGAAGATTGTCCTAACCATACTGAAGGTACCTTATAAAACTATTGATGTAGATAGATATACGTATTTAAATTCTTATAGAGTCTAGTTTTAAAGTACTAAAAATACCTTCCACATTATATCGTAGAATACTTAGTTATATAAGAGTACCTGTGAAGTTAACAAATGTCGATCGATGTATAGGTTGGATTTTAATGTCATTCAACGAATATCGAACCTCACAATATTGAAACCAAATGTTTTATAATTTTTACTAAGTTTTACTAGTTATGAAACATCAAAACCAAACTATATTTATTTTTGTTATTTGTAATATCTTGCTTATAGGCAGCGGCTTGAACCGCGCTGATTAGCACTACTACACAGACGTAAATATGTATTTAAGAATTTTGTGACAATAATAATCTTTTTGTTTATCTCGTAAACAGTTTAAGGGGTCATAAGCAGTTGAAATACAATTTTTTACTCTCACTGTAAAAACGGACCGCGCTGGTTAGTACTACTACACAAACGTAAATATGTATTTAATAATTTTGTGACAATAATAATCTTTTTGTTTATCTCGTAAACAGTTTAAAGGGTCATAAGCAATTGAAATACAATTTTTTATTCTTCCTGTGTAAAAAAAGGTATTAATTGATGATAACATATGCAAACACACATATGAACACCAATTTTAATAAGAGACAGTTTTATTAGAATGAAGACGTTTAATTTTATACAAAAATTAACTTGTAATGTGCATGTGCGTTCTTTAAACGGTTCCTAAGGAAAAAATACCTCGTTTGATGATTTGTATCTCGTGTATAAACTTGGACTTGCAATAATAAAAATTAAGGTATATTTTTTTACAAAGTGTTGATGAATTTGAATATCAGTAAATAATTAATTTATGTATGTTTGCTGTGAGGTAATATTATAAAAACTTTGGTACTACTGTCGAGTGTATTTATTATATTTATTAATAATGAATTGATTATCTATTGCTTGCCAATTATTTATTTTTTAAGAAGTATTTTTGTACATAAAAATTATAAAATAATTATTTTTTATTTATATTAGAATAAGTTTAAATAAGTTTTAGTTAATTACTTGCAGTCTACCTGTCTTATTTAGAGTCAAGTGATTTAAACAATGTATTACCGTGGCAGATTGAATGCCAAAGTTAAATAATTTTTCTATACATTTTTAATGCTGTAAACTGGGATTGTATTCAGATTTTATGCTGTAAATCACAATAGAAAGGGAATTAAAGAATATAGCTAGATTGTTCTGTTTTTGTACATAGGTTTAAAACTACCAACATTGAAAGTATTTATTACAATTATACAACATTATGTATTGTCACCTGTTATTTCATCCTTCATAAAGAAATTTCCACTCTTCATAAGCAATACGTTAGATGTTGTCTGCATTTATCAAACATGAGACTTGTATATATACATGTATATGCAGGTCTATTTTTATCAAATATTTTTTGAAAAATTTTGAAGTAGTTGTGAATGCGACTGTTGCTCATTAAAAATGTTGTGTAATATGTTGAATTCCAGTCTGGAAACTTGCATTTGAATTTTTTTCTTTTAAGGTATTTTTTATCATTTTTTGCTCGCAACCATTCTCACAAACACTTGTATCTTCGGTGTATTTTTTTCATTTATAAATTTTCATGATTCTCCGACGATGAAAATAGCTGGTAAATATTTGCATTGTACTTTCCAGAAAAAGTTTCAGCTGGTCAAAGGTCTTTGCTTTTTTTATCTCAAATCTTTATCGTCACAATAGGAGATAATTAAGTTTTTGTGTACGAAATCTAGAAGAAATGTTTGGTGATAGTTTTAGATAGAAAATATTTCAAAATTAAGAAAGAAAACATTACTAAAGTCAGATAATTATGGAGTTTTATTTTCATAATAATCTGTGTACAAGATTTTTTGAGTTGATATCGATATTAGTTTCGAGTGAAATGTTCCTACATTTTTTGACATCACATAAAAGTTATAAATGTGCAATTATGGAATATAATTTTTTTAAATAACCTGAAATTATTTGCTTATAATAATAGTGATAGCAAAAGATGTTTACAGTAGTGAAAACATGCAATATTTTCTAATATTTATTTACTTTGTTTTGTATTCATAGATATGGTTTTGGTTTACGACAAAAGTTGTGTAAAACTGTGTGTTGTCAAATTATATTTATTTATTCACAAAGTTTCGTTTTATTAAGATTTTTTTACTTATGTAACAAATGTTGTCTATATATTTTCAAAATTATTGTTTAACCATTAAAGTGCCGATGAGCGCCATCGCGCTTGTGTGCGTACTAACTAAATTTGGCAAGAGCGCGATGGCCCTCGCGAAATCAGTTGCTGTTTAGCGTGCGATAGGGGAGGTCGCTCACACGCATCGCTAATTTTTTATCTTTCTACGTGTTATATAAAGTTCAAATTATAATATTATTAGTAATTACAATATAAAAAGGATCCAGGAAAAGAACATATTTAACCCATAATGTCGGAATACGAAAATAATTTGAGTGAAAATGATCGTTTTTCAAGTTGTGAAGAAAGTGATAGTGGGAGTGAGGTTGTGGTGCGCTCACAATTTGGCGTAATACAAATTTTGAGTGATAGTGATAATAGTGACGATAACAATTATTTTCCTGATACGGAGGACGTTTTTGTTCACAATATATATTTCCATAATTTTCTTTGTATTTTATTTTTCTTGTACAAGTTTTTATTAAGAAAACACCGAAAAAATTATTAAAATTGGATAATTTTTGGAAGAGATACAGTTTTTTTTTCGAGACAAGGGTAAATGACATCAAAAACTCTTTGGCATTTTTAAGTATATATGAGTAAAAAACCATGGCACTAAAACGGTTAATCAACAATTTGAATCGATTTTAAACTTCACCTTATGATATAGTGGAATGAAGTGGCCGCAATAAAATTTTTTATGAAATATTTCATTTCAATCTGGAGTGGTGAAATTCTTTTTGTTGAGTTTATTTTAATACTGATGTGTTGAGTTTATTTCACTGCAAAGTTTACTTCAATTTTAAATACTGATTTTTGTTAAGATGGGCTTTTTTATTTATTATGAAATAAAATATAATAATATAATAAAATTGTAATGGCCTTTAACTCAGATTTGGCCAAAATGAAATTTTATGCGATAGTCTCAATAGCCGGAACCACCCAAACCACGGCCATGGTGCTCATGGAAATTTCGGATAGTGTTTATGAAATAGATATGATGGAACACGTCTTGCTATCTCTCTTATTCGATACTTCAATAAACATTGACTCAGACTAAATAGCGTGGCACTCTTATTGTTAAGTTATATGCGTCTATAAACATTTCAAATCAGTTGACCGCCATTGTACGCAAATTGTGCCTCGCGCGTTGTGAGAACTCTGTTTGAAATGAAAAAATTAACAAATGTTGTCTACTAATATATATATTATTATATATTAAAATATTCGGAATTTATTTTGGTATGTGATTATGTACTTTGTTTTTTTCAAATAATTAACAAATATTGCGATTTGGACATCTTGATTTAGGGGACACGTGCAGGAATTCGAGTAAGCGTTAATATTGTTGCCGAATTATAAAATTATATACTTACAGCAAGAACAATTTTTTTAGATTTGGTATATTATGTACTTTGTGATGAAATTATAAAAAAATATTTTTTATATTACTACATGTGTGACATAATGCTCAAAATTCAGACGATGTGTGTTCTTGAATTATGAAGTGGGTTTAGTGAAATCTTGTGGGAAATGAAAGAAATAACGTGGTAAGTTTGTGCAAACTGTATATTATTGTATATAAAAATAACGCAAACTTATTGCAGATTGTGATTATTTACTGTTTTTTTAAATATTTAACAATTATTTCGATTTGCATATCTAGAATCCAAGGGGCATATTATCTTCAAACAAGGCAGAGATTTGATAGAAGATGACCCCCACTCAGGACGGCAGATCGAGGCCACCTCCTCGGACATTTTTGAAAAAGATAAAAACACCTAGTGTTGGAAGAAGCAGTTAGAAAAAATGGGTTGAGTATCTTCTGCAACCATTTTTAATATTCTTCATGACCATCTTAGCATGTTAAAAGTCAACGCTTGAGTGGTGCCTAGAATGCTTACGCAGCCACAAAAGTAACGTCTCGAGTGTTCACGTGACTTTTTAGATCTCTATAAGAGAGAATGAGGAAGAAATTTTGAGCTGAATTATTACAGGTCACAAAACTTAGGTTAATCATTACGAGGCTGATTCCAAGTAGGAGTCTATGCAGTGGCATAAAAAGGGCCATCCCTAAGAAGTTCAAGGTGTCAAGCGGCCATAAAACTCATGGCGACGGCTTTCTAGGATCCAGAGGGTATCATGTTCATTGATTTTAGAGATAAGGTTGATTCTAATATGGGACAGTATTATGGCTGCCCTTCACAAGTGCAGCTGTCAAATATTGCAACACTCACATTATAACCCGGACTTGGCCCACTGTGATTATTATTCGCTCCCAAAAATGAAAAAGGAGGTTCGTGGAAAAAATGTAGCGATGATGAAAGTTCAAGTCTTTTATTTCAGCTCATTTTCAAAATAAAGAGAAAAATTTTTCTGAGGATATAAATCAATTAATCGACAGATCTGAGAAATGTATTATGGTTAAAGAACAATATATTGAAAAGGAAAAAAATAACACATTTTTTTGGACTTCCTCATATAGTAAACTTTTTTACAAATTTGTGTGAAACGGTGTGTTGTAAAATTATATTTATTTATTCACAAATTTTTGTTTTATTAAGTGGTCTTAACATGATTCTCAAGTTTATTTAACAGTATTTTAACAATTTATGTACGTATTTTATTATAAAATGATTTAGGAAATGCAAGCTTATATTAATTCCTTGTATAATAAGTATGTTGTCCAGTAAGTTTACAAAGTTCATTAATATTATTCTTTACATAATATTTTTATATATTAATTGAGTTGTTACGGTTAGAATGTTTATTTCCTTAGAACGATCTGTTAGTGACTCTCTGGAATATATATCATAAATAGCATGAATGGCTCTCTTTTATGTTGATAGGATGGCTGGAGTTTTAGCCTACAGGAGAATGCTGTAGGATATAATGCAGTCATCCCTCATCTACCACGGGGGTTAGGGTCCATGGATAGGCCGCAGTTGGCGAGGGGTCATAAAGATGAATAATTAAAACATCTTTGCTAATAGCCCGCCTGAAGATGTTGTCATACAACGAAACCTAGGTTGTGGTAACAAATTTAAATAAAGTAGAAATAATTCTACATCACGTAGTTTCATTTAATTGTGAATAATGAATTTCTACAAAATTAACGCCAAATATATTCAATATTCAACAAGAAAACGAATTCTTATACGAAAACTTTACGTAAATAAGTACATTTATAAATATTGAATATATTTGGCGTCAATTTTGTAGAAATGCATTATTCACAATTAAATGAAACTACGTGATGTAGTATTATTTCTACTTTCTTTAATTTCTTTACCACGACCTAGGGCCATCTTTGCTAATATCCCACCTGAAGAAGTTGTAATACTACGAAGCCTAGGTCATGGTAAAGAAATTAAAGAAAGTAGAAATAATACTACATCACATAGTTTCATTTAATTGTACATTTATAAAGTTTTAGTTTTGATACAACATTAGAATATAGAAAGATATGACACAATAGTTGAATCTTTCATATTGTTTTTAAGCTTTGTATTTGTTTTTTTAATAGTAGTGACCCATCCAGTCCATTTTTAAACTTCAAACATCGTTCTAAAGACGGATCTAATTAAAAAATGCAATCATGTAGTTGTTGTACTGATAAAAAGATGTCATTTATGTTATAATCACTAGTATTTAAGGTCAGAGATTTACTGATTAGGAAAGTGTTTCTACTCCCTGGACAAAGAATATTTAACTATTACTGCGTAAAGAAGCGACACTAACCTCCCCCCCGCCAGTTTAACATCACCTATAGGTAACGAGTATGATCAAGAGTATGCGATCCTAGGTTGCCGCTCATTGCGTGTTATTTCTTTGATTTTGTCTTAATTGATAAATATTTATAATAATTCAATATAACAGTCCGTTATTGCACTGTGTACAATTTCTTAGAAAGCAATAAAATCAATAAGGATAGGAGATTGTTTTGTCTCCCTTTTTTTGTTTGTTTTTAAATAATTTTGTTTTATATCATCAATTTATTTGGTTAGTACCTATCATTTTATGTCTACAAACATGTCACTGAGAAGTTTTAAAATACAAACTGTTCTTAGTAGTCAATGTTTTGTTTGAACGCGATGTGGTTGAAAAACGTATTTTTGTAGTGTTTGCCATAGGCTTTTTATATGGTTTATTAAGAGTCAAAAGTACAACGAAGACCTTATTCCAGTATATCACATTTGTAATTGAACAAAATTTATTTTAATTTAAAATTTTATCTCGTTTTTAGGATCCAAATTAAATATGTTTTTTCAAATTCTATCTTAATATTGTTATTATCAAATCACTTTCACTCAGTTAAAAGTATAGCATAAAATATTTATTTATATAATTTCATTTTTGCATTTCGGTATTAATAAAGATGTGCGCCCCAATACAAAGTTACTGCACCAGCGTGCTAGCGAGACAGTTATCTGGTCGACGTTATTGATTAGAAAGAGAAACAGTTATGCTGCTGATGTATTAGCATCAATTCGTTCGATCGGCGTGATTGCTCGCAACGTTCGAGAACGATATGTAGTATTAGTAAGCATTCTTTATCTGTTCCCTGCTGACAGCCCTACATTAATTTACGCACACACATATATGGATACAGATAGGCATGTATCACATGCAACATTTTTTTGATTTTAGAGTCCTTTATAGTAACATTCAAAGAATTGCTTACTGTGTCTGACCAAAGTTTCTTCCAGCAAGCATTAAGTGTCCCTTTTTTTTTTGTTAAACATAATTTTTAAATTGTATCTTTAATTATTACTAAACACTGAGCAATGTTAAATTACCATTTAATTACGGATTGTATTCTATACTGTTTAAGTTATGACTAAAAGTTAACCTCAGGTAATACTGTTTGAATGCTGCAAATGTTATCCAGTGAACTACAGTGCATTTTTATTCTTATTTTTAAGAGCTCATGGATTAAGTGATTTGCATACAAGCATTGGTTTGACAATATGAACATCTGAAGCATTATAACAGAAAAAAGTTCTTATCTGTTGCAGCTTTAAACCCTGGATGAAACCTTTGCTGATTTCTGATTTTGTGAAATGAATGTTTGTGTTTGCATCGTCTATCCAAATAAATCCGTCTTAGCATCAAATACTTGTTCTGGTTTGTATTCCTTACGTTTGATTAATTCTTTGTTTGTTTGATACATATTGGCAGCATTTTGATGAACTGAAGATGGCTTTCCCATTACTATTTTACCATTGTGAACAAAAAGTGTTTTTTGAACTTCTTGAGCCATCTATTCTTCACTGGAAAATTATTTTCTTTGTCTTTTTCTTGGAATATGCAACTGCTTATTGGTACCATTTTCTGGGTTTGATCTTCTGTGTCGTCTACTCGTGTTTCTTCCATTTTCACCATGGTTTGGCTTCATGAGAAAAATGAGATTTTACTGCTAACACCAGTACCACACGAAATACTTGAGTGGAATAGTTTGTTCACTTTTTTAATTGTGCTTACAGTTGGTGTTTACCTTGAACTTTTTAGCTACACATGGATAAGTATCTCCTGCATTTAAATAATCCAGTAATTGACTTTTTTGATTGACTAACCCAAGCGACTGGTCAACATGTACTGTTATTGAAGTGACACAAAGTATATAACTCTCGCATTCTCAAAGAACTCGTTAACATTTATTGTTTTTATTTATTCTATTGTCTTTTCATAGAAATGCACATTGCGATCAACATTTATGAGAGTGTGGCAACCGATTACGGAGAAAACTCATGTTTTAGTTTAGAATAGCGCGCCATACATTTACATACACAAGACTTCATTTCGTGGAAAAGTCTTAAAGTAGATTCATACACTTTTTTGTTCACATTTGAACCACAGATTCACTTATCCATAGATGAATCTACAGTAGGCAGGGGATTACTGTATTATGAAAATAACTACAATTCAATTTGTAGTTTCGATGTCGGTTAGTTTTTTAGTAGTTAGAATTTTAACTGCATATATGGCGGAATCGAGGCCACTGACTAATTTGAAAGTATGTGGACCTCATTGTAACTTTAAATCTACGGTCATCCTGAGAAGAATGATCATTCACAGGACCTTGCTTACCGCCATCAAGTAACGGATAGTATAGGCAGCTCAATTTATTTTCTAATGATCTAATAATCTTTTAACTATCCATTTGTATACAAAAATAATGTCATTTCAGAATATGGAATGTAATAAAATTGTTACATGAATGATACATGCTCATACTTAAATTAGATATACACATAACGTGAAATATTACCCATAACGAGACTATATATACACATAACGTGAAATATTAGGAAAAATAAAATGAACAGTTCTTGATTAAAATTGTTTATTCATCAAACAATGATACGTCCATGTAATCTAAATCACAGTTGCTTTCTACAAGTTTAGTAAAGTATGCTCCTTTGGTTGCTTCAGAATCATATAGTTTTATGGTAGTCCGACATGAACATACCTTCATGTTACAAGTGTCACATCGTCTCTTAATAAATTTGCTTGTTAAATTTACATCATAATCGCAAACTACCTCTTGAACGCCTTCTAAACAGCTGGAATTGGCTACTAAATTAAAATTAGTTTCTAAAAAATTATCAACATCCTTCCAATTATTTAAGTTGTTGAATATTTGTTTTTGTTTCTTTCTTAATAATTTATCTAGCATAAACACTAAATGATGGTGATAACATTGGAATGTTATTCTCTCCTTGTCTTTGGTGCAAATGTTAATCCAATCTTGTATACATTGGACAGGTGTTTTTTCTATGTCTGTAAATAGTGCTGGATTACTTAAAATTCCCTGCGCTACCATTATTCCATCACATTTCACATAATTATATAATGATTCTGCATCAGCTAGTGTCTTCACTCCGCCATTTGCTATAAGAGGTACTTGTATACTATCTTTGATATGTGCTAATGATGTGATGTCAACTTGTTCACTACTTTTTTGTAAAGCTGTTCTTCCATGCACCGTTATGAATGTCACACCACACTTTTCTAACTGTCTACATAATTCTATAGAATCTCTGAGTTCCTTTAAGAGTCTAATTTTAACCGATATGCTTAGAGAGGAAGGTAGGTTATTTTTAAATTCTCGCACTAATCTATGAATAGTTTCTGGTTGTGTCAGAAGGGCACAACCATAGCCGTCTTTTATGGCCCATCTTTGCGGACAGCCACAGTTTAGATCGATACCGTCGGCGTACGGGCTGACGAGCTGCGCTGCGCCTACGAAATCTTCCACAGCTTTGGCGGCAAATTGCACAATGAGCGGAGTGTCAATGTTACTTGTAGTAAATTCGTTTTGGCGGGCGTTTGAGCTTTGGCAGAATGAATCTGCCAAAATCATTGGTGAGAAACATAGATCTATTCCGTAACTGCAACATGAGAAAACATTTCGTCAATATAGAAGACATTTTGGGTATAAGTATGGTTTAGCGGAAATGCGAATTTCCGTTTTTTTAAAGAATATGCATTAAAAATACACATCAATGAAAGAACATACATAAAAAAAACGTAAATACCATATGTATTTGGTTAGGAAACATACCTTTTAATCAATGTTCTGAACTGAAGCTTACTATAACGGACCATTGGTGCGCATACTTTTAAATATGTATCTTTGGCTTTTGCGTCGCGAAATATTTCTACAATATCGCAAGGTTTCTTCATTATAAATTAACTTCATATAAATTAAACTTGATATGTACACAAATTGAAACGTGACAGTGACGTTTCTTTGACAGTTGTTTATGGTTATTATTTCTTTCCCATTTTAGGCTATGTTAGAAAATGAATGTGTGCTCTAAGCCTTTTACATACTTTTGCGTTTCTGTCAGCGAATAAGCTTTATTAAGTAGCGAAAACTTATTTCATCTTTATCGTATTTTTTTTAAAAAGAGACTTAAACGACTGATGACAAATTTGCAGTGATTGACAATTAGAAATTAATATTTCATTGAAAAATTGCAACCATGACGCCAATAAAAAATTATATGAAAAATATAAACAGTTTTATTAAAAAATTCAACCAACTGATTATTTAAATATGTAAAGTAGAGATTTAAATATGTAAAAAGGGTAAAACGAAATATAATTTAATTACAAAATTTTATTCAAAGGCAATTGATTCATTAAGATTGTTTGATTGAGGTTTTGATTAAATCACAATTTTATTGATTGATCTCTTTATTTAATATATCATGTCAAAAAAGAAAACAAGTTTGCTGTATTATTTGTAATTTTTTGTCTCTGACACTACTTAATCTCCATTCATACAAAATCACTACTCGCGTTATAGCGGCAATACTACATATTTCTTGTGCACCTGATATCACCATACTATATGGTGATATCAGGTGTAAAAGAAATATGTGGCTATGAGCACAGCTTGTACCGGATGTTCGCGATCCCTATCCGAAAAAAAACCTTGAGTTGTACTATACCAGGAGATTGCAAAACAGCATATATTTCAGAAAAATATTGACATGTTACATTTTTAATAGATAATAAAAAGTCTATTATAAACATAACCTAAGCTTTTAACGGTCGCGCCACTTTGCATTGCGGAGTGTTCACCATTCACCACGTGACTCGCCTCATCACTCGCGACGCTCGCACAATGGTGGTTTTTTGAGGCAAACGCCGCAAACAAAGGAGGAGCGAGGCAAACGCCTAAATTGGGTATTATGTGTATATGAGTTTTGACAATTGCGTATGATTGTGTGCATTATGTATAGGTTACGCTTGCAACTATGATTTCGTAATTAAGGGCGCATCACATTATATCTAATAATGGTATTTTGTAATATAATGGTATTAATATAATTACAATGGTAATCTGTGTATAAGTGCTCGCTACTTATAGGTATGTACATATTTTGTAGTTATCTAAGAATAAAATCAGTAAATCTATGACGGCCACGGGCACGGATGAAGGATCAAATTATGATTACACTGATTTTTTAATCGATTGACTCTTTAATCGATTGATCGACGTTATTTCGTTTATTCGTGTACTCTATTAAATAAAGTAGTGTCTTGGTTAATGATACTTTTAAGTTTGTCAAAAGCACACGCATCTCTATTTCATTGTCACAATCTTTGTCAAACACTAAGTCTTCAATAAATCCCCACACGAAGAAGTCCAATGAGGTGATGTCTGGTAAGTCTGAAGGCCTGCTTATAGGTCCAAATCGAACTATCCACTGGATATTACTTATATATTATATATATATATATATATATATATATATATATATATATATATATATATATATATATATATATATATGTATATGTAGTATAAGTCAGCGCTATTTTTGTCGACAACAAAAAGTGTACGCATGCCAAAACATTTTACTCGACTCATCGCGACGAAAGAAGTTGCACTTCTATATATCAACGTTATTAATTTTTTAACTAAAAAATAGTTCATAAATGATATTGATATTCCTTATTTGATGACTTTATTCAAAATGCTAATGAAGCCCAAAATTTTCGAATAAAAACTTGATGCTAATGTAAAATAATGTCTACAATACTCCCAATATTTTTTTCTTTCAAAGCGGAACATTATGCGGACTTGAACGATATCTTAATTTTCCATAATTATGGAATGCATGTTACATATCGAAAGTAAAATTCAAGAAAATCATGAAAAAATAATCTCTTATGCTTTGTTCTTGAATTAAAAAAGGTGAATTCTTATTACAGAGTTTTTTTTTCACAAAAAAAATTCAGGTGGCGATTGAAAGCTTATAAACGAATCCGGAAACTCGTTACGCAATGTTGTCAAGGGTAACGAAAATTATTAGCAGCGCATTAATCCAAAGAGCTTTTATGGCACATAAAAGAAGTTTGATAACTAATTTAAGTAATTATTTATAACGATTTTTAGGCAGCTTTGTTTTTTTCGTGTTATTTCTAGATACAGTCGCTTTAAAAATTTATTTAACATGTACTAAGCTATAAAGTGGTCGCGTTGGCAGGAATAGTTTTTCTCATTTTTGTAACTTTCGACTTTATTTTAAATTGATAAGATTGAATCGTAATCGCCCTTCCACGCGGCCTTCGCGCTACGATTCCTAAACGTTTATTTGAAATATGAATATTTAATATTACAATAATATTTAACAACGAGCTTTCTTTTCTTTGAATTTAAGGCAGAGTTTTATTATTAATAACGATTTTTAGGCAGCTTTATTCTTTCGTAGAAGGTTATTTCTAGATACAATTGCTTTAAAAATGTATTTAACATATACTAAGCTATAAAGTGCAAATAGCTCAATAGACGCTAAAGTAATATTGTTTTTCTCGTTTTCATTCGCTTTCGACTTTATTTTCATTTGAGAAGATTGATTCGACTGACCTATGGTGATAGAGATCGGGTCGGTCTATCGTAGTCGCCCTATTCCTAAACGTTTATTTGTAATATGAATATTTAATATAATAATAATATATACGAGTAATAATGAGCTTTTTTGTTTGACTCTAAGGCAGAGCTGTATTGATGCTTGAGGTAAATACTTAGCATCAATAAAGCTGCCTTAGATTTAAACAAGAAAGCTCATTGCTACGTAAAACTAATCACATTCTATTACTCGTACGCAAGTGGATTGTACAAAAATGAATGTAAAGCACATCCTGTGGTTTGAATGCTTTTGTTACTTGATTTTGTTGGGGTTATTTCTTTTTAGTTAAAAGTATTTACTTTTGATGACTTGTATTTAATTACTTTTTTTTTTAAATAAATATATGTTTTGAGGGCTTCGTACTTCAAAAGGAAAAGGGAGCTCTTTTATGATCATTCACTTCTCTGTCTATCTGTCTATCGTAGTTCTTTTCCTCAGAAACCGCATTACGTAGAAACTCGAAATTTGGCATGATAATAAAACATATTACCTCACATATATCTCAGAAGGTAACACTCAAAATGATTTCTATGCATATTTTAGGGGACAAATTAAGTACTCGAAAACATTTTTAATTGTATATGGATCGTTGTATATGGATTAGGGTGGTTCTTACCTTAGCGAAATTTTTTTTTATTATTTTCTTAAGGAACACCCCGTAATTATAATCTATGAGATGAAAAAGGGCTCTTGTATTTTTTCTAAATTTTTTATTCATCTTCTAGGGGTCGCTACTGCTAAAGGTAAAACTTGGGAAATAAGAAATAAATTCATATTAGTGACTATGTATTTATTCAAATATATGAAACATATTCACTCACAAACACATACAAAACGTCATTTTTATATAAAAAAACTTGTAATTGAATATTTATGTTGACAACAGAGTAGATTTCTTGATGTCAGGAAACTTTTTTCGATAGTCTTTAACTAATAATATTAGGTATTGTTTTTATTCTTCATCGGTGGTATGTAATTTGTTATACTCCTCCATATGTGCTACACCTCGCTCTGCAATATCATTCTTTTATAACTTTCGTCATTATCCCAGGTTTCTACATCGTTCTTGGAAACAATCTATATGTGTGGCTTGTGGCGAAGTTGTCAAGGTTTTTGTTAATAATAGAATCAGTTTCCAATTTTATACGCTTAGGACAGTACTCTAGGCCTCCATTTTGTAATGTTTTTACCATATTTTTTTCCGTTGCAGTTGCCTCTCCTGTTCCTCGGCTTAACTTCGTGATACTGCTTTTTCGCACAAAGTCATGACATCTTGAGTAGTAGAGTCTGCAGCAGCATTGTTGTTTAATATTTTCTCAAATTTATAATAGAAAAATAACAGCAATACTTTTTTGGTCGATGGCAGAACTGGTCGGTTCGGTTAGTACTGGTGATATCTGTCCGATTAACCACACAGCTGCTTTGCTTCTCGTAGAAATTAAACTGGTACTTGTAGATGCCATAACTAATATGGAACACACTTGCAAAATTACGTACACACAGTAAACCGGGGAGTCGCAAAATAAAAGACGTGCGCTCTGGTGGAACGTAATTTAGGCACTAAGCGGCGTGCCAGCGACCGGTAACAGGGAACGAAGGGTGGGGAGAAGGGAAGGGTGAGGGGAAGGGTGGTGAGTTTTTATGACGTTTGAAGTATTCCTAATGTTGCTTTTATGAACGTTGTGTTATTAGGTTAATAATAATGTGTATCAGGACTACTACTGTATAAGGACTATCAGAAGTACTTCGAAAAAATAATAAAAAAATAAACTTGGAATTCGGTAGCGACCTCTAAATTCCGTTCAAAAAATAAAATAAAAATCATATGCTTATATTTTCCGCCTAACACCATTATAAAAGGTTGTCCCACTGAAATTTCCAATTTTGGATTTTAAGAATCAACCTAATATGGATACAGCATTTGAAAGGTCAAAAAATAAAGGCCCAGAAATATTTATTCCATAATTATAGTTAGAATATCTCCAGAGCAATACCGACGAATATGAAAAAAAGAATATGTCTCACCTCATTTCCGAAACTATTTAAAATACAATTATAAAAAATTGGGTTTTTATAAGATTTTATAATTTTTTAAATATACCCCATGTTTTGACGTCTATCAATCACATGGTAGGTAATAAATATATTAAGGTTGTAAAAAATTAATATTTGTAAATATTAGTTTAATGGAAATATTATGAACGCTTCAATATTTACAAGTGATTAAATGTGTACCGAAACCTTGTGTTCTATCCTTGCCTGATAGGTTTGATTAAAGTATCCAGCATTTCATTCGTTTTAATTGGTACGGATAAATCTAATATATCAAATTAGGTAATCAATATGATGTATGTTTCCGTATGTGGGAAGCGGAACCCAATAATTATCTTGTTATTAGAAATAACTAAGTTACTTATTTTTGAAATAACTAAGTTACTTATTTTTGAAATAACTAAGTTACTTGTTTTTGAAGTCGGTGTCAATGACTATAAATAACTAAGTTACTTATTTTTGAAATAACTAAGTTACTTGTTTTTGAAGTCGGTGTCAATGACTATAAATAACTAAGTTACTTATTTTTGAAGTCGGTGTCAATGACTATAAATAACTAAGTTACTTATTTTTGAAATAACTAAGTTACTTATTTTTGAAATAACTAAGTTATTTGTTTTTGAAGTCGGTGTCAATGACTATAAATAACTAAGTTACTTATTTTTGAAATAACTAAGTTACTTGTTTTTGAAGTCGGTGTCAATGACTATAAACAACTAAGTTACATATTTTTGAAATAACTAAGTTACTTGTTTTTGAAGTCGGTGTCAATGACTATAAATAACGAAGTTACTTATTTTTGAAATAACTAAGTTACTTGTTTTTGAAGTCGGTGTCAATGACTATAAATAACTAAGTTACTTATTTTTGAAGTCGGTGTCAGCACTGTCGACCAACTTAAACAAAATTTATAATTTAATTTAATTTGAAATGTGAATATAAAACTTTAAAATGTCAAGTATTTACTATACTAAATATATTCGTAAAGGGCATACTTATAATATAAACATTTTACATTTGTTCAAGTCGATCGACGGTGCTGGCACCGACTTCAAAAACAAATAACTGAGTTATTTATTGCGAATAAGTAGTTACCTATTTTGAGTTAATTATTTTTTACTTTTTAGTACCTATCTTTTTTGAACTTGATTTTTTAAGATATTCTATTTTAGAATTTTTAGTCATTAATATTGATTATCACAATTATTTTCTTTAGAATGTTGGATAATTATTAAAAGTCACGGGCAAAAGCTAGCATATAGATAATTTTCTCTTTGTCTAAAATTGATTATTAACAACACACAGAAATTAAGCGATAGTAGTAGCCGCTAGTGGTCAGCTGTTAGTAGTTGAGGAGTTCGGTTATCCATATCCGAAGTCCAATATCAGATTTTGCAAATTGAAATTACCAATTGAGGAATTCTTTTCTCCATATACGAAATCGAATATCAGATTTTGCCAAGTAATAACTAAAGTAACAACTGATCAGTAGCATATATATTGAAGCACGATCGATTTACTACCATCCGTTAAGGAGTTACATTATTCAGAACTCATCATCACACACTGATTTGGTCGATAGCGCAATTATTTTACAAAGTAAAAACTTCCAGTAGTAAATATCTCGAATTACGTTTAATTTATTACCATCCGATAAAGAGTTCCATTGTTCATCTCCACAACGTATCATCAGACTCTGACATGATCGATAGTGATATTACTACTACTACTCGTAACAAATATCTTTCCTCTCGGCTGATTTGCTAATATCGGTTAAGGAGCTCCATTGTTCATATTCAGAACTTATCATCAGACTCTGACCCGATAAGTGATGTAGTCATTTTGCGAAATAACAAATACCCGTAGCAAGTATCTTAAATCATAGCTGATTTACTGCTATTCGTTAAAGAGTTCCGTCGTTCATTTCCAAACTTCATCATCAGCTCATCATCATATTTATATGGAACCACACCTATAGCACCTTCTTTCAAATAAGAAGAAAGAAGAATCACCAAAGTCTACTAGATAAAGAATGATCGCTGAACAAACATAAAAAAATTTTCGACAAATTGAGAACCTCTTCCTTTTTTTAAGTTTGTTAAAAATAAATAAATTCAACGATACAGTCCAAAAGTGGAGCAAGTGACGACCATAAACCAATAGTAATTAAGACTTTCCACTTCCATTTACATATTTTTTATATCATCATTTTGTAATAAAGTGTGTTATTTGTAATTATACAACGTCCGATAATTTAACATTAAGTTCAAGTCAATATCATTACTAAGTAATGTTATTCTTATATATTCTAAATTAAAAAAAAAATAAACCGCCCAAATGCGTGTAGAGCTACGTGCGAAGGAGGATTCTATGATTGTCTATATTTTTTTAAATTGTTGATGCAAATTAACTAAAATAATTTTGAAGATATATCCCATGATATATTCTTTGTTTCTACTTTACATGTGCGGCGATGTTGATTACAATCCTTAAAAAGGATTGTGTACTTCAAAACGGAACTCTGATAAGACCACACGAGCGCCTGTCAGTTCAACCGTTTGTCACAGCCGATTTTCTCAGAAATTATGCGATGTAGCAACTTTAAATTCGTCATAGTAATACATCTTATTAATCTTCATATTTTCCACTAGCTTTTTTAAAATATTCATATAAGAGTTCAAGACAGCGTAAATAAAATAATAATTTTTTGGAACGAAGTTCTTTTACACGGCTTACATTAGAACGAATTGGCAGATCGTCACGTTAGGAAAAAAGCGTTACGTCCCGTCCAGGCAACTTTTCCCTCTCTTTCTCTCCGTATTTTTTCTCTCTTTCTCTTTCAATTATATATAGTTATATGTGTGTGTGTTTGTGCGAGTATTCATTAGAGTAGCAAGCATTGTGCGAGGTCAGCTGTAAACCTCAATTCTAGACACGTTTAAATATTATGTTTTAAATTTATATTAGGGCGTATGTGGAATACGAAATTTTAAATTGTATATTTAAAAAAAATACTTCAAAAAATATAGGAAAATAGGGCATTCTTATTTCGGAAACTAGTGAACCATAAATCATTACAAAGATCAGGGTTTTGGTAAAATATAGTTAGAAGATTAGGGTAAAACTATTTTTACCGTAATCTTCTAACCAGATTTTATAAGTTTTGAAACATGCATCGTATTTTAGGTCTGTGAAAGTTATAGTAGCAATATTTTTGCGTTGCGAACAACTAATTTTCGTAAATATTTGAATAAAAATGTTACGTACTCTTAAATGTTTATAAGTGCCTAAACATGTACGGAGCTCTCGTAGTGCGAGTTCTATTCGCACTTGACATCTTTTTCAAAGATTTTGCTACAAGCATCTACTTATAAAATTACATTTACATATGTCTTAAACTGCATGAACTATAAGGGGGTAACAGACAGGAACGGACAGGTCAGGACGGAGATACAAGAGTTCCGTTTTTTATTTGTCCAGGAAACCCTATAAAAGGGACAAAATAAAGAAAATTCAGTGTATGCACATCATAATCAGTAAATCAGTGGGTAGAGCAGAAGTTTTATTGGGGAAACATAGAGATGTATTTTAGTGGGAAGAATTCAAGTTACTAACCTGAACCAACATTTTGATCGATGGAGTGATGAATGTTTAGTATTAGAAATATAATTAAAATTAGACACAACAAAAGTTATTTAGATTTGCTGCAGAACTCAGTCTGTTTAAGTCCCATATTAATATATGGAAAATAAGGTATCAACCCACGCTCATTTACCAATAAATATATTTTTATACAATTCTTCACTCGAACTCGTTTCATGGGTTAGTTCGTCTCTTAAGTCATCCACGTTCAATTTGAACTTACGCATCTCCCGAAATCGGATAAAACTGGATCCTGATCAATTTCGTTTAGGCGAGTAGTTTATTGAAGAACTAGTTCATTTAGTGACTAAGGCGACTAGTTCATTGAGCGAGCACTGGTGACTCCTATATAACTAATAAAATTTATGACAAAGTGGTTTTTTTTAAATTGGGTCAATTTACCGTCGACTATTTTACACGAAATTGTAGCCTTATTTTATGACTTAATGCGACGGAATATAAGCAGTTATACATTATAAAGGCAATGAAGTTATACACATATCTAAACAGCATATCTGAATAACATTATGAAATAAAAAGATTCAGTGTATATTATTTTAAAAAAGAAATCGACCGACAAGTTTGTAGAGCAGTTTATAAAAAAAATCTTTAAGTTCTTTGCTATTTTTGTGGTATCTGTTTCAGCATTTGCCATTTAATTAATTGATATTAATTAGCGTTTCGAAAGATCAAACACTGATGTGAATGCATTCTTAGAATTAATAGTTATAAGAGTAACTGGCGCTTTGGTTTTTAATTTCCTTTAACATTTGCACATATCATCAAGGTTTATCTAGTTGGCTTGTAAATAGTGGCCAGTGATATTTAGACATGCCTTTCAAAAAATTATGTATTACGGAGTACAGGGGGTAGCAACACAGTAAAATACTACTCCATACATCTATTGAACAGAAGATGCTGTTATCGATTAATCAGTTTAGAAGCCATTAGCTTTAACAAAAAAGTTACAGAAGCAACTGTGCTGCAACTTTCAACCTAGAGCTATTACTTAATGAAATTAGGAACATATGAAGTTAATTCCCTAAGAATTGATTTCTTTATTATATTAATATTGGATAAATTGTGTTAGTTTCTTAACGAATCAGGTTAGTTCTTTGGTAAATGAAAGTATCATATAAAATCTTGTGAAATGAAATAAATTGATAATTATATTGTGTAATAGTTACTAAGAAATTGGATTTATATAATTTATTTAATAACATTTATATGAGTTTATTTAATTACTATGCAGTTATTAGTTTTGATCGTGTTAGTATATTTTAGTGTATTTATTTTGTAGAAGAATATAGCGCACAAAATCATATCAAATTTGACTAAATTTTGTGACGCTTTATAAATATATTGGACTATAAAATCGATTTAATGACACCTATATGAACCTTCTTAAATACAATTATTAGTTCTGAAATATAGCAAACTTACATAAAGTATTCTACAACTCAGTTTATTTTTATTGTAAAAGAACATAGCACAAAAACTAGTGTGAACTTTAATTCAATTATATAATACTTTTCTTTATAATAAATAAGAATATACATTATGTTTAATGACGTTTTCGTGTATCTTTCTAATAACTCTATGATTATTAGGTTTGATTATGTAAGTTTCCTACAATTCAGTTTGTTTTTATTGTAAAGGAACATAGCACACAAAATAGTGTGAACTTTAATTCAATTTTGTAATACTACTCTTTATAATAAATTAGAAAATACATTCTATTTAATGACGTTTATATGAATATTTTTAATAACTCTACGATTATTAGTTTTGATTATCTCAGTTTTCTACAATTCAGTTTGTTTTTATTGTAAAAGAACATAGCACACAAAATAGTGTGAACTTTAATTAAATTTTGTAATACTACTCTTTATAATATATTGGAATATACATTCTATTTAAGGACGTTTGTATGAATATTTTTAATAACTCTACGATTATTAGTTTTGATTATCTCAGTTTTCTACAATTCAGTTTGTTTTTATTGTAAAAGAACATAGCACACAAAATAGTGTGAACCTTAATTAAATTTTGTAATACTACTCTTTATAATATATTGGAATATACATTCTATTTAAGGACGTTTGTATGAATCTTTTTAATAACTCTACGATTATTAGTTTTGATTATCTCAGTTTTCTACAATTCAGTTTGTTTTTATTGTAAAAGAACATAGCACACAAAATAGTGTGAACTTTAATTAAATTTTGTAATACTACTCTTTATAATATATTAGAATATACATTCTATTTAATGACGTTTGTATGAATCTTTTTAATAACTACGATTATTAGTTTTGACAAATGCTCAAAATATGACATAATTTTGTAGCATCGTACTATAAAGGCGATTCCATTATAATGCTGGAAAAGAGCCATCTCTTTACGTCAATATATTAATACGATGAAGAATTTAGCAAAGATGGAAAATGTACATGACCATTGGTTTAGAATGTTTTGCCCCACTCTTAAAGACTCAAACAATTCTCCAAAACTTCCACATTTGTCTCTTAAGCGAATAATTGTTTATATCGGTAATAATTTTTCATATACGTTTCATTTTATATGTTTATAACCCTATTTTGTGCAATACTAATTAATAATCAACCTAATCTGATATGTAAGCACATGTCATTATGGTGGTAATGTTCGAAGCTTGTATACATTAGAAATGTTTAGAGTGCTACCTGATATTCGTGTTACAACAAAAAAGTGACATCGAAGTTAAAGACAGACATACCTCTGCACCGACAATCAAAAATAAACTTTTGCTAATACTTGCCATTTTACTAAATTATGTATAATAAACACTAGCGTTGCCAGAAGCGAGATTTTTTTTGGGACATCCCTATGTTTGACATATTTTGATGTGTACGCAACAAGCATCCCGTAAGTCTGAATTTGCAGCGATTAAGAGTGGTTCGCGCATTTCTAGTTCACCTATCAATGGTGAGTGAACGAAGGAGGCACATAAGTGTCTCGACTGTTATTGTTCTTTTTTCCACTCGAGCTTCCTCGAGACGAGTACAATCTTAATGTAAGTTACATTAATTAAGGTTTGATTAAAAAAAACTCATTAATTACTGTTTGATTAAAAAAGTTCACAAATTACTGTTTGATTAAAAAACATTTTAAAAAATTCAATTTTTTTTTCTTCTTGTCCCGTGTTCAATTACAATATCGCCTATTTTGCTTTTCCACAATCTAACTCTTTCTGACGAAAAAAAATCTTACTATCCTAGTAAACCCAAATGCCTTTGACACTGATAACTATAGAAATATTTAGTATCAATCTACGAAACTTCAGTTCACAGAAAAACAGGAATCGTAAAAATAAACATATGTAAAACACATAAATACCCAACATTTTACTTCATGAAACCTTGTCATCAAAGTGAGAATAAGAAACCATTTATATTATATGAGAAGATATCTATGTTATATATAATATGAGACATATAATATAGATGTTTAACAAAGAACATGTATATTATTCAGAGAGGCGATTCTGTGCATCAAACTGACCGGAAAGTGTTACGAAATTATACGAAAATTCTCAAGCTTTTTTGGAAAAAGTCACTGTCAACACTATGATTACAACGAAAAAAATTAAATCCTTTAACACAATAGAATATACGTAACGCTTCATATATACGCAATTTGATGCATAGAATCACATTTAATTCTTTAACGTAAATTTAACGTCATAAAATTCAATCCTTTAACATAATCAAATATATGCAACGCTTCAAATATACGCAATTGATACATAGAATCACCTGTCGGAATAATAGATTTGTTCTTTATTACCCTATGTATATTGTATAAGCAGAAAATTAGGATATTTTTTTTGCAAATTAGTTAAGAAAAGCTTACTCGCATTTATCAGCCAGAGGATACGGAAGTGTTTAATCTATGTAATAGATTTTTGTCAAGTTTATTAGGTTGCTCATTGAACGAACTGCGAAATTGGATGTCAGAATTTAATAAAACAGGATATTTATTTATTTATTTATATATTACGATGTATACAATTGATACATATGTTATATGACATATATATTGCTATGGGAGCAATCTTTTACAGCCAACCAGTACACTAGTCCAACTCCGCTTGACGAGCGGCCAGGAATCGAACCTGGGTCTCTGCGGTGCGCCGCGTCCTCAAAGGTCGTATGCCTTGTAATAAATCCAACACACCACGATAACGACATTATTAATATCAGGATTTCATAATTTTCGAGTCATTATTGACTTTTTACATAGTCTATTTAAAAAATAAAAAAAGTTAGTCTAGAATGTAGAGAAAATACGAATACTATGTGTGTTGCTATAGGAAAAAATATGACAGTGACTTGTTAGAATGTTGCTTATGCTATAAAAATATTTAAATGTTTACTCACGTTTCCTCAGCAGGCCACGTTTACAGTTTTTTTCCGCGTAATTTCGGCAATGGCGGTGTAATTAAAAATGTAACCTCCTTGACCGCCCGCCCTTCTCGGAAGCTGTGTCGCAATAAAATAATTCATTACCGGTGATCTACGACTGTTGCTTCTCTCATCTGGCGAGATATCTCTATCTGTATAATATGAAATACTTATTTCGCTGTTATACCTTACGACTTTTATTTATACTTAAATACGACAGTGCCAGAGACATAGAGTCAGTGGAAAATTAGGCACGTCAGCGAAACCGATTTCATTTCTATCTTATAATAACCTTATGTATTTAATTTGTCGTGGGAAACTTATAGTACAAATAGCCTTATAGTACAATAAAGTACTTATCTCTTATCTGGAATAAATACGCTTATTTGGTATTTTTTTTATTGTGTAATCATTTAGGTGTATACATAATAACTTTCAAGAAAGAAAAATAAGGAAGGTACTCTACGAAGAAGTACTATGGTAAAAGAAGTATCAGAATTGTATACGAGAAATTTTATTTGATTAGTGTCTTTAGCCATATTTCGGATCCCAGTGGAATGAAGTGGCAGCCACCAGCTAGTCATATACGACGTATGATCCAAATGTTTCAGTAAAAAAGAATAAAAAACTTAAGACCTTAAGAGATTAATCCAATTACAAAAAATTATAACCTGAACTCGCGCGGTTATATTGAAATCTCTCCTGGTTTGTTTTATGTTCAGTATTTCTATCACTAATACCATTTACAAAGTTTTCTTTAGTTGACGATTTTGTCAATATTTTATAGATTTTGCAAGTATAATTGCGGCTCTATAATCTGGATGTTGGTCTAGTAATCGTTGAAAACACCATATATAAAGAAAACATCTTAGAGTGAGATTAATTGTACGAGTTTCATAGAGTCTTAAGAAATAAAATTATTTTTCTTAACTATGTTTAACATCATAATTTAGACAAAAGTATTTTCGTCTTTAATTTAGTCTAAAAAAATTCTTCTGCAATTTTCACTTAGTACTCCAGTACTTTATCATTGCACCAATGAGCCAATTAGAGAAGCGACGAAACAAGGTTATACTTACTACGCACTTCTTCGCTTGTTCTAATTTTGGTAATTAGTGGGATTAGGCAGTAAGGAAGTAAACCGTACTTACCAAGATTCAGTTAACACAATTAGAAGAACCCAAGAGGTGTGGGAAATGTATGAGTGAAAAGAAAAAGAGTGATATATATATATATATATATATATATATATATATATATATATATATATATATCACTCGTGTATATCTTTAGCTAAGAAGCTCAGTATCACAGTACTCGAATAATTAACGAAATTATTTATTGCGCATACGTTGAACAATGGTCATACAACGTAGTGATAAAAAGTAATATCACGCACTATTGTTTGAAAATAATAAATAAATTCTAAAAGAGTATCCACTAATACTTTGCAGGATTAGGATTTAAGATTGTCAATCTAGAGTCAAATTATACTGTGCAGCTACATTTTTGAATATATTACAGGCTTTTGACGGTCAAAAGCCTGTGATATATACAAAAATGCATCGGTACATGTATACAAGATCAAAGCAAGCATTCCCCCATATTTATAAGCGACCATAAAAACTTTCCTAATAGATAGACACTTCATGGTTCAGTGTGAAAATTAAGTGACAAACCTGTGTCCAATGTCAGCGGGTTTCCCACAGGGCACTGTACTTGGCTCAATTCTCCACCTACTCTACACCTCAGATTTGCCCACATGCCTAGCAATCACCACCGGAACATTCGCAGACGATACATCCACTTTGGCTTTACACAGCGAGCTAAAAACTGCAGCAAACTGCTACAAGATGGGCCAGATAGTGTAGCTATTGTCTAAAGAAGGGCGGATTAAGGTGAATGAAAATAAATTAGTCAACGTTACATTCACGCTCAGACAAGACATTTGTCCACCAGTTAAACTAAACAATGTTGAAATACTCCAAGTAGATGACGTGCGTTACCTTGGTCTACACCAGCACAAAAGACTAACTTGGCAAAAGCATATATTCACTAAACGGAAACAACTTGGTCTTCAGCTCGGAAAACTCTATTAGCTCATTGAGAGTAAGTCCCAACTAACATTGGAAAATAAGCTGCTACTCTATAAAACAACACTTAAACCCTCCAAAACAAAGCTTCCCACTCCAATATTGAGATAGTCCAAAGATACCAGAATAAAATGCTGCGGATAATTACAAATGCCCCATGGTTAGTAACCAACCAACAATTGCATAAGAACCTACAAATATCTACAGTTAGAGAGGAAATCGATAGACACACAAAGTTATACAAAGACAGAATCATAAACTACCTAAATAAACTTGCGCAAAAATTGATGGAAGATGTGCTACAATAAAAGCATTTAAATATTAGATTTGGGATGCAACATAGGTCGACCTCCTAAACCTGTTCAAGCAACAACCGACTAAATTACTGCTCATTGTCCCAATGTGGTGACAGATTGCAGTATAATTAAGACAAAAAAAAATTACACATAAAATAACTTTAATGATAATGAAATAAATTGGAATAGATTAGCGTAATTAACAAATTTTAAATATTGTATATATTTGCCGTTAATTTTGTAAAAATTCATTATTCACAATTAAATGAAACTACGTGATGTAGTATTATTTCTACTTTCTTTAAGTTCTTTACCACGATCTTCAGGTGGGCTATTAGCAAAGATCTTTGCTAATAACCCATCTGAAGATGTTGTAATACAACGAAACCTAGGTCGTGATAAAGAACTTAAAGAAAGTAGAAATAATACTACATCATGTAGTTTCATTTAATTGTGAACAAATTTTAAATTATAATTTTGAAATGAAACAAAATAATGTTTGTTTACGCAAATATTTTGAGCGGACTAAAGTACACTTTAGGGAACTAAAGTATACTTTATCACAGTGATCACACTCTATCGCGAGTAGTTGCGTCGTCCACCTAGCTGCAGTTGCATATTTGACCAAACAGTTCAATCGTTCTCTGTGAAGTACAGTCAAAACATTCACTTTTATATCTATCTTTATGACGCGACGAGTGAGTGAAATGATTGATTTGGTGAAACGAAAAAGACGCCGTTCACTCTCAAGCTAGTGATGTGGTCATGTGAGTGATGATGTGATCATAATATATGAACTATATCTTTTATATCTCTCACTCGTGAGTTACCTCTACAAACGTTTCCAAGGTTAGAAAATTATTGAAGTGTAAACTTCTTTAGCATGGTTGTGATTTGAAAGTCGATGAAACGAAAAAGCGACAGTAAAAAGAGACAGACACATAAATTCATAAGATTTAACGTGGGAGAAAATGAGATAGGCGACAGTAAAAAGAGACAGACATATAAATTCATAAGATTTAACGTGGGAGAAAATGAGATAGGAAGCATTATACAGTGTTTCTTATGTTCGTGGTTTTCTTTGTAGCAGAGCACCCGCTCCACTCGTGTTTACCAAGGCATAGCGAGAGTTTGCTTGGGTTTCAGCGTTGTACGTGTGTTAATATGTGTTTATGCGGTCTCATCATTGTACGTGTGTTAATACGTGTTTATGCGCGCAAGCGTAGTACAAAGCTTGAGAAAAGGCATCACACAACTGTGGTGTTTTGTATACGTGTACGTATTATACGTTTGTAGAGTTTTTTCATCATTTTTATAATAAAATTCTTCATCATTTTTATAATAAAATTCTTCAAACATGCCGAAAACGAATGCAGAATATTGTCGCGATTATCGAAAAAAAAGGGAAAACAAGATTAAAAAGACAGCAAAAAGTTCAACGGAACGTGTTCGTGAATTTCGTGCACGCAGAAAAGTGTCATTGAATGTGGAAAATGAAAGTTCTATTACGCATAATGATGATTTTACTGTTCAAAATAGTGAGAGTGATCATAGTAAGTACTCAAATATTTTTATCACTATGATCATAACTAAAACCTACAATTATCCACTTCCCGAAATTTTACATTCGTCTCATTATCTTGAAGCCAAAATTTTTGAAGGTTTCACATCTACCACGTGTGAATTGCACACATGATTTTTTTTTACTAGCAGATATATTTATGTCAGCTTCCTCAAAGTACTACTTGATGCTTCGAGCACACTTGTTCTTTCTTTTTTGGCATTATTTGGAATTGTTCGTCAAGTCATCTGCTCTAAATGTCGTAGCTTTCTCGATGTCTTCAAACATTTTAAAACGTTCTCCTTCTTGATTAATTTGGCTTTATAGAAGAGTTAAAAGTTGCACGATGTCAACTTTTGGGAATAAGGTGGATGTGAAAACACTATAATGTTTTTATTCGACACATTGTCATATCAAAATCGATGTGTGACACGGAGCGTTGTTAAGATGAAAATGAGGCCGTTTGCTTATTTTTTCGAGACACATTATTTTTTCTTAAACGCACCTAAGCTTTTATAGAAATTTTCCTAGTAGAGTGTTGCCTGTTTGATCGAATAATTTGTCTTCCTCGTTTGACAGTTTCCTTAGTTTATGATAATGAAGGGCATTTGGATTACTATCATTATAAAATCACGCGAACTTCTTGTAAATTTTCTTAATTGTCACAGATTTTAAAAATCAGATGTAATTCTTTAACACTTTAAGCAGTTTGAAATAAAATGTTACTTACATATGTCAGATTTAAATGAAAATTTTTAGAGTTTGTTCAAAATTGTGTTGTAAAGAAATATTGTGTTGCAAAATAATGATACAAATAATCAACATCATAGTCCACGTATACGATAAATGATAATGATATTGTATGATAGTGATAGTTACTAATAACGATAAATGATAGTAATTGTTACTAATAACGATAAATGATAGTAATAGTTACTAATAACGATAAATGATAGTAATAGTTACTAATAACGATAAATGATAGTAATAGTTACTAATAACGATAAATGATAGTAATAGTTACTAATAACGATAAATGATAGTAATAGTTACTAATAACGATAAATGATAGTAATAGTTACTAATAACGATAAATGATAGTAATAGTTACTAATAACGATAAATGATAGTAATAGTTACTAATAACGATAAATGATAGTAATAGTTACTAATAACGATAAATGATAGTAATAGTTACTAATAACGATAAATGATAGTAATAGTTACTAATAACGATAAATGATAGTAATTGTTACTAATAACGATAAATGATAGTAATAGTTACTAATAACGATAAATGATAGTAATTGTTACTAATAACGATAAATGATAGTAATAGTTACTAATAACGATAAATGATAGTAATAGTTACTAATAACGATAAATGCTAGTAATTGTTACTAATAACGATAAATGATAGTAATAGTTACTAATAACGATAAATGATAGTAATAGTTACTAATAACGATAAATGATAGTAATAGTTACTAATAACGATAAATGGTAGTAATAGTTACTAATAATGATAAATGATAGTAATTGTTACTAATAACGATAAATGATAGTAATTGTTACTAATAACGATAAATGATAGTAATAGTTACTAATAACGATAAATGATAGTAATTGTTACTAATAACGATAAATGATAGTAATAGTTACTAATAACGATAAATGATAGTAATAGTTACTAATAACGATAAATGATAGTAATTGTTACTAATAACGATAAATGATAGTAATAGTTACTAATAACGATAAATGATAGTAATAGTTACTAATAACGATAAATGATAGTAATAGTTACTAATAACGATAAATGATAGTAATAGTTACTAATAACGATAAATGATAGTTATAGTTACTAATAACGATAAATGATAGTAATAGTTACTAATAACGATAAATGATAGTAATAGTTACTAATAACGATAAATGATAGTAATAGTTACTAATAACGATAAATGATAGTAATTCTTACTTAAGCCAAAAACAAAATCTTTTAAGAAAATCATTTATTTCCGTTTTGATGTTCAAAAACAGAAATTGCAGTGTCATATTGCCGCAATTATTTTTGTGAAGTTGCGAATAATATATCGAAATTAAATGAACTTTTAGTTTTGAATCGTTTAATTCATTTGCAACTTACATTTATTGAATACAGGGTAGATGTGTAAGAAGTTGGAAACATGTGACTTTAAAATTACTTAACTACCTATCGGCTAAAACAGTGTGTTCCCTTTGCGCATGCACGGTTCTCAAGTTCCGGTCGCCACGAATGCCGGTGCAGTACTGGTGCAAAGTTTTCACTATGTCAATTCATCCTTTCTCTTTGAAACGGGATCAAGATGGCTGCACTATATCTATTTTTAGTCGAGCGGTTGAAGTTCTCAATTAATTTAACAGAAACTGTCGCATATTTGAGCGCGGTTACCCTACCACATCCAGCATAGCATCTCATTTTAACGACATTTTCACGTCAAAAACAAAGAAGCGAACAAATTATAGAATAGATATCTGCTATTGAAGTGGGTGCTTCCTTGTTACTTTTATTTCATTTTAGCGCCATTTCCAAAAGTCAAAAGCGATTTTGCTTTTTATTTCAGTCGTCTAAATTATTAAACCAAAATGTTTATGATTCAGCGGGTTGTTGTGACATTACTTTTTCTGGATAACAGCCTTACCTACTTTGATATGTGATTTCATCATCTATCTCTCATTTTAGTTAGTTATACACATATAAATATAATTAAAGCTCCACAAAGCGGGCGATGTCTATCTGTAAACTAAGCCACTTTACATTTGCAGATAAGCAACCACTTACACGATAATTAAATCCGAAAATCACACAATAAATAACGGCTACCGCGTCTATACGAAACAATTAAGACAAATTCTCCTAAATGTCACGCTCACGTTTACAAACATTAATGCGGCCGCCGCGACGTGTTAATATTTCAAACGTTTAATGAGATAAATAATTGTTAAGAGGCTGGTGTAGACCGAGCTTTATCTGGTGGCGCAGAGCAGAGATCAAGTGTGGATGAGTTCGTACTCATTACGTGTGAATAATAGGATGCTGGGAGTGTGGCGTAATTTGTATGTTCGAAGCTGTTCACGTGGGAGGCAATTTAAAGGATGCTGCACCGTTAGTTTCTGGTTACTAGTGACTGGGAGCTTTTAAGAGATTTTCGACTTGATAACATGAGTAACAGGTCTTTAGTCTGTCAGATGATAGGTTAAAAAAGGCTATCGTTTAGTTTCTATATGTTTACCGATTTATAATCGAATAAACAACACAATAGTTACTCTTGTCCAAATCAAAACGAAGGAAAAACGAATGATGAAATTAGAGGAAAACATAACTAAGAGTTAAAATAATAAAAAGAGTTCAAAATCTTTGCCTCTTTTTATACATAAAAAAATAACACATAGATGGAAAATTATTAATTCGAGTTTGAAATTTAGTGTCTCAAATATAAGTAATAGAGTAGAAATACATGCGTTTCATTTTAGATCTTTGTACAACTATCTAAGAGAAATCTATCTAAGAAATATCTAAGAACAACTATCTAAGAATAATCAACAACTATCAACTAGTGTCTAAAATATAAGTAACTAGTATCTAAAATATAAGTAATAGAGTAGAAGTTCATTTTAGATCTTTGTACAACTATCTAAGAGAAATCTATCTAAGAAATATCTAAGAACAACTATCTAAGAATAATCAACAACTATCAACTAGTGTCTAAAATATAAGTAACTAGTATCTAAAATATAAGTAATAGAGTAGAAGTTCATTTTAGATCTTTGTACAACTATCTAAGAGAAATCTATCTGAAAACTATCTAAGAATAACCAACAATTATCTAAGAACAATCTATCTAAGAGATATATAGACTAAAGATGAAATCATAAAAACTATTATAATGGAAAGAAGAGGAAACTAATTTCCGATATGTGGAGTCATGTACTTGGTACTTAATGTCAATTACTAAGAACTTGTTTGAAGCTATGATTTGAAATTTTCTAAGATAAATTGTCACTTATTATGTAATAACTTGACAAGATGATTCGGTGCTGTGCATGCAATCGTATCAACATAGGAGTTCATCGTTTTTTAAAAAGAAAAACAGGAATCTTTATAGGATGACTTCGTTTTCGGTCTAAGACCGTTTTTCTCAGGTATTAAGTTGAAATTTAAATCAAATACTTATGTCTACGGTTCCTTGGAGCTGTAAAAAATCAAGCTTCTAAGTTAACGCAATCAAGAAAAATCCTAAAAATACTATATTGCTAGATTTATAACCCTATATGTCCGTTGACTGGGTTTAGGTTTGAAAAATGTTTCACCTTGTTTATCCCTAAACTTAGTACTTTTACTATAAGCACTCATTCACTATTCGTACTGCCAAGTATGAGTAGAAAAAATGCCACCTTCCCTAACTTTATTTCCCCGTTCAATTTCCTTAAATATACCTTTCCCTTAATCCTTCCTCCTGTTTTCCTATCCCTCAATGCCACTTCAAAACCCCTCTCAATATACCAAAATTAGATTATTTTTGTCTTTTTTTAGGGTAGGCAATATATTTCCGTTCTAAAGCTTAGAGTTATGTAAATAGTTTAATAAGAATATTACGTACCATTAAATGGTTATAAAAGCTTAAATGTGTACGGAAACCTCGTAGTGCGAGTTCAACTCATGCTTGACAGGTTTTTTTTAAATAGTAACCTTATTTTAAATAGTAACCTTAAGGAGGTTCTTAATTCCACGGAGTCTTTTTTTATCTATGTTCAGCGATAGGACTTTACCGAGGTGATCCTTTTTTTATTTGAAAGAGGGTACAATAGGGGTGGACCCACATAAATATGATGATAATCGGACAATGAGGTCCGGAAATGAACGATGGAACTCCTTAACGAATGGCAGTAAATCAAATCATGATTCCAGATATTTGACGCGGGCAGTTGTTACTTTGTAAAATAAGAGTTAAAGCAACGTCGTCGTACGAACGCGTCAAACTTTTTGGCTAGATTACGTCGCGAGCTTTTCAAATCGAGACTACTATAAAAAAGGAAGTACACTGGTAGGTTAAACAGTACTTATTTTATGTACTCTTTGTGGTTTTGTGTACTCTTTGTGGTAATTGAAGGAAAAAATGTTGAGGAAGAATGCCATTCCCTCATTACATCTTTTTTTCACAAATTTTAAGGTTCCTTGTAAATAAAAAAGGAATAAAATCACTGCAATATGAAACGGGACGTGTGAATAAGGAGACATTGATTTGTGTTTATATCTTACAAATAATTTTATTCTTGATATTGATTAAAAGATTCAAGTTGAAACTGTCTCAAACAGAGCAGATTGAGTGATGCAGCGAAAGAACCAGGATAATCAAACAAATCAACTCAAATTGACACAGTACTTATTTTGGGTTTCGAAATGACTGAAATGAGTTAATATAAATTATGTCATAATAAAACAATATTTTTTAAATTTTTCTACTACTGTCTCTAATATATTCATAACATGGGTGAACTTTATTTATCAAGCATGAAATAAATTAAACATTTGACCAGAGAGAAAATTAGTTGATTTTTATATGTCAGAGTCATTCACGAAATAAGATAAAAATGTGTGTGTTATTTTGGATAGAATATAATATGTTGTAAAGATGTCAAAGAATACTTCATGGCTTCATGGAGCAATTATAAGTATAATAATATTTTGAAGGCGCTATTAGGAGAAGTACCAGGGAGATTACTTTCATATTGTTCTCCTGCTTATGGTGGTTTAACGGATGGTGGTAGACGGGCAATTGAACATAGCTATTTATTAACTAAGTGTGAACCAGGAGACTTAATTTGGCTGATAGATAGATAGGCTTACAAAAACATGAGATATTAAACAGTGAAGTAATTCATAGATACATTCCCATAGCCTCAAACATATATTTTATTAGTTTGCCATGTGGTAATTTTGGAGAAAACCAATGAAGAAAAATCATCTTTTATTTAATAAAAATAAAAGAACAGTAATATGTTTACAGGTGTTTTTCTAACGAGGATGCTTCATTTCTTGAACGTCCAACTGAACAATCCCTATATAAACCGATTCAAGATGAGATAAGGTAAATATTCAATATCATCATATATATTAATACGCTAAGGTTTTAAGATGTTACTCTCCCTTTTTAGAAAAAACCTCACAACTAATCCACATAAATTATATATCATTTTATAAATAATTGCTTGCTCTACCGGCATCCACAACTAAAAAATTTATTATTGCTATTGTTTTTGCAAATTAATTAATTATTAAAATTATACACACAAAACAGCAATGCTGCCATCTAACGGCTCAACGTCAATATGATTGACGGTCGGTAAAATTTTTGTTTAATTTCAAATCCACTCACGTATAAATAAAGTGGCGCTTTAGCTCAATGCTTTTGATACTTGCGCCTCTATATGTCAATTTTAGTAAAATATTTGTTTGATCTGTCATCTGAGCTTCATAATGGAATAAATAATAATGCGAAGACTTCGCACGGGTCACGCTAGTGTTTATGTATTAATTTCAGAAAAGGAATGATAAAAAGCCTAAGTAATTAAGAATACTTTTTTCATCAAAGTCGAATAATATATTTACAGTTTCTTTTCCAGGAATATGTCTTTAAAGCATTTGTTATAATAGATATTTATTTCTTGATATTATACTTATGTTTGACTTATTTTCTAACAACTTCCATTTAACTTAATTCAGTTTAGAAATGTTCGGTTATGTAACTGAACAATATATATAAACTGAATTAATACGAGAGCAGGTAAATACCATCAAAACACTATTTTTTTGTATATTATAATTTTAGGGAAACAATTATAAAAGAAACTAAAATATTGTGTGTCAGCTTCGACGCGCCACTGGAGTTTACACCTTAATTAAGATTGTCTTGAATGTATAAAATAGGTAACACTCTATATAAATATCGATGTCATCTATCAATACATCTTTTACCGTTAAGTCAGCGTTCATAAGAAACGCATTCGTTCGATTGTTTTTTCGGTGAGTTACGTTGCAAAATTGGTTTCCATGAAAATTATTTTTAGCGGATTAATATACGACCTAAATCCATCCTGAAGGTCCTTTCTAAATATTAATGATAGAATTTTTGAAAGCAGATGAGCAGTTTCGGATATCACCTCCTACATTCAAACTTGTAAAATTTAACTTTTTTATAATATATGAAAATTATTTTTTAGCAGGTTAATATACGACTTAAATACATCCTGAAAGTCATTTTTAAATATCGGTGAAAGAATATTTGTAATCGGAAGAGTAGTTTTGGAGACTACCTCCTACATTCAAACTTACAAAATTTTACTTTTTTATAATATATGATTTTTTTTAACGGGATATAATACGACTTATGGCCATTCTGAAGGTTCTTTCTAAATATTCATGAAATAATTTTTGAAATCGAATGAGTAGTTGCGGAGATTACCTTTAGCATCCAAATTTACAAAATTTAACTTTTTTATAATACATGAAAAATATTTTTAACGATATAATATACAACTTATATGCATCCTGAGAGACTTTTCTAAATATTGGTGAAATAATTTTTGAAATCGGATAAGTAGTTTCGGTGATTATCTCCTACATCCAAACTTACAAACTATTATATTTTTTTAACGCTCTGAACTTCTGATTTTACCCGTCATAAAACTTCATACCGGCGCTATATATGAAAATCAATTCTTAAGGAGTAAATTTTAATAAAGAAAAACACAATTATTTATTAACTTAGTCAAATCAATGATACTGCTACTAAATCATTTTTTAATGATTATTCTTGTTTGTAGCACCTTTTTTAATTGCACTATTTTGTACGTAGAATACATTATTACTATATTTTTTCGAATATATGATGAATTATGTAGAATAGACCAAAAATAATATATCAAAAACAGCATCAAAACGTAACACAAACGTAATCTTAACGACAAGTGATCAAAAACTAAAGACAAAAGCACCAAGAACTAGAGCGCCATCTGAAATTCGCTTCGCCTTTGCCTCCACAGTGAATACTGACCATTCTAATATTTGTTGAAATCTATTTTTTTGAATATGGCGATAACAAATACATTTTCAGTTTTTTTATTTATACATAAATATTATATGTATAATATTTATATTAATTTTAATTTTTTAGAAAGGATTCTATCAAAACCATATCACGGTACTTATTGTGATTAATATTAGTTCAGTATCGCTTATGCGTTTGTTATTTATATGATTTTTTTGGTGTTTTTTAAACTTTTATTAGCCTTTATATATATATATATATATATATATATATATATATATAATGGTTTCGGAAGTAAAGAAGTAAATCTGAAGATATAATAATTAAGATTATGAAAAAAAATATTTTAACTGACCGTTTCAAGCGATATGCAACACTATGTATGAAATTAAAAAACATCAATATCTGTTCTTCTAGATGTGACCATAGACATTTGTTTTTCACATCTTCAGAGATATACTTCTTTACTTCCGAAACATGTGTTTTTTGGAGTCTATACAAAGGTTGTTGAAAAACTATGGTAATGACTGAAATGTGGTAATTTTTTTATATGCGCACCATGTTTGTAACATGTTTTTAAGCTTATGAAAAATGCAGTAGGTTAAAGATGATGGTGCAACATATATACATATATATATATATATATATATATATATATATATATATATATATATATATATATATATATATAAAGTTCACCCATGTTTTGAATATATTAGATACTGTTGAAGTAGAAAAGTTTAAGAAATATTGTCTTATTATGGACATAATTTCATTAATATCAAGAAAGAAAAAAAATAAAATAAAAAAAAAAATTAAAAAAGAAATATATATATATATATACTATAACTTTTCTACTTCAACAGTATCTAATATATTAAAAACATGGGTGAACTTTATTTATTAGGCAGGACATAAATTAAACATTTGACCAGAGAGAAAATTAGTTGATTTTTATATGTCAGTCATTTATGAAATAAGATAAAAATGTGCTTGTTATTTTGGGTGGAAAATAAATTGTTTGTAAAGGTATCGAAGTATACTTCATGGCTTGATGGAGCAATTATAAGTATAATCATATTTTGAAGGTGCTAGTAGGAGCAGTACCAGGGAGATTACTTTCATATTGTTCTCCTGCTTATGGTGGTTTAACGGATGGTGGTAGACGGGCAACGGAACATAGCTCTTTATTAACTAAGTGTGAACCAGGAGACTTAATTTAGTTGATAGATTGATAGTCTCACAAAAATATGAGATATTATAAAGTGAAGTAATTCAGTTACATTCCCATAGCCAAACATGTGTTTTATTATTTTGACGTGTGGTAATTTTGGAGAAGGAATTTTGGAAAAGGTTGTTGAAAAACTATGACAATGACACAAATGTGATAATTTTTTTAAATACGCACCATGTTCTTAAGCTGGTGATAAAGGCAGTAGGATAAAGATGAAGATACAACATATAGATACAGATGCAGAATATTTACGTTAATCTATATTCACTGCCAATTTTCTCAGAAAGTTTATACTAGAAAATTACAGGAAAACCATAGCGATTATCTTACAATTTTTTAAATTTACAACACATTTTATACGTCTAAATTCCTGAGATTCTTTGAAAGGCCTATACATATATTTGCATAAAACATTCAGATATACACTTTCAAGTATTTTATTGTATATTTAAATAATGTCTATGTATAATGGTTTCAATTTGATCGAAACGAGTAAGTTGGTATTTGTAAGTTAACCGAGTTTATACGGGCAATACTTCATATATTTTTAGGGAAATTCACACACATATACATACATACATACGTTCTTATAAATTCTTAGACATTTTAGGGAAATTTTGTGATATTTAATAATTGTTTGAAATATGTATTTAATAATAAATGGAAACATGTATTTAATAATAAATGGAAACTATTTATTTAATTTGGGCTTATCGTTAGGTGGAAATTACTGTGCTTAAACTGTTTTAATAATTTTTACGGCGTTACATAAGTTTTAGCATCCCATACCTCAAAGGGACAAACAGAAGCCTTAGGATATTGCTCACATGTCTGTCTCTCTGTCACAGTCGATTTTTTAGGAAACCATTTCATATAGAAACTGGAAATTTTCAATAATAATAGATTATATTAACTACATTATTTAATTTGTGCATATCGTTAGGTGGAAATTACCGTGTTTAAGATGTTTTATAATTTTTATAGTCTTACGTAATTTTTAGAGCCTCGTACCTCAAAAGGAACAGTCTGACAGTCGATTTTCTCGGAAACCGTTTGATATAGAGAAACTTGAAATTTTCCGTAGTAATTGAAAATATTATCCTAAATATAGAGGCTATAATTGAAAGGGCTAGTTTTAACTAGCCTAATAAAGAAAATTTTAAATAGGTTAATAATTTTTTTTTGCATTTTACGAGATTTATCCCTAGAAATATGAACCGAAATCCGCAAAAAATGTATTTCCTCTTCCCCCCTCTGTTCCGAAACTATTGAAACAAAAATAATTAAAAAACAGGCTCCGTAGAATCTGACTAGAAGACTACAGGAAAATTGTTGTGAATATCCTAGCTTCTCATAAATTCACGATATTTTCCCGCCTGTAAAGGAAAGACCAGGCATTATATTTACAGGGTGGAAAATAAGTTTGATATCTGTAAACAGTTTAACGGAAATACTATATAAAACTTAACTTGTACGTGCTTATGTGCGTACGGAACACTCGCAGCACGAGATTTATTTGTGCTTAACAGGTTTTTATATAACAGAAGTAAATTGATCTTGATATTTTAATCATATAACAACTTCAATAATACAAAATACATTATCTGTTTTCAAAATTTTTTTTGTAGGTTATGAAACTAAGCCTACAGATAGACTTATTGTTCAATTTCTTCATAAGGCAAACAATGTTATTTATGCTTTAAATACATTTAAAAAGACGGTCAAGTGCTAGTAGGACCCGCGCCTTGAGAATTTCAAATCGATTTATTATATTATCGTAATGGTTATAATTGAGTAGGTATAAATACAACAAAAAATAAAATTAAAAAAAGTTAAGTTACTTAATAATTCCACATAGAATTAGATATTATCTTATATATATCTTTCTACTTGTTATATTTCGAGATACTAGGTCGACGGAAAGTACTATCTATATATAGATAGATTACCGGGAAACAAAATGCCACATAAACGTTCCGTTTTTTATGGTGTAGCACGGAACGCTAATATAACAATGGAATGGGAACTGGGTATGTTATGTGTCAGATTTTATAAACGTATCATTTTAAAGCGTAGGACTACAGTATCCGAAAACTGAATGCATAAAAAAAGCCTTAATCGAATAATTTAATTTTACCCGTAGGACGTCGGAGATGGTTTAGAGTTTTGTGACTGGAATGTACTAAGAGCGACGAAAGTTAATTGAGAAGAAAGGTCTGCTGAAAAAGAAGAATATAAAATAGTAAGTCTCGAAAATAAACCTGTCTTAAGGCGATTTCGAGTGAATACTCCATATTTTTTCTTTAATTACATTTGTAAATATGGTTGCATAAACGTTAAGTGGGAAATGCTCCATAGAATTTTGCCCTTTACTTTAGAATACTGCGATTTGATGATGCATTTCAGTAGCTGATACTGAAACACAGCATTCAAGGCTGTATTTTAGTATCAACTACTGAAATGGAGACAGGATGGAGTGCAAGAATTATTAAGAAAGTCAGACCAAGAAAACGTAGATTGTGCCAATTTAACTCATAGCCATTACCGATCTTTATAAATACAGTCATATTTTATGAGAAAACAAGTCATCTACTTAGACCAGGGAGCCTTTCTAAGTTATGATAAGTTTTTTTAAGATAAATAGAAACAATATATATTACGCTTTATAACGAACATAATAATAAATATTACAAGAGCAAGCGACGAATATCTCGGATAGCTTGACTTTACTGTATTCGGCGGGGGGTTAGTTTTTAAAATTTTTGATATTCCAATTTGGCAGCTTCAAAAATTAATTTGCCACAACCGCCCCCTCTACCTATAATCTACATTTTTTATAAAAGTTTCGTGTATAGCAGATGACCGCAGAACTCATGACCGTAGCGCGCGTGATAAAATCACCGAAGATAGCCGCTAAGTAAAATCTGGCCCTTCAATCTATGACTAAATTAATAAGGATGTGGTTGTTGTATGCAATGTTTTATTCTATCGGCCGTGACAAATTGGCCTTCGTGCGCGCTTGGCGCCGGACTCTATAAAGATGTTGGCCCCCTCATTGCTCGACTGGTAACGCGCCGCTAATTAATACCGACAGGTACGCCTTCCGGAATAGACGAGCTTTAAGGTAATTTGTTTGTGTCAGGTGCGGTTAGTTCGATTGGGGTTTACCAAGTTAACTAAGACATATTTCATTAATAAGTGCAACATTTAGTGGTATTTGAAAGGAGTTGGTATATTTTAATGGATATTTTGTTATTTATATTTGTCACGAAGCGTGCTCTGTTTATTTTGGTACCAAAAATAAAAGTGAAGCATTTCTAGAAACTTGAACTAATTTGATTCTCATTAATCTTGAAAGTTTATTCAAACCTTGAAAGATGTAATGGATTAAAAGTTATTTTATTTTATTTTTTATATCAACAAAATAATAATATTATAAATGTAAATTATTTTTAGTTTTGCTTTTCTGATTTATTTTTCGAAATGAAACTTCTTTTTCATTGGTAAATGAAACGCTATTTTCATAGCGTTTCAACGACATATAACATTATATTAACGCTCTCTATCGACAAAAAGAATAGATAATAATATTTTCAAAGAAATGCATTATCGTGCACGACAAAAATTGAACGTTTAAACGTTTTAGATGAAAACAGTGATATGTGGGATTTTTTGAAATATCATGCTGCAATAAAATATGCGCAATTAATTAGTAATAATCAAATATTCATATATTATTAACAAAATTACGGTCTATTTTTGTTATAGTGTTTTTGTGTTTTTGTTATCCGTGTAAAATTATTTTAATTACGCTTTTAATCAGGTATATCGACAGGAATACTAGAGTCTTATGTATTTTTCTACGTCTTATCGTTATAAGTTGTATTTATTAGAAACTTACGATCATCATTACGATTTTTTACCAAAACTGTCAGTGTCAAAACATTTTTTAGGTCTGTAAACATTGAGTTTGATATTACTGTCATGTGTATTTCGTGAGTTCTCCAATTACTTCTGAGTTCTTTGCAAGTTTACTTGCGAGTTATCTTCGAAAATGCCTCGTAATCTTTTAATTGATGAAATGCGATTTATATTAGAAGAGAGCGATTTTGACTTCAGTGAAAACATTTCGGATTCAGATGGAACCCAAGAACCAAGTATTTTTGCTAATGACGACGTCGTCAGTGATCTATATTGTGATCGAGGTGAGACTTCTAATTCAAATAGTGTAATCGATAAGATTATGATGAATACACATCAAATGATGGTATCGTTTTGGAACTATCTCCATCAGGAACGACTAGAGAGTCGCAAATCAGAGCTGAAGGTGGAAGGTTATCATGCGGCTAAATCCAAATAAAATAAATCAAATAGATATAGAAAATGGCTGGAGTTGAGAAATCCATTTGTGTTAGCATTTAAGTTTAATACTTTGGTTTGCCAGTTGATATGAATTCGCATCCATAACTAGCAGCAGCCCTGTATAACTTTCATCTCCTAGAAGTGATTGATCGTGATGAAGCGACCAGTTAATTTGTTGAAAAGCATGCGATATTCATTTGCATAAATATTGTATCAGGTGAGTAATAGATTGCTCTTACTCTAAGTACTTGTTTAGTTGTCTCAACCGTTACAATTATAACTTGGATATCACAAGTCATATATTTTTCTTCTTCAACGTGTTTGATACTGTTATAGACAGTAACAGCAATACACCTGCGAACCGTGTTAGCAGCATGAATTGAATATGTTGAGTATATTTTTAATCTAAAAAACTATTTTGTAATAAAATGTATCTCTGATATAAGACATATATAAATGTTTTCCGTGCACAGGATAGCTTGTAGTCCATGTTGGTGTTGATCAATCTATTGGCATTCCATTCCATTATTCGTAGAGAAGTTATTGTCAGTTTCCAGAGACTTTGATGCTGCTCTCAGTTTGATTAAGTCGCAGGTTTTGATCTTTTGGCATCTGGATAATTAATAACATATCATCATTACTTAACGTTTGCTTAATTGCAGAGAAGTTATCAGCACTATGATGAAGTTTTAAACCTTACGATTACTCACACTAACTTATACGCATTCCAACTAAAACAAAATGCCAACGTATCAATCTTATGCTGTATGAATCGGTGGACAGAGACAACCCGTGAAAAAGAGAAAGTGCTGCCTACATTTCCTCCGGAGAAATCGCATTGGAAACTAGATTTATTATCATCCAATATTTCACATATATCCTGTAATCGCTTCTAATCGATGCTACGTTGTGGCACTTTATCGATAACGAGGCTCCCAGGAACCATGAGGAACGTTTGTATAAAATAAAGCCACTTTTATAACTCATCATCAACAATTGGAAGAATATGCTGATACACCATGAATACTTTGTAACAGACAAGTCAATTATGCTATTTATGGAGAGAATATCTTTCCGTCAATTCGAATTATCAAAAGTCCACAAAAATGGTCTGAAAATTTACAAGATTTACACAGACAAAGGATGTGTTTAGAACTATGTTATATAGATTGGGCGTGTCTTCCAGTTTGATAATCTGGATAAGCCCAGAAGTACAGTAATTAAATATTAACTCTAGAAGCCAGACGGATAATTGTATGGGAGAACTTATAAAACAATGTCGAACTGACAAATTGCTTGCTGTAATGGAAACCAGATTTGTATATCACTAACCTGGTTTCCAATGGAGTAAGTAAGAGCGTGAATAGAGTAGATCTACCAGGTGGTATAAGAATAAAAGAAAATGTGTCCAAAAGAGGTGAAGAGGTTGCTCGTCAGAAAGACAACATAACGATCAAAGTATGAAAGGATAAAAGAGACTTTGTAAAGATCTCTACTTGCTATGACACTAGTATGCAAATGTCAACAGGATATCAGTAAAAATCGAAGCTGAACGCAGTGCTTGATTACAACTTACGAAAAAAGGACTAGCCCTCAAGATACTGTGACTCTAAGAAAATATCTCTCACATAGAGAAAAAAATAATACTTAATATTTTGATTTTCGCATCCGTAAGAAATCCTACATTATTGCACCATAAATTTCACCCAACTTCAAATAAGAAATGGCGTCTGACCATACTTCAGGTGAAACAAGAAATAATAAGACATTCCATTTTACAACTGAAATTATCCATTCTTTTTTTTAAATTTAACGATGCATCTAGTGCAAGTGCGAGTACATCGATTATTGGCGATCCATGACCATTTAGTTTAGTCACGAGTCAACATTTTCTGTCAAAAATCCAGTGGAAAGAAGAAAAATTGTGGGAAAACTATACTGCGGAGGGTATGAAGTTTTACAAAAGGGCAGTGAGAGCTGGAAAAATGCAGCAAAGAAAGAAAATCGGGTAGATACCGAGTGTAAATTATGCAAAAAAATTTTGGGTTGCCTTGTTTTCAGAATAGACATAAGTATGTGTTTCAAAAAAGAATTGTAATTTTATAAATAAATAAAATTTTTTTTCCGTACGTCCCGGTGTCTTTCTTTACTACATGATTGTGTTGGTGCTTCCTATACAAAAAAAACACAGTCCTAGCATATTATGTGAAATTGCTCGTTACAGAAGTTGCATGTGCGTTTCGTGACACACTGACACTTGGACATTGATGTAGTCGTACGTTACTGAGCTATATATCAGTTCCCCATTTGGTTCAGCGGACAGGAAACGTGTTAAGATTTAAACTTTCTGTTGTGTCAGTAAACTTTATTAATTAAGAATATAATAGATATTTAGATCTCAATCTTCTGCAGGAATTCAATACACTGGCTATCTAGGAAAATATTAAAGGAAACAAAGCATTATCATTTATGAACTATTAAATTATATTATTCTACTATTAAATAATAGACTATTATTCACAGTCAGACATAGACTCTGAATGAATTTTAAACTTATAACCAAAGTTAAAATATTGAAACAAATAGCCCCTGTTACTGTTTGTAGTTTATGGGTATGTTTATGGGACAGTCTATGAGTGATATCTACGCTTACGATTATAATATAAGAACCGTAACTAGCGATCATAAACACTACGCCCATGGGCACTGCACTCGTACTGGCCCTCATAATTGAATACTTTTTTCCAAGTCCGGTCCCTGAACCGTCATCGCCTCTGCATTTTACGGTCGAAGAAGATTTTTATGAAAATTAGTACACTTAATTTCTTGTTAATCTTTATGCTCAAACGTCGAGTATATAATGCATCAATTTACGTGTTCACGTATTTAGTTCCCCGACGTGATTCGGTGTGGTTTATTAAAAAAATCATTATCTACATTGATTATATATTAGAGACGAAGTAAATTTTGTATTTGCTTTGTACGCTTAATATTTTGAATCAGAATAGAAGTTAATATTTTTTCTTAAATACCAACTTAGCAGTTCCAACTTAGTAACACATAATAAAAATACCTTCAAGATGATACACGTTGTAATTAGGAACTCTTTGAAAATAAAGTAATTGTAACACTTAAACCATAAATCCTACAATTTAGATGACTTCAAATAGTCAAGCCATGACTTCAAATAGTTTCTTTATTTTAGGATAAACAACGTTACAAATATACAGAAGCCGTCAAGTATAGTTCACCTTGTGCGAAGTCCTTTCGTGAAGTAGTTTACTCAATAAGGTATAGGCGTGGGTAACAGGTAAGTGAGTGAATCAAAAGAATCAATATAGTGCACTAGTTCAGAAAATTAATTGACTCCTTTAAAATCTTATTGAATCATATGAGTCTTTGGCTCAGGAACCTTTCGTTGTAATAACTATTGGACGTTGCGACTTATTTTGACTCATTTCCTCATTGATCCGCTCGGATTCATTCATTTTAGTGAAATAATCAATTACTCTGTGGTATACATTCATTTATCGTGTGAAGTTTATCCTTTTCTATTGTCTATCTAACACGTAACACTAAAAATGTAATGTTATTACACAAATACATGTGTGCATGTTTGGTTGAAAATCTTGAGTCTGTAAAGTACGAAGGATCAGTTACAACCGACTTTTTAACTAAATAAATATATAGGGGTGCTCGAGTTGTTCCTCAGGTCTTGATGTTCATGTGACTTGGTGTAACTTACACAAAGTCACGTGAGTAAGCAACAGCAAAAGCCGTTACCGCCTGGCTGAAGGAAGAAGTTTGGGAAGCAATCATCAAGCGAGACAACATAAAACTCTCTCTACACTCTTCTTTAACATATCTCCTTCAGCCTATAACTTACATCTAAAATTTAAATAATTGTCAGGGTCGGTACATCAAAAGAAAAAACGGGACTCTCATAAGATCACTAACGTATCTGTCCGTCTGCAACAGTCTTGAGGCAAACTTGAAATTTGGCTTGGTAATAAAACTTATTAACTCGAATATATCTCAATAGCTAAGACTCAAAAATATTTATATGGAAATTTTATGGGCAAATTAAAAACTAAAATTTTTTTTAGTTCCCATAAAGTGTGGGACATCATTTGAAAGGGATAATAAGAGCCCCAAAAATCATATTTCTTGGTAAAAAGTGTTTTGTGCATATTAGTGGATATATTCAGACGTGCTGAAAAATATGTGCAAAATATGAATTCTAGCCTTATTTCGAAACTTTTCTAATTAAAATTATGAAAAAAGTATGATTTTTAGAAGCACGTAACGATTATTACAGATATTATAATTTTTGAAATATGTACCATGGATTTACGCCTGTGAAAGATACAGTAGGCAATATCTTTATGACTTGAAAAATTAACATTTGTAAAGTGTTTAATACAAACAATATGGACTCTTAAATATTTATAAGTGCCTAAATGGGTACGGAATCCTCGTAGTGCGGGTTTTATTTGTACTTGATAGATTTATTTCCTTAAAACGGATATGTACGTAAAAACGTAAAAATGACTATCACGTTTTATTTTATTATATTCCCATATAAAAAAAAATAAGTCTTGATCCTACCCCATCTCTCCTTGTAACGTCATGTAGACATTAGTGGTCACCCCTTTCATTCCCTCCACAGCTTTACGGGGTTTATGGACGAATCCATAAACTCCGTAATGATAAGGTTAAACGTTCATGTTAAGGTATAATTACCTTTGATTAACTACCTTAGTATATGGATATTGTTTCATTTTTTTAATGTAAATATAAACATATAATAAACAAAATCTCACTGTCTTTCGTTGATCCTAAGTAATACCGTGTTAAAATCCGGATTTAAACCAAAGCCGTAAAATACAATTTGATAATACAATAAGTCGTCAAAAAGGTTGTTTCATATAATGAGCAATTTTATTGATTTATATAAGTCGACTAAGGCTTTTAATCGTATATTGGTTAAAAATAAAGACATTATAATAAATAAAGGTCTAAAGTGGTCATAACGTGGGCCATATTTTTAGTGAAGCAATAACTGTAATGTACTATTTCTATTACAAGTTATAATTTATGCCATGTCTTTTGAAATTAGGGCAAATAAATTAGCTTAGACATATTCACCGAATGCGAATCTTGTTAAATGGCTGCGTATGACAATTAACTACAAGGCTCTGGCATAATGAATTTATATAATATGGTAACAACATTGATAATGCAATAAGTTTTTTTATTGTAAATATATTTCTTCGAATGTATAAACATGAAAGTAACATTTTTATAGTTATAATTTTAACTCAAGTGCATTTGGCAATAAAAGAGTACACTTCATTTGCGTTTCGCACATTGCGGGGTATTCAATAGCCCAGGAATTTTCTTATGACTCGTAAAGAAGGTAGTAACGTAAAACATGATTATACCAAGGTCTTTCGCAGAATAAACGTGAAAATATACTGCTAACTTGAGATAAATATGAGATAATTTGAGACAACGTTCAGTTCTGGTTTAAATACAATAAGGAAAGCATCATATTATTCCGAACTATGTCAGCTTATACCATTTTAGTGCCTAATATGGTTTATGAAGATGTATTGGTATAATAAATAAGATTACGTTGTGACCTAACCGCACTGAGTAATAAGTAATAAGAAAAGATCTTTATAAACCAACGTGTCTCTGTTAATCTCTAATCCTTAGCCGCCTCCAACCATGCTTCGCAGAATCCGAGGCGGCGCTGTCTTCATCAGAGATTTGGTGGCCGAATTAATTGCCTTATATTATGAGATAATGATCTCCTCGGCATTAACATGGTACTAGAGAACGCATTGGAACTATTTTGTATAACGTGGCGACGTATATTACTTTGACTATGTGGGAAAATAAAATTTTTCTAATATATAAGTGATTTGTAAAAACATGTAACAGTTATCCATTTATTTAAATTTAAATAGTTGAATTAAGATTTAATTTTTAGTTAGATTTGTTTCCATATATATATATATATATATATATATATATATATATATATATATATATATATATATATATATATGTGTGTGTGTGTTAAGAATTTTTGCAAGTTCTTAGGTTTTGTTTTTTTAACAACATAAGTTATTTTTTAATAAATTGAAACTGGTTATGTCTAGTTTATAGATTTAATTTAGGACTAACATATACATTACGATGCGATGTCAGAAAGCGGAGGGAGAAATTCGATCTATTGCTTTTCCACCTACAACCGACGTTCCTTTCTCAATACTAATTTCTTTTTTAACTTTCTAAATCCTTTCTCGAACTAAACTTCTTTACCACATTATATAAGCCCATATTTATATAATGTGGTAAAGATGTTTAGTTTGTAGGAAAACAAATATAATCCTTATGTTTAAATATTACGTAAATTGTATTTTTGCAATAATATTTGTGATAAATGGAAATTATGTGATATTTTATTGAATTTAATGAAAAAATTGGAATAATTATTGTTGTTCATGACAATATCAGAATAAAGCTCCATATTAAAAACGAGGTAGATAAGTAACACGTGACAATATGACAATATGATGACAAGTAAAATAGTAGTATATTTAAATAACTTTTAAAAGATGTTAAATGAAATTCGTAATTATTTTCTTCAGAAAATTTACATTCACACAAATAAAAGATTATAACGTGCTTCGGACAGGCATTATTATAAACGGAAATATTTTACATGTCGTCTTTATAACATCAGCATAGATAATATACGTATTAATGTTACCGATATATCGTATACGTTAGTACTATTCAAAACATTATTCAAAACGGAAATATTTTGCACGCTGTCTTTATAACATCAGCATAGATAATATACGTATTAATGTTACCGATATATCGTATATGTTACTACTATTCAAAACATTATTCAAAACGGAAATATTTTGCACGCCGTCTTTATAACATCAGCATAGATAATATACGTATTAATGTTATCAATATATCGTATACGTTACGCTACGTATTATCGTATGTATTACCGAAATACGTATTAATGTTACCGATATATAATCTGTGTTTCTCCATTATTTTTTGTGTTCCGTGGCAAAATTGCCAAAACAAAATACCTATGAAATCACTTCTATATCCGTCAGTCCATCGGTCTGTCTAATCAACATGAAAATTTGAAATTTAGCTTAGAGATAGAGTATGGTGGCTTAATTAAGAGATGTGGATTATAAAAAGACAAATTTTTATTTTGAGGTTAACTTCAAAGGTTAATTTCCACTTATTGAAGCACGAATTATGTATTACACGATGCAATTTTTTTAACGAATCTGTTTAAACGTCTTTCGGAGAAACGCTAAAAATTCTGTCGTACACCTTTATCACTAAAAGTATAGCTTAGAAAAATCTAAAAAAAATTATGAACATTTACAATTTGATATGGAATGAAATAATGTTATCAGGATCAAAAAATTCCAGCGCGATTTATGTTATAACCATTTGATTCCTTGTTTCCTAACGACTGCTGAACCATCGGTATTAGAAAAAAAATGAGAAATATATGTATATTTTCCTCTTCTTCTATCTCTAAAATTAGTCCAAAAAAAATTAAAATAATTATTTGGATACCTGGTGAAGAGGCCAATTTTTAAAAAAAAATTCCAAAAGAATGTCTAGGGTTTCCATATGGTGCAGAACATTTTTTATCGTTGGTAGAATTGTTATGAATTTAATATTTAATTTAACATTTCTGAACATTCATTTTCATCTTTTATTGTATAAACTTCTTATGAATGGTTATGAAACATAAAAATATGTGTTTTATAATGAAATCTAATTGCAGCATAAACGGCGAATATTAGTTTGTTTCCTAATGCCCATTTAAAAAAAAACAATGTTTGTCCGCGTAAAGTTCGGATATCACTGTTGCTTTACAAGTTACAAGTACTTTATTCCTAATCAATTATAAAAAGCTTTATAATATTATTAATACTAGTCAACATTGTAAAGATTCAACGCGCGGGTATATCGAGAGCGTAGTACTTGATCTCATTTTCTTAAACAAAGTAGAGTTATCGATTTATGAACTATTTCAGAAAATATATTCCGTCTTTAAATTATATTTCTATTAATTTGGCTATATAATATATAATTAGGAAATCGTATACAATGGTAAACATTTGATGTTTTAACAAAGAATCGTGCGTACGCAATATAAGATTAATGAGCATAAATTTAATTGTTTTGTATATCGGAGCACAACATCAGATAAATTGTAAGGGTCGTGAACGTGAAACAAAATAAACATTTTTTTTTTATGTTCCTTACTAAAGTATGGTTTATTTTATTATTATTACACACACACAGACACACACATACACACACACACACACACACACATATATATATATATATATATATATATATATATATATATATATATATATATAAAATGGACTAATACGATTTTTAATTAAACTTCATAAAGTTAGTAAAGAAAATTTAGAATTAAATCTGATGTTACATACATAAATAATATAGAAGTGTCTGTAGTTTTGAAATGAAGACCAGGCTGATCGTGTTATAGGATATCAAAACGTAAACAACCTTTTGCAGATATCTGGCTGTTTTTCTCTTCAGGATAAACTAAAAAATGATTAACTGCGTAGCAAATTATGAATAGGTCAAAATTTGCACTTTTAATTCATCTTGATATCTTAAAAGTTTCGTAAAAAATTAAACAAAATCTTTACAACCCGGGTGTTGAGCAGTGGCGGGCAATGGAAATAGGTGGGAATGGGTAAACGGTGGGAAATGACAGGAACCGGTGAAGAGAAACGGGTGGGATTTAAACTAAACTAATATTTGTGCCTAATATAAAATCATAAAACAAATGCAATGAAGAATTTTATTTCCATTTTGCAGTTCCATTCAGGTATCGCTCGTCGGCGAAGCCGAAATCAGAAGGTACAGCTAGTATAGTATAAAATATTAAATTGGACAGAACCAAATTAATCCTTTGAAGAGATACTGGAAATTTAAATGTAGAAACCTAAAATAAACATTTAAGCGCAGTAGACAATCGAATTAAACGTAAGCTCACAAGCTGAGGTAGGAAAGTATCAATCACACCTCTATGTATATATGTGTATATAAATATGCATATATTATATATATATATATATATATATATATATATATATATATATATATATATATATATATATATATAGAAAGCTGAATGTCTAAAAAACTATCGAGGCTTTTGTGAAGGGAAAAGGGTAATATGGGAAAATTTACATTATCCCATGTGTAAAATATTTGAGAAGGTTAAGATCGATTTTCGTGTGAAGAACGAAAAAATATTTTTGAGGAAAACCTGTTAAGAAGGAGCAGAACTCGCCCTATGAACTCCCGTTTTCATACACACTTGGGAACTTACCTCGATAACATTTAGGGTTATACCCTTAAATGTTGATATCCCCTTACCTGTGTGTCTATACCCTTAAGTGTTGTAATTAAATTATATACAAATATTGTTTAAATATTATTTTCCACCATATCAATATATTGCCTAATATGTCTTTCACAGTCGTAAAAATATCGCTAATTCCTTAAAAGTTATGAAATTTAGAATCATCAATCCAGTTTTCACATAAACTAGGTACATTACTAGTAATACTGTATTATAGTAATGTTTACTTTAGCAGTTTTGGAGTTGAAAGTCCCCTCGACTTGTGTTTTTTGGAAATTTGAAGCAACATGCTTAAAACTATCGCTCATAAAATTATGAAAAAGGAGATTGTGTCAGAATCTTTGTAATCCTTATAATTTTCTGTTGTAATTGATACTCCGTGTGATACAGGAAATTATAAAAAAAAATCAAGAACTACATGTAACACCTGTAAAATTTCCACACATTTTTTGAGTTCTACTTGTTTAGATATACGCGGGTTAATATGCTAAACCACTATTTTAAGTTGCTATGTAAAACAGGTCCCGAGAAAAACAGCTTTGGCAGATAAACATACGGAAAGAAACGTGAGTGATCTTATAAGTGACCATTATTTCCTTTCAAGATACGAAACGCTAAAAGTTGTGACATGCATTAATGATAATTAAACATTCGTACTTGCCCTATAAACGATAATTTTTAATAAAATAATGTTTATTATGTAATTAGTACATAATCATAAACACAATCTTATCGTGTGCTTGATTTTAAATAATATTTAATAATATTAATGTCTTGTTTATATTTTTACAATTATATATTTACAAGTGACATCATATTTCAAACTACGCTATTAGTGAAACCTCTCGTAACTGTAACTCGATACTAGTGAAACGTTGTATTAGTTTATGTGTAACAAAATCACACGACGTCGATGATGACTCACATGACGATGGTTCTAATATCCGCGAGCGTCTTCAAAGGACTGGTTTACGGGTGTCAATCATGCGTGAAGGTGCCGTAATGGCCACCATTAAGAGTTTCATCTTATTGCAAACATATCACCGAACGTTTGCCAAACGTTTCTCACGATTGCGTCTACCGTGCGTTCTCATATCGAATCGATTGACAATTACAACAAATTTATAATCGCTCACAAATGTCAATACGTCAACAGTTAGATAGAGACGAGATACTTGAACGGTTATCGGAACGCTTAACATTTTAACAAATGTCGTTTTGTGTTTAATTTTAATTGCGATGGTATCTTGTGCTCACAACCGTAATAAATTATGTGAAATATCTATATTGACTTTCATTTGAATTAAAATGAAGATTACGTTAATTTTTATTAATAAAGACGTTTAATAATCATATAAATTTATTTATTAATTATGACAGTTGAAGTCAATTCAGAAATTTTTGAAGAAAAATTAATTTCCGTTGCTGTAAGCTGATTCATCTTTTACTAGAGTGATGCATCAGTGTGCTTACTAATAAATCTTGACTTGGCAAGTTTTCATGTATGAGATATTTATCTATAACTTTGTTTCCCTTTATAATTATTCAACATTATTATTAGACGTAGCAATGTCGGTACAGATAGTAACAAGAATAAAAATTTCTTTGTAGGTTTCATTATCCATTGAAAATTTGTTTGTAGAAAAATATGAAAACATAATGAACACTGGAAATTAGGTATAGATTGAACAAAAATGAACAGGATTAATGAATCACGCGATCCATTTTTATAACTATTTTAAAAGCTTATTTTCATATAATCGCTAAATCACTGGTTTTTGAAAAAACAGTTTTTAAGAAAAAATGTTTCTCGGAATGCAAGGAACTACTATATTCCTTAATATGTTTTTCAAAATTTTTAATTTGGTTCAGTCGAAACGCTTCTCATTAGACTTCGTGCATACGACATTGGTGCGATGGGCGGCAGTAGCGCGGCAGATGGGTCACTTTTAAATATAAAGTCGGACTGCATTACTATTCATATTTAAGTGGGCGGGTTGATGGCACAGAACAGTAATTGTGTACGTATAACTTGCCCATGACCGATTTTTTTATTAACATTAATACAGAATGGATTTAATATTCTTTAAAGTACCTTTTCTTTAAAGTCGTATTTACCTAAAATAAGAAGTACTATTTAATTAAATGAAACTACGTGAAGTAGTCATCTTTCTACTTTATTTAAATTTTTTACGGTGACCTAGGTTTCCTTGTATTACAACATCTTCAGGTGGGATATTAGCAAAATAAAGATCTTTGCTAATATCCCACCTGAAGATGTTGTAATACAACGAAACCTAGGTCGTGGTAAAGAAATTAAAGAAAGTAGAAATAATACTACATCATGTAGTTTCATTTATTTGTGAGTATTATTTAAGTTGAATGCTCATGACGATGGAAGTAATTCATTTTTGTTGGCAAGAAGTAAAATCGTAAAGGTAATATTAATTTTTATTTATAATTAATTTCAATACAATTACACAATTATTCAAAACTTATTGTAGATTGTCTACTTTAAATGGTAATATGGTGTAGAACTTTTTATTTTTAAGGTTTGAATAGCGCCTGCGTATAATAAACTGTCTACACTATGGATTCGACTTCAAGCTACCGTAGTTCTTCTTCAAAGTCTGTTTTGGTACAAAAACAAATTATATAGTTTTTTAGGGTTGGTCACTGAAGTCGTGAAACCATAGTAAAGGAGGGCTATTTATTACAGGGCAAATTTAATTGAAGAGTCATCAATACGTTTAAAAAATCTAAGTCAAAGAGAAAATTATGCAGCGATGTAGTATTTGTTAAAAATATATTATTTCGTATTCAGTTCAAGTTAAATAGCTCAGCCATTTTGAAATCTGCTCATTGATGTAGTTTTAATGATCATTTCAAAATTTACACTTATCGGTAATACTTTTAGTATGAAAACATAACGCCTCTTTTATTAATCATTGTTTTGTTTTTCCAGTGTTTTGGTTTTACTTTGTATGGAAGTAGTCTTCCAAATGGTATTGTTTTTGATTTTATATATAACATACATGACAGTCAACGAAGAAAATTTTAAGCATCGTAATGGTGAAGCCAAGACTATTGGATTCAAATAAAAATAAAAAAGAAAAAAATTAAAGAGGTTGGCAAATTAAAATGCACATTAAAAATATTCTAATCGTTTTAAGATGACGTCATTTGTTTTCGACAAAATGTAGAAAAAATTTCACACTCAAATACACGTTTCTATAATGAAATTTTAACGCGTAGCGGAATAGTGCAACCAATTTGTAACGAATAAATCTGTGCAAGCACTAGCTCGCCCAGCTGCTCTACGAATACCAAACAGAATGTAACTTTCCTTCTCTCAAATCGCGATTCCCCTCACACGGACACGACGACGAGAAAAGGGCGTACACTGCATGCGCTCGTTATCCCCACAACAAAAATGCACACGAGACTATCGCAGCCTAGCGTACCGTTGCGTACGTATTTAGATTGTCTCACAAAGCGGGATCTGAAAAGATCTAATCGAGAGCCGCGTTCCTCTCCATTCATGGTTCAAAGCCCGCCCACCGCCGCGATGGTGGGGCGGACGCCTTGTAGTAATTCGAGGCTCCACTTGAAAACAATATCACTCGTGATAACGAAACCCGAGCGAGTGCATAGAATGCGGAGCTGGCTGTCAGCAGCTGTCAGTTTGTTTCGCGCGCTTTTTCTAAACACGATTGTCTATTAAGAGAGGAGCCGCGGAAAATGTATTCACTTATGAATGAATGAAATTTGATTAGTTTAAAAGTTTGTATTTATTTTAGATTTAAAATATTGTAATAACATGGATTATGGTGTTTTTATCTAAAGTTATTTATGTTTAATCAAAATAGTAGCTTCGTGAACTTATAAAAAAATAGTGATAATCGAATAATATGATAGTTTTAAGTAAAATTGTGATGTTTCATTAAAATTGGTGTAGACTGATTTCGAGGGATACGATCAGAAGGTATGTATTCTATATGTTTTTAATTTTACATAAATATCTCATATCAAAGATGATGTTTTGATCGTTTTTCTTTTGGTATTTCTTGTTTTTCAATCCCCACTTTAATAAATTTTGGATTTGTTGTGGACGTCGGGATATTTTTTAATTCCTAGACGCCTAAAAGGTTTAAACAGATTGTTTAAACCTTTTATAAAACAGCTGGTTTACTTAAAATATTTGACAGTTCTTTTTTAAAATTTTCTTTATCCACATAAAATATTTAGTTACATTTAATTTCATTATTGAAAAGTTATATATTATATAGCAATTATATAGCATTATTATATAGTTCTTTAATTAAATTCGAGTAAGAGAAAGTAATGTTGCTCTTAGTTTAGGTGGTTACAATTAAATTCAATATAGAAGTAGTAAATTATGTAAACTGAAGCGCAAAAATACTAGTTCATAAAAAATATGTAGTGTATTTTTAAAACAGTTTTTTTCCTAATTGTTTGTGGTAAAATATTTATTTATGAATATTTATATTTGTTTTTTTCTTGCAAATTCTTTTTTCTCAGTGCCACAATGACATAAGTTTAGATATAGGTAATTTGTGCGTCGAAAGTGTTTTTCAATTCATTTTAATACTAACGAAACAGACTCTTTTCTTTTCTCCATATTACGTAATTCATTATTTAGTTTTTTTTAAATGGTAATTTACATAAATCTTTGAAAAAACAAGCGTCATAGCACTATTTTATATTTCGATTTTATTGCTTTTCAATTGTTGGACCCTAGTTAAGAATACAAGTGAATAAAATTACAAGAAAGTCAAATACTTTTTATGACATAATATTAATTCTGACATTACATCGATTCTTTAGGTAGTATTTTCAAAAAACTTCAAAATTCTTAAGCAGACAAGTTCTTTTTAAAAAGGTGTATAAAATGTATTGCTCCAAGTTGTAAAATAGGCTGAATAAAACCGGCTCGATCTTAAATGGTAATCTCACATTTATTTATATCTTTCATACCGAAAAGCAATGGGTGTTTGGACTGATAAATTTAATACATGGATTTACCCACGTTATTAATTCTATTATAAATATATCAAAATAGTGTTTATTTTTATTTCAACTTTTATTTAATGACTGCTACAAATGGTTGTTTTTGGTTTTGTAAAATATAAAGTATAGCTTGCGTTGAAAATTTATACTATTTATTTCGTTGAGATCGTAAAATTTAATTTTGAATTAAAATTATAGTTTCATTATATATCTTATGAATCATAATACAATAATGATAAGTTTTCGGGGCTAGATCTAAACTATAATTATAAAATATAATTATAGCGTATACATTCCTTAAATGTTTACTACAGCATTTATAATGTAAGAATTTTAATTATAATGCTCTTTTCTCAAATTTTTAATTTGATTTATCATTTTTTAAGGCTCAAACCAAAATTGATTTTTATTTCAGTAAATAATATTTTTCCAGCTTCTTTTCTTTCCTGTTTTTCCCCAATACCATGGCAATTTGGTCAACAATTTATTAAAAAATGTATAAAAAATTTAAATATATAAAATAAGGAAATTTGGCACAAAAATGATATAAATATCGAAAAAAATGGTGTGACTTTTATATAAATTAATAATACTTTTCAGCTTCTCATCTTTCCTGTTTTCCTTTTTTCCCTAATACCATGGTAATTTTGTCAAACATTGATTAGAAAATATATAAAAAAATTAACTAAGGAAATTTGGTACAAAAGTGATATAAATACCGAAAAAATGTTAACGCGTTAGGGTGTATAAATATTATGATTGCAATGGAAACGTTTAAACAAAAGGGAGGAGAGTATGCATTTTGAATTGATCTTAGAATTAATGTACGTTACTCCATTAAAACGCGGTGTCAAGTTTACCCGAAAGCGGGCAATAAAAAGTGCAAAGATGCCTTCGAGCTTTTGCTATTCACTTAAAAGTTAATTTGAGAGATAGCAAGCATGTGTTTAATTATTATTAGAAATAGACAAAGATTTTCTCAGGCGAATTGCGAGGTTTTTTTTAAAACAAGCAAAAAGGACGAACGTAAATATTATTTCTTAAAAGAACAATTTCAAGTCGAACGAGGGCACAGTTCTAATGAGTAGAATCAAGTGAAAATTAACTAAGTTGCTCGAATATAAGCCAGAAAAGACGTATGTGAATTCTATTTGCTTAATATATCAACTTTTATCGGGTTTTCAAGTATTGTTTAAAATATTATTATGATAAGAGATAAATAATTACATAAAAATAAATTAAATAGATAGGCAAGATAGACGGCTGATAATCAATTTGTATCAGATGCGGCAAAGACGTATTATTTAGAAGGATATTAAGATAAAATATAGTTAAACAATATAAGTATAATTTAGTTATTAATATTAAATTATATAAATATAATAAAATATATTCTTTGCAACCTGATGCATGATGATATATAAAAACAAATATTAAATTGAATATGCAAATTCTGACCTGCGAATTTTGAGTTTTATTAATAATAGATGAGTGAGCTAGTACATATTATTTATCCTTTTTAGAAAAACAGTATTTAATTTTCTTTATTAAAATAAGGAAAATTGTAAGTAGTTTATTATAGTATTGTGGTATATTAGATTACAAAGTCTTAAAGTGATAGTAATATCAATTAACTTTTTTGTTATCCTAAAATTGTTTAATTTTTCTTGATAAAATAAATAAAACAAAGTTAATTCAATAAAAGTTTGAATATAATTTGATAAGAGTAAAGTGAAAATCAGGTTTTAGTAATGCAGATAAACATAATAATAATTTTAATCCTGTACTCTCGAACCTGCTTTCAATTTAAGGAGCAGTTCTGAAAAGAAAATATATAATAAATGAAAACACACTCTTGGATTCTTTCATTATTTAATTTAAAATAGATATTTTTAGTATATTAAAGGTAAAACAAATAGGTAAAAGACAATAAATATGGATATTTTGGTGAAAAGAAAAGTGAATCGGTACAATTATTTTATGTAAATATTTATAACGATATTGTAAAGAATGAGAATGTTTAATGAGTTTGCAAACTTTAAAAATAAAATATCTTAAAACAACTTAAATAAATTCATATTTTAATTTAATTTATAATGTAAATTTAAAACTTAATTTCTAATGTACTCACAATAGGAAATAAATTCATAAAGGGCGTATTTGTAATTTAAAATGTTATATTTGTTTAAGTTGATCAGCGGTGCTGGCACCGACTTCAAAAATAAGTAACTTAGTTATTTATTGTGAATAAGTAGGTACATATTTTGAGTTATTTTTTTCTTTTTAGTACCTATTTTTTGAAGTCGGTTTTTTAAAAGATATTTTATTTTAGAATTTTTAATGATTACTAATATTAATCATCACACTATAACTAACTTTCAATTATTTTCCCTCTTACAATGTTGTATAGTTATTAAAAGTCACGGGTAAAAGCTAATATATACAAAATATCCTCTTTGTCTAAAGTTGGTTATCAACAACACATAGAAACGAAGCGATAGTTGTAGCCGCTAGTGGTTAGCTGTTAACCGTTAAGGAGTTCTGTTTTCCATATCCGAAGTCCAATATCAGATTTTTCGAAGTAACAGTTACCACTTGAGAAGCTTCGTTCTATATATCGAAATTCAATATCAGATTTTGCAAAGTAATGACCAAAGTAACAACTAATCAGAAGCACTATTCATTCACTACCACATCAGACCTTGACCTGGTCGATGGTGCAGTTATTTTACAAAGTAAGAACTACCTGTAACAAATATCTTGGATTACGGTTGATTTACTATCATCCGATAGGAGTTCCATTGTTCATTTCCAGAATACAGCAGCATACTCTGATCTGTCGACGGCGTAGTTATTTTGCATGATCTATGGTCTATGGCGTAGTTATTTTGCAAAGTAAAAACTTCCAGTACTTAATATCTCGAATCGCGTTTATTTTAATACCATCCGTTAAGGAGTTCCATTGTTCATGTCCAGAACTCATCATCCGACTTTGATTAGTCGACAGCGTAGTTATTTTGCAAAGTAACAACTACTAGTAGCAAATATCTTGAATCATTGTCGGTTTACTGTCATTCGTTAAGGAGTTTCATCGTTCATTTCCGGAAAATTGTGGAAATTTTTTAAATTATGACTTCTTTTGATTATGAAATTATAAAAATTTTTATTTGTTGATTATAAAAAACAAGTTTTAAGAAAATAAATTTCTCCTGTTTTGAAAAAAATGTATTCATATTTTAAACACAATTTTCTTTTACTTTCTCACGTATGCTAAGTACTTTAGGGCTTTTTTAAAGCCTTTCGATTGCTTGAATACTTCATAGCCTATATAAATTTTTGGTTTAGAAATTTGAGTACAGTGAACTGCATTTGTTCTATATCTCTCAAAACTAAGGCAGGCTGTATCAATATTTCTTTAAAACATTGTATCAAAAAATGATCAGTAGAAGGTGTGATGAAACACAGGCCGCAGCATCAGCTTCTAATTCTTCGCTCGTAAGTAACAACGTTAAACTAAGCACATTAGTTAGCGCGCACAATTCACAGGCTATAACGTGCAATAAGTAGCGTTGTCATGTTAAAATTTCGTTGGGCATACTCAGGTAAACGTCGCGGTTACGTTTACAAGTTAACAAGCCCATAAAGCCTATATGGCGATTTATAGAAACCGTGGTCCGTTATTTGTTTGCCCGACTGCTCGTTAGAAAAGTGTACTTGACGCGCTACTTGTCAGAAGTGGGCTCCACTCTCGATGGTTGGTTGAAAGCGTACAGTCTATTTCAACATCCTGCTCTGTTCATTATTATTTATATAGTACATAAAACCATAAATTGAAAATAATTCTGAAATAGTATACTATAGTTCCGGTTAAAGAAATGTTTCTCTACTTAATTACAATTTAATTTTAGTTAATATGCATAGTGGATATGAGCCTACAAAATGGACTTGTTGGTAATACGATTATTTAATGTAATTAACATATATTACCTATAATACAGTAAAGAGACCAGAGTTTTTTACATGATTAACAACTCCAATGACAGGGAACTAACGTTTGACTGACTAGATTAGAAATTGTTGAAAATAACTGTAGAAGAGAAACTGGAACTTTGATTTAGTTAATAGTTTTAATTAAAGTATCAAGGAAAATTAATTTTCTTTTACAGAATTTAAATACGTTTAAATATGTGGATCTGCAGTAAGGTTTCCCGTTTACCAGTCGATTGGAATCAAAATATCTAGATTTTAAAGTCATGTATATTTTTCCCATGCGTATGGATAAAGTTTACTTAAATTTGAGCTGGAATTCAAGTTAACTTTGGGAGTTAGTATCGATGTTATAAAAGGAACATGACTTTGTAAAATTATTTTGAATATAATTCGTTTGTTATACTTCGTGACGTTTTTTTATTAAATTTCTCTTTTAAATGCATAGCTCCTAAAAAGGGGGAAAATAAATGTAACGGGCGAATGATCATACAAATAAAAAAAATATTTAGTATTTTACTCCATGTAGTTGAATTTGAAAATATAAAATTTTTGTGTATTTTTGAAAATGGAACCACGTTTGCAATTAAATGAATTTAATTAAGGCTTACAAGTTAATAAAAAAACACCTTTTGTATGTAATATGAAAACTTTTGTCTAGTTATGTTTAGAACGAGGATAAGGATAATATAAATGAAATTAGAATGTTTCAAATACGAATAGAAATGTTTTGGTGGAATCTCTCACAATTTTCATCGCTGATGGCGCCCAAATTTTCGGGAAATAAGTCCAAATGTGAATGTAGGAAATGTATTTTCAACAACATATTACAGCCCAAATCCTTACATGTAGATAACAGCTCCGCGACAATTTTTGTATAGTCATCTGATTGGTGATTTCCGAGAAAATTTGAAATCACTTTCATGCAAGATTCCCAAGCTGATTTTTCCAAATCACTAAGCTTTTCTTTTATCAATTGTCTGATTTGAGGACCAATAAACAAGCCCTCTTTAAATTTTACGTCACTCAGTTTAGGAAATTTTTCTTTCAAATATAAAAAGCCATTACCCCTCCTATCAATGGCTTTCACGAAGTTTTGTGAGCCCAAGTTTTATATATAAAGGTGGTAAAATATATTATCAGGCTGGACTAATGGAGGATTTTTAATATTTTTTATCTTGGTGTAAGATATTCCCTTTTTGGCCAGTTTTTCTTAACATAATGATCTTTTCGATCTCTGTGATTCACAAATAAAACAACAGTATTTTGTATAACCTAGTTGTAATCCTAAAATTAGGGCAATTACTTTCAAATCTGCACAGACTTTCTGCACAGATTTGTGTTCGTTATATTGAATTTTTCAAAAATAAAATTAATAGTGTCATAAGCTCTTTCATGTTAGAAGCTTCAACTAACGGTACAGGGGGAAGTTCATTGCCCATATGTAAAATAACAGCCTTTAAACTTACTTTTGATGCATCAATAAATAAACAAAACTCTTCTGTTTCATATTCTATACCAAGACAGTCATTACACCATAGACATTATTACAAAATATCAGCTGATCATCTTGTGAAAAAAAACCTTTTAGCTTTTCATCTCGATTCCGAATGTAACATACTTTTCTTTTTGGTTGTAATAAATATCACCCCTTTAAACGAAAGCCCAAAAGTTCTGCTGCTTGGACAAATTTAAGTCACGTACTAAATCATTGAGATCTCCTTTAGACAGTAGGTGAGGAAGCTTCTTGGCTTATAAGATGTGGAAGCTTCTTGAAAGTCAGGATCTAATATTTCGTTTTAGTTTGCTTCTGGTGTAGCGGACAGATCGGAATTTTGAGGTGGTTTTGGTACAGGTGGTTTTTCACTGTGAGGGATTGGTCTTTTAGCAGATGGTAGTTCAGGATATTTAAGTTTACTTTTTGTTTTAATTGTAATATCTTTTGTATCAGTAAGACAAAAATAACAATCAGATCGGTGGTTCATTGGTTCCGCCCAAATCATAGGAATTGCAAAAGGCATAGATCGAGATCTGTTTGCCTAGCCACTAAGAAGACCCACACACGTAATGCAACAGATGTGTAGAACCCACGCTTTGTCTTGTTATCCGATGGCAAAGTCAAAATACTGTTCAAGTAACTTAGCTACTAATGGCGTCAAATTTCTTCGCTGAGTTTTAAAAGTAATGTCTCCACAAATGGAACAAAACTTGTCAGGATCACTTTTACACTTTCTTGAGATTATTTAAGAATCAATTAACTGGGAAAATATAGAACACAACGCTCGTTACATAAAAATTACTCTGAAATGGAAAATGTGTCTTAAAGGGGTGAATTTTCAATCTTATGGGTAGTAGCTCTAACACAAAAACTGGATCTAATCAAATCAAAATAAATATGGTGTTAGAATAAGGGTGAGTAGGTAATTCAAAATTAGTAAGCACCGTTCTTGTTACAAAATTTTGTTGACCAGTATTTTTTATCATTAAATATAAATTTAGAAAAATATATCAGACGTTAAAAATATATAAATAATAAATAAAAATTGTTTTCTAATAATACGGTCTAAGCTTACTTTATTTTTTTAAAGTCCGTATATAATTAGACATATCATTTGAAAAAGCTTATCATAAGGGTCTAAAAATATGTCAAATAACATTTTTTCATAAATTTAGATTGTATATCTTCAGAGATACTGGATAATGTGCAATAAAAATATATTCTACTCCTTTTTTCTGAAACTATTGAATTTAAATTATGAAAAAAAGCATTTAGGAAGCCCATGTCAAAGTAGTAGGAAAACTATGAATATGTTCCATATGTCATAGTTTTAGAACTATATATGTCCCCCTATTAAACATGTTAGATATTTTTAGGTATTATTGCGCTAGGAAATCGATATTAGTGATGATTTATCATGATAAATAAAATAATTTTGCTTCAAATGAGATATGGGACCTTTCATGCGCAAGTCGGCCTCGTACCTAACCGCATTTAATATCAATGTGCACAGTATTGCGAGATAAATTATAAAGATGCGGTGGTAACTTTGTCAATCTTAGTTTTCTAACAAATCCAATTAGTTATGTTCCATAAATTTTATAACAATAAAAGTGTATGGAAATTTATCGATGAAATGAAATTTAGCGGCTTCTTCAAAGAAAACGATTCTCCAAATTCAAGTATGTGTTAATGTAAAATGAGCAATATATAAGTATAGTAAAATCAAAACAATAAATTCAAACATAGTAAAATATATAATCCGGTCCTAGCCGAGATTCATTTCAATATTAATAAAAAACTTACGAGTATAAAGCAAAAAAGTCAGAACTAAATATGAATGGAATTTAATTACTTCTATTGTACGTTTGTGGATCTGACCCACACTGCTTTGTAACTCTATCGTAAGGATAGATGCGTTAATATTATATTGGCATTTGACCTTTTAAATAGACTTAATTATATATACTAGTACATAGAAAACTCTAAATAGTTTATGCGTTACATTCACATTATTAACACGATTTTCTTTTACATTACGTTCCTAATCTAATTAAAATTGACTTCATTTTAAATAAACTTTGATGTTAAATAAACATAGACAATAAAATTGACTTTAAATAAACTTTAAATTGACTTTGATTTTAAATCATTTAATTCGTAAAACGTATTTGATATCTGTTGATTTATTTTCATTTGTTTTACTAATTTTAAGTGAAATGAAAACGTATGAAAACTTATTATTTCCATATTTCATATAAAATATGACAGAATATGATTAAATAAATGCTAAAAATTTAGTTGAAATTGGTTTTAAGTGCCAGTAGTTTCGTTTCAAAATATAACCACGTAATCAAAGATAAAGTTTAGTTTATTACAACTGTATTAATTAAATGAATGTTAGTATTAATATTTGGTTCTTAATTAATATTTTAGGTATATTTAAAGAATTAATTTTGCTTCCCGATTTTACGTTATTTTAAGTTTTTTTATTCATTTTATTAAAGTGAAATTAAATAATTTTGGAAAAAAAGGGTGTGGGATTGGCATTTGGTATCTAGATGTTTTTTCAGATTTTTTTTTTAAATTAGGCATGGCTAATTTTTCGTATTTTTATGTACTTTTTCCTATCTTTTTTCATCTTATTTTGCAATTGTTTCAATTAGTTGATGGCTGCTTATCAAAACTTATTTGTGGACACCTAATTAAATCAATTTATTTACAAATAACGGTTATTAGTTTATAGATTAGAAAATTTATATTAGACATTAAATATATTTATGAAGCAAAACTCAAATTGATATCTTGTACCTTTTTCTTTTCATTTCAATATTAAAAAATTATAATTAATATTTTAGCCATTATATTAATTAATTAATTATAATTTTAAGTATGTCGTTAGGAATGTTTTCGTTTGCAACTAAATCTTTTTTTCACTTATTTTCTTTAATGTGGCAGTTGAAACAGATCCGATTCTACTTAGGCTTTATAAATCCTTTACCGGCGTTAATTCAATAATAAAAATCTAAAGTACATTATTTATAAATATTGTCCAATTTTTGTTGATTTATTTATTTTTTTAAAACGGCTTTGAAATTAAATTATATATTAGGAATAAAATAAATATCATATCATTTTTAGGACATAATATATTAAACTATTTGCATACTACTAATAACGCTACAAATATTTATTTTTTAGCGAAAACTATTAGGTACTTTTTAATAGAAAAAAAATTATTTTTTCATTTCTTTCAAAACATTTTTTTGTACAATTTATATGTAAAATAAAAATTAGCGAAATAATTCTGCAAAATATGGACTTCAACCAAAACGTTCAAAAAAAAATTAAAAATTAATCTTTTTTCTACAAAAAAGTTGGACAATATTTTTTTTTCAAGACTAGCCTTTTTTGAGATATTCGCAAAAAGGCATTTAACAAAATGGCGGCTGACATTCCGTCTTCTGCACCACTCCAATTTGGTTTTTTACTCATAATAGACCGACTAACGAATTCCATTCAAAAAATATTTGTTCAGTTTTAATTCCCGGTATGCTGACTAAGCTACATAGTCTACCGAGTCTTAGTTAAACAATAACGATATAAGTATTTTGTTTCGAGTAATATCTGTATTTTTATAGTTTTTTATACAGCTAGGTATTTTTCAGATAAAGGTATATTGAGAAGATTTTTAAAGAGCTATCAAATGGCATTAATATTTATTGATTCTTTAATATATTTCTGATTTGGAATTACATAATATGCAATGCGTGCGGAAATCACTTTATCATACGTCTTTCACCACTTACCTCACCATCTGCTCTTTCCAAATACATCATGATGACATGTAAATTTTAATATAGTTAAAAATCATCGGATATGACGTACAAAATAGGTTAAGGGTTCATTAACAATGACCCAGTAGTTCCTGCGATTAGGTTACAAAACTTACGTTTTCGTATATAAGTTTCAATTTTATAGGATACGTTATTTATATTAAATATGACGATAAGTATTCCAAAGGTATTTTCACCTGGGGTAGGAATGAGCCTTATTTTATAGATTATTTAGCGATCACAAAAACCCCTGATAGTAGAGGAAATAAAGTATTGTTAAAAAAATTAATGTCTGGATTGAAGCGGAAAATGAGACAAGTGTAGCATGCATTTGCCTCAGTAAATAACAAAGTTGTTTCCGTTTGGTTATTTGCCATTTGGAATTTTTCGTGAAGGCTGTTGCAGTCTGAGGTAAAATTGAGATATAGGAAAAATGTCTGCTCTGCATGTATCCCTGTCAACGACAGCACAATATGCGCGTGAAATAATATGGGGTGGATATATAGAAATTAAAAGGGTTTATTTTTGACGAACTAATTAGCAATGCTCTGGTACAGCAATAATTTGACATTATGCGAATCACATCAGAAATGATCTTAAGACTTGCATTGACTTGAAGCGAAGTACTTAGTGAAAATAATGAAAGACACGAGAGATAATGCTTCCATAAAATTGTTAGCTAGGTTCATTAATTTTCATCATTCGTTTGAACTTGATTTTTTTAAATATTTATTTATCAAAAAAAAAACCACGACCATACAGGCGCCGGTACACCATTCAAAGCAAGTTCAAGCACAAGAAGGACAATAGTTCAAAGACGAAATAAACTATAATTATTAAAACAATAAAATGCACATCAATAAAAATTAAACATAAAATTAATTAATGTAAATAGTGATTTGTCCAGCAATTCTATAATCGTATTCATAAAGCTGTCAATGGAGCAAAATTGAATTCGATCATAGAATTGCTAGACATGCTCATCCTGTTTTTAAAAGAATTTCTGAAAATCTGCCTGCTTTTAAATTAAGTAAAACTAAGGTCTATTTAGAGCCAGAAATGTTATCCCTGTTTCGATGGTTATGAAACAGGTAAGCATTAATTTAATTAATAATTAATTATCTAAAATTTAATTGTTATCTATCTGACACATACAACAAAATAGAGTCAATAAGAAATATTATCATATGCCATTAGACATGATAAAAATAAGCAAGTGATTATAGCACCAAATATATAAATGAATAGAAAATGATTTGAGACAAAAAAGGCGAAACAATGGAAATTTGAAAAAGTATTATAAGTAAAATGTGGGACTTAATTATTTTGTACTAGAACATTTTTGTTTTGGATATATAGACTTAAAAATTTATTGCGATTATAGAATAAATTATTCAACAACTAGTATCACTTAATTAAAAGTTAAGTAGTAATTTAATTTATTATTTTTTTCATGTAAAAACTCGTTACAATGGTTCTAAAGAGTGGAAGTGTTTAAGAATAATGTGGCGATCTTGACCGCAATATCAATCTATTTAACAAGATGTTTGTCGTCTTTAAGGACGTTTCAGTGTTAAAGTCATTGCCTTATTGTTTAGATCCATTTTATAATGGACGAGGTGAAATTAATATAATGTACAATCCTCATTAAGATACAGAGACTGTATCTGGCCTCGCTTTGATCGAATTAACGTTTCGTATCTTATTAATAGAAGTATAATCAAACTGTCGGCATTTTTATTTTATCCTTTTGCTAAATTTTCATTGAATCATATATTGTTTATGCTATACGATTAATCACTGATATGTTGCCATATTTGGCAGTTTTGCTAATACAAAATAAACTTCACAATTAAATGAAACTACGTGATGTAGTATTAATTCTACTTTCTTTAAGTTCTTTACCACGATCTAGGTTTCGTTGTATTATAACACCTTCAGGTGGGCTATTAGCAAAGAATCTTCGTTGTATTACAAAATCTTCAGGTGGACTATTAGCAAAGAATCTTCGTTGTATTACAACATCTTCAGGTGGGATATTAGCAAAGATTCTTTGCGATGTTGTAATACATCGAAACCTAGGTCGTGGTAAAGAACTTAAAGAAAGTAGAAATAATACTACATCACGTAGTTTCATTTAATTGTGAATAATGAATTTCTACAAAATTAACGCCAAATATATTCAGTAATAAGTAATATTAAATAACACAGAATATTTTTAATAAGTACACTACAGTTCGAATTTAAATGACTTGCAATTAGTCAGTCATGAATTATTATATATTTATCACACTATGTCGTTATCATTACAAAATTTAAAAGTTGATTCTCGAAATGGAAATATTTTCCGTAGTTTTCATTTTGGACGCAATTTAAAAAATGTAACAGTGTGACATGCATGGGGAAAGGTGGAAACTCAGACAAGGCAGTCTAAAAATTTTCTGAATCTTCGGTTGCAGTGTCTTTCCCTTTTCAAGTGTTTTATATGTGCATGTAAGTTTTTATCGTGTCTTTATTGTGACACTTTAACCCGGATTTCTTCTCTATTCTATTGTCGTATGTGCTTCACGTTTTCAAACTTTTATTGCCATCATAACGCTGAATTCCTTTGAATGTCGCCGGTCTGAGTTCGACTGCAGAATTAATGATTACGATAATACAAACTAGCATAGCTAAAGCTTTATTGGCAGTTAAAGCTATTGTAGAAAATTATTTAATGAAAATGCATAGTGCCGCCGCTGAGCTTTTAGAGATAGAAGCTTTGTCTCTTCGAGTTTACGAACTTACTTTGCCATATATCATAATCGATGACAATAAAATGTAATGACAATTCAATTGGTGATGATGATCTGGCCATTTCCTGTTCAACTTACAGCTATGTATCAATGTGTTGAGCAAGTTGATAGTAATAATATTAAATGAAATAATCATACTTAAAGAAGGAAGGAAAACCCAATGGCAAGTGTCAGCCTGAAATGTGTATTTCGCAGAACGTATACGTTTTTGATTACCTGCACTGTTAAAAGCTGTAAAGAAAAATGAGAAATAAAGACGTGAGAGTATGCATGAGGAAGAAATATTGTGTATACAACAGGTGCAGTTGAGGCAAACCCTTGGAATAGGGTTAAGAGAAAAAGTTTTCAGACAAAAATTGTAGCATTTTACTAGTTTTTTATAATAGTATATTACTTGTGTGATTTTGTTACCAGATAGATTTTAGGCGACTTTTCTTAAATTTTTAAACCATTTTGAAATATATAAACTAATTTATTCCGTGTATGTACTTATTATAGATTTAAAACTATCCTAATTTTATGCCAGTTTTCATCTCGATTGAAAAAGAAATGTGGCCTTTATATATACACATACACAGATGTGTGTGTGCATATATATATATATATATATATATATATATATATATATAATAACTTTTAAGTCCATCTTTGGTTTGGTGTATCGCGTTTGGGTAATATGATCCGTAAATCAGTCTGAAATTCAAAAATTATATATAGGCGAAAACACCGTATGTTTTAGAAAAAAAATATCTTAATCTTCTATTACGTAGTAGAGGGATAAAGAGGGACACTAGATTAAAAATCTGACAAATTTTACTTGCTTCCTTCACGGTAACACAGTACCTTAAGTGCGTATTTATGTTTTGTGACTCTTCAAATCACCATCTTTTAAAATCATCTCTTCTTGATGCTGCCAATTTTTTGCATTTTTCAAATATTCTTTAGCTTATCATAACTTATAAACATATATTTTCTCAATTCACCCATTACTCATATGAATTATGTGACCAAATCATCTCGTGATATCTTTTCAGAGATATCGTGAGATGATTTCATTTTGCATCAAAATTGGGAAACCAGGACACTTATGGAAGCAACTTGGCGCCTGTCTGTCACCATTTGGCATATAAAGGAAGTAGTTGCAAAGATGGGAAAACTTTTTTAACGTCATCAAAAAATCTCTGCCCCCCACGGTATAGATTAGGAAAATCTTACGAAAATTAGGAACGTTGTTAATACACACGAAAAATTATCACTATGTAACTATATATTATTTAACATAATTATATAAATATAATATATATAATATAAATATAATATATAACATAAATATAATATTATTTACATAAGTATAGTATAAATATATACTATACTTATGTAAATTTGAATAATTACAATCAAAATATAAGTAACAGAAAGAAAATAACGACTGATGTAAATCATTGATATTTAAATACACTACGGATAATATAATCATTTTAATTGCATTTTTTAAATTATTTATTGAGTTATTGCAACGTTAACGTAACAGAGTTTATAAGAACGTTTTAGACAAAAATGTCACATGCGCAATGGATGCGAATGACTTTATGCAGATATCTTTAGGGAAATGGGAAAAGTACTCGATGTATTTCAGTAACCAGTACATCTTTTTCGATCCCGATACTTTTGTATTAAATATCTCTATATTCATACTTTTACTCGTATGAGTATTTTACAGTTACTATTTCGATAGTTGTATTGACAATATTTAATTGCAATTCAAAAATATTTTTTTGCTGAGTAATATTAAGGATGAAAACTTCTTTTTAATTTAAATTAAATAACGGTAATATAATTATCAAAGTATTGTCATGTTGACAGCACTTCCTACTGTTTTTTTTTATTGGAGAAAAGGCGTCGTTCGTTTATTCAAAAACACCAACTTAGCGTTAAAGTACGCTTCAGTGCCTAACTCAAAGCGAAAAGTTTGGAAAAACATATTATTTTAACTGACTGCACAGAGAAAAAGCTAGCTTAGAATTTTATTCATATTCATCTCTTCTCTAAATGTTTCACTTACCTGTTTCTTGCTTTCGTTTTCCTACATTGGTTTTTATCTTCATTTAAATAAATTTTTTGATAATTAAATTCTTGCTTTATTCTCTTACAGCTAAACAATCTTATAGGATTTGCATTAGTTTTCTTATTTATAATTTCTGTTATAATAATAAATATGTGTAGATTTGGAATATGGGAGTATTTGTAAAAAATATTCATAATATAGTATCAGAAAAAGTCCACAATTAAATGAAACTACGTGATGTAGTATTATTTCTACTTTCTTTAATTTCGTTACCACGACCTAGGTTTCGTTGTATTACAACATCTTCAGGTGGGATATTAGTAAAGATCTTTGCTAATATCCCACCTGAAGATGTTCTAATACAACGAAACCTAGGTCGTTATAAAGAAATTAAAGAAAGTAGAAATAATACTACATCACGTAGTTTCATTTAATTGTGAATAATGAATTTCTACAAAATTAACGCCAAATATATTCAATATCAGAAAAAGTCTCAACCTTAGTGTATTGACTGTTTTTTTCGATACTTTTATTTGGAAGATAATTTTTTGGATAGTACTCAGTATATATACTTTTGATTCGCTACCGTGTCTTCGGGCATGTTTCGGTATCGGTATGCGATTACACTTGGCCTTTTTTAATTTTGAAACTCTCTTGTTTTACCTTATTTTTGGCCAGATTCTTCAGAGAAATCTTTGTTTCTTTTTTTGCCGTTTGACGATTCCTTATATACCTCTTTCAATTACCTCACTTTCATGTTATTGAAGTATTTGCGGCATACATTTGCGAAATGGTTACGCCTAGTGCCAGACCTTACCTGGTGTGTAAGTCATGTGTGCTTATTTAACAATCTGTATCCTTTTATTCATTATATTTTGTGTCCAGATTTTATTTTCAGACATAGGTAAATTTTCAGCAACTTTCCTCAACTTACCTGCCATACGTGATACTCTAATATTTATTTTAATATTATTCTGACTTAAATAGAGAACTTTAAAAAGTACTACTTTACTAAATTGGTTGGTAAATTGATCCATACGTATAGATTTGTTACCAAAGTGGATACTATGGTGTCACAGTCGGTATATTTGAAGAGATTTCAACTAGGAATCAAATAAAATAGCAAATATGTTTCTGGTGTTATGATTCACCGTATGCAGATCGAATATCGACTAAGATATTTTCTGTAGTCGAAAAAGTGTAGTAAATAAATTATTTTGTATAGTAGTCAAAATATCAGTAAGTTCGTGTTTTTAATTTACAATTGGAAAGACGTATGGCCAAATTTAAATATAAATGTCAAAATCGAAATATAACAGTTTCACAATCATTTTTAATTACTTTCATCTATTTAAAATACTGTACGTTTTAAAGTATTTTGTATTTTTTTGTTTAGTAACAAGTAATCATTACGTATGTGTTTCACAAACGTGGTAACTTTTAGATGAATTTTTTTCTAAAGATATCATGAAATTAGTGGATATTGTCGTTTGATTTTAAAATTTTATTTTATTTCTTTGTTTTTGCTCTGTTCTTCTTCTTTCTTCTCTTAAAAATATACTAGAAAACGTAACTAGATAGTGTCTAAAGTAATAAGTATTATTTGTCAGAATTATTGTAGTTCCGAATGTGTGCAAATCACGATGAACACATCGATAGCCTGAATTAACTTTTTAATGTCGTCTATTGAATTTGGTCGGAGGCGATGATTCACTTACGTTTATTAACATTATTTTAAGGTTTCTTTATTCTGTTTAGTGACAGATTTCTTCCTAATAATAGGAAGCAATTAAATTAAGCGTAAACTAACAATAGTCTTTTTTTATATTTAATTTTTCATGTTCTATCAAATTGGTACGAGGAACGTTCATAAATAAATCTACCTCGGCAAGAAAAGAACGGTAGAAAAAACATAATTTATTTTTATTTTTTATGTGATCCCCCCTCAATCACAATATAATAAGTCCATTCCACCTGCAATGACTTTAACTCCTTTATAAAAATTATTTTCGTTCCCTGTCAAATCTCTTCATCACTGGTAAATCGTTGACTTCAAGAAATTTTCACGTACTGGAAAAAAAATCGGATGTAGCCAGGTCGGGACTGTAAGGTGTATGGTTGAATTGCTTGAACCCGCAATCTGTTATGGCAGCCTGTGTTTTGACTGATATGTTCACCGGAACAATATCAGGAAGAATCACTAATCGTTAAAAAAGTTTCCATATCCTCAGAAACCAGTTCTAAGTTCTCTTGAGAACATTTGCGCCAGGCCTCTTTCTCAAACGGTGTCAGTAGCCGCGGGGCCAATCTTGAACTGAATTTAGACATTTGTGAATGATCATGAATAATATTCCATATTGTGCCTGCCGAAATGTCGATTTCTTCAGTTTTTCGAAAAACTGTCACTCGTCTGTCTGCTAAAATAAATTATTCTACTTTTTTGTACATTTCAGGTTTCGTCGCTATTACAAGTCACGCAGTGTGAGCTCTCACTAACAAAGTAATAATTGAACTGAGTTCAAATCACATATGCGGAACATGAAGATATATGATTACACGCATAGACAGGTCTCGACTTCCTTAGCGCTGATCTTCAGATAAATTAGTAAATGCTTTTCTTATTACTTCATTCTACTTTCATAATTTCAAAATATACGATGTTAAAATATTGTTAAAATTAATTTAGTAATTTTTTACCTGATGGTACGCATACAAACAAACAAATAGAGAAAGAAACAAATTTTTGAAAACCGTCCATTCTTTCTCTATAGCTTATTGACAACAAAGTGAACTAATTTTTGTAAATATCTTTATACATATATATATATATATATATATAAATTAGCAGCCTTTCGCGGTTTCATCTGCGTAAATTTATCTTGACTATGTTCTTCTTTGTATTTCGTGGTCATTAAACATCCCTGCTCTGTACGATAAATGAAATAGGTTGTCAGGGTCGGTCGAAGGTATATCAGCTTGTAATGATCAGTATCTTACCCTGTTTAAAAAATATGAAATCGTAGCGTGAATGATATATATATCACATAATATTCTTCAAATAATGGGTTTTATAACACAAAAAGAATTTGTGAAACTGGACATTTATTTCCAGCGATTAGAGCAAACAAATAAACAAAAAACTTTTGTTTCATCACCACTTTGCCCATATGGATTCTAATATGCTTATATATAGCCTATAATCGTCTTAAAATTATGAACTTTCTAATAAAAAAAAAATTGTACGTGTCAGCTCCGACGCGCGGCTGGAGGTACACATCTTGATATAAGCATACGATAGTAAACTATGTGTGTCACACTCCGACGTTGCGATTACGCCATAAGAAAATGCCAAATAAACATATTGATATCTCACCAGATATCTCTCAGAGAGGCCATCTAATGTTTATATTTTTTTAACGCTCTGAATTTCGTACGATCAAAACCTAATGGTTACACTTTTTTTAATGCTTTACATTTCGTACGCTCTGAACTTCTGTTTTACTCCTCACGAAACTTCATACCGGGAGCTATATATGAAAATCGATTCTTAAGCAGAAATCTCCAAAAAAATCTTGTAATTGGATATGTTGATCGAGAGATTAGCGTGACCAATAAATTTAGAAAAAGAACATACTTTTCCGCTTTTAAAATTAGCGTAGGTAATAATTATCGTAGGCATCGTAGAGCAAAACTATTTATACCAGTGTAGCATAGATAAGAAGGTGACTTTCTATTCTCCGCAACATTAATTCGGAGACGTCTCATATCTCTAATATTTTCTCACACACCAGATTGTAAACAAACTGACCTGACGTAATGTTTGCAATACGTATATTCTCTAAACATGCGTTTAATTTACAAAATACAACAGTGGTAACCGTCGTCGCATTACAAATACCGTATTTGCTACAGTGTGCTCGCATGTCACGCGGTTTTCATAAACCTTTGTCGAATGTGAATTATAAATTTAACACGACAATTATACGGTCGGACTTGGAGCGTGTGTTTTGCTGGCGGATGAAGTTTGCGCTTGAATTGTTTACGTTCATCATTATATTTCGAAATTATGAATAATTTGAAATTTCTATCAATCAATATGTCTTTCTAAATGTATTAAGAAACGTTGCTATTGTGCTGAGCATAAAGAAGCGCGTACGCAATGATGTATAAACTTAAGTTTTTAGCGACGGCATTATGCGACCTGTTTAAAATACCATGATTGGATTGCTTAAACTTAGAGTTATTTTCACTGTTTCATTTTGGTAAAGTTGTCTTAATAGCAGAAAGTAATGTATTACGAAATCAGTGTTTATGTAATTTGATGTATTTAGCATGACTGAAAATGACTCATTATTGCATTTAAATCCGGTCCATCTAGGATAAAAAATGACTGGACTTTAAAGTTATGTTTCGTAATTAAAATTAGCTATTTAGATTTTTACTTCATAGGTACTGTTTTTTTGTAAAAATATGAATATAATGATATGGTAACGAGAGTACCTCTGTGCGTGTATAAAGCAAAACAAATAGAGAGTTTTAATTAAAAACATTTCTTGGAGGTTTAGCTGGAAGACTTGATTCACATATGCGATAGAAATTATCAAGATTATTTTTCTACTCTACTTATTTAATTAATAACGACATCTATTTCTTTCATAAAGAACTATGATAAATAATAAATGGGTAGTTCTGTAATTCTCCGCTAGATGGCAATATTTGTTATAAGTGTAATAAATATTTTAATTTAATAAATAATGCATTTATATCTATACAGTAGTAATATCATCGATATCAGACTTCAGGGCACATAATATGCCCTTAAGTTAGATATTGATGATATTATAGAACATCTTTCGTAGTATAGAATATTTTAAATTTTTCTCTAGTAAAAAATAAAAAGGTTATTTTTGGGAGTACAATTCGAAAGTATTGCGTATAAAACGGTATAAAATTTCAAATGATGCGACGAGACTAGACAAGAAATACTATTGAATATTTAATTTTAATTATCATAGTTATTGATTTGTTGCAAGGCTTGAAGAATTCAAATCAATTTGGTCACCAAACGAATAAGTCATTCAAGAAACTTTACAGCTTTCCGAACTCAAGTGACTCAGCTCGTAGCAGACCCCTGCCCAATTGCTGTAATCGACAGTTTACTTCTTCTATTTTATATCAAAATTTATACATCCAACATAGGCGTGCATGGCATAAAGCCCACGCCTTTTTTCAGTAATATTATCTGTCTCCAAAGTCGCCACTCCCCAATAATTCGTTTCACGTAAGTTTCAAATTAATTTGGTCACCAAAAGAATAAGTTCTTCGATAAACTTTACAGTTTTCCGAATTCACCAAAAGAATAAGTTCTTCGAGAAACTTTACAGCTTTCCGAACTCAAGCGACTCAGCTCGTCACTTACCCCTGCCCAATTGCATTATTCGACGGTTTACTTCTTCTATTTTATATCAAAATTTATACATCCAACATAGGTGTGCACGGCATAAAGCCCACGTCTTTTCTCAGTAATATTTTCTCTCTCGCCACTCCCCAATTATTCGTTTCACGTAAGTTTCAAATTAATTTGTTCACCAAAAGAATAAGTTCTTCGAGACACTTTACAACTTTCCGAACTCAAGCGACTCAGCTCGTCGCGGACCCCTGCCCAATTGCTTTATTCGACGGTTTACTTCTTCTATATAAAAATATAAAAATTTATACATCCAACATAGGCGTGCACGGCATAAAGCCCACGCCTTTTCTCAGTAATATTTTCTCTCTTCAAAATCGCCACTCCCCAATTATTCGTTTCACGTAAGTTTCAAATTAATTTGTTCACCAAAAGAATAAGTTCTTCGAGAAACTTTACAGCTTTCCGAACCCAAGCGACTTAGCTCGTAGCAGACCCCTACCCAATTGCTGCAATCGACGATTTACTTTTCCTATTTTATATCAAAATTTATACACCCAACATAGGCGTACACGGTGTAAAGCCCACGCCTTCTCTCAGTAATATTATCTGTCTCCAAAATCGCCACTCCCCAATTATTCGTTTCACGTAAGCTCGCGGGCAAACTTATTCGCGACCTCATCGCGAGTTTACGAGCCTCGCGACCTCGTCCACCGCATGCAAATCCGTCGACCGTTGTCGGCTCATTGTAAATCAAGCGAGTGCAGCGCTGAGATTAGATGAAGTGGATGTAGATAGAGTGTAGCTGGTCACAGAAGCGTGCCGCCAGCTGTACGTAAATCAGGCGTTCCTCAAGGTTCGGCAAGGTTGTTGATGGTTATTTGTTACATTTCATGTTTTTATTTATAAAATTTGTTTGATTAGATGGAAAACGGAATTGCAATATCGAATACTGTCGTTGGTATTTTGATTAAAACGTCAATTATGTATAATAAAATTGTTATTTTGAATTGTTTAATTTATTTGGAACTTAAATTTATTGATAATAGGGCAGTGGTATGAGATTTAGGATACATATCAATTTGAAATTATTTGAATAGCTCTCGCAAATATCAAATTTATCGGTCAAGAATCGCAGGTTCATTATGCGAATGCGCAGTTCGGAACGTCCGGTGGCTGCAAATGTAATACTGTCACAAATTTTCCTCCTTGCTGTTTAAGGTGAGAACAGAATGATGAAACGATGTTTATTTCTAGCTGAGCTATTGAAGTTTGAAATTACTTTGAAAGAAAATGTCGCTCGTTTGATTAAAGTATAGTTTACTTCATTTATTTCATACTTCATAGATGTTTGCAGCAAGTCTTAAATGTATAATATTCTTAGAAATTTGTTAGAAGTTTTTAGGAGATTTGATATATTTTTCTGTGAAAATACTATGTTGTTTGTTTTAATATATACTGTAATAAGTCTGCTGATGTGTCGGTATTTATAAAATGAATATTTTTGACAAATTTGAGGACTTAAACGAGATTAATTTTACGAGTGTTATGATGTTTCGATGGTTTTTAAAAAATAAGATGAAAGCAATTCGAGATCACAGTGAGATAATGTTCGTTTGTTATTGAACTGTTCATTATAAATTATTTTCAAAAGATACTCAGTAAAGAGATAAAGTAAAAGTGTGACACTGAGTAAAGAGATAAAGTAAAAGTGTGACAATGAACAAAGAGATAAAGTAAAAGTGTGACAATGAGCAAAGAGATAAAGTAAAAGTGTGACACTGAGTAAAGAGATAAAGTAAAAGTGTGACAATGAACAAAGAGATAAAGTAAAAGTGTGACAATGAGCAAAGAGATAAAGTAAAAGTGTGACAATGAGCAAAGAGATAAAGTAAAAGTGTGACAATGAGCAAAGAGATAAAGTAAAAGTGTGACAATGAGCAAAGAGATAAAGTAAAAGTGTGACAATGAGCAAAGAGATAAAGTAAAATTTCGTAAAGTTCTTTTTAAATAGCATGTTAAGTAATGTATGTCGATGATGGTGCCTTATTAGCAACAGATTAGATACATTTAAGAATGCTGCAGTGCAAATATCTGAAGTATAATTAGAAAAGATTCAATATATGGATATTCATAAAATATAAATTGTTGGTTTTGGATGAAGTGAAGAATAATGGAGTGAGCTTTAAAGAATATACAAAGAAAAAAGGCTCTCAGCCAAGTTCGAGTTGAACATGAACCATTGCTCTGTATCATAAATTTATTAGAGAAGCAGATATTATATAGTTATACTAATTAATATAAAGTTCTCAGTATAAATTGCGTGTGATGTGCTTGCAATATTTAGATCCACAGCATTATTACATACTATATTATTAACCTTGTAGTAACTAACTTCTTTAAGTTCTTTACCACGACCTACGTTTCGTTGTATTACAACATCTTCAGGTGGGCTATTAACAAAGATTCGCCTACCTGAAGATGTAATACAACGAAACCTAGGTCGTGGTAAAGAACTTAAAGAAAGTAGAAATAATACTATATCACGTAGTTTTATTTAATTGTGGAAATTTTCTGTAGTTTAATATGAAGAATTTATTTATTTTTTTTCTGTTATTATTAATGCCTTATGGATGTTGGTAATTTTCAGTCACTACAGACCTTATTAAATATCTTTTCGATAAATTGTTTATGAGATCGTAAAGAGTGATTTAAAAATAAAAAGATATGAAGTATACAAATTTTTTGTAATCGTATTTTAATGCATTTTTCCAAAGCAATGATATTGAAATTGCATTTTCTTTGCAACCCCCCCATTCTTTGAAAGCTGTTTCAAAATCTTGTTTATGTAAATAACAGTAATTTCATAAAAGTGAGTCTTAAATAATGTAAGTAAAGTAGAAGAGCAAATTATGATGATAAAATAAGTTGGATGGAGTATAAATTAGTATAAAGACAACTATATTAACACCATTTTAGAGATGTTTCTCAGAATAGACCAAGGGTGTCCAACGTAATTGTGTGGAGGGCCAGGTTTAATATTTTTGAAACCGTAGCGGGCCAATAGCATAGTGAAATTTAAGTTTAAAGAAAAAAGAAAGCCTCAGGTTTACAAATTATAGCTCTAATGAGAAGACTGACATTTTTTTGCACAGTGCATCTATGTTAGCTGATATTTTAGAAGTGGCTATGCGCAGAATTCTTCTAAGATGGGTGTCAGATAAAGATGATCTTGTTTTTGACTTGTTATGTTTTATGAGAGAAAAAAGCTGTTCGCAAGTGTATGTTCTACGAAATAAGAAAATTTATTAAAGAGTTAATTTGGTAAGGTTTCGGTATTGGTTGCGGTTAATATACTTTTTGTAAATTTCAATCAGTCCGTTCGGAAGGCAACCATCGTATGCTGTTTTTAGAAGAGAATTGCTTTGTATATCAATCAATTCCAACTGTAGGTTTAACTCGGTGCTTGCAATTTCAACATTAAATGGATTTTGAAATGCTTTCACGTTGGGTATTTGGGATTTGAAGTTTATGAATCTCTAAATTTAAAAAAAAAAATCAAGTTTTTGAAAATTAATGAAAAAAATAAAAGTTTTTGAAAATTCTTCGTTACGAAACTCGTTCTTCAATCTTTGTAACAATGACGCATCTTGCCTAAGTCCATTGTTTCTTGATCTCTTGAAGATAAGGTCTCCCAATGTACCAACTGCTTTTGTTCCAGTTGTTTATCCAATAATATGAGCTTTTTTTACATATTTATATAACTGCGTGCAAAGTTGATCTTCTCCTTGTAGTTTTAGATTAATATCAGAGAGATAGTTATGTCAACTAGGAAAGCTAGATCAGCCAATCACTGCTTTTCAGTTAGAAAACTAATATCTTGGCCTTTGTTTTGGCTTTCTCTCAGAATCAGATTTCTCGTAGGTACCAGGGGTGTGTCTAGTCCAGACATTGGGGCGTCAGCTGACGTAATCGTTGTCTACTAATGAGTACATCTACAAGCTAATACATGCTCTATAGCGGAGACTATAAGGTTGATTATTCCTTGCAACTATTATACTAGTATGTTCGCAGGAGCAAGACAATTAGACTTACGTGTTTTGTAGGGTTCCGTATCACGACGCCTGGTTCCGTAACATACTTACCTACCAATATGTACACATTATTCATTTCGACTATCGGTTATTGGTTCATTTATTAACTAGTGTAGTGCAAATGACATAGGCATATTTTTCAATGGATATTTGCAAAATATCCTATTGATGTTTTTAAAATTTTAACTAGCTTGCGGGCCAGACGCAGGACCTTTGCACGTCGTGGCTCGGGAGCCGTATGTTGGACGGGCCTGGAATAGACCAATTACCGACAATATTTATGTAAATTAGAGCAAGCTTAAACACATATAAAATAAAATATTTGTAATTAATCGAATCATCAGAAAAATTTCCATTCATATTTTAGTTCCTGTGTCTAATTATAGACGATTTCACGTTCTAACGTAACTCTTAGAGTGCCCAATAGACAAACTACAGTGAGACCCGACTGAAAAAGAAGTGCATAATATAAATCTGTGTTTGACTATGTATCCTATATCGAACTTTTGTGTATATCAGGAACTTCAAAATTTCCGATTATAACGATTGGTTTATTCCAAATAGTAAATCAAATTTAAAACTCTTTTCTGTTCTAAGAAACACCGAGTTGTCAAGATTTTAGTCTGTTATTTTTTCTTCGTCGCATTTAATAAGCTTTATAAAGATTAAATATGCTATACTTAATTTATGAGTCACCAATACCAATTAGTACTTACTAATTAGCAAAGTCTAGACTGCTGGTGGTTAAAAATATCAACAGCTATGGTGTGATAGAAAATACTACGCCATGGTAATTTAAATTACCATATATATAAAATTTCTAAAATTATTAATTTGGAAATAGGTGATATGGATGAAATTACAATTTTTCCAAGCGTTTTTTATATCTGATATATCAGACTACGGCCCCTTGTAGACTATCACCAGATCAATAAATGTAAAGCACACATAATATATTTACAAGCGTGAAATGAACCAGGTCAATACTACCGATCACCTATTGTGTTCAACTTTTCTTCAGCGTAATCGAATCAGATTCAACTAAACTCACTTAATAGAAGCTGCTCTAACAATTATCGAAATAATTTTCGTTCCAAATATCAATCCTATCCACAACAGGTACCCTGCAACGGATTGAATGGCCCGGACGCAAGTTGTGATAGAAGAAAAAAAAATTAAAAGAGCAGGCAACACATTTCATTATTCGACATCACAAAGGCGCCCATTTCGTCAAAATTTAAATTGAACGCCATTGTCGGGCACGTAGGAGCGCTCTCACACATTGCAGATCAAAGGTCGGGTGTTTACGTGCTGATCTGGACCGGGCTGACTCTATGACCCACTCGGGCGCTGATTAAGCAAACATGGATCGAAAAGTAGTAACAGATGCAAAGAGTACGTCCGTCGATCGCTATTCGCTAACCTCCGTTGCCGTTATGTCGAGTGTTCAATCAGTGATTTTTGTTCGCGTACGAAGTCGGCGTGCACGCATCGACATGGATCCCAAAGTAACGTCCATCGTTTAAGCGAGGTAATGGTGTTTGAACGGTACCGGTTTGTCAAAATTGTAAAGAGTCACGTGTACTTATAATGAGCGTGTAAACCGAACGGTGAAGTGAGAAAATTTAATGGTTATCATTAATCAAAAGTATGATTGAACGATTATCAAAAGCTTACACCGTAACATATCGTGAACATCTGACGGTAACTCGGAAATTAAGACTACTTCAGAAGTACACGGATATTTAAACGCCTGTCTACTTCAAGTGGAAAGTGTAAGGCCTGGTCGAAAATTAGCCCCTTGCAATTGTCATCAATATTATCGGATGAAAACAAAGGATGATTCATATCTTCGGTCTCAACTCAAGAGGTTTCTAATTCGAAAGAGGTAATTAATAAATATTTAACAAATAAAGGGATCTTAACTTGTCCTCTTTTGAATTTCCCGTAATTGTGGGTCTTTAAAATTATAAAGGTATTGAGTGCATTGAAGATATCATAGTATTATAGACATAATAGGTTCCATTGGAGACATCATAGAAGCATGCCACTGAAGACATCATAGAAGCATGACATTTTAGACATCATAGAAGAATGCCTTTTTAGACATCGTGGAAGCATGCCATTAAAGATATCATAGAGGCATGTCATTCAAAACATTATAGAAGCATGCCGTTGAAGATATCACATAAACAAGTCGTTGCAGACATCACAGAACCATATCATTGAAGACATTATATGCCATTGACGATACCATAGAAGCTTGTCAATTTTAGTGTACCATAGTGACACAAGATTTCCTTATAGTTTCATAGTTTCACCATGTTCCTCCGCCCATCTGTCACAGTCTCATAGTTTCCAAATATAAAACTAGACTTATATGCATGCAAACATGGTGCTTCAAATTGGGATTTTAATTAATATGTAGCAAAGAATTAAAAAAAAGTTTTAATATATTTTGTGTAAGATGGGAGAAAAAAATTATTTTTCGCGGTATCCATCGAGTATATGCAATGTGTCTCGTTGTTGAATTTTCAAAAATCTGACACAATTCTAAGTACTAGGCCAAGTTCTAAATAGCTCTATTCGATTATAATATTTGATGGAAATTATTTTGGTTAATTTTCAGAAAAAAATCAAAGTATACAGACAATTATAGCAATTCTATTCTATGCGGATCCCAGCTCTAACGTAACCAAATTTTTTCCTCTATAAAGGAAATATAGCGAAAAAGTGAAGTAAATACAGGATTTCATAATTTAACAAGGAACAAAAAGACAAGGAAAATTGTGTATTTTTTCTTAAATTGAAACAGTAATTACTTACATTTCAATGGAGATTGCATTTCTTTTGGGGAGAGTCAGGCGAGTAGTAGAACAGCGCAACACTTATGGGTGTTTCTCGTTTCTATCCCTTCATTATAAACAGACCAACGCTACGACTTACTATGAATGTGTATGAGCTTGTTCGCTACGAATTGTAGAAATACGGACAGATGTCTTTTGGGTACGATACTTAAAATATTGTTAAAAATACAAGATCTCCTTAGAAATAGGGGACGTCAGGCAACACTAACACGTACATAGCAAGTTGCAGTAATAATGTTATACATAAAATAATACTTTCTAAGTATGAGTAAAACTCGGATAATAAGGGTACACATTGAAGCGCATATAACTGTATATAATTAAACATATATAAACAGTGCTATTAACGATTTATAAATATAATAATTATTTTTCGTCATGTAAATATATTGTCCGGATATCTTTCACAGGCGTAAAATTATTGTGACTTTTTTAAGAAGTATAAGATTTAGAATCATAATATACCAAAAGGGAGAAATGTAAGCTAAACTTCGGATTGAATGGAGACAATATGAAGCTTGCTTAAACCTTTGTTTTGTCGTACTAAAGGTGGGCTGAAAAGTATCATAAGGGTCGTGTCCGCTAGTCAAGATATAAAGTCATGAAAATGGTTTTTTGCAAATATCTTGCTTTCTATGCCTCAAATGTCATTAGAGGCTCTAATAAAAACTAGAGAGCATAAAATTATCTACAAATTTGGTAACATGCATTTTTTTTGTATGATTAATCGTTTTCGAGATATGGCGCGAAAGGGATGAGGGGTGAATTTATTTACAGAAAACTATTACATTTACTGTGGACTCATATTCATAGTACACTTTACAAAGTTAACTATATGACAAATGCTATTAGTGTTATTATTAATGAAGTAAAAAAAGTGCTTATTTTTAAAACATAGTAACAAAAAACATACTTCAAATATAAATTCAATATATAATATGTATTGACGTTATTGTGTAATTAAAACTGTACCTTTATTAATAACGTATTTATTTCAATAAATCACAGTTTCTTTAAATTTACTTTATTTGTTTATATATATATATATATATATATATATATATATATATATATATATATATATATATATACCCTTAACACTTTGATTTTCGGACACAATATGTTCAGGTTCCTTTCTTTTAATTTTGGGGTTTAATCCTTATTTGACTGGACTGATCATTGCTGTAGTTTTCCGGTAAATTTTATCTAAATTTTTAGTACTGCTAATATATAATTTAGATTTAAGCAACTTCAGAGATAAAGAGGATGAGACATATTTTTTGTGGACATTTTCAGTAATATCTTTGTATCTATCTTACATAACATTAAAAAAAATATTTTGTTTGTTCTTTTAATTGATACCTACATAAATATATAAATACTTTTAAATATGAACAATTGAAATATATGCGGGCCAACATCTTTATTACTACGCTCAAATTTCTATTGGGGTATTATATATTCTATCCTAAAACTTGGAATTTGGAGTAATTTATACTGTTATTGTAAAAAAAACTGATACCAATTAGCTAACATACATTAAGCGTGTAGTAGAAAGCAATAGGTATTGATCAATTTGAGGATAGTTTTGATAATAGTTATATAACTGATAAATTTGAGGGTAGCTTTACAATAGTTATATAAATGATAAATTTGAGGATAGAAAGTTTAAAGAATTAATTGACGTAATTTATTTTTCTGACTTTACAGTAGAATTAAAATGAGCCTTTCCATTTTACAGAAATATCAAGGTCGAAATGGTTGTTATAAAATTCGATCCGATATCACACATATCGATACAAAATGCTGTTCGCTCTATCATAGGACCAGAAAAATATTTACGAGGGTATTACATTTAAACACGTTTTAACTATCACTTTCTGAATCTACACATTTCTTAATTTATACTAATAGCATCTTTCACAGATTCATCTGCTTTGAAATCTATGCCATTACTTTCATAATTATATTGGCTGTAGTAAATAAGCCCGGAAGCTCTAAATACACTGGCACTTCCCGCGTTAAAATTTGCTTAAAAATAATATTTTATCGTTCAAATGAGTAGCTATATCATAACAACGGCACACCGAAACATAGATTAAAAATCAACGTTTCCAAATTCGTGATCCGTAATTACGATAAGGAGCCGTTGTAATCATTTTGTTTCACAGCAACGGAAGCTATGGCGGGTGGCGGAAACTCGTAGGCGTACCGTGTAATGTCCGCGGGTACATTATGCACAATTTTACGCTAATTATACGTTTTTTTGTTACGTTTTACGGTTAATTCTTGTAAATTGCCTAAAATTACATCGTGGCACGACTTCTGGGTAACGTCTTTATAACGTTTATCACTACCATAATTTCCAGTGCTGACATGAGCAATATGTTTTGGAAGCATTGATATTTTTATTGTTCAAATAATAGTAACTATGAAGATGTGCACTTCCGATTTTGGTGTGGGGGTTTACTTAATTTTTAAAAGTTTTCGTTATTAAATCTTTGCTAAAAAGTTCTTATTTTTATTTGTTATTTTCTTTAAAGATAGTAATGTTTTATTATACTGTTAAAATGGAGTATATTGTTCTATGGGCGTTAATAATAAAAGAATGTCGGTTTGTATACTGTTTACAGTAATGATGGAATTTGAGTAAATATCATAACAATTTTCACAAAAAATATGGGAAAACTTTAAAAATTGTTCTTCATGTAAAAACTTAATTTTATGTCGAAGAAAATACTAAGGATTGTGTTGAAGTTTTTTCATGTCTCATCCCTTGAAAATATTGCAAGACGAGAGAGGTGGCTTAAAACGTTGGGATTTTATGGAAATTTAAGGGTGCCATTTAAGTAGAAGTTTACAATTTTAAAAAAGAATGAATTAAAGAATTAATTTTTACGACAAATATTATGTAATTCCTTGACCCAAAACCAAAAGTCGTATTTAAATATATAAAAAAATTGTTTTCAAGGCCAAAAACAATTGTTTTTTGCTTAAGCATTGTCTACTCGACGTTATTAGGCATTTTGTAATTGCAATGTTCTCTTAGAGTAGAGATAAGACACATTTAAAAAAATTCTTTTGAAAGTAACTTTGTAGGAGATCGTCAAAAATCAGTTGTTACACACTCATTTTGTTACCAGATCTGTTTTGGTCACATTAACCTCTAAACATTTGGGATTCCTGGCCGTTATTTCAAATATCTATATAAGTAACAGACATATATATATATATATATATATATATATATATATATATATATATATATATCTACTTGATTTTAAAATATCATGTAAATGAGTGAATTTTATCATACATAACGCTTTTTAAATAAAAAAAAAGTATTTTTGTCTTTTGTTTGAAGTGTATGGACTTTAAGAGTGTAAGTATGAACACTTTGTAACGCGATGAACCAAACGAAGTTGGACAAAGATGGTGCACTGTCATAGCTGTTTTCATACAAGTCGTATAACTTTAACATTGTGAATTAATGGTTATTAACATATATTAATAACAATTATACATCAAAGAATACGAAATTTGTAGGAACTCTGTGCTTTGAATTATTATTCATTATAACGAGGCTTAAATACAAACAATAAAAACAAATGAGTTTGTAAAAGACATGTCTCTGATATATTATTGTAATAACTCAAAATATTGCATTTTATTTGTTCGTCGTCAAGTGTGTCATTTACGCGACCCGAATGTTTGAGAATCGTTTGATATGGTAGGTTGACATTGTTGCTTACGCTGCTGCGGAATAAGCAACAACGTTGCTAGAAGATTGTGGAAAGTGCAGTATTTTCTTATTCTTTGAGACAAAATTATTTATAAAACTCACTGCAAAAGAAGTTTATAAATCTGCTAATATTATAAATGTCAGAGTTTCGATGTATGGATGGATGTTTGGATGGTTCTACGCGAAATTTATGCGGTAAATACTTGATTAAACCATTGACTTATAGGATAGCATTAATATTTAGTAATGTTTGCTAGGTTCCTATTTGATCATTTTTATTTAGTGTGTATTGTCTCTTCTACTGCGCATGCCGAATTTGCAAATACAACCATAGTTCGCGCAGGACAGCGTATTAAATCGTTTCTCTTTTGTAATTTCATCATAGTATTACTACTAACCACGAAATAATTTTGAAAAAAATTGAAACAGAAATTAATTATAGCCCGGATCGACATACATTATTGTACTACATTATTGTAGTCTATGTGAACGAAGCTGTTAGCAGAAGCTAGGTTTTTATACTGGTCAGTGAAATAGTCCGCGTGTCAAATACTTTTCGAAAATTTAGATTTTGTATTAATTTTATAAATCCACTGTGACTGAAATCTATTTGCCGTTTACTTTTTACACACTGTTAAACATTTTTAAGTGTGTTACGATCATTTATAGTTAGGCAGTATTCGACAAATCGATGTATACATTTTGATATAAACTTTCTTGTTGCGGTTAGTCGTTTTCTAATCTTTAATTAATCAGAACTGAAATTAATATATAATCTTGGATATCGAAAAATATTGCATATAATTTCTTTCCTAACAATTTCATAGAGTGTAAAAATTCAGGATTAAACTCAGAATTTATGCAATCATAAAGTATACAATTACAATTTATGAAAATGTACAAAGTTTTTTGTAGTCTTGTAAAATTATTAATTTAAATTTGACTTAAACAATTTTGCGAATAAATTTTTCTGAAATTTTTCTGTTAAATATTAATTTTTCAGGAAACTTTCTCTATACTAGAAAATAAACTATATATAAACATAATATTCGTGGTAAAAGTAAGAAAGTAAGTCTTAGAGAAAGAACAACAATTACTTTTCGACTAAGCAGGTAGACATATTGTTTGTTGAGTTCTTGATTATATAGATGGATTGTTTACTATTATTTTATTTATTGCTATATTTAGGTTAGAACAGGTTATACGATAATGGCTATTTGAAAAAAAATATAGATAACTTCGTGATCTATAAAAAATATCCAATTCTCATTTCCACAAATATAGCTGGTTTAGCTTATAATTTTAGATTTAACAAGTTACTCAGGACCTAGTCCTTAAAAATGTTTTTAAAAAATTAAACTGGAATAACCATACAAGACAAAAACTCAAATTTTAGTAGCTGACATTTAGTCTAATAAAATTGAATATTTTTCTACTTTTTACTGAAGTTATAGACATCTTTAAAGACTGCTATTGCGATTTTACTAACGACAGAAACATAAAAGAAAAATGGTACAACACGTTATGCTTAGCTGATGTAACTGGAAGAGTCGCGATTTATGTACTTGCATATCACGGTCTATCAGTTTTATATTCTATCTAGTCGTTACCTGTAGTTTGGCTTGCAACAAACTAGATTTACTGAGACTTGCTGAGCATCTCAAGGCGATATTTACTTTGGTTTATATTTTACTTCATCCGAAGAAGCAAAAAATGTTTATGACTTGCAAAGCGAGGTGACAAACAATGTGACGTATCCTATTTTGAATTATTTATTTGATTCAATTTGACTCTAATCTAATTTTGTTATTTATATACAACTCAGTTTTCTGTCAGTCTTTCTGTTTGTTTACATATAACTTAATTTAAATAATTCCAATCCTAAAAATGTTTATGACATTCAAAGCGAAGTGACAAACGATGTGACGTATCCTATGTTGAATTATATATTTGATTCAATTTGACTCTAATATAATTTTGATATTTATGTAAAATGCAGTTTTCTGTTAGTCTTTCCGTTTGTTAAGTTATATGTAACTTGAGTTTTACTGGATTTATTTTGATATAGTTTTCACGATTGTTTTTTTATTGTGCACGATTTATTCTATAAAGTTTTTGTGTAAAAACCATTACTACACATGTAGAGGTTACGGAGTTACGATGATATTTATGAGGCTTGTTCTAGAGTGCTGCCTGAATATCACATGGAGATGTCCAGCAAGTAACAATAACACTAGTTTGTAGTGATGGCGACGATAGCGGTGGCGCTGAATCGCGGGAGGGGAAGTCGATTTATCACTAAAATTTCAACAACACAATTTCCCATTTCTCCAGCGGGAAAAGTTAGTTAAATGGTATAAAAGTTTTCCGTAAATTAATTTTTTGTCGCGAGACGTAAGTACGTGTTTGCATTTAGTTTCTAAAATCAGATTTATGGAAGCATTTATTGTAAGTTAACCTTTGAAATTTTAAGAAATATTTATTACAATTTTAAGAAAAATAGATTGCAAAATAACCTTTACAATTGATTGTAAGGTAAATTTTAAAATTTTAGGAAACATTGATTGTAAGATAATCTTTATCATTTCAGGAAAAATTGATTACAAGGTAACTTTTACAGTTTTAGAAAAATATTGGTTTAAGGTAACTTTTTCCATTTTAGGAGACATTGATTGTAAGGTAACATTTGCAATTTTAGGAAACATTGATTTCAAGGTGGCTTTTACAATTTTATAAAATATTGGTTAAAGGTAACCGTTACAATGTTAGGAAACATTGATTGTAAGGTAACCTTTACAATTTTAGGAAACATTGTTTGTAAGGTGACTTACAATTTTAGAAAACATTGGTTTAAAGTAACCTTTATAATTTTAGGAAACGTTCATTGGAAGGTAAATTTTACAATTTTAAATGGACTCTGAAAAACAATTGGATAATAAAGATTTAAATATTTAGATGTACAGAAACATTTCTATAGAGATGAAAATCGTTTTTGGTTATTCTTTAAAAACATTTTCTATCTTAATAAAAAATTGACTGGTTGCTCGATTTCTCTATATGGTTCAAATGTGTAAAATTTGGTATCAATTAGTCACGTAGCTGCGAACTTATCAGGTATCAAACAGGTTAATAAACTTTTTTATTTGCAATATTAGTTGCGTAATAGGTGACATTAATAAATAAACAAATCCCCTAAGTGAGAGTGGGAGGCATCTATGGTAGGACTCCGTAGCCTTAGATTTATAGGTATAATATGGAGTTTTAAAATTATGTCCGTGTAAAAGGATGATAATTAAATAATCATTATATCATATGTAGTATACAATCGGACCTATGTATATCATTTACTTTACTTAACGTATACGTTATCTAATGCACGACAATAACGTTAATTTTAATATTCGATTTAAAATTGTTGTATCGCACTGGTTTTGTCTTAACCTTTATTTTTCGTTAAAATAAAGATATTTTTCGTTTGATTGAGAGAAAAGAATAGTATACTGTAATTTGTCGAAAGAAAAAGACGGAGCTATTTTTCCGACGATGGCAGCTCTGTATTTTATGTATGGATGACAGAAAACTCGTTTTTATATCTTGTTTTGTTTTATTGTCCGTCAAGTAATGTTTATTGGTCGTGTCACTTTCAACATTAATGTCAATTATAAATTTTGTTATTTATTTATATAGTTGAATGTATTTTAATAAAATTATTGGTAACGTATATGGATCTGAGACATTCCTCAATTCTTGAGTACGGTCTTGGCGTTTCTGCATTTGCAATACAATTTTTATGACATGAAATATACATGTAAATATGTTTAGGTATCTAATTTAATTCATAACATAAATTTTATAAGGTCACTGTACAAATTAGTTGTTTTCTTTCTAGTTCACTCAATTAATTCTATAAGTAAAAATTTATTTGCGAAAAAATGGAAATAAATATTTAAATAATCCAGTCGTAACATTTATTGTTTTATCTACCCTTATGTAAAGTGAAATAAGGTTCCATTATAACGTAGGCATAAGGTACAATAAAGCTTTAACGATTATAAAACCTGCAAACGTCTGTTTAAAAGCTAATAAGCCCGAAATGTTTACGTTATTCATAAAGTAACATGATACAACATATGGTTGCATAAGACCTGTTTTCACCTTGATAAAATTTCATCACTAGTATTAAAAGGGTTTATAAAAAAAATTAAAAAGAGTTAAGGCCAGCAGTACACTTAATACGAACTACATTTAAATATTTTTTCAAATTATTTTGAGACAACATTTCAGAAATTAGATGGCCCACGGGACACCTTTATGACTTTAATTTTGAGGAGAATTAAAACAATTTATGTTGCTTTTTAAACGTCCTATCCAACGATATCTCATTTGATGACGTAGGTAGTTTTTTTTAATTTCATCTGTTTCATTGTGCATCACTAACTTATACCTGTATATCAAATTCCATCTCAAAAGATGCAACAATTATTAAGTCATCGGGCGATGACACACAGATAGACAGACATGACGAATCTATAAGGGTTCTGGCCGAGACTACGGTACCCTTAAAATGAACTTTGAAATATATAAACACATGTTATGAAAGGTTACTGGAAAATATTTTAGAACGATTTTAATATTAAATCTAACTTTATTATTCGGTGCGTTCCGCCGCTCCAATAACGTAGGAGTAACGCGATGCAAAATATACAAAGTTCATCGTGATAATAAATTCTTAAATTCAAAACAACATCACTGGCGGTAAACAAAATTGAAGCCAGGCGAATTATCAGCTATAAATGTTGGAAATAAATCATTTTATTTAATCTGAATTCATATTTTGAAGCATATCTAACGCGTGTTGTATCATTGTTCTTATCATTAATTTGCTAAATTAAGTCATTTATATGTGTAAGTTACGTTTACCTTAAATCAAATTGTAATTAATTACAATAATAAAAAGATTTAAATGTAAGCTGAAGCGGGACTCTCGCAGAGCGGCGACTTGAATCGAGTTAAAATATGTTTATTGCGCTCAAATTAAAGTTAATACAGAATATTATTAACGTTTGGGATGGGGATTATGCATGTTGAGATAGGCGAGCTACATGTTACATGACGGACTAGAATAATGAGTAATGAGATAAGCGTTTAGTGCTTTTCAGCTTTGATGCTTTTGATGCTTACTTCTTCGTCTTTAGCATCCTGCATCACCTAAACACTTTTTCCTCTAAACATCTGCCATCACCAAAAACGTTGTGAAGCGATACGAGGTATGTATATTACATAATGAGGCTGTGGCTCTACAGAGTAAATAATGCAGCACAGCGGGTTGTAACTGAATGCATGGTGACTTTTAAAATGCCCGAATCTGCATGACCAACAACCATGCCCTATAATGTTCAACTGATTGTGAATAGACTAAGTTTGGTTGTGTTTTCTGTAGTGGGTCAAAAAAGGTTAAGTTTGGAAGTTGGACAATGTACCCAATTTGAAATTTGTCACTCACTTATAATGAAAGCTGCCTCTTTCAGTTTGGTTTTGAATGTAAAAAAATAGTCAAATTTCCGGAAAACTTAGTTAATTCGAAAAAATCTTGATAAAACAAGTTGATATTCAAAGCTTTTCTCATTGTGTTTTTCGATACCAGGGGTGTAATTATGGAAGAGTGGGTTTCAGAAGAAACAACAGTTAACCAGCATTATTAAAAAGAAGAGGAGACTTAAGTTGAGAGAAAACGTAAAAAGAACGTAGCAAAATGGTTTTTATCTTCACGAGGACAATGCGCTTGCTCAATCAGCACCTTCTGTAAAGCAGTTTTTGACTGACAAGTACATTACTATAATTGTACATTTTCCATATTCACGATTTAGCACTGTACAATGTTCATATTTTACATAAAGTTAAATCAGCGCATAAAGGAACACGTTGTGAGTCAACTAATTCTGCAGAGAAGAAAACGGCGGATGTGTTGAATCAGCTGACAGGAATTGATTTCCGTCACGCCTTTCGCAGGTGGAAAATAAGGCTGTATATCGATGGGGACAAACCTGAAATTTGTGGTAGAAGTAAATAAAGGTAAATTGTTTAATCGGTCTCATTATTTGATAGCCACACCTCCTATATAGAGCGGGAGATGCCGATAAGTTGTCTTTATAGTCACTACTAATATTATAAATATAAAAGCATTTTTATTTGAGTGTTTGTTTGTAACTTAATAGCTCTTTATTGAATAAAGCGATTCTTAAAAAAGTAGGGTCTAATAGAACATATTACGGACTATATATGAAATAGTTTTTATTCTATAAAATACACAATTTATTACGGCACTACTGCTGCTGCTTCATCAATGGATATATTACTTACTAAACATACGACTGATGGAATAGGAAATTCGGTTATCAATCTATTTTTATGCGGATGTCTGCGTGGTTAATAGCTAGATTTTTATATAAAATTGTACAATATGCGAATTTGTTAATTATGCCTTTTTATGAATGGTTTTGAGATATTAATGTTAATATAAAAACATGTCCGCTTTAAGATACTAATGTTAATATAAAAATAACCCCGCTTTAAAATACTACTGTTAATATAAAAATATCCCCGCTTTAAGATACTAATGTGAATACAGAATATCCCCGCTTTAAGATACTAATGTTAATACAAAAATATCCCCGCTTTAAGATACTAACGTTAACATAAAAATATCCCCGCTTTAAGATACTAATGTTAATACAAAAATATCCCCGCTTTAAGACACTAATGTTGATATAAAAATATCCCCGTTTTAAGATACTAATGTTAATACAAAAATATCCCCGTTTTAAGACATTAATGTTAATACTAAAATATCCTCGCTTTAAGATAATTATGTTAATATGAAAATATCCCCGCTTTAAGATATTAATATTAAAATAAAAATATCCCCGCTTTACAATACTAATGTGAATACAGAATATCCCCGCTTTAAGATACTAATGTTAATACAAAAATATCCCCGCTTTAAGATACTAACGTTAACATAAAAATATCCCCGCTTTAAGATACTAATGTTAATACAAAAATATCCCCGCTTTAAGATACTAATGTTGATATAAAAATATCCCCGTTTTAAGATAGTAATGTTAATACAAAAATATCCCCGTTTTAAGACACTAATGTTAATACTAAAATATCCCCGCTTAAAGATACTAACGTTAACATAAAAATATCCCCGTTTTAAGATACTAATGTTAATACAAAAATATCCCCGCTTTAAGATACTTATGTTAATATGAAAATATCACCGCTTTAAGATATTAATATTAAAATAAAAATATCCCCGCTTTAAGATACTAATCTTAATATAAAAATATCCCGATTGATACTGAGAGATATGTCATAATTTTTAAATTTTTTATATTGATATAAAATTGAAGTAAATATTGCATTTCATTTTTTACAACTAAACAAGTTTGGAAGTCGCTTTTTTGACCGGAATTTTAACACTTAAAAGGAAAATATCTACTCCACTCTGGAAAGAAGTACCATATCGAATATAATTGTTCCTCAATGAAATTTATTTTATTTTGTCGCTTTCAATCAATATATTGAAATAATAATTTCTGGTATAAATCTCGGGGATAACTACATAATTGAAATTGAGCAATGCCAATAATTCCCGATCATTAGTTTTCCAATATTATTTGAAATATTCCAATATTGCGGAATAAACTGTTAACATTGTGGAATACGCCAACCTCACTGAATATTAAGTAAAAGCTTTTAAAGTATTGACCAATTCATGCGACTCTGGTGCGTTCACTCAATTCGGGATAAGTGGTTGTCAAGATTATTGTGACAGTTGTGACGGATACTTAATAAAAACACATACAATATGGACCATAATCATATTTTACTTTTTTATTTATTTTAATTATTTATTTCTTAGAATCTCCATGCCCAATTGACAGATATACCCAAAGTGTTAGGAATTTGTAAGAATATAACAACAAATCTTTCAATATAAGCGTGTAAGAACAACAACTAATAAGATACAAAACGACTAGTTTTGTACAATAACAAATAAGAAAAATATAAAACCAACACCTAATAAGGTAAAAAACCGCTACTTTTGTACAATAACAAATAAAAATAATATAAGAACAACAATCAATAAGGTTCAAAACTACTAGTTTTGAACAATAACAAATGAGAAGAATATAAGAACAGCAACTAATAAGATACAAAACTACTAATTTTGTACAATAACATATAAGAAGAATATAAGAATAACAACTAATAAGATGCAAAATTACTAGTTTTTAAAAAAACAAATAAGACAGAAACACATCAATTCCAATAAATATAATTCTAACTACTGATTAGTCGTGAACCGCCAAGAAATTCCATAGCCCCATTTCTGAAGCGGACAATGGAGTAGAAAAGTATCTATAAAGGGCGCATCTCGCAATACTGCATTAAAAAATGTGAGTACTCGAAAAACAGGCGCTGGATGGCAACGCTGCGAGATATTTGTGAGCGTCCTGGGCAGGTGAAATCAACTATGAAATCGTCCTGGAAAATAACAGTCAGGAGTATTGAGCACTACTAAACTTATCTCTTGAGGTTTATCGACATTTTGATTTAATAATTAAAAAAAATGCATAATCAAAAGTAATTCCCGTTGGAGTTGAAGTTATAAGTTAAATAAAACATATTATTAGATACGCTATATTCAACCCTAACATTATATTTTTAAGGGTTTGTTTTTCATTACGTTCCTGTTTGTGCATATTTTTAGACTACAGGTATATTGTAACATCAGTTGCATAGGGTTCGTACAATAAAAAACATATTTAATGAAACAGATTACCACATATTCTAGAGCATAGTTACAAAAATAATATTCACAACACGAACCTTCAAAACATATATTTCAGTGACACTACAGCCATCTTGTGCTGCGCTACTTATTTAGTGTGCTGCTTTATCCATTTAGCAACTATTCTTTCTATTATTAAATGCTCCAATGGAGTTTGATCTATTTAATATTTGTAAGTTATTCTATTTAATATTTGTAAGGTATTCTATTTAATATTTGTAAGTTATTCCATTTAATATTTGTAAGTTATTCTATTTAATATTTGTAAGTTATAGTTAATAAAAATATATTTTTTAACAGCTAATAGAAGAAGATACAAACTATAAAAAATAAACTTCGAAGGAATATGACGTCAAAATTATTCGAAAATGTGAAATCGAACATGATACTTTTTCTCTTACAAAATTGTGATAAGAAATTTCATCTACATAATTTCGGGTGAATTATAATAAATTAAAAAAAATTGTGAGCCGTTATTGGACACTTGGTAGTTGTGGAAACCCTAAATTTTTTTTATTTGAAAAAATTGGAAATGAAAAAGAAACAAATATTCAGATGTTAATTATAAAACATTAATTTTGTTAATAATAAAATATTCATTTAATTTTGTTATTTAATTTTTATAAAATAATTTATCACAGAACTATCTACTATTTATAACAGAACTATCTACTATTTATAACAGAACTATCTACTAAAATATACTTTTAATTGTATAATAATGTTAGGAGACAAAACGCGAAGCTAGTCGAATTAAGTCGGAAAGAGCAGACAAGATGCGAAACTGATCGAATGGCACGTGACGTGCTATCAGAATATTTTAGCTCCCATCATATATGTATTTATGTATATATATATATATATATATATATATATATATATATATATACACATATATATAATCGATACAACTGTTGTGTATTACCCCTCATTCGTCTTAGTAATTAATTTATGTAACTTCACAAAGAAAATTCGTCGTAATGTATACACACACTAGTAAACGACATTTCAAATTGATATTATTTTAGTACAAATGTATTTTTCATTTATAGATGAAGAACTCATTGAAAGTGTAGAAATAGTTTACTACAGTTTACCAGCTTGAATCACAGTAAAAAGCTTGAATTATAGACTATTTGTGACAACGTTCACGTTTTATAGCATCTTGTACAGTTGTAAGCTCTGATGGTCGATAGAATACAATACACGTATACTTGAAAATATGAAACAGCAATATGCTCGTGCGGTACAAGTATTAACGTTTCAAGCTCTGATGACCGAGAACAATGCTCATGGTTTCCATTTAATAGCGGAGTCAATACACAACTTTGATAGGATATAAAGCATGTATTATGCAGAAATTCTTTGCGAATGTTATTGACTAGACTTTCCGTTAAGACGAGACGTGAGCCGTGTCTCGGATCGATTATGTTATGGATGTGGTGGGTTTAATACTTTTTATGCCGATAGATATATTCTTGTAGATTGATTCTTAGAACTATGACAATTTCACCAGGTGCTTAATAAATGTATATTATACAATTGGGCGAATCTCACGTTTAACACCAAAGTATTTAACAATACGTAATTTAAACAAAATATGCTTGTCTGCAGTATTTGACATATTTTTAATGTTTTGTACCAAAATTTTAAAAAACGGAGTACTTATGGATTTATTTCGGTGTCTGTCTGTCTGTCCATCAGACTCTCACAGCCCGTTTTCTCCTAAACAATTTCACATTGAAAAGTGAGATTAGGCACAAAGTTAGGAACTCGTGGCCTAAGTAGAGCCGTGAATTTTAAATTTAGATTTGGTGCTTGAGGAGAGATGGGATTTGATGCTTAAGGGAGATGCTTGGGAGTGAAACCGGAGGTGAATATTTCTAAATATCACGGAGTGAGTTACCAAATGAAAGCTTGAGAAAGCAAGTGTTTTTTTGATACACATGATGTTATACTTGCACAAATTTTTTAAACATTTATCAAGAGAAAGCTGCGAAACTCGCTGCCCCTCGATCGTATTAGTAAAAATAAGGCAGAAAAAACGGAAAAAATCTAGTGTGTTGGGAATTAGGTTTTTATGTCATTATGTGAAACCGTTTTTTGTGACATCAAAAAACGCAGTATGAAAACTTTGCTTTATAATTTGGAACTATTTACTGGAAACACCTATAGACTGGTATGCTATATCATTAAGCACTTAAAACTATATTATTTATTTTTAGTAAAAAAATGCAATCATTATTATCTACTTTATTGTGCGCAGATTTATAAAGAGATATTGTAGTTTAATTGACCAGAAGTACTGTAACTATTGGCAACAGTTATTTTTAATATACTTCTTATATAAATTTTAAGTTAAATTGCCTTCAAAATTTGGGATGTTAAAATACTCCATAAATATAATTCAGTTCTTGGATAAAGATACGACAGATATGAGATATCAGGCGGCGTGACCTTTATATTCTCACCCTTTTGTTTGATGTATTAATTATGGGTTGAGATACGAGACCGGCGTGATTTTTATATTCTTACACTTCTGTTTGATGCATTAATTACGGGTTGAGACACGAGACCGGCGTGATCTTTATATTCTCATATTTTTGTTTGAAGTATTAATTATGGGTTGAGACACGAGACCGGCGTGATTTTTATATTCTTACACTTATGTTTGATACATTAAGTACGGGTTGAGACACGAGACCGGCGTGATCTTTATATTCTTACACTTCTGTTTGATGCATTAATTACGGGCTGAGACACGAGACTGGCGTGATTTTTATATTCTTACACTTCTGTTTGATACATTAAGTACGGGTTGAGACACGAGACTGGCGTGATCTTTATATTCTTACACTTCTGTTTGATGCATTAATTACGGGTTGAGACACGAGACTGGCGTGATTTTTATATTCTTACACTTCTGTTTGATACATTAAGTACGGGTTGAGACACGAGACTGGCGTGATCTTTATATTCTTACACTTCTGTTTGATGCATTAATTATGGGTTGAGACACGAGATCGGCGTGATTTTTATATTCTTACACTTCTGTTTGATACATTAAGTACGGATTGAGACACGAGACCGGCGTGATTTTTATATTCTCACACTTCTGTTTGATGCATTAATTACGGGTCGAGACACGAGACCGGCGTGATCTTTATATTCTTACACTTTTGTTTGAAGCATTAATTACGGGTAGAGACATGAGGGTGCGTGATTTTTATATTCTTACACTTCTGTTTGATGCATTAATGACGGGTAGATGCCACGAGGCGTGAGCTTTAATTCTTACACTTCTGTATGACGTATTGACTAATTCTAGCATTCCATTATATCTTGAGTCTAGATTTACTGTCTTAGCATTTCTTTATTATTTTCTATGGAAACTTATTGATATGGGGGGATTATAACCCATGAAATAAATAATCCCTAGAGTTATGAACTAGTCTGTCAATACGTATGTTCAAGTGTGGGCTAAAAAACCAATATTTTTTTCAAAATTCCTTGTTAACCTTGTCCATTTCTATTAAAAGCTTTGTGTTAACTACACTTAGCTTAATAAGGATCAATCATATAGGGCAAGATGTCTATCAAATTAGCAAATAATAAAAATACCAAACGTCAAATACTCCTTTAGGTTCTATTCATTAAAATACACCTTTTACGTTCGCAGCTAACCGCTAACACGCCGTCTTCGGCTATATATTTCTTAGTCGTTTCCCGGCATAAATTGAGTGTGAGTGAGGCGGCGTCTTAGAGGAGAGCTTTATAAGCTTTCGTGCGTAGCGACCTCCAGCGCCCTTTACGTACAAAACAGTTCCATCACCATAAACGTCACCTGCTTAACGAAACGACCAAGTTCAGTCGCCACGGGTCTATAAATATGTTTATGGATATGTCGTCTCGCGGTCCGCACGCTGAATACGTTATTTTACAAAATCCGCTAAGTTGCGGAATGCGATATGTTGATATTTTCATGGTAAAATGCGGTGAATGATTGTCACGTTTTGCATTTCAAAGCGGCTTTAGGTCGAGTTGTTAAGCCTATCTATTGGTGTCAGTAGTTCTGGTGGTTGGTAAATTGAGGGTGCTTTTTTTAAAAGTAAGTAAATTTAACAATTTTAAAAGTTTGTTATTGGTGGGGTTGTTATTTATATAGATGAAATCAAAGAATTCAAAGTTATTAAAATAGTCGTTACAGCGAAAAAACGGAAACAATATAAAATTATTTGCATGTCTGTCTGTATATTAGCAATAGCCGATTTTCTTAGACAATACTTACCAAAAAACACAGTAACAGATTATATTACCTTGCATATTTTTCAATAGCTAATATTTGAAAATAATTGGTAATTTTAGAGGAGTCAAATTAGCTATTCGGATTTTTTATAGTTTTATGTATCGTGTGGCTTATCGTTTTCAATAGCAATATATAAGGAACTCAAAAATATTTCTGCACACCTTTGAGGACACATCATTAAATTTTTTTCAGAATTCCGAGGGCCCTAAAAACGTGCTTGCCAGAATCTGATTAGAAGATTATAAGAATATCAGTCTTGGTGTTAGAGTTTTAGAAAAAAATCTGAAAGATTTACGCCTGTGAAAAATATGTTAATCAATACATTAATACGGTGGAAAATAATATTAACATCATAATAGAAACACCTGCTATGCTTAAATGTTTAAATTTTTACGTTCTTAACTATATACGGAACCCAGATAGTGCGAGTTGTACTCGCATTGAACAGGTTTTATTTGTGTTGGTTAGCTCTAAGAGAAGTCAATTTGTTGGCAAATTTTCTCTTTTTATGAACAGTAGGGAATTAGAATTGAATGAAAACACGAAATAATTGAAATATTCATTAATCCATTGAAAACTACATTAAGAGTACTTGCTTTGATGGACAAGAAATAGACTTTATAGACGATATTAAAAATATAAGGCCATTATATTCTCTATTAGACATCGTCTCTCTATTTGAAATCTCAAATTCAATTCTCGCATTCTCTATTTGAAATTTCAAATTCGAATCTCGTATTCTCTATTTGAAATCTCAAATTCGAATCTCGTATTCTCTATGGGAAATCTCAAATTCGAATCTCGTATTCTCTATTTGAAATCTCATTTGTCAAACGACATTTTGAATAGTTAAATATGGTACAAATTATTATTTCTATTCGTTCTCTACTTGTAAGGACTGACTGAAACTTCGTTTATACCCTTAAAACATTCACCTTCAGAAATCAGCAAAAACCATTTACGTTCTCACTGAGCACATATACGAATGTCTAAGTTTCACTAAATGAAGCAAGAGAAAGTCATGTTGAAAAAGATGAAAGTTGTCTATTTTGATGAAAAATAGTCACTCGCTACCCGTATGTATAGGTCTAGGTTTAGATTATTATATGTGATTAGATGGTTTGGTATTCCCTAATAACATTGCCAACTGTTTCGTTTTCAATTTTCATGCAAGTATATTTCGAAATTATTTTCATTGTCGAACCTACTCGAGATATAGATAAATTTACATAACTAGAAACAGTATTGTCATCTATCAATAATACATTACAGTTTGATTTCAAAGTAGACAAACAAATATGCCTACCAGTATTGTCCGTCAAACATATAACACACAACAACTTACTGCTTTGACCGCCCTATAAATCTCTTCTATTGTAGGCCTAACAATATAGACGTCACTGTGTACAAAGGAGCGTGCCTACAAATATATAGTAATGGCCCGTTCTTTATCAGATATGCTAACGAGACAAGTGTCAGTGGCTACCGCGTATTGTAATGAGCAGCACAACAATGCATGGTACAATAACTGTTCTCACCGTGACACAGTTGTCTGCGACCTTCCATGCTTGTCTCTCTGCTCCATCCCACGGTGTGAGCCCGCTTCGCGAGCGTGGGCTTGAGGTGTTTGGAGCGAGGGCGGATCGAGGAAGGATTATATAGAGTTTGTGTGTAGGTTTTGTGGCAAGAAATTCGGGATAAGCGAATTTAGTATAACATCAATTATTACGTCCTAATATATAAGCGCTAGGAGATTTATGGCTTGATTTGTGAAGCAGGTAATTGTTTAAGCTTTTAAGCTTGTTAATAGGATGCTGATAAGCTTATAAAAAATAAGGGATTAACGCCTCAGAAATATTGCGAAGGCGCCTTTGCATTGCATTAATTTTAATTCGATTAAAGGTTCTTGGTTTAACTCGTGCTTGAATTGTGCAATTTCTAATACCAAATATTGAAAAATTATTAAATTTGGACGTAAGAAAAGCTTCTCTAAGTACCGTCGTATAAATTTGATTAAATCTGTTAAAATAGTTGTTTTTATATAGACAGCGGATTTGTGGCATTGGTACGTATATTTTGGGAATAAATCAATGAAATTTAAGTAAAATCCTTTCTTATCTCTTTTTTTTTCTATTTCTCCCCGTATTGACTTTATTATTTTCTTGATGTCTAGAAATGGTAATACTTGTTTCTTGAAGTGTCAAGTATCAAGTCCAACACATCTTCAAGGCTATGTAGTTAAATGAGGCGATTGAATCATTTTAGCTAGTCATCCAAAATTACAAGTGCAAGAGTCGACGTTTACTAGAAAAAAATAATCTCTTAATATTCAGAATGCGAAATTGTACAATTGATATGGAAGTTAAAAAAATAAAGAGTTATTCTAGATTACGTTTTGAATCTTATTTTTGACGACATAAGAAGTAAATTACTTGAAGAATATTAGCGGCTGGACCGTGTAAATTTTGATGGGTTTAAACCAATATTTACATCATTTAAGGGATAAATTATTCAAACTATAAATATTATTATGAAATCTGTAGAGCTAAATATAATAACCCCAATTTAGAAAAGGCATGTTTAAAAAAATGTGGTAAAATATACTTAGCGCTTAACAATACTGGATCTAACTAAGGATATGCAAGTTTCCTGTTCATTATGGCGTAGTTAGATCTAGTTCCTTCACTTTTTCTATCGTTAGTTGCTATATTAAAAAAAAAAAGAACAAAGCTTCACCATTTGAATACGTAAGTGAACACATCGTATTTTTTGAGAGTACTAAATGACACCCACTTAGCTATGGGTATTAATGCAATGAACAATGGAAAGTGCTAATCTTATTTATGTTAAGCTGAGGTCAGTATCGTATTATTTCAGTAAACATGAAATAAGATTAGAAAGATAATTTAATTTACAACATACAGCCATGTTTGGTATATTGTCGGCTGAACTTCCAGACTTGTAAGCATAATTCCTTGTTGACGTCTATTGTTCTGAATAATTTTTGATGTTATTGTGCTAAAATATTTGTCAAAAATTCTCCATTAGACAAGCTGCTTTAGAATGAAAATACATTTGAAAACTAACGTAAGGGCACTAAGGCCTGACTACGGCTTTCGTTGCGTTTGAATGAGTTGATGCTAGGACCTCTATCTGGGACGCAGCATTGCATATAATGCGGCCAGATTACTAAAGTGGAAAAAGTATTAAAACAAATTAAAATAAATACACCTTATGATATTTTATAAATCTCAATGTAATTTATTGGTACTTGTTAAACATATATTGTTAATAATAAAATGTAAAAAAACTATAAGTGCTTAATGACTAAACCTCAGAAAGAAACATTAAAATGATCAGGTTAGAATATTTTTCGGGGTCGTGTAATTTTTATATTATAAAGAAGTAAAGGAGTAGGAGGCATACTTGAAATTATATAAATGTACCTCAGTTGCGGTGTGAAGATTTTTCATCCTCTTTAAGAACGCGATAGTAAAGTTCTGTATAGTCATGGACGTGTGAAGAAAACATTTCTAAGAAAGTTAGAAGTCAGCTATGTTTTCATGTTTTATTTATTTATACACCCACATTTATCGATATACCTATTGCAGGTAACCTATCGATAATGATGAAAAAATAATGGTTTAATAAAGATTAAACTTTTAGATTAAATATTAATAAAAAAGTACATAGGAACTACAACAATAACGACGACACGTTTTGACAAATTTACTTTTACTCGTTACATTACCGCGACCACCTCAACAGTGCTCAACCAACTCCAGTTTCCTGCGGTATTAAATTGCTCAGCCGCGCTCAGGTAGTTAAGCAGTTGAATACCACGGAAAACTAGAGTTCTTACATAATTCGGTTCTAGAGGGTGGCATAACAAAAAGGTGATAATTGCGTGAGCGCAGAAAATTATCAGGTACAAAGAATGGAAGTTTACTCAACTATATATGCATATGGTTTTTCTTTTTGATAGCTCGAAGATAAATTTAATAAGCACAACGTCTCTTCAGGGTTACAAGGGATGGAAACCTAGTAATTGGTTAGAAACAGAAAAGGAAGTAGCCATACTGTCCCATAAATAGATATCGGAGGAACTTCTTTTGCACACTTTTAATTATCAAACTGTACTTGACTTCGTGTGGTCTCCGAGTGACGGAGCCAGGTTCTCATCAGCTTTACACCAATGAAGTGTATGGCAGGTGAACTGATGACATGGATTGAAAATCCTTTGAATTTAATGACAAGAAAATAACGTGACTCTATGGTAGACATAAAACTTAAATATTCTACTTTAGTACTTTCAGTCATAGATAACGGTAATAGATCTTAAGAAATAAATTGTTTAGTTACCATTGGAAAATCTAGGTATGGTGCAACTGTTAAAAGTTAATTAAATAAAAGAATATCTTGAGAAAAGTGGAGAGATTCTATATTATGCATTCATAGTACTATTTGAGCTTAGGGAAAAAAGTATTTTCAAGGCAGGCTAGAGTCTTCAACGTTATGAGAAACATGAATCACATACAAAATCTTCTGAGAAAATATAACCAATATATTTTGTCTTGTCTGTCTAACCTTATTAGACACATTTTTGTACTTCATTTCTTGTCCTATAAATTTGTCTAATCTTCGTATTCGTAAACACTTTTGTCTGAATATATAAAGGGATGTAAAAATTTTAAACTTTAGAGGATGTTTTAAAACTTTGTCATGCTCTTTAATAAAATCGTAAAAAGAGAGTTACAATGTTCTTCATTGCGGGTCGCGATACAACCTTTCTATCTAAGAGTTGTAATAATTATAAATGTATGGGATATTTTTTTTGCATCAAATCATATTTTAAATTAATTGAAATCTAAACACATAATAAAGCAATAACGTGCAACGCAACGAATGACTTTTACGTGTAGTGAGTTGGCGGCCGACAACCGCCGACTTTTGTCGAGTAAGGTCGGTGGTTGACTTTCAATCGATTTAATGGATACGTTCAGAAGCACACGTTGCCGACTAAAAGTCTCCATCTGAGCGAGTTTAGTTCTTTGTTCTTTTCTTTTCACCTTTAGCGCATTTTAACTATTAACGTTTGGATCAGTTAGATTCAGTCACAGTCGCTCCAATTTTTTGAGGACCGATTATTGTTGGAGGTTTGTGTTAAAGAATTAAGTATAAAATGTTCTACGTACCTAGTTTATTGTTGGTCATCTGCGTTATGCGTAAAGGGAAAAAAGGTCGATACGATGAGGATTTAATAATAAATTTATGTTTATACTAGTTCGGTTACGCGTTTCGTTCGCATGGAATTCGAAATGAGAAAAGTTGATAGAAATTTAAGAACTAAAAAAATGGGGTGTGCCTGTGTCATGGACAAAGCCGTGTGTTGTACGTGAATACGTCTATGCAACGCATAATTTCAACCGCCTCAGCTGCAGATGTACTGGCACCGTCGTCGATCCGCTCAGCCGCATTCACTCTTTTACGTTCCCGGCACTGCTTGACTCGGTCATATAGTGTTTTATTATTACCATTCGATTGTTCTTGAATTAAAATTGAGGTAATTCGTCTCAATTTCAATACACAGTTGTATTTCTATTGTATACGTGATTTAGTGGACTCTTTATCTTTTTCATTGTAGTTTTCGATTGGTGCTATTTAGGGCTATTTTTTTTTCGTTGTATATAGGTATGAACTGTTTATTGAGTATAATGTCATTGGTTCATGTAATGAAAATAATATCTCTACATATAATATTTAGGAGAAAAATGTCTGGTCAAGTCTTTTGAAATATATATATATATATATATATATATATATATATATATATATATATGTATATATATATATATATATATATATATGTATATATATATATATATATATGTATATATATATATATATATATATCTTCAACAGCGTTCTCGTTACTGAGTATTGAACCCTACAACGATGAGATGAATTACTTGGCGCCAGTTCTTGTGATTTTGCACCAATCTTACCGTCTCATGGATGGTCTTGTAAACTAGTGATGCTTGTGATATTTCGGTCGTGGTTTTCGGCAATTAACTAGGTCTTGTCCCCGCGACCCTCCCCAATTTAATGTCTCTTTCCACATTATCAGAATTATTTCTGATAATACAGCCTGAGCATATCAAAGATTCGACCGTTAACTGTAGAAGATAGTTTATTGCGGATCTTGATTTCTTGTTCCGATGGGCAGTTCAAGATATACAGCATGCTCGACAACACAATATCTCGAAGGCGTCAATGCGTTTTTATCTGCAGTTTTTATAGTTCAATTCGCAGAACCCTAGAATAAAACGGAGTTCATTGAAAAAGTGGGATAATACGTTTCACATATCGAGTACTTACAGTACTCAATGTATAAAATATGTATTTAAGAATCACGTTAAACGGAAGTCAGCTACAGACTGGGTATGTTTTTGATACTAGTAATGAAATTGGTCGACCAACATAAAAGGTCACAAGAATGATCGGTATTTTTCGTTATCTCCACTAAGAGCAAAATTATGGTATATATATATATATATATATATCGTTGTAGGGTTCAATATATATATATATATATATATATATATATATATATATATATATATATATATATATATATATATATATATATATATAATATTTCACTGTCTATTCAAGACATAAATAGAACATAAACTTAGAACGTTAATATAGTATAGGCAGTTACAAAAGCGCTGATTACTCTTATGCACAAGGCAATCTTCTACACCGTTGTTTATTGAAATCAGGTGTTAAAAATGGGTAATGCTTGATGAATAATTGATGAAAATACGTTAGCATATAGATACGAGTAAGGCACTTTTGTTATTTTTAGTTGATTGAGTGTCATTATTACAGTATATTTTTGTAGATAAATTTTTCAGATGTTTACTGTTCTTGCTGAACACGTTAGTATAACGGTGAAATTGTTATTTTGGTAAACAGTTTGGCCCAAAGATATCATCATTTAGAACACAAAATATTTAACATTGTAACGCACATGTTCTATAAAAATCGGTCCTCCATAAGACGAAGCGACTTTGGCCGATTCTCACCGATCTGAATGTTTCGACTTAAAAAGCACTAAAGTAGAAAAGGAAAGAAAATTCAACTGAACGCGTGCTGACGGAGATAAGAAATATTTAGTCGGCGGTATATGCGTTTTAACTTTTGCGGTAAGTCGGTAGAAATCCTGCCAAAATTCGGACATCGAATTTGTCGTACAAAAGTTGTCGGTCGCTGATTCATCCCACCTGTAAAAGTTCATATGTATTGCGCGTTAAGCGCAGTCACGGAAACTTCAACGCATGGGTCTGAACGAACCTACTGATTATTTTATTATATCTTTATAACTTTCACAGCGATAATTCATTCTGTCATGTAGGCGCGTGAGCATTGCTTCACTGCATTCTGATATACTTACAAATATAAAAAAAACTAGCATAAGACCACATAGTATTGGGGCTACGTGTTAAAATAATATGACGGCCTTGTATCGAGAAAATGAAAAAAATAAGCTCTCGAGTAGTTTTATTTAAATCGTGTATCAGATAAATGATTTCTCATTTATCTCATTGACGATTGTATTTTTTCAATGAAAAGTTATGTTATGGTTCAAATGCTATGCATAAGGAACTCTTTGAATTAGCAAGTTAAAACCAAATGCAGATCGCATTCCGCCGTATCTTCCTAACACCAATATCAATCCATAACATACTAATCCATGACGCTTGCAGAACCAAAGAGGTTCAGGAAAGCTACATAAAACTCGAAAAGAGCGAACAAGACATTTCTTTTGACAATACAGAATGATTGTCAGTTTAAATCATTTTAATTTATGGCTACACATTGGCTACACATGCTACACATTGGCTAAACAATGGCTACACATTAAAAAAGTGCTGTTTACATTGATTATTTTTTGTAATCCTTAATGAAGGTATTATGTATTTCATTATATTTTTATTATCATTAATTCTTTATGTACTTAAACAATAATGTATGTGTGTTAATGAAGAAATGTGGTTTAATATCATAGTAGCCGCGCCAGCCTTCAGTTTTGACCATTTAATAATTACAACTTAGGTAATTTTACAAGTACCCGTAATCAATTTTTAATGGAACAGAACATCTTCCTCTAAAAAATTATACCATTTTTAACTTTTTTTAAATATTTAACTTGACCTAAATTTGTTTTTGAAAAATAACATGCGTCTCTATTTCTTGGCCTGTATATATGTATGTACGAAGACACACTGTAGGTCGCAAATTTTGAACGATTTTGGTGTTTTTTATCGGTTGGTAAACTCGATTCGATGCATTGGCTTTTGGAATAGAAGGCTATTACACATATTCACAATAATTTGTTACGTTTTAATTTCTATAAACAATTTTCTATAAAAAACTTCCTTTTTTTGTGCTTGGCAGCTGTTATCGGCCACTGTTTTGTGCGGATTTTCTTGGTTCTTCTTTCTGCTTTCTGCTGTTTTTAACTTTCTTTTTATTGAATATGTGACAAAAGATGTGGTTAATGACTAGATTTTTTCCTAATTTTTTACCTGATTATTAGTTATAACTAACAAATGTAAATTTGTCCTATTACTTAGATATTACATTTTAGAAAAAAAAATTATTATTAAAATAATAATTTTAAAACAAATAAAATGTGAGGTGTTAATGTTTGTTTTCAATAACCATTATCATCAACATTTGATTCATAATTACGATTTATATAAATAGTAGTAATATGTGATTTCGATGCTGACGTCACAATACACTGCAACAATTTCTTAACATATTTTTCCGATTGTTACTTTTATGGTAAAAGATAATATGAGAAAACGTATAGCCCCCTTCGCCCCTTTTAAACATTAAGTATGTTAAGCATTAATAATACATTATTATTATGTTATATACAGTTTCATAAAATATCCTTATTTAATATCTCTTTTCCTGAAGTAGTTTTGGATCATCAAACTTCAGAATATGACAAATTTTAGTTTTCTACACTTTTTTTTAAAAATCTACGAAAGGTAGAAAAGCATTGACGGTTTCAAGATAAAACCATAAGCGTTAAATTTCCGCCTTCGGAAGCTTAAAAAAACCGAAAGTAAAAGGTGATTGTAGTTAGTGTGTTAGAAGTAATATAAAGTTAGTGTAAATCAAAATATCACATAGAAATAAAGTCGGATTTCAATTACTGTTTGATTTAGCTGGTTTGAAAATCTGTCTTTGAAATTGTAAGAACTGCAGTCCATATCCACTAATTTCATCATAAAGCATCCCATATCATGGTACGGTATGAAACGTTGTCGATATAAATAACGTACCACGGAATTAAATGCTGCTCTATCATACACGACATATACGTATGAATACTTAAATGTGATATATATGTGTACATACAATACATCTATGGAAGATAGCGTGAAGGTAAAGACCTATCCATCAATGTTAAGAAGCAAGTTAATGCTCATTTATAGCTGATATTAACAAGATATCGGCATTGGGAAAGTAACCAATGTGAAGAGAGTCCATTCGGATGGAATTCGGCTCGAGTGGACACTCGAACACTCGGTGTGTTGAATGCGGCCTCTGTTTACACTGTCAGCTGGTACTGCCGGCGAAAGATGAGTGGGTATTTTCGTGTACAGGCAGTTCGGTGCCGATAAAACTCGCGACCGGACAAATGTTTGCGGTGAGCATTGTTTCCGACAAACATTGCCTGTTCGCCGGCACTTGGTGGTATGTTGGAATTACCTTTTGTTGTATCAAGGTGTGACGGCGATGTTTCTATTGATACATTATAGCGGATCAAAACTGATGGGAAGATTTTACTATCTAATCCAACTGACCGAATTCACAATGCTTGTAATAAAAGGTGTTTTACAGTCATTCTGAGTCACTTGTCGATACGTTCGATTGCAGAAAACGGTTTCAAGTAAAGCAAGCGTATACAAGAACTTACAGTATCATTTGACAGATCATATACGCATGTTCTCTTTCTGTATGGGTAACATTTTAGCACAAAGGATTTAAATGTTTTCATGTGATTGAATAATAATCAAATTTTTAGATTTATACATTAACTTCGCCAGTCTTCAGGGTGGGGTGCATATTGGAGGGAATACTTGGGATCATCAATCAATAAATTAATCGGCATCCCTCTACTTTGTAGAGTTTTAGTAGTGTTTCTCTGACTTCTGTTATATTCTTAGGGATCCATAGCCAAATAATAAAAATAGAACCATTATAATTTCGTCATGTTCATCTCTCTGTTTGTCTATATGTCACCACCATTTTATTCGTAGACTATTGGTACTATATAAAGAAATTTGGATGAGAGATGTCTTCTATGTACCTCAATACAATGAAATAGTGGAATGATGATAACAAACACTAATTTTAGGGGTAACTTTCCATGCATATAACTTAGGAATGAAAAAAATCCAGTACATATAGGCGTGTGGGCGTGTAGTATTGTTAGATAGGTCTTAAAAATGATATAGAGGTTCCAAAATAATTGTTTAATTTAAGTCAATAGTTGGTGAGATATATATGCGCTTCTAAAATCTTAAAAGGTGTAGTCCTTCTTAACTTTTTAACTAGAATGTGTAAAATTCTAAAAAAAATTAAGGTAGTAGAATTTAAAATAGTTTGATTAAGATAGTTGTATAGTTTTTGAGATATGAGATATTTTCTGTACCGACCGCAGCAATAACTTTGTTTTTCTATGTGTGAGAAATACAATCTTATAAGGTTAATATTGTTTGGTTTTTGCTTCGCAACCCTTCGGGCGCGAGTCCAACTTGCACTTGGTCGGTTTTTTATTATCACTAAATTTTCGGCCCTCGCCAATGTGAGTTTCGAACCGAATGTACTACATCAACTATTTCAGTTGTACTAATTAATGCCATAGATAATATACGTTTAATGCGCAAATAACAATACAACTGTTTCTTGACTTCATTTTAGCAGACCTTGAAGTTTTAGTTACTCGGCTTCACACTCGCTTCTCAATTGTTTTCAGATTGGTTTGAATCCTATATTTAAAAGATTTAACAAACGTTTTATATTACTTTCAATATCTGTGCGAAATAATTGATTACTTTGCTGATGTACAGAAAGAGAAGTTATTACACTGCCATCTTGTTCAATGTTCATAAACGTTGTTAATAATAATCATTTTGATCATCACTTGTATGCGGACACTTTACAAATTTGTATCAGATTTCTCTACTATTTCAACCGCCATCGCTGATACTTTTTTCTGTAAATCAACGAGCCCAAAAATAAGTCAGTTAATCGATTCAAGAAAATAGCAAACTATTATGATTAGGATTCAGAGATTCGTTTCTAAAATTTACTTCCCAGACACAACACAAATGAAATTAAGTGATCTTGTTATTCCTTTTCTTTTACTACGAAAGACTTGGGTTTACAGTTCGATCTCGACTTGGGTTTACTGTTCGATCTCGACTTGGGTTTACTGTTCGATCTCGACTTGGGTTTACTGTTCGATCTCGACTTGGGTTTACTGTTCGATCTCGACTTGGGTTTACTGTTCGATCTCGACTTGGGTTTACTGCTCGATCACGACTTGGGTTTACTGTTCGATCTCGACTTGGGTTTACTGTTCGATCTCGACTTGGGTTTACTGTTCGATCTCGACTTGGGTTTACTGTTCGATCTTGACTTGGGTTTACTGTTCGATCTCGACTTGGGTTTACTGTTCGATCTCGACTTGGGTTTACTGTTCGATCTCGACTTGGGTTCAGTGTTCGAAAATATAATTGGTATTTATTTTATTTATTAATTATTATCGCGTTACAGAAACATTATTGTTATCACATTCATGTCTTACAATAACGATAACAAGACGATTAATAAATTTAATAACAGCTACACAATTTTAAATTGTGTTGCTAAATTTTCTAGCTAAAGTTCCACACGGTAGTGACGGGTAGTAAGGTCATTGGCACGAGAAGCTACGTACTGTGATCATCAATCCCTCTGCTCAGCGTGGCGATTATGGGCATTATACCTCTAATGCTAGTCCTATGCATACGAATAGACCTGAAAAAGGCTATTGATTTGATTTGACAATACAAAGGATGATACACTTCAAGAAGCTTAGGTAGTAAAGTGACTACGTAAATCCAGATTGTTTGAGGTACGAAGAGCGAGTTTTTCCAATATGTTACAAAAATTTTCTCGTTAAACGATTGGAAAAATAATTTCATCACTGAAACTTTGTTTCCGTACTCAAATCTGTGGTAACCAAGAGGAGAAAAAACATTTGTTTGGAAATGTTCAGTCAGCAGTTTGTATGTAATTAATATATTTATATATATATATATATATATATATATATATATGTATATATATATATATATATATATATATATATATATATATATATATGTTCAAGTTACAATTATTCAAGACTCCTGAATTACTTTTTTTCACGAAAGTCAAGTTTCCAGCTTTATGTGAATAAAATTAAATTTTCAGTAATTTTCTTTTGAAAGCGTTTTTAATAATTTGAATTATAACTAAATTTACTTTTTTACACCTTCATTTTAATTTTCATAAGAATCTTCTCAACCTATCTTGTTTTAATTCTATATCGAAAATCTCAGTTACTCACAGCCTTGGATTACGGTCGGAATCACACTTAACCGTCCTTATATGTAAACATAGCACTACATTCTATAAACACTTATTTTCTCTGTACATATGCCAAATTCTGGGACAAATTGTGTCTCATCAAAAGGTTACCCTGAAAAGGATCAAGCTTCTTGTAAAAACAAGCAAGTTCCTTCACAGCTTTGCTAGAGAAGAGTAGATGACTGAGCTAGATTGATTCACTTTGCGTTTAGATTTATTGAATATTGCATCTATTATGATACTGTACTTAGTGAGAGTGGAGTACTTAGATGTTATCGCTTTAATAACTAGAATTTCGCAAAGAGAAAGATTCTAGTGGTTTTGTAGATCCTATCATAAGAATAACGATGTGAACTTATTGCAACCGAGTATTGTAAGAAAAGCTATTTAATGTATATATATATATATATATACATATATATATATATATATATACACACACACACATATATATATATATATATATATATATATATATATATATATATATATAAAACTACTACGAATTGCCGTAGGAAAAATTGTATCTTCGTTTCTAGCTAATAATTTTCACTTTAGCATTTTCCTTCATTGGTATCGAAAACGCTATACACATATCAAATTTTAATATTCTAGCTATAAAATTCACCATTCTTATGTCACATACCTCAGGAAGTACTATAGATAAATTTATTTATCAACTTTTATGCATAGTATATATGGCGGACTTATTGCTACATGAGAAAAGTCTTCCAGTCAACCATAACAATTGGTATTGAAATTTAGTTGGTAGACTGTAAGAGATTTTATAATGAAAATTATATATAGCACATTAGACAAAAAAAAAAAAATACAAAAGTATAAGTAATACAAACTATTGACATGATTTGGAATGGGAAAGACGGGAAATTACAAGGGTACAGTGGAAAAGGTTTCAGGAGAGGCTTGATAAAAACTTAAAATTATGATCATGTATTTTTTTATCCATATACTAAAAGTCAGAATTTACTGGAGTCCGATTTTACGAGAGTAGAGTTATAGGGGTATCAATATAGCTGAGAAGGGCTTCAGTAAAGGGTCCAGTATCCGGTTCCGAACTTAGTAGTTTACTACTGTCCACCTAGATTCTGAGATTTGGAATACGCCGTTGACTTAGTTCATACAAAGTTATTTGAAAACGGTATTCATATCTTGATTTTTTATTACTGTCCCTTTCGCTCTTTACCTGGTCTATTTTCTATCCATGTCAACATTTTAATTATTTATTAATTTTAATATATTGTAAAAATATATGATTTATATAATTATATATGTAACATTAAATTTAAAATATAAAATATTTGGTTGAATACAGTAAAATATATAAATAAATGTAATGAAGTAAAAAAAATGTTAAACTGCTTAAACAATGTAAAACATTAATTTTAATTTCACTTTATTAAAGTGATGTGATAACATTATTAACGAATGTAAAATTAAACGAAATGGAATTTAATAACATAGTGAAAAGATATTTAATTAGACATAATATTTATTTGATATGATTGTAAGTTATAGAAAATTTAATGTTTATATAATTGAAATAATTTCATAATTCAATTGACGTTGCCTTTTATGTATGTACGGTTTTGACGTAAAATTTGAGGCTTCAACTATCTGTTATAGTCTGGTCTATCGATAATTAATTTGTATTTTATTATTCAAAGCAGGATTTAAAATATTTGTCAATATTTTTATTCTACATAAGATATAAGGAAATAAAGTATAGCACAAGTCTATAATTCGCAGCTTCGAAACTATAGGGATATGTGAGAACAGCTGTTATATAAAACTCTCGAGTTTTATATAGTTACTGTATTCTAAATACACGCTGCATGGACGGATACTAAATAATATGAAGTATATAGTATCGTATATAAATTATAAAATGTAATGATATGTGAGAACAGTTGTTATATAAAGCTCTCAAGGTTTATATAGTTACTGTGATCTAAATACGCACTGTATGGCCGGAGGCCAAATAATATGAAGTATATAGTGTTGTATATCAGTTATAAAATGTAATAATATTAAATTAAATAACCCAAGAATATATTATCATTTAAAATTTACCGACATCCAAAAATATTGTAATATTTTCTACTCAAAAATATCAGAGCGATACGGCAAATAACTCTGAGACCACATCTCATGAATATATATGTATGTTATATATACACATATGCATATATATGTAAGAACGAAATATTTTTCATGAACATTAGCAGCCAATCTTGCTTTCTCATCTTTTTGCATGAAACATAACAGGACAATCAGTCGTAAGCAATTTTTTTATTTTACTGTTAATGGTCAGAGATACAGTTACTGGATAGGGTTATGTAGATATTGACTAGAGTTAATATAAAATAATTTTTTTTAACTCGGAAGTCAATATTTCCAAAAATAAGATGGCCAATATGTCATCTATAAAGTGACTAAAGTTAAGACGATATAACTATTTCAATTCGACTCATCGTGATGGAGAATGGTTTAAAATAGACTTGGTCACAAGAGTCTCCACATCCCGACATCGTAACCTCGAAACAATATTTACAAAATTTTGATAAGGTTTCCAATCTTTGCCGTAATTAAAGCCGATTTCTAAAAAAAGTGATGTATACTGGGAAACGATATATGCTATTGCTACGAAATATATAACAATAAATGTGGTCTGTTAAAATAAAGTATTTCTTTAAAACATAGCTTGGAATTTTGCAAGAAAATACATACCTAAAGATATTTAGTTTAGAGTTGGGTATGAAACCTGCTATAAACCTGCTAGTGCTGAGAAAAACCTTGGAATAATTTATTTCAAATACTTTAAAGAGTTTGAAGTATTAAAAAAGAGTTTAAAGTGTTTGGTACCGATCGAGGTTGAATTGCTTAAAAGAACGTGATAGCTATGTTCGTGACACCATCAGCTCAGATTTTGTAAAATTATTGCATATTTATTTTAAACGGAAATAATCATCGTTTTTTTTATTCACCAAGAGTAAGATTGTATATATTGCATCTATGATACTTAAAAAAGCTTTAATATTATCAATAATGATATTTTTAATCGTTCTTTCAGACTACTCTCGGTTTGAATGGGACTCTCCAAAAAAAAAGGGAATAATTCGTTTAATGTAACTTTTATAAATTTTCACAATTTTAAAAGGTGATCGATAATTAGTAAGCTCCATTGCAACCATTAAATATCTTTCTGCTCAGCACGATTTTTAAATTTGTAATTGATTTTTTTTTACAATTACTATTTTTTGCGCAATAATATGTGTCAATATTTTTTATAGATAATACTCATAAAATAGTCAAGCATCCTGTTAATTGCGTTCTCATAAAAAAACTATATATTTTCGTTTTGAGTTTCCCCATATTTTTAATAGTTATAAATAAGAATTTATATTATGCTACGTGAAAATGCATCAGTAAATGGAATAAATGCATCAAAAACAAAATTAATGGAATAAATGGAAACGAATAGATCTGTAAACGGAATCAATACATCAGCAAACAAAATTAATGGAATAAACGGAAACAATGCATCCGAAAACAAAATAATACAACAGTCAACAAAATTAATTGAATAAAGGGAAAAAATGCATCAATAAAGAGAACAAAAAGAATAAACGGAAACAATGCGTCAGTAAAGGGAATCAAAGTACCAGTAAACAGAATAAATGAAATAAACATAACGTTGCATCAGTAAATTGAAGCTAGATGAAACGGAAGCAATGCAAGGAATTGACACATCAATGCACAGAATGAACAGAATATATAGAAACACCGCATCAATAAACGGAATTAATGTATAACTGAACAGAATGAACGTAATAAATGGAAAAATTCATCACTAAACTTAATAAGTACATAAGTACAAAGAACGAATGGAATAAACGGAAACAATGCTTCAGTAAACGGAATCAATATATCAATAAACAGAATGAATGGAATAAACGAAAATAATGCATCATTAAACAGAATGAAAGGAATCAAACGAAACAATACATCAGTAAACGGGTTAATTCCAATACAACGGAATGATTGCATCAATAAACGGAATCAATGCACGACTAAATGGAATGGAATGGGTCAGTAAAAGTAATCGATACAAAATTTAGAGGACTAGAAATTGCTTGGATGTTATTTGAACACATTTTTATTCTCAACACTGTTTTTTTTTTAGGACACTTGATATTTTTTTTATTTTCTGAATTATAGTTCCGAGTGACGAGTAGTGAACAAATTTTTGACGAATTTTAAAAATCTATCAAGATATAAAAGTTTAAACTTAACGTTTAGAAAAGGCGGAAATACGGTAATATTCAATTGCGATGTAATTTTTAATGATTCTCGTTATATTCTACGAGAGTGAAAGGGAAAGGGAGATATGTTCTCTTCAACCCTACCATTTAGTTTAGAAGATTAAAACTCAAGTAACATTAGAAATTGCATCACATACATTTAAGAAGTTCACGTTATTTTAATAAAAACAGTAAATTCAGGAGTAGTACTATTCTATTGCTTTTACATAAAGCAGGTGAAAAGATACGAAATTATGAAAATAACCCAGATTAAAGAAAATTCGTTTTGTGATTTAAAAAAAAAGCATCAGGAAAAATATTAAAATATTATTTTTTTATTTTATGTGGTTTTATCACCGTCGGTAAAGTTGTTATATTTTTTAAATAGTGTTATATATTTTTCTTGTATCAAAGAAAAAAATAGTGTCGAGAAAATTTCTTGCTGTTTAAGCATACATATTTAGTCTCCCCCTAATTAGGGTATTTTAAGTTATTTGATTGGAAGTTATGCGAATCATCTAATTGACAATATTTTATAAATTTTTAAATACAGCCATCTATAAGTTCGTTTAAAGCATCAAATCGTTAATTGAACTGAAACGACTACACAGAACAACTCGATCTGTGACCCCACGCAGTGCTTCTCGTGTCAGTCAACATTCATAATGTTTGAACAGGAAATAAGTACTATGGGCTTTGTCGATTTTCTCAATCGAAAGCTTTAAGTACGTAATTATGACAGCCATTACCGCCTTTACATTCTACAATAATAACAACATTTAAATGTAGTTTCTGAATAGACATTAATTAAATCCGAAATCTCTCTTCGCCATTGGTCATGTAGCTTTAAATTGTCGAAAAAACTCGGATCGCACTTGACATGCTTTCTCGTAAACCCACCTATCACCGCTTACACTTAGACACAACTCGATCGTTTTGAGGGTGCTTGTGACACTCCGTATGTTTTCGGTACAACGCTTTGCATGCATCCGCGAAAGTCGCCGTTGAAATAAATACAAATGCACGGAGCACGTACACAATACGGTACCTGGCTTATAACCCGACCGATGCGCTATTCGCTTTGAGAGAATGCGGCGGTGTGCGATGGTCAAGAGGTTATTAAAATGTATTTTTAGAGTAGACCGGAACTCATATAATTTTGTTTATTGTACGCCTTTTAAGGCCTTTTTATATATGATGACATTCAACGAGCCACTTGGCGCCCGCCAACTCGCTAAGTTATTGCCTTACTGGGTTGAGTGTGAAATTTGTCATAACAGATGGCCGTCTCTCGTTGTCAGGATCTCGTCTCATTTTCAGATTGTAGGTATTGTAATCAAAATAATAATGTACCGTTGACTTGGAATTATACTGAGGCTTTCTGCATATTGATATTTTGCCCAATCTCTACCTTAATTCTTATACATTCATAGTTCTAATTTTTCCATCAATGAAATATTTTTAAAGTTAACTTTTTTTGGTGAAATTAAACGTCGTACTGTCACTCCGACGGATTTTTTTTAGACTTTTAGTCTTTATTCAGCAAATCAGAAAATGGTTTTAAGAATTCATCATGCTTTTCTGAAAATATCCCTGTAAATATTGCAATTATTCCGGTGAAGTCTTTAGTGCTTTGTAGATGATTTTTCCAAGGTGCAGTTGTGATAGTGACATTGAGATGAGGATAACTAAATTTTCAATGGGCCGTGAAATTAAAAAATTTAAGGTTACAAAAAATGGTATTTTTTTAAAACACATCCTAAAGCACAACCCAATGCTGACATGTGACTAAAATACAATCTTAAAAAACTATATTTTTTTTCAGTGCTGCGTTAAAAAAAATGATTAATAACAAAAAAATATTACTTATCAGATTTAGTATTTATAATACGAATTGTATCTCACTGTGATAGTTAAAAATCTCACTGCAGTATTCAGAACAACACCGTGATAGTAACATAGTGTGCCACTAAGACAAAGAGTATTCCAGTCCATCATGCACTTATTTACTTTGGCCAGCTTTGGATATAATTTAATAAATCTAACCAATATTTTATATTTCGATTCCAATATTTATATGTGATTCTGCCGTTTATTTACCGCAAAACTTGTGTAACGATAGTGTAAGGGTACACTGCTCAATCTTCTCAGACAGTTCCACCTTCTCAGACTCTCTATTTGGTAGACGATGGAATGTGCACTAACTAATCAGCCTGGCAAAGAAAACAACGCTTTATAATGCGAAATCCCAATCCTTTAATTTTTCCCTAAGATTTCCTTATTACTCTAAGGGACCTTTTGTAATCAGCAAGATTGATGGGCTATTTTTAAATCATTGAAATTAGAGACTACATTTAGAATATTTGATAAGTGTATTTGTTAACGTCTGAAACAGCTGAGAGACAGTCACGATGGTGAGGTTTCTATCATGAAAAGAAGTATCTTTTCTTATGTATCTTTTGATTTTTGTGTCGGTCTCTTTTTTTTTTTAGGTATCTTTTGTACTTTACGTTTTTTTAAAGAAATATCTTTTCTGAAGTATCTTTTGATTTTTGTGTCAGTCTGTTATTTTCTTTAGGTATCGTTTGTACTTTACGTTTTTTTTAAAGAAATATCTGTTCTCAAGTATCTTTTGATTTTTGTGTCAGTCTGTTATTTTTTTTAGGTATCTTTTGTACTTTACGTTTTTTTAAAGAAATATCTTTTCTTAAGTATCTTTTGATTTTTGTGTCAGTCTGTTATTTTCTTTTGGTATCTTTTGTACTTCACGTTTTTTTTAAAGAAATATCTTTTCTGAAGTATCTTGATTTTTTTGTCAGTCTGTTATTTTCTTTAGGTATCTTTTGTAGTTTACTTTTTTTTTAAATATCTTTTCTTAAGTATCTTTTGATTTTTGTGTCAATCTGTTATTTTTTTAGTTTAGTGCTAGTTTGTTTATTTTTTTGGGCAGGTCAACATTTTCTTCCATTACTTTTTCTATATGCCTCGCTAAATCCTCCGCTACTATCTCATTTGGCTTTTTTCTTTATACCTCCGTACCTCAAAAGGAAAAATGCATATTTGTAAGGTTACTCACACGTCTGCCTATCTGTTGTGTCGCAACCGTTTTTCTCATTAACCGCTGGAACATTTGGCATGGTAATTTAACATACTAACAGGCACACGTGACAATAGCTAAAAATAATATGTACAGGGTGCAAGCGCAAATTAAGCACCCGAAAAAACTTTTGTAATTCTGCACCTAGTGTGAAATATCGTTTGAAAGGGCTAATGACAAAAGCCACACAATTATTTGTTTATAATGTTAGGCAGTGTATCTTCAGAAATATACTGGAGAGTATCTAAAAAATATGTTACCCCCTTATTTATGAAACTGCACAATTCAAAATTATGAAAAAAATAGTTTTTTAGAAACCTACTCAAATTTTGCAGGGAAACTAACGATTATCCTAGATCTTGGCATTTTTAAATATGCACACAGTTTTTATGCTTCCGAAGCATATAGCAGGCAATATGTAAGTATGCGTTCTACTCGTGTTTAGCAGTTTTTTCGTGCCAGGCAGAAAATACGAGGCTGATTTTTAGTGCTAGTGCCGCATTTTCTTTTGCTACTTTTGTAAGAATCATGCTTATTTTGTGGCAATAAACGAAAATGAAATATGCATAGTTCTCTTAGGATACTATATAAAAAAGGACATTTTATATTTTCAAATATTTCTTAATAATTTCTTCTTTCTGATTAATGCAACATAATCTCGCAAGAGCGAGTATTACCCCAGAAGGTGATGAGTAATTTTAATTCATTGTTCCTTAACTTTATATTTTTTATCTTATTACTCTGAGCATGCAATGTTGATTGAGGTCAGCGATCGAATAGCTTTGTTGCAGATGAGCATTACATTTAATTATTCCAACTGCCGTTTGGTGTACGATGCTGGTAATTGTGTTATTGTTTTTGCCATTTCATTGAAGTCGACTAGATGATGAACACTTGGAACGCGATGGAAAATTAGCATAGTGGTTGTATTTAAATGATCACAGAGAAACGTTTGACCCAAATGTAAGATGAATTGTAAATCGCGTTACTCTTGTCATTATCCATACTGATCAGAAACATTTTTTGAATATATTTGGCGTTAATTTTGTAGAAATTCATTATTCACAATTAAATGAAACTACGTGATGTAGTATTATTTCTACTTTCTTTAATTTCTTTACCACGACCTAGGTTTCGTTATACTACAACATCTTCAGGTGGGATATTAGCAATCTTTGCTAATAAACCTAGGTCGTGGTAAAGAAATTAAAGAAAGTAGAAATAATACTACATCACGTAGTTTCATTTAATCAGGAAAAGATTATTATAGGGTTCTGAATTTTTGTCATTCTCTTTGATATATTAAAACATTGAATCTAGACCATATTTATATTTGCTGAAACTTTTAATTTGCTTAAGATTGGTTGCGGAGATAGAGATCGATGTTTTTTGAGGAACGGTTTAAAAGTAATTTCTTTTTAGTTCTGAAACGTAAGTCAAAGTTGATTTTGCTAATGTAGAAAAGTGACATGAAGGTTATTTTGACAATTAACACATTGACACATTGACATTAAATAGACATTTCATTGCTTACCGTACCCAGGGGCCAGTATTTTTTTATGCTAATTTGTTTTCAATTACTTATAATTTGTAAGCAGTTAAAACTCATTGTCAGATGTTAACATTTGATACTGCATTATAACAACTCCCGTCTAATACTAAGAAATGTGAGATATTTTCTCATCCATCGATAAAGTGTTAATAAATGTTAAATAATGATTTAATTGATCTGTATTTAAAAAAAATGAATTTAATATAAGATACATTTTTAATAAGATAAAACTGATTGAAAAAAAATGAATTTAATATAAGATAAATTATTAATAAGATAAAACTGCCAATTAAAAAGACATGTAAAATTAGTATCAAATTAAATTTTTTACGAAACGTTTTACGACAGACGAAAAATAAAAAAAAATTACTTATTTTGGAATTATATATATTATTTAGAATGAAAATTAGGTACAAGTGAAAGTTTAGAAAGCAAAATAAAATTAATATTTACAGCAAATTATTTTTCTGAAATATATATATTATTTCATTATCTCAAATTGTTTAGATTATGTACGATATATGTTCTTGTTTTTTTAACATTAGTTATACCAGGTGGAAGTGTGGTTATTAATCCGTTTGTTTGTTACCTAATAAATCAGTAACAAGTTAACCATTCAGTATCGAATTTTACAAACATATATAGACCGTGCTATGTACTAAAATAAGTAGTACAAGTATTTAATAATCCTGGAAAATTAAGCAAATTATTTGGGATTAACCAAAACCTATTTTTATGGTTTCGTGCCTTAATAAATATTCCTTATAAAATAATTTAGGTGTCCATCTGTTGTGTCGAATCCGTTTTTTTTTTCAGAAACCACTTTACATTGAAACTTGAAATTTGGCATAGTAATAAAGCATATTACTCCTTGTAAGGTCTCAAATGTTTTTTTTTTCATAATTTCAGGTAGCATTTCTTTAGGTATATACTATAAATATGCAAAAATATGTTCCCTCCTTATTTACTATATTATTGAAACCAAAAATTATGAAAAAACAAAGTATTTAGAAGCCTACGCTAAGTTTGGAGGCAAATGATGACAACTGATGTCATAGTTTTGGAGTAGATGTCAAGTGAAATATGGCGCTCACTTGTGTGTGGTACACATTTACGTGAGAGAAAAAGAGAGGCCACGACTCCAAATATCTCTAGCGGTAGCAGTATTTTGCAAATTTATTTACGTTCGGAAACGATATTGTACCGCAAAATTTCCAATTCAATATTCGTATTTTTATTATTTTATACTTTTCAGTGTTTATGATTCGGTGGTTATTTGAAGTCATTTTAGTTTTTAGTTAAACATTTTACCTTTGTTAGCGTGTGAAAGCGCTTAAATAAGCCTTTTTGCCAGGGAATTATAAAAGGGATATTAGTTTATACATCTCTAGTTATTGCCTTATCTTTTGTTGAAGTAATTTATTTTTATAGTCGAGTTAATTCGTTATAATTGTTCGTATTTGGAAAGAAATCAAAGGATGATTCAAATTTAATTCATGTAGTAATTTGTAGTTTGGATTGTCTTTGTAAATTATAAAAAAAAAATACTCTTACTGTTATCTTTGTCATATTTTGTTGTTTTTATTTAATAGATATGTAACAAATGCTAACAGTCACTACATAAGTCCTTTATATATTTGACGAAAATCTCATAAAAAGATGAATCAGAATTAAATCTTTAGTACCTTGAAATGTAGAAGTTTTGTTTGTATTTTTGTACCGGTATAACCGAAAAATATAATGTTTTCCTATTTTTGTGTTTATCTTGTATATAAGTAAACAGCGTTTGAGCGCAAATGCATTTATGGAAAATACTTTTTTGACACATCTTTCACTAAGTGTAAAAAAACTTATGTCTCGTGTACTTGAAGTCGGTTAAAAATAAATAAAATGTCTTTCGTTATGATTTTTAATACAGGTTTGGTATTAATTTTAAATGTCACCTTGTAATTTTCCGCGACTTCGCTATTTCCGCGATTTCGCTAAGTGTGTTCACCGTTTCTAAATAAATTAAGCATTTAATCATGAGTTAAAAAACGAAATAGCAAAGAGTGACCCTGGAAATGGTCCGTTGGGGAGACTGATCTAATTTAATTATCTATATAATAGCTTAAAATTAGAAATTATTCGCAAAAGAATTTTAAATAGACCATGGAAACAGTATCAGAGATATGAACGGTTCGAAAAGAAATAGCCCCGTTGTGACGATCGTGTGGTTTTTGCGCTATTCATAACATAGCCATGTATCTAAACCTGGTACAAGCAAAATATAAATATGTATATCTTAAAAGTAACGAAAAGAAACATAAACAAAAGAAGAAAACATAAACAAAGAAAAACAAGTGTAAAAAAAGATATAAAAATATACATAAAATAGAAAATTACAAAAAAAAAACAGAAATTAAAAAATGGAGATAAAATAAACGAGTGTGCTTTAGACCACACGACTGAAGTAAAACTTAAAATTCACAAAATATGAACTTTAAAATGAATTCACAATTTTATTCACTTTAAACGTAGAATATTTAATGTATTAAACAAAATAATAATTTATCAAATTTTTCAAGAACGAAATGAAATTACAAAATAATAAAAAAATCACCGTTCGCGTAACGCTTGCAAACTCGCATATATATATATATATATATATATATATATATATTTCATGCACTGGCTATGAGAGGAAGAGAGAAAGAAAATGTGTGCTCGCACCTCTCTCTTGTCCCTACAGTAATATACGAAACGTAACTCTCTCTCTCTGTTTTTACTAAATTATATCTCCCTCTCAATTTTCGTTCGCCTCGCCCGATCACTCTTTTCGTAACGCTCTCGTCACGCATTCACCAGCTTACTCCCCAAGTCAAGCGTGCGTAAAGAAGTTTTACTTCCAAAAGCCTCTTTACACTGTAATACCGCAACAAGGTAAAGTTGTGCTGACATATTATTATTGTAAATAATATAATACATATTATTATTGTAAACACATTGTTATTGGAAATAATTAATGACTATATAATTTTTGACAATTACACTGGCCAGTTTGTATATTTTTGGAAAATTAAAAAAATTAAAAATATCCAAAACTTTTATACATATTAATTTATTAACCACCTTTGCGATGCATCGATCTGTTTCCACATATTTGGCGAAAGTCCCTACTGATAAACATATGTAAGTAATTGTGTATAAATGTATTTATGAAATTGTTTATTTACAAAGAATGTGTTTATTATTCATAAAGGTGATATCACTGAAAATCATTTTAGGTCATAGTTTATTCAAAATATGTTTCCACCGACGGGTGTAGGACTCCCATTTTATGACAAAACTTTTTTTAATGTTATACCAATGCATTCGAATTCTTTTTTTAATGTTATACCAATGCATTAGAATTCTTTTTTTAATGTTATACCAATGATAATCCGTATAAGTGCAAATAAGACGAAACGTGATTGAAATTTGTACATCTGTATTCTTAGACATTTAATTGATTCTTAGCCTTCACTACCTCATTAAACATCATAATCATACCTTGCCACATGCAAGACGACTTTCAAACGTGCAGTTAAGTCTGTGCCTGTGGTAAAGAGTAACGTGTCGGTTAATTATGTTGCTTGATAACATTTATTCCTCCGTTTATTATGCTATCGACTTGTAATTGGAGTGAGATCTTCGTGATAGAGAGGTCTTTACGATGCAAATTTGTACTACGTTTGTGTCAGCAATAAAACACACTAACCAATAGATTTGACCGCAAATTGTGCGAAGCACATATTAGTGTTATGTAATTTAAGTAAAGGCGATGGATTACATTTGCTAATTTAGAAATTAAAAGGTTCGAAAGTGATGTAAGGCCGATAATTTAATTAGAAACTTTCCTTGAGGTGACGATGAAATTTCGAAGATGATGGTTTTGAGTTTATTGTGAGTTTATACAATTACCAAAGTTTTCAAGCCCTTCGTTTTTTTTAATTAACTTGTTATTTTAGAACGATTAAGATGTAATGACTTTATTTGATTTTTTAGTGTAGTATGTAATATACTTTCGATACTTAGATATCGACATATCTGTAAACATTTTATTAAAATTGTTTTAATATTTTTGAAGAATATCTCTAAAGTCAAATAAATGTATGTATTTGTGTATAACGTAATTATAAGAAAGAATATGTCTATTCTTATGTATGGTATTATTATGTATATCGTCCCTACCGATAAATAAATGTATGTATTTGTGTATATATGCATATACGTAATTGTAATAAAGAATATGTCTATTCTTATGTATGGTTTATTATGTGTATTGTATTATTATGTCTCATTAATTATATGTATTGTACCTATATGTGATTCTGTGCGTCAAGCTGAATATAATTGAAACACGTTCTTGTAAATAATGAACATTTGTTTTTGTTGGAACCACAATTTCGACAATGATTTTCTTCAAAAATGGTTCAGAATTATTACATAGTTCCGTAATACTGTTACAGCCTGTATATATGTATACAGTACAATATAGCGGTGGTTCGTAATATGAATATTTATGATATTTTGAAAGAAACTGACATGTTTGTAAAGATTTTTTTAAAATTGTTTTAATAGTTTTGGCGAAAGTCTCTACCGATAAACGCTACATGCGTTTATCGGTAATTGAGTATAAATGTACATATGAAATTGTTTATAAACGGAGAATATGTTTATTATTCATACAGGCGATTTTGTGCATCAAATTTAGTACATCTTTTTGAAAAAAAATTGTAAATATTTTTTCATCGGAATCGCAACTTTGACAGTGATTTTCTTTGGAAATGAATTACTTGTAAGAATAATAGACACGTTTCTGTTGCAGCCTCTATTGATGCATACAACGGTAGCATGTAATATAAACATATATGATACTTTGACATAAACCGACATACCTGTAAAGATATTATCAAAATTGTTTAATACAATTGTTTTGGAGATAGCCCTCATTGACAAGTATACTTATGTAATTGTGTATATATAAATAAATAAATAAATATATATATATATATATATATTTATAACAAAACGTCGAAGTAATTCTATGTATATTTCCAATGTTTCTATTGCAAAAAATATAATTTTTTTTCTTTGGAATCGCAACTTTGACTATGATTTTCTTCAGATTTTGTTGAAAATTTTCTTAAAAGTCCTTTACATTTTCTGCTAAGTTTAGGTCTTACAATTACCTGAATTAATAGTAAGTTCATTGTAATAATTATATATATATATATATATATATATATATATATATATATATATATATACGACTTCATATTGATTATTGACATACATAAGTGATATAACAATTCGACCAGGTAATCGGTCATGCGGGACGGCAGCTAACTTCGTTTCTCAGCTAGCGGTAAATTTAAAAAAATACTGCCTTGTCTGGTCTGTAGTCCCAACATTTTGAGCAATGAAAGATTCCCCAAGAACAATACTAGCAAACGTAGAAATTATACACGATTTGATAATTACTGACCGCCAGTTCTCAAAATGCTTTGAATATATTACGTATCCCAAAAGCTTCATGGATATTCTTGCGCAGCTTTTGAAGCTATTTATCACATATAAATTAAATACCCAAAACGTCTGGTAGTGTTTTTTAAATTTATCATTATTACAGTCGCCATGAATATATTTAAAACTCGCTATGTTTTTGCATACAATCAACACTCATAAATTAACGAGGTGCAACTGAAAATAATCACAGCCTTCAAGAAACGCAAACAGGACCGATTAAACAGGGCGGCATTTAGTAGCGGCCGCCCACGGCTGTAATTACACACTACAATGACATTATTTGCATAAATCAGACACGCCCGTGCCGCATTACATATCGAAAGATTAATTGCGTGCCATTTATCCACGTTCGTGTTACGTGAAATGTGATGAACTTTTATCGCAAAATCAACTTCTTGATACAGAAATACTACGAAACAATGGTTCATGTTAATATGAGTAAATACTAAATGCTACAAAATTAAATGAAACTACGTGATGTAATATTATTTCCACTTTATTTAAATTCTTTATCACGTCCTAGGTTTCGTTGTAAGATGTTGTACATCTTCAGGTGGGCAATCAGCAAAGATACATATAAGATAAGATCTTTGCCAATTGCCCACCTGAAGATGTAATACAACGAAACCTTAGTTGTGGTAAAGAATTTAAATAAAGTAGAAGTAATACTACATCACGTAGCTTCATTTAATTGTGACTGGTTAATCTTTTCTAATAGCCCACCTGAACATGTTCTAATACAATGAAACCTAGTTCGTGATAAAGAACTTAAAGAAAGTAGAAATAATACTATATCACGTAGTTTCATTGTGAATAATGAATTTCTACAAAATTAACGCCAAATATATTCAATACTTAATGTTATATAATTGACGTGTTATATTAATACTAAATTATATATTATTTGTGCTTCTACGTTAAACCGTAGTATTAACGTTATATTAATATAACGCTTTGTTGACAATAAACGTAAAGTACGGTTGCCTAACATATTATTTATACATTTTCATATTTCTGATACGTGGTTAAAATTTTTTTAGTGTAATGCAATCACTTCCGTGGAAATCATTTAATATAATAAATTTGAATTTGGAATACTCGTAAAGAGATGTGGTCCAGTAACGTCTGCAACGTTACGCAGAAAAAGTTGAATTTCCAGTTTGAGGAAAGTTTTTAAAGATGGGGAGAAGATGAAGGATTTCTTCACCAGGTTTTTGTTTTCGATATCAAATGAAAGTTTATTACAATATGAATTCAAATAATTTGATATAATGTAGTTTTTTAAAATAAAATGGCCAAAATCACTAAACAAAATTTCATCTCCCTATAGCGCTAGGAGGGTTTCGTAGACACTTAAGTACATTTAAGGGTACATATAATTTTAATTAAAGTATTTAAAAGTATTAATAGTATTTTTCACCATGTATTTTTTACAGACGTAATAATGTCATGAATATTTCAAAAACTCAGAAATTTAGAATAAGCGCTATGGATTCCCGGTAAACTTTTTAGCGACGCTGTTTTTTTGTAATTTTGGTTTCAGTAATTTTGAAAATATTTATGGCCCCGTAAATATTTTCGAGTTATTTTATTTAACACTATAAAATAAAGTCCTTATAAACCAATTTTCAATTGGTATCATACGCGGTACCAGAAATTATTTATTTTTGAGGAATGGAAGGTCGTTGTCACTTGCTACACAACAATGGTAACTTAAAAAGGTGATGTGTATAACAAGAGGAAATCCGGTACACGTTACAGAAGTGAAACTTCTTTGGTGATCTAAACCTCGAGTTGTAAGTATATTGTAACGGGTAAAACGGCACAGAGAGGGAGAGAGACGGAGAGAGAGAGAGAGAAAGAGAATATACTAAGTGTAAGTCCACTGTACGAAATTTACATAAGAAGATTTTGATACAATACATTAAGAAACATTTATGAAATGTCATTACAAATCGACGTAAATATCTAATAAAATCTTTCATATAAATTTAAATAGACAATTGTCAATTAAAAATAGTCGTGATGCCAGTAGCGGAATATGCGGCTGAAGGAAGTCGGGACGTATTGCTCTTGTTCTAAATTATATTTATGACAACTATATGTGTGGGTTCATTGCGGATTTATAAATAAATTTGCAGATTTATAAAAAAAAACATATGTTGTTAGTCATGTAATGGATGAAATACACGCAAAACTAGTAATAAATCCGTCATAAATAGATAAATAAATCGACAAAATTTTGACAGTTTACTTTTGACATAACGTATAAAACAGCTGACAGTAGTTTTGAGCGCCATTTTTGTTTGTTTTCGCGCATGGGTAAACTTCTTATTTTATTCTATGTTATTCATCTATTTCCCTCGGTTGTAAGCTACGTACCTACTATCCATCCTTCTTGCGATAGATACGTTACACTCAGACGTTACAACTAAATGTCGCATGACTATGTTGCAATAAATTTGACTTTGATATTTTAACCTCAACGAGCCTAAAAAAGTTTCACTTCAAAAATTATTAATCAAGCCATCAATTAAATCTAGGTATGGATAAATCGTGGAAATTTGGAATAAAGAATTTAATGAATTTTTTAAGAATTAATTAGAAATAAAAATTTAACTTAGCTCATACTGGTTCTAGGAGAGGTGATGTCTTTGCAGTATTTTCGTGTTTAAAAATAATTTTATGGATATCTAGAATAGTTGAAGGGGTTAGGTTAAAAAGAAGGAAACACTAAAACGACTAAAAACCAACCAACACCTAAAATATCGTTTATAAGACTTATGTTTTATTAAAATTCTGATTTATTATTTCTTGAACATCCCATTATTTATTTTTGTTTATTATTTAAAACAGTTTATTCAATTACAAATTACTTATTTAAAGTATCTATATAACTATAACATAACAAAGTATTTTGTTAGTAAATAGGTTAGTAATGAAATCTATTCTAAAATTTTAATCTTTCTTTAGATTACGATTGATTTTCCTTACCTCGTTTTAAGAGAACTTTATTTATCATAAGTCAACACTAAGACAGACTTCCTAGTGCAATCATTATTTAATCATATCTATATAATTAAGTAGGGGTCATTTAGAAATTTTGGATGATGTACATCATCGAAAATTTCTCATAAAATTATGACAATTATAGTCAAGTATAACATAGTTTCCCAGTCTCTGTGAAGGTTTTTAAAAATCCTTTTTTCGTCATAATTTTAACTTTAGTAGCTTTGGAAATAAGAGGAAAGAGACGTATTTTTTACGTATTTTTCAATACATCTTTGAAAATACACTACCGAAAATTATGAAAAAGTATTTGTAAGACTATCATAATGAGCCTTTCCAGCGATATCCCACACTATGGGTGAAATATTCTTCCTAAAATTTCTATATTAAGTATTATCTGTTGAGATATGTTGTGTTAATATCTTTTATCTTTATGATAAACTTGAAGTTCCTACCTACGTTAAGCGGTTTCTGACAAAAAAGGCTGTGACAAATGAATACGTATAGGATTTTATAAAGATTCCGTTTTCTTGAGGTATAGCATCCTAAAAGCCATGATTGTTATAATTTTATTATATTGAAAAACAAAAATGTTATAATTGATTTTTTCGTATTTTTATTGTTTATCAAATTATTGTAGAATGTTTTAAATGAAATCTTTAGACAAAGGTTGCGTGCTATTGGTACGTATTCTTTGATAGAGGTGTATCCGTCTACACAATGATATGGAATATTATTCGACCAAATTTGGTTTGCGCTGGGCCTGTACATCGAAAGTAAAAAAAAATAGAGAACCCTTACGAGATCTCTCACGTATTCATCCATCAGTCAGTGTGTCATAGCCAATCTTCTCTGAAACGGTTTAATCTAAAAACTTGAAATACGGCAACGTGATATGGTACGCTGACTTGCATGTTGGTAAGGTAATTTAAGTTAATTTTTTGAGCAGGCAAATGAATTAACATCAATTGAGAGAGCAAATTACAGGGATTTCAAAATGAATTTCTTTAATTTTATTTAAGACAGTTCAAGAGACATTTTTGAAAATGTAGACAAAGATATGTTCTCCTCTTTATCCTCCGAAATAGCTTAAGTCATAATTCTTTTCCTCCGAAATAGCTTAAGTCATAATTCTTTTCCTCCGAAATAGCTTAAGTCATAATTCTTTTCCTCCAAAATAGCTTAAGTCATAATTCTTTTCCTCCGAAATAGCTTAAGTCATAATTCTTTTCGTCCAAAATAGCTTAAGTCATAATTCTTTTCCTCCGAAATAGCTTAAGTCATAATTCTTTTCCTCCGAAATAGCTTAAGTCATAATTCTTTTCCTCCGAAATAGCATAAGTGTGGAAAAAACAGGTTTGCTCTCAATTTACTTAACATTTGCGGGACAAGCGTTTTAAATTTAACATTTTCCGAGAAAACCACAATATTTACGTGCATGTAAAAGATCCACCGGGTAATATATCGAATGGTGGAAAATAATATTGATATTTGTAAAAAGTAATATGATTAACTTTTTTGTTATATTTAAACTTACATAACAATTGAAATGAAATATAACACGTTTATTCATTTATTTTTACAAAATTATACAAAAGATCAGTTTCTTAAGTTTTCTTTAAATGACTAAAATTATATAAACAAAATGGAAAAAGTGTTGTAGCAGAAATCGTAATAACTGGAGAATTTCTATATGAAATTCTACGTTACTTACGGCATTTTATACTATTGTTTTATACTATTTTATATTATTGTTACTTACGGCATAAACACCTTAATTACTAACTTATGAGAGATAGTGTGAATGAAATAAAGTAACATGTTGAATTTAACACCCATAGTTGAACCGGTATTTACATTATAATTAATAACAATTGTAACCAAATTTACATAATTCCTAATGTTAAATAACACTTGGTTAGAAACGGAAAGGGTATTAACTATGTTTGACTTTAATTAAAATAACAGGCAATTGTGTTTAAGCACACACAAAATTAGAGAACTTATTATCGTAAAATGACCGGATTCATTTTAAATTGATTTACTTAATAGGCAATATAACGATTTTCTTCTAGAATTTTCCGTCAGTCTAATAATTACGGATGTAGGGAGGGGGACATATTAAAAAATAATATTAATAAAGTAAACGAGAAATAATAAGAAGTGATTTTTTAACTGGTAAAATACTAATCGTAAATATTTTAGATAAATTTTCGAGAGAATTTTAAACGGTCAAAATAAATTCAACGTTATTTCCTGGCCAATGACGTCTTATGCTACGGCGCGTACAAAAAATGATTACCACAAATTTGTACAAATAGTGAGGTAAATAAAATTGTTCATTTGTATATAATGGATGTAATCAATTTGTATGTAATGAATGCAAAAATATAATCAAAAGTAAAACAACGACATAAATAACTAAGTAGACCATCAACATATGAGTCAAGAATGACAGAAGAATTAAAACAAAAGTTAGATTAAATACCTTTTTAACAATAATTTAATTAATACTACATAATAAATATTTTTAAAAAATTATATAAACGTCAATACAATGAAAATTTCATCATATTGTAAATTAAGATATCTATAAAAGGGTCCTCAAATAGAGTCAAATTTTAAAAGTCACAGCAATAATACCAATATAATTAACGATAACAGTAGTAGTAAAATATTTTTTCATCAGTATCTATCAATTTTTTTAAACCAATTTAAAAAAAAGTTTAGTCTACAATATATGCCACAAAATGTCATACAGGTAGATAAAAAATGTCAGGATATTACGAAAACAAAATAAAGAATTTTAATTTGATTAAAGATTCTTGAAAATATATTAAATGATTAAACTTTCTTATATGTACATTTGTTTTTATAAAAACAAAATAACTGATTTCATGGAAATATGTTGTCCTCTAAAAAAATGCATCACTTAGTCTATTGGAAGATAAAACGCCTATAGTATTGAAAACTTTTACAACACTAATTATGCTAATTTTTTCAATCATAACAATTATTTGCATGCAAGTGTGAATAGTAACACATGCGTCTATTATCTACGGTCACGTAAAAGGTTGTTGTCAATCGGAATGTCAAACAGTTCAATTTGTTGCTCAATATCTTCAAGGCTTTTTCAACGAAGGTCGTATAACAATTTCATTTTAAGTACTAATTAAAAGTATACATGAAGTGGACGCGATCACTCGGTATCTATATAGGAACAGTCATACTTTCACATTGGATTGAATTTGAGAAACGGTTGAGAATGTTGTACTGAATACCAGTGGAGCATACTTTATTTGTTTTCGTTACTCAGTATCTTCAAGGTTTTTCCAATGAAGGTTGTACAACATTTTCATTTTAAGTACTAATTAAAAGTATACATAAAGTGGACGCGATCATTCGTCATCTATATGGGAACAGTTATACTTTCACATTAGATTGAATTTCAGAAATCGTTGAGAATGCTGTACTTAATATCAGTAGAACATACTTTATTTGTTTTCGTTACTCAGTATCTTAAAGGCTTTCCTAATTAAGGTTTACAACAATTACATTTAAAGACTTTTTAAAAATACACATATTAACTATACGTTAATTGTCTCTCTATATGAAAACAGCCATACTTTCACACTGGCTAGAATTCAAGTAATCATTAAGCATGCTCACGTTACAGTCTACTGCTAATTTACTCTTATAATATCAGTAAAGCATACGTTAAATGTTGCCCAAGTTTGACTGAATACCGATAATTTTAGGTTTTATGGATGCATTTACTTTCGATTTAATAAAAAAATAGCTCTCTCATACCACATACCGGCTTTAATTGAATATTTTGAAATACGTTGTAAGAGTATGAAGTATCTCGAATTTTTGTCGAGTATTTCAATATAAGAAATTAAGAATGCTACACGATAAGAAAAAGTTTATTTACATCGAATTATTATGTAAAAATAAATTAATCATGCTTCTTTCATATTTTGACAAAGAGACTTCGGTGCATATATGTACGTGCTGTGCAAATCAATTTAAATAACGAAGTTTTTGTTAAGCCGCGAAAGGATCAAAATATATATTAAGACTAAGCTTAAAGCTTCATCCACACCTGTGCAAGCAAAGCGATGCGGGAACTTGAGCGGGAGCGGGAACGAAAGTTTTGCGACTCAGTATAATTAATCCACACTTCCGCGATTGTTTGGCGGCTACAACACGGCATAAAGGTTGATAACAGTTTAGTCATACGTAAATGTACTATTAGTCACATTAGTGTTTTAAAAAGTAATCGCAAAGCTATCATTTTCAATGTTTTCATATCTAAATCTTACAGCTCCGAACTGTCAACGCCAGTGGTCATGCAAGAGTGTATTACTCGATTAGGAAATAGCGGCCTTTCCCGCTTTAGAGTCGCGTCGCTAACGCTCCTGCTCTTGCCCTGCAGTGCTATGCGATTTTTAAACGATATCAAAACATTATTAAGTATATGTAATTGATGTATGGTTTTTTTTTTCATTTTTTACTTTTCATTAATACTAGCAGCAAGTTGTTAGCAGTTGTGGTTATAATTTATATATGTTTAATATATCCTTTAATTTTTTTGTTGTAAAATTTAAACAATGATCTATATTGTTATTTTTTAAGACTGATAAACATTTATTTAACCAAATATTTTCCACTTTAAATTGATCGATGTTTGGAATGTACAGTCAGACAATATTTTTTAACAAATTCAGTTTTTTATAAAAAATAATAAGAAAACGTCACTTTTAAAGTTCAAAAAAAATAAAATATTAGTTATGGGAAGTTGAAATCCCCCAAAGTAATTTTATATTATAATAGGGTTATTAGACTAATTTGTTTTTTTTTACTTCATTAGTCATAATTTCATAAAAATTTACTAGACTTTATTCAAAGTTTATTGGAAATAAACTTTGAATATTGAATTGGAACCATTCTAAATCTCATAGTTTTTGAAAAATTTACACTAGTTTCACACTAGGTATTATGATTAATGAAGTAAAAAAGTAAGTAATTATTCGAAGATTTTGAAAATCATAGAATAATTACATACTTATGGAACGTAACTTCATAGAAACTTTTATAAAATATTCTTGAATTTTATTATTGCCAACAATCATAGCACATTTTATCATTTTTGCAAGCCAAAACAAGGGTATTTAATGAATAAAATGGGAGATGTAGCACGTCTGAGTACTAATATTGTACTGCGATATTGAGTGTGTTCAAAGTGCGTGCGTCGGGTGCGAAATCTGGACACGCGTACACACTTTGTTCGGCGTATACCTTTCACTCTATCCTTCTTGATTATAACTTAAATAGACAACTGCAACAATGGGCGTGCAAAGTTTCGATCGTAATATTTTTAGCCAATAAATGTAATTAACATACCGTAGTGGTTTTAATCTCTTACAAATGTTGATCCGGCCGTTTGGGCATTAGTTAGAAACGTTCATATAGAGGCTCTTATTAAATTTATATAGCAACGCGGCTTCTAAGCGTTTTGTAAGTATTAAGTAAGGCGATGACAATAAAATTTTCCTGTACGTTACTAAGATCTGGAGATACACAATCTCAACTTCAGCTGCCATGCTGGGCACGACAGTTAATGTTAACGGTTAAATGTGTGCAGTGCACCGGTTGCCGCAGCACTATTAAAATGTTACCATGCAACATGGCGATTTTTAAATAAACCCCTTATTGGGATTATGATATTTAGTAATAAGGGTATTATTTTACAGAATATTGATTAGTTTTTCTTAACATTTTTCTTTTCATGATGGATCTTTACCATGATAATAACTTTATCTGTAATTATGGTTGAGAAAATTGTGAAACGAAAAAATATTTATTTTCATTGTAAAATAAATTATTTCTCCTTGACGAAGGCTCAAATAAAAAAAGTTATTTTCATTTAGTATTAAAGATTATTTTTACTTGTATTTTCGAAGTAATAGATTTAAGTATTAAAGATTATTTTTATCTTATATTTTCGAAGTAGATCCGTAAAACCTATAATTCGATAACTTATATATTGGTACTTTTTGACGCATATACATTTTTAATTATATACTATTTAACAATAAACTAAATAAGGATTAGAAAAGATGTAAAAAAAAGCCACGGTTTAGAAAGGTTGTCATATATCAATTTTTAAAACTAATTTAACCTATGTTATTAAAAAAGATTAATTATTATTTATAAATAGAGTTTATATGTTTCGTACTGGGAAAGCATTGAAAAGGAAAGCCTTATGTATGCGTAAAACATTGCTGTTTTTCTCAGAAATAGTTTATCCTAGAAACTTGAAATATATTATGGCGATATTCAACTGTTTATTTTAGAATTTTAAGATAGTTCTAGAGCTATTGGTTGAAAATGCTGGTCAAAAGGTCTATTCCTCTCCGTCTTTATCTCCAAAATTGCTGAAGTTTAAATTATGAAAAAATATTTACTAGACTTTATTAAAAGTTTATTGGAAATAAACTTTGAATATTGAATTGGAACCATTCTAAATCTCATAGTTTTTGAAAAATTTACACTAGTTTCACACCTGTAAAAAATGCACTAGGTAATATATGTATTCACACGAGGAAAAGTAAATGATTTTATTTTTTAGGAACACTTGTAGATGTGTAATGCTTCAGCAAAGAATGTATTTGAAGCAATGTCTAAAAAATATATATATATGGACTATCAATATTCAATTTATTGCCATTTAGACCACTTGACATGCTGCTAATGCGATCTTCGGCTCCATTAGAGGCAGATAAAACGACCTTATTAATTACTTATCAAATATGTTAATCACGCAGAATAGTCCCGAGTTATGTGTTATATCGAAGGAGACCCAGACCAGGTCGACATATCACAAAGTCAGCTTTTAATGCGACCAGCTCGCTTGCTATGCTCGCACCGGTAGGTACTGACAGCCCGTCAAGTTGGCACTCGCCCCAGCTTACCTTGCATAATTTTTGTACTGATCTTGCGTAGATAATAATACCTATTTAATTCAATGCTAAAGCAGATAATTGTCGGTTAACTGAAGTTTGTTATTGATCGATGAGGACGGAAAAGCTCAAGCGATTTAATTTGCAACACATATTGATACAACCCTGTCTTTGATTAAGAAGCATTTTAAAACGTAGTATTCATTTGCTGGAAAATGTAGGAAAACTATTTATTAATAAATAGTAGAGATCAATACTGCTCGATTTCCGACAGCTCATCGAAGCAGGACTGGTCCAACAAGGAGACGTCCAACCTTTCGAGGCTCTTGCGACCATTTTTCCATTTATGAGATATTCTTCATCTCAGGTGGAAACGACAACAACAGATCAATACTGGATTATATATTTAAAAACTCGTGAGGTAATGTAAGATACTAACCTACGTTAATAATATCTAAGCATTTTGAAGAAACGGTTTCTGTTTGTAATAGGTTGATAAAACTAATATAAGTAACTTGATTTTCTCAATTAATTGACTGTATTAAATTTATACCTCATTAGAGATTCAAAGTTATGACGTTATACATTTGTTATGAAAAGAATGTAATTAATTTTTAATTGAAAGTTAAGAGAAGTATTCTTTATTGCTTAATAACATTACTGAAAGAATTTTATACGTTCCCTCAAAGTGAATCATCCTTTCCAATAATTTTTGGTAAACATGCATTGCTCTTAGTTAATAACGTTTCGGTATTGATGAGTATTATGCAATACTCATTAAATTAAAGTATTATGCAATACGCATCAAAGCTAGTCATTTAGCCAGTCCTTTTATATGCATAAAAGGACTGGCTAAATGACTAGTTTTTTCTTTGCTTACTTGTTAAGAATTTTATTTTCTAAAATATTTCCTATTTACAATACGTATCTGCCGCATATTGTAAAACTCTCTCGGAAAACTGTATTTGTGAAGAAGTGGGAAACCCCTACTGCCCCTAATATCTGTATAGACCGAAAGGATACCATAAATGTGAATTGTATTACATTATATATTGTCTTCCCTAGTTTTGCTGTTCATTAGGTGCAATAAAGGGGATTACAAAGAACTGAGTATCCCGAAGGCGGGCCAAGTAGCCGCCCCACCACGGTAGTTTAAAATATTTTAGCCAATAAGATAATTTTATTATATACACCGATGTTTTATGTAAATCTAGCAAAATTTATAAACTTCACTTTGATCTTGGCAATCAAACAGTTGACACCATTTTAATAAATATCACATATTCAAAATTTGTGTCAAATAATTCTTTTTTTTTGCGATCGTCTTAATAAAATAAGCCGCTAGTGTTGTAACAGTGTAATAATAATTAGCCATTGTTATTTCACACATTCGGTCCATAACAAAGCTTAATTTGGCAGCATCATTCATTAAAATTAATTAAATTTGACCAAATGTATAAAATTTGTATATAATTGAAGCAAATATACTTCAATTACTGGTTATGGTTCGAAACAGCAATGTTATTAAAGTAGATGCATTTTTGTAACATGTAGATATATATCTGTAATGTATATAAATATACACCGAATGCTGTTTAATGATTATATATTGGTGTATGTTTCTATCTACCCTCAATAGCACATATCGACGCTATACGATACCTCGAATATCGATGCTAGGATAGAGTGTGGTTCGATGATCGCCCAAAAAAAGTTAAAATGGGAAAGTGATTTTATAATGGAAGTATTAAGCGACTTTGTCTTATTATAAATTATATTATTCGTTGAAAATATTCTTTATCATTGGGATTTTACCATTGTGCCTTTCAATACTTTGGTCAAATTACTTACGGTTCCTAAAAGAAGAAATATGTTGTTTATTTTATATTAGCTAATATAAAGTATATATCCTAGGTTGTAAATACGGAAGTGTATTTGTTTGTTTTTTTTCTAAGTCCAAAAGATTAATGAATCAATTGGGTTTTTACACAGATATAGCTGAAGGATCGGGAAGTATTTTAGGTTTCTTTTTATCCCGGGAAATATACTAATTATAAAATATTATAAAATGCATGTGTGGTTGTATATTCTTCTTTCACTTTACAGCAGAACAATACATCAAAGTAATTTTTTGCATAGATATAGTTGCTAGGCCAGAATATGATATAGACTATTTTATATCCTAGGAAATCTCATTGCTCTCGGAAAATTCTTATTTGAAATCGAGTGAATTTAAGCACTTAGTTCTTAATGATTCTAGATGGTGTTGTATGTCTTACCCCGTGGTGTGTTGGGTTGATCACAAGGCATACGGCCTTTGACGATGCGGCGCACCGCGGGGACCCGGGTTCGATTCCCGGCCGTTCGTAGAACGGGGCTGAAATGATGTTATGGTTGGCTGTAAGAGATTGCTCTATATTAGTAATAAGTCCGCTGTATATATCAATTAGATACATTAAATTAAATAAATAAAATAATTGTTAGAATTGAACACAAAGTGGTCATGAAAATATCTTAATTTCTCCATTTAAGTTTGTAATTACAATCACGCTGGCAAAGGTCGGGGCTTTAGCTAAACTATTAAAAGAATCCATTTGCTTTAATAAAAAGTATTATTTTCAATATCAAAAATTTTTTATCGTTTAATAAAAACAGTGTACGTGAATTCAAAATTTAATGAAATAGAATCAATTGTTTGTTTGAATTTACTGTTGTCCCTATAAGTTTGAATTGTAACCACATAACATTTTAATGCGCTCTTTAATAGCATTTTAATTTTAAAAAAAATTCGAAGAAGCCTTTTATTTTAACTACAATTAAAATTAATTGGATTGAATTTCTGTATCCAATACGTATTTAAGCATAGTAACGTTCATATAACATTTTACATGTTCTCTGTTTTTATGTATATCATTTATTTTACAAAAGCAATGTAGGCAACCTGCCATTAATAAGTAGGCTGCTAATGACCTAACCTCTGATTATAATCTCCTGACACCTTTCCGAAGCGATTATTTTAATCTTAACGGATAAGCATAATTATTTTCGACCAATGGTGAATTTCAATTGTTTCTTATCACGTGACACATATTGAAATAGTGACAACAATTGAATAGGTGACTTATTCACATAAGACCTCCCGCTAATACCGGTACGGCCCAGTTGTTGGCCAACCTGATCGAAATAGCCGTTGAGTACGCATGCGCAACTTAATGCAATATATCACCTGCGCAGCGTCGGGTCTCATAACTGCTTGTCACTTTCAATTAATTGATCGCAATACCCATTTGTGTATTCAATTGAGCGCTGTGCTGTATTCGTTGAGTTGTAACTGGTAATATTTTGTACGCTCCGCGTCACGGTGACGGCGTTGTGTAAAATGGACGCACGTTTGACATAATTGGAATTTACAATGTTGGGGTATTGAGAATATTTATTGAAATTCGTAATCGTCGAAATTATTAGCACTCGTTTCGATTTTCATACACAGTTTTTATTATTTGTCGGACAAATTATTTTGATTTATAAATGTCAACAATATTAAACACAATAGATCCGCTGAGCACTACGTGGCACTCGTTCACACTTAGGAGTATAAAAAGTTGTATTGATATTTAGAATTTAAGTTAAATTATTTACAAATTTGAATTTTTTTTTACTATTTTCACTACTTATTGTCTATTATATCATTCAATGGTTTAATCGGGAATGTTAAAGAATAATTAAATTTAGAATAATTGTTATGTAGAATTGTTGCTCGTACACTGTATGTAAACTTTTAGTAATGTTGCGTTTTTCATAATTTTGTTCTATGTTAAAGGATTTGTAAGAAACATTTTGTGTATATTTACTGCAATATTTCTGAAATCATTTTACATAACATTCAGAAATAAATAATTTTAAAATTGCCGTAAGTCGTTTTTAAATTGGTATTTCAAACTGCACAAAAATGAAATAAAATAAAAATCGGGTACATCATCTGCTTCCTTTAAAAGCTGCCATAAGAGTGCTAATTCTTAAAATACATGCGAGTTAACGTTCCTTACCACTATATAAAATTTGAAGTTTCTATGTGAAAGGTTTTTAAGAATAACAGTTGTGATAGACGGATAGACGAATAAGTGGACAGATAGACGGATGGATATGTGAGTGATCTTGTAAGGAGTCTGGTTTTTCTGTTTGCATTAGGGAACCTAAACATTATAAATATCGACGAAATATTCAGAATAATTCTGTCATTTACACACACAGACACACACACACACACAAACGCACACACGCACACACGCACACACGCACACACGCGCACACACGCACACACGCACACACGAACACACGCACACACGCGCACACGCGCACACGCGCACGCGCTCACGCACACGCACACGCACACGCACAAGCACATGCACACGAACACGCACACGCACACGCACATGCACACACACACACACACACACACATATATATATATATATACTAATTTTAATTATTGATATTGTTATTAAATTGTTTAAGTTTGTTTTTAAGAGTGACAAATTTTATAACGTACTTTGGCAGACAACAATAATCGCTTGAAATATAGTGACTCTTCTTGAAGAAGGCTGTACTATATGTCATATTTTGAAACGGTTTGGTGCAAGTCATTCTATCATACAGAGGATCTGGAAAAGATTTCAAAAGTGCGATTCATTGAAAAGAAGACCAGGACTGGGAAGAAAATGGTGAACTGAGTTCAGGACGACAGATATATTGTGAGCTAAGCTTTACACAATCGGAAGTCTTCCCATACAAACATCAAAAACTATCTCGAAAAAGTGAAAGCTGTAAGAGTTAGCCTATGGACTGCTAGGAGGAGTCTTCTAGAAGTTGATATCCATAGCCGAAGGTCGGATAGGGGTCACAACCAGCACTAGATGTTACAGGAGATGCTGCTGTCTTCATGGACGATAATGCTCGACAAAGTAGACGCATACATGATTGGTGTTGGGATTCGCCGTTTAGAATGGCCAGCATGAAGTTTCAACCTTAATCCTATTGGGCGTTTGTGGGATATTCCAAAACCCCACGATAAATCCAAGAGCTAAATCAGTTATTACGTCCGAATGACGTTTTCCCCAAAGAAATTATTAAAAACGTCATCCAGGGTATACCACAAAGAATTGCTGTAGTCATTTTAATAATAAATAGAATAGAATTGCTGTAGTAATTTCAATAATAGTAATATTAAATACAATCTCTTACATTGAGTACGAGATTGTATTTAATATTACTATTATTTGAACTTTTGAAATATACATTCAAAAACTAAGAAACTCTGAAGTTCCCGGATGGAAGCAATACTTAGAAACAGAACAAATACCACCACCATAACAGACAATAATGTACATTAAAGTTTAAAAATAAACTGTGCACATGAAAGTTTAAAAATTAATAAATACGTACAAATTATTCCAATCATTATCAAACCCTTCAGTTTGAGGGAGTGAGAATGGTCGATCGGAACTGAATATTTAAGTTTAAACTCAAAATTTCTAACTAGTATGGATCGATGTCTTGTCATCCCTGCTCATCAGCAGACCTTCGAATTTTTGGGTATGAAAAGTCACCGTTGAAACCGAAAAATATTTGGCTCAAACTTGGAGCTGTAATATTGGCCAAGATCCAGGTATTATTACTTTGGTCATAATCAAACCCTCGAGTTTGCACCTTCAATAACTGTCCAACAAAATTGAGTATCAGATCCCAAACTCGAAGCTTCTAACTGTAGGAACGCTTAGTATATTTAGCTTAGGCATTATTATCCTTGTCATCATCAGGCCCTCGTGTGTGAGAACTGTCCAATAAAACTAAATATTTGAGCTCAACCTCGAAATGTTTAACTGTAATAGTGACTAGGATTCGGGTATAATTATTCTGGTCATCAGCAGACCATCGAGTTTACATATGTGAGAATTGCCTAATAAAACTGAATATTTGAGCCTAAAGCCGAAGGTTCTAGCTGTAATAGTGACTTAGATCCAGGTGTTATTTTCCTCCATTAGACCCTTAAATTTAAAGTATGAAAATGCCCATTATAATCAAGACATTCGAGTTCAAACCCGATGTTTCTAACTCTGATAGTAATTACAATCTCACGGTCAGACTCTCTAATTTTCGCGTCCAATAATTGTCCGACAAAAAAATATATGTACATACACTTACATACATACATATATATATATATATATATATATATATATATATATATATATATATATATATATATAATGCGAATGCATCTGATATACATTATATTATTTCGGACTTAATTAATATTTAAGTTTTCATTATGTTTTCTTGCTGCGGGCTGCAACGCAACCTCCTTCTTCAAAGGCCCGCGGACGAATGAGGGAGGGCGTCTTGCCCAATAAGGAGGCGTTTGGGTGGTAATATTTAGAAGCAAAAGTATGGAAAATACGTTTTTCTCAATATTCTGATAACCAATATATATTTTGAAAAACCTCTAGTTCAGCCATTACATATTATTAAAGCCTTTATTTTATTGTAGATTCTAATTATATTGGTATAAAAATGGCGTCAAAACGACTAAATATATTTTGAAAACAGAGGTTATTTCAGCAATAAATTCTATCGAGGAAAGTTTTATATGTCATGTTTCTGGCCATTGGGCCCCGTTTGGAATATATGTGTTTTTCATATCTTTTATTCAGAAAACGAAAATCTATAATTAGTACGCAAAGTTTCAAATCCAAAACGTTAAACGTGGATATATCGGCCTCTTAAGAAGTGTTATCACAGCAAATCTCGTAGACTCTGATAGATACTCTAGAGGTAGAAAGTCTGATCATTTAGAAATATGTAATATAAAAAAAAAATTCCCGTGCGAAAAACGAGCAGAATTGCAATTTTTAGCTCAAAGTGAAAAATTGAACCATTATAAAATCTTACACTTGCCGTCTATTCGTCTGCCACAGGCAATTTTTCTTAGAAACTGCTTGCCATAGGATATTGAAATAGGCACAGTGATAAAGCATACAAATCCACACATTTCAATAGCTAACACTTAAAAATATGTATATGGAAATCTTAGGGGAGGTATTTTATAATTTTTTCTATATGGTATGAAAGTGATAGTAATAAGGGTTTCAGAAATATGATTTCATGGTTTTAGGTAGTATATCTGAAGAGATATACTTAAAAAAATTGCAAAAAATATATTGTCCCTCTCATTTTCGAAACCATTCAACCAAAATTTATGAAAAAACAGGGTTTCTACAACCTTTCCGTTATAAGAAAATTATAGTGATGGTTCTGTTTGTCATAGTCTTGGAGTTATTCACAATAAGCTATATGTGCCCCTACCTCGTTACATTAGGTATTATTAAATATTTTTGCGCTAGAAAGTTCATATTAGTGACGAGTTATGATAAATGAAATAATTTCACTTCGAACGGAGTACGGAAACCCGGATGTGCTAGTCAGGCTCTTACTTGGTCAGTTTGATTTAATGAGATGACTAACCGTTCACATAAAAAGCTTATGATAGAAAGAACTTCTTGTGGAAAAGAGTGCAAACCATAACATAGGTAAGAAATCATGGATTAATTTTTATGAAACTTGTAATTTGCTAATTGTGCTTCCAGTTACTTAACCAGTATTACTTCCAGTTATTTAACCAGTAACTATTGTATTGTATTAATTTAACTATTGTAAATATGACGTAATTATGTCGGAAATCGCTGGATTTATGAAATATCCTAACGTCATAAATGCCGAAGTTTGCGTGGATGGATGGATGTATGCATGTTTGTCGCTTTGTAACTCTGTCATTTTTTGATGGACCTATACAAAATTTATCATATGAATAGATAATAGCATATAGCTGTGAACTTATATCTGAATTAATTCCTTGTTATTCCGAAATCTGGAGTAATATCTGAGGGATAACGTCCCATTTTTATGACGAGCCTTAGATTCCTACTTATTCTAATGTATATTAGTATTGTTTGTAAGGAAGATTCTATTAGTTTGATTTTGGCATGTATTAATTTGCGTACTCCGAATTGTCAAAACCAAGCGTGGTTCTCGTATAGTATCTTACAACATGCTTCCTTTTTTATATTTCGATCATGATGTTACTACTGGACGCGAGAAACTTAAAAAAGAAAACAGAGATAAATTTATAGTCTGGATTGATACTTCAACTACAATACTGTTTTAACCGAAATAGAAAATGTATGGATTTTCTCAGATTTCACTTTTTTTTAAATTTTCTGTTTCGTATATCATTATATTACCTAAAAGGGCAAGTTATAAAGATTTGAAAATGATTTGCTTTAGAATTTTATTTGGGATTGTTCTGTGCATAGTATTGAAAATATTTTCGAAAATATGTTCTCTTCTGTCTCTAAAACTACTAAAGTCTATAAAAATAATGTTACTATAAGTTTACACAAACTTTACCGGAAGACTGCAGTAATTGTTGTAAATGTTATAGCGTTTGAAGTATTCACGATATTTTTAAGCCGGGAAAATATATATTAGGCAATATATTAACATGGTGAAAAATAGTATTAATATTGAGAAAAGTTCAATAGAAATATTCAATGCCTTTATATACTCATATAGTTTTAGTATAAAATTGGATTAAATTATATTTATAAATTGTAAACGTTTTTTTAATTGAGCTCCTAATGAATGAACCATTTCGATGAGAAAAAAATGACTCACTAATAATGGATTTTAAAAGGACGCAGAAAAAAAATTAATAAAAATGGTGAATACCGTATTCAAAACTTCATTAAACTCAGTCTTTTTCTATCTGAATAAATCGCATCCTATGAACTACAAAAATTGTTTCATTTCTGTGACACTTTGGTTTAAATTCTGAAACATTTCATGAAAAAAGACTTATTGTAACACTTTTGAGTAAAATCATTGATATAAAACAATTAGTTACAAAATAAACAAGAAAGATGATTGTTGCTTCGACAAGGTTCTCGGGAAAATCCTGAGTTTGCTTTAGATTTTTCCGCTGTGTTTACGATATGTTAAAATAATATATACCAGACATTTTATAAATATATTGGTATTTAAATTAATTTGAAAAAAAAGTTGTGTTCCGACATTTATGAGTGTATCTATCAATATTTGAATATTGTACCGCAACTGAATACTGGTATAATATGTTATCTGGAATTGTATATTTACTATCCGGGCGATTGATTTTAAATTTTGGTTAGAAACTCTGTTTCAATAGGGCTAAAGTCCAGATTTCAAAATATTTTTTTTTAAACTTTCAATGTCGATGTCAAATGAAAATGGATAAGATGCAGAGAATTAAACATACATAGTAGATATGCACATAGCAGATAGACAGATATCAAAGCATAAATGACGTCTGCATCACTCGTATGTGATTTGCGCGTAACTAGTACTCATGTACTCATGAGTAGTATTAAAAAAAAACATCGTAAAAAATATAAACGCCCAAAAGTATCGATACTTTTCCTGAATGTTATGTATGTTTTTATGATGTTTTATCGACGTATATCCAATAATTTTATGAACACACTACGATACAAATTATGTTCATGTCAATAAGAAATTTAAAATAAATGTTATAAAAATGTTTATCTGTAAAAGAATAAAACGAGAATTTAATAAATAAACGTTTTTATGGAAGCGAAGACAAAAACCAATGTAAAAAAATGAAAACATGAAAGAGATCAGCGAAATGTTTACAGAAGGTTTACTTTTCCTCCGTGTAGTCATTAAAAGTTATTATTTGGTCAACAATCGTTTCACTAGGGGTTAGATATTGAAACTGGCTTTAGCGCCACTATTTACTTGCCAGTTAAAAGTTTTGTAGTATATTAAGAACCGAAGTTTGAGGGAGTTTCGACACGACAGCTACTGTAAAGTACTCACATGAGTAAAAGTATCGATTAAGAGATATCCAATACAACATACAGGAATTGAAAAAAAATGTACTCGGTATCGCATTCTTTTAAATCACATTTATATTAACGTTTTTATAACTTGGTAAATAAACAAAATTATGATTATTTTTTTATACTCCAATAAGAAGGTTTAACGGCACTCTATCTGTGAGAGTTTTTACATTAATTTTGTATTTATATGACCAGGCATGATCATTAAGGCTTTAGTTAGTTTGCTTGTAAAAAAAACTCTCACAGATAGAGTGCTGTTAATAATTGTTGGGTAAATTTACGCCTCGTCAATAATATTCCCAATTTTTATCAGACTTTTTATGACCGGTTTTCTAGGTCGTAAGGTTGGATAGCGATTTTTAAGAGATTTTCAAGATTTTTTTGAACAACTACATTAAAGAAAACAAATTACACATTCTTTTACTCAATTTTTATAAGTTTTATTTGATACTCAAAATAATTTTAATATTTTTTCGTGTACTTTTACTACAAATTGCTAGAAATTAAAATTCATCTTTTTATACAGAATGTCTAAAAATGAGCTACTATTATTATAACTATAACAAATTTCAACTTTCTGGGTAAAATGGTCTTTGTGCAAAAGTTTTGTGATAGATAGAGAGCAATTGTGGTGATTCTATAAATATTTAGGGTTTTCAATTTCGGTACAGAGTTCTAAAAATAAGATTAAAATGTGTTTCCTTAATTGCGCGTAAATATTCCGTTACAGTTTATACAACTAATTAAAATTATATAAAAAACTATCTTTGACCTGTGGCTTTGATTGCGTAGCAAAAAAGGGGTTATTTAAAAATAATATTTTGGGATAACCATTGAAAATGGCTAATAAATATGGCGAAAGTTTCGGATGTGAAGAATCGAAGAAATGATGTGAGAGGCAAAAGTTTTCATTGACAATAAATTAACATTTTTTTTTCGAAAAAGTGTTCCTATTATCATTCATAGGATTTAAGATACATGACTTTGCAGTCATGTATATGTGCAATTTTATAGATATCCGTTAAGCAGATGAGACATGAAAATAAGGCAAACAAATACAAAAACAATGTCTATAATGTTTACAATCAACAAACTCAATTCATAATATTAGTTAGGATAGTCAGGATATGTTGATATGGAAACGGAGTCCTAAGTGTGTAAGTTTGACTTGCTTTAAACGGTATTTCATGAAATATATTGTAAATTACTAGCAGATTTCCTATACGATAAGTATTGTGCTCAATTGTTGTAGAAAAAATTTTTTTCGCACCCAATTAACAAAATACCAAGTGATGAAAATGAAGTTTATTGAAGGTTTCATACGACTTTTCAATTACATGAAAATCATATTTAATTCGGAATAAATTCTGTTGTATAATGTCGTATTTACACAAATTTCTGCAGAAAATATTTGTGTAGAATTATAACAAAGCCTTTATTTTTAATTATGTTTATATTATCCCATTAGTTTCACTTTTTAGGAACAGTTTTTTTTTCATATTATGTAATTAAGCAGATATATCCTATAAAGAGGAAGTTTTATTTACAAATTAGCTGAGTTAAGGAATATGCCATTATCCGTGTGATCCCATAAAATACGGGTGTGTAAATTTTAATAGGCACCCTCGCACTATACCCTTATAGTGCGAGGGTGCCTATGTCTATCATGTATGTCTATCAAAATTTGTATATTCAAGGGTACATTTTTTTTATTAAAGTATTTGCAAATATTAATACTATTTTTAATATAAAAATATATTGCAAGCATGTCTTTCGCAGGCGTCAATTTCCCAAAAATACTTTGGTTTCATTATTCATAACTTTTTAAATATTTTACGCTTAGATCTCTTTAGCGCTTGTTGTTTAAATATAGGACATGAAAAAATATTGGAGCCAAATTTCGGCTTCATTTCTAATGAAGTTTTTGAGATAGACCTGGTAATACAGTGGATCCAAAAATAACAATTTTGATTGTGTAGCAAATAGTTATTTTTTAAAGAAAATAACTAAAAACCAAATTTGTACCAAGAGACAGATGGACTAGCTAAGAGACGGACAGATGATGTTGCCACAACAATAGTGTTTCATCCGATTTGTATGAAATTCCAAAAATTTATTAGTTACTAGTTGCTTGCTAAGCAAAAACATCCAAAATTGCAAGTTTGTATTTTAAACTATATCTTGGTACATAATCATGAATTTAATATTAAGTCTAATCTTCAAATCCGCGCTCCCACGTTTGCAATGTGTAGATGCAATAAATGTGCCATTTAATTAATGAATACGTAAACGTCGTTCTGTAAAATATGATCACATATATCTATAACATGTGCGGTAATTTTCGTAGAGCGACGTAGGTTACGACATTGTTTAATAAATTTACTTATATCCGTTCCAATAAATATCAAATTCTGCCACTCTTTACGATCGTCTACTAATAAATCATGCGATATAGTCTAGCTTTATCGGAAATCACATCGACTGCAGCGTAACGAATGGCCCGCTTATATGAATGCCTTCTTTGAGGCCGATGGACAGATTTAGCATTGCGGTCGTTAGGCGTTCTGCTTGTCAACACGTGTCGTCTAGACAGGATGGGAAAACAATAAATTTAATAATGCATTTGTGTAAATTGCGCTGTTGGAATTTATTTAGGCCGCCACTTCCTATTGAGTAAGGTCTTAACAACTTAATATGTCTTGTGGTAATTATCAACACGTAGTTTGTTGATTTGTTTTTAATCGATATTAACATGATCAATGGTTTAATGGTATTAGTTTCTATATGTAAGAATTACATATTTTCTACGTATTTGTAGAAGCTTCTATCTTTCGACAGTAGTTTAAACAGTTATGATAAAGCGGACGTATTGATGTAGTCCTGTATCCAGCGTTCGGATACATGACATGGATAGTGGCCATGACCGCTTTGAAATTGTAATATTTATAATTTCCATGAAACTTGATATTAAAAATGGCTCTGGTTTGACTGTTTCTCAATATAGCTCACTTGATTTCGATATCACTTACTATTTTATCGTTGTGCTATTTTTTTAGAAGCTTCTACAACGCGTTCTTTACTAGTTACTGTTTTTTGCTGTTCTGAGCAGATCTTCACTCTATTGTTTAAATTCTGCTGATTTTCTGTCTCTTACAAATCTCTCAGTTGAAGGAGAATGTTGCTTCTTCCGAAATAATCCAGAATGTGAATGTCATTCAGAGAATGTTTTATTTCTGCGGAAAAGTTGATTGAGAACTTTGGCCTATTCTCTGTGCACTGAAGTTACCTTTTTGTTATCAACTCTTTTCAAAGCTTTTAGCTTGTCAGCTTTTTAGAGGTCCTTTTTCTTTGGTTTACCAATTTGTCGTGTACGCTTTCAGAATTTAGGCGTTTTGAATTGTTAATATATATATAAATACTTAGTAAAAAATTAACTCTTAAAATTGTTTGCTGAAAATACTTAAAAGATTAGCTCTTCTGTCATCAAAGTAATCAGTCATCAAAATGATAATTTTCAGAAATCAATAACGTCATTTATTTTTCTTAAATGTTAATAGGATTAATCATTGCATTTGAGGATTAAATTTAGTTTAAATTTGTGAACTAGGAGATGGTAAAGTATATGATTTTGTTTAACGTAACTGACACCTTTTCGATTTTTTTATACAAATAATTTATCTTTGAATTCTTTTTTTTTACGTCTTCATAATTTGCTTTCTACAATATTTGTCAGGACGCTAATATAATATTTTATAACAGTTACGTTGTAGTTAATTGTAAGTGGCTGATAATTACAATAAAGCCGCTATGGCACTATAAAAATAATCTTATAAATTAATAACGTACTTGCGAAATATACGTCCAAAAGCATATTATAATTAAACGGTGGAAGATATAAATCATAACATCATGTATGGCGTAATCTAGTTGATATAATTATGGTATGGTGCTTAATACTGAATTAATCAATCATGTATCAAATTAAATAGTCCAGCTTTCGTTTATGATATTAAGATATAAGGATACGTTCAGTAGAACCGGAATTGTTGACTTGTTTTTAATCGCTTTGTCCATCGTCAATGTGGTTATTGCATTAAGAAGGATAATGCAGCTGCTTATAATGCAGTTTTGAAACGCGGTCATTGAATAAGCTGAGGTTCACGTGAGGTCTCGTGTAAATTCTTAAAACGTACGAGATTTTAATAACGCGCTTACGGTATTTTCAAATAATACATATTTAACAGGTTCCTAAAAAAATGTTGTTAATCGTTTTTGCGACTTTCGTGCTCTATTTTCGCAAAATCCTGCACTCTGTAGCGCGGCGCAGCCACATTTGTGGCCTGTAGTTGAAATTTCAACAAATATCATATATAGTTTTATAGAAATATTTATATGTAGTAACCAGTAGATGGCGCTAGTATAGCGTCACCTCGGTGAAACGTTATAGAATCATGCCTTAGTCTATTATTTTTCTATGCAAAACAGGTTTCATTTCAGTAATTACAAATGTAATTTCAGAATAAGAAGGTGAGTTTTCCTTATTTTATTTGCCAGGAATCAAGAAAAGGTAATAATGTGGAAAGATAATGCGGAACGGGAAACACCAGCTTTGCTGGTAATAGAATGAATGGCGATATTACAAAAGCGATGAAGAATAATAGTTACATAAACGAAGAGATTATAGCTGTACATAATTATGATGAGACATTATTATATACAACATTATAAGCGGAAGTGAGATTATATAATGCAAAAGAAGAGTGAAAGATAATTGAATGTTGTGAATAACATTATATAATATTTGCGGGAAGAGTTTATATGAAAATATCAAAAAAGTTTAGACAATTAAAAATTGATTAAGTGTACGTTTATAAGAAATTAAAAAAGTAGGACAATTCGAAGAGTTACAGGAGCATATCGGAGAATGTACATATATTGATGAATTAGATGAAAACTTGTAGCAGGGTATTATTTATAATTGAATTTTTGACCCTTATTTTGTATAAGCGAAAAGGGTTACAATAAACTACCTTCAACCCCTTTAGGCTTTTGCTTAAGTTTATCATATTACTTTATGAATAACTTAAACATTACGGCCTAAACAGCCTTTAAGCAGACGTCCGTAGGATTTATTATCGTGAAACCTTTATTTTGTACATTCAAATGGCGCCTCTTTTCATTTTTTCATTACTAAAACAGTGGGTGTTACGGCTAACTTTATATGTTATTAATATTATACTATTTATATATTACTTTATATTTTATATGTTTTTTAATAATTTAGTAAATACGAATATAGCCTTACCAGTAGAATTAATTGGGCGAACTGAAAAGAAAAACAATTAATTTTCATAGTTGTGTTATAAAAATTTTGCTAGGTATTAAATTGGATATCAACAAACATCGTGATATATCTCATCTCATAAAATTATACAGCATATGCAGAAACGCCAATACAGTTCGTACTTAAGAATTGAGGAATGTCTCCGGACCATTATACATACGTTGCCAAACAATACTTCCGGAATATACTTCTGACTATCTAAAGAAATAACAAAATTTATAATCGACAATTTAAAACCGGTATTGAAAGAATAAAAATTATTTGATGAATAAAAATTATTTGACGTGTCTATTATTTTGGTCGTTGGTTCTGTTTTTTTTATTTTTTACTTTGTCTATCAGTCTTAATTTTGATATACTACGCACGATTTTTCTTTGTGTAGTTTTGATTATAATATGAATATTTTGAGTTAACATTTAACAATAACAATAATATGAATATTTTGAGTTAACATTTGTGTCTCATAAGTTCGTAATTGCGGTTGGTGTAAAATTTTTTATTTTTGTCTTCTTGGAATTTCTTTTTTTTTTAAATTGTAAGTCGATTTTCAGTAACATTATGAATTATTTCCTATTCCGAAGTAAATGACCTAATTAAAATAAACGATTGATATATATACATATATATATATATATATATATATATATATATATATATATATATATATATATATATATATATATATATATATATATATATATATACATATATTTACTTTGCTTCATATTGCTTCAGAGATAATGAACATATAGATAAGAGATGTTGTTGACTATAAACCATCATTGCAATCAGGTAGGCCTTTGCGTGGACAAGAAGAAAACAAAAGTCATGTCCAACACCAAATCAGTACCCAACGTCAAGCCCAAAGGTGTAATTCTAGAAACTGCCTCGAAAGAAACATTACTTTTAATTCAAAATCAACAGCAACCTTAACTACGAACTCTTAAAAATTTGAAACTCCAATATTCTTAAAGGCTTTATTGCAATTCTATAACATTAACAAGATAATAGGTTTTCAACGGAAGTGTATTTACATTTAAGTATATAAAACAACCGTAACGTTAAATAAACAGTCGAGAAATTAACAAATTAACAATTTGACACCGTAACATTTAACGGCTTTACACAATGCCTAACATTTACATTTCCCATATGCTCGTTGTCGTTAGGGCGCATATTTTATATACGTTCATATTCGTGTCCACTCGACACGTAGTTTCCGCTAATGTACACAAATCTAGTGGAATATAATACACGTAAGGAAAATGTAGTGGAAGGTTTACTTCCTATATCGTCATATACGCTTCGGAAAAGTTCATGGGGACGTTTTGCGTGACTATGTAATCTGTCTTCTAGATCAGGTGAATTTGGTATATGATAGGACGTGAGTTACAATTTCTTTGAAAAATTAAATATTGACAGTTTTTTACCTAATTACCACAAAAAAATGGAATAGGTTAAAAAGTACGTACACCTTCATTTCGTTGCTTCTTCAAGTGAGTCGGAATTTCGGAGTTAAAATACAGGAGTCTAAACTTGGAAATATTGTTTTAAACTCTGGACTCTTATTTGGAACTCTTCTTTTTTTCCTTTTACAATATTGTTTTGAACTCTGGACTCTTATTTGGAACTCTTTTTTTCCTTTTACAATATTGTTTTGTACGACTCTTATTTGAAACTCTTCTTTTTTTCCTTTTACAATATAGTTTTGAACTCTGGATTCTTATTTGGAACTCTTCTTTTTTTCCTTTTATTATATTGTTTTGAACTCTGGACTCTTCTTTTGTACCTCTTCTTTTTTTCCTTTTTGCAGGCTAAAATAAATAAAAAACATCATTTAGTATAAATTATGTTAAAAAAGCTAAGAAAAACGATGACATGCTGTTTTTCCTGCCTTATCGATTTTCTTTGATAAATGGCAAGCGTTGTTCCACAATTTTTCGATAAATAAAATAATTCTGATGTAACTTTTGTAAACTATTAAAACACAGAAAATAAGTACATAAAGGATTTCAATACGTATTTTATAACGTCTCTAACGTTAACCATCAGATCCAAGAAGCCACAAATATAATGTCATAAATGGCTAACTTAATTTTTAAAGATTTGTATATCGTTTCTAATTATAGCCATTTAGTAGCGAATATCGAACGTGTCACTTGTGTATCCTGACATACTTTTGATTTAATGCACATCGTGCAATGCACACAATGCACGATCCGCAGCGTTTAGAAATACTAAGAATGCATATGTATCGGTTCACATAAAGCAGCGAACTACATTCATAGTATCTGAAACATAGCGGATTCTCCATTCTAATTGTCATATATTATGTTTCGGGTAGAAAATAATAAGTTATGTTAATTAAGTACATCCACTCGTTTTATTCGGAAATAATGAGTTAAGAGGATATTTGAGAATCTAAAATTTTTTTATTACAATTTGTAATTCCGAATTCTATACGTAACAATATAAACGCAATGCTTAATCTAAAGTTAACAATTTGCGCAGAATATTAAATAAAGAATGTTCTTAATATTACTTTATTTACAGAAAAAACCATGCAATTTTTAATTTGGCCATATAATAATTAGTTCATCTTACAAGAAGAAGTCACATATTATTGCGACCTTCATCAGGAAGTTCCTTTTATCTTCTTATGGGACTTTAACTTGAATGTGTATGGCAATTTTACATAAATCCGGTTCGAGTCGCGGATTCGCCGAATTAAATCAGCAATCATTGCAGGAACTCGGCAGATCTTGCCATTCTACGCAAAATTAAGATTCATCTAAGCATCAAAATGCATTTACATTCGAGATACAAATTTATTTTCCAAAATCCCCGATACACCCGTTCCCACAGTGTGAACGTGCGCGTTTTAAACAACGCTCGAAAGTAGCGGCGATGAACGGCGGCGCGACGGGGCGCAAGATGCGTCAAGAGAACCGAAATATGTGAAGCACGTGCGGCCGGCCTGTTTGCCCGCCTCCCAGAGCGAGTCAATGTTTGGACTAACTGTTCGAGGCGAACACGTCTACAGCCGCTTCTATGTCCTGCCACCGATACAGATACTGTAAATTTAATTAACATAAATAGCTCGTTCTAGACTTTGCCTGAGTATCGTTTAAAGTTACACTTACGAAAAGATTTTCTTCATGAGTTTTCAGGTTAAAGAATTATGTGCGGTTAAAGAAACTAACATAAACATGATTCATTCAGGGTAAGATGTAAATCAACTTCTATTTTAGGTAGCAAGCGTGGGGATATAAACAAATTAACGTGGCATACATCCGGGCTAACAACGTTACCTTTTTTAAAAGGCGTTTTTTACGGGAGAAGCATTTAAAGAATTCGAACTTGAAAGAAGGAAAAGGGTTTATAATTCAATGATTTTCCAATAAATGAATTACAAATCTCATGATAAAACTTGGGCTGTTCTGGACTATTACGATTGGTGACATAGCACAGTGTTAAGAAGTCGGTATGACGTTTCTACGATGACTGTCAAAGTACAGAACTAGCAGACAACACTTATTTATTGCGCCGAGGAGTGACACAGAGAGATGTCATATCTTGTTTATATCAATAAAAAATTTAAAGAAGTACAGCGAGCAACAGAGGATGCTATGCCCTGAAGGAGAGAGTCTTTGAATGATAAAGTCCGAAATGAAGAAATACGGCGGAGAATTAAAGTAGTCGACATAACGGTTAACATCAGTGAAATGGCAAAAGTGAAGTTAAGTGGTAATAGGCATACGATATTTTCCGAAGAATTTACATATGTAATCATTTTGCGTATCCGAAGACTTCAGAAATACACAACAGGCATCAGATACAGTCATAGACCCTAGTTCATATTTACCAGGTTTGAGAATGAGAAATCCAACAATATCCACATAACCAAAGCGACATGTTGAAACAAAATCACAGGAAACAGTTACTGTGTCATCTGAGTTTCAGTCAAAAGTTGTGTGTTTGAATATTGATAAAAAAGTGCTACAAGTGTGAAATCCAGCGGAAACTACGAATTTTGCCAGAGGGCCTAACGATTTGAAAAAGACGCGGGAAATGGTTGGATGCGAAAGGCGAAGGATCGTGTATGGCTCATGGAAAAGGCCTATTGTTCAGCAGTGGATTGTTACAAGCCGGTGATAATGATGACGGTTATCTTAATTACATTTGAGACATTATTGAATCAGAGGCATGTTTTGTGATATATGTTTAAATTTTTATTGTATTTAAGATGTTGTTGCATCATCAGATGTGAGATATGGCTATGTTTCGTTATTATGGCTATGAGGAGAAAATAATATAGATATTTTTTTACAGTTTAATTTCTAGTAATATAAGTATGTGATATAAGATGACACTTACCAGCCCGAGTTCGAGTCTTAAAATAATTTTATTATTTTCCTTAGATGAGATGGATAATGACTCTTGCCGGAATTTGATGATATATTTTAAAATAACATTTTGAGTTTGCACTTTAACCTACTTTTAAGCTTCATCTATTATTTTATAAAATTATGTTAATAAGTGTGGAATGTAAGTTATTTACTATCTTCAGTAAATTAATATTGACAAAAAGTCGCTAAAAGGTTAACGTGTGTTATCATCGAAAGTGTACGTGTTTTCGCTGATTTATAAGGAGTTGTATAGGAAGTTAAAGGAACTATCTCATTCATAGGTATTTAGAAATTTGTAAGAGGTATAATGGATAAAATGACATCCCTTTTATTATGTTTTTTATGTGGCTTAGTAGTCGTTAGATTTGCTAGATAGAATTTGTTTTTATCATTCGTATAAAATTAATATACTAAGTCGTTGAAAATTGCATTCAATTATAGGTAAATTACATAATAATATAATGGTATATCATTATATTTGAATGAAAATTGCATTCAAATATAATGATATACCATTATATTATTATGTTATAATAGCAATGTGATCCTGGCCTAATTAGGTATGATAATTTAACCTTAAATGCAATTAAAAGAATATCTATAAAAGAAACCTGCTTTAAGAAGATGATGGGGTCATTTTTTATTAACCAAACAATTCGTGCGCGCCATCAATTTGGCTCCGCACTCGAGAGACTCTTTCGTTTTATTTTTCCAATTCAAATATTGTTTGTTTTAAAGTACGGTTATTGGACATTGGGTAACTTCACATCGGCCACACGTATGTTTATTCAATCTACTTTCTATGATAGTTCTCTCTGCAAACAGCGTGCGGAATGTTTGCTCGGCTAATTTGGTGTGGCTCGTCCATTAACACTGCCTCAGTTCTAATTTATGAATATTGTTTGAGGTTTCTTCAAATTATACGTCTCATGCTCTATTGTCTTTTTATCTGTATTTATCTGTTTGATTCTTGATGACGATTTATGGTATGTCTAGTGTTTGGCAACTTTGCTTGCGGGGTATCAATGGTTCATGTTGTAATAGTTAGAAGTTAGGTACTTTTTAAGATTCCGTTGTGTAACAGGGAACATTTATAATTTTGTCAAATGTGTCCTCTCATTCATCTATGACAGACTCACAGTTTTTGCAGTTTCAATCCTAGTTTGTGACATTTAACATGAATTAGATGAAAATTTTAATTAATATATATAGCTAAATATGAAAGAATAAGTATTGGAACATACATATAAAGCAAGAGCGACTTTTTTTAACTACGCAATTGAGTCGGATATCATTGAAAACGTAGGTCTAAAAGAAATTGACGTCCGTGTGTTTGTGATAGCTGTTTTTTTCAGAAATAGTTTCACAAAGAAACTTTAAATTTGGTGTTGTTATTAGGCATATTAACATATGTCTTAACAGTTAACCCTTAAGAATGTTAATATGGAAATGTTAAAGGTGGAAAATGATTTTTTTTTTAATTTCAAGTATCGATTGGAATATTTATCGGGAGAGGCTTATAAGAATAACCAAATTATTTTTAGTATTATTTCACAAAAGCATCGCTGAAAACGTCCAAAATTTTTTTTGCATAAACCATTTGAAGTAGAAACTTAAAATTTGCGAGTTTAAAGCATATTAACCCACATATTTACCAATAACTAACACTCAGTTAATATTAATAAAAAGAGTGATTTATGACGACGCCAAAACTATTTATTTCAGACTTATAAGTTAGATGGTTCTAAAGACTTAGTTAAAAAACTTTATCACAGAAACCGTTCTACGCAAAAAATTTAAATTTGGCCTAACAATGAAATAAATCGACGTCTATAGTTATATCTAACCTGTAAAGCTGTTGCTGAAAATTATTAGCATGAAAATCTTTAAGGGATTACTAGAAGAAATATTTTCTCCATTTTATCTATCCTGTGGGACATCAATTGAAGTTGTAAAAATTCCAATATTATTTTTCTCAGAAAGTTACGTGAGGTATTTCCAGATATACCATTGAAATAGTCAGTAAAAATATTTTAGCCTCTATTTCCGAAACTGTTAAGTCAAAATTATAAAAAATGGCGTTGTTAGGAGTTTACTAAAATTTATGAAAAAAACTATAGAAATTATTCTATATTTTATAGTTTCTGTGAAAAATATACTAGGCATTTTTTTACAAGGTGAAAAATAATGTTAATATTTGTAAATAGTTTAATGGAAATGCTACGTTCCTTAAATATATATACGTGCGTCTCTGTGTTCGGAATCCTAATACATAGCAAGTTTGTTAAAAGACATGCAAATGAGCAACATGGTACGATGCTCCCTTTTTCCAGTAAACTTGAAAAATATGAAAACCATTCTTAATACTGATATTTGATTTAAATTTTCAATGAAAATTGTTTTCGTTAACTTGTAGCAATAATTTCAAGAGAATAAACAAGCACTTTTATTATTTTAGAGGGATGCTCGATACGAAAATTGTATTTCGACTGACTTGATTTTAGAAATGTACATATAAACGTACTATGAACGTAATATGTAGTTTAAGTGATCGGACGTTTAATCGCTGTGATATTATATTTTTTAGTTTATTGTTTTACAGAATCTATTTGTACCAGCTTTTTGTAAATTTTGAAAATTTGTTCGTACTTAATTAATTTGTACTTTCATAAAAATGACCAAAGTATTGCGTTATGATCCTGAAGGAGTCCTCCAGGGGGGGGGGTAAGAAAAGTTGTGTTATCGATTTGACATTCGTTACTCTATGCGTATGTATGTACTTGTACATATTGTGGACTTTTTTATTTGACATGCTCTGAGCACCGAAAAAAGCGATATGTTTCTGAGCACAGATAATCAGTGAATGACAGCATAGTTGTAATATTCTGATGCGTTCGGATGGAATAATATATGGGATGGTTTTACTCTGAATATAGCCGGTAAACTATTGGTTACCAGTTTGACCTCGCGCTGCAGATCAACTACTTGTAAAATGTTCATTAATTTTACTTAATGAATATTTTTGCTTTCCGACACGCATGTAATTTCATTCAAGTAATAGCAACTTTGTTAAGTACAATGAAGTTTGTACATTTCATTTAAAATTGCGTGGGCTGGTAGCATTGGGTTTCTGCATTCGGACTACATATTATTTATTAAATTGTGGATTTTGCTTAAATACTATAAATTAAATATTCAAAAATGTGTGATAGGTATATATATATATATATATATATATATATATTTATATATACATATATATATATATATATATATATATATATATGTATATATATATATATATATATATATATATATATATATGTATATATATATATATATATATATCTCAAGCTACTTCTAATTGCTTATAAAGTTATGCCGCCGAAAACCTATAGTTATGTTTTATAAAAACGAAAGAAAAACTAATTAGATTGAAATAGTCCTATTTTGCAGACTATTTGTATTGGTTCATAAATGATACCAATTGTTTTTATTTATAATAAGGAAAGTATTTCCGGAGATAAAGACAAAAAACAGTTTTTTCCATATACTAGAAAATTATTGGCAGGCGTTGTGCATGCAGTAGAGAAATATGATTGCCATGTTAATTTACATTGTTTGACAGTCAAATTATACAAGTTATTCTCTCCTGTTTAACTTGGATAAGTCGGCTACTCTTGACGCGAAATCTTACGATTCGTATTATGTTTTTCACGTAGTATGGGGTTGATTTATAAAATATTCAATGGTAACTATCACATTTTTATTCAGGCGATTCATTGATAGCTCCTTTAAGGCAAACATTTTGTTTGGCGGAATTTTTTCTAGATCACGATTTCTATGTAATTTACAACTAAGTCTCAAATATTTCGCGGGTAATATTTAATGTAATTCCCATCCTTGCAAAGTATCGATAAATTAACATTATCCTGATTGTCATTAAGATTATTATTTATTTCTATTTCAGAATTTTATTAGTCCAGACAGGTTGTGAAAGGTGGTCGCCGATCTAGTTCTGAGCTTATAATCGCTTGATCACGGCGCACGATTTCAGAATCATATCTAGAATACATATATCAGTAGACTATGTTATAGTTTACTAACATATGATGTTGAAATAAGAAAAAGTGTTATAACTAAAATGTGTTATATATATAATGTCGTAACACTAAAGGCATATAACGTAATAAAAGATATAAGACACTGAATCACGTCGCTAAGTTTTTTATCTAACTTTAATGTTAATCATTCTGAAGTATATAAATAAAGTCTAGTTCGTATTGTACTTTTTTCTCTGCTAGATAAATTTCTTGGGTCGCTGCGACATGGGAAGTCACGATGGTAAATGACGTCACCGCATGCAGGTCGTTACAAAGAATATCGATGATTACCCACATATTACGACAATCTTCATGCCGTACGATATGGTAAATCAATCATTAGGAAACGTTGCAAATATATAATGTGATAAAATAATGACCAATTGAGCTTATTGCAATGATTTTATTTATTCCGCGAAATGAACTTTTAAAATTACTTTATTAAACATAAGCTTCAATAAATATGTGAAGAATCGATCGATGTTTTCACAAAATGGTTAATAACATAGGAATAACACTTGTTAAATACGAAAATAACACGCACCGCGAGGGTTCCATGCACATTTGGGTGCGTATAAAAATTTAATCGTATATGGTATTTTTATTAAATGATTTATTAATATTAACAATGTTTAATATTGCGTAAATATGTAGATATATTGTTTAGTACATCTTTCAGAGACATGACAAATATATGTTTTAAAGTAAAAAGTTACTTTTGCATTTGATTTAGGTCATCTGTGCTGATTTTCCAGAATTTGTTTAGAGATTGAACTTTATGTCATAATTTTTTTGAATTGGTTGAATGTTCTACTATTAGAGCCTATTTAGTTGTGAAACTTATACATAGATGTAATTTTATTTTTAATTTCGTTATATATACTATGATTGTGAATGCTTTTCAGACATTCAAAAACAGCACTTTAGCTGAAAGGGTTTGGAGAAACTTAGTTCTAACAAAAATTAACCCTTTAAAGCTTAATATGTCGTAAATGGGCCCCTGTATAGTGAAAGTGTTCACGACGTACACCCAATAAGTTTAAAAGACTTATTCAACTATACTAAAAAAAATCACGCCATTTGACAGCTAGGGTGATATTTTTTGTTTCCATGCCCCGCTGTGTAAAATCACTATTAAATATTACGTAGGGGAGGAACCTAAACAATTTTTGTAAAATATTTTATTATATAACTGTAAATATTACAAGTATTTTTAACCATACTAAATTTTAGCTTTAGAGCATTGATAGTTTGTGAGTAAAATGGTTGTGATATATACACGGACAGGCAAACGAACATCACGAAACTTTTAAGGGTTCTTAATTTGGCTACGGAACCCTAAAAAAGGGCAGTTTGCTTCCGACGACCTTAAATATATCCTATCCATCTCTACAGTGTTGTAAGCAGTTATTAATATTTATAAACTAACTATATGTATATGCAGAATTTCTGTACTCTTCAGCGGACGCTGCCTAGTATATCAATGTACTTTGTATGAAGCTAAGCTTATACCATAGCCTTTTACGACAAACTCGTCAGTAATGAATATCATTAAATAGCAATGCCATTTACTTTTTCTTAAGGACACGTCCTCACAGATGTGTTTGCGCGGCTCGCACATGTCAGATTACATACATAGCGTGCGGGGTGTTTCAAACGAACACAACGTGCCATGCGATCGCGTCTGCTAGGACATGGTACCTGACAGCCCAAGGCAGATGATATGATATAATGATTGTCGAATTCTTAAAAAGAAGTTCAAAATTATTTACAGAATCAAATAAAAAGCTACATGGTCAAATACTTCCGTTACATTTTTGAAGTTACATGTACTCTATTTGGATTTAACTAAAGGTATCAGATTTCGGAGGTACTGGCCATATTTTTTTTTTAATTTTGATTTCCGTTATTTTTTTAACGTGTCAAATAGTTGATACGGTCGATCCTATCTTTGCGTATGATTTATTATTTCAGCTGGTCATGACTACTTCGTCGAAAAACATTTGCTTTATATGTTGACAAATCGCAAAACTAACCTTGGCATATCACGTGTACTCTAATAACATTTTTCAAATGTCGCCCCAATAGTTTTTTACCTTCAATATACATACCTTATTATATTTCTGTTTATGTATATATGTTTTATGTATACAGGGCTACGGAACCTTTTACGGATATATACCAGCGCCTGTTTGTAGTAAATTTAACTGTTACATACTTCATCCAAAAATTAATAATTTCCGAATAACAAATTTCAGTAAAATGCCTACAGTTTTTTTAACGGTTACTTTAGTTTGTAGTTATGATCATAAAGTTAGTTATTCATATTATAAGAAGAAAACCTAAAACATTATCACATTTCAAGTAGCATTTTCATATCAGATGGCATGATCACAAAATGCAAGTTTAGTGTAAGTGGCGGTTATCGAATCAATTGAGGCCTAAATATTACTTATATAACTTGATCTCATCATCATCTATCATGTTCTAGCATATAGCGTCAATATTCCAGAATATTCTAAAAAAGAACGATAATAATAGTGTAGGTGACCCTACTGGCGATGTAGCTCTGCTGGCGATGTTGATACATCTCGAAAATAATACCTTCGTGTTGGCTTCTAATCGCTGATTCACCACACGTGCGTGGAGGTGCATCAGCAAAAGTTGGTATAGTTTAACGACGTTAAAGTGTTGCCGGTAGATCGAATCTCCTGAAAATGAAGAGGAAATACTGACGTTTTTTAAACCCTGAAATGAATACGTCGAACTTCCGGTAACCTGTCAAGAAGATCACTTAAAAATAATAGTATGAATATCCAGTAACCGAAAATGTTGGCGTTTTCTTCTTTAAGTAATGGACGTTTTCTTTAACATTAAATTGTTGAATTGCCCATGCGGAAACTATAAGAGATTGTTTTCGTATTAATAAATGTACTTTACGAACTGAAGTATGGAAATTGATAAAAGATTACTTATTTTACATTTAGCGGCTTTGACATACAGTTATTGAGATTTAATTTATTAACATGTGGGAAATATCCAGTAATAAAAAATGTTGGCCTTTTCTTCGTTAAGTAATGGACGTTTTCTTTAAAAATAAATATTTGAATTTCCCGTGCTGAAACTATAAGATATTGTTTTCGTATTAATAAATATACTTTACGTACTGAAGTATGCAAATTGATAAACGGTTACTTATTTTAAATTTAGCGGCTTTGACACACAGTTATTGAGATTTAATTTATTAACATGTGGGAAGTAGTTAAAAAATAAGTGACATGTAGACAACGATAATCTGTAAATAAGTACACTTATAAAAAGCGAGGTTTTAATTTTACTGTCAATAAACATTAATCACGGATGTTGGAACACATGAAATTATTTTATAACAGAAGCCGATTTTTTCAATACGTATTTTATTTTAATGCTTAATCAAATAATCTCTTTATATCATCTTATCGATGCATAAATTACTGTGGATATTTTGATTCATATTAAAACGTAATTTACGGCATTACGTAATTTTTACTAATTTATACTTTGTTTAAATTTTTGAACTAATTTTATGGTTTAACGAATAAAAAGTGACTCAGAAATGTTTTAAATTTATTTATTATAATTAAGAAAATTTCTTAGTTCACAATTTAGACGTCAAAATTATTTATTATTTGTCGACACCTGTCGGACAGGGATTCAATTTTTCTGAATTTAATGTTTCATTCTTCGAAGACAATGGCGAGTGCAATTCTATGATAGTCACAATTGGAGATGTACTACAAGTTATGATAGTGGAATTGGGGATAATCAGAAGACCTTATATTTGGTGAATACGCCGGATGTGGAAATAATAATGATTTATGATGCATTATTTAACTTTTATTATTTTTATGCCACTATGCAATAGATATCACTTCAAAATTGTGTTGCCAATGCAAGGAAGTTTAAATTGTTTACAGTACTCAACAAAATTAAGTTTAATATCAGTTGAAGGGGCAAGTTATAATAATTTTTAAACTATTTTTTTAGAGTTTTATCTAAGACAGTATAGTGAAATTGTTAAAAATGAAAGATATTTTAATGAATTGAGAATTATGAAAAAACAGCGTCACTAGGAGTTTAGTTATAGTTTACCGAAAATTTGTAAATAGTTTTGTATTATACATAATATATACCCTGAAATATTTCTACGAGTATAAACCTAAGGAACTCCTCCTAAAACTCCACTTAAGCAAACCTCGCGCTATTAAGCGCGAGGCTTGCTCTTTGTTAAATAGATTTACTTTATTATATTTTTAAAACATCAGTTATGACGTTTCATCGGGTTAATAAATTACTAACAGTTAAAACTTGCAAAACACGGTTGATACGTAGATTAATAGAAATCGCTAGAAGTAGTCAAAAAATTAATTTTTCGAATTGTTCGTTTATCCAAATGAAAGTATTACGTTAACGTCTATGAGGTTTCAATAAAATTAAGGGAGGAATGGTCCAAAGACCATTTTAGTGCTTACCCACGTATTAAATCGGAATCTGTGTATATATAGGCACATAAGTACGTAAGTATGCTTCGAAAATTTATAAAATTTTAAAGAAGTATCCAATCGACTACAAACTTGTTCATGTAACAGTAATCAACGAGATGAACAAAATGATGTTTCTGAGCTCCGAAATCCGAAAAAAATTAAATAAAATGACTTTAACACAGTGGTTACTGCATAAGAAACGAAATTAAAAAGTATAAAATAATAAAAATACTAGTATTCATTTGCTTATATTGTAGTATAATAATATTTCCAAACATAAACAAATTTAGAAAGTACTGCCATTGCTAGAAATTTTAGGAAACGGTGCAAAGTCGAAGACTTTCTCTCTCTAATATACATACACACCTACACACAGGCACATAAGCACTACATTCAACTCGACACTAATTCCAAAAATCTCTAACATTATCAGTACGGTGCGCAACCTTCTTGCCCCATAATTATATCCTGGCAACAGCTCATGGCTAAAAGACACCACAAGACGTAAAAAAAGTGCAAACATAATGTATCTACTCCAAATCATTCTGGAGTTCCTATCATTATTTTCCGGCTAAGCCATCAGATCCTGATCACCATTTGTGACAAAACAATTCGTCAAGATAGTTGAAATGATTTCACACTTGACAAATTTACTCTGCATCATTAAGGAGTTCTGTCACTACCCTTCAGCTCTATCATTAGACTCTGGCTACCGTCTGTGTCTAAAATACTTTCGACCTTCAAACTCGGCATGAAATACTTAGTGACCGTTTATCGTCATCTGTTGAGGAGTCCCTATAGGATATCTCCACAGTTCATCAGAAGGCTATAACAATATTTATAATGGACATATTCGAAACAATTTCGTTTCAAACAAAAACATGCGTCCATATATCATAAAAATAATGTCTCAAATCCGGGTTTCCATCCTTAAGTTATGCCACTGAAAAGTTTACACTTACGGCCTACAATAACTAAAGGAAAGTTATTTTCATTTGAACCGGATAAATAGCAGGCTATTGGTATTGATATATAAATGGTACCTGTTGTTTTTAGTTTTAAGCGGAAAAGCATTTCCAGAGGTGTAGTAAACTAAATTTTTGCTAGTCAATTACTGCTGAATGACTTATTTTTTGTAACAATCAAGAGGAGTTAGAATCCGCCGTTATCAAACCAAAAAATAAATAAAGTCGTCCACTTTTTTGAATTTTGATTCTAAATGCCAATTTGCTGAAATCTCTGTTTGTCTTTATTCCAGACCACTTATTTTCATCACAATTAACACGAATGATGTGATACTATGCTTTTAAATACATCCAACTTAGCTTTAGGTAGAAATATTCACTATTGCCGGAACTATGTGCGGCGGGTATAATGAAAGTGGAAAAATATCGATCTATGATTGAAAACTGAGAAAAAAAACAGTTTTCATTCGACAGAAATGATTTTTTACTAGTCAGATAACATATTTCTCTGGTTAATTATTCATTATTTACTTGATACGTCTCTTTTATCACATTCATGATTTTTTTGGGATTATGACCGGCTTAACTTTTTCATTTCCTGGTAAGTTTTACCTGGAAAATGACCATATTACTGAAGCATCGCAATATAATTTTTATATTTTTTTCCTTTTAATTGTGATTTGATTTTAATGACTTTTATTCTTTATTCTAATCTTTTATTATAATTTACTCAGTAAGGTATTTATGAATTCTGTTTTTGTCCATTAGTTGGTTGTTGGCTGTGCCCGAATTTATATATTGTTTTTTTCTCGGTATATATTTTCGGAAACATTGTATTTTCTTTAAGGTTTAATGACCCTTTGTCATCTTTTTATAATATATGAAATGTCTCGAACCTACTAATTAATTTTGTATTCTTTTATTTACATTGATTTGTCTGTCTGTTATTGTTATACATTTCTGTAAATCCTTTCAATATGGTGAGATACTTGAAACAGGTGATTAAATTAAATTGACCCAATTCGTTGTCGCAGGAGCATGGAGCCGATTTTGAGAGACTGCCTCTCCGATAGCGAACAATGGTGCGACGTTCACCTGCAATGTGGCAGTAAGCTGTTCAAAGCGCATCGTGTGGTCCTGTCCAGTGTCAGTCCATTTCTTAGGGTCAGATTTATTTCATTTTTACTATTTCATCTATTATATTGTTTAATTTTGAATAATCCCAACATTTTGAATTCTGTACAAAATTGGGAAATAATCTATAAAAAATCTAATATTTACTCTCAAGGTTAATTTCGTCTTTTAATTAATGAAATTTTTAAAATGATTCTCAAATTACAAACTTTTCTATAGATAATATATTGTAATTTTTAATAACGTTTATATTTGTTTAAAATTTAAACTACTTTTAATTAATTAATACATTTTACTCAATCTCGTTTAAAATAACTAATAATACTCTTTAAGAACTTATGTATACTCATTTTAACCATACTTTTTAGTTCAAATTACATTTTACTTAGGCGAAGACTCCACATACATCTACATATTTTTGTTGAAATCCTCGCAAATATTTTGGAGAAGCATCATAAGGATCGTCCTGTTTTAGGTCCATATTCACAGGGGTCATTGCTTTGATTATATTGTAATGGCATTACGATTGCATGATAAAATATGTCTTTGTGTATAATTACCCATTAAGGAAAGTTCTGTCATTTGTATGCTAAGCAAAAAGAACCTATATTCCAAATCTGTGCAAAGAAAGGAACATTTTAATTAAGTCCCATATATTAATAATTAAAGTATCAGATGATTTGTATCCAGTAGAACATGGAAATCAAATACAGGAATTTTCATATCGATTGACAGCTATAAGACAAAAAAACCTGGCAGGGGTGCGTCCGGCACGTCCTTGATTGGGTTCTGTAGCTTTATATTTATATATATTAGATGTTAAAAAAAAGCAGTTCTAAAATCGTGTTCCTACAGGACGACTATAACTCTTTTAGTTTCATTCTTTTATGATTTTTTTTTTCAAAATAATAATAGTTATTTACATTTAAATGAAACTATGTAATGTAGTATTATTTCTACTTTCTTTAAGTTTTTTACCATGACCTAGGTTTCGTTGTATTACAACATCTTCAAATTGGCTATTATTAAGAAAAGTAATCTTTGCTAATAGCCCACCTGAAAATGTTGTAGCAACGAAACTTAGGTCGTGGTAAAGAACTTAAAGAAAGTAGAAATAATACTACATCACGTAGTTTCATTTAATTGTGAATAATGAATTTCTACAAAATTAATTCCAAATATGTTCAATAGTTATTTAGTATAGCTACAGTCGACAGCACATCAAGATTTTGAGATATATACCGCTGAGATAAGGTCGAGTCAGAATGCAAAATACAGAATGCTTTCTACTGTACCTATACACTAAATTAATCTTATTTCTTTCTTTATTTCACGCGTGTGTACACAATTAGCATAACGTTTGTTACAATATCCTCTTCCCGTTAAAGGATAATTATATACCCAATTATATGTCATTAATTGGACTACTAATACTCGTAAATATGTAGAGCTGCGGTAATTTTCTTTGTTTTTAGTTAAAAGGTCTACCGTTGTGAATAATTTTCAAATGTTAAAAAAATAGTGGCTTACGCGTATGGAATTGTAAAGGTTTTGGATTGGGTTTGTAAAGATTGGAAGCTTTGTATTCCGTAAAAAAATTCCTGTAACCGAAAAGCATTCATGACAAACAGCCAATATTTTAGAAAGCCTTATTCAATGGGGTACGCGAATAGAAGAAAACTCTTCACCCATTTTACATACGGGGAGATACTCAAAAAAATTTGGAAATTATTATTTTACACAGTTATGAAAAATAATAATTAAAGGTATATTAAATATTATAACTATTTCAAATTTAGCTTTATAGTACTAATAGTCTGGGAGTAAAACATTGCTGTCACATACAAACAGAGAGACAGACGGAAATGACAACTTTTAGGATTTATATCATTTATCATATAATAGTCTGTGAGTAAAATATTGCTGCAGCATACAAATGGACAGATAGACGGAAGTGACAACTTTAGTTATCATTTCCGTCTGTCTGTACATTTGTATGCCACAACAAAGGATTTACAAGAAACTATAAGTTTGGCTATGGAACCCCTGAAAATTGACATATCGATTAAAGTATTCACTTCTCACTATTTAAAAGTAGCAAAAGAAGCAAGATGTAGCTTCAATAGTTATAGAAAGATAAAGACAGTTTATGTGGATAAATTAAGACAGTAAAAATGCCATTTTAATAATCTAATGCAAAAAATAAAATTTTTGTGTTAGATGATTAAAATGGTATTTTAGTTTCATTGTTGAATGTAACTTTTTGTATAGTTCAGTATCAATTATCGTGGTTAATGGAGTCTTATTTGGAAGATGGAAAAAATATTTCAATTCCGTAAGTCTCCAGCATATTTAAATTATATGAGATGAAAAATTGTAATCTTCACTCCCCTGGTTTATAATTATGTTATCGATTTTATGTATGTTTTTTGACATATTTTGCACTATATACTGAATAAAATTTAATTAAATATATTCATTAGTCCAGTAGTCACAAATAAAACCATTTTTGATTTGTTAAACAAGGAACATTTTCAAAACAGATGGTCAGATGGTAATCTAAATGAATATGCGATAAAACGTAAACAAAAAAAATCATGTACCTCAACCTAACGCAGCTACACTCCATCGAATGTGATGTAATTGGCCAGGTATTGTGAAGTAGATTAGTTTTCAATTTAGAATTTTCCATTTTTATGAGCCATTTTCGAAATAAGTGCTGAACTTGGAAGCGACCATTCTCTCTCCAGTTATTCAATGGTGGATTTGAAAAATCTAAAAAAAATTTAGGTTCTTAGGTTCTGATTAAAACTTTCAATTGAAATTATTTCGATTAATTTGCATAGAGATATTTAAGATATAAGACTAGCATGATCCTACTTTATGGTTGGTTGGTTTCCCAATTAGTTGTTTTCCCCACGGTTTTGTGCTTTATTGTCGACTAGGATATCAATCTCGTGTTTTGACGATAGATACAATTATAAAGGTAGAAGTAATTATAAAGAGAACTTCCTCTAATGGATTATACCACTTTTAATTTTTTTTAGATCATTTGATTAAAATTTACTTTTGAAAAATTACAGACGTCTCCGATCTTTGGTCTGATACTCTATATTACAAACGTCGCGTTTCTTGGCCGGTTTGGGCGATTCCTTTATCGATTGCTTAAAATAAAAGTCCATTTATTTTCACAACAATTTGTCAAACAGTTTAATTTTTTTAAATTATTTTTTACAATAACTCCCTTTTTTCGTATTCGGTGTTTGTTTTCGGCAACCGCTTTGTGTGGATCTTCTTTTCCCCTTTCCTCTGCTGTTTTTTTATTTTTAACTTCTTTTTTTACGAATATTCATTCAGTAAACAATAAAAAAAACGCGGCATAAGTAATTTTAGTTTTAACAACGATTTTGTTTTTGTCTTAGCCCATATATTCCCCCGTCCATGCTTAATTTATTGGTTCACATATAGTTAAATTTTGATATTTCAATTGTTTCTCAAAAAATATTGTGTTAATAACTTGGTTGGGATTGATGAAAATAGTTATTACTTATACACGATTTTATTTTAATTACTTACTTTCCTACGTTGCTTGATAGCATTAATACTTCAACGGAAATAACTTGAATTTACAATAAATTGAAGAAACAACAATAATAGAAGACAAAAGATGCCATTTGTTTAAAGGAAAGGAGACAAAACGAAAGTTGCTTTTATATGTACCTCTGAAATTGTATTTATTTTCGAGCGTTCTTTCTTTTTAATGTATTTTTGAAATATACGCTTTTCTTTTCTGTGAATAAACTTTATTTTTTATGCATTTAAACGTAATTATCTTCGCTCAAGTTTGAAGTCCTGAATTTTGTCAAGTATATTCTTGTTTTTCACTTATTATCGTGATTTTAATTGTAATTATTTTACTATGGAAGTAAATTGAACGAATGAAGCAAGTAAACAAACATCACAGGCATCGTGAGTGTCTTGTTTAATTTTTTTTTTAAAGGATTGTGTCTTCCGTTAACTAACTTTGCTTGGTGGAGTAAACTCACAGTAATCATACTACCATATAAAATACCGTTTTTGGGATGAGTTTTCAACAATTTATATCGAATCTATATTGGGGATTGACTAAGTAAAAATATTTTTTTTAGAATGTTATCTGTTTATTTTCTTTAGGATTCCGTGTTTCTAAAAGGAAAATGGAACCATTATAATATCACTCACATGTCCGTCTGTCAAAGCCATTTTCTTCAGAAACCTTTCGACATAGAGACTGAAATGCATAGTAAAAAAGCATTTAACTCCAACATTTCTTAATAACAAATTTTAGAGGAAATTAATTGTTTGTCAGAGTATAATGCAATAACTATGAAACCAATTTAGATATGACTTTGCTGAGATATTATATAGGGACCAAGTACAAATTTGTGCAAACTTTGGCGCCGCAAAATTTTCCTTAACGGAGTTACAAGTAAATTGTTGGTACTCACTTTTCACGCACGTTGTCACGTTAATGATATTTTTATTTCAAATTACTTAATATTGCTTAAGAGTCTTAATTAGGTCCTTATTACGCAATAACTTTTCCGACTTTAAACATATTTTCTCACTTCTCTGCGGGTATGTTTGTAGTGTATTTATAAATAATCTACATCTTACATAGAATTATAAGCTAATGATTAATAAAGTTTGACTAAAATTTGTGTTGTCATTTTAGGTGAAAGTATAAAAAGAAACGAATATGTATTATTAAAACTAGACATTTTCTAAAATATAAATACCGATGTTACAATGATGAAAAAATGTACTTTGAGAAAAGTTCATTAGATTTCAATAACTGAAAAATCATCTATAAATTGTACTAAATAGTATTCAGTCAACTTAGTTTCCATGAAATGTTTCAGGAAATAAATTCGTATATAATGTAAAAATATACTGGAGGCTTACTATACATTTAATTATTTAAGTACTTTCTTACCTAGCGTTTTAACCCAGGAAGGGTTTGAGCTTCGTATGTCACTTGTCACCAGTTTAATCTTGATGCTGCTAGCTCGGTCTTTACATAATCGAGATGTCATAATCTTAGTCGTCCCACTAGATGATTGCCTTCCGGTATATGATTGAGCACTTTCTTAGTTACTTGTTGGTTTCCAATTTATTTTACATGGCCTTGTCATTCCTATCTTTTTCTTAGTATCGGCAGATTTGTCTCTTTTTGGTTAGCGTTCAAACTTCCGCTCCATAGGTCCTTAATAGCTTGATACACTAAGTTGCATAATGTTGTACACTGAGAGTTATAGTTACCTAATGATATAGGTTCACAACAAACCTTGTCCAAATTAATATTGTCCCTCTTATATTATTAAATCTCAAATCTTTATTGTCGTAACAATGTATTTTTATCAATGTTAAAATCATGCTCACTTAAATAAAAATCACCTTACTCGTTATATTTCGTACATTTATATTTTTATATTTTTTAATGTGGAAAATTTACATAAAGATATTTTCTATTACAGGTCTTGCTTCTTTCGAGGGCAGATGAAGATTTTCCGATAACAATAGTCTTGCCTGGATTCGAGCATGACGCTATGACAGCCGTACTGCAATACGTATACAACGGCGAAGTATCTATCCAGATGTCGATATTATTAGACTTCTTTCATATAATTAAAGCTTTACAAATTAACGTGGATAAAAATTACCTCAACGATCTGCGGCTAAACGTCGAAACATTCAAAGATTTCGACGTGAAATCCGTCTGTACAAATTACAACAAAGACTTAAACAGAAAAAATAGATTAAAGAAATACGACACAATGGATTCTGTTAGTAAAGACGCGATCAAAGTTGAATCAGAAGATAAAGGTCTAGACTTAGAAGCTTTTTTAAAGAGTGATAAAATAAGTAAAACGGTGCATCGCGACGGATGCGATAACTCAAGCGAGGAAGCGTATATAAGAGCGACCAGTAACAATTCTGCGGTGCCCGTGGCGCATAGTAATGAAGAGATATGCACGGGATCACACTTGCGACAAACGCATTCGCAACGAGATGACGCTTCGCAAAAAAACTCTCCTTTACGTGATTCGCCTCAAGAATTTTGCAGCGCTCTCAACCACGATAACGGCCTCACGAGTTGCGTGCGCACAATATCAAATGAAACTAGTGTACCACCGTCCAATTCTGCCACCGAATGCAGTTTTAATTCCGTTCAGTATTCTAACAGGAGTTTTAATGAGTGGTGTAGTGATAGAAGTAATTTAAACAGAACTCAAGGCAATGCTTTTAGCCATCAGAATAGAAATGAAGCACATCGGAGAAGACTGGATATTGGTAACACTTCTTGCAATAAACTACCTGGTGCACTATTGCCGCAAAGTATACATCACAGTAATTATAGTCTTTATAGAAACTTAAATAATTATCATAATAGGAATACTTTTTTTCATAGCAGCTCGTTGGAAAAGAGTGCAGTACATTTGGTTTCGCCACAGAACCATTCAATGGAATACGTTGAAAATAATGTAAGAATACCAAATGTTTTGAAGCCAGTTCCGTCGCTTTTACCAATAAGCTCAATGTTGAATTTTATTCAAAGTAGAGACACAAGACTAGTACGACCTATACCGGAGCTTTTGGATCTCTCCTCAAGCCGGTTTCAGAGTCAAACATCACGAGCGATACCTGCAACGTTTAGTCCTCTACGGTCAATTAACAATGGGTACAATATTCTCGACATTGCTAGAAATAATAGATCGACAAGTGTAGATGGAATTGATTACTGTAGAGAAAGGGAACAAGTTGCAAGTTCTTTTTCTGTTCCAAATGGATTACTTTACATGAATGAAGAGGTGCGAGACATTCGAGTAAGTCCTGAATATGCCATCAATCGCTTACCAAAGAAAGCTTATAATAAGGTATTGGACAGCCCCTGGTGTGCGAAGAGTCCCATTTACTATAGACAAAGTCAATCCCTGAACAATGTTGAAACGGAGGACTCCAAATTAGATGTAAGTCGTTGTTTGTTTTATTTTAAATTTGTTATTATTATCTTAGGCATATTTAATTATTATTGATTTCATTTAACAATAGTGAGAAGTTTCAATTAAGTTACTTTTATATCAATTATTCACATTAAATTAAAAAGAAAATGTTATTAAATGTCTCTTACATTTGCAGAAACACTTATATAACTTTTTGCCAACAAGTCCAAAAATTCCGACTGATATCAACAAATTAAGCCATTCAACTGAATCGAATGACAAAAATAACAACTTCAATCAACAACCTCTCTTCGAAAAGAACTACAAGCAAATAACTAACATTGGTGCGGCCACACCCTTGATGTTAGAAAATAATAATAACGATACAGCGGCAAATAAGAATGATGAATCGGAGAACTGCACCAAGAAACCGGATGTGAGATCGCACAACCCGCATAGCATAGACAAGATAATGATGTCCAAGCCCCTGGCGAAAGAGCTGCCGGCGACGGACGGGAGTGACGCCTGCGCTATTCAATGTGAAATATGTTCCAAGATGTTCACATCGAGACTTACGTTGGCCGCCCATATGAAAAGCCATTCCTCGCAAGGCCGCTACCACTGCGACCAGTGTGACAAGTCGTTCTCACAATTAAGAAATTACAAATACCACATTTCCGTTCATAAGGGAACTAAGGAATTTGCCGCCACATGCAATGTCTGCGGTAAATATTTCAATGATCGTGGCTATCTTAGCAGCCATATGAAGATTCATAGGTGAGTTGCGTTATTTTTCTTAAATTTAATTTCCTTAAATTATTAGTAAAAAATTGGCATTTATATTGCACAAATCATTTAAAGGTTTAAAATAGTTTAATACTCCGAAATTATATTGATGTAGAAAAACATGTAATTGGGCCTCATTATCATACAGAGTTATGGGTTTATCAAAGTCAGACGTAGAAATAAAATGCTACTATGGCAGTATTTGATGCCATATTATCACATAAAATACATATTGGAAAAGTTAATAAGAATTAATTTTAAAATAGATACTAAGTTATGCTTAGGAGTTGAGAAATAAAAGAGTAACATGAAACTATGCTTTCCCGATATTTCTAATATTTTGAGTACACACGAATTTGCCTTATTTCGGGTGATTTCTGTATAGCCTTTAGTCTTTTTTTACTATTGAACGTAATCGTCTTATAACGTTTATTGAAATCTCACATAATATAGGATAACATATAATATATTCTCCTATAGAAATAAACAGAATCGTAAGAAATATTCTATAACAAAAAAATATTTGTAGGAAATTATCCATAATGATTATAGTTTCATCCGTTATTCCCTTCATCATCCTTTCCTAATTTGACAAGTTTTATTAAAAGGAATGCAGCAAAGGCATTTTATATATTGAAAATTGCTATATTATTGTACATCTTCTACTTTACCCTGTTTTATTCTCTTACTCCTGGAGAATCAAGTTAGAATACTAATCCAGTCTGTGTATTTAGTAGTCCAAATGAGAGACGAAATGTACGTAAGAAAGAAAACCTGAATTTTATTACAGAAAACCTGAATTTTATTGTATCGTAAGAAAGAAAACCTGAATTTTTTTACAGAAGTTTTTAGGACTTCTGTGTAGCTTACTACATGTAAGTCTACTCTTCTGTATCTTACTTGTAAAACTACACCACATTATTGTGAAATACCATCTCGTTTAAATGTTTCATTCAGCAAATGCTAACGTGCGAAAGGTGAGTGAACATTTAACAAATATACCATTCAATATTATTATTCTTTATTGGGCTAATCACATTACGTAGCGGTCAAGTGGATCACGCCTGTCACATTTAAAAAAACCGGTCACGAATCGTGATTGGGTCAAGAACCGGACTCGTATGAACATTTAAATGCACTTTCGCTGTTTGATTTGCTAGCCATGACTATTTTGGCTAAGATGTAACACATACGCATAACCAGCTATTTTAATTTTTTTTGTTCATCCTATTCCATGTCAATGTTTAAAATATATTGGTAGTGGCATACTATTTTAAAAAAATCAAAATTATAAGTCACTCTCAAAAGCGTGCCTCGAAATTATGATCAATGAATATAATGATTTAATGATAATATAAAAGTTATTTCTTTTAAAGTTTCGATTAATATTTGGAATAAAATTCGCTTTAAAGGTATTTTATGTTTTGGATAACGATTATTAAGAATAACTTTTTTTATCATTAGTCATTTTATGAAATTAACCTTGACATTATTGTGTTCGCTGTAAGGATGGCGTTGTATTTAAAAGCTTTGTATGTATTTGTTAATGAATGCATGTTGTATAGAATTCTCCAGTCAAAATGATGATTAATTTTGATAAGCAAGTTGTCGAAGGATATGCTTCTTTTACACAAGTAACAATGGGTATCATAAACCGGGATCACTGAAATAGTAAGCGTCTATTTCCAATTAGTAGAATAAAACGAATTTTTTAACACATTCGTAGTTTGCTTTCAGGATCCTGTAATACACATATATACAGACGGATATATATCGTTTTACAGACGGACATATATCGTTTGGCTTCACCGTAGTCAGTACTTCAAACCTTTATATAGCTTTCATGTTTATACATCCCCACACCAATATTCTAGTTGCCAAATGTCTTTGTAGTTTATTATAGAGACATATTCAAAAATATAGTTAAAAATATGTAGTTTACTATAGGTTTGCTAAAAAAATTTACAGCACAATAAGTAACAGAAATAAAAACTTTTGATCACTACTTGTCAATGTTAGTGCAATATTTGTGCTTCTAAAATATTAATAGAATACGGCCTTCAATCATTTATCAGCGAAATATAAAAAGAACGAGTCAAATGAAGAAATTACCTAAAGTTGTAAAATATAATTAATATGACCAAACAGTTGCTAATGTCAGCGATGAACGCCTTGTTGAACAATCTAAACACTAAAACTATTGCCGCAAAAACTAAATACTATTGTTGTAACGAATTATTTTAATATTTTTATACAATGCACTAAGCCGTATTTAGGCATTACAAATAACTTTAATTTCATCATAATAAATATGTTATTGCGAAAAATGATAATAATTTAACAATAAATAAATTACAGTAGCTTAATCAAAACTTTATTCATTTATCATCATATGGCGTTGATAGGGTCCTGCATGGTCTCTATATGTGAAACGAAAGTACAATGTAATAAACGACAAAAGAAATCTATCGACGTTCGTGGGATGACAGAATTCTTAAATTCCTACAATTTAAGTGTAGTTTATAGTATTAAAATTTGTATTGTGCCGAAGGGTAAATACAAGTTATTAAAATCTATTACAACTTTTATAATTTGTTCGCATGATTGCATCAAGATCTAATGATTAAGTTTATTTTAAGAATTGTTAAGTTCTATTTTATTTTGTTAAGTTCCGACACGTATTGAAAGAAAATTTTAACTAGCGATATCCTGATTTTTTAATTAGGAAAAATTTTAAATGAATTAATTTTAGTCTATGTAACATTTAACTGTATTTGTAACATTTAACTGTAATTCTTTTGCAGTCTATGTAACATTTAACTGTAATTATTTTGCAAATAGTGAGTGGATTTCTGGTACGGGATATAAACTAGCAACAATTGTTTTACTGAGGGATATTTAACCAATTTATTTTATATATTTATGTAGTTTTTCAAAGATTTTAAAACAAAAACTGCCTTCAAAAATAAAAATACAACCTGAAAAGAATTTTTAAAATACTCTTAAAAGTCCCATTACTGGTTGACCCTACTATGAGCCATACTTAGCAAGCTGACGTAATCGTCCCCTCATGAGTTACTCTTGGAATGCAAGATTACAACGACATTATAGATTATTTAATTTGCAGGAACCGCAAGGAATATCAGTGTCCGCATTGTCCAAAATCATTTAACCAAAGAGTGGCTTACAACATGCACGTCCGTATTCACACAGGTGAGTTGTGATTTTGAGAGATATTATTGTTTTTGCCTAATTTTGCCATCGAGTATTTACGTCAGAAATATTAGAGTAAAATCACGACCTGTATATTTAAATAGATATACGAAATAACATTGCAACCATCCAAATTGGTAAATACAATTTTGGAGAATAAGATTTTAAAACTAAAGATAAAATGAAATATATGACGTTATGTTGAAAACGGAACATTTTCTTAATTAATAAAGTGGAAAATAATTTCGCTTTTAAACAGGATGATAGTGAAAGATGAAATCGTTTTTAACATCTACAGAAATAGAAAAATGAACATCTTAAAATTGACTTCTATATTTAATTTTTTTTGTTGATTTTTTTAAGGTTCTGTGCCTGAAAATGAAAAACTGAACCCTTACAAGATCTTTCACTTGTTCATCAGACAGTACCTCACAGCTGTTTTTCTCAGTAACCGCTTTATTCACGGTAACAAAGCGGAATAACCTGCACATATCTCGAAAGTTAACACTGCAAAGTATTTAAAAGAAAATTCTATGGAGAAAAAGTTAAACGTTAAAAGTTTTCTAGAAAAATTTCATATGTGTATAGTGTTTGGGGTTAAAATGACCTAGTTAGAAGGATCTAAATAATATATTTTCCTATTGAAGTGAAAACTTGTTTAATTCACCTTGTCCAAAGTTGTTTGATGTACGTAGTTCGATTGTACCGGTTGCGAATGTTTTCACATCTGCCGTGCAACCGCACATTAATTTCTTTAGGTAGTACATGTTAAGAGATATGATGAAAAATATGCAAAGAAATTTGTCCCCAGTTTTATTTCCCAAACTGCTGATCCTAAAATTAGGAAAAAACAGGGAATGTAAAAGTCTACGTAACGGTTCTGGAAACACTACGAGTATAACAATGATTCTAGATCTCATCATTTTTTAGACGTTTTCCATAATTTACATGTCTCCCTCTACTTAATTACATTAAATACTAGCTGTGCTTATGACTTCGTTTTTGTGTAAATAGGAAAAATTTTATATATTGCTCCTGGGTATATACTATTACCATACAAAATTTCATCAAAATCCGTCAAGTAGATTTTGTATGATATCCGTTCAAATTAATACACACAGACAGACAAAAATACTAAAAAAGGTTTTTCTGGCTTCTATTATCATTATTTATACGCTAAATCAATCACTTTTTAAAAACATTTTCAGTGTACAGAATTCAATCTGTTACATTCTTATCATATGTACAATACATATTATTAAATAATTGGGTATTTGACTGATGGCGATATTTTTTATAAAAATGTTTTAAAACTGCAGAGTAAGTTTAAAAAGCCTTGGGATGAAAAAATAATGCATATAACAAACAATTAATTAAAACTTCTAAATAGGAAAAAGTGTCATTTTTTTCATTAAATAGAAAAAGATATTATGAATTTCGTTTCAACAGAAAAAAAGTGAGAAAATTATGATACGCAATATATAACTTAAATGCAATATTTAACGAGATAGTAAACATATTTAATAAACTTCTTTATAATGAATGCTAACTACTGGCCAGTGACGTCATAAACCAGTTACATTTCGCTCGAATCTTAGTCAGTTTTTAAGTCGTTATAAATTTGTAATGAAAAGTTCTAGGTACGATATATTTACTTTAACCGTTCTTAATGTTATTACTTATTATATTTTAGTAATAAAAAATATAGTCAAATACCCCATTATTACGCTAGGAAATGCATATCATGATAGTTTTTTCTGACAGTATTGCTGTGCAACTTAATAATTATTGCATTCTTCAATTTCCTTTAGTCTAAAAGTTGCAAAAGCTCAAATAGAAATCTAAGAAACTTGGTAGTGAATTTTGCACGTACATGAAAGTTCTCACAATAAAAGGAAAAATCCGAATCTCAAAATGCTTAGGGTATCAATAATAATGCTAAAATTTGAGAAAGAGTAAAGGGTTTCAAATTCTAGTATCAAAAGTAGATAAATGTTAAAATAATTCATTCGAAATAGAAGAAATTATACCTCGTTTTGAACAGTATAATTATATATTTTGATAAATTTATACAGTTAAAATGAAGTCTGTATTTTAATATAAGAAATGTAAGATTTATTTTCTCTTCTGAAGCGGAGTTACATATGGACTAAAGCAAAGTAAATATTTTATCCATATCAAGAATTGTTGAATATATTTGGCGTTAATTTTGTAGAAATCCATTATTCACAACCAAATGCAACTACGTCATGTAGAAATACTTCTACTTAGTTTAAATTCTTTATCACGACCTAAGTTTCATTGTATTAATTTATCTTCAGGTGGTAATTAGCGAAAATCTTTACCAATAGCCTACCTGAAAATGTAGTCATACAATGAAATCTAGGCCGTGGCAAAGAATTTAAATAAAGTAGAAATAATACTACATCACGCAGTTTCATTTACTTTTAAATCCAGAATTGTTAATAAGATAGAAAATAACAATAAAAAACAAACCAAGTACACGATAAATTTTTAACAAAGATAAAAAAAAACTAATCAATATCGATGACTTTTTTAATGTGTAGCCATTATTTAGAAATAAACTGTTAACTGGCATTGAGATTCCTTATATGTTTTCAATGATTGTCTTTTTCGCTCATTCCGAGATTTACGTCACATTATTTCAATGACCCTGCAAGGGTTCATTGATCAGTCTCTTTCATTTGTTTGTGGAGGATAAAACAAGATAAAATCTGCGCTTTGTTTCATTATATTTGTGTAAAGAGTTTCGTAGAAATATCATATAAGTACTATGAAAAATAGCCTTAAAGAATTACTCAAATTAATGAAAAATGAGCAAACTTTTTATAAACAAATACGAGATTTCTCAATTGTCTGATTGACAATTTCTATGAAATTAAAGTTCACTTATATAATTTATATAATTTAAATTAACCTTTAGACTTTTACCGGTCACCTTTGATTTAATGTTTACGAAACCGCAGTTAGCAGCTACGAATCATAAATTTATATACAAATTAGTCAATTGTTCACTTTGTTTTCGTTGGCTTGAAACTCAAGTCGCCTCTATCTTTATAAAAATCGTTGAGATATTTTCTTATTCTATTTTGAAAGATTAAAAATAAAGTTCTACATGCAAAAACAATCTTGTGTTCATGTAATCGTAAAAAGTTAGGTTTACAGTTTCTTATAGTTAAATGAAACTGTTAAAGTGAAAACCATTAGTTTAACATTTAAAAAAAAAATTTGATCATGTAGTTTAAATGATGGTAATATTAGTGTGGACAATTAGTGATTTATTAATCAAGTAATTGCGCAGACAATATTTATAATTAATCTAATGGAATAATAAGAGCAAAACACAAAAATATTTGAATACATATCGATTTATTAAAACACGAAACTCTCTATAATGATGTATACTCATATAGAAGATTCAGCTATAGCACACAAGGATATTTCGATGTAGATAAGTCTGGTGTAAAGGCACATTAAGCAGTTTATATGCATACATTTATTCGAGACGTAAAAGGATTTTTGAGTTAATAGTATGAGTTTAAAAGTAATAAAACTTGTTACATACGAGCATAACTTCAACTCCAAGGATTTCGTATATACTTTGAAATGTGGCTATTTAAGGATAAACAGAATTTCTATTAAACTATTGACAAATATTAATTATATTATTCATCATGTAAATATACTGCACAGTATATTTTTCATACACATCGAAATATCGAGCATTTGTCAAAAATTATTCGTTTTTGTAATACGGTTATTTTCCTGGTATCCTTTAGATAAATTTTAATATTCCATAATTTTTCAATTGAGCATTTTTGGAGATGGGAAGATATGTTTTTGTGAATATTTTTAGCGATATCTCTAGAAATAATTTATGTGAAAGGTTTCGGGATCGAGATCCTTATAAGAAAAGGAAATGGTTTCGGGATCCTTATAACAAGCCCATTCAATTGATTTCTCAAACGATTCATAAAATTTAAAAAAAATACAGTACCAAATTAACTTTCTAAAGGAGACAGGTAAAGGTTCAAATAGTGTTACGCCCAGGTGTTACGAGAATAAAAATAACACTGTTATATAGAGAAAATGAAAAAAATAAGCTCCTTAAAGTTTTATCCAAATCGTCAATCGGACAAAATAGAAATCTTGTATTTTTTTATGAAAAGTTAGGTTATTTTACGGGTTATTTTCAGGGACGATAGGGTCGTCGAAAAAAGTTACGTAAACCTCGATAAAAGGGAAAAAAACCATCCTTTTTGACAACAAAAAACCATTGTCAAAGTTTGTTAACAATTTATTTTTAATTACTTTAGGCAATGGCTACTATTTGTTAAAGAAAGCAAAAGGCATTGACTATTTTTTATAATCCTTTTTAAAAAGTTATTATATATTCTGTTCAATTTTTTGTGTTATTTTTATTTCAAATAATTAAAATATAATTTTTAAATAAGCTGGTATTTTTTTTAACATAAAAAACCAAACAATTCAGTAATTGACAATCAGGAAATACCAAAAAATAGAATTACAATTTGTAACCATAATACGAAAAAAAGAAAAGCTATCTTCCTAAATGCATATATATTATATTTTTAAAATATCAAGAATTGGAAATAAAAATAATAAAAATAAAATTAATGGAATACATAATAACTTTTTAAAAACGATTCCAAAAAATAATTAATGCCTCTTGTTTTCTTTAATGTGTAGCCATTGCCTAAATTAATTAAAAATAAACTGTTGATTGACATTGACAATGGTTCTATTGTTGTCAAAATGAATGACAGTTTCCCTCTTATTAAGGTTTACGTAATTTTTTTCGACGACTCTCTCGAGCCTGTGAGCATCATGGATTATTATGGACTATATGTGTATCACAACAAGACACAATCTGCACTTTGCTTTATCTCGCTAGTTCAAAGAGTACCATAGAAATAATATTTACAATCTATTATGAAAAATAACCCAACTTTTAATGAAAGAATACAAGATTTCTCGCTATAACATTTTCATTCTTATTCTTGTAACACCCAGATGTGCCCAACATTTTATGAACTTTTTTCCGGTCTCCTTTGTATATCTAGTTTATCTTTTAAAATTATTTATTACCTATAACTTCAGAGTTGCGAACGAAAATCGGTACATCGTTCGAAATTCGAAAAAAGTTACAATTTCTGCAACTTTGTCAGCGATCGTGTTGGAGCAGATGGGATATTGATTGCTTTAACGCATTAAATAAGATTTAAAACGGAGCGCGTTATGTAGTTGTCCTTCTGCAGTGCACAGATCGAAAGTTGTGCAAATAAAATGAGAGGTTGGACGCGAATTACGTCTTTTACTTAAACATACAATGTTGCACTGACAGCACTTGCGAAGGAACGCCAGCAGATTTCTGCGATAACTTTATATTCGTCAAACGAAAAGGTGTTAGTACAAGCGAAACAGAGTAAATTTTTGATGATTGTTCTTATATTATATTATTTCAGAGTTTAGAATATAAATGTGTAAAAAGAAAAGAAAATGTTAAAAAAGAAAGAGACTGAATTGTTTTGTATATCGATAGCGATGTTACTTTCAGCTCGAGTGTACTGAAATACTATAACATTTTTATGAGTGACAGGTTTTATATGATTTGATAGATATTGAATATATTTAGGGTTAATTTTGTAGAAATTCATTATTCATAATTAAATGAAACTAAGTGATGTAGTAATTACATCTTCAGGTGGGCTATTAGCAAAGATTCCTTGCTAATACCACCTGAAGATGTTGTAATACAACAAAACCTAGGTTGTGGTAAAGAACTTAAAGTAAGTAGAAATAATACTACATCACGTAGTTTCAGAAACGAATATGATTTATCTAGTTTTCATAAGATTTCTTCGACTTTCCCAAGTTAAAATTGTTAGTACAACTATTGCATCATGTAAAATGAAATACGATTATTTTGTAAAACAAATAGAAATATTTTGCACCAAAGCAGAAATATAGTGACAACCTGTATTTTTTTTCATTAACTTCAGTAGTAAGAATTGGCTTACTCGTGCCACATTCGACCAACTAAGAGATTAATTGAAACTACGTGATGTAGTATTGTTTCTACTTTCTTTAAGTTCTTTACCACGACCTAGGTTTCATTGTATTACAACATCTTCAGGTGGGATATTAGCAAAGATTCTTCTCTCTCTTCTTCTCTTTCAAATATTCTTATCTACCTTTGCTAATATATTCTTCTCTCTCACAGATCCTTCTCTCTCAAAGATGCTTCTGTATCTTTGCTAATAGCCCACCTGAAGATGTAAAACAATGAAACCTAGGTCGTGTTAAAGAACTTAAAAAAGTAGAAATAATACTAAATCACGTAGTTTCATTTAATTGTGAATAATGGATTTCTACAAAATTAACCCCAAATATATTCAAACTAAGAGATAGTCGCTAAGACTGTTTATCGTTGATGATTGTGATTTGTAATAGATATATTACAGAAGGCGCAACACCACGTACCGATTGCAGTTTGCCAAAATCTATATTCTCAAAGCGTACCGATTTTAAATTATTCAAGTATTAACTATTATATTTCATTTAGCTAATGTACTTGAAGTTTATATAACTTCAACTTATTTATTTTTTTTATAATTTAAATTGTATTTTAAACTCTAGAACCGAGACTAAACGCAAAGTGGGACCGCTTAAAATTATTGTCCTTACATTTGCTTATATCTGAATAAATAACGTGGGCTTCGGAGTCATTGTGCTACCGAATTGTGTTTTAGAAGCGATATAATATTCAATATGGACGCCTCTTGCTTTACATCACAACACAACTCGACTTGCATAGCCGCTCGTTACTCGTACCCGTCTAGTGTAGGTTTATAAATAGAGGAACGTTGGACCGGGCCGGTAGACTGCAAGTCATCTTGTCATCTCGTTCTGCTTGTATTTAGACAATCTCATTAGCAACTACACGTTCTTATATATCATCACAAAGCGGTACCGTTCCGTGTACAGTAGTTTCTTTGGTTAGTATCCTTTTGTCAAGCGATCTATTAGTATTCACTCCCACACTCGCATCGGCCGGTTCTGACTGGTTTTAGGATGTCTTGTATGCGTAAACGTGACCTGATGGTTTTGATAACATATCGAGATAGTTTTTAAGGTTACAAAACCTAAATGGCGAAAACGGATCTACAATGCGTAATTATTTATGAAAGGGAACAGAAACCTTAGTTAAATTTTTTAAATGTCATTACGTCGATATTTAATGATGCCAAATCTAATTAACTATACAAGTTGGTGATTGTGTCTTTTTCAAAGGAGACCTGCAAAAGTCCACACCGCGTTGGGCCCAGATGTCATAAGAATGAAAAATATACTCGTACAAGAGAAAATAAACAAAAACTGTACGTGTCAGCTCTGACTCGCAACTGGGGTTTACTCCTTTAGTACGATTGTCTTGGATTATATAAAATATGTAACATTGTATATAAATTTAAATATCACTATCGTTAAATGTAAATGGAAAATTTGTTAATGAAAAAATGCTGACAATATAATTATTTTCAAGTAAAACACAAATAAACAAGATCAAATTTATACAACAAAATTAAAAACATTTAGTAACTTCAGATTAAGAAGTTAAACTTATAAGAGACTTTTTAATTTTTATAGGATTGAAGACACCAAATATTTATACATAATGACATTTAATGATTATATCTTTATATAAGCGAACGATAATAAGCTATGTGTGTCACATTCCGTCATTGCGATTATGCCGTAGGAAAATGCCAAATAAACGTGTTGATATTTCACTCTAAAATTGCGCGGAGAGGCAATCTAATGGTTTCACTTTTTTAACGCTCTGAACTTCGTACGCTTGGAACTTCTGATTTTACTTCTCGTAAAACTTCATACCGGGCGCTATATATGAAAATCGATTCTTAAGGAGTAAACTCCACAAAAATAAGCTCCTCAAAAATTTTATTTAATCCGTCCATGAAATAAATGATATATCTTTATTATATTTGGTATAAGCCAGGTTGTTTTCAGTAAGTTTTGAAATGCTACGGAATTGTTTGAGCAAGCAAAATGAAATATAATGCAGATTGTGTCCTTCGTATACATATTTTAAAACTAGACCATAAAACTCGCAATCTCGTCGAGTAAAGTCACGTAAAATATTTGAAAAGAACGAGGCTGTCTCTGGTTAACTTTTTATGTTTAATTAATTTAGGCAGTGGTGAAACTTTGAAACCTTAATCGATACTGATTATTTTTTTGTAACGAAAAAAGTTTAAAACATAATATACGTTCGTTTATGCAGATTTTTTTTGCATTATAGTTACAAATAGTATTTTATTTTTGGTTTTTTTTTTAAAATTGTTTGTTTTTAAACCAAAATTTTTAAATTATATACTATTCCAAAGGAAATATTTTAAAATCTCGCGAAAAGCTGTGGCTATTTTCTAATGAATGACTTTTTCTTTCATTCCATTTGAGTATGCTTTTGAATACATTTAACATTTAGGAAAGTTTTTCCATCGTTTGACGACATATATCTGGAAATATTCTATTATTAATTACTACAATACCAATATCTGTATTATATTAGGACTAATTAGTGTACTGTTTGTATATTACTAGGTTTTTCACCTTATAGCATTTTATTAGATTTTTCCCAAAAATTTAAAATGAAATGTTTAATTCTTGTTACTAAATTTAATTACTTTAACGTTATTCTTTAAAAATTATTTTAGATTATAATCATAATTTTGAAAAACGTAAAGGTAGAAGTTCCACATAATTTAGCCAGATAATTTTTTGGCCTTTACATTTTTTGACAGTTAAACATTTGCAGGGTTAACTGCCAAATTCATATAAAACGTTGGCACAATAAATCGGGAAAAGATTATGGTTTACATATTGATGTGAAATATTTTTAAATTTGTTAGGGTTAAATGAATAATAATTGGATACTGATATATAGATTAAAAAGTGTTTTAAAAAAGTGTCGTTAAGATAAAAAACATATCGAATTTATTGCATTCGTTAAAATAAAATAAATAAAGTTCATAAAGCAGCAAACAGTAAAGTTCAGGGTTATTTAACACGTTTATTAAAACCTCGAAAGTAAAATAAAAATTGCATTTAAAGTTAACATTAAGAAATTTTTATAATTAATAAATAACATTTTTCAAAAACTGAGAGCAACTACGGATGGTAGTTTTATAAATATTTTAAACCCATTTAAGCAGGAAAGTACGTGTATTTTTCGCTTTTTCGTGAGTGTCAGTACCTTCATTATTAAGACTCTCTTTTATTGAATATATTTAGCGTTAATTTTGTAGAAATTCATTATTCACAATTAAATGAAACTACGTGATGTAGTATTATTTCTACTTTCTTTATGTTCTTTACCATAACCTAAGTTTCGTTGTATTACATTTTCAGGTGGGCTATTAGCAAAGATTCTCAAGATATTTCCTCCTCTCTTCAAGATCTTTGCTAATAGCCCACCTGAAGATGTTGTAATACAGCGAAACCTAGGTCGTCGTAAAGAAATTAAAGAAAGTAGAGATAATACTACATCACGTAGTTTCATTTAATTGTGAAGACCCTCTTTAATAAAGGACATTATTAACGCAAATTTATGTATGGGAACCAGAACTAAATAACATACCAAACTTCGATAGGGATACATTAAATAACATTTATCCATAGAGTAACACGTAAATTAAATTATGGATATTATTATTATTGAAACGTTATGGCGGGGAGGCGAGAAGTACCAAAAAATGGAAAAAAAGGAAGAAATTACCGTTGATACGTCAACAACAGCCAAAGAAGCGTTAATATCCATTGAAAATGTTAGAAATAAAGAAGATGGTTGAATGCAATTATTGCTTATCTGGTATGTCTGACTATTCCAAAACTTGCGTTTTAACGAAGGTTCGTTGTATTTTCAAGATTTTCCACTGACTTCTTATGTAATAATACTGTAGATAGATAAACATTCCAATACGGTCTTTATCTCTGGAAATATGTTGGACTATACAGTACATACAGAAACAAGAAATTTGCAATTAATGTTGGATTATTTCATGCTTCATTAGTAAAAATATGTTTTAACATAAGCAACTGATATTAACGAAGTTTTTTGCAGTTGCGGTCAATACCTGATATCGAACGGAATTATGTTGAGATTTAATTATTTAGTGCCCTCAATTAAGTGATAAAATCTTAAACGCTCGTTTGATATTTAATAGCTTGACTTTTGTTTATGTAACAGTCTATTATGAGAAATACATCTTAATAATGAGTAAATGTTTTAGTTATATGCGGTGGTTTATACGAAAATATAGATCGGCGAGGAACAAGTAATCGTTTGAATTGCTCATATGAAATAATCACTTCAAGTCTTATTTTAGATAGCGGCGTTATAAATTATGTACCTAATTACTGTTTATGGCTTTAAATGAAAGTGTTTTTGTAAACCAGTTTTATACTTCTTATTTTCGAAAAAGTAATTTTTGTGATTGCGGTACGAACGTTATTTTTTTGTTATTTTCCTTTAAGAATAATGTATTGCAATAACTCTAGTACGTGTCAACGTTTTGGGACAAAACTTGCTTTGAATAGAAACAACCGACATTTAACTGTAGGTCATTTCGCTTAAATGCCTCATTCGTTGATTATGTTTATTAGTATGGCAAAAAAACAGCGTTATTTCGCTTTCAAGCATGCTGGTGCATTAAATGCAATCGTTATGTAGTAATTAGAATTATTCTCGTAACTAGATTATGCATTTGAGTGGAGCGTTTTGCAATAATATTTCTTAGATTATTCGAATTCATTATTCAGTATCTTAAATTTATAGTATGGTAAAGTACCTCAATTATTTATAACAAAAGGTCTCGAATTTTGGGGAATTTTGTTTACATTTCTATTTCTACCAAATATGCTAGATGATAGAGCAAATTCAGCATCACAGAGCGTATAAGCTAGGAGCATGGAGGAGAATAGTAGTTGTTGTTGCTGTCTTGGTTGACAGTTGGAGTTTGGATTTATGCCTATTTGAAATATTGAAATGTGTTGTTGTAATTTCAAAAATTCCATAAAGAAATAAATTTGTAAACGATCTGTAATTAACAATAACAATTAAAACGAATTAAAGGAATATTATATTGTTATTACGTATTGAATATACGAGTATATATATATATATATATACCTATATATATATAAACTCTTTTGCAAAAAAAACGGGCACTTATAGGAATAAACCATATCAGAGTTATTTTATTATTATTTGAGGCATTTTATATGGCAATGTGATGCGAATATTGTTATTTATTATTGTGATATCGTTTTTACCTACTTCAGTCATTAAAAATGCAAATAAATAAAAAAAAACGATGTAAAGTCCACAGACGAGCGTTTTCATACTGGTACATTGAAAATGGCTAAAGTTTATTTTTTAATATTTTTTATTAATTTAACATAAAATTTGAAAATTTAGTAACGAGTATGGCCTCCTCTAGCTAAAATCAATGCGCTTAATCTGCTAGGCATGTTTTCGACGACGTTTTTTATAATTTCCTGAGGAATACGTTCCCATTCAGTGACGATCACATTTTTAAGGGCCTGAATGTTTTCTGGAGCTGGTTTTACGGCTCTGACGCGTCGTTTGAGATTATCCTATATATGTTCTATCGGATTGAGGTCGGGGCTTCTAGCTGGCCAGTCTAACCGACGAATTCCGGCTTTCTACTGACGGAGCCTATTTCTTGGTATCGTTGCCAGGTCCTTTGGATGGTGGAAGTGCTCACATTCTTCTCCAGCTACAGCCTTCTTCAAGCAGCGCAATAATTTTACTAGCTCTTATCGTTTTTTCAACCATACTGAGAACAGCAAACAGAAGTGAACTAATGCAGCAAATATCAGAAATGTAATTAAAATTTATTCGATAAAATAAAAAAAGTGACAAATGAAAAAGAACTTAATAAGAATTGGATTTCATTTACCCCCAAAAAATACGTTTTTGTCAGTGAAAGAGAATTTTCATTCAAAAAGAATAAATTTCAAATTTAGTACGTTCGTTTTTATGTGCCAGAATACACTATACCTGCCAGTAACAATTACAATTAATACAACCTCTTAATAAATAATATTTTGGTAATAATATGACAAAATCAAAACCACCCGTTTTTTATGCAAGAGTGTGTATATATATATATATATATATATATATATATATATATATATATATATATGTATATATATATACGTTTATCTATTATTCAAATTAATGACACGTATATTTCTTGATACTACGAACAGTGGTTGTAAATTCATCATCAGCGAAATGTTTATATTTTGATTCCTTCACAATCTTAGTAGTGGAATTGTCAAGATTAATCACATATTTTTAGTGGTGCTATTGAGATGATCTACATCCGCACCCGCACACGGAGTGTAGTGATAATACTTTTGGTTTTCAAAGATCCCATTCTCAAAAGATCAAAGAGCTATAAGATACAAACTATATATTATGTAATGAATTTGATTGCGAAACATGGCCTTTATTGGTTATGAATCCAAAATGGAAGATATCCAAATTTCAAGTGAATAGATTCACCACGTTCTTCTAAATGTTTTTTCCTGAATAATATCATTGTTATTTTCTTTTTTATGACTTTAATTTTTCATATTAGGCCAGGTTTGAAAATTTGGTTTAGGCTTGTTATTTCATTTACAATGTTTAAAAAATAGAATAAGCTATCAACATTCTTTATTCACTCGTCACAATACTTTATTTTAATTAAAGGCATTAGATATCGACCGAATGAAACGACTCTAGAAGTTTGTAGTCAGACTGGAAATATGAAAGAAAGATAAAAGAATCATAAACCATATACATGGATTCTTCTTATGAATAAAATTATCGATGTTGAAGTTATGATGGTTAATAAAGTTTTGTAACCAATATAATATACTTTCGAACAGTAATTTAAACGTGGGTGTTTAACATTATCGAAATTAGTTTACAGACTAATAAACTACTTTTTACTTTTTACGGTTGATATTAGTTTATAGACTACTCACGATTGATATTTTTCTAAAATTGTCATTTTTCAAATCTCTCTGCTGCTGGTGACATTTTCAAAGAAAACTGTTAGGATAACCAATTAGGTTATCTTTTGCAGATTTCCGTTCTGTCTGAAAACTCTTAGATCTTCATATTTCAGATATTAATTCGCACAACATAAAATCAAACTTTAATCATTGTTAATGGAAACCGATGTCCACCAATTAAAAAATACAATAAAATTAATTATCAAAAAAGAAACAGAACATTTGGTCACGCCAATATTTAATTGTAGCAGCTGAATCAGATCAAATTGAATTGGTTATTATCGTATTTGATCCATCAATTATACTTGTTGACAAATGCAAAACCAACTTAACCGGTATTGCAGCCGAGAATTTAACTAATGGTTACTAATAGTTTTCAGTCAATAATATAATAAATGTTGATAAAAGTAGCACCATTAATATTCAGCCAGTAGCCAATCAAAACAACATGATGGTAGTCACATTAAAATGGGTGTTAACAGTATTGATGCTATATTAAAATATAAATTTCTTCTAGTTACATCAATTTGAATTGGTCTAATTTTATCGACATCTTTGTGGCTTGACTAAGATTTCCTATGTCATTCAATGTATGAATTGTGCGCTGAATCAACTGAGTATTGTATACTATGCTTGCTTTTGCACCATGTTAGAATATAGAATTATATCTTGGAGAACAATTACAGATATTGAATAATTTTTGAACAAAAAAATATCAAGCTTTTTTCCATCAACTGTCGAAGACTTGAGACTTCTAATTGAACAAAATTCCAGTTGGTAATCTCAAGTAAACGATGCTGGTGGCAGTAGCTTTATTAATATACACTTTCTCAAGCGTTTTCAATATTTTCTAGCTATTGATATTAAAGCCCACCTTCTCAAACAGTTTTGTTGCACTTATTTGACCATGGTATACTAACGGATACTAATCGGATCTCACTGAAGACTGTCTTAAAAATTAGAACGTAAAACTTTAGTATACCATGTACCATAAAGCGACTTTTCTTTTAAATGTAGCGTTTAAGATTTTATAGGGAAAATATTGTATAGAATGTTTGTAATACCGATATTTGTAGTTAATTTTTTTTGTACTTTGTTATTGTTACTTGTTATTATTGTTGCGTTTAATTATCGTTGATGAATTTAATGATTAAATTTTAATTTACTGTTATAATTTGCCATACTTTTAATTTAGACATATATTGCCTTTTATTTTTGGTTTTCCTTTATTTTTTTAATTTTTACTCTTATCTGTAAATGTAATTTTTTTTTGAGTTGAATATTTAATTTGATTGGATAACTCTTTTTTCCCAAATTACGTATATTTATTGTATTTTCTTCGAAGTGCATTACAAAACTTTTCTAAGTGCATTTCAAACAGATTTTTTTTATTTTAGGAATATACGCACTTTACCAAAGCAAATTACTGTTTTTCTTTATTTAACTGAAAGAAAGATGTATAATCTTATTTTGAATAGTTTCGAAAGCCGTTCCGGTTTATTTAATAAATAATCGATTTTACTACATTTCGCCTATCCAAATTATGTATCTGCGATGAAACGTTTGTTGATTTTTGTCGCTTAATATATCAAGATGAATTTCTAAACATCGAACGTAAGCAAAACAATAAAAGATACAAACATTAATTAAAAATTGCGTCAAAATTAGTTTAAAGTTTAACAGCCTTTTGTACGTAGTGAAAGCACATTTAAATAGAAATTATTTATGAGTGGCACTTATCACTGCTGTTGTTAAATACATTTAAAAAAAAGTGACTTTTCAATTTTTGTAAAGTGTACTTAAACTTAATTTAACAGTAGTTTAAGCGACCATGATTGATGCCACGTTTAGAAATTTTGCCTCCATATTTATTACATGAGTTGATATGGTTCTATTTATTTTTCTTTTATTTTATGTCATTGAATATGTAAGATTTCAGATATATGCTATTGATTAATAAATGAATGTATCAGAGGCTATTTTATCTAAAGTGATTTTGTACCTTTTACAATGGTTTAACTGTTGCCACGTGTAGAAATTTTGTTTTTATATGTTTTCTTTGTGAGTTGATGTGGTAATTTATCACGGTTTATTTTATGTAAATTGTTCTTATACCTCATTTTACATTAGTTTAAGTGGCCATGGTTGATGTTACGTATCGAAATTTTGTTTCTCTTTATTTAATTTACGAGTTGATATGACTCTTTCTAAATTATTTTTTATTTCGTCTATAAAACAAATATTGGTCGAATATTATGTGATATTAGCACATGTGCTTGTAAATAAGCTATAAAAATTGATAGATAAAAATTATTGTTGTAATGCAGAAAGTTCGATAACAAATTCAGAATAAAATTTTGTTACCAGTACATATTATATAATTTATGAACACTTAATTGCTACGCCCATGTCTCGACTTTTTATTTATAACTTATACCAAACTGTAGTGAAATAAAATTTTATTGATTACGGTTATCCATTTTGGTATTTTAATATTCACTTAGATTACATGGATAAATCTAAGAATATTAATATTTGTCCTTACACTTGTAATAGAAACAAATTTATGATACCTAATTGATCGTGTTGGTATCAATTCTATTCGTTAGGTTCCCAACTAAGTTAATAACTAGAATTACTACATTTACCTCTGGAATATGAAATAACTTTACATTTTTTTATTTTTGCTTCAATTTTTTTTACAAAAACAATGAAATATATTTGTATGTAACAATTTCCTGTAATCAGTCGATGCTAGTAGGGATTTTGATATTTAAATACCTTAACACTATGTCCTAAAGTTTCTATTTCAAGAATTTGGGAAAATCCATTACAATAATATTAGCGGTATCAACTTTTAACATTTTAAAGGAGTTTATGAAATACTTGTTGTGTTGTATTTATTTCACATTTTATGTGCAAAATCTGGATCAAATATAATTTTTAAAATTTCGTGTAAGTGTGAGGGATATCGTTTGAAAGTGTCTCAGAAATATTTTTTCATTAATTTAGGTAGTATATATTCAGCGATTTTTTGAAAGATATATAAAAAAAAGTTCCACACCTCTTATTTCTGAAACTGCTTAAACTAAAATTATGAAAGAACATTCGAAGGTTGTAGGAAAACCATAACGATGATTCTAAATGTCACAGTTTTTGAGATATTCACGATAACAAATGTTCCTACCTACTAGATTACATAAGTTATTATTAAATATATATTATGATACTAGAAAGTCCATATTGGTGATTAATACGATGATAAATAAATACTCATATGGTCGCTCGAAAGTAAAAGTTGTTAGAAAAAACTGCAAAGTTCAATTGACTAAGATTCAGTTGTGTCTTGATTTGTTTATTACTACTATCAATATTTTTAAAGTTTATTTTCTAGATAGAAATATTTAAACATGTTATGTCTTGGTTTGTTTATTACTATTACCAATATTTTAAATTTATTTTCTGGATAGCTATAATTCAATGTGGTTTTATGATTAAATATAAAACTGTTGTCAATTTATGACTTTGTTGATTTAATATTTTAATCTACATTTAAAGATATTGAAAGAAAATTAATGGTACTCCAAAATTACTCCTTGGAATTGTCAGAAAATATTTGATACTAACAAGTTACTCTTTCGAGTAAGCAGAAAAGTATTGATACTCAGGCTACTCATTGGAATAATAAAAAAAATATTGATACTTCAAGGTACATTTTGGAGTAATCAGAAAATAATTGATACTCAGGTTACTCTTCGGAGTAATCAGACACAAAACACAACAACAAAACGTTACTCTCAATCCACATACAGTCCGTTATAATCCAAATCCACATATATATTTGTTGCTTGCTTTATGATGTTCTATTACCTTCCATCCATTAAAATTTTTACAAATACACAACAAAAAAAATTATGTTCGCGTAGACAAAAATTCAGTGGTAATCGCATAAAACTTTTCAATTGTAAAAGAATAAAACAAAAATTTAATTAATCAAAGCTTTTATTTAAAATAAGACAAAAACCTATGTAGGAATATAAAAATAGGACAGTGATAAGATATTTTAGCGGAACCTTTCAAAAAAATAAGACAGTTCAGCGGAACGGTCAAAAAAGAGAAGGTACGTGAACAAAATCCTAAATTTCCCATTTTTCTTACGGACGATACTTAAAAATAATATTTTTTCTAAAGTACTCATATGAGTAAAAGTATCGATTAATGTGTCGAGTATAAAAGTATCGCTGTCAAAAACCTCGCACTATAAGGGTTCCGAATATATTTAAGCATTGATAAACATATCATGGTATTTAGTATTTTTAATAAACAATTTACAAAATTTTATTTTTTCAGGACGTGAATGTATTGCCTACTATATCTTTTACAGGCGTATATTTAAAAAAATGTATTATTCCACATAAAAATCATTGATTTTTGGATTTTTCCCTTTATTTGCAATATAATACCTTCCATTACGCCGATCTCCATGATTGTAGATCGAACGGGAGTATCCTATAGGTTTTGATGATTAGTCAGTAAAACTACTATGAAAATCTAGAAAAAATATACTTAAAAGGGCCATATTTTTTGCGTGAACCAAAAGACTTTTACAGTAATGTAAAGCTATGGACCTCAGTATATGATAGTCAAATTAATATCTCAAGTCGTTTCTAAGAAAAAAGGGCTTTAACAGACGGACGGACACGCAGAGGGACAGACAATCAAGTAATCTTATAAAAGTTACATTTTTTTCATTTTGAAAGATTCTCTAGAAATGTATTCGACACAAAAAATTATCGACTTTTTTTTACATATAGTTCATACTACGGCCTTTACCGACTGTATAATAACACTATTGATTGAAACAATTAATATATAAATAGGTGTAAAAAATAGGTGTATTTTATAAAGTTTTGTATTAATTAGTTTTCGATTAGTTTAAAACCTATTAACAAGGATTTTCTTAAATATTTCGTTTCAGGTGTGAAACCCCACGCGTGTGCTGAGTGCGGGAAAGCTTTCTCACGCAAGATGCTGCTCAAGCAACACCAGAGGACGCATTCGGGAGAAAAGCCTTACGCCTGCGCCGTTTGCGCCAAGCGCTTCGCCGATAGATCCAATATGACCCTTCACTTGAGACTTCATACCGGTAAGTCTTTCAGATGTCAAATAATTTTACAAGAGATGTGAATTTTTTTCATGGATCGTTATAAATGTGATATAAATTATGACATTAGGTGAAATAAAAAGATGAAAGCATTAAAAAAACAAAAGAATATAAAAAATAACAAATAAAAAAGAAATAAATTTCGACCACGTAAATAAATGTTTATTGCAAAGAACAAAATAAGATTCTTCGTTTTGATTATTCCGTATTGTTTAAAGTTGTAATGTCAGCTGATTTTCCCTTCAAGAGATTGACTTCATATATATCAATTACATTTTCATTTATAGACATTTATTTTCCAAAATTTATGTTCATATCAAGCTATAATAAAGAGCGTGTTTGTTGTTGGTACAGTGATTCTGTATATAAAACTGAGTAGAAAAAATGTTAAAGAACTGCATAAAAATTTAAATATATATTATGATACTAGAAAGTCCATATTGGTGATTAATATGATGATAAATAAATACTCATTTAAACAATTCGTTCACAAAAAAATAACATTTTTTTTACAGAAACACGCTTCAAATATATTAAGTTTAATGCACAAAATTGCCTAAATAAGTAATAGACAATGTTATATTTCCTTTCCTGCCCTAGTGAGAGTGTTCAAAGACGCAAATTACATAATTTGTTTATGGTATAGAGTCTAAATTTGAGCCTACATTTTATGTAGTTTGCTATTTAGCTACAAAATACCATTAAAAACTTTTTTCCCAATAATTCTCAAGTAAGAAAAACAGAAACATTCATACAGAGAGTCAAAACATTGCTTTTAAAGTGGTTTCATTTTTCGTTTCGTTAACACTGATACAAAACTGAATAATTCTTCATTACCTACTTACAGAAAATGAGTTTAAAATAAAAGCATAGAAACTCAGGCATTTGAGGTGAAGCTTATTTTTTGCGAATGACTTATTATAACTAATTTAACCTGTGGAAATTAACGATTGTTATTAATATTAGTTAACGTAAACTATATTAATGGATATCTGTAATTAAACACGAAGGTTATTTACGATAAATATACAAAAAGATATTATGTTTCAAACTAATAGTAAGAAATCAATTACTTTAAATTATAAAAAATGATCAGCGCCGTCTATGGTCTGTAGTTTAAATTTCAATGTTTCTTTAAATTATTATAATATTTATTATTATAGAAATGTTGCTGATATTGGCCGATAGGTGGTATTAGTATAGCGTCATATATGAATGAAATAATATAGAATTAACTCTCCGATTTTCATCTTCCAATGCAACTGAATATCTTTGCATAGAATGAAAAATATAGCATTGGCATAAGTATATAATGTAACGAATTATTTCTTTCTATGAGAGGGTCTTTCTTATTTACCTACTCTAAATATGAAATAAATACCTTTGATTTAGAATTTAGAAACGTAAACAGTTATCCTCACAGATTTGTTGTTGTCACCATCCGTATTGATTTTCTCTCGACCGCCCACTATTTAAATACTTCTTAGATACATCGACCTTTCTACTGTTTGGGTTCTATAATCATTTAAGATTGAACGAATTGTTTGTTCATGTGAACGTATTCTTACATAACCTATTAGTAATTGATATTTTGGTCTTTGATTTAGCTCAGAAAGATCATCACGATAAAACATGTCAATAAATTATTTTGTAACATTATATAAGCTTAAAGCAAATATTTATTTTTAAGAGCAATGATGGATCATCATTTACTTAACGTTGCATAAGTTATCCTTAAGTAAATTGAAACATTTATTAAATTTAATTAAACGAAGCTAGAACATCTTTCATAACTGAATTAGCGTTAAAGTTTCATAATGAATGTGCGAATGTGTTCATTAAAATTGCAACCATCTCGTTAACGACTAACTATATTCTAGGACGGCGTTTTCTCCAATGACTACATCTGCACATATTATCCACAAGATGACAGCGCGAATTAAATGTTCCGCTTTCTCCCGGCTTCTAGCTATGAGTTTATTTTCTACCCACCTTTGATAGCCATAATCATAAACCGAGTCTTGCACCTTCCTGTTAGGGCCCATGTAAGAGACGGTTAGAGCAATAAACACTTGCCACTTTGAGATAAGGATGAGAGTCGTACGCGGTTTAGCAAGTTTCATGCGGTCGAGGTAAAGTGATAATTGTCGGCGCCTGTTATATGTGTTTTATGATGTAGCAAGTCGCGTTCAATGTGCAATTGATGTATGTGATCGTTTCAGAAATAATTACCTTACTCGGAATGGGAATTAGGGAAAATTTCTTCTGTTTTATTCGCGTTGGGATTAGTCTACTAGCGGTAGTGTCATCGTTGGTTTACTCTTGAGTGAAAATGGCCATAAATTTTTTTAGACACCAATTTCGGTTCAAGAGTTTTCAATACCAGTAGCATGAAGAGTATATTACTTTTGGTTTTGTCAACGCAGGATATAAATCTAAATATTAGTGTGAATAAGATATATATATATATATATATATATATATATATATATATATATATATATATATATATATATATATATATATAACAGTAACTACGAAGTAATTAATTGTATAAAAGAGGTATCAAGCATTGTATTGAAATTAGATATACAGAGTGAAATTTTCAATATTTAATACTGAAATTTAGTAAAGAAACATTAGAGTGAGAATTAAAATAAAATTTCGCGGTATGTGTATGAAACAACTTTCGGTACGAATATTAGTTTCAGATGGCTCCCAATATCTATGTATTTTTGAAATTATTATTGAAGATTATAGTTTATATTTACGATTGTTTCTTTACATAAAACTACTGAGTCATTTTATATACGGTTTTTTAACGTTTTATAACTTAAATTTTGGAAGAAAAACGGAAAAAATAAAGAAAATGTATGTCAATCAACTGTTTGCCATGGTATAATCGAACTTTGATCACTGTTGCCAAGAACTAAGTAAAAAAAGCTTAGCCGCAGGCGAATATCTAGTACCTAACAAGTATTATACTTTCGTAAATAGATGTATGGATGATATTCTCCCATAAATTTTAACTGAAATAATTTTTTTTAGAATGAAAATGTTTAAATTGTTAGAAATAAACTTATGAAGGAATGTTTATTTTTTCCACAAAACTATAACATAATTAAGTATTTCAATAGCGTGCCGAAAATTAACTGTAGTTGCAATATGTAGAAAGCTATCTAAAATTATAATCAAGTGATTTAAGTAATGATAGAAAACTTTATACATCATCCATTTGGACGTTCCACTTTTGGAATCAACTTGGTGTCTACACATCTGCTTGATCGTCTGCTACAGCCATTTTCTAAGGCCATGCGGTGATGAGAACTACATTTTTATTATACTCCATAATAACACAGATATATAAAAGTTTTGATTCGCAATTTTAGGGATGACGTTATAGTTGTCAAATCGGTTACTGATTTTTTTTGGTTTTTAGTCCATAAATGTAAAATCTATACTATTATAAAAAGCGAAGAAGTTTGTTTATTTATTTATTTGTTCACGCGATTCTCTGGAATAACGCCTCCGATTTCAAATCCGTGGGGTGGAGTAGTGATAAGCGGAAACATTTTTTATATGTTTGTTGGTACTAACATATGGAGTTTCTGATTCGATTTCGATTTTTTTTGAAGTTATACTTCTTTAAGTGCGTTATAAAAAAATGATGAGAGTGAAAGTTTATGATGCGCGCATGTATCAAAAATCAACAGGATGAAGTTGGTCACGATGCGCGTGCACGATGCAACAAAAATGGAGGGTGAAGTTGCTCACTAAACATATATTTACATGCGTGTAGTGACTGATACCATATTCATGAAAGTTATTGAGGTATTTGTAAATACACAACCCGTGTTTTATATTGATACGATTATATTATTGATTGATTATATCTGGGCTTTTAAATAATATTTTTAAGTAATTGAAATTTAATAGTGGTCCATATAATAATAAAAAAAATATTTATTTTGAATATTCGTGACAGAAATAGTGTTTACAAGCTTTTTAACTATATTTTTCTAAGTGAGGTTAAGTTTCGGTATGTATTTATTTGCATTATAAATTATTACTTAATAATTTATTAAATATTTAAAATTAATATATTATAATACATTTTTAGCCTACTCGTTTTTTAATTATTAAATGATAATAATTGTAATTCTAGATAAAACGATACCCTGTGCGAGAAAAGAAATTTAAATTTTTAAAATTATTTGTTTGAATTTAGATTTTACCAACCGTATTTCTAATCACGCTCTTGTCTTTTTATTTTTTATTATTTAAAGTTATGCTCGTTTTATGCCAAAGAAGTACAATTTCTTATGCGCGTCCATGAGTGCGTACAGAATTTATTTTGGATTCAGAAGGTTATACTTGCAAAAAAGTAGTAAGCTTTACGCTGTATAGGGGCAGAGTATTAAAAAAGAGTGTTCTAAAATTTGGGGAACACAATTTGCTTATACAAAGTAGAGAGAGTGCGAGATAAGGGCCGACTTGCTTACTGATTAAACATCTCGAGTATTTCCGGTGATATAATTTTAACTCCTACGACTGAGGCCGTTCGGTGAAAAGAGCGGAGGCGTGACCATGGGGCGGGGGTGAGGTGGGGGACGGGTGTTTCGACTTTATTAAGATAAATCTGGCGACTGAAACAGTGGGGTGCAGCTAGTATGCGTGCATGAGTATTAAATGAAATCTCATAAAATAGGCATTGTCGAAGGAAAACATTTATATGCATAACAAAAACGTTTTGCACAAAACTGCAAAAAAATTATAAAAATAGTTTTTATATTACTTTATCCCTTAAAGAGAAAGTAAAAAAAATATGAAAGCAACACTAGAATGTTTTCTTTCTTAAAAACCATCTGACTGATTTTTTTTCCTATTTTCTTTGGTTTTTTATATTTTTTTTGTAGCGGCAAAAAGCTACATATTCATTTAAAAACTTGCACTACATATATGTGTATAAACTTATATATATATATATATATATATATATATATATATATATATATATATATATATATATATATATCTTACATGCGTTCTCTTAGTTGAAAATTCAGAAAAAATATTTCATAAGCCTGTTAATATTTTCAGTAAAATTTTCCATGTTTGTTGTTATCATATAATTATTAATTTTTGGGCCTCCGTACTTTAAAAGGGAGAAAAGGTCCCGATACTTGCAAAATAACATACGTGTCAGTCCGTTTGTTCGTCTGTCACAACCCTTTTTTCTTATAAACCGTTCGATGTAGAAACTCAAAATATGGAAAACAAAGGCATATTGACGAGCAAATATTGCAGTAATTATTATTTTTAATTCATAGGTTATATTGGATATCAATTGAAGGAGACAGTTTTGAGGATTTGGAAATTACATTTTCTTTTAAATTTTATATAAGATGGTTCTAGAAGCTAATTATTATGAGATATTTGAAACTGCTAAAGTCAAAATTATGAAAAAAAACAACTTTACTGAAAGTTTATTTAAAATTTACGAGAAAACTACGGCAATGATTATAAAATTCATAGTTTACTGGAGAATGTAAGAATTTTTACGCCTGTGATAAATATATATACTCGTATATTTACATTGGTGAAAAATAATATTAATATTTCTTAATTAATATTAATATTTCTAAATTAATATTAATATTTCTAAATTAGTTAATAGAAATATTACGTGGGCACATGGTGGAAGTTGGCAAAAAAGTAATTTCGTAAATTTGGATTCGTGTTAAATAATTCGAAAGATTTTAAATCTATATCATCAATTCATCTACTGTACACTTCATTGGTGTAGAGCCGATTAGAATTCGGCTCCATTATTTGGAGCCCACACGAAGCTAAGTACAGCTTGTTGACTGAACGTGTGCAAAAAACGTTCCTCCGATATCTGTATATGAGACATCATGGTTACTTCCACTTTCTATTTCCTACCGATTTCCACTTGAGTATGCTAGGTATCCATTCTTTGCAACTTAGAAGAGATGTTACACCAATGACATTTATTTTCCAGCTATTAAAAGGAAAAATTCTGTGTCCTGTATTATTTACTAAATTTTCATTTTTCGTATCTGACAATTTCCTGTGTTCACGCAATCATCACCTGTTTGTTATACCACCTTCTAGTACCGAACTATATCGGAACTCTCCAGTTTCCCGCTGTGTTCGACTGCTCAACCACCTGATCGCGGTTGCACCAGAAAGTGATTTATTTATTATGTGGTAAAGTAAATTTGTCGAAATGTGCCGTCGTTATCTTTTGCAGTTCTCATGTAATTTATATTCATGTTTAATTTAACAGTTTAAACTTTGTTAAACCATTATTTTTTTATTGTTACGAATAGGTCATCTATAATGTAGCGATAAATATGTGTGTGTAAATAAATAAATAAAATTATGTACACTTAAATGCTTATATTTGCCTAAGTTTGTATGGAATCATCGTAGTGCTGGTTCTATTGGTACTTGATAAGTTTACTGAAGCACAAAATAGATCAGTACACGTCATAATGACTATAAATATAGCAAGGCTTTTAATGTAATACATTTTCCATTTCTCACCTTATCATTTTGTCGTTGACAGGTATTAAGCCATTCTCATGCACGCTTTGTCCAAAGTCCTTCACCAAGAAACACCATCTGAAGACCCACCTCAATTACCACACGGGGAACAAGCCCTACGCCTGCGAGAAGTGCGGTCTCACCTTTAGTCAGAGCAGCAACATGCGCACTCATATGAAGAAATGCAGCGGACAGCGCGATCGGGCCGCCGATAAGGCGAGCGGCAGTGCGGGCGCAAGTAATAGTGAATTGTTTACAGTTGAAAATTTGACTAAAGTTTTCAAAAGAACATAGTTTTCGGAAAAAGACCGTAAATAACCTTGACGTTAACTTAAATAATGGTCCATTAAAAGGTTGGTCCCAAAAATGGTCCATTAAATGGTCCATTAAAACATTAGGGTGACAACGAAATTGGTTTTTATAAAATGTTTCTTTCAGAAACCAGTTTTGACGCAATGTATCTTTCAAAAAGCAAGCAGTTAAAAGCTTCGTTTACGATTACATTCTTTATAGATTCTCACATAACAGGAAGATAAACCTTAAAAATGACATACTCTCTAGGCAGGAAATGTATTATTGACAAATTCTCTACACATCTGTGAAAATGTATATTTTTCTCAATTCTTTAGATGTTTCTCTGCAAATTAGTTATGTTTGTTTTTTCCGGCAAATTTCGTGTAGCGTTTCAAGACGCTATGTTTTATAAAAATGTATTTGGCGATAGAAATATTTTTTTATCGTTATAAGTTGTATTTATTTAAATAAAAATAACTAATTTCTTTTCATGACCCGAATAGTTTTATTTTTTATTACATTTTTTCTAAACATTTTATCAGCATTTTTATTCACAAAATTTGTATCGCATGTTTATCAAAATATTATATATGGTTTTTTGGTTTATTACAAGAGGAATAAAACTTAATGTTTCCGTGAAAAGTCGTTATATATGGTTTTCCAAGTATTTTATATAACCATTATGAGCTAATTATGCGATGCAAATGTTGTGGACAACTAGAATTTTAATATAGATATGAAATAGAATTTTAATATAGATATGAAATCAGTCATATGTATCCGGAAAAACTATATATAATGGGTGGTATCCGGAAAAAATCATTTATAAAATGTGCCCTTCAAAAAACAGCTCATTACTTAATTATAAAACGAACTAGTTTTTCCCCATGACTTAGATAGCTAAAACCTTTATATACATTGACGTTCTTAAGAAATATACACTATAGAAGAAAAGACTTTAAAGGTAAATTCTATATTTAGGGGATGGAATAGAGAAGTAATTGGAGTTGTAACTACCATATGAAGTATAGAAGAAATAGCACCCTTGAAGTTGTAGTTAGTTGATATTAAATGAAATTATGTATAAAGAACGACGAAATGAAAAAAAATATACCTTTTATCTTTTAATATAAAAAAAAATCACGTATTAACTTAGAGAAAATCTGCGTTGTGTTTACGCAATGCGCACCCCGATTTCAAAATGAGTTGTGAGATTTTACAACCCTATTGAGGACCATGAGCAGTTGAGACGGTAATTCTTGAGCTAAGACTTCACTGATTGCTGGATTTATTTAATTCATTAATAGAACTTTTAAAAAAAATACAATATCTCACTATGCGCAAATTAACTAAAAAGAAAAAAAAACATATAGATACTGAAATAGTCGAAGCCTATTTAAGACCTTTCTTATTTTCCGATAATTAATTTGCAATTAAAGTTCACATTCTTTTAATAATATTGTGTAAAAGTTCTAGCAAGCAAGGATTCGGAGAGTCAGAGAAATTATATATTTGTTAATTTTGGTTACACGACCAGGATAGGACGTAAAATTATGTCTCCATTTTTTCTCTTAAATGAAATAATAAATAATTTAAAAAAAATTGTTGTGATAACGTTGTTTAATAAAAAGTTGTTATATTTTTATCAAAATAAATAGGAATAATAATAACAACAAAAAAAAGAATCGATTAATCTAGTTTTACAGTGGCAAGATTATTGAATCGATGCTACAGTACTGATTGTCCAAATTTCTATAAAACATAGCATCTTGAGACGCTAAATGAAAATAATTTTAATAGTTAATATTTTTACAAATGTTCTTATTTTTGAAGCATTTTTGTGAATATTGGTTGAGTATAATATAATATTGATGTGGAACCATATATAATTGAAAAACTATACTTATAAAATTGTATTTCAGTCAAGTGGATTATTCTAAATGGTATGACAGTAAATAAATTTTTGTATAGCTAAGAGATAATATAGTTTTATTTAAATATAAGTAATATTATTATAGATGACTGTGATATCATATACGAACAAATAAAGACTATAATCTTGGCATTATATGTGTTTAAGGTTAACCTTATTATATTTCACATAGGTGGTTCCCAATTTTTTCTGTTTACATCTACTTACGTAACGATTATTTTTTGTTAACGTTTAATACCCGAAGATACTAAATGATGACACTATTATTTAGTATCTTCGGGACATCATTTAGTATTACTGTATGATTAGGTTAGTTAAATTAAAATTTGCTCGTGTTAGTTCACAGGGTTTCATAGCATTGATATTGTGAATATTCCCAAATATTCTACAGAATCATTGTGAGCTAAATGTGCGGTGTAATTTTGATGGACTACTGTTTTATACTTAAGTAAATTATATTTCTTGTAAAATAAAATTTTAATATTGATATGAGACAAATGTTATGTCATAACGCACTTTAAAGAAAATGCTAGAAATATTTCGTTATCGTTTAAGTTGTATTTATTTAAATAAAAATAACTAATTTCTTTTTATGAGCAGAATAGTTTTATTTATCATTACATTTTTTTATCACTACATTTCTTTTTGTTCCTTCTTTATGTTTTGTTTATCATTACATTTTTTATCACTACATTTCTTTTTGTTCTTTCTTTATGTTTTATTTATCATTACGTTTTTTTATCACTACATTTGTTTTTGTTCCTTCTTTATGTTTTAATAATCATTACATTTTTTTATCACTACATTTCTTTTTGTTCCTTCTTTATGTTTTATTTATCATTATTTTTTTAGCAACTATTTTTATCCGTCGATTATACTTGTTATCTGGTTTAAAAATAGTAATGACGTTTTATTGGTACATACTTCATACATAAGTACTTTAAATAAATACATAAGATAATATTAAATATCTCGTCCAAAAGTCATTATCCCAAAAATATTTAATTTTACGATTTACATAAAATGACAGATAAAAACAAATTTTTGACAATGAAAAAGTAGCCTTAACCTTGGGTAATTTTTCAATTCGTACATCAAAATTTTCGCCAACAAAAATTGTTTTGACGGCGGAAACAAAAACGAAAATATTCTCTTTATTATAAATACGATACGAATATTAGACATCTTTGATTAACTTGACATTTAGTAATAATAAATTCAAGGCTTTTATAAATTACAATCTTTTGCTAAACGACTTTGTCAGCTATCCTGTAGCGTATTACAACTCATAAACTTGTGGCCTATAGTTTAAAACCATTGAAAACAAATATCCTGAACGCGATAAACACAAGTTTATTTATTTTTATTTATTTAGACAAATATTGCAGTTAAATATCGATATGTTTTAATAACGATAACAGGACAAAATTTGTGATTAACTATTACAAATACCAAATTTAATGCCAATAAAATTCATAACAATGACATGTTTTAACAAATTATAATATAAAAAATTGGTTGAGCATTCAATGCTCCATATTAATAACGAATCCAATTAAATACTCCATCTAAATAACGAATCCAATTAAATACCCCATTTAAATAACGAATCCAATTAAATACTCCATTTAAATACAACATTTCAATATACTTCGATACAAAATGATGATATTGCAGAAGATATGATTGCGTAATCGCAGGAAGTTATAGGATACGAAGAAGAGATCTGGATCAACTAATAAGGCACTTTTTTTTACATTTTTTTACATTTCACAATTAAAAAACGAATTATACGATTTTATATAAATATTCAATATTTCCCATTATTCTCTAGTGTCTTACCTCAACCTCCATAAGCGCAGACAATCTATTAATACATCAGGTGCTTATGCGTGGGCCGAACTTACGCTGGTGTGCTTCAATGAGTAGCTCTTTTTCTTCCCCTGTTTTCAGTATTTATTGATATTATCTCCACGCTAACAGTCTACTAATCTATGGAACTTTCATACCAACGTTCTATAATAGAAATCACTGATACTCTTAATCGGAATCGTGTTTCAGTTCATCAGTGAATTCAGTAAATGGGTCTCTTAGTTAAAACAAACAAGTCACTAGCTATCATTGTGGATAGTCAAAGACTTTATTCAAAGGTAGACCTAACTAATTTACCTCAACTAGTGCTAAATAGTATACCAATTAGTAAATTTTCAAAGACAAGGGTTTAGTCAAAAATCTTAGTTGGCTGCCTCAGTAAATGATATTAGTTTTCTTGTTTTCACTAGAATATTCCTTCGCATGTATATTCCAAACTTTCTTCTAACTGCAACAAAAATCTACCTTCGTCAAATACTAATAATAGTAATATTTATTACTAACTGACTATGACTATGTACTATCCTTGTCTTAATGAAGAATATTTAAATAAGTTGGAAACTTCGAAATGTATGCAACCGGTATTACCATACCCATTTTCGGTCTTAGTATATATATGATCACATTTCAGAACTTAGGTCACATCTCAAATGCCATTCGGTGCTAAATTCAGATACTTGAATATATTAAAAACTCCTTACAGTAGAAATTGTTTCATTGCAAGATTAAAAGTTTTATTTATCTCTATCTGTCCTCCGAAAGTACTCACTCTATTTATTCCCAAATATAGGCGTCTCTACTACTTACGAAATGATTCCAAAATTGCAAATTTTCGAGTCCTGGAAGAGGACCGAAGGAAAATATCCACGATAAATGTCTTCAAGGATTGACTGAAAAGTGCTACATCTCCTATCCCACCTTCCTTCTTTCAATCTAACTCATGTCAATATCCATATCTAATTTTCATAAATTTTTGTTTCTATTGAAACTTTTCTTGGAGTCTACAAAATGACCAAATTTTCTAAAGTTCTTGCTAGGGTTGTCTGGAAGAGATTGTTTCTTTAGTAACAATTCCACCATATGTATTGTATATTAAAGTTCGGGCAAATTCAATAATTAGGTTGCACTTGATATAATGTAGACCCAACCTTAACTTTATCAGATATATATCTAAATAAGGAGATTAGAAGTGAAACTAGCAGACACAATATCTATTTATTTATTATATGATGGTCTTGAAGAAATTTATATTTATCCACTAAGAGAAACGTATGTTTACGTGTAAATACACAAAAATAATAAATTTGGATATTGACTTTCCTTTCTAAAAATATTTACTCATTGTATTCACTAGGTAAAATGATCAGGTAAACAATAAAAAATAAATGACGATCTTATTTATTTACAAACAATTATAAAAATATGACATTAACGATGAAGAAATCAAGTATTAGATATAATCTTGAAAGGTGTGAAAGGTGAACGTAGCATGATATCAAGGTTGGAAATGTACCTATCTACAGAGCAGTAAGTTTATATATTTGGCAGTTTGTTTACGCAGGATGGTAGAATAGAAGGCGATATATAAAGCAGTATAACTGTCGAAGGCAAAATTAATGGAGGGTAAAGGAATTTAGCGAAAGACCAGTGATTTTCAAGAGAACTACGATAGATTTCATATAGGGATAACGAAAGAAAGGTGAGAAGTATGGATTTTTTAAGAACATACATAGTAAGTTGGCGTTACATAGTTTCTTACAATAAGAAAAGCAGAATTCGAAATAATGGATTGTTTTAAAAATTTACGAAAAAAAATAACACATTTTAAGAAATTTACGCTCACTAATAATAAGTAATTCACACTCTGACACAGATTTGATGAACTAACTGATTGGGACGGTAGAATAGATTATGATATATAATACAGTATAACGTCTAAGAGACAAAATCGATGGAGCGTAAAGTAATTTAGCGAAAGATTAATGGATTTCAAAGGAACAACGATAGATTTCGTATATATGATTTTACATATGATTCTGTAAAGTAAGCATTTTCCCAGAATATATATGGATAGATGGAATAGAATTTCTCATCCTGAAAAAGAGTGTTCGAAATAAAGAGTTGTCATAAAATTGTCAAAGAAAGTCGGATGGTCAATGAATAATTTACGAACAATATTAATTGCGGGGAAGATAATGTAGCATGAAGTGGCAGAGTAGAAAATGTAGTGGAAAAGGTTTAATTTATGATGTACGTAATAATACTCCAGAATAAAGGGATGTGCATGAAATATTGTTTATCAATGAACAACGTAAGGGAGTTTGTCAGAATCTTTCTACATCGCAATGCTGTGTTCTTGTTTTTTAACTCTATGGATGGAGCTTTCTTTATGTCATTATATCATTCTTATTGCATTAGTGTGATAATATCATATTGAATAATTTGATTGTAACTTCGGATCATTCTATGGTGAAATCACGGCCTGTTGTAAGGGATGTTTTAATGTTGATAGGGTAAGTAAAGTTTTCCAATATATTTCCGTTGTGTAACTTTGTAAGCGGGTTTACTAACACATTCTACTGTGTGACGATAAAATAACAGTTATGTGAACCCAATTATAATCAATCGGGAACGAAAGATGAAGAGAAATAACGACCCCATACTTTATTTCGTATGATTTCAAAATGAAGTTGCAGGAAGCATTTTGTTAACAGATGAAATGAACAACTTTAACTTAACGAATGAATAAATGTGGATTTGACAATGAGAAAAGTTGACTTAACGAGTGGATGGATGTAAACTTCATGATGACCAACAATAACTTTGCGAATTGATAAATGTGAACTTCTCGATTAGCAACATAAACTTGGCAAATGGATGAATGTGAACTTCATGATGAGCAACGCGAACTTAGCGAATGGATGAATGTGAACTTCACGAAGAGAAGCGCGAACTTAGCGAATAGTTGAATGTGAACTTCATGATGAGCAGCATTAACTTAGAGAATAGATGAATCTAAATGTCACGATGAGTATCAGTAATTTAGCGAATGGATGAATGTGAACTTCACGATGAGTGTCCGTAATTTAGCGAATAGATGAATGTGAACTTCACGACGAACAACTAAATTGGCGAATGAATGAATGTGCATTTTTCGGTGAGCATCATGAGAATGAGTTTGAATTCTATTGCATTTGCTCTTATTTCTCGATTGTTGTAAATCTCCAAGGGGGTTTAATATCTTCATGGGTTTATGTGTAGATTGATTCATTGTTCTCTCTTTCGAGCGGGCTTGATGAATAGGAAGAAGATATAGGTGCTTATCATAAGTATTGTTTGATGTAATTTATTATTGTTTGATGTAATTTAAATATTTAATTTAAATTTTTATAATTATTGTTTGATGTAATTTAAAATTTGATACAGTAGCTGCCGTTTTGTTGCTCATCACTCAGAAAAGAAAAAAATCAGTTGTCGCAATTTGCAATGAGTATGGCGGGTGAGGGATGGCATTAAGCTGTATCTTTTACTGCTTCAGAGCCTCTTGTTATAACCACGTAGAGCCTTTGGGGCACTTTGTTATGCAATCTCAACCTTTTCATTATAAGATTCTCTATCAACCTTTCCAATAGGTACTTCAAAGTACACCTTTGTTCTACCTGTTTGTATCGGCACCGGCACAGGGCATCAATATTAGTTGCGATAATGTTGGGCTGATCTTCAATTTTGCTTGGAAAACTGAATTCATCGATTATTACAAACATTAGAACATTTTATGTTTGCATAGCTTAAAATTCACATTATATATATATATATATATATATATATATATATATATATATATATATTGTTGCATTTTCTCTGTGCTCCTTGCTGTTTTTAATTTTTATTTTAAGTTTTTCATATAATTTTTTATAAATATAAAGAGTAAAAAAATGCGAGGTGGACACTTTCAGTTTTACCAACGAATTTTCTTTTCGTGATAAAATATTTTCTGATTTTTGTCAAATGCTTTACAGAAATAAACAAAAAATCTGTTTTACATTTTCATTCCCAATACGTACTTAGCAGCCAGTGGGTTTTATATCAAATAGTCAACAACTAAAATCACAGAAACACACAATTACAGAATATGTTCCTCAACAATATCGATTACAGACCGCCTATTGTTTTACAAGCAAAACGCCACCATCTATACCGAGTACCGGAAGAAAAGTAATTTAGGTCCCAATCACTGCTTTAATGATGACTCAGGATATTCGTACCTAACACCAATAAAAAGAAACTTGATTGACATCGAATCGGTGTAGAAACACTTAATAAGTGGTACCGTTAGACTATGCCGTTGTTTATAATGAGGCGAATAGTGGTATCACCGTCACGTGTATACGTTTACGTTACGTAAGCTTCTTATCGATTTGTAAACTTATAAGTACAGGCACCACGTAGATTGATATCTGATTGCTATGCATGACGACAGGTAGAGATTAGCCACAGATCTGTTAACAACTGCTTATGCACGTTCACAATAAATAGTTCTACGATCGACAATATATCAATTAAAGAATATTTTTACTTATGATTTATGATTATAATGACAAGAGTTTGACTATTCTATTGCGTTGATTAAAAGTATTTATGAATGTATACATAGGTGAGGCGTACATTTTAAAAATGGCATATCATTTGTTAATTATGTTATTATAAGTGTCATACTGAGTACATCATAATGTGTTGGGTATATAACTTTTAAATCAGAGAGAGTTTATTATTCCAAAAGGAGGTAATGACCTATTCTATACAAGTTATTGTGATATTTTTTCCTAGTTTAAAATTGAAAATAACTAAAATCATACAATAACATGTCAAAATCCATCCGTTAGGGACTTCTAATTCATAAATAAAATAAATTATTAAACCAAAACGTGGCACTTTGGATCAAAATAAAAAATTCTTAAACTTAAATTATACTATTCTTATTCTGAGAATACTTACACTTTTTATAAAGTTGGTATAACAAAGGTATTAGTTACCGCTAACAAGCAGGTTATAACAATACGAATAGAATAACTATTACGAAGTTATTTAAAAAATCCAACATGGCAACGTCGCGTTTCATAGACCAACACCTAAAATATGAAGTTTTGTCTATGATTGTAATAACAAGTCATATCTGTCACATTAGAGGACGCCTTTAGAGCATCGTAAAAATTTATATATATATTTATATATAAATTTTTATATTATTTTTTACTAGTGTCCGTTCTTATTGAATTCTTATTTTTTTCCAGTTATGAAAGAGCATGAGATTATGAAAAGGGCTGGAGTTCCATATGAAAAAGTTATTAAAACAGCATGAAGAAATAAGTGTTAATGTGAAATTTCGCAACAAATGAAAAAATATCAGAATTCCTGCTAAAATATTCTAACAATAAACGAGAAAATTACTTGAAATAATAGTTTTTGATTTTATTTAATTTAAAAATTGTCTTCAATTAATATTGCTCTCGCTACGCAATACATTTAATAATATTTCTCCTCGTTATTATCAATTCTACGAAACTAATTATTTGTAGCTGTTTTCTTTACAATAATTATAAACACAATAAAACTTTATAAACTAAGGTGCTGTTAAATGTTCTTGCTGAAACGTCAACTTTTTGGTTATACCAAAGTTAAACTTTCGGTCAAGACTAAAATAAGGTTTGACAGATTGTTATGACAAACTTGTTGTATACTGAATTTGTTAACAGCGTTGTAATTATAACTTCCTATTCCAAGTTTCTTAGTAGCATTTTAAGTGTTTATATCTGTGTAAAGTATATTTCAAGTAGCGCTCATACATGCAATGGAGAATGGAGAAAAAATCTTCTTAGGCGTGTGAGATATTGTTGGATACGGTTCTTTCAAACATTTATTAACGCATCAGTTTGCCGGAGACTGCTAAAGTTGCTTTTTAGATAAATTTTGTTACTAGGCCTAACTTGGTAACCTAATTACTTAGGAGCAAGGAATTTATGATCACTATTATACTATTAAACAACAAATATTAAGTTAATATTCAATTACATTAGTTTCTTAAATTAAAATTACTAGCGACCCGGCCCAACTTGATATTGGTGCAATTCAATTATTTGTTAATTGATTTGTTTTTTTTCCCTGATATACCCCGACATGAAGGACTGGTTATATTCTCGTGTCAAAGGTACCCGTTTCCCTTTGTTCCACGCATTTTTTTAACCTGAAAACATTTATTGTGGCTTATCGATAAAGTTATTTAAATGTTGTCACAGACTTTTCATTACATATTTTTAAGACCTACAATTCAATCATGTTTCGTATAAGTTTTGCCTGAATTCGTCACGAAAGCATCTGGACCAATGATTTTTCTCCAACTACGTAGACATTATTAACTATATTTTAAAAATTGTGCAGCATATGTATATACAATGTAATTTGGAAAAAATTATAATTAAACTAACTTAATTATAATTAAAATTATAATTATACTAAAATTATATCTTAATCGAATTAGTAGTTTTTTGCGTAATGCATATGAAATTTATGAATAATACAAAGTTTTTTTAAGTTATAAAGATCTTTTTATGTATCGTCTTAAATGTATTGTAGACAAGTAAATAGTGTGTTCACACTCTGCCAGAACTGTTACGTAATTGAAATGTTTATTGCGAGACGTAAGTGTGCAATACTTTTTTTAACTTGAGATTTTGGAGAACATTGATTGTAGAGAAATCTTTGTAACAATTGGATATAAAAATGCATAAACTGACACAAAACTCCATCTTTTGGGAAGAGAAAATATAAGTTTTCATAATCCCTTAAGGCAATGCTCGATTTTCAAAGATTATATTATTCCATTTTGTAATTCCTAACATGATTTATACATTGGAGAACGACTAGTCAAAGAGTTGTTGAGTTACGAAGAAGCTTTTTTTTATATATAAATATGTATTTATGGTTATAGAGAATTTGTTAACTATACTTTAGAACTATACTATATTATATGCTATATTATTAGCAGACTATAAATATTATTATATACATGGAAGAGTCCTTGTAGTCTGTCTCATTTAAATTCTTCTTTAAATGCCCCTGGGCTTCTGAATCCCCTCTCACTCTTTTTATTAACTATTGTATATGCTGCCAAACTCTGGAATAATCTGATCCTAACATTCGAAACGCGTCGACGATTTGTGTTTTCGAAAGCCGTCTAAAACGATATTCTTAAACTGGTTATCAATCACTACCCTACTTCTTTTACTTTTATTCTGTCTCGATCTTCACTATTTATATTGATTCCTTAATTTAATTACTATAAGGTTAATTTTTATTACTTAATTATATTATTAACTAGATGTACCCATGACTTCGTTCGGTGGATCTTTGTTAACTATAAGATTAATATGCGTAACAACCTCTATTATAATAATTATAAAAGGAAACCTTTTCAAATTATTACCTTTTTTTTTTAATTGGTCGATCATCGTTACCCCAGATTCAACAGACTCCACCAGGTGAAAACTTAATCGAAATCCTTTTACTTATTCTTGAGTGTTACACGGACAAACAGACTCATAGAAAATGTCAAAAATAATATTTTTGTGTTCTTTTACTTTTGTTATGTTCCCTATAAATAATTTTTTCTCAATTATATTTAATATGCAGGTAAGCTAATTTTATAGGTTTATATAGTCAGCAAAGTAACCGACCAAAGTAATTAATTTACAATATTAACAACAGACTGAAGTTTAAAAACAAATTGAGGACCCAAATTAGGCTTATATTGAATACAAGCATTATCGAAAAATGCTCCATGCGGAAAGCGAACAACAACGACTTCTACACTAAAGTCTCTGACGTTTACCCTCAAGTCTGTTTCCGTTCAGATTGCTTACTTAAGCATCTACTTCTAGCCCTGCATTGCTACATACTTCACCTCTAACCATGCCCATTTCGCCAACATATGACCGGGAGGAAAACTTCATTGCACGATTTAAAATACAAAACGTACTTAATGCAAAGTAAATGAATTTTTACAAAATGTTAAATTCGTATATCTTATGATTAAAGAACAGATAACGATGAAATGAAAATTAAATATCACTTTAAGTAATATTACTTTTTTTAATCTATCTAAATTAAGTTGGTTTTAAGTAATACATGTTTAAACAAGCAGATAAATAGACAATCCATTTTTAAACAAACAGATAAATAGACAAAAATTGCAGAAACAATAATTAAGTAATACATGTTTAAACAAACAGATAAATAGACAATCCATGTTTAAATCCAATCCAATAAAACAATTAAATAATACATGTTTAAATCCAATCCAATAAAACAATTAAGTTTAAATCCAATCCAATAAAACAATTAAATAATCCAATCCAATAAAACAATTAAGTAATACAATCCATGTTTAAATCCAATCCAATAAAACAATTAAGTAATACAATTAAATAATACATTCCAATCCAATAAAACAATTAAGTAATACATGTTTAAACAAACAGATAAATAGACAATCCATGTTTAAACAAACAGATAAGTAGACAAAAATTGCAGAAACAATATTTTTTTGGGGTCTGTTACTATATCCTCCTAAATATTTTTTTCGTAAATATCTTCAGTGTAGATTGTTATATTGTAACGAATTATTTGGTTTTATAATGTCTCACTGATGTTATTTTAGTCTTATACAACATTATCTTCTTAACTTTTAACAATTTCGTGGATAGGAAGGGATCGCTCATGAAGCAATAAGTTCGCCAAATGTATAAATATGTTAGTCTACAAATAAATAAGTAACACTAATATAAACTGAAAACTGACCAAATTAACACCCAATTGCATGGATAATTCTTGAATCTATGTTACGTCAGTAAAATTAATTAAAAACTGGCCAAGTCCGATCTGACTCGTTCATCGAGGGATCCGGATCTCGTCAGAAAAATGAAGAACTGTGTTTAATATTTGCTCTAAAAAAATAGCTCACTTTAAATACCTGCTTATTTTTAAATGAATTTTACATTTACAAATTTTAAATTCAATTTAAAATTTGTCATAATTGTAAAAGTGAAAGAATGAACGACGTAATCTAATTTGTAATATCCTATAGCAATTACTTGGAAGAATTTACAGAGTAATTACTTTTTGCTCTCGGGGGCATTAAGGGGATATTGCCCATTCTCTAAAGGTCCCCGAAAATCAGTAAAGTTTTCCTAGATTATTTCACACTCTAGGGCGGTAGTGCCCATTTTAAAATTTGATGTACAAAATTCCATTTTTTATTTTACTTCGATTTTGGATGAATTTTAATTTCACTTTTCTGTGGAAAAGAATTAAATAGTTGTGAGAGAATAGTGTTTGACATCGAAGAATAATGTCTTTTCGTTTTTTCTTCAACATCCATATTTTTTATTAAAAATATTTAAATGCAAAATGCAAATACTTAGTTATTTTTTATGTTTAGTTATTTTTTATGTTTAGTTATTTTAAAATGCAAAGACAAAACGGTTGAGATGAGATCTGAAGTTAATGGACTTACTAGCGCAATAAGTGTTTAGTAATGCCTAATACAAATAAGTAAAGGGGACAAATACATTATCTCAAAAACTATGGCATTTAGAATCTTTCCAATTTTTCTATGACCTTTTCTACGTAGGCTTCTAAAAATCTCTTTTTCCATTACTTGTATTCACGAAGTTCGGATATAAGAGGGAGACAAATATCAATTTGATATACTTATATTGATATACTTAGAGAATTATCAATTTTTTAATATCAACGCTGGATTTCACTGCTTTGGATAAGTCATATCCGTTAATTAAAGGGAGTGACTATTTTAACAGATTTGATTGTAATTTTTTAATCGAGTTTTTCTTTTTCCACGGTATAAAGTTTTCAATTAAAATGCGGAAAATTAAAAAGTCAACTAGTAAGAGAGAGAGAGAGAGATAAAAGGAGAAGAGACAAAATTACTCGAGGTAGGATCATAAGTTTTGAATAAAAAATGAAAAAGATTTAGGAAATGACAGAAGTAGATGCGTGAAAATGTGGTGAATGTTTCTTAAAATATGAAACTTAGGATCATGTATTTTTCCTGTAATTTTGCTATAGTTTTACTGTAATCTTCTAGACAGATTCTAGGTATTTCTATAATCCTCTAGATATTCAGAATTCTACAAACCGTTTTCTCATGATATGTAGTATAAAATACTCGAAAATTTTTCACCAATTAAAATTGTGAAAAAATTTCGAGTGTTTAAATTATTCCTCTAAATTATCAAATAACTATTTAAAGTACACAACAAAACTGAACAAGTACAGTAGACAAACAAAACTGAACAAAAAATTCTGGCAAATACGATCTATTACTATGCAAACTTTTATGTCAAACTATTTTGAGATAATTGGCTGTGATGAGTAAGTGAACTTATAAGGATTTCGTTTTTTTTATTTTAAAGCATGAAACTCTAAAAAGGAAGACTATAGGCCTAACCGATGTTCCAAATGTAATTGTAATATCCTATTATCGACAATATTAAATATTCTACAATGTAATCTCTATCTTGGGGAAAACCGGGGCAAGATGACAAGTTAGAGCACAAGACGGCATTTCGTGGTCTTTTCTTAAAACAGGGAACTTCAAATTACTGAAGTCCGATATAATGAAGAAGTCTTTGAAGAAGGACAGAAAAAAAAGATGATTCCTAAAAATGAAGCTGTTCTGCAGATAAATTTTGGAGATATCAAGAATTGTCAGTATGAAATAAAAATAATAATAAAGATGTAACTTAATATAAGTGCAAAGGTGATAACTTGTTACAAAAGTTTATAAAAAATAATGAATAACGGTCGTTTTTAATTTGTAGCCATTGCCTAAATTAATTAAAAATAAGCTGCTCACTGACATTGACATTTGTTTTATTGTTGTCAAAATGAATGTATTTTTTGCTCATTTCGTGTTTTACTTGGCTATTTTCGATGACCCTGTCTAGCTTGCGAGTTACATATATTAGTATATCGCATTTGTGTGTGGAAGATATAATGAGACACAATTTGCATTTTGTTTCGTCTTCTACAAACTGTTATGAAAAATAACTTTATTTTTCATAAAACAATACAAGATTTCTCAATTGTATGATTAACGATTTAAATATAACTTTTAAGCTTTATTTTTCCATTTTCTCTATTTAATAGTCTAATTTTTAGAAAAAAAATGCAGTTTAGAATCAATGAAATTATGACAATTTTTTTTACGACCTGAAAGAACATACATTAAAAAGGACGTGTTAAAAAATTGCTGTTCGTGATTATTCATTATGACAAAATTTTGTTTTTATTTTGGTTTGGAAAACAATTTCTTTTGAAAAATGTCTTTAAGTTTGTTTGTTCCTTAAGTTTTTTTACTAATTTTCAAATAAATTGACCCTTAACATGCACTAAAGGATAAACTTGAATTAATGCACTTAAATAAGGTAAAAAAAAATTTTAAATGAATTAAAGATATAACGAATCATGGCGCCTTATTAATGTTATAATAATAATAATAATTCATATTAACTTACAAAATATTTTCCCATCGTAAATTTTCAATATATGGTGCATTTTATGAAGGCTAATAACTGTCAACTCATTGTTTTACTATAAAATTTGAAATTCAATTTTTATTGTGATTTGTTTTCATCATACGAATTAATTATTTGATTTACATCAGATGTAAGAATATTGATTAAAAATAAAGTATTTAAATAAAATAAATTCCGACCGCAATTATTTTATCATAAAAATTTATTTGAAAGATAGTTTGTGTGTAAAGTGTATATTAAAAGAAGTTTTGATTGTAATTATTTCGAATGAATTAATGCTTAGTAACATTAAACAAAAATTAATATATATAAAAAAACAAACTCAAAACGTGTCACACAAACACAAACGAAATCGTATAAAGAGAGGTCATAATTAAAAATATGAATTGATATATATATATATATATATATATATATATATATATATATATATATATATATATATATATATATATATATATATATATATATTCATAAATACGTATATAAATATATCCGGAAATATAAAAAAGAGAGTAACCAAAAAATCGCCGAAAGAGAGATTTTAAGAAAGGAAAGAGAGAGAAAGAAAAATAACTAAAAGAAGTTAACGAATATTAAATATTTAACTGACACAAACATCCATACGCAAACAGTAAGTATGAGATAATTGTATGTTGTTACCATTTAAGTAAAATGTTTATCTTTAAAAACGAAGGGCTCAAGCAAAAGTTTGATAATTCAATTTAATTATACTAGCGTGACCCGTGCGAAGTCTTCGCATTATTTATTCCATTATGAATTGACATATAGAGGCGCAAGTATCAAAAGCATTGAGCTAAAGCGTCACTTTATTTATACGTGAGTGGATTTGAAATTAAACAAAAATTTTACGGACCGTCAATCATATTGACGTTGAGCCGTTAGATGGCAGCATTGCTGTTTTGTGTATATAATTTTAATAATTAATTAATTTGCAAAAACAATAGCAATAATAAATTTTTTAGTTGTGGATGCCGGTAGAGCAAGCAATTATCTATAAAATGATATATAATTTATGTGGATTAGTTGTGAGGTTTTTTCTAAAAAGGGAGTGTAACATCTTAACCTTAGCGTATTAATATATATGATTTTTATTATAAATACTCGATAAAATGTATTAGCAATTATATAATAAGTGCTTAGTCAGAAAAGGAAAAGTATATTAAGTCAAAGAAAACAGATTAAACACACAACAAAGGTTAAACACATTCTCGCACAAAAAAATCATCCAGGTACATAATTTTTCAAATTTATTTTTTTATAATAAATAATTACGACCGGTAACTTTTTTCTGTATATGTCGTCTTTAATGTATATTCTATCATTATAACAAAATTACCAATCAAAACAATAGGGACTTTTGTCGGTTTTCTTTTTGACTAGTTCCGGAACAATTTCAAATAAATTTTATGTATTTAAATCTGTTTCAAAATTGATCTAATCTACGAAAATAGATAGTTCTAAACCCTATCCTTGCCTGATGCATGGCACATTCGAACTTGATAGAAATATTTGTAAAAAATATCAAAATTTACTTTGTAACTATATTTACATAGATAAGGAATATATATATATATATATATATATATATATATATATATATATATATATGTGTGTGTTTTTGAATATTTCGTCGATATTAAAATTATGTTAACGTATGTGATAAAATTATAAAGAAGATCCAAAAATTATTTATTTTATGGGTTAAATTACATTAAAAACGAATTTTTAACTTATAACATTTTTAAGTTAATGAATACTTTATTACATTAATAACGAACTGCGTATATTATCGTATATTTTTCACTGAGATGTTGGCTTAGCCACACCGATTACATTGTAGTGTCACGCCCGTTACATTGTAGTAAACCTGGTACATTTAAATATCACACTTATTACATTGCAATATCACGGCTGTTACATTGTAGTATCATACCCGTCAAATTGTACCGCCACACCCGGTATTTATTCAACATTTTTTAAAAACATATAAATAATTTTACATTGTTGCAATAAAACCTATAATTGATTAAACTTATTTGCTTTTGTATAAAAAGTATTAAAATGCTCTATAGAACAATTTTACGGCATACAATATAGTAAATGGGTAAGGAGAAATAGAAAGAAGAGAAGGTCAATCAGTTACTTATTTTTGAAATACGTACTTAATAACATTTTCACGGTTATCATACCTGTCAAATTGTACCGCCATACCCGGTATTTATTCAACAAAGAAATACGTACTTAATAACATTTTCACGGGTATCATACCCGTCAAATTGTACCACAACACCCGGTATTTATTCAACAATTTTTAAAAACGTACAAATAATTTTACATTGTTGCAACAAAACCTATAATCGATTAAACTTATTTGCTTTTGTATAAAAAGTATTAAAATGCTCTATAGAAAAATTTTACGGCATACAATATAGTAAATATTTAAAAATATTTATATATATATATATATATATATATATATATATATATAAATATATATATAGAAATAGAAAAGAGCGAAGGTTACTATCAGTTACTTATTTTTGAAATACGTACTTAATAACATTTTCACGGTTATAACTAATTTATAATTAAATATTTCTAATATTGAATATATTTGGCGTTAATTTTGTAGAAATTCATTATCAATAATCATTCTTAAGAAAGACTTACGAATGATTATTGATTCATTCTTAAGAAAGATGAATTCTTTGCTAATAGCCGACCTGAAGATATTGTAATACGGATACCTAGGCCGCGGTAAAGAACTTAAAGAAAGTAGAAATAATACTACATCACGTAGTTTCATTTAATTGTAAATATTTCTATCAATTGAGACGTGACTTCAATAACAATGTTGTACTCGTGACAATGGAAGTGCCCAAAACGAAGTGATAAATTTCCAAATTACATAACGTGCAAATGTAGAGGAATCACGCAAGTTAGGAGTGCTAGAGAATTAGTATACGCAGAAGTAAGTGGGGCTCATTCTATTTTTGCTGAATAAGAGTTGGTGCCAAGCTAAAGTTAGACGGAACGAGGCTATTTTAATATACTTCAACGAAACTTGCTGCTCAAGGTTAGCATACTCAATCGAGTCACTGGAACAAAAGTACAATCTAAATTAAAATATTCAAAATACTTAAGGTATACGTTGACTAAACGTTTCAAGTTCGAAGAACAAAATAATATCGATGATAAGGGTACGATAAGTATCTGTTAAGTCACTCCATTGATTGAAGAATTTTTTTACTGATTGTAAAAGGAATGAAGTATTATGAAGTTATCGATGAAGCAAGTGAGATTACATTATTGCATACTAGTGAAGTAGACAGTGATAGTAGTGTGAGTTGTGTTTCGAACCTTGCTTTTGTCTTTGTTCTCGTTTCAAAATTAAAAATAATCTTTATTGTCGTTACTAACAATTAAAAATTAAAAATAATGAGATAAGGTTACAATTTTGTGAAATAATATCTACGCGGTGCCCCATAGAATTTTAATGAATTCGTGGTGCCCCATAGAATATATTGCATATTAATTATTTAGTTCATTATTGGAGCGCACATGTAATTTACGACTAGATAATCAATATTTATTTGCAATAGTTTTAAGTTTGCTTTTATTTCCATCACGTTAGGTCATTATAGTAGCAATCACAATATGAGCGAAACACATGATTATCTTTGCATGCAAACAGTTACGGAAGAAATCATAACCTTTAGCGTAAATTACTCGAAAAACTTGTTGCACATAGAATACACTATTTGTAGAATTTATAGACAAAATTACCAGCAAAAAGATGCGAAACAAACATACAGGGACGGAGTTGGAAACAGAATCTAGCTAATGTAAGTGAAGCATGTAAAAGAGATATGTTACTGCTCTTGTAAATATCAGATAACAGAAAGAATCTTATAGCTCAATGGCTGATTGTAGATGAGATCAACATAATAAAAATCTGCTTCATAGAGTTTTACATGAATTAAACATTGTATATTTATTATTCTGCTCATTGTTGAAAAGCATATATGTAATTTTTATACATATATGCTTTTTAATAATCTTAATAGGTTTCACTGTAATGTATTAATAAATGTATGTAAATAAACAAATAAATAAGTTTGTTTCTATTTCTGTGATGTAAGTTACTAAAGCAGTAATATTCGATATACTTAATTTTGGAATGAAAGGTTCCTTGGATTCCGAAGATCTAATTTTTCTATCATTTTCAGTAATCAGATCATTGCTGCAATTTTTTTTCGAAGTATTTTCTAGCCGCTATCAAAAGAGACTACTGAAGATACTACTTAAAGATATCGCAGCACTTTTTCCATCAACTACAAATCGGTTGAGGAATGGCACTTTGAAGAGTCACAAATGGCACATGCCTACCGTTCAAGAACAGTCACTATTTCCAAGACTAGTACTGTAAGCAATATTAAAAAAAAGCATGTTTTTTCAATATCCTAAATAATTTTAATGTAACTTAATTAATGAAAACTTCCTAGGAATTTAACAATCTAGAGAAATAACATTTTGTGAGCTTTCTGTTCGTTAAAACTATTTGCCACCTTAAACAGTTGGATATTGATTATAAAGTTCAATAGCATAATACATTTATTTTAAAATTTTCAGTTGCGTTAAATTTAGGCTTACAAAGTCAGACATAGGCAAAATTAGCTAATACATTTTCTTTATCAAATATATATGTCTGCTTTTTAAATTTAATTACACAGACCAAATGGTCTTCTATCTGTGCTGAATCAGTATGCAATAAAGGCCGTCGGAATAATCTATCTACGCAGAAGCGGACGTGTGTGGTGCATCGTTGACAGTGTATCATCGCTTTGTAATCTTTGGACTTAACGAAGTTCTAAAATTTCTTGCCTGTTACTATTTCTAGTTTAAACAGTGTGTAAAATTTTGTGAGGTGTTCTGCCTAGTAGGATATGTTTTAGAAACTATGATAGGGATTTACCTAATAAAATCATAAAATTAAATTAGATAATTTGTATGTAGGGAACTATACAAACGTGTCATGTTCAGTGAAACAAAAAAATAATAGGATAATGCTAGTGCTTTCTGCCCGGATATTATAAAGGGTTAATAAAGTAAAAACAAAAGGTGAGAGTACAGGTGTAGAGTACAGAAGCGATGAATAGCCTGGATGTCGTAGAGATGATTCTGAGACAACGAAGAATGGAAAAGCCTCCTATGAAGTTCTAAGCTCCAAGACGAGGGAGGAAGTCTTGTTCTTAAAAAGAGACGGGCACTGTTTAATACTGTTTTTAACATTGTGAGAACTCCCGAAGTATTGAGTAAGAATGTGGTATTGCTATTCCTCAAGAAAGAGTATTAAACTTTAATTAAGAATTATAGACCCATCGCACTCCTGAGCCGTAATCCACGAATTGATTTCAAGGGTCGTCACAACTCGTCTGGCGTGAGGATTTGATGTATTTAAACCACCTAAACAGACCTAATTTTGAGGAGGATATGACACCGTAGAATACATTCACACATTGCGTCAGATTGTACATAAGAACAAAAAGTATAATAGGCACTGTGCTACTAGCTTTTGCGAACTACGAGAATACCTTTATACTTATTTACGAGAAGCCTGATCTATTTTGGGCCCTTTGTAGTCATGCCAAGTGGACCAGGGATATATCCAAGTACTTTGTTGCCTGTATGCTGTTGATACGATGTCCTTCCTAGAAGATCGGCTATTTAAATCTGTCTGCTATCATGCAATCTAACAGAAAATTAAAGTCATCGTTATAGCTCAAAGAGAAAGCAAGGCGAAAGGCAAAAGCAATGGGCCGGCCACATTTGTAGTCAAATTTGTACAGATTTAGTAAATGAGTTCTAATGTGGAGACCACGTTTAGGCAAACGTAGTGTCCGACGCTCTCCGGCTAGGTAGAGCGACATTTGCACTAGGTAGCTGGCGGCAATTACATGAGATTCTGTAGTCGATTTTCATGGCATGACCTAACAACGTGGTCATGATTTTCAGGATATAGAATATATCATGAATTTATTCAATTCTTTAATCCGTAGTATTCTTGAGACAAATCTAGAGATCTGGTGTGCGTATGTAGCTACTTATATCCTCATGCTGGAGAAAATTTTGAAAAAGTTCAATAAGTTTTTGTATCATAAAAAATATAGATATTATACTTATTTTTTCCTCTTTAGATTTTATAATGGGCATGGTCAGATATAATGTCTTGGAATTCAGATGGGAATCGCTTTCGATCATTATTTTTTTTAAATTACCACATTATTGTATTGATAACCCCTCGACATTAAATTTATTATCGCTTAATGTCCCTTGATTTTTACATGTGAGGGCGACGTCATAGTTTACACCTGCCTAAAGTGCATTTGGATATCGTGCAGCGTTAATCTATCTTCTATGCACTCACTTTGTTCATTACAATATTACGAAACACGTCCAGTATTTATATTTTTTCTATTCCATTGGCCGCTTCAGGAATGGGGTTATGGAGTTTTTTGGTGGTTCACGACTAATCGCAAGTTAGAGCAATGTTAATTCAAATTGTCGTGTATTCATGTCTTGTTTGTTATTGTTTGTGTCACGTCTTATAAATATTTTTTTACTATGCATTTCCATATGTCCGTCGCTTTGTTTAAATCTCAGAGGGGAGCATGGTATTTTCAAGAAATATATAAATGAGTTGAGTAGATGGTCTAGCCCAATGGTGTGCTTAGGGAGAGGCAAATACCCAGCAGTGGACGGAAATGGGCTGTTGATGAATAATGTAAAGGTAATTAGTTTTGAACTTAGTTGCCAGATTGGGTCTGAATTTGAACGAATGAAACACTCTGTCTAAAAATTAAAGAAATATTATTTGTAATTGAATTTTGAAATATTTTTTAAGGATATGGTAAGAAAACATATTTTATTCACTGGCTTACAATGTAGACCGATCAGTGATTTATAAATGGTCCGCAAAAATTAGGTTAATTTTTAAACGATTATCTTTTTTATACACATGCATTATTTCGTCCACTCTATCTGTGTTATTGTGCCGGTTAATTATAACATCTTTTGAACATAATATTATTATATTTAATTTTTTGATATCAACATAAAATTAAGGTCGGTTTAAAATTGTGAACGCTGGGAGATCGTGACAGATGGACACACGAACAGCAGGACAGATGAGCAAAATGTAAAGTTGCTTTGTAAGAAATTTCGATGGTTTAAAGAGATAAAGCATCCAGAGAGCCTTTATTTTACAAACAAATTTGATCAGGGCTGCCATGCTCCACCTATGCCAACAATTTTGCAGTTTTATCATTTCATTGCAAATTGAAATTCTCTTAGGTACGCAGGTAGCTATTCTGTGTTGCTACAATGTAATTGATATTGGAACGAAAATGGCAATGGCAGCGCCGACGGATTTTCTTGGGTTTGTAATTATATTAATAGGTTATTACTTTCATTTTATGGGGGGCGGGGTTCGAACAAAATTATTTAATCGTTTTTCAATTAAAACGACTACATCTATTGTGGATCTTTCAAAATTTTTAATTTTGCTTATTATTTTCTATTTTTTGGATATAAATTGGAACATTAGTTTGCTTCAAAATGTTGCAGCGCTCCTTGCTGAGGTAGCACTATAACATCTATTTAACAACCATCGCTGATTAGTTCCAAATATTTTCATCAGAAAACCGTAAATAAATCGGTCAAACTGTCTGGGAGATAAATGGGAACATTGGATTGCACAAACAAACAAACAAACAATATCTCAGCCTAAACGCACATACCTACTCCGTTCCGCCTTGGGTAAAAAACAAGAAAATTTTCAAATATTGACTAGGTACTTTTAAGAAAACAAGTAAGATGGAATTAAGGAACTGGAACTTCTTCAGAATATCCTTAAAACATTTATAGGAGGCGAGTTTTTAATGCTGGTGTTTGATTGAACATTTTTGAAGTTTGAAGAGAGAAACATTTTTTGTAGAAGGTAGTAACGTGCTTAGAAAAAAAGATAAGTAAGGGACATTGCGTAAATTTCCAGAGGGTAGCTTTAAATGATGAGTCGATAAAGATACTGGCAGTTCGGATAGTTTAAGTCCCAGTAAAGAGGTGCAAATGCATACATACGATATCGGCCATGGAGTTACTCTCCGTATTCAGAAATATTGTCTGATTTTTTGGAAAAAAGAAGAGATTTCGAGATTGAATAACTTTAAAAATGCAATGAGACATTAGTTTTAACAACTAAATATATTTGAGAAAACGTAACATGTTGAAGATATGATGACCATAATTTATTTGAGTAAGATTTCGATCAATAGATTCAGCAGCTGATGTGAATACGTTCGGTGTGTTGTCAAATATAGTATAATTTATATTTAGTCTACGTTTTGCTGTGACTAAACTTGAAAATTAAATCAGAATAACATCTTTCTAGTGAATAACATCACAGGACAGATATTCGACATTTTACTACTATATAAGTTACTACTATATATTACTATTATTTAAGTAGAAAACATGGATCATGAACCGATATATGGCTCGAATACTTTAAAACTTGTGTTTCCCTGCGAAATTTGCACATATACGTTTCCTAGGGTGTGTCGCAAATAAAATAATCCAGGCCACTTATATTCTCTGCCAATAAATTCTCAATAATTACAAGTGTGTGACACCCGACAACACTGGTGATTGCGACAATTACCCGACGGCTGATTGCCTTTTTTTTCTTCCACAACAATCGACTACAAAAACCAATATTAATGCATGACGTAATACTTGTTTACCATTGCATCTTCTGTGAAAGTAACCCATGAATGGAACCAGGCGTAGCCTCACATATTTTATCGTCCATACGGGCACGAAATTTAATGTGAATAATAATGTCCCCCCCCTCAAAAACTGACTGATCTTGAGTGATTAAACTTAATTAAATTGGCAGGTTTATGTTGGTGCTGAATCAGTTCAAAGGTAGAGCAAAGCTTTCGTGGTAAAATAAAATGTTAAAATTATTCATCGATTTTTTTTTCAAAATGTAAAATATTTCGCAGTAGTTTGCGATTTACAAAAAAGGACGCAATTATGTCACAAACGAATTATTTTGGAATAAATTTTTAAAATAATTTTGGGCCATGTTCTTAAATGGTTTTAATTGAAAAACATTTATGATTCAGGTTCACATTTTGTTTCGGTAACCATTTTATGATTTTGATCGTTATGCAGTTAATTTATTTGATAGCCAAATAATGTACAATTAATTTAAAGGGTCGTTGATTTAACTGTACATAGTCAAGTGGTTGCTTATGACCAATTAGAATTTTAGATATACGCCTTTTTTAATATTTTAAGTTTTTTAAACGTTTTTATCATTAAATAAAAGGAAAAAATGGCCATTAGTCTTAAAAATGTGACATTTGGAGAATACTTTCCTTATATAATGTAGTTAGAAATTCAGGGTTAACTATACCTCATTTTTGAAAATTATATCCTTGTAGGGATGAAGTAGGAGTTGCAAGTTTGTAAAGAAAAAAATCACATGGTCCTACTAAATAGTATTCGAAATTAACATGTGTTTTGCAGTTTCTTAGGAATCAACTCCTAAGGAGCAATTTGAACACCCATTTCTTGTTGTTCAAATTTTGTAATGAAATAAAATTTTTGAACGGGTCTGTTAATTTTTTAGGAAATATTCTATATAATGTAGGTAATCCAAAGAAGAGGTTTTTCAATACTAAATCACTGTAGGGGTGCAATGGGGTTCAAAGTTTGCATGGAGAAATAATATTATATAGTTCTATTAGTTCGAAACTTTTTACAATGTTTTTAAATGAAAGTTCGTTATGATGTAAAATTGTAAAACCATTCTAGCAATTTGAAACTGCGTAAAAGTATTGTCAAAAATGAATAGATAGGTCAGAAACATAAAATCTACCTAAGAATATGCTTATAAATTATAAAAAATGTAAACAAAATTCGTTTTATATTAATGTTGTAATTTCTCAATACTGAATACATTGTTTAAAACTATGCCCATGCATGTGCATTTTTAGTCGAATTTTTATTCTTGTTTGGATTAATATTTCTGTTTATTGACTTCACTTGGCTTACGATATGGGCTTTTTAATGTGCATTTTGATTTTGGATTACTTTTATTTGGATTGATTTTGATGTTAATTTATTTTGATTTGGCATGCGATATTATATTTTTTATTTTTTTTAATCATATTGATTTTACTGTTTATTTATTCCATTCAAATTTTGACTTTTACTTAAATTTTGGAGTTATTATTGTTTGTATCGATGTTTTTTTATTAATTGACCAAAAGAAATGGGTGGTTCTAAATTCGATTGTATTTTTTTGTATATTATCTTATATCTCTGAAATTTCTCAACTAATTTGAATTATTATTTCTTGCTTAGAATCTGGTCATTGTCTGGTGGAAATTAGTTATATCACAGAATTCCCCAAAATTTAACAACACATATACTGTAATCAAGTTTGGATTATACAAGTCTAATTAAAATCTGAAATACATGATTAAAGGCGACCTAAATTTGCTCTTTAGCAGTATTAGGGTGCAATGATAAAGACGGAAGGTAAATTCATCGTGTTTGGACTCATATGACTTATCTTGATGTAGCAAAAAAGTAATAGAGAAAATAGGTAGGCAAGTATATGAGAGTACATACAATTTAATTTCAACCTTTGGACCGTAAATCCTAGTGTACTGTCCGCCTAAATAGAGGGACTCGGGGATCTGCTATTTTTAAAACAGTATTTTGAGTATCAAGTAGAAGCTCTGTCATTGAACTCCAGGTTCCAATTCCGCAGTCCTGATGTCGCAGAAGTACTGCCTGCCTAAACTGTGAGACTTGGGATATATTTATTTTAAATCAGTTTTATGGGTCTCAAGTAGAGAATCTGCCACTAAACTTTGCGATATAACTCCTTATTCTTGATGCTGTGGGTTTAGACAAGCAGTACTGTCTAAACCAAGAGACTTGAGAATTTGTTGTTTTTAAATTTACATCATCGGTTTCAAGTAAAGATTGGTCAAACTTTGGGTTTCAACTTCTCAGTTATGATGCTATAGGAGTACTGCCCGCCTAAGATCTGATACTTGAGGATCTGCTGTTTTTAAATCAGTATTTTGGGTCTCAAACAGAGGCTCTATTATTGAACTCTGGGTTCTAACTCATCAGTCTTCATACTGAAGGGGTATTGCATATCTAATCAATGAGACTTGAGGGCCGGCTGTTTTTGAATTAGAATTGTGTGTCTTACGCAGAGACTAAACTTTAAGTTCCAATTCCTCGGGTTTGATGTGTAGGTGTACTACCTGCTTAAATAATGAGTCTTGAGGATTTTCTGTTTTTAAGTTAGTATTGTTGGTTTTGAGCAAATAGTCAACCACTAAACATCTGGTTTCAACTTCTTAGTCTTGACGCTGTTTTAAATTATAATTGTAGGTGTCAAGCAGAAACTCTGATATTAAATTCCTACAACTCCTCAGTCTCGATTCTGAAGGGTTTTGTTTGCCTAAGCCATGAGACTTGTGCGTCTGTCATCTATTTTAAGTCTCAAGCAAAGTCTTTATCACTAAAATCCAAGTTCCAATCTCACAGACTCGGATGTACTGTTTGCATAAATCTTGAGACTTTCTATCTGCTCTTTTTGAATTATTATTGTGGGTCTCAAGCAGAGACTCTGTCATTAAACTCTATGTTCCTGAGGATTGAGGCCTCATGCTGCGGGTGTACTGCCTGTTTAAATTATGAAACTTGAGGACCTCCTGTTTTTAAATTAATATATATATATATATATATATATATATATATATATATATATATATATATATGTATATATATATAATATGTACACACAATATTAATTTATATATATATATATATATATATATATATATATATATATATATATATTAAAAAATGATTTTTACCATCATAAATATTATATACAAATCACCGTGCCTATTATTGGGAATATAATTTAACTAATTTGGTTCTTATTTTAGAAATGTTAAACGTGAACAAATAACTCGGGTGAATTTTCAGTTATGTTATATTATAGACTTGTTGAAATTTGAGTTTTAGTACAGCAAACAAGTACTGGATGGGACTGGATCTACCTAGGGTGAAACTCTCTGTACCACCCAATTCCATTGCTTCTCAATGACAATCCTTTTAAAGTCAAGAGACTGTAGCTATCCTTTACTCTGTACTTTAGGATGATGATAAATAAGTAACAGGGCAGACTGTTTCTGTTCACGAGGTGAGATTAAGCATACCATTGCTTATTCTCAGCTTACTTTGGTGTTCACTTAAAAATGGTGGACAATATAGTTTACAAAGAAGAATTATACAAAGGCATTTATCAACCCAAAAGCGATACATACCTATACGTATTTGCCATTTTTCTACCATCGCTATTAATCCATGTGGCTTAAGTAATATAATTTAACCTATCTCACGTATTCATAATGCTAATGTACACACTTATATTTACGTATTTATCATTTTGTCATCTATTGGATATGTCCGTGTAAGGGATGAACAAATATATTCGAATATTGAATATATTTGGCGTTAATTTTGTAGAAATTCATTATTCACAATTAAATGAAACTACGTGATGTAGTATTATTTCTATTTTCTTTAAGTTATTTACCACGACCTAGGTTTCGTTGTATTATAACATCTTCAGGTGGGCTATTATCAAAGATAAGCTTTGCTTAACAACGCTTGAAATTTGCACAAATAATGAAAATTAAACTGCTGGAATTAAACGATCGCCATATAAAGCAATTTTTGACACTGATTTGAAGACCAGATTATTAGATTCCAGACAGCAACAAGAACTCTTCGTAAACATTAGTACTGAGGCAAAATGGCTAGCTATTATTAAGGACATAAGTATGAAAGAAACTTATGAAGAAATAAGCTAGGTAGTATCACACCAAACCTTCATCCACTGTTTATTTCAATAAATGTTGCAGCTGATGGAAAAGGTTTTTAAAATGTTTTTGTTAACGCTGAGATCTTACAAGAACATAAAAATAACAATGAGGAATTTTGTTAACGCTGAGATCTTACAAGTACATAAAAATAACAATGAGGAAGCTATACCAGAAATGACAAATAAAGTTCATCATGGTAAAAGTATTCAATTATAAATAATTCAAGAATATTATCCGGATAATACTAATCACAATGTTTTATATGAACTTAAACCCATGACTATTGATAAACCAAATATGACCAATGAAAATCCAAACAACAACACATGATAAATTAGTCAAGACCTAGAGTAACACAATAGTAATCTCAGTACAGTAGAGTAGAAGCAAAGTCCTGTTTGGAAAAACAATCAGAGAAGATGAAAGTTACATCAAATACGAATTTTAAACCATGTGAAATGGAAGAAACCGTTAGTGATTCCATGATTAGATTTATACAATGTATTGATGATGGTTGTGTCGGATTCGATAAAGACACAGGCTTATTTGAATTAGCCAATGAAAATAGTACTATTCGTGAAAAACATACAAGAAAACAATTTAGTATTTATAAAAGAAAACTAATTCAAAACGAAGTGGTATTGGTAAAAAAATCGTTAAGAGAGATTGCTAAGTGTTCCAGTTTGGTTTGTTATAGTAAGTAATTTGGCTCTTTAATTTCTTAATGTAGATTAAAGACTTTTTTGACAGTTGCATCAAATAAATACAGTCATGTGTCTGACCAATTTTTAATGCAATCAATCGATCCTAATTTTTAATTAAAACTTTGACTACAAATGACAAATAATGAAATTGAATAATATTTACAAATATATGTAAAAGGGAGATCTTCGGTCGAAGTTTACGGTGTAATTTTGCTATTGAAATGAAGCTTATTTGAATTAATTTCATTTTTAGAATTTTTGAGATTTTAAGAAGATAGTAAAAACCGTTTTTTTTAATTCGAAGCAGTTTCAAAGTTATTTAATTTTAAAATTAAAATTTTTTGTGAAGCCATTGCTATTTTTCTCATTCTAATTTTATAGAATAATTTAATAGTATCAACAAAAAATCTAAATTTTTTTATAAAACCAAAAATACATAGAAATAAACTATTTTTAAAACAGTTATAATGAGGGATTTCAGGGTTTAGAAGAATGTTTTAAATATGATTATATTAAAACACGTTGTGGGTAATATCGTTTTACGCAATGTAGGTAATACGTACGGCGCGTTCGAGGAAAATGGAACATATGTCTTTTTCTATTTCATAAGTAAGCGACGATTACGCAAATTAATTTTTAAAATTTTTTAATCTTTTCCATTTTCCGGACACACACACTCACACACACATATACACTACACGCACGCAAGTATGTATATATTAGTTGTACAAAGCAGTTTCACCTGTAGTAAATACCACCATAGCTTTAATCGATAACATTAAAATTAGTGTCTTAAATGGAATGCAAAATATGTCTGCCAATAATCAATCATTAAAATTCTAGAATAAAACCTTTACATGACAGAATTTAAACTTGATTTAAATATACGAGATGCAAACACTTAACCTTCTTCTAAATCCCAGAAACTGGGAACGCATCAGGTCTGTTATCCATCACGTTACCCGGTGTAGTATCAACAATTAAAAACGAATTTATTTATTATGGGTCTGAGTGGAATTCAATTTGATTGCTCTCCGTAGAAGCTCACAACCGGTTTTATTCCTGATAGCGCTAACAACCTTTTTTGGTAAAAAAAACATGCCGATGATTTGTAGCTTGTTGTGCTGCACGTCAATATATCATAAGCTTATTATTAGAATGTTTTAAGAATATAGACATCAGAGTATGGAATCGATAATTAAGTTGACAATTTGGTTACGTCCAGACTTTGAAGGTATTTCTCATTTTTCTTGTATTGTGATATTTTTGACGTATTTTAGATCATAAAATTACAATGAATAATTTGTTTACACATCTTATCCCTTTCGCAAGATACTCTGTTTCATCTTTAACGCAAGGGTTAAGCGTCCCGCGTGCAAGCACACCGGGTGCCTTGTGAATTCAAAGGGATATGCGACGTGGCGAACAGGATACCTAATTCAGCTTTGAACAGTAAGAGCCGTGAGCTTATTTCCCAGAAAGAAATATTGATTATACTCACAATTAAATGAAACTACGTGATGTAGTATTATTTCTACTTTCTTTAATTTCTTTACCACGACCTAGGTTTCGTTGTATTACAACATCTTCAGGTGGGATATAAGCAAAGATTACGCCAAATATATTCAATATTGATTATAGTGTTAATTTAGTGTTTCATCCAACGAAAGTTCTGTTTATGAAAATGAAAGTTTTAAAAGTAATTATGATTAAAAAAATTGTTGAAAATAAAAGAAAATATTAAAGAGTAAAATATTTCTCCGTAAACATAGCCTAAATCAAAAAGGTTTATACATTGTTTTCGTCTTATATTTTTTAGTTATATAAATTAATCAACAACCTGTATCGATATTGGATTATGCAATATTCGTTATAACACTCCATTTATAGTGGTGCGAAAAATATCGATTTACGATATCGTAATTAACCATTTAAAAGTAACTTTCATAACCAAAAATCTAAAGCTTAGCATTTATGTTTTTTTTTGCATTTTGCTTTGAAAATTTTCTGCCTTATCCGCAAAAATAAACATCCATTGAAACCCATATGATGGATTGAAATAAAACGTTGAATACATATAACGTAGTCGCATAGTTACCACGTAATGTAAAATGCTTGTTCTTATTACTTTCGTAAACTAGTTTTTTAGTAAATTTTACACAAATATTTTTAAATTTTCGGAATAATCACTTTTGGAAAAAAATTAGTGATATGGCGATATAAGGCTATTTTATTATAACTACATGGACAAAAAATGTACTTGTGTGTCTACGTACTTGTAAAAAAATGTACTTGTGTGTATACGTACTTGTAGAAAAATGTACTTGTGTGTCTACGTACTTGTAAAAAATGTACTTGTGTGTCTATGTACTTGTAAAAAAATTTACTTGTGTGTCTACGTACTTATAAAAAAATGTACTTGTGTGTCTACGTACTTGCAGCACCTTAAAATTGTTATCATGTATAAAACTACTAAGGAATAAAAAATGTTCAATGCCAAAATAATCCCTTTTAAATAAATCTAATTTTAAAGTTTAAAACGTCAAGTATGCGGAATTCAATGGTGTCGTATAGAAGTACCATCTATTTCGGCATCGTACAAGACAATGCATGATAAGCTGCCAGGTTGTATCTCGAATAAGTTGAACACTAGCCAGGGCCAACAGCCCAGCATTTTTTCACAACTGTTATTTATCAGACTGTATAATTTTTTTTGGAAGAAGTTGTTTCAAGCTTTCGTGGTCGAGTACATGGAAGAATTTATTTCAATTGTGAATACGTCCTACGGGAAATACGAGTTTTGATGATCGAGTCACCAAGCCTAGTGTGATGTATATCACATACATCCACACCATGACGATGTTACTTGCCAAAACACTTGTAAAACACGAGTAAGGCAGCATTTCGACGCCACTTGTTCATAGTGATTGACACCACCATCACCGGATCTTAAGTCGATTGACTATTTTATCTGCTATCTGCTATATATGCTTGCCTTAAATTGTAAATGAGTAATCAATATATGATGTAAAAACAAGGATAATCAAACTAGTAATCAAATGAAATATGAAGTAAATTGTGTATGCCTGTGAAAGTTCTTCAGAACACAATTTGCGCCAAAATATTTTACTGACAATAACGACAATATGGCAAACTCGTCAACCATTCTTGAGATCAAGAGGAATTTTTTCGTCAACCATTCATTAAAGATAATAATCGTCAACCATTCTTGAGATCAAGAGGAATTTTTTCGTCAACCATTCATTAGAGATAATAATCGTCAATCATTCTTGAGATCAAGAGGAATTTTTTCGTCAACCATTCATAAAAGATAATAATCGTCAATCATTCTTGAGATCAAGAGGAATTTTTTCGTCAACCATTCATTAGAGACAAAAATCGTCAACCATTCATGAGATGAAGAGGAATTTTTTCGTCAACCATTCATTAGAGAGAAAAATCGTCGATTATTCATAAGATTAAGAGGAATTTTTACGTCGATTATTTACGGGAGAAAAAATCACCGACCATTCATGAGATTAAGAGGAAAAAAGATGTTGGCTATGTACTGCGGTGTGAAGAAGGCAATTTAAAATTTACCGTAAGGAACATTTTTTTCTCGTTTCTCTTTTTTCTATAAAAGTTTTAGGAAAGAAATATGGTTTCAGTTAAGCTAAATAATTATTAAAAAAATGAAGTTAAATTTAATTAAAGTGATTGTTTTAGTATCGGACCACGTTTTCGTTTCTTATTAATATCTTATAATAATTATCTTCTTCTTAATTAATGTTATGATTACAATTTTGAAGCCATGGTAGTAGTTTCGTGACTAAATTTTTTCTTAACTATTATTATAATAAACCAAAGTAATTTTTAATATCATGAATATATACGCAGTAATATATTTTTCTTAATAATTTTTTTAATTTAAAAATTCTACCAAAATTCAAGATATTTATAAGTTTCGAAGAGTAATTTAAAGAAATTATTTAGAGTTGTTCACTTCATTAGTTTTAGAACTTAAAAACGTTGAACAAAAATACAGAAGACCAATCACAATAAATAGCGTACTCGTTTATGGCGATGTGCGAGTACACATAATAATTTATAAAAAATGTATAAATATATATATATATATATATATATATATGTATATATATGTATATATATATATATATATATATATATATATATATATATATATATATATATATATATATACACATAAGTATATATACAGTTTGATATTTAGGAAATGCACACGAAACCTTAATGTGTGTGTAGTTTGATGCCAACTTAACCATTTTTCCTATTTTGTACTCTTAAAAAAACACACGCGTTTCATAAGCACGCCTTTTTACTAATTTTAGGATTATTATGTGCATTTCAGGTTACATTGTTTCATAATATAGTTCGATTTAAGATTACGTTAAAGTCTCGTGTAAACTGTACTAAAATTAAGTCAGACCGATTGGCTAACTAAAATAAATAATGGACAACTAGAACGTGTGTTTGGGCGTAAATGATCATATCGTTTTTAACAGCATTAATTTTTTCTGTCAAGTTGTGTCATATAGTAAGTATTATTGCATAGACGCTGTGACAGAAAATTACGCAACGTGGGCAGACGAAATGAAGCGTGTTGTTCTCTTTTTAGTGCAATCGATGCTCGCCAGTCGACTAGAGTATGGATAAAAGTGAAAATGGATCTTTTGTCTTCGTGACCAACTCTTATACGAGAAATTACCACAGAAACGGAAGTATAGACCATAAATCCATAAATAATAATATATAACCATAAATAATAATAAGGAGATATTAAACCATAAACAATATAAGAGCCAGAATAAATATCATTAAGAGGATGAATGATCAGACATAATGGTGATCTTATGAAAGCAGCTAAGGACAAAAGTGGACGAGGGTTCCGTACACTCTTAAATACTTATAAATATTTAGGGGCACATAGTATTTCTAATTAAACTATTTACAAACATTAATTTTTCAGGATGTGAGTACATTGGTAGGCAATGTACTTATACATTTTCAATATCTTTGCAAGGCGCAAAAAACTAATTATAAAAATGTATAATTCCATACAGAATTAGAAATTATAGATATTGGGACTTTTTCTTTTGTTTGTACTATAAGTTCTCTCATTATGCCGACTTTTAAGATTGAAGGTCGACCGAAAGTACTCCATAAGTTTTGGAGATTAGTGAGCTTTAAAGCGACATGTTTTTGTAGTGTGAAGCAAAAAGCTTGATTGACATTATTGTAAGGCTATAGGCCTCATTATACGATATTATACATTTCAACTTGATATCTCAAACCATTTTTGAGAAAAAGAGCTTTGCCCGACAGAATGATAGACGAATGGAGGAGCAACCAAAAGATTCAATAGGGGTTCCATTTATTTTCATTTTAAGGGATGGGATATTAAACAGCAAAAGTTAGATGTAAGAAAATAATGGTGAACTTGTTCTAATGAGTATGTAACGAACGGACTGTTAATATGTATGGAATAAATATATATGTACGGGAGTATAAAATGTATAGAATAAATATGCACGGAAATACATTTGTACGGAAGTGAATGTTAATATGTGTGAAATAAATATGCACGGAAATAAATATGTACTAAAATGAGCGTCAATAAGGCGCAATAATCGATAGCAAATTCAATGCTTTACAACTAGACCATTATGCAATAATCGTACGATTTACATGTTAACGATAAAAAATCGGTCACACGTGAGTTGTACCAAAGCTTCTGTATTTATATTCATATAAAAACTTTCCATCGTTATCTTGTCGCCCCGTTGTAGAATCTAGTTTTTTCGTTATGTCTTTGGGATATTATTCAATACAAAAAATTAAAAATCAATGTACATTGAACCTTTGGTAGAAACTACAACTATGATAATGGACCGCTTGATAAAAATATATCACTTTGTGTTAAATTTTATCAACGAAATTTTATAAGACTTGAAATGTCAAATATATCATCAGTTGTTTGCGTACAGGATATAATAATTTTTAGTATTGTTTTATAAACAATATCAGAAATAAACAAGACACTAAATTTAATCAGAATAATAACTTCCTTACACAGTTACTTTTTTTTAGTTAATTTCTTTAAAATTGAATTACTTTTTATTTAATTAATAACTTCAATGACGGTACTCGTCGAGATAATTTGTAATTTTACCTCATTTCCATAAATATATACCTCATCTCCATAATAATAATTATAATAATTTTTTCGAAGGTTTAGGGTAGTGTCAGAAGAGAGTCGAGTTTTGATATGTCTTTAATTGGGTAGAAAGAGAGTCAGAAAAATCAACATGCAGAGTAGCCACACAAATAGTATTTTATTTACATAATTGTTGTACGAAAAGGTTAATCGATTTTGTTCGTAATCTCTTTGTATTTTGGTGTTGTAGGAAAGAAAAATACATTCAAAAGGCATGTTTAAAAAAGTGACTGGGAAACAACGTCTAGATGGAGAAGTAGGTTTATTAGTTGACGAAAATAGGGGATATTAAAAAAATTATATAAAATAGATAGTGTACGGATGAGTAAAATAAAAGATACGTGTGAGTTATTTATTTTGATAACTGATCCTATATTTATATTGGAGACAACAGAAAAAATGTTGATAAATCTATATATTTACAATAAAAGAGAAAAATAAACATATGAGCGATGCGTTAATGATGTAAACAAAATTAGGAAAGTTGTTTTGGTCTTACATTTAGTGGGAATTTTTCCTGGGATTACTTTCCCACGACCTACTAATTTGTGGACTGATTTTGATAATGAGAGTTAACTTTTGTTAATCCCCATCTATTGGTTAACGTTTATGTTTTGACTTATTAATAACATGTTGACATTCATTTTAATAACAAAAGACTAGGCTATTTAATACTGGAATTATTATAAAAATCTGTTCAATAATTTTAGTATGACACACGCACAAATAAAGAAAAAGACAGAAGAAAACGTTTCAATACCGCTTTCTCCTCTATACACAGTTCCTCGAATTCATTTTTCTTAAAATATTTTCACTAATTTATTTTGTGTATAGATATAGAAGATATATACAAGAAAGGAAAATGCTGTGACCGGAAAATATGACTCAAAACATTATGTAATTTATTAAGCGTTTTGGATACAGAATGAATCGATTATCAGTGAGGTTTAAACATTACGATTATGTCTCGTATGTCCATTGCTTCTAAAGATGCTTGGGAACAGTTAATTAATGTACGGAAAAATGCAAATTCATCGAAATGACTACCTTAGCAACTACATATATCGGTAGCTGAAATAAAATGTAATATAAAGGCTTTCCTGAACATAACGTAAGTAGTTCTAATTAAGTCTATAAACATGCTGTTGAGTAATTAATAAAAGTATGGAAAAAATGCAAATTCATCGAAACGACCATCAACAGCCGTACGTATCGGTAGCTAAAATAAAATGTAATCAAAATGTCTTTGTGAACATAACATACGACCTTTTAATTAACCCAATAAAGATGCTTTTGTGCAATTAATAAAAGTATGGAAAAAATGCAAATTCTGCAAAACGATTACTTCAGCAACTGCATAGTATCGGTAGTTGAAATTAAACACAATAAAAGTGTTTTTCTAAATATAACGTACAATGGTTAAATTAAGTCTTTAAAGATGACATTTAGTAATTAATAAATATATGGTAAAAACCCAAATTCATCGAAACAACTACATCAACAACTGCATATGACAGTAGCTGAAATAGAATGCAATAAAAGTGTCTTTTGAACATTACGTAAGAAGTTTTAAATAAGTCTATAATGATGCTCTGGAGTAATTAATGAAATTATGAAAAAAAATCATAAGGATCGAAACGACTGCTAGCTTTTTTATAAAAACATGTTCAAGAATTTAGTTCGACTATTAGATCAGATTAACACACTTGGTGTAGGTAGGACTTCATCGTTACGTTATAATTCAGATTTTTCGATAGTTATTATGCAAAATAATGTATTCATTCTAGCCAGACTTGCAATTATAACCAGAATTTGCATCATTACAGTTTTTTAAGACACACCGGTTTCGTCGAGGCTATGGCGATCTGGGACAAGCTTTAAAACGGACATCCGCATGTTTTAAACCTAAAAAAATAACACGATCGTCATAAAACATCGTAACACATGGTTACTCGGGGTTATTAAATTTCCAGGTAAAAAATATTCGCGAGAAACATTACAATAATATAGATAAGGCTGTGTACATGTACAATATACTGAGACTTGAATGCAACTCGCTTTAACTCAGTCATTATTGCAGTAAATATTCCTGTATTAATGGATGTTTATACAAAAATATTGCTTTTGTTCTCATTTAAAATACTTTCTGTGATGTATAGTTTTTAATATTTGAGAATATGACACATTGGTTTCGATGTGACTGTTGTATGTTGACAACTTTGGAGTTAATAAAGGGATGCAAGGAAGGTAAAATCAGAAATAAATTCACGATTTATTGAAGAAGAAGGAAAAGAAGAAAACGTACTAAGATAATTAATTCGTAGAATAAAATATCACTTTTCTAAATTAATTTAAAAATATGATCCCCGATTTTAAATTGAAAATATGATGCAAGGAATTTTACATAATTAAACTTCAAATCGAGTCTTCGTCTAATTATCAAAAAATTGAGAATTCAGGGATATTATTTGAGAAAGTAGAACCAAAAAATTATCTGGAAGTACTGTGTTTTCCTCTGTCAGACAAAAATACAAAATATTTTCGGAAAATGATGGGAAAAAGCGATTAATATTACATGATATATGTGATAATGCCATTTCAATAGGTAATTATTATGTCCACCTTTGTTACTGTATAATATTAAAAAGTATAGAATTTATTTTATTAAAACGTTAGAATTTATTTTATTAAAACGTATTTTGCAATATAAAACAATAGAATATAAATCAATTTTGTGAAATACTACTATTGTTAGAGGTTTTTGTAATCGGTGTCAAATTGTCGGCTATCTTTCACACGTATGTGTATTATTCACGAACCAAAAAGCTCTGAGAGTAGCAGTATTTTGAAAAATTATTTATGTTCGGAAACGATATTTTACTACAAGTTCCAACTGTGTAATCGTACTTTTATTATTATATATTTTTCATTGCGTTTCGTATCCAAAGGTTATTTGAAATCGGTTAAATTTTTTATTAAAAAGGTTATATTTTAATTTTTATTGCTTATGATATCCTATGTCATCCAGTAAATCTTCTTCAGTAAATCTTGATTTGATTTAATATTTCTGCTTTGATTATTCGTGCATTCCTTTATCAACATGAAGATTTCAATATTTCATTTTTGAAAAAGTACAATTTGGGGCGTTTGGTGAACACTAATACGTTCATATATACCTACATACATAAAGGTATACATGCATGCTTATACACATATACATATACGGACATATCAATACCATTACCGTCTTTTGGCTCCACCCTAATCGATGATTCATGCCTTTGTACATATATCTGTACATTCTTACTTAGCTAGAGACTATAATCCTAGTTGCTTCATGCCTTTTTATAAACTGTGTTATAAACTTATTTATACTCTTTTATAAACATATTTACACACCTGCTTATATCTTAGGTACTCCATATCTTTGTATATACCTGTATATGCTTACATGCATGTCTACTTATTTCCTAGTTGTTGCACTTCCATGAGTATACGTGTAAATACTAGCATCTCTGTCTACTAATAAATTAATCCCTTCATGCCTCTTCATATACTGTACATATTTACCTATCTAGTAATATCCAAGCTGATTTAAGGCTTTATATGTACTATTACTATATTTAGCGCTTACTAACCTACTTACTTTTTTGCTTTTTTGTTATGTTAAGATAAGTGAAACGAATCCAAAGTCGATGAATTTATTTCTCACCATAGAGAGGGTCGGCCTTTAATTTCTGGTACCATTATCAGGTTTTGGTCACTACTTATGACCAAAGAATCCATCAAAACAAATTAAATGAGTACATATTCGGTGAATTCATTCCTCCCGTTGAGGAGTTTCTGTCATTGTCCTCTCGCTCTTTATTTAGACCCTGGTCACTACACGTGACCGAAGGACTTATTAAGACAAGGTAAACGAGTCCAAAATTGATGAATCTGCTTCTTCATTCGGTTTTTTCATGCGTTACTCTGGTAATTTAGCACCTTTGATGAATTTATTTTTATTTAAAAGAGTGTACTTCTCGATTGGTCCCACAAAATTTTGGTAAGATCTAACCGCACTCCAGTATTACCCTGAGGAGCTTTTCAATGGATAAAAGAAGACCACAAGGCTCCTTCGAAATTTTTGAGAGATGTTCTCATGTTGTTATAAAATTTGACACTAGAAATTATTTAAGATATGTGTTATTAAACCATAAATTCAATAAACGATCAGTTGATCCAAACAAGTCAATACGAATACATATTATGGATACTCTAGTAAATATTATGGAGACCATGGGTAAAAGCTGGTAATTAATTATAAATATGCTTTTTATAATGCACATTCAAATTGTTACCTAAACTTTAGAAATATTTTTTATTGTAGCATTTAATTATAATAACATTTTTAATTTAAAAATCCTTCATTTAACTAGGATTTCTACTATAATTGACCATTAACGTGATTCTGCTACGTACTGCTACTGATATTTTATCATTGTGAGATTGGCCGAGAACTAATTCTTATATTTTCATTCCATACTATACATATCAAAAACTGGGACATTGAGGTACACTTGCATTGAAATTGACCGCAATGCCTTTGGAAAAATGAAAACGGCACTCTGTTATCGTAGCCTCAAAATCTGGATGATGATCAGATCTGGACGATTAAGGAAGATCTAAGGGAACACATAGATACATTCGAAATGTGGCATTACCGACGCATGGCGTCTATATCTTGATCTTGAAAGGTCACTAATGAAGAAATTCTGAGTCGGGCTGGCAAGAAACGCTAGCTTTTGCAAACTCCATGTAACGTAAAGTTACATATCTGGAGTATGTGCTCAGGCATGAAAGGTACAAGTTTTTGTAACTAATAAATACTATCTAGAAGTTACTCTAATATCGTCCGGATGTAAATAGTTAACATTGAATATGTTTAATGTGAGACTATGGTAAAAACAATAGTTGGTTATTAAATAGGCGTATTATTTCACTACTGCAGTTTTTTTTGGAATACAGAAATTACGAATTATAAAGCTAAATGAGCAATGTTTGTAAAATTTATGGTAACTTTAATAAAATAAATTTTAAATAAGCGAATAAGTCGTATTCAGTGGTGACTTATAAAAACAAGTAATTAAATTTTAGTGGTGTTTTTATTGAATTTTTATTTCGAACTGGCAACTTAATTTTAAATTTTTGCTCCTAATTTGTTGTTTGCTGTTTTAAAAAAAATATATATCTACGTGTAACAATAGCCATAAATGTATAGTTTAATAATTTTGTTTTTTTCTTTTTAATTTAACATCAACTGCATGAAAGTTTTGAAATGTGCCAATGATGTCTAAATTTTCAAGTGAATTCCAGAGATTGCTAATAACTTTATTGACATTATTTTTTTTACAACAATTGAACTGTTCTGCTCTTCTTCATTCGGTTTGTTCACGTATAACTCCGGTAATTAATCTTTATTGTATTCTATTTTATTTTTTTAAATTAACTAAAACCACACTTTTTTTTGTTCCGAGGGTTTATCACTGTTTTTAGGTTTTATACATAGTCGGGTTTTAGCTAATTTAATTAAGGTTCGCCAGTAATTGTATCGTATTCTTTTTACTTCTTTATTTTTTGCTTTATTAAATTATCAAAAAAAAACGGATGTACCATTATTTTTGACAAACCACTCCCTTAAGAATAAAGAGGTATTATTTGTTTGCATGTTCAAGAACATTTTTTAGTCCTCACAAGGCGACAAAACCACTTAGAATATATTTTTATTAAATATGAAAGTATTTTATTTTTATTAGTGAACAAAAATAAATAGAAGAATAAAATAGGAACACAAAATATTTCAAGATATATATTTTAGCAATAACTTGTCGTAAATTATGTTTTTTTCATTTTTTATAATTGCCTTTAAGATATTATACATGATTAAGTCATCACGGAAAACTGCTACGAGAAATTCAAACAAAGTTATTCAAATTGATATAACATACGAATTCTTATGCATACGAAACATGTTATGCGATATTACAATGTAGCCAACTTTCAGGGTCTTACCGTGGCATTTAGCTTATCATGTCACAGCCACAATATATTTAAGATTAATGATCATAACTTTGTTTCAAAATCAACTCGGGACCCTGTCCAGTTCCTTGCAGTTGATTATGCAAAATGCATACGAGTTCGCGCTCGCTGTTAGTGCAATGATAAACAGAATTTGCATCATTATGTTGCACAAAGTCCAAGCTTTGTTATGCCGATTTGGACTGCGGTAAGGCCGGTCTGCGCTCATTAGAGAATGTCATTTGGGCTACATTTCGATATTTTAGTATAGACGACGGAAATTTAGATGTAAAAGTATTATTTTATGTACCCAGTCCAATTAGTGTGGACACATCGTAGCTGGTTTGAGTTCCAAGGATACGTTACATTTGTTGCAACCATTTATGTTAATGAGTGTATATAAAGTTTAAATTGTTGTATTTATATTAGGGATAATCATAATTAAATAGAGAATAATTACTTTAAAAGAATTCAAATTTTTTATGGCTGAATAACTAGTTTAATTTTCAAAAGTTTTTACTATTATAGTTAAAATAGTTACAGTTATTATAGTTAGTATGTGATACTTTCATTATTAGATTTTTCCATATGGTCATCGATTGAAATGCTCTTCCCTGCTTAATAAAAGAATAGATCTATAGTTTATTTTTTTTTATTTAAATTGAATTTAAAATTGTTTTTCCATTGTTTCTTTTTTATTTATTCTACCAAACTTCAGCTTTTCTTCCATAACGGTTAAATGTGTTTTGAAGTTTGCTTGACAAGTTTGTTTCCTATGGTAATCAGTTTAAAGTTAAGATAAGTATCTTTATTTGAACAGGTTCAGTTAGAAATCTACACTAAATGTTGATTACGTGAATATTTTTTTCTTCTAGGAATACAAAATTTGAAGTATTGTGGAAGTAGTCAAAGATCTATGAATTTCGTGGAGGAAATAGGTTTTATGACAAAATGTCATTGTATACCAAACCACCTTGAAGCCTGTATGTATGTATGTAGGTACATAAGTATAGTGCTTGGCAGGATATGTGCACAGTTTCTGAGAAATGTTAACAGAGAGTTATATTCATATAATCAAATTGTAACAGATTGAATTCTATACATAGAAAACCATCGACATCCTTAAACGAGATCTCGCTTCAATTGGTCAGTGGGCTCATGAAATGGGTTTTTTGGTTAACCCAAGTAAGTCACAAGCTATCATCATCGGTAGTCAAACACTGACTTCTAAATTAAACCTACTTAGTTTACCGAAATTAGTGCTAAATAGTACAATAATACCATATACGTCAACTGTTAAAAAGCTGGGCCTACTGATCGATCAAAATCTTAATTGGCGGCCTCAAGTAAATGATGTTAGTCGTCGTGTTTTCAACAGGATACACTCTTTGAAACGTCTTCAAAATTGTCTACCGACTAAAACGAAAATCTACCTTTGTCAAACACTTTTATTACCATTAATCGATTATGGAGACGTGTGCTATCCTGATCTTAATGAAGAATATTTGTGCAAGTTGGAACGTCTTCAAAATTTATGCATTCGGTATATCTTCGGCCTTAGAAAATATGATCACATTTCTGAATACAGGTCACTTCTCAAACGGCTGAAGATCCGTAATCGACGCAAACTTCACATACTTACACTTCTTTTTAACATATTAAAAAATCCTCATAGCCCAAATTATCTTAGTGGCAAATTTAAAGATTTGTCTGCTCACGGCCTTGGGCTGCGATCTGAGAGTTCACATACCCTACTTATTCCTAAACATACCTCTACCACTTACGAAAAATCCTTCACTGTCCAAGCAGCAAAAATTTGGAATCACCTGGATCCTGACATCAGGAAAATCACGTCTATAAATATTTTCAAAGATCGAGTGAAAAAGTCCTGCATCTCCTGAAATCTTTTCCTTTGTGTCCTCGCTCTTTCCTGTCTTTCCCATCCCAAATCATGTCAATATTTTGTTTTCTTTTTTAATTTACTTTTGTATTTTTTTTTGTCTAATGTGCTATTAAGAATTTTCATTGTAAAATCTCTTACAGTCTACCAACTAAATTTCAATACAAATTGTTTTGGTTGACTGGAAGAGCTCATGTAGCAATAAGTCCGTCATATGTACTATACATAAAAGTTAATAAATAAACAAATAAATAGAAAATATTTTAAAAAGAGTAATTAATTTAGCGTGTAGAACAATAATAAATGCCAGAAAACTTATTTTGAAAATTTTTGTCTGTCTGTCAGTGTGTTAATTTGTTCTTCAATCACGCGAATCAACTGCACGGATTTTAATGAAATTTTGTATGTATGTAGATATGTACGTATTGTGTTTGGCGGGATATATGCACAGTTTATAAGAAATGTTTACAGAGTTATATCCATATAATAAAATTGTATGGATATTGAATAAAATTGTATGGATATTGGATATTGAATTGAGATTGAATTCTATACATGGAATATATTTTAAAAAGAGTTATTAACAATTAAATGAAACTACGTGATGTAATATTATTTCTACTGCTTTACAAGAAGTAGAAATAATATTACATCACGTAGTTTCATTAAATTGTGAATAATTAATTTCTACAAAATTAACTCCAAATATATTCAATAAGAGTGATTAAAAAGTGTGTAGAACGTGTAGAACGATAGTAAATGCCAGAAAACCTATTTTGAATCAATTGCACGGATTTTAATGAAATTTTGTATGTATATAGGTACGTACGTATAGTGTTTGGCGGGATATATGCACAGTTTATGAGAATGTCTACAGAGAGCTATCTCCATATAATAAAATTGAATTCTATACTTGGAAAATATTTTAAAAAAGGTGATTAATTTAGGGTGTAGAACGATAGTAAATGCCAGAAAACCTATTTTGAATCAATTGCACGGATTTTAATGAAATTTTGTATGTATATAGGTACGTACGTATAGTGTTTGGCGGGATATATGCACGCACAGTTTATGAGAATGTCTACAGAGAGCTATCTCCATATAATAAAATTGAATTCTATACTTGGAAAATATTTTTAAAAAGGTGATTAATTTAGGGTGTAGAACGCTAGAAAACTTACTTTGAAAATTTTTGCCTCTCAATGTGTTAATTTGTTCTTCAATCACGCGAAATCAACTGGACAGATTTTATTGAAATTTTGTACGATAACAGTTTATACCGTCGAGTAACATGTAGAATACTTTTACAGAACAAAAAACACTCTGACTTAGTGAATGATGCAGTATTGGTCTGTTTTTATTAAATTTTATGCTCATAGAAATATTACGATGTGGTACTATCAAAACCATCTATTAACGTTTTTAGTAAATTTTATATTCAGAGAGTATTGAGAAAAAAAAAATAAATAAAAAAACGAAAAAAATTCTAATTACTTTTTCTACCGAATTGCACGTCAATGGAGTCACGTCGGCACAGCCAGTAATACATACAAGTGATTTAAGAAGTTATTATAGTGTTCGAATTTGGAAATAAATATTAATAGTTTCACGAAGTAAGTAGTCTAGTCCATATTTTATAAGTCCATATTAATAGTATTTTGCATAAGTCCATATTAATAGTATTTTGCATAAGTTCATGTTAATAGTATTTTGTAAAATGGTAAAAAGCTAAGTTTATTTCGAAAGTTATACTTGACTGTTATCGTATAATTGAAACTTTCTGGAACAACTTTAGTGGCCGATAATTATGAGATGCTACGGCACTTGGAAATGAAATGAATCGTCACTAGTTATTTAATATAAGGAATGTTTTTAAATTATTTTTTTTATTTAGCGGATTGTTTTGAGTACGTAATTACTGTACGCATACAATCATCAACGTTCATTTTTTCAAATATTTTATTTTTGATTCATTTTTGCTTAACGTGCTTTTATTTTTTTCTTGTATATATGTCTAAATTTTTAAGGCACTGGAAGTGTCTGATAGGCTGTCATAGAAGGTAATTGATGATTGAAAGATAGGAGTCTCATACAAGGTAATTAAACAAGTACTTTGATATTTCAAAAGTAACTATGTTTTCTTTTTTTTGACATTTTCTCTGTGGGATTATTTCCTGCTATTTCGTATTTAGGATATACATCCTCCTATATTGTAGTTATAGAATATATATTATAATTAATTAAACATTTTGTTGTGATCATACTTACGTGTCCGCATAAGTTTATAACAGTATCAAGATTATAGTGAAAGTATATAATTTTAAAGCATTATGCTTTACATTACTGCAGTTACTAATATTATTTTTTTATAATTGTTCCTTTCCATCATATCATTGTTAGGGATTTTACGGAATGCTGTAAAAGCGTTACCAAGCAATATTTTGCAGCACGAGGGTCTTGTTAGTTCAGTGTAAACTTACACTTTTTCATGTTGTTCTTTAAACGTTGAAAATTTGTTACCCAGACTTACAGTCCGGATTAAGGTTAATTCAAGGCAATTAATCTTGATTTAAGGTTAATCCAAGATTAATTTAAACAAATCTAGCAGTACGTAATTCAATAATTAAGAACAAATACACAGAGAGGAAAATGTGTTCCGTAAATGCATCCGATTATGACTTTGTAATAAAAGTTAGAGAAATTAAATTTGTCGATAATAACATGATAATGAAAATAGTAAAGTGCTTAATTATACAATTTTTTAACAACAAATTTAATCGACTTTAAATAACCGTCGAAAAGAAGCACATTGAAAAGTCCGTTAATGCGCCCTTCATCAGTTCTTAAAATGTGACTATTAAAATAAGAGTAGTACCTTCATTTTTTACATACTTAAACCTTTCTTTCAATATGGTGATTCTATGGGTAAAAGAATCACCAAAATCGGTCCAGTAGTTTTTGGAAAATTCGCGAACATATTCAAAGATATACACACATAACGATGACACAAAGAAACTCTTTTTGAAGTTCATTTGTTTATTTTTATTAAGTTTTTACGTAGCCGGGTTTTAGTTAATTTAATCAAAGGTCCTATCCCAGTACTTGCCTATTGCCGGGTTTTAGTTAATTTAATCAAAGGCCCTATCCCAGTACTTGCCTATTGCGATCTCGATACACATTTAGTTCATTAGCGGAGATAGTAAAATCGCAATAAATTAAAAACAAACGGCAAACGTTTACAATGTTCGTAATTGTAAAAGTTACATGACATGGTGGCGGATACGCTCAAAGATGTACGTTAATTGGCAAGACAAAATAAAAATTGATCTATTGTGCATTTGTTACCGATAAATGAACATGTTTTCGATTACATCGAATTATAGTGATTGTATTTCCGCTGTCAATATATGTATGTCGTAATCTAAACCGAGGACCACTTCCGTAAACACTTCGAATGAAACATTTGATGAATCAACTAAGAGAATTCATAAATATAGGGGTATAGAGTAATTGTAAATTATATCAAAAAGGCAACACGTCGGCAACACTCGACTACATTAATAATTATTCAAGGTCCAAAAACTTGTAGTGTTTTTTTTATAATTTGTCCTCGCAATTACAAACAATATTTTGAAAATACCTTCGGGGTTATTAACACAAAAAAACAAATAGAATTGAGAATATAAAAAATGACGAGTAAAGGAATATGAATAAATGGCGTTATTTTATTATTTTTTCATTAATTGTAGTAAAATAAAAGCCATCCCAGTGTGAATCTGGCTCGCGTATAGAGAGTTCTGCACTTAATTTGTTGTGAAATTACTTCATTTATCATTAGTTCATTTATCACTAATAGGGTCGTCCTAGCAGAATAAATATTTAATAATACGTAACTTAATTAAATAGAGGACATACAAGAATAAATTTTGGTCTTCGCCAAACAAAATCATAAAATGAAGAAAAAAGAAAATAAATGTAATTTTTGAAGTGAAATTTATTTAGAATCATTGTGATTTGAAACTCGTTGAAACGAAAATTTATCACCACAAAGAAACAAGTGAAGCTTCTTTAGAATCGTTGTGATTTGAAACTCTGTCAAATGAAAATTTATCACCACAAAGAAACAAGTGAAGCTTCTTTAGAATCGTTGTGATTTGAAACTATGTCAAATAAAAATGCGTCACGACAAAGAAACAAGTAAAGCTTCTTTAGAATCGTTGTGATTTGAAACTCGATGAAACGAAAACGCGTCACGACAAAGAAACAAGTGGAGCTTCTTTAGAATCATTGTGATTTGAAAATAGATGAAACGTAAATGCGTCACGACAAAGAAATAAGTGAAGCTTCTTTAGAATCGTTGTGATTTGAAACTCTGTCAAATGAAAATGCGTCACCACAAAGAAACAAGTGAAGCTTCTTTAGAATCGTTTTGATCTGAGTTTTAGGTCTCCTCTTTGTGCCACGCTTCGTAGTATTTCCCTCTCGTCTACTAAGTATTGTACATATGTATGCGCCAGTATATTGCCGAGCTAAAGCGAGAGAGCAAGCGTCGGTGTGTATCTATATTGCACACTGTCTAATACTTCTTAAAATAGTAATTGACGCTGTATTTCAAAGATATATAGATCAAATTGAAACTAAAACATTTGTTTCCTATTCTAGTTACCATAAGCCTTTCGTGTCATTTGTTCAAAGTGAAAAAATGGAGACTGATAATATGTAATGTAATATATGTTAAATAAAATGTAAAAAAAAATTTGAACGTGGTAAAAATATCATAAAAAAATAAATCTTACAATTATCCTACTCATAATAATCTATATTTATCTCATTCTCTCGTAGGTTACTTTTCTGAAGTTTCACTTCCACCGTGTTATAATTGCACATATGTATTTCTTCCATTTTATGGCTTAGTTGTCGATTCTTAACCGCTCTTTAAAATTCGGTCACTGACCAAAATTGAATCCCGTACATATTATCGAGAATATCTCAAAAACTATTCCAAAAACATTTATTACTCGTATCTATAATTATCGTTATAGTTTTCTTACAACTTTTGTGTAGGCCTCTTAAAACTCTATTTTTTTTCAAAATTTTAGGTTCTATGTTTCGGAACGTATTAGTTTATCTCTCAAGATATATTACTTAAAATTACGAAAAAAAACAATATTTTTGTGGACTTTATAACTAGTCCTTTTAAATGAAATCCCACGCTATATGTATGTGGAAATTTAAAGATTTTCCATAAATTTACATATAAATATTTTTGCATAGTAGCTATTGTACTGTATGTACGGGGTAATATGCTTCATTCTTCTTCTTCAATGACTTGACAGCTCAGGATGGGCCCCTGCCTTCCGCAGACTCAACTCCAACACTTTCCTGTTCATGGCCAGAGACATTCAGTTCGTTACATTTAGGATTTTAAAGTCTTTTTCTAGGCAGTCGAGCCATCTAAGTTTAGCTCTTCCTCTTTTTCGGGAGCCCAATGGTCTGGCTAAGAAGATCTTTTCTGTTGCCCGGCTGTCGTCCATTCTGCCCAATATGCTTCATTGCCATGTCAAATTTAAAGTTTCTACGTCAAGCCGTTTCTGAGAAAATAAATATTAGTGACATTATAAGGGTTGCGTTTTTAAGGGTCCGTACCGCGAAAGGAAAAAAAGGAACCCTTATAGGATCGCTTCGTTGTCCGTTTGTCAGTTTGTCAAGAGCATAGAGGTAACAAGTTGAAATTATATCAAATATTCTATGGTCCCTCGGAGTTTTAAAAAAGCAAGCTTCTAAGTCAACGCAATCAAGAAGAACCCTAAACGGCCATTTATGTCGCATATTTTGACATTCGCAAATAAATCAAAATCTTTAGGTTACTTCCCGTAGGATTGTGCCCGTAGGGTTTGACCGAGAATCATGAAATTTGGCAAGAAGCCAGGTCTCGCAGCATAAGTAAAGGAAAAATTCGTTAATTTATAATTATAACACATAGAAAATTTTATTGATTTAAATAGGTGACTGTGAAAGATATTGTGAGCAATATATATTCGTTCTAAAAAATTAAAATGTTGTTAATGGAAATATTATGTATCATTAAATGTATATAAATGCCTAAATATGTACGAAATATTTGTAGCGCGAATCCTATTCGAGTTTGTCAGTTTTTTTCGTTTTGAAGTAAGGAACTTAAAAACGAAAAACGGCCTTTGAACGTTATTAAGATTACTTGGAATTTCTTAATTGTATAATTGGATAAGTTTAGAAAAGCGAAATGATATTAAATTTGTCATTATAAAATTCAATTCTTCTCAATTATACATTTACGTACAAAACAAATATAATGTTATAAAAATAGCTTCTTAACTCCCACGAGTACAACTTTGTGACTAAATTGAATGTTTGTGACAAATCTAGGATGTTTTTTTGCCATGTCTAATCGATACAAGGCGAACTAGACATGCGTGCTTTTTATGTCTAGTTCGCCATGTGCCGCTTAAATATGGCAAAAAAAACATCCTAAGAGTTGCCACGTGGCACCATATTGCATAAATGTTTATTTAATCGGATAAAAAAATGCCTGAGCTCACTTTGTTTATAATAAACGTTTGTTATAACATGTAACACGTTTATTATAATGAAACATAGTAAAAAGAAGTTATAATATAGATTAGTAAATAAAAAACTTGTTAAACATGGGCAGCCTTAGCGCCATTATCCTCATAGCGCTATTAAGCGTATTAATATGATTTTTCATAGACGTAAACATCTTAAATAGTACGTCTTATCGCATGCATAAAATTATAGTGCATATCTCAAAAATAGTAATAAATAGTAAATTTAGAATTGTCACTGTAGTTTCCTGGTATACATTAGGTAAACTTCCAGTAAGGCTGTTTTTTATAATTCACAGTAACGCTGTTTTTTATAATTTTGCCCTTGGGAGTTTCGAAGACAGGTATATTTTTTTGGATATTTTCTTACGTAACATATACCTCTAGAAATATTTTATATAAATTTAAAAAAAAATGTTTTAAAATCTTATAACATGCTCTTTAAAGTTATGGTTAATGTAAGAAATAAAAAATATTTTATTTACATCGAATAACATTTTTATATGTATATTTTTGAGTTTTAGCAATTGAGGTACATGCGCGTTAATATGATTTATTACTACGCCAAATTTAAAGTTTTTACATCACGCTGTTTCTATGAATGTTTTCATGGACCTTTTCAGTAATTTTAAAATAAAGTAAGTCAATTGACGCTTTATATGATAGATAAAATTAAAAAATAATAAATACTTTAGATACTAAGCTTCCTTCTTAATCCCATACTAAGCTTCCTTCTAATACCTTCTTAAATTTCCACATGAAAATTTTTAAGTGTGGGAAACATTTAAAATTGATAGCTTTTATATAAATTGACATGCACTATGCCAAATATATATAATCAATAATTTTAACGCATTAATTTTAACGCAGTCAAGTTTATTCATTAAACGGTTTCTGAGGAAAAAGGCAGTGACAGACGAATATAGACGCAAGGGCACATCAATGATCTTATAGGGGTGTCGTTTTTCTCGAGGTACTGAATTCTAAATATATATATATATATATATATACATATATATATATATGTATATATATATATATATATATATATATATGTATATATATATATATATATATATATATATATATATATATATATATAAGAAACAAAATATAGATATGCGAAAAAAACATTACCTCACATATTAAAATACATTAAACTTTTAGAATGCGGAGGAATACTAAGTACCAACATACAAAGTCCGCGAGAAAAATGTAACCGCCTCTTTCTTTTCGTGCAATGTTGTTAAAAATTAACAAAAGAATCCAACGATTCTTTAAAATCGCACGATTGTTGATTTAGTGTTTTATTATTATTCTCATTGTACAACACTATATATCGTCGCCGTGGTGTGTTGGGTTGATCACAAGGCATACGGCCTGTGACGACGCGGTGCACCGCGGAGACCCGGGTTCGATTCCCGGCCGTTCGTTGAGCGGGGCTGGACGGGTGTTATGGTTGGCTGTAAGAGATTGCTCACGTAGCAATAAGTCCGCCGTATGTATCAATTAGATACATTAAAGTAGTAGATAAATAAATAAATACGGGCAATAGTGGATACTTTCATTGCTAATAAAAATACTTTAAGTGTCGTTTTTTTGCCTAATTTTTAAATTAATTGTAAAAATAAATTAGTAACATGCAAAACAATTATTCTTATTATGTATTTAAATTAACGATATTTCAAGTTCACGAAAAATAGTTACTTCAAGCAATTTTACAAGCTTTCGAGAAAAGATAGAATTTTTCCATAATCGTAGGTTTTCAATACGTGTCTGGTAGTGTAACATACTTAAAACGTAACCAATGGAGGTGACTACAAATTTTATTGAGATTGGAAAAATATTTCTTAGGGCACAATGATATTTATTTAACCACCCCTAGCTTATAATATTTTTCACCGTTCAAATGTTAGTTAATACGACATTCCCAGTTCAACTGTTGGCGGATGCAACAACTTTATTGCTAAGATGTAATATTATAAGTAGGTTTGGTGGTACTGATAAATAAAAATAGTTCATTATCTTTAATCCTTTGCGTAGTCCGCTGAATGTGAAATTTTGATCTTGAGGAGTTCTTATGTGAGAGTTGATCTTTGAATACAATTTTATTGCTTAACATACCAGTACTTATATTTTATTACCTTTATCGCAACGGTTGTAAAGAATGTAAAAACGTAATCAAACCAAACATACTCGTATATGGGCGGTATGCCACTAGCCAGTATAATATGTATAATCAAGGCCGGTGGCCTTCCATCAGACGGGCAAATACAAAAAAAAAAAGAAATCAATTGCAAAGAATATGACGAAAACAAAATGTCATTTTGACTAATTTAAGAATAGATATTATTATGTGATATTTTTAGTGTTTTTGGAGTTTATTCTTTAAGAATCGATTTACGTATATAGCGCTCGGTATGAAGTTTTATGAGGAGTAAAATCAGAAATTCAGGGCGTACGAAGTTTAGAGCGTTAAACACGTGTATGTACGAAATTCAGAGCTTTAAAACAAGTGTACCATTAGGTGGCCTCTCCGAGCAACATTTCAGGTCATCTTTAGAGTGAGATATCAATATGTTTATTTGGCATTTTCTTATGGCGTAATCGCAATGACGGAGTGTGACACGCATAGTTTACTATCGTTTGCTTATATCAAGATGTAATTATTAAATGTCACTATGTGTGAATATTTGGTATCTTCTATTCAACAAAATTAAAAAATCTCTTTTAATTTTAATTTCTTAGTCTGACGTTACTAAATGTTTTGAATTTTGTTGTATAAATATGATTTTGTTCATTTGTGTTTTACTTGAAAATAATTATTTTGTCAGCATTTTTTATTAAAGAATTTTCCATTTACATTTAATTATATTGATATTTATATTTAAATTCAGTGTTATTTATTTTATATATTCCAAAACAATCGTACTTGAGGAGTATACTCCAGTCGCGCGTCGAAGCTGACACGCAAAATTTTTTTTCAAAATATAAAACCAAAACTCTTACGGTATAATCTTGGAGACTGTCTGTCTGGTTGGTCGTTGGTATATCAGGTTTCACATTTTTTTCTCGAAATGTACGAAATGTACGAAACGTAGAAAGTTGAGATTTGGTACAAGCACTATTTGTTATGTGACTTTATACGCGATATTTATTCTAAAATATAAAATAAATTTGTTTTGCTTATTTTGTTTGTTTGTTCGCGTTAAGATAAAAAATTACTTATCTGATTTCAAAAACAAATAGTCTTTGTTAAAAACTACAATATGATATCATGAAGGTAAGGTAGGGAAAAACAATGGAGCAAAAGTCGGCGACTCTGCTTAACCGGTACAAGATAGAAATATACCTTATTATTGACTTATCAACCCGAGTATTCCCGCTGATATAATCTCGACCCTGACGATTGATATCGTTTGGCGAAAAACTAAAAATAAAACATGGGGCACGGTCAGCTAATATATAAAACTGAAATGTATTGTCTGAGCTGGCGAAACTCGTCGTAAGTATTGATTGAATGCCGTTTTTAATATGGTGATAAAATATATTTAAGCTCATTTTTTAAGGGGCATTTTTGAGAAATTTACTTCTCAATTCACAAATATTATGTTAGTTTGTAGTTATAATATATCAAACAAAAGTTTTATCGCAATGAGGCATATATTGAATATATTTAGCGTTAATTTTGTAATGTGAAATCCATTATTCACAATTAAGTGAAACTACCGTGATCTTTTATTATTTCTATTTTATTAAAATGTTTATCACAGCCTAGGTTTCATTATAACATCTTCAGGTGGGCCATATTACAACATCTTCAGGTGGGCCATTGGCAAGAAATTTTAATAAAGTGGAAATAATATTACATCACTTAGTTTCATTTAATTATGAACAATGAGGCAATATATGAATCTCGTTAATATATTTATAGTACAAAAAATAAAATTAAAAAATATGCTTTTATGGCAATATGAACATAAAAATTAATTGATTTTATCATTTTAAAATGACTGTCTTCAGTCGGAAACTGTAAGTAGGTTCTAGAACGAGCTTATGATTTATATTCGACGTTAGAAATTATGAATGATAATGATCCAAATTTCAGGTGTAATATTACATCAAATTGGAACTTATTTTCCACATTATATATATATATATATATATATATATATATATATATATATATATATATATATATATATGTTATATATCATATAACATTATATTGTACAGTTTATTACCCAGTTTTGGAACTTCTCTGGCTTCTCTGGAAGCTTCCTCTGGCCAATTGTGATGAAATACGCTTTATGTATATACAAATTATATTTAAATTTGAACACGAAAGACATTAAAAATACTAGTGCCTATATCACTTCAATGAAACAAAATGTTGAAACGTTTAATTGGATATGGGTAAAGTATGATTGACTAGAGTATTAGTCAAATTTCTGTAAATTGAGTAAAATGACTTAAGTAAGAGAAAAAAAGTATCGTGCGCGTCAGCTCCGACGCACCACTTGTATTTACTACTTAATTACGATTGTCTTGGAATGTATACAATGGGTAACACTGTATACAAATATAAATATCATCTATCAATACATATCTTACTGTTAAGGCAGCGTTCATAAGAAACGTATTCGCTCGACTGTTTTTTCGTTGACTTGCGTTGCTATACTTGTCTCCATGAATTTTTTTTAACAGAATAATCTAGAACCTATAGCCTGATGGTCCTTTCTAAACATTAGTGAAAGAATTTCTGAAATCGGATAAGTAGTTTCGGAGATTACCTCCTACATCCAAACTTATAAAACTTAACTTTTATAATATATGAAATCTTTTTTTAAAGGAATAATGTCCATTATGGGTCCTTTCTAAATTTCGGTGAAAGAATTTTTGAAATCGGATGATTAGTTTCGGAGATTACCACCTACATCCTAACTTACAAACTCGTACACTTTTTTTAACGCTTTGAACTTCTGATTTTACTCCTCATAAAAAATAAATCATCAAATATATCTAAATAATATATATAAATCAGAATAAATCTCAAATATATATAAATCAAAATAAATCTCAAACTTCATACCGGGCGCTATATATGAATGCTGATTTAGAAAGTAATGATAATAACTCAAAATTACATACGCAACTCTAAACGTTTTTGTTATTACGGAAGTACCCATAAATGTTTTACATCCTGCTCTTTTATTGTATATACATAGTTGACTTTGCGAGTTAACTTTTTAAAATATTTTTAATACCTTAAATTTCATTATATTCTGGACATGTTCGTCAGTACGTCTGCCACAGTCGTTTCCTCCGAAACCTAGGAAATGGAAACTTGGCATAATAATGACGCTTAATAGCCAGCATATTTTTAAAAAGAATATAAAAAAAAACATTTTATTTTAGATAGATCATCAAGAACTAAATTTTTTTTCACTTCGTTATGGCATGTTTGGTATAAAAAGGTTGTCGTTTTCGATCGTGCGACAAAATAAATTACAATTTTTTTTAGAATATTATGTTACATAATACGAGAGATATTACAGAAAATGTCTAATAAGCATGTTCCTCCACCCTTCCTATGGAATTTCCGAAAATGCTAAAGTTATAATTATCAGAAAACGAAACGAATATGCTGACGAGGACGAATGGGCTGAGTGCCCCAACATACCATTAATTGTACAGCATCTCCGTGCATCTTCAATTGTTTCTACCTTTTCCCTCCTTTCAGAAGTTTAATTTAACCTGACATATTAGTCAGTTTCAATATATGTTTGGGTTAAATTTTGCAAGTTAACTATGACCCACTTCCCCTTATCCAATTGAGCTGAAAATTTTCATAAATATATAGTTCCCATGACTTTTGGTATCACACGAAGTTTGTGGTTAAATAATGGTATCGAAAGATGATCATAATAACTTCATAATGGCGAGGAGCTGAATATTTGCATACGTTTAATTCATTTTAACAAAACTTGTGGTCTCGCATGATATCCATGCCCTAATGACAATGCGAAAAGAATTAGTAGCAATTCCACAAAGATAAGTAGCAATCCTATAGAATTTGGTCACATTTAATTTGTCTTGTGAAAACTTTCAATTTTGAGTCTTTACCAAGGTCTAATGTTAGTACCGGAACCTACCTTTCCAGCTCAATCGGATAACGGGAAATGGGTCAAAAGTGACTTGCAAAATTTAACACAAACAGATATTGAAACTGACTAACACGTTAAGCTAAATTAAACTTCTAAAGAGAATAAAAAGGTAGAAAAAACGGAAGATATTCGGAACCGCCCAACACTGGCGGTATGTCGGGATACTAGGCCCAGTCGTCTTTGTTAGTATCTTTGATTTTTTCACAATTATAACTTTAGAATTTTCGGAGATTCTTTGGGAAAGCGAACATATTTTTTAGACATTTCTGTATTATCTAACATAATATTCTAACAAGATACGACCGAAATGAATATATTTTTATACCAAACGTGCCATTTAAAAAAAATTAAGTTTTTGGTGATCTAAAACAAAATATTTTTTAAGAAACGTTCTCCAATGGGTTGGAATGTCAAGTTTTCATTTCCTACGATTTAGGAGAAAACTGCTGTGACAGATGCATTGATGGACGGATCGACTTATGGACGTACGAGTCACCTTATACCGATTATGTTTCATTTTTTAAGATATGTAATCCTAAATATATTTATTTTCTAAAACCTGTCCAGAACATTATGAAACTGAAGGTATAAGATTATTTAAAAGTAAAACACTAAATTATGCATATCTATTAAAAGAGCGAGATATAAAATATTTATGGTTGCTTTCGTAATAACCAAAGCATTTGGAGTTGTCTATGTAATTTTATTTATCTTTGAGTTTTATCATTACTACTACAGTAGTTGTTTTTTTTTCTTACGTAAGTCATTATACTCAATTTACAGAATTTAGAAATTACAGTTCTAGTTTATCATAAATTACCTATCGCCAATTAAAGTTTTATCATTTTGTTTCATTAAAGTGATATGGAAACAAGTATTTTTTAAATGTCTTTAGTATTTAAAATTAAATTTAAATTGTATATTATATAAAGTGTATTTCATCATAGCTTGCAATAAGGAGCTTAAAGTTCCAAGACTGGGTAATAAAGTATATAAAGTAATGTCATATGATGTTTTTAATTTTGCGGTCGCAATGTTATATAATGCATGTTGCTCTGATTAAAAATAAATGTATGTTCGTGGATCATTAAAGCATGTCGTGAAAAATGTCTGCCGCACCTAATTTGGTGTAATATTACACATAGAATTTGGATAATTTACAATATTTTTTTCCTTCTGTGGTTAAATGTAAATCATAAACTTGTTACATAATGGAATCTACTTTCAGTTCTAGACTAAAGGCCGTCATTTTAAAAGATACAATCAATTATATAAATCAATTTAAGAGCATGTATTGTTAAGTTTTCAATATTGCATCTGAATATACGGGTTTACTATACTATAGAGTTTGTATAGTGCATATCTGCCTAAAATAAAGTTCGGTTTATGTAGTGCAAATAAATTCATTACATAATATATATTGGTGATAAGTTACGAATTATTGTTATGTATTGTTCTATACAAGTGCCTTCAGAATTATATGATAGAAAGTTTATAAAAGAAAGTCATTTCATATCTAAAGATTGCAAAGAGGTCACGCGTCATGACGTTAAATTAAAGACTTATCTGGCTTGTTACCACCGTTTTAACATGAACATAGTTGTTTATGAAGGTAGTAATGGTCAGTTTATTTTTGGAAGTTGGCCCGAGTAAGCTAGTCGCCTCAATTTGCACTTTTCATAACACTTGAATCATAGTCCGATCCTTTTATATTTTCATCATTTTCCTATCCATAGTATGTCGCTCCATTATGTTGTTTAAACGTATCTTTGTTCTACTGTTCAATAATTATGTATTTTACAGTATAAATTTGTCTCAAAATGATTTAATACCATAATGGTATATAAAACACATGGCATCATTGCTGGCTGTGAAGATTTTTCTCAGAGGTATGCGTCTAGATTACAACGCTATGGAAAATAATCTTTGAGAAACTTTACGATTCATTTTATTTGGTATAAATAGTGCAGTTAATTAAGTAATTATTTAATGATTGACGTAATGGAATTATTCATATATTATGATAATTTTTTAATTACGATGTTCATAAATACTTTTTGAGGTTTGATTTATTCATGTATTAGAAAATACATTGATTTTCAACATTTTTGTAGGGTGATTTTATTCAAATAATTATCGGACTAAAAATGGCGTATAAATTTACACATTAGGGAAATTTGCTATAAGCCTTTTGCCATTTCCTAAGTTGAAAGTTTCTCTGGAAGCAATTAGCTTATTTTTGTGGTTTTTTTCTTCTTGTTATTCAGTACTATAACTTAATAATTGAAATTTTTGCTGTAACTCTTGATATGAATAATTTATGTTTCCAGAGTAACTAAATTTTGGTATTTTTCCAAATATTTAACTGTTAAATGCATATGTTTTATAGCCCCATGAAATTAGTCATAAAAAAAGGAAATGATAATAAAACCGTTTTACTTTGGTTTATTGGGGATCCAAATGTATTAAGGCCTGTTTGGTATCTCAAGGTAAATTATTTAGGTTCATATTTTATTTTGCTTGAAAACTTAAAAAAAAAACTTGTAACTCGTCTATTAATATACAAATTTACTTTCCACTGCTTAATGACTTTTCATGGCCTAATTATAGTATTGCAATATAATCATGATGTTAAAAATGAGGTATCAAAATGTTTTTTAGAAGCAAAACAGTTTTAACCACCTAAAAAGTGAAAATTATTTATGAGGGAGAATTGAATGTTTTAAGGGATGGAGAGTTGCAGACCTGATAGAATTAATTAAAAATCATGGAGTACATTTGTTATATAATAAACATAAAGATGAGTAATTGATAAACATTTTGAAAATTGCCGCTGCGTTGAGTGCGTGTGTCTAAACGAGTACCTGTCTGCCGTCTGTATTCGTGGTGTTTACTTACTAGATAAGTTCATATAACGTATTTGAATATTAATATAAATCCTCATTAATGCAATATTATAAAAATGATAATTTGTGTTTTTTTATTACATTATAAATTAGCTAATATAATAAATCGTTATCAAATAAAACTGTCGAAAAATCTCATTTTTTTTCAAAGAGCCGATAGAATTAAATTGTTTATCAAGAATTGCTCATTTTTTGGTCATATAAATGATATTTGAGACATGTCTGAGACTCATGGGAAAATTAAATGTTAGTCACATCATATGGTGATTCAGATAAAAACAGAACACATCTGTATATTTTTTCAATGTAGTCAGCTTCAGATCTCATAAATTATTCAAATTTGAGCATTATTTTAATATTTCTTCGTGTCATTCGTTAAAATTTTATTACAAAATATTTGCGTATTTGGAGTTTTTGCTATCAATAATGTTTAAGCAATAAACGGGAACTAGAAATTAGTCCAAAAATTCCACGTGCTAAAGTTAAGTTAACTAAGTAAAATTAATCCATTCAAATAAACCATGGTTTAGTTGGCAACTTTAGCGATAAACACGGCTTAATCCACAGTTTAACGGCCTTAGAAACATTAGTTCGCCATTACTCTACCAAAGTTGTAAATTTAACCGTGGATTAAGGGCGCCATAGGGAAAAAATGGTGGTTGTAGAACAGCTAATGTATATTAAGTCGGACAATTGACGTACACTTCGATCAATTGTTCTTATCATCAGACCGGTACAAAGACTGAAATATTCAAAAACATAATTTCTTCAAAAAGTGCAAACATTCAACCAATTTTCAAATTATGAATGCTTATAGACGTGAATAAAAATTTAGGTTACACTACTTAATATATTGAAAATTATTGCTATGTCACATTTATTGATTGTTTTAATCAATAAATAAATGTTTGGTCCTTTATAACACACGTCACTTGAAGTATGAATAAATAGCGTTTATTTTCGTTTATTGAAATTACGAATGATTATACATGTGGATAAAAATTTGTGTTACCCTACTTAAAATATTGAAAACTATTATTTAATGCTATGTCACATTTATTGATTTTTTAGCCAATAAATAAATGTTTGGTCCTTCATAACACACGTCACTTAAAGTATGAATACTTTTGAAATTCTATTGTCTTTTACCTAATAAATAGTGTTTTTTTCGTGTATTGAATTTATGAATTATTATAGATGGGGATAAAAATTTAGATTACAATACTTAAAATAATGAAAACTATTATTTAGTGCTACGTCACAATCCTTTGCATTTGTACTTGTAGCGATGTTTAAGGCAAAGACAAGAGTAACGATTTCTTATAAAATAATTATTAAAATAATAAAGAAACATGAAACATGAGATCTACAAAAGAATAAGTATGTTTTGTTCAGTGTACTTACTTCTATAAACTCCTTTATTATTTGGTACGGTGTTATGTTTAACAAAATGCATATTTAACTTCAAAATTTTTAAATATTATTTTAATCCAATATCCAATAATGTTATCAATGTATTCATGGCTTAAAAATGTTTTTATAACCATAACATCTGCATTTTCATTGTTGTGTATGGATATTCACGATAGGGCTTGATTAATTATAGGTTTTCGCCGGAACATTTTTTCACGTACATATGAGTACTTTTGAACGTATATACGAGTACTTTTGCACGTACATACGAGTACTTTTGTAGGTACATACGAGTACTTTTGAACGTATATACGAGTACTTTTGCACGTACATACGAGTACTTTTGCACTTACATACGAGTACTTTTGTAGGTACATACGAGTACTTTTGCACTTACATACGAGTACTTTTGCACTTACATACGAGTACCTTTGTGGGTACATACGAGTACTTTTGCACTTACATACGAGTACTTTTGTAGCTACATACGAGTACTTTTGCACTTACATACGAGTACTTTTGCATGTAAATACGAGTACTTTTGCATTTATATGCGAGTACTTTTGCACGTACATACGAGTACTTTTGAACGTATACACGAGTACTTTTGAATTTTTGAACTTTTGAACGTATATAGACAACGTTGCAAACTAAAATAGAGAGTAACATTATTTGGGAATAACGAGGAATTTCTTAGGGAATAATAAAAAATATTTTTTTCATTAATGAATAATTTCCTAAGATGTCAGTTCATAAAGTAAGCGGACAATCACAATCCTCAACAAAGATTTAACAATTACGGAACAGTTCTTACATCATTCGACGAGTCAAAAATAAAATCGATCATTCGAAATGCGACAGGTGACACCTTATGTTGAACGTCGTAATTAAATATTGCGATAAATAATAAGGTAGTCAAACATCAGTTTTGATACGTAAATAAATACTATAACTGGTTAATGTATACCTAGTACAGATCTCTACAAATTTGGTTTGTCACAAGCAATAAAACAGGATCATTCCGGTTTCCCTTAGCTTTTAATTTCAAGCATGTATCATTCTTAAGTCCTTGTTGCAGATAGTAACGAGCAGTTTACAACGGGCTCATATAATTTCATGTCTGCTAATTATGTTGTTTAATTTTTGATCTGGTTCGATTCTATGCGCAAATTTATTATATCGTAACTTTGAGTAAATCCATCTATCAGTCAGAACGTCTGCCGCCAACCGTGCATACTAGATATGAAGCCTGTCATTAATAAACCGTTTCAAAGTGATTTATATTTTTAAATTGAACGCCGCTCTCCTTGTGAACGTAATGAGGCGAGAGCTTTTTCTTGTGAGCGGAAGATGTGACGTGTGTATATGGAACCGATACGGATGTGAGTTTTGTTTACACTTATTAGTGAAGTATTGGTTCAATGTCGTGAAATTGCGCCGGTGTTAATGAAGTAATATACTCGTATACTGTTGCGTTGTTTTCATGTTTCCTTACTTAAATATTCCACTCCGTAACAAGGAACACTAGATGATACTCGTGATACGAATGTGAAATAAATACTTATCAGTAAAGTGTTGATTCAATTTCGTGAAATTGCGTTGGTGTTGATGACGTAAAATATACTGTTGCGTAGCTTTCAAGATTTCTTACTTTAATATTTCTCTCCGTAAAAAGGAACCTATATTATATTCGCGATACATATGTGAGTTTTGTTTACATTTAGCAGTATAATGTTGCTTCAATTTCGTGAAAATACGTTGGTATTGATGACGTAAAATACACTGTTGCATTGTTTTAAAGGTTTCTTAGTTAAATATTTCTCTCCATAAAAAGGAACCCTAGATTATATTCGCGATACGGATGTGACTTTTTTTTAGACTTATCAGTGAAATGTTGGTTCAATTTCGTGGAATTTCCTTGGTGTTGATGACGTAATGTATACTGTTGCATTGTTTTTAGGTTTTCTTACTTAAATATTCCTCTCCTTAAAAAAACTAGATTTTATTTGCGATACGAATGTGAGTTCTGTTTACACTTATCAGCAAAGTGTTGATTCAATTTTGTAAATTGCGTCGGGTTAATGACATAAAATATATTGTTATTTTATTTTCATGTTTTCGTACTTAAATATTCTTCTCCATAATAAAGAATACTAGATTATATTCGCCATAAGCGATGTGAGTCGTGTTTAAACTTTTCAGTAAAGTGTTGATTTAATTTTGGGAAGTTACGTGGGTGTTGATGTAATATAAATTGTAGCGTTCTTTTCAGGTTTTCTTACTTAAATATTTTTCTTCCTAAAAAGAGATACTAGATGCTCTGTTATCAAGCCGTTGACTCACTAAGGACACTGGGAAACAATGTTGATATTTATTTTATTTATTCTCATAAATAAGACAAACAAGAATTCATCTTTTCTATGTTAAATAAAAACTTGTCTGAAATCATGGATTGTTGCGCTGAAATGTTATTCGATGACTCAATAACAGATGTAATAATTACGGGGAACCAATTTTGATAAACTTCCCCGAATAAACAGTTGTTAGTTCTTCGTTAGCACTTGCTGCGATCATTCTAGCCTCGATAAATTTTGATATTATAAGTAATTTATGTGTACGTTATGATTGATGGTAAGAAGTGGTAAATAAATACCATAATATTCGAAGACTAATTAAAATTTTAATCAAATTAATTTATAATTAAGCGAAATAATTAGTGTTGCAAACAGTTGTCATTAACATTCCGTTATGTTTTTTTTCAATTAATTCAAATTTTGGTTTTGATTTTATTAATATAACAATTTGAATTATCTTAGAGCGCATGCTATAATTAAAATTGTTGTCACTTTTGTGCACAAATTTATAATTATCTCAAATTTTTTATTCACCCAGAATATAATTGTTTATATATTTAATTTATTATTATATTAAATTAAATTTGGTTATGTTTTCAAATAGAAAAAAAGGTGGTTCAATCTACACAATGTATAGATTTTTTTCAGAGAATTTTGCAATAGGTAAACTTAAAAGAGGCTGCCAATTTATAGAAAGTTAGTGTAGAACAAACCGCGTGTGTGTACTTTATTATCTTAAGTTTTGATGATAGAAGTCATTAAAATTCAGTAATTTTATAAGTAATCAACGTTTAATATAGCTTTTTGTTAAAAGGAGTTCGTTTTCTAAAACGTGACATACTTTTTTTAATTTTGTAAAATATTTATTATGATCTAAATTTGCCGTTGAAAACTACATGCGTTTCTATCCGTTTACCTGTATGTATGTACGCATTTACATATTGTTGCAGGAGGACAATACAACTAAGGCCACATGTTGCAATTTTTGACTTATTTTGGTGACTTTTTTTTTATATGTTCATCATAATGATTTGTTCATTACAATGATATCAAATAGTTTAATTTTTTAAACAATTTTCTACAAAAACTCCCTTTTTCATACTCGGCGATGGATCTCGACCGATTTGTGCGGATCTTCTTATTCTTTTTTTGCTTCCTCGCATTTTCAACTTTTTATAAGCGTTTTTAGCTTTTTTATTAGGTGTACCACCAAAATCGCAGTTTGAGACTTTGTTTTTCATTGTTTTTTACCTGGTTATTAGCTACAATGGACCAACCTATAGTATGAGCTATAAACATGAGAAACAATTTTATATTAAAATAATATTAATGAAAGAAAAAAACCGTTAAAAGCACTTTTGGTTTTGCCTTTTTTATTCTTTGGTACTTTCTCTGGTATTGTGGTAGTCATTTTATTTAATTATTGAGAATTACGTAAATTAATTTTAGGTTTTGATAGTTTAGATGGATGATAGAAGAACAATTTTTTTTATCACGACTTATAGTATAATATTAAAGAGAGTTCTTTAATTGGAGTACAAATGTATTTTGAAAAAAAAATACGGCATCTAATGTTAACGTTGGAGATCGTTAATGTTACCATTTTTAGACCTTCATTATGGGTAGGTTTATTACGATAATTATAATGCCTAGGCACTAAAAATTATTGGTCACTACTACTAATATCTTGTAATAAATGTATTGAATATATTTGGCGTTAATTTTGTAGAAATTCATTATTCACAATTAAATTAAATTACGTGATGTAGTATTATTTTTACTTTCTTTAAGTTCTTTACCACGAATGAACGAATGAAGCCTAGTTTCGTTGTATCACAACATCTTCAGGTGGGCAATTAGCAAAGAATCATCTTTGCTAATAGCCCACCTGAAGATGTTGTAATACAATGAAACCTAGGTCGTGATAAAAAACTTAAAGAAAGTAGAAATAATACTACATCACGTAGTTTCATTTAATTGAGAAAATGTATGTAATATTTTTATTTATTATGGTCCTCTACGAAACTACTTAAAACACAGTGTGAATAAATAAATCGTATAATTATGTTATCTTTTTTAAATCGAAAAATATATATTTATTTATACACATATACGTGTGCAATAGTTTGTTGCGTTGAACACACTGCTTACTGGCCTTTGAGGATGCATCGTACCGCGGTGTCCCGGGTTCGATTCCCGGCCGCTCGTCAAGAGGGGCTGGCGGGGTTTGCAACTGCGCAGCTAAATCCCACATACCAGTGACGAGCAACAGCGCCACTCACTGCGATCGCCAAACCGTCTGCTCAGCTTGGCAATTATGGGCATCATACCTCTAATGATACGAATATTGGTAACGGAGTGATACTAGTAACGGAGTGAAAAAAACCTGGTGATATGTATTGTATTATAGTGCATTTAATTTAAAATAATGTGCCAGTCTCGTACTTAACTTATTTTTTTTTGTTTTATTTTGATTAGAAATATTGTTAAAAATCGCCTAAGTAGAATCGTTAGCTGGTACAATGAATAGATGCCCTGAAGGATAAATAATGCATTCGAAAAAATTGAACTAACCATAGCTGTTATAGAAAATGTACATAGATAGGATTAAAGTACATGAATCCTTCGCAATAAGACAGAATATACTATAGAATATCTATATAATAGAATATATAGATATTCTATAGTATATTCTGTATAATAATATCTATAGAATATCTCTGTGATACGTCGTTAATGTAAATAGTGAATCAAAATTAGAAGAAGAAATAATGGAAAGGCATATGAGATAGTTGTCGAACTTGTTTGGACAATGGTTGAAACTTTGTTGACAATGGGTGAAACTTTGATAAGTTATATTAATTTTAATAGCAGTGTATTAATTAACATAATTAAAAGTATCATTATAATTTAATATAAAAGGATTATAAAAAAGGAATATAAAAAGATTTTAGTCGTTTTTAAATAGCTGTACTCTTGCGAAAAAAGTTCGCAACTATAAGATGTCTTATAAAGTATAATGGTTCGGTATTCTATTTTTTTAATCAGCTCAATATCTGTTGTTTATGATTAATTAAAACAGTTTTATTTTGTGATAAGTTGCTAAAATTTTTAGGAAAATTTCGCAAGTTGTAAAATTTGTTTAAAAGGTATAACGTTTTAGTATTCTAGTTTTTTAATAATATGAACTTCCATTGTTTATGATTAATTAAAATAATTGTATTTTCTAACACGTTGGTAAAATTTTTTGAGAAAATTTTCATAATTTTGAGAGTTTGTAATGACCCAAAATACTTTTTTTAATCTTCTAATTTTAGGATTTTGCATCTCAGACGGAAAAAATAAATCTTTATAAGATCACTCATGTGTCAGTCTGTCCGTCTGTCATGGTTACTTTTCGCAGAAACCGCTTAAAGTAGAAACTTGATATTTGGCAAAAAATAAAGCAAATTTAATCATATATGTCTTAATAGCTAGCAATCAAAAAAGAAAAAAATTATGTGGAAATATTGAGGGGAGGTGTCAATTTAAATATTCGAAAAAATTCTAATTACGTACATATTTATTATTTAAAATTTCTAATTTCGTACAAATTTATTATATAAAATTTCTAATTGCGTACGTGTTTATTCTATAAAATATCTAATTCCGTACACATTTATAACATAAAATTTCTAATTCCGTACATATTTATTACGTAATATTTCTAATTCCGTATATATTTATTTCATAAAATTTCTAATTCTGTGCACACTTATTACATAAAATTTCTAATTCCGTACAAACTTATTATATAAAATTTCTAATTACGTACATATTTATTTCATAAAATTCCTAATTCCCTAAATACTTATTACACAAAATTTTTAATTCCAGGGGTATCGTTTTTTCATAATTTTAGGTTATCTACAGAGATATACCGAAGAATATGCACCCCCCCATTTTTTAAAATAATGAACCTAAAAGTTGTATAGAAAACTATAACAATGATTGCGAATGTCAAAGTTTTCGAGATATTGATTATAATGTATATGTCCCCCATAATTAATTAATTTTATAGGTATTATTGCTTTGTGCTTAAAATAAAGTAATTTCACTTCGAACAAAACTTGGCTGGTTTTTTCTTTCAAAATTGGGTTTAGGTTCTGTACTTGTGTACAAAAATTGAAGTTATATATTATTTGATACTATATATACACATCTTTTGGCGTATTTATAAACGTACAATACCATGTTATACATCATAGAGGATTATGGCGACAAAAAAGTTATCTTTCCATCTAATATCAATCACAAACAGGTACATCAGAACGTAACTTATAGTAATTTTTGTTTAAATTCAGTATTTTTGATACATTGACTAGAAATTAAAGGTGTCTAGATGTCAAAGTTATCAATATGGTACTAGTCATAAAACTAGGTCTAAAAAGGGAATTTCTAGGATCTCGACGTTGTTATCTTTAACGAAAGTATTTTAAAAATTTCCCAGTTTGTGATTATAAAACCTCTTTTCATAAATATCCCCTAGGTCTAGGTAGACACAATAACAAAAAATATCTCTTTTGTATTTTTTTTTTCAAAATATCTCTTTTGCATGTCGTCACCGTGGTGTGTTGGGTTGAGCGCACGACATACATCGCGAGGACTCGGATTCGATTCCCGGTCGCTCATCAAGCGGGACTAGAAGAAGTCCAACCTTTCGAGGCTCTGGCAACTATTATTTCATTTGAGATCTTCATCTCATGTGGACACGACAACAACAACATCTCTTTTGCATATGCAGACTATCTTGAAATTCTACACAATTATATCATTTAATAAATACATGATATGTGTAAATTTTAGCTCTATAACTTATCTGTTTGAATGTTAGATGATGTGATAGACAGACAAACAGACTTTAGTACTACAATATCTCTTCGGTATTCTCTTCGGATTACTCCGCTCCTTCTCCTTCGCTCCCCGGACTATAAATTATATTTTCATGCCCCCCCTTTACTTTTTCACGCACCTTTGAATTAGTAAATTAAATAAAAATGGTAACTGAAGTTTGTAAATACACAAACTTACCTTTTAACAGTGAGATACAATAAATTTACACACTCAAACTGATTTCTCAACAAAAAATGTACACCAAAACGTCAAATCTTTCGCAAGTTTGTGGTAATAATAGTGAATATGATATTTAATTTCATTAATTTTATGCATGTAAATTAAACATTACATTGTAATGTTATTTGTTAATGTTGTTTGTATATATTTTTTTCTTTTTAAAATGCAAGCGCTTTCCGCCCCCGTTGATATCCCTCTATGCCCCCCTTGGGAGGCGCGCCCCCCTGGTTGGGCACTCCTGTTTTAGGGTAATAAGGGGAACATTCTGCAGTTGACTATGTATAAAAAGTGCGTCGTATCTTTAAACGTCATTTATGGTTTCTCTAATGGGGAGTCAAATTGGAACGTCGACGTTAAAACTCGTGTGTTTGCTTTATGAATTTCAATCGGGTCAATCTCTAACACAAACTATGAACAGCTCATTGATATTCATCAATGGTGTCTGAGCAATGAACTACGTTTCAATATTGGTGAATAGGCAGATTATATATTCTGATATGTTCTGTTCATATATTCATAATTGTTGGCCGCGTTCGGTGTTGCCTCGAGAGATATTTATGTAAAACATCGGCGTGTTCATACATCTCACGATTGTTTTATAGATGTTTTCCTAAAGGAAGCTTAAGATTCTCAGTTTTGTTATTAATTATTGGAATTTTATAGATATTGATTGCGTAAGGAAATTTTTTAATTTTTCTGTAAGGAGAAAAATTGATAAGAATATTATATTCATTTGATTTTCTTATTTATACATTTGTGTTGAAAAAGTCCACAAAAAATCAAAAGATCTCAACATTTACGTTTATTACTCCCATCGATTTATCACTAAGTTCATTTTAAACATGATCAGCTAAAACTCTTCATTTGCAAAGTGATAGTTGTTCTTAGCCATCCATATTACATAATTGTTTAATTATATCGAAAACTATTCGGATAGATTAGAATTGGTCATTTACGATCACTATCCCCTCGGTTTCTCACTAATTTCATTTTAAGCATGATCGTTTATAATTCTTCTCTTACAAGGTGAAAGTTGGTCTTATCCATGTACATTTTATAATTGCTTAATTAAATCGAAAACCTTTCGGAGTTGGAACTGGTTTTATTTTATATTCCTCCAGGAGTGCATATCTCACATTTTAATCAAGAATTCTACCGTTGTACGTCTTTAAACGTAATCTAATTATTATCTGATATTCTGTGACAGTCTGTTGTTCGTATTCCAGTACTTCTCGATTCGATGATATGCCTTGTCCCAGATTTTGATATATTTTTATGTTTCTCCAAAATTCTGACATTATACCTCAAATAGGCGATTATAAATTTTTGAATGATTCAGTCGATTATAATCAGCGGAAAGTTTTGTTTTTGTTTTGTAAAGAAAAAAATAATACTCCATTTCAGTTAATTCTGTCTAACAATAAGCGATATACGAGTCACAGTTATCGACTGCTCCTTTATATCTGGCAAAGAATGGATAGCATTAAAAATAAATTCTCTGGTTTTGAACTGAAAAAATCATCATCTTTACGAAATGGTTTTCACGCAAGCAATTATTACATAATGATCTAAATGGCAAAAGTCGGTCTGTTGCAAGTTTGGATTTGGGATGATTTGGTGGGATATGGGATGATTTCTCAATCAAGCTTTAATATTTTTAATCGAGTCAGAAAAAAAAGACTCAGGCAGAAAAAAACTATGTGATATTATTGATGCTTTCGACGGCGCAGCGTTAAAGTACCAAATTTTGAAGGTAACAGTTGTATTATTAGGAAGTATTTACTAATATATGATACCATGAATATTTCACCAAACATACAACATCATGTCTTTATAATAGGTTTAAATTTTTGGCATCGGTTTGTCAAATACTTTTGACTTAACTACTGGTGCTGACGAGTATGACTCATACGTACAACCCACTTATCTACAGTTTAATAAGGTGGTTTAACCGGTTGAACGTACGCCGGAAAGATAAGAGTTCTAAGTACATATGATGACTCAGCTCATGGGGTAATCAAATAAATCAAATACTATATTTGTAGACTTTGCCTTACTCGTGTAAATTTTGCCCATAAAAATTATTGGACCGTGAGAGCATTCAAGTAAAATAGCGAAAAACGCTTTGAAGGTCTTCTTCAATTAGTGTTAAGAAAAATCTACATCGATTAGTTATTTTAGTTTATCGATATCAAAATCAAGCGATCGGCCAAACTTGGCTTAATTCCTTAACGCCTTATCACCTCTCTGAAACATCTTGTTGGATTAGCTTTATTAATAGCATAGCGAGCTACTCTATGACATATGCTGCGCGGTGTTTCGCCTTCATACGAGTTTTAATGTCGTATTTTTTTTCGTTTTGACTCCTCAGTAGCCAACCCATAAATGACGTTGAAGGATACGACGCACTCTTTATATATAGTAAACCGAAGGATGTCCTCTATATTTTCCAAAAAAAAATTGAGCTCATGCAACTCATTATACGTGACCGAGGTGAAGTGAAACTTCTTTGGCGATCAAAACCTCGATTTGTAAGTATATAATAAGTGGTAAATTGGCAGAAAGAGAGGGAGAGAGAGAGTGAATAATAAGTGTACATCCATAGATTGTACTAAGTTCCGGTAAATTTTATTACTACACATTCAGAAACATTGGTAAAATGTCATTACATATCCTGGTAAACATGTAATGAAATTCTCATATAAATTTACATGGACAATTGCCAATTACAAAATAGCCGCAATGCTATTTTTTTAATGGATCAAGTAACTAGTATCAGAGCAGGGCTAAATGTGTCTGAAGAAAGTCAGGACATATTGTTCCCGTTGTAAATTATATTTGGTTGTCGAACTATATGTTATTTAGATTATAAATAAATTAAATGCATATATTGTTTGTGTTGTACTGAATGAAGTATACGCAAAAGTAATAATAAATCAATCATAAATAGAAAAATAAATCGACAAAATTTTGGCAGTTTACTATTGACACACATATGGTACAAAACAGCTGATAGTAGTAGTGAGCGCCATTTTTGTTTGTTTTCATGCGTGCGTTTTCATTTCTTGTCTTATTCTATCGTGTTGATCTGTCTCTATCGGTTGTTAGTTAAGTACCTATTTTTCGTCCTTCTTGCGATAGATTCGTTATATTTAAACGTTACGTTTATGCAATGTTTAGTACATTGCATAAAAATGTTGAATTTAATTCGAAATTGACAGTTTACTATTTTAGGCCCAAAGAAGTTTCACATCAAAAAATTTAAATATTTATTTAAAATTTCCGTTACTTATTAGGCAACCTGTTAGTATTCAGATGAACAAAGAGTATATCTTTTTAGAATGAATGGATAAGTAGTGATAATGCTAAGTGAAATGATTCGAAGGGCCTGTACATTTTTGAGTTATATTTTAAACACATTAGAGTGAGATTAAAATAATGATGTGAAGTACTCATGATGTGATTTGAATACTCATTATGTGACGTGAATACTCTTTTAATGTGAAGTACTCACGATAAACGTGTTGATTAAGAGGTACTGAATATAAAAATATTGGTATCCAAAAAAATACTCGATACTGAAAGATATCGATACTTTTCCTAATCAGTATTTATGTGGATAACGCAAATACGAGTGTACACTCACTATAGGGGTATATAATGTAAACATTAATATAAACAAACGCATTATATTATAAAATTATATTACGTTAAGTCTTTATAAAAAAGATAAAGATTTGTAATAGTTTGTAAATATTATTTTGAATAAATTTTAGGCATGTTTATTGAATGGATTTATGTAGACTTTAAAAATACTCCATTTATAAAATGAAAATAGGAATGTCGGAATATATCGGTATTTTTATACGATATGTTGATATTTTTGGGGATATTCTTATTTTCTTTTTGTCGATTTCGAAAATATCAAAAAGTATATTTTCCCGGGAACACGACAATATTGAATTTTTTTTTGAGAGACATGAACTCATGCCGTATTTTAAAAACGAACACACTTACGTGCTATGTGTGAATAAAATTGAATAAGTAATCATCGTACTCCGACCCATGTCTCGTATCGTGCACAATAAATAACCTTCAATTTTCAGTTGGTGTCTTTTCTTTTTAATTGCACAAGTTTTATTTCGATGTGACATCGTTTTAAATAATGGAATATGGTATAGTATGGGAAATTAAAAAAAATATATATACACGGTGTCCGGGAATAAGTGTCGGACAAAGAAATTCCGTGACTGAGAAATAGTTGATTGTCGTTAAAATCAAATTTAAAAGATGACCTTTTTTCTGAAAATTGAAAATAACACTCAAAATTATTTGTCATCTTCTTTGTACACACGATATTTGTGTACATTGTTCAGCGCCACTCGGGGGAATAACCCGCGAATAGCTGCAAAGAGATCGCTACTGCGGGTAAACAACGCACTCCGGGCAAGAATTAGGTGTGTTAAAAAGAGTTATGTGTAATTTCTTTCCACTCAATTGGAAAAAGGGCGTGTTTTACGTTTTATTTCAACGACGATTTATTCTTTTATAGCTAACGAATAGCGCCTTTCTTTGTCCGAAATCTATTCCCGGACACCGTGTATAATGTCTCGTGTAATCTCTGTAGCATAAATTATAAGTCTAGTGGTAATATGCAAAAGTAAGCAATGCCATTTTCATCTACAGCACTTTAAGGAAAATAATATAAACGAAAAGAAAGGCACAAACTCTAACATATTTTCCATTTCAACTACGTAAAATATAGATGTATTGGTATCTAAATATCTAGATTTCTGTTTATTTTAAGTTGATCAATAGACTAAAAAATAGAAACAATCTAATAGCAGAACTCGACAGATATAGTATTTATTGTATGTATATACGTCGGAGGAACATAGGTTTAAATACGTGAGCAGTGAATTCATTTTTGATTAAATTTAAATTAGTGAATTATTTGAGTTGTCTACATGCTTAAATCGTTTTGTAATTAGTTAAACAAATTCTAATTAAGCTTTTTTAGTTAAACAAATTCTAATTAAGCTTTTTATTTATTCAAATTAATAGATTTATCAAAATATCGACCGACATTTTGAAAATGTTGGCATATATCAAATCGTTATGTCGACATTTTTTCTTGACACGTTGAATGAAGAATTAAAAATGGGAGAATAATAACAATACGATATATACCTATATTTTTGTCAAGTTCTATAACCATGAAATTAACCGACTAATTAGATTAATGATTTACTTCGCTATTAATTATATTGATATCTCTACTGGTTTTATTTCTGCGGTGTACCTATACTACAAGCGCCATCCATTTAAATTGCTTTGATTGACAATTCGTAGATAAACGGCAATATTAAACCGTTATGTTGAGTAATAAATATGGCTTTATGGACCTCTATATTTTTTGGATTCTTCACAAAACGAAACGAAGTTGACATAGGTATCTGTGCACTTATCTATATTTAAAAATATTTATTTACCTACTTATTGAACATTTTTTAATAGTTATAAAAGGAAAAAAAATCTTTGTTTTTTATACGAGTTAAACATTATAATTTGGGTTATTGGATTTCATTGTTTTATTTTAGCCTAAACAAAAGAAAATAAAGGAAGATTTATTCTACGATTTGATCAAAGTACTTCTGAATTTAGGGTCCAGGGCTTCGCTGCTGCGTTAATGAATTGCTTGAAGAAACATCGAAATAAAGATTTACTGCTACGTACTTTTTCATTTTTTCTCTAGAAGACTCTAAAAGACTAGTAATTATCCAGGTGTCTACTCATGTACTGTCCAAATACAAACTTTGAAGATGTTCGCTAAACTGTAAGTGTCAAAATAATATGATCATCTAATCGTGGAGACGTTTCTAACGTTAAACAGGAATTAAAACAATTAGCAGTTATGATTCTTTTTTGCTTGAGACAATTAAGAATTAGGTAAGTAAATAAAAATAAACTAGACGCGTCCTTTGTAGTTTTAGCTGGTTAAGAGATAAAATAAATACCTTTTGCCAGCAGGGCTTTCATTTTTGAAGGAATGTGAGAAACAGATGTTAATATTGATAAGAATCTTAAAACAAAACGAACAAATGAATTACCACGTCAACTGCTACAAATACGCACTTCAATTAAAGAGGCTCGACCTCTTTGAGTTCGCCGCGCTGTCGAAAAGTAAGAGAAGACGCATGGACGCACAGCCAAGGAAACGGGTCAGTAAGTCATATTGCCTTTTATCGCCCAGCATTGCGCAACGTGACATTTTAGCGAGGAGTTGCGATGGTCGGCCCATCGCGCGACTCGCTATCTGCGAATCGGACGACCAACAAGTGACATTTGTCCGTCGACATATTACTTACCGAATTTGTCGACTGAACCAAAATATCATAATCTCGTTCACATTTCGGCGGGCAGCATGAGAAAGACGAGTCCTACGAGTCGCTGTCGATTGGGAGCAGCTAAGCTGGCTTTATCGTTTGTGGCGAAGGCGTATCTTAATGTCCTGAGATATATTTAAGAGCTATTGCCTCATAGTGTGCTTAGTTAATGTATTAGTTATATAAGAGTTGAGAGCTGTTACGTGATCGTTGTTAAACGCTGTGACATTAAATGGAGGTTATTACAATAATAAGTTTAAGAGCTTTGCTAGTAAGTTTTGTAAAAAGGCTTTGTTTCCGTGATCTCATTAATTAAAGCGTGTTTATAAAGATAATAATCGAAAAATCAGCAGGAAATTTTAATTAATATAAAACACAAAATTGTTTCCTGGTAACCTTGAACATTTTTGTGGATTACAATAAAATGGACGCAATATGCACGTGTATGTTTCTTGCTACGTTAAAATATTGATTAACATGGCTATATACATAAATGAGAGGCGAATAAAAATAAAAAAAATTGTGAGCCGTCATGGGACGCCTGGCAGATGAGAAACATTTAATGTTTTTTATGTTTTTTTTATTGAATTGTTTTATTTGAAGGAATTTAAAATGAGAAGAACAAGTTTTTAGATAGGTGTTATTAATTTAATGTTAGTAGTTTATTTTAATGAAATAATTTATCACAGAAATATTTCTTAACATACTATAGAAATTATACTCATATTTTTAATTTTATAATACTATTAGCCGACAAGACGCGAAGCTGGCCGAATTAAGTCGGAAAGAGCCAAGAATACGCGAAGCTAGCCGAATGGCGGGTCGCGATGTGCCATCAGAATGGTTTAACTCCCATATAAAAGCATCATCAAACGTTTTTATATATGAGAAAGACATATTTTTTGCACATGTTTTCAACTCTATTTTGCATCGTTGAAGCAGTTTTTCCGGACTGTTATATTTTTTTATTAATGCTTTGCTTTTATTAATCATATCATTTTCATATATGGCATAAAATCTTCCTTAAAGTATGTGCTCTTTAATATAAAATTAGACAAGCATTTTTAAAATAGGACGCGTATTTCTCCATATGTCACAGGTTTTCAGTTTCTGTATTTTTAAATGTGCAAACATAATTTTCAGTTTATTTGTAGTGTAATATAATAAATAAGGTTTTTGAAATACGTTTTTATATATGCAAAATGAGAAAGACATATATTTTGCACCTGCTTTCAACTCTATTTTGCATCGTTTACTGCTTTAACCGGACTGTTATATTTTTTATTACTGCTTTGCTTTTATTAATCATATCGTATTGATATATGGCATAAAATCTTCCTCAAATTATGTGCTTTCTAAGTTAAAATTAGATAAGCATTTTTAAAAGCTCAAGAGATTAGCCCGTACAAATAATAATTTTTATATTCATGGCTAGGTAATGAGTACGTACATACATGAATTGTTACCTGTTGTGAAGACGAAAATTAAAGATAATACATGGCTCAACTTTTTTTTAAAATTAAGAATATTTAATTATCACAATTAGTTTAACAAAAAAAATCTTTGATAAATATTCTATATTATGCAGATTGCTCTATTTTATGCCTACGGTAAAATGCCTACGGTACACGGCAACACGCTTACGGTAAAATTTCGTTATTCCTTAACCGAAATAACTTTAAATGAAAATTCGAAACAAATGAAAAATTAGAGCGGGGCGTGGGGTAAGAGGTACTGCACATTGTACATCATTTTGAATCTTGAACATTAAGAATGATAATAGAAATTTTCAGTTTATTTCAATTGAGTAGGTTTCCATTACATCTTCTTCATCTGTTGATACACGTTAAATGAAATTATTTTAAATGATAATACTAATTAAATGCTATATTAGAGTGGGCGTGGGGCAACAAGGGAGCTACTGCATATTGAACATCATTTTGAAGCTTGAACATTAAAAATGACAATAGACAACTTTAGTTTATTTTAATTGTGTAGGTTTCTGTTATATTTTCTTCAACTCTTGATACACGTTAACTGAAATAATTTTAAATGTAAATTCTAATCGAATGTAAAATTAGAGCATAGCGTGGAGGAAGTGCAAATTGTAGAGTATTTTGAAGCCTGAAAATTAAAAATGATAATAGGAACCTTTAGTTTATTTTAAGTGATCCCAAGTTGCTGTTTTCATTGTAATTTTTAAAAGGATTTCTTCTAATAAAAGACAATTTCATTTAACCTAAGTTTATTTTAAAAATTGACCTAAGTATAGTTTATTATACTGTAATATTTGAAGACTATACTTTACTGCCCCATTTTCTTTTAATTTTAAATATTTACTAAGATTAGAAAAAATCATAATAACGGATGAACAGACGAGTTTCGTTTGAAAAAAGGCCTTAAAAATAAAAGTAAAAGTAGTCTACAATGAACTATTTAGAATTTTACGCTACCCTTTCACATCTAGAAGATTGAAGCTGTCCCAATTAGGCAAACTGATTCTGTGGAAATTTAACGGGCTCCTGCTCACTTACTTTCTGCCAGACCTTAGTTTTTCTTAGTAGAATTCGACAAGAATCGACTATACCTAATACTATCTTACGGCCAATTGGCCATAAGTTGGTAAACCGTAGTGAATTTCATTAAGTTCTCTTACTAAATCTTACCTCTTACTCTAGAATTTTATTTGCATGAACAAATCTGTCATATACAGCTTCAACACATCAGACATTAGAAGCAAGAGGTGTAGGAGGAAACACTGAAATTTACAGAACACCAATTTTTTTATACTGTGTTTTTTTGTCTAATTATCTATTATTACTACTAAAAATTTTAATTCAAGCCCCAATTTATTTTTGTTGGAACACTGGCCTGTACTTTTCATTTTCGATCCTCTAATAATCAATTTCACGAGAAAGTGGTTAAGTAAATATTCTCCTGGTATATCTCATATCTTGAAGGTCGGTTAAGTAATCGCAGTACACGTAAAAAGAAAATTTAATGTCTTCTTGATTAAAAGACCCATTATAAAGGTAATAATAACAAGATCGATAAGAAGTAGTTCTAGAAAAGAAATTATTTCTTGGAAACATTTTTCCACAATATTTTAATCAATTTCTTATTAAATAATCTCTATAGACACTATTAATACTGTTTAGTACAGTTATCAAACTACTGTAATTTTAAATGTTTGTTTTAATGGACATTGAAGGCAATTACAGACAAATACGAGAAAATAAAAGAATAGAAACACGTATTTAGACTATACAAAATTTTTATTACGTTCCACAAACGTTCCAAAAGTCGTTTTTTTTTCTTTTTAATAAATACATCAACACTTTTTTAATAAAGACATCAAAACTTTTTTAATAAAGACATCAAGAGTTTGAGGAAACTTCTTCCAAAGTAAAAAAAAATATATTTATTATGCATCTAAAAAAAGTTATTTACAATTGCTTTCTGTAAACAATTTAGTAACCATTACGGCTTTTATAACAAAAAAAAGTGTTTTCTATTTTCACCATTTTCCACCGATATTGAAAATTTAAAAAAATAATTAGTAATTGATATTAATTTTGGATGAAAATTAAAAATTTGTACTTCGTTGATTCATTCATGCAATAGTGACATAATTATTTGCATATACCTTAGAACCTTTTCCGGGAGTTTATCATCTTAGCCCCGTTTACAAAAAAATGTGTTATATGCTTTCCCTCACAAGTGGCTCCGCTTGCCTACAGTAAACTTATAATATTATATATATATATTATTTATTAAACTATTTTGAAATTACTGAAAAACCTCTTAGAATTATGGAATGCTTATATATGATTTATCCCTCTGTCTTTTCTTGCGGTGCTAAGCGAAGAATAGCTACGTGATGCTAATAGAATAACCGTGAGATAGGTTATGTTTAAAAATAATGCGGTCTCTGATGAACTTTTTTTATCGATATTTAGTCTTAAGTTATATTTCTAAAATAATAAATAAGACGCATTTTTTCTCTATTAAATTTTGTTTCTTTTGATTTAAATATAGTTTTTATGTGAAGTTAGAACAAACAAACATACAAAACAACTTGCTGATACAAGTAAATGATATACCTCAGCTAGTAACCTTGGACTTTAACCTAACAAATAAAGTATAACTACCATTTAAATTCGATTAGTAATTTTTGCTCGTGAAACTAACACACGATTAATACACATATAAAAACGTCTGACTCCTAAATTAAACTTCTAAAACAAAACTTAAGAATTAATACTGGTATCCTATTTAATCAAATTCATATTAAACCTTTTCACTATGGTTAGAAATAATAAATATTGGCTCAATAAATGATATATTTTTGTACTTGACATTATGACTCGAAGTTATTATTTTAATTCCTCATACCGGAATATGAAACAAATATTAAATATCATTTTTTTAATAATAAATTAATTTTGTCAAGTTTTAGCAGTTTTAAAATTCATTCACGTTTTACTGGTACTGAGAACTCATTGCGCAAGGCCCTACTTGTACGTGACCGTTTTTTTAGCTTTGTTTTTATGAACCATGCACACTGCGTCGTGTCACTACGGAACGCTAAAAATTGTTCGATCATTAATCAACTCTAGCTATTATCTATAACACTTAGCAGAACACTGTTCGGTTATTTACGGCTTATATAACTACAGATATTAATATTAAGATGTACAGAAAGTTTTCGTGGGTGCTTTTTAATGTAATGAATATAGTTGCAATTTTAAAGTCTTAAAATAATCTGACAAATTTTCGGGAGACCGGAAGCGGAAAACATCGTTCACTACTAATACCGAGGAAAAGGTACCGGGGACTAATTGACATGTCCTCTAAACTGGGCGAAGTATTTCGTATATCGAATTATGGTTAATGTAAATGAACTTAAAAGTTTTGTCTCAAAACCTAAAAATTATATCATTGGTCTATTAATATTACTTTAAATAATTCATTACGTTTCGTAATATTTGTGTGTTTATTATCGAAAGTAAAGTTGAAACGGATCGCCTCTTAACTTTTATCCGATATCGTTTTTAGGGCAATATTTTAACAGCTACGTATTGCTTAAATATTTTTAAAGCTATTGCAATTAGCGTGTCGATTACCGCCTTTGAACGTGTAGAAATAAACTTGTTTTACGAACCTTTACAATTTATAAAATTAGACTACACACAGAAACATTAATCCGTTACGCAAAAACGTGCCGTGCGCAGCTTCTCAGCTCTCGCCGCATATACGAGAGTACACGTTGTATATCATCTTAATATCGTATTTGGACCAGTATCGAATGTTAAAAACATTGCTTACTCATGGCTTACTCCATATCGAGATTCTTTCAACTGCTCGCAATCGAATAACGCCAGTGTTATGAAAGTGTTCTTTGTTTCACGCACTCTTTTTAATTGAATCTTTGCGTTTACATTATTTTGTGGACTTTATGACTACATTCGACGATGGTCTTATTTTTTTATGTAATACGAGCGGACACTTACAACTTCATTCTTAGTAAATCACGGAGGTCTGCTGAGCGTCTTAAGTCACAATATTTACTTTGCTTTGCTCCATTTTTTAATTTGTTCGAAGATGAAAAATGCTTATAACTCGAGTACTACAATATAGCTTGATTTTTGATTACTTAATTAATAATTAATCTAGTAACTAGTGCAGTTATGGTATTAAATGAGGTTTAGTATACTCCATTTCAACTAATTGATTTTATTAAATGCAACAAGCAAAAAAGTAGATATGAAAATTGTTAGTGAATTTTGTACGGAGATTAAACTTCCCATAGTATAGGAAAAAATAAATCATTGATTGATGATCTCATGATAATGTTTACCGGAATGATATAGAAAATAAACAATAAAACAATTTTAAACAAAACCCTTTTTATTTGTTCCTACTAGCAACACCACAGATTTTATTTTAATAGAAATATTCAGTGTAACATATGTTCAGTGTACAACTTGTATATTAGTGCGGTAAAACTAATATTCGGAATAAATTGACCAACAGATCCCCCAAAAACGGTTCTAATAATTTTCTTCCAATTTTCCATTTTAATGAGTCCTTTCTTGTTTTCCCTGGAAAAATTTTATTAGAGTACCTTTTAATTTTATTAGAGTTCGTATCGGCTTGGTGCATAACATCAGCGCAGCCTAGGGTTCGCAACTTTAAAGGCGGTTTAATTTTATTTATACACTTCAAATATTGAATATATTTGGCGTTAATTTTGTAGAAATTCATTATTCACAATTAAATGAAACTACGTGATGTAGTATTATTTCTACTTTCTTTAATTTCTTTACCACGACCTAGTTTTCGTTGTATTACAACATCAGGTGGGATATTAGCAATTGGTTGCTAATATCCCACCTGAAGACGTTGTAATACAACGAAACCTAGGTCGTGGTAAAGAAATTAAAGAAAGTAGAAATAATACTACATCACGTAGTTTCATTAAATTGTGTATACACTTCAAATTAACGGCCCTGGTAAAGTTTACGTGAATAATATAAAAATAGTGAAAGACATTAACTGTAACTTATATTACTTTTTCTTAACTGTAACATTATTTTTTCTTAATATTGTGTTCCTAACTACGTATCAATTGTTCCTTTGTTATTTTGGCCAAAGGAAAGTAAGAATTATTCGCGTTTTCTATAGAACCATGTTAAGTTATAATAGTCGTTGGTATTATTATCGATTTTCATATATAGCGCCCAGTTTGAAGTTTTATGAGGAGTAAAATCATAAGTTCAGAGCTTTAAAACAAATTTAGTCGTTAGCCCCTCCGTGCAACATTTCTGCCCATCTTTAGAGTAAGATATTAATATGTTTATTCGGCATCATCTGCTCAATATGTACTGGGCATTAATCGTTAGCTGATTTTAGGCATATCTTTAACCGACATTTCGAATTATTTTCGAGTGTTGTAAGCGTTGTTTGTTTTAGCTGAAAGTATTGCGTTTAACGAAAGTAGTAAAATGAATATCAGCAAAAGAAGCTACACGGAAACAGAGAAAAGGCTATTTTTGCAGATATTGTTCCTTTGTTACCCTTACAAAGTTGTAATTGAAAATAAACGCACCGACGGAGCAAACGTGAAAATGAAAAAAATGTTGAAGTATGTAATGCTAGTGGTTATTATTAATGAAAGGGTAGAGTTCAGTCAAATGTTCACGTTCATAATGAAAATAGAATTAATTTATATATTTATTGAAGGGCTCACAAAAAAAGTCATAGTCACGTAGTTATAGTCACGATGTACACTAAAAAGAACAGAGTATGAAACTATTCTATAACTCTAATTATGTGCACACAATATGGTTAGAGTATTTATGGATAAATTTTCAAGGTTTACTTGTATTTTTATATATATTACAAAATGTATTGATCAATTATTAAAATTAGTATTAACTTAGGATTATATTATTTTCTACATACTGAACAAAACATTAATTTTATCGTAACTGGTTTTAATTTATAAATAATATATTTTGAATTTGTTTTTTAAATATTTATAGTTTCGGTTCAAAAATGTCCAAGGACGAGTGTTGAGAAATAATTTCATATTGTAATCGGCATTTTCCAATTATGGGATTATAAAAAAGTATTATCGTTACATATTTGCTGCATAAATAATCTCTGTAATGGTATACGGGATCTGAGTCGAGTGTTGAAGTTGAGTAGAGGGAGAGGAGATAGGGACAATCAATATGCGAATGTATGATATTATATAAAAATGACAGAGCAGTGGTTTTTCTCCGTGCAGCTAGTGCTGACGGAATTAATTTGTTTGATGGATACAAAGTTAATTTGTAAATAAAGTAATGTGCTAAGAAACGTGTACTTTATTTGTTTCTTTAGGCAAAAGGAAGTCAACTGTGCCAATTTTAGCTTAATATAAAAGCCAAGCAGAGAAGAGAGTTGGCAAGGAAAAGGCAGCAGCAGATGGCCACCAGCGTAGGAGACGCGATTAGCGACATCCAAATTGACCCCGTTGTTTCCTAATTGTAGAAGTCCCATCAAACGATTCTACATAACAATTCGATCGAGGTAAGTAACGTGGATTTCGATAAATGTACAATTAATCGTTTATTTAGAGCGTTTTTTAGAAAATGATTAATTTAGTAAAAAACCCACCGAAAGTTTTTAGATTGACGTATTTGAAGTGAATTTTATTCGAGTTTATATTTAATACTGAAGAAGCAGTATTATAAACGAAAGTAGTTTGTAATTTAATCATCTTTAAAATTACTAATTGTAAAATTCATTTTAGCACCTTTCGATTGGACTTTTATTTTATTTTATTTCTAGCGATATGTGAAAATACGTTGAAATTGAAAATTTGTGATATTCATGTATTAACAATGAATTAATTAGTCAATTATCTATAGATCCGTCTGAGCCACAATCGACGAGTAGAAGTGAAGTTTTTGCTGGAGCGCGAAAACTTTGCCAACATCGTCCGAGGCAACGGAAGATGTTCCTGCTAGAGGGAGGTACAGGAAACCATGTTGGACGCGATCACGTATATACCAATATGCAGGAGATGCACCAGCATTTGGATATTCGGCTCGCTTTCAGTCAATGTCAGTTGCTGCAGATGGAAGAATTAAAAAGAAATTGTATGAGGCATAATATAGAGCAGAGACAACAAAGAGAAGACGAGGTCCAAGAAATCCGCAGGAAATTTTGTTATGTCAAGCTCGAGATGCGAAGGCTCGTGCTAAAGTTGCAGAGAGGATATTGAAAAATAAATGAAATACGTTTTTAGATTATTATTTTTTTTCATTTATACATTTTTATTCTATTTTGTGCTTTTAAATATTTTTTTCTTATTTCTTTACTATTATATACTACTTGTACTATTTTTATTTTTATTACTTTTATTTTTATGAATTTTTCTGTTCATATTGTGTTTTATTTTATATTTTTTAAATTTCACAATAGTCAGTAAAATTTTCAATAATAAATCATATTATAATTATTTTGCTGTCTGTAGAAAAGCAACGTTGTTTAAAACGTTTAAAAGCTAAAGTTTAATATTTATATTTTTCATCATACAAAAAAATGGTGGGAATTATTCAGTAATTGTTAAAGTCGCATTTATGTTGTCAAGCTTTGTTAATAAGGGTCTATAAGTATACATTACAATTTTGTAAGACATTGGTAAAACAAATGTTCAATGAAGTTGTGTATTAACCAATGAAATAGGATTTTCATATTGAAACTCCACGAAAGAATGGTTTGTATTATCTATTCCAAATTAATTTAATGTACGTTTTTGTTTAAGTTATGGGCGAATTGTATGTATGGTATGGTGCATTGCATTTCAATAATACATTGTTTTTAATAATATAGCATCTGTCATCATTTGTACTCAAATTCAATTTGTTAGAATACAATATGTTTTTGCAAGTATTTGTTAAATTACCTAACATGAAGAATAAATATGTATTGATAACTTCCTGAATTAAAGCAGTCACTGGCTTATATCATCTAGTCCAAACTAATTTAATGCTCATTTTAACATTCTGGCTATAGGTAAAGTGAAACATCTAGTGCAAACTAATTTTAATGCACACTTTAATATTCTAGCTATAGGTAAATGGAATCATGTCGCTAGTCACATTGAATTTCAATAAAATAATTTTTGAATTCCAATTTAGAACACTAATAAATAACTTTTCAAAATACGATATACGTTTTTGTAAGAATTTACTAAATTACCAAATATAAAAAATAAATAAGTATTAATAACTTCCTAAATTAAAGCAGTGCTAAGGCAATTTATAACTGATTTCTAAGTGGTGCTACTTTCCTGTAGATATATATAATGATACAAGTTCTGTGGATAAAAGTATCTATAATATTATCTATACATTTGAAAATGAATTATATGTTTATTAATGTAAGGGGGATGAGATTATTACAAAGGAAAATTGTCACAAATAACACAGTTTTTAAACCTTTTTAATACATATAAATATCAGTTAAGGGTGATGTTATTCCAGTTGATAAAGAATTCATAAAAATCTAATAAATATGAATAATTAAGTATATATAAACATCACTATCATAAGAGGCGCGTTTATTTACCCGTTTTATCTATTTTATACATTCCGAGACAATCGTATTTAAGGAGTAAACTCTAGTCGCGCGTCGGAGCTGAAACACACAATTTTTAAAAATTTATTTATTAACTTTTATGTACAGTACATATGGCGGACTTATTGCTACATGAGCATTCTCTTCCAATCAACTTTAACAATTCGCATTGATAATTAATTGGTAGACTGTAAGAGATTTTACAATGAAAATTCTTTATAGCACATTAGACGAAACAAAATTTAAAAAAATACGACAGTAAAGTAAAAAAAAACAAAATATTGACATAATTTGGGATGGGAAAGACAGGAACGGACAAGGATACAAAGGAAAAGGTTTCAGGAGAGCCAGGACTTTTTCACTCGATCTCTGAAAATATTTAGAAACGTGATTTTCCAGATGTCAAGATCCAGGTGATTCCAATTTTTTGTTGCTTGGACAGTGAAGGATTTTTTGTAAGTGGTAGAGGTATGTTTAGGAATAAGTAGGGTGAGTGAACTTTCAGATTGAAGCCCAAGGCCGTGAGCAGACAAATCTTTAAATTTGCCCCTAAGATAATTTGGGCTATGAGGATTTTTTAATATGTTAAAAAGAAGTGTAAGTATGTATAATTTACAATCGATATTGAAAATCTGTAACATTTGAATTTGATATTTATTGAAGCATTTATCCAATTTACCATACAATAACTATCTTCACACATTTCAAAAATTTGCTTTCAATGCATAGTCAGATATGAGTAAGCACACTAAAAATGTCAATTTTAGTGATGTTTTTAAGTTAAAGAATATACATAAAAATGAAGCATTAAACATTGGACTCAGTCGTGACTATTTTGTTACAAAAATTGATTTTAAAAAAATTATTCACAACGAATATCATTTATTTTTTATTGCTGAAATATTTTTCACTATTTTCACTTAAAATTCATAATTATGTACTACACACTCAACAAATATCTAAATAGAAATGTTATTATAAAAAAACAAGAGAAAAATTAAAATTAAAATAATGTATTTAAAAGGTAAATAATTGTAATGTTTAAATATTTAGTTTGTGATTTATAATTTTTTTTTAATTATAATTTTTTTTTAATTTTAATTTTTTTTATAATTTATGTAACGATGATCCATGAAATTACTTATTATTTATTTATTGATTATTTATTTAATTATTTTACATTTCATGTTTTTGGGTTGATAAACAAAGAAATTATGATTGTCGTTTAAATGCATATGTATCTAATTATATTTATAATTAAAAAAATCATGAACTAAACATTTAATAACAAATTTTAAGGTTGGTCGTATTGAATGTTTTTGTTAATATTAAGTGAGATAAAAGTCATGTTTTTAAACTATTTTAGAAGTTTTTATTAATTATTCTATTATTAGTACCATTCATACTTATATGTTTGTTAAATATGTAGAACCCAATTATAAATTAAAAGTGAAAATAAGGAAAAAACAAATTCCAACACCAAAAATGGAGGTATTTTGGTAATTTTTTTATCCAATCATTTTTTCATAATAAAATAATTGCGACCGAGACAAATTTTTATGAAATACGATGTTTTTTATGTATATTATTTCATTAAATATTCAGCGAATTTCTCATTTTTGCTAAATGCACTGATTCCAAAAATGAATATGAAAATATTCGTAAGTAAATTATATTATTTAAGCCAGAGTTGGACAGGCTCCTTTCGATATTTCCATTTCTGATATGCTAGTGCCTCATATATCGCAATGATATCCGTGTGAGAAAATTTCGTCTACCGCGAATGTGCATGGCCACATGCATCCTTGTGATGTTCGCGACAACCACATACAAAAAACAATATGGAGGAAGGGGTCGCTCTATATTTTATGACGGCAAATAATTATTTGTTACATATTTTGTTTTATCTGCAAAAGAAAAAAAAATAAGGAAAAAGCGATCACGAAAGCGATGACTATCCATAATTCACGATTTTCAAGATCCTGTTTGTAGTATGACATAATCGAGTATCATTTCTTTTTAAACATTATATCGTACAAAACCTACCTAGATTATTTTTTATTCTCACCCAAACATCATAGATAAGATCTTTTCGCCTGTGGCCCTGTTCTTCCGGGTTCCGTAATATCGACTTCGCTTGTAATTGCAAATAGACTCTAAAATTTTCTCGTTACCCCAATCAATATCGAAATTATACATCGTATAACCAAATTTAGGCCGACACGTCCACTACGCGCTATGTCTGTGCACCGACTGAAGTGTGGCCGCGCCACTAGCAAAGTTCATCGATTAAAAATACTTTGAAGTGCGAGAGTTTACTGACAACAGAGCGAAGCGTCTTCGGCTTCGCTCGTAGTGCCGAAGTCTTCGCGAAGATTTGGCTATATACATCGCGATAACGTAAATATTCGGATTATTACGATGAGTGTGGCCTAGGCAATACAGCGAGCGCTGCGGTATATTTCGTTACCTCCACTCAGTAGTTCGTACCCGGCCAATAGCGAGAATGTAGCTAGACGTAGAGCGTGCAGTGCAGCAATGATTAGTGCTTTATGAGACTAACAATACAATACAATTTTATTGCGACATCACAAACAATATTTATACGGAGTTACATTTTGCTAGAAAGTATGTGCTATGTTTGTATTATTTATTTATTCTAATAAAATAGTTATTAAAATCTTTTTACAATTCGTGTCACTGTTTGTGAATTCGATCCATATTATTCATTCATTTACGAAATTTCATTGGAAGCTTGGAAAACTGAGTATACACTGGCAAACTTATTGTTATAAGAGCAATCTTTTCCAGCTAATCATAACGAATAAAGTGTGAAGAATAGGTATAGTCGCAGACTGTAAATTATTGGTATATACTAATTAACAACATTTATAAAACGAACTAAAGATATTTGTATTAGTATAAATGTAAAAAATAGAGAATGAACATAAAATGAAATGGTAATGAAAGCAAAGTAGTGCTAAAGATAGGGAAGAGATAAGGATTAGTAAAGAAAGGATATCGATCTACAGGTAATTATATGTGATGTAATTTCAGACAATTTTTATATGCAAGGAATGAGGGCACGTTTTACATATCCGTGGTCAAGTTTTCCATAATCTAGCATATACGGTAAGGGATTATCTATATAATACAATTATATTCTGGTACTGTCGTAGTCTATAACTTATTGGTAAATACTAATTAAAACGTTTATAAAACGAACTAACGATATTTATATTAGTATAAATGTAAAAAATGAAGAATGAACATAAAATGAAATGGTAACGAAAGCAAAGCAGTGCTAAGGATAGGGAAGAGATAAGGAATAGTAAAGAAAGAATATCGATCTACAGATTATTATATGTGATGTAATTTTAGCGAATTTTTATATGCAAGGAATGAGGGCACGTTTTACATATCCGTGGTCAAGTTTTCCATAATCTAGCATATACTGTAAGGGATTATCTATATTATACAATTATATTCTGGTACTGTCGTAAACTATAACTTATTGGTAAATACTAATTAAAACGTTTATATAACGAACTAACGATATTTATATTAGTATAAATGAAAAAAATAAATAATGGACATAAAATGAAATAAAAACGAAAGCCAAAAAGCCAAAAAGTCTAAGGATAGGGAAGAATAGTAAAGAAAGGATATTGATCTACAGGTAATTATATGTGATGTAATTTCAGACAATTTTTATATGCAAGGAATGAGGGCACGTTTTACATATCCGTGGTCAAGTTTTCCATAATCTAGCATATACGGTAAGGGATTATCTATATAATACAATTATATTCTGGTACTGTCGTAAACTGTAACTTATTGGTAAATACTAATTAAAACGTTTATATAACGAACTAACGATATTTATATTAGTATAAATGTAAAAAATGAAGAATGAACATAAAATGAAATGGTAACGAAAGCAAAACAGTGCTAAAGATAGGGAAGAGATAAAGATTAGTAAATAATATCGATCTATCGATATTATTTATCTATATGTGATGTAATTTCTGATAATTTTTACATGTAGGGAATGAGGGCTCGTTTTATATATCTGTGGTCAAGTTTTTCTTAATCTAGCATATACGGCGAATCCTTTAGATTCGCTATATAATGCAATTATATTCTGAGCGATTAGGAGAGTGTTATTGTTCTTAGAACGTAATTCAAATTCGTGGGCGTACAGGAGTCTAGATCTGAGATATGAAGGTGTAACAGGATTATTAAGGATATTGTATAATAACAAAGAAGGTTGCGTCAGTCACGAATCTTTAGCCATTTAAGTCGTGACCGATACTCATGTATATGTTTGTCAAGTGATCATATTTTTTAGGCCAAAAATATAATGAGTAAACACTATTTATAATGTTTGAGTTCGATATTATTACCATAAGTCACTAATAAATAGACAATAGCCAACTAACGGTTTTTAATCTCAATTATCCTCATTAATTTGGGAAAAACAGTTATACGGCAAAATTTTGTTGCGCTTGTCACAACAGGTACTACCGCTTTTCCATAGAAGGTTTTGTCTTTCTATTAAATTGATATTAAAGAGCAATAACGGAAGTGTAAAAATAACGGAAGTGTATTTATTTTACGTTTCATTTACTTACTCAAATATTCGCTTACTCAAATATAAAACACTAGCTGTCAGTTTTTCGCTTACTCAAAAATAAGATAGTAGCCGTTCCCCGCGGTTTTTCACGCGTAGAATTATGCTAAATATGTTTCACTCATTTTCACAGCCATTAAACACTTCCGCTTTGCTCGCCAAACAATATCGGTTATTGGGGTGAGAGGCATATCGGAGGAAATACTCAGGGCAATCAGCCAATAAATCGAACATCATTGCACCGTTTAAGAGAGTTTCTTAACTCCTTTTAGATTTTTTTATCACTAATTAAATTGTAGAACTGTGTTAAATATATTTCTCCACTTTTCACAGCCATTAAATATCTCCGCTACACTCGGCACAGTATATCGATTATCGGTGTCTGGGGTATATCGGACGATATACTCAGGGCAATCAGTCATTAAATCGAGCATCATTGCCCTGTTTAAGAGAGTTTCTCCACTTCTTTTAGATTGTTTTCTTATTACTAATTAAATTGTAGAATTATCCCCGAATTATTCTGCAGCCTTTAAATACCTTCACTCCGCTTACCAAATAATGTCGGTTCTCGGATCTGGAGCATGCACCATTTAAGAGAGTTCCTCCACTTATATTGGATTTTTTCTTATTACTCTATTCTTATAAATCGTAGTGTAATCATATATAACGCAAAATCTTCCTAATAAGTGTGGGCTTGCACAGTGCATAGAAAAGGAGTTGCCAGGGCCTGACTTCTGCCTGTTGGTCCGCAAAAGGTATTTTATTTTCTTCCTATCACCCAGTGGAAGACCGTTGGAGACGTTGCCCGATCTGCTACCCACAGACGCACCTACTAGAGTTTACAGGTTCCTCTAGCTCAATTCGGCATTGAAGGGAATGAGTGTGCAGATGTTCTTACTAAGGAATCCTGAGACCTGGATCATCATTTCACAGTCTCTTCCGCAGATGCAAACGCTGTTGCCAAGCGTAAAATCTTTAACCAGCGGTTTGGCAAGGCAACAATCCCAGATCTTAAATGCCCAAGAAATTTGTCATCTACAATAGCGAGACTTCGTATAGGACATTTTATAGGCGTGAAAATATTCTCTGAGAATAGCTCAAGATCTTATCCCACCTGAACGAGCTGTCTCCAAACTCCATTAACATTGGACCACATCTTTAGCTGCCAAGCTATTATTACTTCTCTTTTCCAACTTGGTAAACCACCGGAAGAAATACTCCACAGCCATCAAACTCTGAAGCTTGCGTCTCTTATCATCGGAACTTTGGAGATATTTAGTATAGACCCGTAGACACAACAACAACAAAAATAACAAGTACTGTCTTATTAACTCAGAAAGAATTTTTGAAATCAAAATGTGGTTTCAGAGATTAGCGCGTATAAACAAGTAAGAAAACAAACTTTGCGTTTTACATATTTGTATTGATTAGTTTTAGCCATCTTTAATATTTCACTTGCTTAAAGTGCCCTTCATCCGATCCAGTAACGCTTTTTTTCATGCAATGTACGATTTTTAGAAGTCAAATTTCAATACCATCCTTGCATGCAATGATCGAAAAAATGGGGAGTTAATTGAAGCGTTTAATCCGTGATGTGTCATACGACAACGATATATTGTATAAGCGAGCGGTGAAAGAGTGTGTGTGAAAAAGAGGACTCTTTCTTTTTTTTTTAGGTACAAGAGAAATTTTGTAGAAGAAATAACAATTAAAATGTTTCTTTTTAAATTAATATTTTTGAACTAATCGCGCCACAGAACTGTTATTTCTGAAGGAAAAGTAATATTTTTGAAGGGCGATATTTTTTCGCGGATAATGTTTTAAATCAAAATTAAAGGTCATTCTATTTTACACAAAATAGGACCCGACATTTTTTTAACACTAGCCGTTCTCGAAGCGTTTGCAAAAAGACGTTTATTAAGATGGCGGCTGACGCAAACCTCCCCGCGTAGAGCCAGTTTTGTTTTATACTATAATGGATCACTGAAAAGTCACAATTAAAAATCGCTGTAGGGTTTTAATGCATATGGACCCTATTTCTTTCAAACATTATAGTGGGGGATTAACCCCCTTTTTTGCCGTGCCGACTGGATTCTCCAGTGGCATTATAACTGTCAGATGCATTATTTTTAAGAGTAATCTTTGATTAAAAGAGAAGAACCGTGTAATATTTGCTTTTGCTGAAAGCACTAGTAAATAAAATCTCTACAGTTCTCAGGTATTATAAATCGCTTGTATTTATAGCTTCAACCACGAAATAAAGTAGTCAGATAAGTGCGTAACATAAAATTTTGTATTGTTCAGAAAATAAACACAGTTCAACTGCAAAGTAAATTTATTTTGTTTTAGATCCCATACAGTTTAAAGCTTGTAAATTATAGCAGTATATTATGAAAACTATTTTTCTAATTAGTTGTTTTATACCATGAATTAATTTTCCAGATTTTCTAAAGTCATTTTAAATTGATACGATCTGATTTTAATAATAATAAAACCTTGGTAATCAAAGTTTCGTGCCTCGCTGATTGTCATTCTGACGTTATCCTAAGAACAAGCTTGTAAGGTACAATGATCTCTCGTAATGAACTTCATTTTTTTTGTATGTTGTCACTTAAACCAAATTCAATACGCGATGTTACATTTTTTGGAGTTTGTTTTCTTTATTTTGTCGTGTTTTTATTTTTGTTTTGTTTGTTTCATTTTTATTTAAATGTTAATCAATTAATTACCTTACAATTTCGTATATAGAAAGGTTTTGTGAGTATTTAATGTATGACTTATACACGATTGTGTTAATGTGATCAAGGTTCCTGCGAAAATAATAAGGAAGTATATACTGTATTTTTGAGATATACTATAAAATATTAAAAAATGTGTTTCTCTCTCTCTCTTCCAAAACTTCCAAATCGAAAATTATAAAAAATGCGCCTACATAAGGGTTGTAGGAAATATATAACGATCATTCTAGATGTCGTAGTTTTTGAGTTATGGACGATAATAAATATGTTCCACCTTTTTAAGACGCTGACAACAGCCGATGACCCTGAGCGATCTGATTTGTTTACGCCACGCCAAAGGCCCGGAATATTCATGAACTAAATTGACCGCATCAATATCTCGATAATCGCATGGGTGATCATTTGTGACTTATGCTCTGTGAAATGTTAATATTGGTTTTAAATATTACTTAAAGGCGCATTTACATCTTTGACGAAAAACGCTATTTTTGCGAAGTTTATTATAAAATCTGGGTCTGTCTAGCATAATTATTTTTATATGGAAAAATAGATCAAACCAGCATTTACAATTCAGACAGATTACTTTTTATTGTTTCCATATTTTTATATTTTTAAAATATTTAATTTTATGGTGTCTATTACTTTCAGTTTTGTATTTAATAGTTTAAATAAGGCATTATATATATATATATATATATATATATATATATATATATATATATATATATATGTATATATATATATATGTATATATATACATATATATATATATATATATATATATATATATATATATATATGTAAATACAGACACAAATGAGACATAACTGGTTCCAGTTAGAAAAAATGCAAGATGAGCAAAGTTATAAGTTACGTATCCTTTATTTCCTTTTTATGCATTTTATGTAAATATTATAAGTAAAATTTCCCTACCATAGACAATCAAATTAATTATCCCTCAATCTTATTATTATTATTAGTTTCATTTTCTTCTCTTTACTTGAATATTTAATGAATTTCGGTTATTCATTCCAGTACATTAATTGATCAGTAAACTTTTAAGAAGTGTCTGAACTATTTCGTCCATTACGCCACGACGAGTTCTCTTTATTTTTCCACAAAATTTCAAACCAAAACGTCTAAAAAAAGACCCGTTTATCTGTAAATACTAACTTTTACCCTCGGCGTCGCTCACGTCGTTATAGTTAATAACTTAAAGGGGAAAAAACAAAACATGCAGCGCTATCAATAATGAATAAATTAAATTAAAACGCTGTGTTTTTGTTTTCGTGACTTTATAATACAAATGACAATGAAAACAAACATACTTCCTCTAAATTAGAGACTAAAGAGAGTGATTCTGTTGCTCACTTATATTGCGTTTCAAAAACTCAAGTCTATCCGTGACTCCGTTGCTACGTTGGTTCGTTATTCCAATTTGTTTTAAATAAAAAATTTCCCGGAGGAATAAGATTTCTCGAAATAAAAAATAATCTATGTCATTTCTCGGTCAACTAAATATATTTACGCTAAAAATCATGGTGATCTGCTGCTCAGTTATGACGTGAAAGAAGAACAAACAAACATACTTCCATATCTATAATATAATTAGGATAATATTAATCAATATGATATTTACCGGGTTAAAAAGTAGCCTATGGCGTTTACGGTTCCACTAATCATCTTTGTGCGAAAAAATGCTTCTTTGTCGCTAAGTAAAAGAAGCACAAAAAATACACTTTCGAATATTTAATTATTGGAATTAGTTATATTAGTTAGGATGAGATTTTTCACGTTGGAAAGTAGCTACTATCTCTGTGCGGAAAATCACGTAGATTTTTGTCCCATTACGACGTGAAGGAACGTTAAACTAACACAGTTAGGAATTTGGAATATTTGTTGGAATTGTAATATTAGTTACTACGAGATTTTCTAGGTTAGAAAGTAGCCTATGCCATTTTCTGGCCCATCGACTATCTTTGCGCAGAAATTAAGGTCGATCCGTTGTTTTGTTGTGGTGTGAAGAAAGGACAAACACAGTTTTGAATTTTTAACATTTTTTTATTTTTATATTAGTTGGGATGAGATTTATAGGTTTGGAAAGTAGGATATGTTATTTCCTGTCCCGCCAACTATATCTATGCAGAAAATTACGTTGATGTGTTGCTCCATTGTGACGTGAAAGAAGGACAAATAATTATACTGTTTAATAGTTGTGATTGCTGTATTAGTTAGGATGAGATTTCCTGAGTTGCAAAGTAGCAGATGTTATTTCCTGGCTCATCACCTATCTTTGAAAATAATATCGGTACGTTGCTTTATTTTTGATATTCGTTTTGATTTTTATTCTAGTTGGTATGAGATTTCCCGACCAGGTTATATTATTTCCTGGCGGTCAATCATCTCTATGCTGAAAGTCACTAAGATCTGTTGTTCCGTTGCGACGTGAAAGAAGGACAAACAAACATACTTCCGAATTTTTAATGTTAGTTAGGATTGTATGATGGCAATAAATAATCGCGAGCAACAATATATAATGCATATACATTCATGTCATATCAAAAAAATATCAAAATATCATTGGAGGTAAACTTCACTTGTATCTACGACATTAAAACCTAGATCCACCTATGATTACAATGAATTTAATTATACCGCCTTTTATTTTTATTGTTTTTTGAGCGTGTGGGCAAAACAAGCGACCAACTCGTATGTTCGGCAAGCACTGAACCTGAGCACACGCTGTCGGTTTGTATGCGAGTAAAAGAGAAGCAACGGACATTGCCAAACGCGTCTTTGTATTAGAGAGAAATAATATGTTTTATTTTTTTATTAGTATCCTATTTATTGAAAATAAAAAAAATAACCAAGGTTATAAGTAAGACGTGAACAGTTAGTCTTTTCAATTGAATTAATAAAATCTTATAAATAACAAAGTTAATTTTGTTTAAAATTTATATTATGAGATGTTTCTGATTTAAAGAAAAAATATTTCAGTAGTGTTTTGGAAATAACCTTTGAACTTTAAGAATATTGTTAAGAATAACATATTTTTTTCGTGGCCATAAATTTCGTAGTTTATGCTAAAAAATAGCTGAAATATAGCTATTTAAATAAGCTCAATCCGCTGTTGTCAGCGTTTTAATGCTATTAAACGTTATTAAATATTTATTGCGTTAGGATGTCCACATTAGTGACCACTTGTAATTATGTGATGGTCGAGTCAGATTTGAACTTGCTCGGTTTTTTATTTCGTTAATTTCTCAATAAACAGCGCACTAAAATCGTGCTATGGTTTGTTTTTTGATAAACAAATAGGGAAGCATAATTTTTTTTGGATTTATTTCGCAAGTTTAATTATGAGTACAATATTTCGCTAATGCAAGGCGGCACCATAAATTAGTAGTTTTATTAAATGAGTATTATGATGAACAAATATCAACCCCCGTGTAAATTACATATAACGAAATTATTAATTAGATTTGAAATAACAATTTCCATAACTGAAAGTAGTGCTGAAAAAAAAATTATTTAATCAAACAGAGAAAATAATTTAATCAAAAATTTAATCAAACAGAGTTTAAACTTCAAATGCAGTTGTCAGTTTTATTTTTCCTTCAAAACCTATTTTAAAGTTCGGAGCCCTTGCAAGTCTACGTACGTACCCGTTCGTTTGTTTATCTGTCACAGTCGTTTTTCTCAGAAACTATTTGATGTAAGAAACTGACATACTAATAAGATATATTAACAGATATATATTTTGTTAGGTAATAGTTCTAAAATATTTATTCAAAAATTTTAGAGGAACATATGCGATAATTTTTTTAATTTAACATGCCCCGAAAGTATTTTTCGAAAATTATCTTAATCCTTTCCAACATTTTTAAAATTGCCTTATGTAATATACATAAGATAATTTTAGAGATATTGTTGAAAATGTCAACAAAGACATATTTTCCTCCATTCCTACCTTCGAAATTGCTAAAGTAAAAATGTGAGAAAAACAATGTTACTACAAGTTTTACTGTAAAATTATAGTAATGATCTTAAATCTCATAGTGTTTGAGAAATTCACGATAACTTTACGTCTGTTAAATATACATTAGGTAATATATTATTACTAGCTGACACGTGCGAAGTCTTCGCACTATATCGCCATCTAGCGTGTTCCAAGTATACAATTTGGCTAAGATATTTGATGTGTCGCCCACAGATGGCGCTCATGCCAATTGTTATAAAAATTAAGTTTTTTATTAACAAAAAGATTTTTTCGAATTTTTTTATATTTTTCGCCCAAAGTAGAAAACATAAGCTTTAAGTGAGTATTTTTTTTATTTTTTTTGGTGCAGTAGTTAAAGAGATCGAGCCGCTCGACCAAAAAACACCTTTTAGAAATAATATATTTAGATATAAATAGAATTATGTACCCTTAAATATTTCTATGTGTATTAGTTTGTGCGATATCCTCATAGCGCGACTTCTGCTCGCACTTAACAGGTTTTTACATATATAGAAAATGGCAACAATATGTAGTGTTTAATAGAAATATTATGTACCCTTACGCACCTACCTAGTGCGAGTTTGTTCTTATTTAATAGGTTTTTTACATTTATAGAAAACTACGACAATATATAAATAGTTTAAAAAAAATATTATGTACTCTTAAATGTTTCTCTGTGCCATAGCGTGTACGGTACCCTCATAGTGCGACTTTTGCTCGTCTTTAACAATGTTTTTACATTTATAGAAAACTACGACAACATGTAAATAGTTTAAAAGAAATATTATGTACTCTTAAATGTTTCCCTGTGCTATAGTGTGTACGGTAACCTCGTAGTGCGACTTTTCCTCGTCTTTAACAATGTTTTTACATTTATAGAAAACTACCACATATGTAAATAGTTTAAAAGAAATATTATGTACTCTTAAATGTTTCTCTGTGCTATAGTGTGTACGGTACCCTCATAGTGCAACTTTTGCTCGTCTTTAACAATGTTTTTACATTTATTGAAAACCACGACATATGTAAATAGTTGAAAAGAAATATTATGTATTCTTAAATATTTCCCTGTGCCATAGTGTGTACGGTACCCTCATAGTGCGATTTTTGCTCGTCTTTAACAATGTTTTTACATTTATAGAAAACTACGACACTGTGTAAACAATTTAATAGGAATACCTTCTATGTAGCCTCAAATATTTTTCAGTGCGTTAGTGTGTACGGTACCCTCGTAATGCGATTTCTGCTCGCACTTAACAGGTTTTTTACATTTATAGAAAATTACGACAAAATGGAAATAATTTAATAGGAATACTATGAACACTTAAATATTTCTATGTGCGTTAGTTTGTACGGTACCTACCTAGTGTGATTTCTGCTCGTACTTAACATGTTTTTTACATTTATAAAAAACTATGACAATATGTGGTCATAAATATAGAAAATACTTCGTTAAAACTTGAACATGAAACATTTTAAATTTATACTTATTTCATACTACATGCACGTATATTCAAAATATCACAATAGTATAACAAGCAAAATGCCGTCCAGAATACATAAAAAAGTTAATTGTACCGATTCAGTAACTCCTACCGTAATTGAAGAATCTAAATGCATTGAATTATATTTACGTAGAAAAAAATTAAGATGGTTATTAGTAAATGTATTGTATCTTTAACATTTTACTTTCATGTGAATTTTAAATGTGATAAAAAGAATGTTTGAATATTAAAGTACATAGGTGATGTCAGAAAAAATGATCGATTTATGTTGTATTGCAAATGCTTTGGTGCTGTGGTAAAAGGTCAATCCAAAGATAAGCTACACGAAGAGCTACAAATTTTTACAAACTTGAAAATTATTTAACACTGTAATATGACACCTACCGATGTCGTCTTCTGGATACCATAGAACAGGAGTTCCCAACCAGGGGGGCGCGCCTCCCAAGGGGGGCATAGAGAGATGTCAAGGGGGGCGGAAAGCGTTTGCATTTTAGAAAGAAAAAACAAAAAAATATACAAACAACATTAACAAATAACATTACAATGTAATGTTTGATTTACATGCATAAAATTAATGAAATTAAATATCATATTCGTTATTATTACCACAAACTTGCGAAAAATTTGACGTTTTGGTGTACATTTTTTGTTGAGAAATCAGTTTGAGTGTGTAAAATTATTGTGTCTCACTGTTAAAAGGTAAGTTTGTGTATTTACAAACTTCAGTTAACATTTTTATTTAATTTACTAAATCAAAGGGGGGGGGGGGCATGAAAATATAATTTATAGTCCGGGGAGCCTCAACAAAAAAAAGGTTGGGAAACCCTGCCATAGAAGGAGGAATGGTGATAATTTCCCGGCTAACATTATTCACTGGTGTGGTGACATTAACATTTATTTCTTTATTCTCTTTAAAGAATCTTTCTAGACATGCTTCACGTCGTCTTTTACCGTTGTAAATAGCTGGTGAGGACATTATAATCTACTTTCTTGGGGAATACCAAGAGTGATGTGAATAGATAATTTCGTTCGATAAAAATAAATGCAATTGGGAGATAGGTATTCACTTATTCTTGTACTAGTCGTGTTCGTGACTTCGTACGTACAGATCATTGAAAAACGAACCGATGCGTTTTTTTAATATGTTTCCACAATTCCTCTCTGGTCAGGTCCATTGCTGATATGTATCCGGGTAGAAAATTTCATTACGCGATTTTAAAATACACGTAGCGCCATCTATTAATATTCATAGATACACTGTAATGTAATTATTACGCGTTAATTTGCTAGTCACTTCTCTGTTGTTATTGTATTAATGTATTGTACACGAATTTTTGAAAATATTGCACTCATATTTGTTTTGATTGAGTAAACTTCATTCGAATTGGTCTGTAGTTTTACGTGATGCATAAAAACAAATGTATGAACAAACAAATAAACAGGCAGACAAAAAATTTAAGAATGACCTTAATGAATTCTATAGTTATCCTTCATTCTGTTAATTATTTTTCTTGCAAATATTTTCAATCGAAACAAAGTTTACAATTTTATTATATGTATTTGATTGTTGATTTTATTTTGATTGAATATGTATTTGATTGTTGATTTTACATGATGATTCTCTTAATTAATACAAAAAAAAAATTCTGTAATGGAAAGTTTAATATTTGTTTATTTTGACTATTATCTTTAGTTATCCCCCTTTTTTTAGATTCTTTAAATCATACATTTCGTTTTTACTATTTTATAACTAAAGAATTTGATAACTAACTGTAGTTTGTTATTTATATAATAAAAAATCGTAATTGAAAACGGTCATTCAACTAAACAGTTCAAAATTAAACAATGTTTTGTTTATTTAATTAAACAGTCGTAGGGCATACGTTTCCTAACCAACGCGCTTTCTTATTTTTACATATAATTATAATTTAATAACTTCATATAAATCCGCAATGTATTTACAATAAAATAATTTTTAATTTTGACGTTAAGTAAGACATACTAAAATCAAATAAAACCCGTTCCAACGCACAACATTCCCACCTAAACTTAAAACAGTTAACTAACCACCCAAAATTGGATAATTAACTTAAACAAAAACTAATGTAGCCGAAAGCTTAATATTAACGTCGAAGAGTACTCGAGACGTTCACGAACAAACAATCCTACGCCGTTTATTCTTAGCATCTCGTTCTTAATTTAGACATTTAATTAACGAGGCCCACTCAATTGTAACAAGGTTCAGGTATGAGTATAATTGCATAGGCAAAGTGGTTGAATGAGAACTTTAAACGATATTAACCATTTACAGCTTGTGCTAAGCACGAAAGCTAACACTGCAACATATTGTACTGTTTTTAGTGCTAGACCTCCTCGTAGTTTGATTGCTTTCGATGTTGGACTTAACGTTTGTTGTGCTATATATAACCTTATCACTGACACAAGTTAGAATATTGAGTCAAGTCTATTTATACTATATGCTATTTCATGAAACTTGACGTAGTGGAGCCTCATTCAATGCCCTGATTGTAATGAACTTATTTTGCTCTCTACTATGGAAAATTAATTTTACTCCAGGAATAACTGTTTGAGGGGAAATTGGCGTGCAACCTTGACGTTAATATTATTTTTTACTTTTAGCGATAAGTTGGTTAACATATTTATAATTCAAATATATCAATATTCTCAATGCGTTTGTGTTTATTTAAGCATATCAATTATAATACCGCTTTATGGTTACTTTACGGTTTCACCCCAAACGATAAGTCTAGTCGTAAAGGTAGTGTTTGACTAATTTGTCACTTCATAAATTAGTTACCATAATAATTAATGTGAAATGGGACACGTTTACAGTAAAGCAACTTATATAGCAGAGTGTAAAATTGTAAGTTAAGATTTAAGAACGTGATGTAAAATACAACACTTGTTAATTTCAACAGGGAGAGAGTGTGATCCGGAAACTAGGAAACATTGCTACACTAATGGAAATTAAAAACTATACTTTATATTTGGAATGTAATTCAATGAGAGGAAAAGGATGTAAAATAGCCAATAAAATACAATCAGGACATTTGATTTTTGTTTTGTTTAAATTATTTACTTTTAGTACCAATGAAATTTTCATCCAAAGGAGGCCTGGGAAAATAGGCCTAGTACTTTTGTGGTTTGTGGGTTCAACGAGTTTCGGGTAAGTTGTGTTTACAAACTATTACGAAAACTTTATTTTTAAAAGATAATATACAAGACTTCTCGCTTGGTTGATTGACGATTTAAATAAAACTTTTAATGGAGCAAAATTTTTTTATTGTCCTTAAATAAGAGAGTAATTTTTATTTTGTAACGCCAGGACCTATCTCGGTATGGATTTTTGCTGTCTTTTTCATTGGTGAGAATATTAGACTTCGTTTTATGGTTAACTTATGTTAGTTACAATTAAATGAAACTACGTGATGTAGTATTATTTCTACTTTCTTTAAGTTCTTTACCACGACCTAGGCGTCGTTATATTACATCTTCAGGTGGGCTGTTAGCAAAGATTGTAACTTTGGGCATTGTAAAAACAAAAATTGATAATACTACATCACGTAGTTTCATTTAATTGTGAATAATGAATATCTACAAAATTAACGCCAAATATATTCAACAATTATGTTAATTAAGCAACCACGACCGTGACATTGGCTTATTAAAAAAAATATTGAACATACTTGGCGTTAATTTTGTAGAAATTAATTATCACTTAATTTTTATTAAAACTAAATGAAACTACGTGATGTAGTATTATTTCTATTTTATTTAAACTCTTAACCACGACCTAGGTTTCGCTGTATGACATCTTTAAGTGGGCAATTTGTAACTACCTTTACAAATTGCCCACCTGAGTATAAATAATACTACATCACGTATCTTCATTTAGTTGTGAATAAATATTAAGTGAAAAAAAATACTTCTAGGGAACGCGTTCGATATGTTTGGAGCAAAGCTTCTTTTGCCAAGGCACTGTCAGTAGTTTTATGTTATCTTTTGCCACAGTAGTACTGTATGTTAGTTGTATGTTATCTTTTGTTACGGTAACGTAAGTAGTACATATATTATTTTTTGCCACGGTAGTGTAAGTAGTTTGTATGTTATCTTTTGCTACGGTAGTGTAAGTTGTTTATCTGTTGTCTTTTGTAACAGTAGCGTAAGTAGTTTGTATGTTATATTTTAACACGGTCATGTAAATAGTTTGTTTATTGTCTTTTGCAACAGTAGCAGTAGTAGTCAGTAACAGTAGCGTAAGTAGTTTGTACGTTATCTTTTGCCACGGCAGTGTAAGTAGTTCGTATGTTATCTTTTATCACGGTAGTGTAAGTAGTTTGTATGTTAAATAATAGGACTGCAATGATAAGTAAAACATTTAGCCTTTGTTTTAATGACGGTAGTGTAGAGAGCAAGCGATGAATTGAGTTATCCTTTCCTCTGCCTGCATTTACTTAGAGCGAAATGAATAATGCATTGCCAGTGAAGTAAGTTGTTTCAGGTTTCGTTACGCTCTTAGTCGTAGTAAAGTGTATATTCATTTTTATGTTTCAATCATATTGAAGTAATTAGCGTAATATTTTTCATTAGTAGAAGCTCATTACTATCTCTATTAATTTATTGATACAAAGGGAACTAAAATTAGAGTAAAAATCTTTATACAGGTTGTCCAGTGGCAGATTTCTATGTTTGAAAAATTGTAAAAAAAAAACTACACCTCTAATACAAAGTAGGTTTATTTTAACTTTATAACAACAAATGCGGATTTCATTTTTTAAAAACCACGTTTTCCAAATGGCGGCTATCGAGTCTGACACACTCTTCGAGTCTAGCACGCATGTTTTCTAAAACGCGTTTGCAGAGCGACTGGGGTATCCTACTGACTTCGGCTCGAATATTTTCTTTAAGTTGTGTCACAGTGCTCGGATTTGTTTTGTAAACAACGGATTTTAAGTATCCACATAAGAAAAAGTCACATGGGCTTAAATCGGGTGACCTAGGTGGCCACGGTACGGCACCGTTTCGGGATATGTTTTTTTCTGGAAATAACTGCCGCCCTGCATTCATGGACACATTAGCAGTGTGAGCTGTGGCCCCGTCCTGCTGGAACCATGTGTCTTGGTTGAAGGATGGACTATTCTGTAGTTCTACTCTGAAAAAGTCATTTAACATCTGGGCATATCTCTCCGAATTCACAGTTACAGTTTGGCCACGTTGATTTTCAAAGAAATAAGGCACTATGATTGCAGATGCAGACATGGCACATCAGACTGTTACTTTAGGCTTATATAAAGGCTCTTGATGCATTTGTCTTGGGTTGTGGACATCCCAGTAACGAAGGTTCTGCTTATTCACATATCCTCCAATGTGAAAGTGAGCTTCATCACTAAAGAATATGTTGTCCATCCGGGTAGCAGTACGAAATCTCAACAACATCACCTCCGCGTAAGTTTTTCTTAATTCAAAGTCAGAATCCTGTAAATCTTGAACAATTTTAATTTTATATGGATGGAACTTGAGCTTTTTTTACATTATTACCTGTAAAGTTGATTTCGGAATTCTCAATATAGATGAACGTGTACGCAGTGATAAACGGGGATTTTCAGACAGAAACCATAACACGCTCGACATTTTCATCCGTGGCTACCAATGGTGTAGGTCCTGGCCTGGGCTTATTTAATGTTGATCCTGTAGCTCTAAACCTTGCTACCCATGATTGAATGAGGTTGATCGATGGTCCATCACGTAATCGACGAATACTGTAACGATTATTAAATCGACGGCGTGCTACAGACATAGAAAATCCACTCGAAATGTACGCCTCGACGGCAAAAGCGCGGCTCTCCACTCCACTGTTCCATTGCTACTAAAACATCCGCACCGCTTGCGCTTCTAACGACGCCCCCCGCGCCCCTCTTATGTGTTGCGTTCAGAAACTATGTTTGTTCAAACTTTGAAATCTGCCACTGGACACCTGTATATAGATAATAATGAGTCAATAAACATATTAGATTTCCTTAGTGGAAGTGCATTATTACCTCTCTTAATTATTGATACAAAAGGAAAGAAAAAATTAGAGTAATAACTTTTATATCTAGGTAATAATGAATCAATTAACGTAATCGATTTCTTAATCGTTGATGGTTATACAATATTCTAAGAAAAAAAATAATTGAATGTTCATAATAATGTGATGATAAATTTTATTAATCACTAAAAATTCTAAAATAAAATATTTTTTAAAAAACCGATTTCAAAGAAAGAAGGTACTAAAAAGTAAAAAAAATAATTAACTCAAAATAGTTACCTAGTTATTTGCAATACATAGCTAAGTTACTTATGTTTGAAGTCGGTGCCAGCACCGCCGATCAACTTAAACTAATGTAAAATTTTGTATCATAAATACTCCCTTTAGGAATCTATTTCGTATTGTGAGTACATTAGAAGCTAAGGTTTTATATTTACATTATAAATTAAATTAAACTGTAATTTTGTTTAAATTTGTCTACAGTGCTGGCACTAAAATGAGTAACTTAGTTATTTTTTGTGAATAAGCAGGTACTTATTTTGAGTTTATTATTTTTTACTTTTTAGTACCTATTTTTTTAAGGCGGTTTTTTAAAATATATTTTATATATCAATAATTATTTCGTCGTAGAGTCATTACGTTACACGTCAGAACCTTGCATGGACTCTTCATAATAATCATATTTTGTATATTTTTATTAATAATTTTTTTTTCTAATACATTACCTTTATATTTCACGATATCGTAAGTTTGCGCAAAAAATATTTATGAAATATTTCTCATCTCGTTTTTACACGTGTAACCCAGAATTCAATTCAAGTCTCTTTCGATTCCATTTCAAGTATTTTCACTTCTAGATACTTTTAATAAAATTGATTTTAAAACGGGTCTATCATAAGAAAGCAACAGACGCCAAAAACACATAAATACAAAATTATAATTATAAGAGCCATCCGAGGTGTAAAAGAAAATATTAATTGGAGTAAATAAGCGACTCTTCTTCGGAAGTCTCTTCTTTGGGAAACCTTTGTACTGGATATACTATTTTACAGCACACTCTCTATTTTCTAGCAAAGATCTTTGCTAATATCTCTCCTGAAGATGTTGTAATATAACGAAACCTAGGTCGTGGTAAAGAAATTAAAGAAAGTAGAAATAATACTACATCACGTAGTTTCATTTAATTGTGAATAACGAATTTCTACAAAATTAACGCCAAATATATTCAATAAAAGAAAGATTTGTTAAGAAATTTATTCTAATTTCGTAAATTTTGCGGACCTCTAATATTCTTATGTCTAAAAGTTTTTTAAAAGAAACAAAATTTCAAAAATGGCCAATATTACAGTAGCAACTCTGCCGTCTTTTTCAATATACAACTACGCCATTACTGCATTTCTTTTAATGAACTTTATTAAATTTGGTATAGATGGCGTTAATTTCCTAAAAATATATTTCTTTTCGTATTAATGCGAATAATATGGGATATATGGTGTTAGCCTCTTACGATCATTTCGTTTACTTTTTTCATATAAAGGGTACGAATTGTAGATAACAACATTGGTACAGAAATGGCATATTACTACAGAGAAAAAAGAAAGTCGTTTAGGGAAAACTCACAAGTGCAAAATATTATTCGTTGGACGACAACGCTATATAGTGTCGACGACTTTGTCGCTTCTTCCAACGTTATTCAATACAAAAGTGTTACATAAAAATAATGAAAAATACGATTTGGCTACGTTCAAATTAATATATTCATTTAACGTGTATATAGTGATATAAGAAACCTCTTTTTTCATTCGTTGAAGAAAAATATGTATAATTTTAATAAAATTCCTTTGTTTTCAACACATTTAGGATGTTCCGATATATGTAAATCTATTTCAGTGACAGTGAATACTTAAAATTTTTTCTTTAAATAAAAAATACATAAAAAAACTTATTTAACAAATATAATTATCGCCTATGATTATTTTAATAAAAAATACATTTAAAAATCTCTAACAAATGACTATCTAACTTCAAATTTGAAATGTTTTTACGCATATTTTTGAAATTATTGAATATTTTTATGTTTAATACTAAAGGTAATTTTGTTTTCAAGTACTACCTGTACTTTTGTTCTAAAATAATTTAAATAAGTTTAATATACAAATGAAAATCGTATAGTTAAATTTTCCTCCTTTATAAAAAATATCTATTTATTTTTAATTTATTTTCTCACAAAGTTCATTTTCTTTAAAAAGCAGAGGACTGTACTTGATGGAAGAGCCGTCTTTGTTTCTCTTTTTATCCGCAGTGAGCGCTGTTATTTTATTTTTGAAAAATTGTCAATAATCGGATACTGTTTGAGGCATAATTTAAGTGACTATATACCTCGTCAAAATGATGGAAAAGGTCGGAAAATTTGTGGTACATATTAAGTGTGATTGAAGAAAGAAGAAAGAAAAAGAAAAGCTTTATTGATTGGTATGTTAAGAAGTTGCGTTGACCGTAAAATCGTATCACAAATTACCATTTTAAAGACTGATATTAGTATGCACTACCAAATCCAAGAGTATTAAAAGTAACCCTTATTAATTATAAAATATTTTATAAAAAAATTGAACCGACTTCAAGTAACCACCGAATAAGAAGCGCACTGAAAAGTACAAAATAATGAAAATACGAGTGCCTAGTCGGTACTTTTGCGGTACAATATCATTTCCCAATATAAATAAATTTGTGAAATACTGGCACTGTTACAGATTTTTTTAAATCGGCACCAAGTCGAGAATTCTCTCCTCTCTTACGTCACTTGGAATCGACTTATTTTTCATTTCACCATATTAGATATATATTATCCAAACCCGATTACGGCACCTGCGTAGTTAAGTGTTGAGGAACTGTATGGTGTATATTCAATTTCTATTGTCAGATTCTAATCAAATTTTCAGAAAATCGCAATGTGAGTATTTCCTTCCAAATAAAAAAGAAATCTTCCATATTGGTCGATAAATTTTGGAGATATGAGGTAAAATACACGAAAAAAAAATTAAAAATACAGTCGGTTCAAGAATCTTCACCTTTTTTGAAGTCGGTTAAAACAGAACTACACATACTGATCGCTTATCAGTTTAGTTGCAAAAGAACACCAATACACAACACCAAATACACTCGTAAAGCGGATATGTTCGGTAAACGCAAATGCTCTGGGAAAGGTGGATAACAACGGGCGCCTTTACAGAAAGTTAAAAAAGAAAACTAGTTGAGAGTAAGGTATTACGTAAAACTTGATTCGGAGGCAGCATTTACAACAGTTTAAGTTGTAAATGCTGTTTCCAAATGGTAGTAAAATTTATTACACTCCTTGAAGTAACAAAACGCGAAGCAAAATACAAAACAATAAATATAAAAAAATATAAAAAATGCTACAAATCAGATTAACATACAGTGTATACTTTCTTAGTAACGCTACTTTAAAGAACTAACATTACTTTAAAGAACTCAAAATAATTAAACATTCATAACGTTAATCAATTTTTAATCAATACTCACATGAAAAATTGTTCAAACTTTCCGGCTTTGAAAATTCTGAGTCACGAACTTTAAGTAGTAAATAAAATTTCTGATTCTTTCTTTATTTTCCGTCATTACATTTCTCTCATTGTATGTATTTTATAACTTCTACTTTTCTCTCCATGCTTTCACAAACATATAAAAAAAACTAAAAATATCTCCTCGTTCTTTTTCTATTCTCCAATTTGTATACATGCTCTGTAAGGAAGAAACTCATCGATACATAGAAAAATAAAATTAATATTTTTCTGTTAAACAAATAGTTTCCATGGATTTTACATTATTTTATATATTTATATAATCTCTATTTATTTTATGTAATAAATATATTTATAATCTCTATTTTATGTAATCTTTAATTTTGATGTATCCTCAGTTTTTTGCTATCAACTTGAGTTTTTAGGATTTTAGAATTCTACTCTCATTTATAGTAAATATCAATATTTGTTTCTACAACGTGGTGAAATTAAAATAATTGGCGTTTGTTTATAGAGTAACCAACCGATTCGGCTTTGGATGGTTACATTTTGAGTAGACAAAGATAGTGTCTAAAATATTCGTTTACACACCACATTAAGTGTCAAAACGAACCCAAGTGACAAAATATTAAGTATCACCCTTAGATCAAAACAAAAAAGGGTAGATATGGTGTACTCTTACTTTATGTAAATACAAAACGGGCATGGGACATGCACACAGACCCTCACGGCTGCAATCACAAATTGCCTACATATAAAATTGACCAAAAGAGACAAAGCGATGTATTGTGACTGTAGTGCGAGTGTCGTTCAAATATGAGAGTAATAAGAGAAAATATTTTTTTGAAAACTTGTAACAACTTGTATTACGCATTAAAAGTAACTCCATGTATCCTGTTTTTGTTTTGTGAATGGTTAATGCATGTGGCAAAAACCTCTGAAGGATTGGGTCGATTTGACTGAAAATATTAGCGATTTTAATTTTAAGAACCCTACATTTATCTGAAACGACAGTCTACGTACGAATGAATTGAATGAAACACAACTGAGTCCATTGGACCTGGTTTACGCGGATCGCGCACCGTTAAAACATACCGTATCTTCCCTTTTTGTTTTAATCTAAGGTGTCACCCAAGTGACAAAGGACTCTTACAGACTCTGACAAATGTTATTTGATTAAGATTTTTTTATACGTATTTCTTCTTTCATGAACGTAGTCCTGCGTTTTATTTATGTAGCGTACATGTGCCAGTATGCTCTCCTCCGGTTCCCCTTATCATGTGTGAATACATCCCACGGGATAACGATATATTCGCTTAACATCTATACGATATAACATATATATATATATGTGTGTGCATATATATATATATATATATGTGTGTGTGTGTGTGTGTGTGTGTGTGTGTGTACATATATATATATATATATATATATATATATATATATATATATATATATATATTAACATCTATACGATTATATCATATTATATCATATTTTTTTCTCTCCGTGTCCTTTTCTCTACTGTTATTTCAAGAAATTAAGTTTTGCTAGAAATTAATTACTCGTAACATTTCAACTATTGTACCTGAATTGGGTTGAGGTATTTTAAATCTACTTTTTTATACAGGATTATATCAGAATTTTCCTTTCTCCCTGCTTCTCTCTCTCTGCTTCTCTCTCTCTTATTTTTTCTACAAAATAAAGTTTTGCAGATTTTATTAAAGGTAAGTACTACCCACACAAATCTATAGCGTATAATATATAGCTCATGGCAATCTAAAAGCCTTTGTTTTCTATTTGTTGCATTTTATTAAAAATGAAGGAAAAATATCCAACCGTATCCTTAGTTTTGAATAAAATTAAATACAAATAATGGATAAGCGTAGATTAAATAAATTATTTTAATAAAAGTTTTTTTTATATCAAGAAAGTGGCTATACGACACATCCACGTTTTATTTGTTTATGGTACAGCAGAGCCAAGAGAAAAATCTACAATATGAAAGGTTGGTCTTTTAGAGAAGCCTTTAACGATTCCTGGCAGACAAAGTTATTCATGAATGTTAGTCACTAGAGATTGCATAATATTAACTCCTCTCCATACCTTCACCAATTAAGTTTTATTAAACAATTTTGCAATGAGCTATGTACAATGCAAAATTATATTGTAAGAAAATTGATAAATTTGAGTTCTGAGAAGCTGAATGCCATATGGTATATTAGGTAGTTTACATAATAGAAATTTATTAATGGATTTAAATTTATTAAATGAATGAAATCCTACTGAGGAAAGTACACCGAATTCATTGGTTTTGGTGATCAAAATTTCCTCGCAATTTTTTATCACAAGGTAAAAATTATTTATTTATATTTATAGCATGGAACCGACATAAGCATTGAGCTTCATTTCCTCCATAGTGATCTGGAGTGTTTTCTCGAAAATTTAGTTGAACAGCAGACATTTTGTCAACATGTTCCAACTATGGAGAAAATGAAGCACAACACTTAGGATCAAGGAGACTGGAATATCTGGAGGATCAAAGACACTGGAATATCTACTCATATAATAACCAAATATGCTTTTGTCAAGTTTCGTTTTTCAGTCCTTTTTATTGATTTTTCTAGTACCATTCCCGAAGGTATGCAAATAAAATGTAGAAACATTATCTTAAATGATATCTTCAGACTAGTTAATAACAATAAAGAAATAAAAATAATATTGATATTTATAAATTAGAGGTTTAAATACAATATTAAGTTAAAATAATACTTATTGAGTTCGAGTAGAACTCTGATGGTTTCGTAATACGTATCCTTAAATTTTTATATGTACTCAAGTGTAGATAACCTGGGTCCATAAAAAATTACGTATTCGAACGTATTTCTATTAAAATATTCGTAAATTATAATATTATTTTTCATCACATTTACGTCGACGAAAGGTACATTGGGCACTATATTTATGCGGTGAAAAATAATTTTAATATTTATAAATTGTTTAATAGAAACAAGGTACCTTTAGATATTTGTCTGTCCTTAAGTGTGTTTAGAACGATTGCAGTTCGAATTCTGCTGGCGCTGGACAGGTTTATAGTATGAGTAATTTGAACTTAGGCTACACATAATCGTAACTAGAAACAGCTAAAATATTAAAAAAAAGAATGAGCATGATTCATAAACTCTGAGATATATCGAAGAAAAATTAAAAGTTTCACGGGAATAAACGTAAATTTTCAGAAATTTACATTACTTTGAAATAAAAATTGATTAGTTTTTCTAATAGAATTCGTCGATAACAGAGTTCTCATTTAGTATTTAGAATTTATCTATTGACATTCAAAAGGATTCAGTGGTCATTTCTTCTTAACGCGTTGACAACTTTAGAATACTTTATGTAAACAACGAGTATTTATATTAGACTACGTAACGATCAAGATTAGTTATTCTTAATTTTTTTAAATACTGAAATAGCATAGATCATTTCATACAATAAGAGTGAATATAAAATGAGTTGATTTAAGATTTCATTTTAAAATATTGTTTTAAAATAAAACTTCCCTTTATAAAAGCAATGTAGTGACATCTATCTACTTTACTTAATACTACAATTTGCGTTTTTATTACAGCGACATCTAGTGACACGCTCGTATAAGACGATGTTTCCGCAGTGTTTGAGTATTCCGACTATATTAAAAAGTTCATTTTTTCTCCGTTACGCGATGCATTTTTGAATTATTTGTTTTTTCGTGAAAATTCACTTACGCTAAAATGTATTTATTCATCCATTAAAGGAGACTACGAAAAATCTAATGAAAATTAGTAGATTTTGTCGGAAGATGAAACTTTTCACGATAAAGGAGAAAAACACGTCTAATTACCGTTATTGGGTACATGAATGTTTTTACTGATATTATTTCTGAAAAATAATAAAAGAAAAATTTTGATACAAAAGCCTTTTTTGTTTGTTTCTCTTATTTTGTTTAGTATGTAACGATGTGGTAATTAATGTGTAATTAATCCTTACTAACGATGTGGTAATTAATGTGTAATTAATCTAAGTGGTAATTAATCCATGTATTTGTAATCAACCCTATTGGTTTTAAGTTAATCGAGAAAGTCAGTAAATTATAAATGGTTAATAAACGTCACGTGCAGAGAAAATATATTCAATTCATTCATTTAAAACTACTAAATTTAAATTATATTGCCATATACAACAGTGGAAATACGTAAAAAATCGTCGATTTATGCATAAGGCTCACTTTATGTCAAGGGTTACGTCAAATGTCAGCTGTCGTCAAATATTATTTTTTTTACATGGCGTTTATAACACATTTAATTTGCTTATTTTGCTAATTTAGTTTTTATAAGCCAAAATAACTTGAAATTCCGGTTCAAAACATGTGAGAGCGTGGAATAAGTGGTTATAAATAAACTTACATATTCAAATATGAAATTATGCTGCTAAGTATTTATAAAATAATTCAAGGTAAAATGGAGAGTCCAATAAGATAGTCAATGGAAATATTTTAATATCCTTTTACTACATATCTTAAGTTTAATACCTCTAAGTTATATCAAATGCCGCAAACATTGTTTTCTTTAAAGAAAAATAAAGTATTTTTTACCTCCAAATTTTGAACCGACCTCAATTTTTAAATTAATTGTAGTGATGTTTTTAGTTTGAGAATTATGACGTTTTCCGTTCTATTTCGTAAAATGTAATTTACTACTGGCAATGTAACCTCAAAATTAGTAAACGAAGCCAGATTCGAATAAGTGGTCATATTATCAGTAGGATTGGATAAGATGGCCAATTTTGTATTAAGATGATCTAGCCATATTTATTCAAATATTCTCTGCATATTTTTAAAAAAAGACAATTAAATGTGATTCCATTTCACGATATGACACATGGTCGTTCATTGCACCCCCCTCACTGTTGGCATACATTAAACAAAAATGATAAGCAAAACAAAAAAATCCAATGGAATATTAAGATCTGGTTCTTTGAATGCCATGTGTTTAGAGAAAACCACTAAAGGCGTCCAGGAGCCAAATTTCTTTGGAATATTAAGATCTGGCTAGTTACGAATAGAAATAAACAAATGGCTACGCTTTTGCTAACTTATCCTGGGTTGTTGTGATCATCTTACTTGCATATATTCAATTTTACTGTTTTATTTTTCCAGTTACTAAAGCTCTCAGTTTCCAAAAATAATTGAATATAGGATTAACTAAAAATTGAAGTATTGGTATACCTTTTTACTTTAAGTTCCAGTATAGCTTCCTAAAACCATGTTACTCTAAATTTACTCAAAATTTCGGTTATTCTACTATATATTATTTATTGGCTTTCTAACATTTTGTTTTATTACCACTCTTGTTAATGTAAATAAATGAATTAAAATGTAATAATTAAAAAGAAAAGCGTTTCGTAATTATTTATTATAAAAATAAATGTTATTTTTCCACTTGTATCTTTACGCCATTCGTTACTGAGAAATGATAAACGAATACGCGGAATGCCGTGCAATTTCGTTTTGACATATGACTCTCCTGAGAATAAACAAAAGACATCTCTTTCGCTCTTTGATTATTCTCAGGAGAGGTCCTTCGATTTTTTATCCTCATGCACTCCCTTTCTAAGTCTCTATCTATATATATAATTTTAATTATTATTCTTCGTATATAATTTTAATTATTATTCTTCGAGCCCTACATCTATTATTACATATTATGTCCAATGGCACAGTTTATACAGGTACTCTGTGTGACCGTACCGTTTTAATATCTCTTCTTATATTAGTAAATGCTTTCATACTTTTATATATGTATAGATTTGAAAATTGTTTCATATAATTATTGACGAAAAATTTAAAATGAAACATTATGGCGAAGTAGACAGATAATACTTGATTACGTTCAGTTTGACACAATTGGGTATTTGACTATTTTTTTTTTATTTCATTAATCATAATTTTAACGTACAAGCTGATGAAGAGCAAAAAATTTTTAATAATCTTAAAAATTGGCCGAGTTATAAAGGTTTAAATTTAACCTTTAGAGAAGGACGGCAATACTGTGCTATGAAGTCATTTTTAATATTGCACATTATATTCTACGAGAGGAAAAGAGACAGGGATATACCCAACTCTATACGTATCTTCAAATTTAGAAGCATACAACTGGCTTATTTTTCAATCAATATTTGAATTTTTTTCAAGACTGGTTTTTAATTAACTTATATTTCACAATAGTGTACGAAAAATACCAAAATTTAGAATGAGTCAACTACCGTATTTGTTCATTTGGTAACTATTGTGGAGATCGATACGACATATGACGCGTGACCAATGACATAATGTATAACACATATGTCATTATCAATCTAAAAGCGCTTCGCAAAAGATTAGTAATCTGTCACAAATTTATTTAGCTATAATTTAGTATGAATTGTGACCCATAGTGTCTTATTTCATAGAAATTTGTATCAAAATGCCATAATATAAGAATGCAGGAATCATTATGAAAAAACTAGCGTGACCCGTGCGAAGTCTTCGCATTATTTGTTCCATTATGAAGCTCAGATGACAGATCAAACAAATATTTTACTAAAATTGATATATAGAGGCGCAAGTATCAAAAGCATTGAGCTAAAGCGCCACTTTATTTATACGTGAGTGGATTTTAAATTAAACAAAAATTTTACCGACCGTCAATCATATTGACGTTGAGCCGTTAGATGTTTTGTGTATATAATTTTAATAATTAATTAATTTGCAAAAACAATAGCAATAATAATTTTTTTAGTTGTAGATGCCGGTAGAGCAAGCAATTATCTATAAAATTATATATAATTTATGTGGATTAGTTGTGAGGTTTTTTCTAAAAAGGGAGTGTAACATCTTAACCTTAGCGTATTAATATATATGATGATGATGATGATGATGTTCAATTACATGGTTACCTGAAAAAGTCTGAAAACATCGTTTCATTCATTAACATTGTACATACACAATATATACAATTTTAATTTTTCACGAAATTCGCTTATGATTTAATTCGAATTATCTAGAAGGCAAGTGATAACATGGGTAAAACAGCAATATTTGGTTGTTCACACGCTGACACTGTGAAATTCGAAACTGAATTTAGTAGTTTCTTTATGGATTAAGATGACATTCCTCATTATTTACGTGTAATCCGGTAATCCTCACAGCAATGCTATCCCATTCACTTCTATATCGTACTCACTCACTTATAACACAAATTTAGGAACTTTCATAACTCAACTTTTCTTTCTTGTACGTACTCTTTTGACTCGAGTGACGTCTTACTCTTCTGCTTGAGTTATTTATATGATGTGAATACATGTGTAAATTTTCATAGTATTTATCCAAGAGTTAACCGAATCGACGGCTTTTGTACATTATATGATGGTTGGTGTATTTTTAATACTAGCCGTTCCTCACCGTTTAACTTAGGTAAAATTCGGAATAAGACAATTTCTTTCTCTTATATGTTGCTCTTCGTTATATATTATTACCATATCATATTTCATCAAAATCCGTCCAGTAAATTTTGCGTGATTGACGCACGTACCGATAGACAGACAAAAATTCTAAACAAAGGTTTTCAAACTTCTATTATCATTCTATACGCTAAATTATTCACTGTATTTAAAATATTTTCCATGTACAGAATTTGTTCTGTTACAATTGTATTTTATGTATAGATAACGTCATTGAATATAACCAGATGCACTATATTTGTGGCATGTATAATATAAGTAAATATTTACGTATTTTGTTAAAATTCTTTCAGTGACTGATTCCTGAATCATGTCAGATTGAAAAAATTACGCGTACATTTTTGACTAACAAAAATTTTTTCAGAAATTTTGCCATATGTTTTCAAGATATTTTCTTTTACAAAGAAATATAATTTACCAAAGAACGATGACGTCACGATAACTTTTAAATAGGTTTCGAGATTACGTCGCAATGTAAATTGTGGGTAACTCACTTGCACAAAATTTACATAATGAATAACACGATGTTTCAAACTAATTTAATATTTTTCATTAAATTCCAAAAGTTGTTCAGGTTTTAGAATAATCATTTTGGGCTCCAAACTACGGCTCATTGTTAATAACAAAAAAACTCCAAGATTAGGTTCTATTTCAATTTTGGTGATTACTTACTCATTGATGATATAATTATTTGGTAATTCTTTGGTTAAAGTAATTTGAGTACCAATTGAGTTTGATTTCAGTCTGTTGAGTATTGAAAAGAGATTGCAGTCAAGTTTTCATACAAATTTTTAATTTTTTTTTCACACTTTCCTGATCGGCGATCTTCGGTGAGGTGTTTATTTAGATTTAATTTCTAAGTCTACAGCTGAATATAAAAAAAATATTAGTTTTCGATACAATATTTATAATAATGATTTGTTTTGTAAATATATTTGTATACCTGTGTGTGTGTGTGTGTGTGTGTGTGTGGGAGCGAGCGCGTGCGTGTGTGCGTGCGGGCATGCGCGCGTGTTTGTGTGTGTGCGTGTGTGTGTGTAAAATTAATTTACACTTAAAGAGTATTGTACTTTCAAATGACGAAGAACGGTTGCTAATGAACTGTGGGGCTACTTTATTGATTATGACTTAATGAAATTTAAATGAAGAAATCATAAAATAATCATCCCCTGACCATAAATTAATTTTTAATTCTGTCCAAAGAGTTGTCAGCTAAACAAAGATTCAGTCTGATTTTAAGTTGCTCATAAAATTGGGGATCACAAATTTAATGACTGAGCGGAATTGTAAAAACGTTCCTGGTGGACTCAATGTTCCATGATGTAGATCATGGAAGGATACGTGGATATTAAATTTACATCATTTTAGATTTACTAAGGAGTAGCCATCACTGGGGCATACGTTATTTACCTAAATATAATAAATTAGTGCAAGCTGCAAGCTTCGCGTGTTTTAAGCTAGTGAAAGACATTTACTTATTGTCTAACCTCAGACAGATAAAGTAATTTTTGTGTCAAGATGTGCTATGATCATTTGATTAAAAAATATGAGCTAACGGTGTGTTGAAATTAAAGCACTTAATCTCGAGAATTAAAACACTTAATCAACATAAGTAGCTAACCCTACTCCTGATGCGTTATATTTGTCACACATTTTGGTGATATCTGAATCAATTTAAATTGTTTGCAATAAAAAAAATTACCCAGATGTGGTTTATTTTAATTTGTATCAATTTTTCCTTTGTTAATTTGGTCGAAGAAAAGTATTCTGTGTCTTCGAAAAAATCACGTTTAGTTATATTAGATTGTTTGTCTTGTTATTCATTGTAAAGTAAAGAAAAAATATCTAAATAAATGCTTTTATTAACGAATGATAACAATACTTTAGATGTCGGTACCCAGAATAAATAATTTTCCTTTGTTTTCAGGTTAACAAAATGAATAATCGACCAACCCATATTACAACCGTCCAACCATAATGTCAGATGGAATGCATTTTACAGCAGCTATCCATTTATATTTTTTTTCCAATTCGATATTTTAAACCTATAAAATTTGAATTTGTTATTTCTTGGAGTATTTTTACAATTTACTACACAATAACTATCTTGTTACATTATTAAAATTTGAGGTATGAATTCAGTGCAGGAAAAATGCTAATTTTAGTGATTTTTTTTATGTTAAATAATATACTTATATAAAAAATGGCGTATTTAGAAAAGTAGGACTCAGTCGTGATTATTTTATTATAAAAATTTATTTGAAAAAATTAGCTCACAATGAATATTTTAATTTTTTTATTGCTGGAGTTTTTTTCACTAATTTATAATTACTTTTATTTTAGCCTCAGCGTGTGGAGAAAATCAAGTTTACTCTGAATGTAATGGACATTGTCGGAAAACTTGTAAAAATAAAAATCCTATATGTATAGTAGTTTGTCGACCAGGGTGTGTCTGTCAGCCTAATTATGTATGGGATCCAGAAACTGAGGAATGCATTAAGGAGGATCAGTGCCGTAAAATTATAATATAATAATTAAATTATAATAGTAAATTTATAAAATAATAATTAAATTATAATAGTAAATTTATAATATACTATTAAATTTATGACTAATTATTTTCAACATTTTTTACGAGTTGCCTTGATATAAAACTACTTTATGATATTTGTGTAACAATTAAATTTTTAAAGTTGGTAGCCATTTTTGCAAATTCTAGTAAAAAGGAAGATGTCATAAAATACACATTGTTATCTTCTACATGGAAAATATAAAAGAATATAAAAATAAATATAAAAATAAAAAATGGCGTATTTAGAAAAGTAGGACTCAGTCGTGATTATTTTATTATAAAAATTTATTTGAAAAAATTAGCTCACAATGAGTATTTAATTTCTTTATTGCTGAAGTTTTTTTCACTAATTTATAATTATACACTACACACTCAATTAACATCTAGACAGAAATGTTAATAGTAAAAATTGAAAAAGAGAAATATAAAAATTTACAAGAAATACAAACAATTATTACATGAAAAAGTAAATAATCATGAAGTTTAAATATTTAGTTTTTAATATAAATTTTTTTTAAATATAATTTTCACGGATCTTTACTTTCTTTAAATTTCATATTTTTGGATTGATAAACAGTGAAATTTTCAATGTGGATAAATGCATTTTTATTCAATTATTAATTTATTTGTATAATTAAAACAAATCATGAACTAAAGATGTAATACTAAATTTTTAAGGTTGGTTGAAACGAACGTTTTTGTTAATATTAAGTTAGATAAAAGTCGTCTTTCTAAACTTTTTGGAAGTTTTTATTAATGTCATATTTAACTTTTTCTCTTATTATCACCATTCGCATTTATACATTTGTTAAATATGTAGTATTAATTATAAATTTAAAGAGAAAATAGTGAAAAAAATTTGTAAACCAAAAATTAATGTAATGTCCAAAAATGTTTGTAGTTTTTTTAAATCAATAAATTTTTCATAATAAAATAAACACGACCGAAACCTATTTTTTTAAATAGTTAATATTGAGTTATTTTATTGATTGTTTTTTTATTTGTCGTAAAAAAATTAGTTAAATTTGCATTTTTGCTTAATTACCCTGGTTCCAAAAGTAAACGTGACAGTATACTGGTATGTAATTAAATTATATTATCTCTGACAATATTTAACAGGCGCCTTTAGATATTTTAAATAAAAAAGACGGCGCATGGAAAAGGAAACATTACCGTTATCATACAGCATAAGGTCATAGTTTGGATTAAAGTTAATTACGGTATCCTTATGTTTTAATGATTACAATTGTTCCTTCTTCTTTTTTACCCATGTTCTACTGCATGCAGGTAGGCCTACTTCATTTTATACCACTTCTCTTGATCTTGTGCTTCTTCTACCCATTTAACTCCAACTGTTCTTTTGATATCATCGTACCAACGCTTATTTGGCCTTCCTTGTGGGCGCTTTTCACTTACCAGTCTCTATTATGTAAGCGCTTTTGACCAAGAGTTTTTCCTTCTGGCTACATTGCCAGTCTATTGCCATTTAAGCTTCGCAAAACGTGTTGTGACGTACGCGACCTTGATTTCCCTCTGAGACACTCGTTTCTCTTTCTTTCTCTCAGCATGACTTCGAACAATTTCCTTTCAATAGCGCTGCGGGTCATTCTGAGCTTGTTGGGGGTTTCTTTTGTAAACACCCAGCTTTCAGTTCCATAGGTGAATATTGGTAGGATACACTGATCATGTATGACAGCTTTCTTTTCAGCCGTAATTTTCATTATGAAGGTGAATTCAGTTTTGGATAAGGCTGCTCACGTTAGTCATATGCACCCATAGTCATATGCTCTATTAGTTTGCCCACGTTAAAAATATGGTATGTTTAGTTTGGTTTGATTTTCTTTCCCTGTAATAACTTTTAGATAAAGATATACGTATTTCGGTTCCCTTTCTACAATGGTTTGTGTGGTTCATCTCAAATAAAAATTAAAACATTAACTTGAATCATGTTATCATGCAACAGAACACATCAATTTATGATGCAACAGAATACAAGAACATTCAGAATATAAATGTTCTTAAAATGATCAAGGAGGGAGAATAGTAGTAAAATATTTAATTTTGTCGTCTCAACAATGATATGCCATATTTTCTTATTCTCTGTTGAAATGTGGTCATATTGCGTTCAGCTACGAAATAGCACCTGCGATATATTTTTGACAAACACCTTTAGGCGGCCTTGTTATCGCGTGTCGGTTTTGTTTACGCAGGGCGAACTCTGCCTTACCATGAGGATGCTGATAATTATTTGTATCAGTGTGTCCTATTACAGTAGAAACTATAGGGAATTTTAAGCAAAGCCAACAATAAATGCAACGTAGATGGTACCACCGAAGTAAGACGTAAATAACACTAACTGTTAAAGAACCAGTGGTTCAGTTATGTTAGAATTAAAAAATCAGCATAAAATGAAAGTTCTGAACAAAGCCGGAGCTTTGTTTTATTGTCTAAACTTTTTGTCACGTAGTTATTTCCCACAGCTTTCGACGTTGTTTGTCACAAGGGAATAAATGGATAACTATATTTTAAATTGCACCAACTGCAACAGTATTCAACTGCATAGCATTGACATATGTTTATTATAAATTGAGATTTAATCTTGGATAAATCAATAAAATCCAATACTTCTTAAGATAGACGGATATAAATTACAAAACGTCACATTATGTTTATCTATGATGTTTACGTCATAGTACAGGTAGCTCCCTAGCGGGAGAAATTGCCAGTAAGGTTCCTTATTGTAGATTTATTGAATAATATCGATTTCTCTAGGCGCTATGGAAATATCGATAGTTACAACGATCATATATATCTAAATAGTAGCAATAAAGTAGTGCGTATTTAACTATTTTCAGATGAACATTTAGCATCCGCTATAAATGAAATTTAGGTATATAATTTTCTTTTTCTCATACAGCACAGCTAGTTTTTATATAAAATTGAAGCAGAATGGCTAGTAACTTTTGGCTGAGCTTTAGTTTGTAAGTTTAAACTTTTTAACTCCATTTTCATTGGTTTGCGGTAGTTAAATATGTATGGGCAAAGCACCTTGTTATATCGTTCATACTCGTTCGAAAACAGCAGAAGAAACCTTTTATTGCTACCTATTAATTATAATTTGTTGGTAGATGGGTTTAAATTCAACATTACAAATCTTTAACATATTTAAATTTTTTAAATCGTATAATATCGCATATTAATAACATGTGTAAAAATGTAAAGAAAGAATTTAATCTTAAAAATCATTTTTATTCTTTTCGTAAAATTTACAAACTTAAAATACAAGAATAATCAGCCAATTTATACAAGCGCAACTTATAATTTATACACAAAAATTTATCCGTCACTGGAATTTATTTTAATTTCGTCCATGGTTTCCAAATATACATTTTATAAAAAAATTATATATTTATTTATATATTATGTAATTTAAATAGGAGATCTTTTAATATTGAGTTACTTTATTGATTGATTTTTTTTATGAATGAGTATATAATAAAATTAATACGTGTTATACGCAAAGTTTTCATACGGATAAATTTAATAATTTCATTTTACTTTATAACCTGTTAAAGTACAAAGTAACTAAATATTTAATCAAGTGTTTCACTTTATAATATTACAACATGTAATAAGATAAAAGAAATTAATTGTATTTAATTAAGTAGTATTTTTTTTTATTTGTGACTTAAATTTACAAGTTCAGTCTTAACTTTTTATTGATTTCCTTTCATACTCGAAGCCTTTTATTTCTGAATTCTATTTATTAACTTGAATAAAAGATTACCACACACGTCGGTTGCAAACGTCGCATATTGTAGAAAAAGAAGTATTACTCAAAAGCCAAACCCATAGTGAACAATAAAAACCTATTAGTTTATTTCATTTAAAATTAAATAAAACTATAATCTGTTTAAATATTATTATGACATTCAAGTAGTAAAATGACAAAGTGTACACAGTACATACCTATTGATAAATATTACAATTAAATAGCAACTGACGTAATAAAATATGTGTTTAATAAAACTAGTAGTTACTGTACAAACAAAAATAAATTGATGTGTATGTAATAAGGGATCGCCTTTAAGATATTTGAAGAATATAAACAGAGGAACGGAAGCTAGAGGAAAACATGGGAAGGTGTAAACTTGACAAAACAATGTTTCTTAGGAGGGAAACGTATTAAGAAATGCATTATTTTTTTAAATTTTGTGACAAAAAAACTATTGGACGTGCCAGCACGCTCGAAAGAAATGAAAGTTTTCAAAATAAATAAAAAACTTCTTAAATTAATTGTCGTGATACGATATATTACCCCGCGATCACGAAGTTTAATTTAAAACAATCTCTTCTTTTCATTTTTCAGGAAATTTTATGTATACTTTTAAAAAAATCTTTTATAATTCGTCTTTTTTATCGTTCACAATTAATAGTAATATAAAATTCAATTATTTCCAGTTCCTCTCCCTGTCACAGTATCCGTTTGTTATCCATGCAGATAATTACGAACCGTAAATATTATTGAATAATAAAAATCTTCTATAACGGATACAAAAATTTAAAAATTACAATGTATTTATGATGGAATGTAAATTTCCGTATGACATACCAGAGAATAATGATACAGAGTGTGTGAGATAAAATAAACTTCATAAACTTATGTGAACAAATCGTAAATAACGGTCAATAAACTTTAAACAAATGATAAACTCTAAAACTTACACCACTACAATACTTTTTAGTATTAATAACGGAAGTTCCTCACTGAATGGGATCTAACTTCAAAATGCTATAGATATCTTTGGAAGTATTTTAAATTATAGCCTTCATCAGAAAAGAGTATCAATTATGACGTTTAGATAGAGTTAATATCGAATTACCAGTCAGATTCAGCTTTCAGAACGCAATCATCAACAAGACGTACCAAGACACTCGGTGGGAATTAATTAAATTGAAAAATAAATTATAAAATTACCAAAGCATCGAAAGACTTCAATAATATTCGCCAAAAGTAGCATAATAGCCTATCACTTATGATTTTAAATATGTAAATATGCTTATGATAATAATAGTTATATATTACAATATGAATGTTTTTTTTTATAATATTATCGGTAAAAAAGCTAAGTTACTTAAAACTATTTTACTATCATGATCAGTGTAGGTTTTACTCGAATTGTGCGCTGTTTGAGTGTACTAAAAGTAACTTCTGGACCTGGTTTATCACGGTTACAAAAAAGTATATTTTTCAAATAATAAGGAAAGTTTTATTGAAGCACACTGAATATCATTAATCGGATACTATAGTGGAAATGTTTTTAAATACGATTATAAAAAAATACTCACCCATACTGATCACGAGTGTAAACTGATCTTAATTACGAGTGTGTAAATATGCTACAAATATTATGTCAAATATTGTTTTGAAAGAAAAATAAGGATGTCTTCACACATAGCATCCGAGATACTCGACATCTCTCTTTTATTGACTATACTACAGTTAAGCACCATTTGTTCTAGCAGTAGGATCATTCTTTAAGTATATTTATATATTTTACTTCATATTTTCATGTAATTAATTGTTAATATTTTGATTTAAATCGTTATCAATTCTGTAATAAAAACTAAAAGGAAAAGCTGTTTGTTTTGGAATGTTTCAAATTAACAAAATTCGATATTGAATAGATTGCATGAAGTTCATATTATATTGCGTATATATGTTTTCTACACGACTTTCTATTTAACAGCATGCAATGTGATGATCGCCAGTTGTGGAATATACGTTACCAGTATAGAATAGAAAAATTTTATATTTGAATAAAAAAATCCCGAATTGCTTTTACTTAAGTAGTACTGGATCTAACAGTACTAACTGGTCACTGGTAATATTATATAGTCGTTTTATTTCCAAATTACAAAAAAAATAGAATATTTATATAAATTAAAATAAATCACTTTCGTATTTAAAATATTGGATCACTGACGGATGTATTTTTATTAATTAGGATGTACAGTCTCATCTCTTATATCTTGACAGTAATACATTTAATATTCAATTTCAATACAATAGTACAGGAAACAGTAGTTTGAGCATAAAAACAATACAAAAGTAAACATAACATTCATGCAAGATATTTCAAAAACATATTTACATTACACATTTTATACATACAGGTCTTAAACTATAATAGTACACATTATTATATATAGAAATATAATTATAACGTTATTAACATGTAATTTTATTTATACAAATAAATAAGTCGAAGTTATATCAAATAAGTGGAACAATTTATAATAATGAATTTGTAGATGTAACCTTAACGATTAATTCGTAGAAACTAGTTTTTATCAGGAAATTGATCGCACCCAACGATCGCGTCCTGAGACGCCGAAGTCTTTGCGTAGAAATACTATGGTACAATCACGTATAAAAAATCACTGACGAACGTATGTATATGCATATATACATACATGATAATATTGCATCGAAACTTTATCACTACAGAACGTAAAGGAAAAAACTCAGGCGCGCCATATCATTAACTTTAAACGAGACTTATAATTTGACTTATTTATAGCATTTGGTTTGACACAAATCAACCCGGGCGGTCGAATTATACAAGTAATATTTAAAATTAAATATCTTACATCTAAACAGAAGACGTTATATTAGTCCATTAGTTATAAATATTTGAAGTCATTCTTATATTACGATTTCGTTCACATACACTTCGATTTCAAATTGTTTATCGAGCCGAGTGTAATAGGGGCACCGCGACTCCGATAACAACGGAGTTTAAATTCAAGTACATTCAATCACTAGGGGCTGATTAGATTCAATAACACTCGGTCTAGACTCCCCATTCTGTGAGAGTACACTGTGCGACGCGTAATGTTGCTGAGCATTGCCGTTCTTCACCTGGCCCAGTTGCTGTTGCTTCCCGTTCTCCTGCAACTGTTGCATGCCTGGATGCTGTTGTGGTGTCGAATGCACCTGCGTCGTCATGAGGTGCGCCGCTAAGTGAGAAGGGGGACTTCTAACGTGGATGTTGCTTGAGAGGTGTACCCCCGGCGGTTTCTGCATGTAATGCTGCTGGGAGTGCGGCGGGGAGTGGGGCTGTAGATGGGGCGTGGTCGAGTGTACCCCCAGCAAATGTTGGGTGTGCGACAGCGAAGGCAGCCGCAACGGTGGCTGCGAGGAGGGGGGCATGGCTTGTGAAAGTGAATGGACCTCGAACGAGTCGTGGCCCTCGCGCTCAGTCGGGTTGCAGTCTTTATCGCTTGTGTCTGCGAAGTGAAAATCGCAGTTGTGATAAAAGTGAAAGTTAGTACGTTCGCGCTGGGCGCTGAGTTTCCATTGATTTTGTACATAATTTGTGGACATAATTTAATTAAAGTGAACTAAAAGTGACAGTGCTAAACTAAATAAAAAAATTGTGACTTAAAAACACAGATTGTAAGGCGCACAAACGTTTCTATTATAAATATATGTAGAATGCTTACTTAAATATTCGGTGCTAGCAGCATTAGCCATCGCAAGTTCCTCTTCGATATTATTTGGTTTGCAGCTGGTCGTCTTCCAATGAGTACGCAGGCCAGATGCGCTGATATATTTCTTATCGCATCCTTGGCAAACGAAAGGTCTGTCGTTGGTGTGAAGACGCTTATGAAGTTTCAAATGCACGAATTGGGTAAATTTCTGCATGCACAAATCGCAGGCGTAGGGCTTTTGTCCGGAATGCAATCTTAAGTGAGTTTTTAAGTTTGAAGTCGATGAGAACCTTTTTTTGCAAATTTCACATTGATGTGGTTTTTCTCCCGTGTGTACGAGATGATGCTTCTGCAGATGAGCGAGTTGAGTAAACGACTTAGGGCATAAATTGCATTTAAATGGACGCTCGCCCGAGTGGGTTCGCAGATGCACTTTTAAATTGGATAGTTGTCCGAAAGTTTTGCAGCATACATTGCACTCATAATGCATTTTGCCGTCTTTTTTCTTTAAAGGGTATGGTAAGCTTCTATAGCCTCGTGACGATTGAGAATTTGGACTCAGTGGACTTCCACTTCTATTACAAGAACCATCGGGACTCATGCTTCCCTGAGGTGAATGCCTTGAGGGTGATAAATGCTGCAATAGTGGTTGTATAAGTTGAGAGTTCATGTTCGTGTTCTGTATTAAACTTATCTGTGAACAATTTTTCAGTGTTATGACGCTGGAAGATGTGGGGAACTGATGTGTGTTTTGGGAAATTTGAGTTCTTTCGTACTGGTGACTCGACGATATCGGTGGGGAATAGTTATTCGGTGGGGATCCTAGTTGAGTTATGATTGTCGAGTTTGGCGGCGAGTACATATTATAGGTATAGTTTGGAGATGGGTGACTTTCATATTTCATCTCCCGTATTTCTCTAATCTCTCTAATTTCTCGAATCTCCGTAGTATGGGGCATCATTTGGTGGGGAGGCGATGCGTAAATTAGCGCCGGAGGCTGAGGTGACGGAATCTGATGATTATTTCTAGGAATAATTATTTGTGGTCCACCTTGCATCAAGGGATTGGCTAGATTCGAACTGGAATCGGGGCTGCAAACGTTTCCATAACGCTGACTCTTTTTGTACGAATAAGCCATTTCAGTCGGAGAGCTCGGTGGGGGTGTCGCGTTTGGTTGGCGTCTATTGGGATCATTATTGTTAGTATCGATTCGGTTCCCCGTAAGAATAGTTTCCAGTATCCTGGTATCTGGCGGCGAATATCTCCTGAAAGAAGATTGCGGCGGAGGCGACGAAGTTTCGGGCTCGTAATATGGTTTTGTTATCGGCACTATGGTATTTTGTGACGACTCTAGAACAATAACCGTCGATGTCGCTGGATCCCTTCGAGGAGGGGATAAATTGTTCGACGGCATGTCTTCCATAGGTTCTTCTGCGATTATTAATTCCTTTTCACTGTCGCAGTCGATATCTTTGTTATTTTTGTAGTGATATGCGCGAGGCATTTTAATTTTTACTTTTCTGTATTCATTTCTGTGCATGTCAGTTATCTCTTCTGTTTTTTGTACTATAACAGTTGTTTCTTTGGGATCATTTGCTTTTTTGGAACAATCTAGTACATAGTTATTTTCAGAATCTGAGTCACTAGAATCCTCAGGTGGCGTGAACCCGTCGTCGTGATATCCGTTGCTGTGATATCCCTCATCTGAACGCACCGATCCATCTGTTGGTGTGAGCTGATGTTCGTAATGACTATCTCTCGGTCCGCTATGCGTCAAATGTGGGGATCCGTTGCTCAATTTATCCTGAGGAGCAGGCGCCATGGGTGAAGGACCCCTTATATCTTTTATGTGAGGTATATGATGCAGTGGTGATCTATTGCTTATGATTCTGTGATGATCTGATTGATGAATGACAACGTGTGATGTGCTTTCCTTTTGTTGATGCACGATAATGGTCGTGTTTTCCCTGTGATGCATTCGTAGCGGAGATTCAGGTTGATGTTGCATGACCGGGGGAGTAGGCGGTCTCTCATCCATTACCATTGGTGTCGGCTCATTTTTATAGTAAACTAAAACGGGTGACTGATCCCTTCTACTCACTTGTCTTGTAGATTGATCTTTTTTTAGGGGATGCCTGACGTTCATATTTTCATCGCTATGAATAGTTAATTGCTGCTGTTCCGAAATAAGTTGTTGCTTGTTTTGAGGGCTGTTTCTATGCCTAGATGATTGATCATTTTCTGGGAAATCTTTCGTATTTATACCCAGGACGTATTTCATATGGCTGAACGCAATCTCTGGGTGCACTGGTGCCGGCGGTATTCCATAAGCCTTTTTAATTGTTTCCTCTTTACCTATTATCAAATAAAATAAATTCATGAATAGGATTAGGAGAAAACTTATAAATAAATTGTAATAAAATACAATCACAAAGTTTATAGCATTCCACTAACCACACTTACATATTGAATAAGTTGCTCTTTCAGGATCAATGTCGTATCCCAATCTTGTTGCAAAATCTTTGCAATACCAAACCATCAGTTCTTCATTAGGCATGATGTCCCTGTAAGGATGATAATATAGCATTTATTTAAAATTAGATTACTCACAATTAATTGAAACTACGTGATGTAGTTTGATTTCTACTTTCTTTGAGTTCTTTACCACGATCTAGGTTTCGTTGTATTACAATATCTTCGGGTGGGCTATTAGCAAAGATGCTAGGAAGGAATCTTTGCTAATAGCCCACCTGAAGATGTTGTAATACAACGAAACTTAGGTCGTGGTAAAGAACTTACTGAAAGCAGAAATAATACTACATCTCGTAGTTTCATTTAATTGTGAATAATGAATTTCTACAAAATTAACGCCAAATATATTCAAAATTGGATTAATGATCTGAAATTAATTAATTACAATAATTAATTGAAAAACTTGATGTAATGAATATTAATATACTAATTTCAATAACATATTTTTTGGATATTATTTTCTAAAATATACTGTTTATAAATTTTCTATTTTGTCAAATAAACTATTAAAATATAAAAAAAAACATACTTGATACTGAATTTTTTTTAAATTTTGTTAGATTATTCATTTTTAGGTTGTTTTATGTATCTATTATTATTTCGATATTTCGTTTTATCACTATCTATTTTACTTCCTAACAATTTTTTGTGGAAGTATCTATGGAAGTGAAATAGTGTGTGTCATTTCTATAATTACTTTAATAGATGACAAATGTGTGAATATCGAATTTGGTTTGTCAATCTCCTAGTTGAGTGTCGCCATTAATGCTGTTACGTGACTTACCTTATGGTGTAAAAATAGATGTGCTCTTGGTGCTGGCAGGCGACCAAGTTCATGACGGAGAAGGAGTAGGCCGAGGCCACGTAGCGCATCCAGTTCGCCATGCTCGTGTCGGAACCGTCCAGGTAATAATAGTCATTGTCCTTGAATATCTAGAAATTAAGCGGTAACGGGATTTGTTTTAGGTATAATATTTAACATATAGCTTTTTTTGCAATTAACATTAGCATTATTTTGGTGAATTCTTTTTCTATTCGCATATGTTTGGATTTTAATTAGTTTTACTATGTAATTTAATTAAGTTTTTTTTGCTGTATTTGTCTGATTCGACGAAACTTTTAAAGCCTTTTGTGAGTGATTTTTCTGTGCCTACAATTCTACATCGATCGATCATCGTATCTACATCGATCAAACCCTTTATAAATGAAATGAAAATATACTAGATTGTGCAGCCTTACGATTGCGTAGAGATTTTTTTTATTAATATGCACTTTTTCATCAAATTAATTTCGTTCGGCCATTCCTGAATTTGCTTTAAACCCTATTTGGTTTTTCCGATATTGTTTTTTAGCTAAGCCATTCATTCACAATTCTATTAACATAATTTTTTCAACTGTTAAAATTACACTATTTTCTGTTTTATGTTTCTGTGTCCTACTTCATTTATTAGCACATCTTTTACTTTTTGCAGACATTTTCCGACAAGTACTCATTTATCGTGTTATGTTTCTGTATCATATTTTAATTTGTTAGCACATCTTTTACTTTTTGCAGACATTTTCCGACAAGTACTCATTTATCTTTCGTGTTATGTTTCTGTATCATATTTTAATTTGTTAGCACATCTTTTACTTTTTGCAGACATTTTCCGACAAGTACTCATTTATCGTGTTATGTTTCTGTATCATATTTTAATTTGTTAGCACATCTTTTACTTTTTATCGAGATTTTTTGACAAGTTCTCATTTATATTTCTGTATAATATCTTAATTTATTAGCACATCTTTTACTCTTTGCAGATATTTACTTTAAATTTCCCCTTTATGTTCCGTTTTTATTTCTATGTCAGGTATTGCCACATACTTTAAACTTTGCTGGTATTCTTAGTAAAGTTCTCATTTATCTTTTATTTTATACTTCTGTATCATATCTTCATTTATTAGCACATTTTTTACACTTGGCAGATATTTCTTTTAAAGTTGTCCTTTATTTTCGTTATATATTTCTGTGCCAAATCTGAATTTTTTATCATATCTGTTGCTTTGCAGATATTTTCCCTGAAGTTCTCATTTTCAGTATCTTACTTTGTTTCTTATTTTTGTCGTACGATATTTACGATTTCATTACACACATGTGTATATATTTGTAACTTCATTACATTGGCAGCTAGTCTACAATTACAAAACAAAAATTATACGCTATCCAGTGCTATATATTACAGATTACATGTGCTGACGATATAAATTAAAACTTGGATTTGCAATTTTCAGTGGAAATTATTTGTGTGTCAGGGATGTAACGTGTAGACAAAAATAAACTTAAAGTATGAACCATGATCCACCGTGGTAATCGTAAGCAAACATGCACTATTTTTTAAATACTTATGAAAAGATGATTTCACGATTATGATAATTGCGAAAATAAACAACTGGATTATGAAAATAAACTTTTATGAAAATAACAAAACAAACAGTTATGAAAATAAACTTTTTGGATGGAAATTTTTTCGCTATATCTTTCAGGATGTTGACGGGGTTTGGCACAAATCGAAATTTTACTGTTTTTTTTATTATTATGTGAAATAATATACATCAAAAAGAGTAAATTTATTAAAAAATTTAGCCGCTCGTGACTATTGCAAGAGAAACAATCAATTTCGAAAGTTCTCTTACTATGAAGAAACGGCGATTGGCTGTGGAACATAAAATTTATAAGTTCTTTTTGCGAAATATTTTTGTTTATTTAAACATTTAGTTTTTCGTTTTTTTTTAAGAAATTGTTTTTTTTATGATGTAAAATCTTTACCACACGACACACGATTTGTCAAATAAAAGTTTTTATACAAAATAATAGCGAGCGGCTGATATTTTTATTAAATACATCGTTTTTCGTGTATTTTATTTCATTTAACAATAAAAAGCAAGTGAAATTTCCATTTCTGCTAAAGTACATTTGTACATTTTTAAGAATGCTTGTGGCTGATACACTATGTTGACTTTTCATTATCTTATATGCAATTTATCTTCGTAAGAATGAATGCTATGCTATATAATGTATATTGCTATATCTGAATTAGCTTAGTTTACAAACTATTTAGTTTATAATGAAGAAATGTGTCTCGTATTGATGTGATCATAAAAATAGTGTAATTTAGTGTCTTAATAATATACGTAAATATTAAGAAAAAAATTGTAATTTGAAAATAGGGTCGAAGAATTAAAAATTCATGGACTAATTAATGCGGGTATATTTCGCTTCGTGCCGTATCTATGAAGGTCAACTTAAATATAGAATTTAGTTTGAACCCGAATAACTCCTGAATTATTCACCATCATCGTCTACAACATGAAATTACAATACATGTTTCCGCTTAACATAATTCTGCTAAAGCTGAAACGGAAATAGACGAAGTGGCACGAAAAGAAGTGTCTTCATTGTTCTGAGAAATATTACGGGAATTAGCATTTCATGAAGTCGCCTACGTTTGAAAGTTGAGGTTTGGAAAGTTTAGACCTTGAATATTTGATTTTAGTAGTATATCTTTGGCCAGGTCAAAGATTATACGATTTTAATTAATCGCGACTTCGGTACAGTTTAGTCACCATTCGCATTTTCAATTTCGGATAATTTGACGTTGAAACATATGATGCAAAGTGAATATTACTTTGTATTCTTATTACGTATAGTCACAAACTTATTACTAGTTAGTCACAAACTTTGCGATATTACAAATGTATTTTACCATTTAGTTTGACGAAGCGAAAGAAGTCGTATTATTGCAACTGAGCTTTTAATAATAAACCGTAGTTATTTTAGTACACATTTTTAAATTAACGGAATATTTTATCAAATTTTGATGTGCGTTTATTTGCCAAAATTTGGTGAATGTTCCATTAAAAATATACTGTCAGTGATGGTACTACGGAATTCAGCGCCATCACTACAAAGTTACGACATAAATCTATTGTTATTTTTTTTCTTTTTTTATAAATCCTTATGAATTTTAAATAAAGCGGTGTTCGTGATTTTGATTACATGAAGAAAATTCTCGGCACTTTTAACTTGTTCAACAAAGAATTAAAATTATTGTATTTTAAGACTCTATAATTTACAACTGTAATACAATATTGCATTGAATGTCAACGCTAACGACAATGTCTTACATATCCCTTAATTGAAATGGGTTTTCCACATGAGTTTTCACGTATTTTGATCTTTCTAAAGCTTCTTTGATTCTATGTATTTGTCTTTTATAGAATCTAGCATACAGTCTCTTATTTTTTTTTTAAAGAAAATCACTTTCCATTTTTATCTCCCTTAGTTTCATTTCACCAAACTATTTCAAGAAACGTTTTTTAACTGTTTTATTTCTATTCGGTTAATGTTTTTTTGCCTTTCTTTTTATATTTACTTCTGCAGATAACAATTTATTGCAAAATGTCATAATAAAAACAAAAATATTAAATAAAAAATAAATAAATATTCTACTCCCATATTCAGTTTTATACTAAAACATTCATTAATACTAACACCAACTTTATGACTAAGTATTAAAAGTATTTCTTTTACCACAAAAAATTGCTTACATTAAAAACTTAATGGACTAATGTAGTAATGGTACTAATTTAACATAAAAAATATCGCTTTTAACAGAGTATTTACAAAACTTATTTCATATAAAGAGTAATGAGATATAAAGTGTTTAGTGAAGTGCTGTTACAAATGTGCTTTAACAGGCCGATGCAAAAAATGAAATGAAACACAGTCAACAGATATTAAATTAAATAAAGCGAATAAAAATCATAAACAGTCAAAATTAAATGAAGCAAAATGAAAAAAAATGTTATTGGAAAGATTGACTTCTAATTATATTGTAAATGTAAATGATTTTCTTCAAACCACTAGAGCTGATGTACATAGTTACTCTGAGACGGTAACATTTGTGTAGAAAGTACGTAATGCATACGTAAAATAAAAATCAATGTGGAAACGCTCACATTAAATAATTAAGATATTATAAAATTCTATCTGAAAAGAAAAAATACTGTATACGATTACCTCGTCATTATTCATTAAAATTTGTATCGATTGCCATTTTCAAAGACTTGGTATCAGATTGTAAATAACTTCACTTTAATGGTTAATGTTGCTGTGTTTCAAGTTTAAGAGAGCTTTATTGAAAATGATTCCATTGACGTTATGAAGTCTAGTCTTTCGGCCTTATTTTATTATGATTGGAAGCTCGCATATTACGTTTTATTAACAAAAGCAAGCGGTATATTATCTCACCTTGATATTCCCAAAAGTGTGATGCCTTACAGTTTCTTGCACCTGACCCACATGAAAGAAAGAGAACAAAGTAAGTTAGTTGTAAAGATACGAAATTAAAGGATTACCTCTGACATGACTGAGAAATTCACATTATGGTGGTAGATTTGAAGTTCACCTTGGTTGCATTTTAAGATAAGTTGTTTAAATATAAAGGCCGCCTTTGAGACGCGTTAATTATAAACGCTAGTTTAATTGGTAATTATGCAAATTAGGATATTAAAGGCAAATCTTATAAGTATCAGAGAGACGTATAAAACTCGTTCAGGCTGATGAGTTAAACTTGATTAGAGTATTATCGTATTTATAATTCGTGAAGACGTAGACATTCATTTGATAACTGAACGAGCGTTGTTGCTATGGTATAACGAAATAAGAAAAACGAAAGAAAAATGAAAATGACGAGTAATTTATATAGGTCGTTCTATGTTATTACGACCAATGTTATATAGATGAAAGCTAATAGAAAAGAAGCGTATATGAAGTCATTTATCCGATTAATAATGAATTTGTAGATTTTTGAAACGTTTGTGAAATCACTCCCATGCATGTCATCGGTGGTATAAAGTTACAGTGATAGGAAAATGGTCGCGAGTTAAGTAAAAGGATGTTAGTGGTTGGGAAAATTTGCGGGTGTATATTTATATTATATAAGCTTAAAAGGCGTAACTAAAATGTACAAAGAAAGATTTTAGACGAGAATATTGACTATGTCGTTATTGGCTTTAGGAAAATATTAATGGTAAAAATTTAATTTGTTTAGAGTTTTAAAAGGAATTTCCATAAGAAAATTGATGAATTAAATGAATTTGACTTAGTCGTATTTTAAATGGAATTCCAATTTTTATATGGTTACCGTATTTAAAGCCAATTACGAATAAATCTTAATTCAGTAAGTATTGTCGTGTATAATACAACGTGCAGTTAAATGATGATGATTAAGGAAGATAATCTATGGTAGCATTTAATATAGACTTACCCGCCAGTAATATCTCCAGGAGACTTTATCATCAGGTGAGTTTGGAGTTCTTGTTCCCTCAAATGGACCGAACTTGGTACCTCTTGGGATTACTCCTTTACTCCAAACGCCTTTCGTCTATAAGAAATTGTTTTGTTATTTTAATAGTTTAGGCTTAAAGGAGAGCCTATAGTGGGAGACTGTTGTAAAGTATATTATTATTTGTTATTTCTCTTCTGACTCGTTTTTGATAATTTACGTTAAATAATATTTATACATAGTTGACACTTTAGATTTGCCGTTTCTCTTAGTTGCACGAAATTCTCTTACAAAACTAAAAAAGAAGATACTACATAAGAATGGGTTGGATCATTGTATTTCTCCTACACGTTGCATTATCGATCTAGTGCCATTTTCTCGGCTTAGTCAATAAATTATGACAAGTAATACGTAACACTAGATTACTTAACACTAGAATAAGTAACACGTATATCACGATAAATGACCGAGTGTCATTTTAATTAGTATAATTCATTTATTATTATATACTATTATAACACAACATCATGTAGTTTCATATAATTGGGTATTATAATTTATATAATAAAAATTTTGAAAAATATCGGTAGGAAAGATAAAATAACACGTTGAAATATTAAAATAAATAAATGTTTAAGTTGGAATTTATTTACTGGAACTATTTTGATTCTTGGATATAACGGTACGTTTATTAAGTTGTGAATAGTTTCTTTTTGGGATTATATACCACAAAATGAACAAAAAACGGAATCTTTAAATGAACTCAAGTTTTCGTTGAAATTTGGCATATTGATAACGCATATTTTTCCGTAGATAGTTAACATTTTATAAATAAATATAGACATTTTACAGCAGCAAATTAAGTACTCGAGATTTTTTTAACATTAATTTCAAATTACTTGAAATAAAAGTTGATTGGGGCCAATAAAGCATGATCGCAATTCGGGGTTACATAATGGTATTTTAAAATACAGCCACATTAATTGAAACTTTAGGTTAATCGAATATTTGAATCTCGCTCCAATCAAAATGTTTACATTGTTATTTCGAATTCTACAGTGAAATTAGAATTTTTAGGTGTTTCGCTGCTCAATCAATTAATTTTTATTTTACCAGATCACGAAACAAATACAAAAAATTAAAACAATATGTATTTAAATTTGTCGTTCTTATTTATATTAAATATGATTTGTTAATTAATAAATGTTACCGAAATTCTTCAATTATAAACTGTAACAGTTTATAAGTTATCGTGACAAAAACATAAAATTTACGTTGTGAATTTATTTATAGCCATGTTATTGCTGCCATGCTTCTAAATTAGTCTGATGTTAGTAATGTGTTCCAGGATACCTTGTTTATATCATTTCACAGAGAGTTTATCTCAACATATAAGTAGAACTTTTTACTACGCTTATTCCGGAATACATATAGTATTGTCATTAAGGTGTGGTGTTATAGGTGGATATATGGTCAAAGTCGATCTTACCGGTGTATTCGGCGTTGACAAGACGGCCGAGGGTTGTAGCGTCAGGCTCCTGGGCAGCGTCTTCTCAGCCCTGTTGGGCGTGCCGGGGGCGCAGTGCACATCAGGCACAATGTAGACGGTGAGACGCTCGAAATCCTCCTCGCGCATGCGGCTCACGTCGTACGCGGCGCTCGGCGAGAGCGCTGTCGGCTCCTCGAGTGCCTGCGCCGCCGATGGGGAAGTATCATCCATACTTGATGACTGCGGTAGAAAGAGGAAAGGACAAATTAACGTTGAGAAGAGAGAGAGCCATTGAAGTACAATCAATTCAAGGTCAAGGTCGAATTCAAGTTATTTCACGGCCGTTTCCTGTATTTATGGTCATGTGGGTGACCATGCTGAATACGTATAGCAACTTTAAAATTTGATCTGCTATTTGAATAAATTATTAATGTGCTATATGTAATAAATTAAGGAATACTCGAATATTGGTAATGAAAAATTGATAATTTTTCTTGTAACTCAGCCTATACGTGACGAGAAAAATATTTAAAACAAAATAGCAATATACAAGGAAATTTATGGAATTAAATTTTTAGGGATATTTTCAAAAATTTGAGTTCACACGGAAAACAATTGTCAATCAAATATATTATTTTTTATAATGCAGTCCACAGAGGTGGAAAATAGCTTTTCCACTCACGAATGTAACTATGGTGATAATTATATTAGAATATAAATTACTTAATAGCCAGCCGGTAATGAAACATATAGGACTCGGGGATATTTTGGTAGGGTAGGACCAGTAAAGGAAAATTTTACCGAATTTTCAGTTAAAAATCTACACTTTCGTTGGTAAAAGTAACACATTTTGAATATTTTTCCCCTCAGTTCAATTGATCATCGCACACTTTACGTTGGATACATTCCTTTTGTCTTATACACTCTTGTAGATGATCATCTTTCAGACTTATTTAGGTTACAGTTTATTTTCTGCGCTTTTTCACATCATCTTCTTAATGAATATTTATTTGAAATCTATTTTTCTTATAGTTCATAGATCTAAACAATTTTAAAATATGTGTAACATTATCCATATATTTGTTTTTCGTGGCTACCAATCGTTCTTTTCTAATTGCACTTTGTGATCTTAAACAACACAAAAGTCGATTTTAAATAAATGTATCCTCCTATTCTTCCTTCACTGATGTCCCTCAATAACAAGAAAATTATCTCCATTACGGAGACATCACATTCTTATTCCCGTTTTTGGGTCTCATCATAATAATGTGGCATCGAGCGTGGTGTGGATTTGATCGGACAAACCTACAGGGCTTTATCTCATATATTTATTCCTTTATCTTACTAGTGATCATTAGTTAACCTTTCAAGTAGGTTAACTAATGATCATATATAATATAATATACATAATAAGATAATGAGTTAACATTTCAAGATTGTCATCACTTCTTCAGCAAAGTGGTCCCAATATTCCAGAATATTTTGAAAGCAAATGGTGAATAGTTTTGTTGTATCTTTTATTTCTTGAAGGATTAGTACATCGCTCTTATTTACTCTCCATATGTATATATATATATATATATATATATATACCATTATTACTTCTCTAGCATCATATCTCGGAAGTGTGAATGCGTTTACAGTTAGATACTTTTAATCTCCGCACCATATAAAAGTTGAGAAACAGCGTTTCTTTCATTACATTGAGTTCTTCAGCATCATCTTTGCACGAACCTTTTAATTTATGTTTGAGTCAAAGTAATTAAACAGTATTGTGGTTTTGAACCACTGTTTTCTTAACGTTTAAACGTGATGAACGTTTTGTACCCTTCAGTCAGTAAAAACTTCCTTACTATCAAAATGGACGTCAAATGCATAACTTAAATATTACGGGCCATTGCGAGTATATTGTTATAATCATTCGGTACCGGAAGTTAGTAGAAACAAACAAGGAAGTAACAACAACACCGTCATGAAGATACCGTAATAGAACCCTTCCTACTGCTATGAGATGGGGTCAGGAGGTGAAGCGCGTTCACCGTTACTGGCATGGCTCTGACCTTTATCGAAGGATTATGGCCCGGACGGTTGCCAGCACTGCACGCCGGTAGAACTACCGACTCATTGTGACATTGCGATGCACGTGCTAAATTACTTCAATTTTCTTAATTCATGTGAAATAGGGCAATTGGGTTTTTTAAGCATATATACCTCAAAAGGGATCACGGGATCACTCACGTATTCGTTTGTTTGTCTATCGGTCACAGCTGTATTTCTAAGAAACAAATAAATGTAGAAACTTAAAATTCTGCACACTCTGATAAAACATAGCAACCCACATAAATTTCAATAATTAACATTATAAAAATATTTAAACGGTAATTTTGGGGTGCAAATGAAGTACCCATAATTTTTTTTTAATTTCATTTATGTGAAATATCATTTGAAAAATTTAGTTGTAATAATTCCAAAATAATTTTTTTTTCTTATGTAGGATAGTTCTAGATATATTGCTGAAAACGTTTACAACAATTATGTTTCCCTCTCAGAAAATGTAAAAATTATAATTGTAATCAAGGCGCATTACTAGAAGTTTACCTAAAGTTTACCGGAAAATTATAACGATGACTCTAGATATTATAATTTCTCATCAATTTACGATATTTATATGCCTTGAAACATATATTAGCCCATATATTCAAATGTTAAACAATTATATTACAAGTATTATATTACATACTTGTAAAATAGTTTTAATGAAATACTATATATCCCTAAATATTTCAATATATTTAAATTTGAGTATTTCGTTGTGTAGGTGTTTCGTTTTTGAGTGTTATGTCAAAGATTCCAGTTTTACATCCTGGTTATGTATATAAACAAATGGACAAACGTGTAGCCCCATGAAATATATTTTTTTAAATTTTGAAGTAAGAAAATCCAAAATGTTGTTTTATTGTTGTCATGCTAGGCAAGCCAAATATTAAAAATAATAAGATATGGCTTATTAGCTCGAAATATTGTAGATTTGGGACAATTTCTGACTTATCCTATGAAAGCAATTGTTATAAGCCGGAAGGAATTGAGGAAAACATCTATTGATTGTCCCCTTTGGGAGCTCGTTAATTTAATATGTGATAATGTGTCATCTTTGCAACGGTAGTCGTCGAGACTTGTTCGTATGGTCTGAGATTTGTCTGATTACAGTTTCAAGATATGTAAATATTTAACCGTCGTTTCGAAGTTTTAACGTTAACCAAAGGGCGGAAAGGAAAATTCCTAGACTTTGATTACAACGAGTATTATTTCGATTGATTAGATGATGGAGCCATTCGTTCTTAGTTGAGTGAAATTTCTTTTATATATTTATGGCCACTATTTGTAACATATTGATTTCCAGATTATGGAATTTGGGGATGGAGTCAAAGAAGCCAATTTGAAACGAATATTTACCTGTTAATAAATTTAATGACTTTCCGCCATTGAGTACTATAGAAACAGAAATACTATAGAAACATGTATCCTCAATTATATATTACTAAGTATATAGATCAATAATTGACCGACGATTGCTTTCTTACCAACATAATTGACTTGAAAGTTGCTTATGATATAAATCAGTAGTCGTTATTAATTCCAAAATTTCCATTATCAGCATTCAAACGAGGTTTCATGACATAACATAAACCTTAAAAGCGTATTGGAAATCTCACGCCCGACGGCCTTAAATGGAAGCAAAGGCCAAGTTATCGTCAAATAAAATCGGTGCTAAAACCCTTCATCATAAGGCCCACAATGGCATGTCAACACACGATGCACAACTCCTCATTTGTTTCCGAGCCGGAATAGAGCAGGCGCTCGATAAAGGGGCGGAGCCTACACTACTGACCCAGTTTCGTTGCGCAGTGCGCAGTGCTCTCTGCGCACTGGAGGAGTTGTTTTAACCCTTTTGGTTCTGCAGTTTTTTGCCACATATAATGCACGTTCTATTTGCGTTTGACGTTGTCAATTTTATGCCACGGTAGTGGGTCTCCTATTGGCGCGTGCGTCTGTGTTGGGTCGTACGGATAGGGTTTGAGTACCTCTGGACGCATTGGGTGCTATTGTTAAATTGCGGGACGTTATTCATGCGATTTATATAATGTACTATATTGGTTTTAGATAATTGTTTCCTTATATATATATATATATATATATATATATATATATATATATATATATATATATATGTATATATACATTTGAACGTTACTTGGGCTATTTTAAATAATTCTTAAGTATTTAGAGAATACCTACTCGAATTTTTAGAAAGTCAATCGGTGGAAAAGGTTAAAATAACTATTTAGTTCAGTTTTGTGTTTGAGTGTTTATTTTACATTTATAAATTAATATTAATTCATTTTTGATTTTGGAATTTGTTTCTAATGTTAAATTAAAAGACATGTAATCATGACATGTAATGTGTATCTTCATTAAGAAAAGTTTTTAACTGACCACATTATGTAAAATACACGTGAATTCGTGTAAGCTAATATTAATTTAAAGGAAAAAATGTATTTAAGCCTTATTACACCCTCTTAATATTTAAGCGATAAAATTTGAAGCTTACGTATTTATCAGAAACACTAATTGGTAGGGTATAATATTCTGATAAAATATAATTCAGTAAATAATTATAGAAAATAGAGACTTTTGAAGTAAAGTGTGTTAAATATTAAATTAAGATATAGAAAAATGTTACTATAAGTTTACCCATTTTATATTTGTTAATGAAATGTAGTCACCTTCTTCCCATCAGTAACATGACAAATAAGCTCATAAATTGACTATAAAAGGAATACATTGAGGAGTAAGTCGTATACATGCAATCATACGAGTGCATATTCGTTTACACGTGTCTATACCGGCCTTCAATAATTTGCTCGTACCTTCTACGCTTTGTCCTCTACGCCGTCCGCTGTATTGCGTCGTAGCATGTAGCGCTGCCCGGGCTCGACAATGTCACTGTTCTTCATTGTTTGTAGTCTATGTGTATATATTGTAATTCTAGTTTAATTTTCCTTATTTACGGTTTATTCTGAGGTTATTTTAAACCAATATAATTTTTTTTCAATTCTGCGTTATGTATATCAAGGTTAGTAATTATTAGGGATCACTTATGATAAATAAAGTAATTTAAATTTAATAGAAAAACCCTCGATGCTCGTGCAAGACTCGAACTTAGTCGGCTTTTCTTTATCTTCACAATTATATTATTATATTACGTCTCAAATTTCTCGTTAAATGTTCTAATTTAAATTTTGTAATATAAATTATTTCTCCTGACATTCCATTAGGGTTGTGTTTTAATTGAATTCTAGTCGTTTCCAGTTTATCGATATTTTTATTAACTATTTTATATAATTACATTGTAAAACATTTGTTTATCCTCTAGTTATTAATTACATCAGCTAATAGTTTACTACGCGATCACGTAAATTGTAACTCTGATGTTCCATTAGAGTCTCGTTTTAATTGAATTCTAGTCACTTTAAGTATGTCATAATTTTCAACTATTTATTTGCCTTATATAAGAAGGTTAGATAAGGTTTGTTTATTATCTATTTATTTATTACATAACGTAACCAGTTCCCAATGCCCTATACTTTCATTTAACTATATATAATGTTTATATAGCTATTTCAAAATTATTTTGGATCATTCATTTTTTTAACCGTGCCAGGATATGCATTTTTTAAGCCGATGCACATTTTAGCATTTCAAATGTTTCAGCAGAAAGAATTAATGGAATTAAATTGATCAATTTTAAAATTAAATTGATTCATTTTTAGCTACGTTTGCGCAATGTTCAGGTTCAAAGTGACTTGGAACGTGTCCATCTCACGTAATTTTCCAATTATACGTTAGAAAGACGTGAAGAAATCTAGATACTAACATTTAATTAGAACTGAAATTATTTTTATTAACTTGCATTGTCAATTTAAAGAGACATAGACAACTATGGAACTCAACGTTTTGCGTTATTATTGGTTTTTTACTCCATAAATATGATTCTTTTCGGAATTTTTATATTTTCGCAACTCTCACTTTACGTACGTACACTTTCTAATCACATTTTATTCAATGCTTTACACTTACATACATAACGCATAAAACCTTTGTTTACGTTATAAGAAATCCGAGTTTTTTTAAGAAATTACAGGATCAATTTTATTGGCATTATGACATCTTGTTTTTCATATGACACATAGTGTTATATCCTATGGTAGTGTCATAAGCGTATGAGATATAGTATTATAAGCCCAGGAATGAGGTTAGTAGCCAGGTTATTCTAAAGTAAGAAACTGATTTCCATTTTAAATTATAAAGTAGGTATAAGGAATAAATATAAGAATCACATGAAGTAGGCAGAATTCAGAACATATAATATTTGAAGTTTTTATATAGTTTTAGAACAAAAACTGCACCTAATATTAGGTACATTAACACTCAGGTAACTCTATTTTACATCCTGTAAAATTGAATGTCATTTTTCTAGAAATTTTAAACCAGAATATTTTTTATATGTGTATAGTATTTATTTACACTAATTTACTCACATTTAATGCCTTTATCAATATTTTAAGACTCATTTTAATACAATAATAAATCTAGACTCTGATCTCCAAATCTACTAAATGGAGTTTAAAAACTTTTACGGATTTGTTTTTCGATTTCTGAAATTATCATAAACATAATGTCACGTAACTGTGATGACAAAAAAACGGAAAGAACCTAGGGGGTAATGGGAATTATTCCGTCGGGTCTTGGATGAAACCGAATCATGAAACGTTTACCGCAACTTAAAGAAGCATACATTTATTCAAACTGTTTTTTCCCTACCTGGTAGTAATAAAAATTTGAAACGAAACAATGTATGTAATAAATAATAACATTCACTTGAATTTCATGGCCAATTTTAATTCAACCTGATTTATGAATTATTGTCTTAAAATATGCCATTCATTATTTTACAGCAAAAATTTCTGCTAATAGCCCATCTGAAAATGTTGTAATACATGGTCGTGGTACAGAACTTAAAGAAAGTAGAAATAATACTACATCACATAGTTTCATGTAATTGGGAATAATGAGTTTCTACAAAATGAACTCCAAATATATTCAATTAATGCTCGTTACTAAGAAGTGTAAGTATGTGAAGCTGGCACTGGTCCCGGGGTGTCAATCATTTGAGATGGAAATTTTTTCATATAAATTTGGAAATTTTACCTAAGTTTGAAAAAGTTACAAGAAGACAGTGGATAATTATATCATCAAGTTAAGATAAATAGCATGTATGGGCGATAATACCCCTCTCAGGAAAGTGTATTTTCATCGGAAGTATTTATAACTATATATATATATATATATATATATATATATATATATATATATATATATACAAAATTTATATTTCGTCGAAGCGTAGTGACTACCTGCTGGTTAACTAACACTTGTCTTCAGACGTTTTTGTCATAAATTGCAGTTAGTTAAATAAGTAATAAGACGAAGAAATATTGTGCAATTAACAAGTTGCACTTTATTCTAATTTACCGTCTCGGCCGTTCGAAGTCAGAAAAACGATCATTATTACGTTTATTGTTTTCCTGTAGTAGTTATTTATTTACAGTTAATTTGTGAACGGCGCTTTCAATGGTATTTATTCTGTGGTTTTGTCTAAGTATAGGATTCTACAGCCCCAATCGTGTAACACAAAAGCGCTTATAACACATAATAAGACTTTTTTTTATTGATTTTCATTTTGTCTGTAATATTATTCATATAGTATTTCATTAAACTTATTATGGTTTAAAGCTTCAAATTATTTCAAATAGCTATTGTTTATTACCCACACGTTTGAAAAAGATATTACGTACTTATATCTATCCGGATTGTTGAAATATATCGATAAAGTGAGTTTAGTGTTGCCATCTATGGTTTTAGTGTGTATCTTTATTCTGTAATAAAAGAGGTTTAGCTTACACTTTGCCACTGAACGAGTAGTTATTTTTAAGTTTATCGTCCCAGCATTTTTCAATGTATACACATTTCAAATGCTTAGTCTCTTTATTGTCATTTGACATATATTATAAGATATAATGTGGTGAAAGTTTCAAGTTAATTAAATAAGTAGTAATAATATGTCAAACTTCTCTTTCTTAAAAAATTAATCTAACAATTATCTCACGTAAGATAATGATTTGAAATTCGCATTAAGATTATTGCTATCTTGTTACTATACCATACGTGTTTCTTAATCGCTTTCTCTTATAAGATGGAATTACTTCGTGTTTATACTCTTGATTATTTAAAAAAAACAACTCTTCACTCACCAGCCTCATGTTGCGTGTACGAAGGTGCGCGTTGAATCAAACGTGCACTTCCATTTCTAATCTGGATGACATCGACAAGTCGTGCAGTTGTTAGCTGTAATGGAAAAGTAATATTTTTATAAAATTAAGTTATTATTCTATATTATTCTATTGATTGTAATGTAGATACTAATTTAGCCCTTGACAGGTTCACGAATATATATAAACAGGGAAAAGTTGGGAAACATACTTAAACGTGTTATTACATATACATGAAGGATTATTTATTAGATAAGAAAAAGTAAACATTCCCAAAACTAAAGAAAACCATCAAGAAATTGATGAACAAAATAGAAAAAGACATAGTTAGTGTTAATCTATATAATATAAAAATTTAACAAAAATTAATTTTTTTGATAAACTTATGTTAATATTAGAGCAATATGCAGCTCCTAGATGAGTTGAAAAGTCAAAATTTATCAGTCTATCGTCAAGGATCATTAAACAGAATACTTTTTAGTATTTCAATTTTGATGTTATAGATAATAGTGTGTAACTAATGCAAATATTTTCCGTATTTTTCGAATTTTCAGCTTTTAATTGCATTTTCCGTTTGCATATTGGATTGCTATAATGATTTTATTTTAAAATAAATTTTTCTCCATTTCCATATACCGGTCTGTCCATATGAATGAATTTAACTCGAATATAACTAAAGCTATTGACATTAGTTTTGTACAAGTTATAGATAGTAACTCTATGACTAATGTAGTTTTTGTTGCATCGTAATATTTTAAACGGTTCTGAAGTTTCCTCTACCTGCACTCGTACTGCAGCCTAGAGCAGGCCAGACCCGTCCCAAAGAGCTTTTTCCATCGGAGTCTATCAGATGCTTTATGTTTCCAATTGGTAACATTAAATATTTTTAAGTCTTTCTCGACATCATCAAGCTATCTGAGTGCAGGTTTTCTCGGATTCCTGATACCCTATGGCTTGTTGAGAGTTAGTAGCTCGGTCTGATCTAAATAAGTCGTCTCTCGACAAATCTCTAGTCGACGATACCTTAAGTGTCGAAGATACCTTATTGGGTTTGATTTGATGACTTTAATAATGACTGCAACATCGATTATAAATTTCGTGACTGTAACGAAACCGCCAAACCTTACTTTCTTGGACAGCACCGAAGTTTTTGTATAGTATCTTTCTTTCAAAAAGTAGTAGTCTGTTTTAGATATGCTTGCTCAATGTTCAGCTTTCGCTCTGATTGAGGGCTACTAGTTGAATTAGCGTTTTATACATTCTAATTGTTATTCTATTGCCAATGAGTCGAGATTTTACTTGGTTTCTTAATCCAAAGTAGCATCTATTTATCAGCATCAGACGGTAGTCAATTTTAACATTCATTTAATTTCTGTTGGTGAGAGATGTACCAAGATATATAAATTCGGTAACTTTTTCAAAAGTGTGGCCATTCACCACCAATGGCGCATTGTCCGCCTCTTGACTTGTCAAAACCATAAATTTTGTTTTCTTTTCATTGATGATTAGGTCCATTTTTCAGCCTCAGTCTGAAGAGCCACAAAAGCTTCGGTAACAGCCCGTCTCGATCTACCAATAATGCCAAGATCGTCTGCTGAGCCAGTACTTGGATATATTTGTAGTATATAGTGCGTTAGTTGTTATCATTGCATCTCTGATGACTTTACTGCTTAATAAATAGGCATGAGAGGGCTACACCTTGTCTAAAACCTCTATCAGTGAAAACGTTTTGAAGTTATGATGACGAAAATGTTACGTAGAAAATTAAACAAAGCCCCTACCATATGGATAGTGGACAGTTTATGAATGCAGGAAAACGCGAGAAAGTAACGCTGTAGAATGAGAAGAGGGAGAGTAAGTTGGCCCACTAGGGATTTAAACTAAATTAATTATTTATGTCTATGAGCATAAAAGAATCGCATTAAAATACTGCACTCACATTTCGGAATTCCATTTGGACGAAGTCCCAAGGCTTGCACTAAATAAAATAAAAGTTCTTGTGTCCACCCTCTACTTTAGCAAGGTGCAAAATATCAGTGAATAAAATTGAATTGTTAATATTATATAGTAAAGGAAGATATCAAAGAAAAACACGTATCGAGTTCATTTATTGCGGGTTTTGTATTGTAATTTCCAAATGGTACTAATATTAGAACACACAACAGCAAATACGCACCATTTCTACGTAGATTATAAACTTCGCATAAAACTGCAGCCATAATTACAATTGCGTAAAATGAAATATTTGAAGATTCAACGAAATATTTATAGATCGGTGCTAAATAAAGTGCAGGTAACCAAAATGGATTTTACTTCCTGGATTCGCTTTAGGAGTGAAACGAATTTGAGTGGCGAATGGCGTCGAATGTGAGGTCTGGTCGACAGCCAACTTGGCTCCAACTCAAAATGAGTCTGTCGGTCTTGTTTAATCAAATATAACATTTGACAAGGATTTACTATTCTGTACGCATGTGCCATATCGAAAACGCGTGGGAAATTCAGGAACGGTACGTGGGACACATTAATATAGTTCATATTGGAAATCGATTAAGTTCAAAGGGGCGGATGAGTTTTGATGATGGAAAATATCGGTCAAATTTGACTTAAATTTATATTAAAAAGTTACTTCGATACAATACATATTTATTTTTAGAGTTCTGTATCTCCGCCGAAAATTGGGACCCTTTTAACATTAGTCACGTGTTCCTCTGTCCGTCGATCCCAGTCGTTTTTTTCCGAAACTGCTTGACGTTGAAACTTGAAATTTTTAGGCATATTAAAACGCCCCTATCTCAATAGCTAACACTTAAAAATATTTATAGGAAATTTCAGTCCACCAAATTAAGTAGTCAAATGAAAATTTTTATAACTACACATATAGTGAGGAGTGTCATTTGATAGAAGTAGTTTTAAAAGTAACAAAAATATTTTTTCATAACTTTAGATAGTATGTCTTTAGAGATATATTAAAAAATATGTAAAAAAACTATGCTGTCCCCACTACCTTATTTTCGAAACTATTCGGTAGTTTTTGAAAAAAAATTTTTTTAATAAAGACAGTTTTTTTAGAAACTTATACAAACGTTGTAGGAAAATTGTAACAATGATTTTGAATATACTAGTTTTTGAGATATACTCGCTACTTATCATATTAATACTAAATATTATTAAACATTTAAGTCAATATTAGTGATGAATAAAGTACTTTAACTTTAAACGAGGTGCTGAAAACTCGACGCGCAAGCCAGGCTCGTCGTATTTGAGCACATTTTTTTTAACTTAAAAAGTACCTTGCGATTACATGATCTACTTATTTACATTATATTATAATATTTCAATCAGGAATAGAAGAAAGGAAATAGTTTATACTCATAATACTCATAACATACAATGTATTATAGCCGAATATATATATATATATATATATATATATATATATATACACATGTATATATATTCATGCTTAGGTATCAAAATGATCTAGATAGTACTGGTAACAAAACGGGTCTAAAAACCACAATTTTGACGGTCTCACACATGGTTATGTTTCACCGAATTTTTTTTAAAATGCTTTCACTTCGATAAGCTTTTCTAAATGATGCGTTTTATATATTTCTTATTTTAGGATAGAAGAAAATCCAGTTCCTTTAGATGTATGATGTTAATTTGAAATGTCCATACCCTTTTTAATTGTGATTGCTATAAGAATATGACTCATCTCATTGAAGAGCAAAAAACCCTAAAAAATGGAATTATCCCTTTATGATAAGTTATAAGTATTAATATTAACATACGACTTTTATATATACTTCTGATAATTTTTAAAAATGTACTAGGGAAATTTCAAAATATCGTTTTTCATTTAAAATTTTGTTTTATAAGACGGATTTCTCAGTTAGGGCCAAAATAAATGTTGTTTAAATTTTTAATTCAATCGTGCTTTTAGTTCGCCGCCTGCATACAATTATTCAATATAAGTAATCATAATTTTCTAAATTCGGTCTTTTCGTTTTAACTGAATTATACGATATTCATTTACACACCTTGTTTTATATATGTTCAATTACTTTTTGCCTGTTAATAGATTACATGAACATTCGGTTTCATGTCTGTTAGTCTTCATAAATATCCTTGTCTGTATCTGCGTATTAACCTAATGTTCGTCACGTATCGGATTCTTGAATCATTCAATGATTTTTTTTTAAATTTGCAAGTTTCGTTTTATCCTGCTCATTATTGTGTATAAGTTGTTGGATAAACCAATGTTCAAATTGGTTTCATGCATGTTAGCCTCCATAAATATCCTTGTCTTTATCTGCGTATTAATATAATGTTAGTTAGGCATCGGTTTCCAGAATTCTTGAACAATTTTTTTTAAATTTGAAAATTTCGTTTTATCCTGCTCTTTATTGTCTATAAGATGTTGGGTTGGATAAACCAATGTTGTCAGATTTATGTTTGAATTTTGGTAATGTATGAAAAATTTTGTTTAAGCATGCTTCAGGAAACTTTTAAATTGTAGAAAAGCTAAGAGTTTAATCTGCAATCGCATTGCAATTTAAGTTGTGTAAAAAGAGAACAACTTAAGAACAAATTGCAGAACAAGTTGATGGTAATATCGATGCAACTGATTAAATAATATTTATCAGAATAGTTCAACTACAGGAAGTGCAACACGAGAAGTCTGATATTGCTAAAATTATTTAAGGTAGAAGATTATTATGTAATAGTCAAAGATTACTGAGAGAAACAGAAATTTCAATGAAAATATCCTCGGATGTAATAGTTAGCAGAGAAAATGTTAGCTATGTTAACGAATAAATATGAGTTGAGTAAGACTAACTGCTAAAAGTTAATTATTGTTAAATATACTGTTTGACAAAATAAGAGAAGCGACTAATTTGTATAGTTAACATAAATCGTAAGGAGATGCCAATATCATAAAACAAACAAAAAAATAAATCACTTTGCTAATATCGATCCCTCCTTCATTGTTCAAGCTACAGTAAGATCGCTGCTCAAGGTTCCGGTCTAGATAGTCAACACTACGCTGCCCCATCGTATCCGGTTAACTAATAAAAACTCAATTCATTTTTAAAATATTCTTACACGTTCCAGAAGTCTACGTATACGTAAACAGTAGACAAGTAGTTGTTTACCAAATTATTTACGTATTTTCATCGATATGCGGCTACAACTGGAAGGAAGCACGTGCTTTGGACGGTTCATACCTAAAGCCGAAGAGAATGAAAGAAAGATAAAATGAATTCATGCATGTATACACCATTCATTTTTATTTGACGCAAAAGTCGCGTTATTTATAGAACAGCTGCAATATACACGATTTTGGTTAACTTAGTATAATGTATTAAAAAGTCAATCGATTTTTTTCTTATGTAAATTTACACCTATAATAACAGAGTAAAGACGAAAAAACCTATATTTAAAATATTTTTTGGAACAGCAGAAGAAGGTAAACACATGGTTTTTTGGATTATTGTATGTCTGTCTGACCGCGGATTACGTAAAGATCAGAATGTAGATGAGAGTCCTACGGTCTCTTTACTAGATTTTGAGAAAGGGCATGAGTTACTGAGAATTTCCGGAATTTTCATTTCCCGTGTTTTTGACACAGTGATGAGAGCCAGTTAATTACAAATAGCATTGAAAATTTAAATAAAATTTTCACTGTTGTAATTCCTAGAATCAAAGGAAATATTTCTAGGTCTTGATATGACTTCAAGAAATTGAAAACAAAAAAAATAAAAATGAAAACGGTCAACAAGTGCGTGTCGCGCATAATAGGGTTATGTAGTTGTCACATGAAAATGCTGGGGCAAGTTAACAAATACGATTTTATTTAAAAGTTCTATTTAGTAAATATAATTTTTTCGAACTCATAGTGGAAAAATTAGAGGGGTGTGGAAAAATTGCATAAGTCTAATTTACGGGGCTAACAAATGAAAAATGGCGAATGAAAATTAAACTTTGTTACAGAAGAACTGTTCAACGATACCCTATGTGATGGAATACGTATTTTTTTTCAGTTCTAGCTTCTTAATAAGGGAAGTACATTAAAATAAGAAAATATATGCTTCTAAAATTTCGTGACCGTAGATTACGTTTTTTAAAACTGTAGGAACTACGTGGGTGTGACAGAGGGACAGACACAGATACGGTCATGATGAAATTATAAGAGTTTCGTGCGTGACTATGGAAAGCTAAAAAACGGGTTAGCGTGTTGACGATTACGGCATGAATGACCATTGATTACACGTCACCAACAACTGGATAAAGGCAGTAATTAACCTGATAAAAGTTGCGGGGGGAAAGCTTAAACATAAATTAGGAGGAAATTCACTGACATTTTTGAAGAACTTCAAAAACTGAAAAGTTGGCGTTGAATCATTGAATAATATAAGATTTATCATAATTACTAATTCTAAACCACGTAATACCGTAAAATTTTCTTTCGTTGAAGCTTTAGTGTTGAAGGTAATTATGTATATAGCTACAACTATTTTCGCCATCTCATCATTTGCAAGGTCAAGGTCACATCTATCACGTGATTCTTTGTATGCAGCCAGGTTGCATAACGTCCGTCGTGCCACAGCACAAGGTCATTCGCGATAACAAATAGAAATACGCAAGAACGTACACTTGTTCTGGCACAAATATGATTTAATACAGGTGTCGCTGTTGGATTTAAATAAATCTCATTCAAATCCTTTGTAGTATCAGCATGTTTATTACATATTGTCAATTATATAGCCATATGAATATTGTCAATTACATATTGTCAATTATATAGCCATATTAATTAAATAAACATGCTGATACTACAAATCCTTTGTAGTATCAGCATGTTTATTTAATTAATATGGCTATATAATTGACAATATGTATATTTCCTAAAGCTGATGCAGTAAGTGAACTTTCATATTCGTGGCTAAAAATATTGAAAATTTTAACCACCAGAATTATGTGCATTCTCTCTTTTAAATTATCTTCAATCTTATTTTTATTAATTTACATTATATTCTAAAGATAGTTATATATATAGATTTATATATAGATAGATATATAGTAGATATTATTAAGAAAGTATTAGTAATATCCCGATACCGATAAACGACAACTCTTGACTGATTCGGTATTGCATAATACCGAATTGGTTAACTCAAATAAATACTTGGGTGAGTAGTGACTAGTTTTTAACTCAAATAATATTAGCGCAACGTTTCTTAGATTCTGTATATGTGATAAAATTTTACCAATAAATGATTTTTGTTATCTTGACCACTGCCTTTCCGTATTTCTCTAAATGCGATCTCTTAACATTTTTCTTAACATATATTTAAATTGTCTAGTTATTAATTTTTTTTATTGTTTTTAATATATTTTTAATTGTTTAATTATTCATCACAACATTTTAACCGATAACTACGACAACTCTTGATATTGTAACTATGTAATTACAATTTAACAATACTAATGTATTTGTTTAGCTATATTTATGTTCTGATTTATTTACATTAATTTAATATTTTATACGAGATGTAGTTAAATTATTTTTTGTTCGAAATTTATATAAATTTTTTATTGTAGTTTGTAATAGTTATTGTTAATTCCTTCTACGAAATAAAATCGTTCATAATAATCGGAATAATAAACATGAAGAACAATAAAATTAATAATTCTATATAAATGAAATTGCAGAAAAAAGTTTAAATAATTTATATATTTTCGTACACGCTATAAGTTTTGGACATTTTAGAAAATATAGCATTAAACCATTATGAACATTCCTCACTATGTAAATTTATATTTTCTAGGCGTACGAAAAGACAAAACGAAAAAGGACGATATTTCCTAAATGATAAACAATGCAATTTATTGTGGTGACTAAAGCTAAAATTGAACTAATTTTGTGAATGTTTATTCCACGTTCTTCAGAAAATTGGGGAGAGGGCAGGCTATTCTCCTAACTTGATTTTCTGGTAAATTAGATGCTATTCTGGTTTTGGGTTGTCACCTTACATAGGTTGTGCAAATTTTATGTGTATATATTATATGGTTTAGTTGTTAGAGGATGGTACAAGATGGATAACAGGATGGAAAACCGATCGGGAGGTTCCATTCGGAGTTTCCGGCTATGCAAATCTGCAAAGACTGTTATGGAAATGTCGCTTCTTCTCTTGGAAACTACTAAAGGCATTTCATTGAACAAATTTTTATCGTACAACTCTCCTAAAATTTTAATTTTTTGTTTTACATTTTACCAACTTTTAGTTTTTAAATCGTCTTTGGGGAATTCATATATTTCAAAATGTCTTCTGTTTTTAGGCGGTTTTGAATCTACGGTGTTTTTAAGTAATATTATATACCATTTTAAAATACCAGCTATATATATCTTAAGAAGCCACTTTTTTAAAAGGTGGAATTTAGTTGTTCAGAAATCTTTAAGTCGTGCCAGGATTAGTTATAAGGATTGCCATAATTTCATTTTATAAAACAAAAATTAAATTTTTCAATAACTGGTTTATCGTTTATTCCTGATTGCTTTAATAGTTAAGAGGGCCTTTATAGGGTGCATACATAACATTGGACGATAGCCTTATTACAGTAAGAAGCTACTTGTAGCAGTTTATTATCTACAAATCATGCTTTAGTATAGCATTGTAGTTGGCTGAGTCTTTCGTAATCCTAATCCATTAACGAAATTGGATCAACGATAGAAAATATATTAAAGTGAGCATCTAATGTATTGTCGGAGGTGAAATGAAGGAGAAGTAAATGGTTCCGTGATCTAAAGGGGCTATAGCGATAACACAGCATAACATCATAAGGTTATCGTTGTAGATGTATTATTGTGAATTAATTAATTATTTAATTAATTTAATTAATTCGATATTACTTAATACGGAATTTGTTAAGTCAAATAAATACTTGGGTGAGTAGTGGTTAGTTTTTAACTCAAATAATACTAGCGCAATGTTGTCCTATTTTGGCGTTTTTCTTAGATTCTGTATATGTGACAAAATTTTTCCAGGAAAGGGTTTTTATTATCTTGACATCTGCCTTTTCATATTTCTTTCTAAATGCGATATTAACATTTTTCCTAACAAATATTTAAATTATCTGATTATTATTTTTTTTTATTGTTTCTAATATATTTTTTTTATTCATCACAATATTTTTCCGTCTTCAGCAAAAACAATTTTTGATTTTTCTTTTACCCCATTTCCTACTGAGATTGGGTAAGCAGTGGTGGCTGAATCTACGCGGCGGTGAGGGATCACTTCGTATGTACCTTTATTTAAATGCAACGTATTTTAAGTTTTATTGCTGTTTTCGAAGTCACTATCTCATCACGAAACACTAGTAATATTCCATTTAACACTATATCTAATGTTAAATGGAATATTACTAGTGTTACATGGAGTGGGGTAGAAGTTTCTAGTTCTTTTCGACCGTTAAAATGGTCTCCAATTCATTATATTTGCTTATTGTATGCTATTTTGTTAGTTCAATTTTTTCTTTCTTATAAATGCTTAAACTCACGTAAAACATCTATAATTTTTTTTTAAATTCCACAAATAAATTGTTTATCATATATTAAATATAATCTATCTTTTCTATCACCTCACTATTTTTATTTTTGGAGATATGTAAACGATTTAATGGAAAGTTAGCATTTAGACCGAACTGGATTTATTCTGCTACGCTTTGGCATGCGACGCTGATTCGCATAGCAGTATTGTTTATTCTGATCACGTTTTGAACCTATATCTATAGTATAACCTTGAATTGTATGAACCTAGTTTAATGACATTTTTTAATAAAAGTGCCCTAATTGGAAAGTTTTGTAATATCGATTATTTTTTTCGACAAATTAAACCGATTGTTTTATTTTGAAGCATCATTTCACAATTAAAATACTAGATACTTGACGAAAGGTAACGAGTCTCAATGATAAATGCTTGTGAAAGTTTTAAAGCGTGTTGCGAGATTTAAAGTAAAATTCTTGGAACAAGGTACCAAAAGGAAATTTTATGCGGCAACGTTCACGTTAGAAGAATAATATATTTCATGAAATCTGATTTAAAATCGTAGTAAATTATACCTTCTAACATAAATTCAATACCAACTAACATTTCCCTCGACATTTTATAAACCCCACCCATTCAGGGTTGAGGGAAATTTTTGTTAACGAATTTTTCAACCCGGATTTTATATGTGATTTTTAGTTACCAGCTCAGCTTCCTACCAATTATGTAATGAGTAATTTTACTTGCTGATACTCTGATATACATGAAGAAGAATTTAAAAGATACTTTCCGAATTCAAAATATACTAATGGAACTTTGAACTTTATAAGAGACCAATTTTTGCTGGCATCTAATGATGCCTTTTCTTTTCATAATCGAAGTTTTTATTTTATTTCTTGTTTATTTTATCGAAGCACGAGATTTCCTGTTTCTTCAATGTATCATCGTTAATGACTATCCACATCCAACTTTTCTCCATCGCGTGATATCCAACTCTTATCAACCAAACTGCAGTAAAAATGGATGTTTTGCTGTCTGAACGCAGGTCTGTGGAAACCCATCGTCATTATTAGTCAAAAATAGTTAATTGTTATGTTCAGTGACACATGTATTCCGGGCTCGAATACGTAAATAACTATCATTGCAGTCTCAGAATGCTGCGTTCAAAAATGCCTCTTGCAACACGCCTCGATGCAAGTTGTGCAACGGAAGTGTTGCTGCGTCGCAGTGATGCAACTCATCCGCGCCGCGGCGTCGCTCTCGGAGACTTGAACAATTTAATGAGTCGCTACCCACGGGAGCTGCCTGGCGTGAAGTAATTATGTTATGCATGCGACCCATTGTTCAGTTCAGTCTAGGATAATTGCTATGGGAACGAGAAAAAATAACAACTTGGGTATTGATTCGAGCTCGATAGTTAAAGTTTCATTCAGAATAAACGAACACATTCTTCTAAATGGCTGCCGAATTATATTTTAACGCACAGCCTATAGTTGCATTTTGTATCTGTGCCCTAATTTCTTAAAAGCTGCCCTGTTAATAAGACCGCTTGTACTTACTCACAGATTTCTAATTCGATCTGTTCCTTAGTCCATTTTTGCAAATTAGGACTTATCTATTCCAAGTTGTTATTGTACCCACAATGGCGTGGGTTATTTGCTATCCTCAACATACATTAAGCCCTACTATTTACACCTTATTTTCTTAAAAGGGGTACTGCCAATAAGACAGGTGTCACTTCCTGAGGTGATCTCTTACAGTATTTGATCCCTTACTCATTGTTGCAGATTTGTGTTTATTTATTCTCTTTATTCTCAAATCTAGAAGAATAGTAGGGTCAAGAAAGACTGTTATTGGCTACAAGCATAATAGTAGTATCTGTTCAAGGCTAAATGGGGTTTTGAAATATTATATCGGTGTATCACGGGTTAAATGTCTTCTTTCACTGCGACTGCGAATTTTCTATTGTTTTTTGACTTTGTATCGAATTTCTGTTCTATATTTTAAAATTTGTTCTTGGTTTTGTATTTATTTTGTACTTTTTGTATTTATTTTTAATTTTGTACTTCAACTCATATTTCTTGTCATTTGTCATCCTAATTTCAATCGTATTAAACTTATTTTTGTTGTCTTTTCCAAATCGATTATTCAATTTTCTGCATATTTCTGACATGTATATCTATATGTTTGTATCGACATTTTCACATATTTTTTATGATTAAATAGACAACTCTCGACGTGCGATTTCAGGCTGAATTTTTGCTGTTGTTTTCCAGCAATCTAGCAACACTTTTTTATTAGTCTGTTTTATCATTACAAATTGAATATTATTTTTCATCATTTAAATATATTGACTATATATTTCACATGTGCATAGATATCGTATCTAAAAATCATGAGCTTTTGAATTATTGCTTTTGTTTTCCAGTAATCTACCAAAAATTTTTTTATTAATCTGTTTTATCATTACAAATATGAATATTATTTTTCATCATTTATGTATAATGCTTAGTATATATTTGATATGCGTATAAATAACGTGTCTAAAAATCATAAGCTTTTGAATCATTGCTTTTGTTTTCCAGTAATCTACCAACAATTTTTTTATTAGTCTGTTTTATAATAATTTTGGCTATAGCTGATTCGGAAATTCGACGGAGAATTATATATATATATATATATATATATATATATATATATATATATATATATATATATATATATATATACATATATACTTTTTTTTTTTTGAAAATATCATATATATAAACCTTCCATAAGATTACCAAAATAATTGTTAGGGAATCTTTTTCTTTTAATTAGCTTCCTAAATTATTTGTGGAGTTTACAACAAATCGATAACGTTATTTGCATAATTTAAAATTGTTATATGAATATTTTGTGTATTATGTGTTATTTATTGAAATATATGCGAGTCAATATGCTTTAACATTCTTCCAAAATCGAAGTTTCTACGTCAAACGATTTCTGAAAAAAAAACGGTTCTGACAATCGGTCAGATGGACGCTACGTGAGTGATCATATTTTTTCCTATTTAGGCGAAGAATCTAAACGTATACATTTCCGTGAAATAACGGTTTTTGTTTTTCTTTTTTTTGGAAATTTAATTGTAAAGTGAGGTAGATGATCTCTGATTCCAAATTTTTCGCTACGATGGCGCCATCGGCAGCCAAACACTCCGACCTCCGACCGAGTGTCTGCTTGCGTAAGAGGCACCACGCGCGGCCGTCCGAGTCATTGCACTGTTTATGAATCCCGCCGTCCAAATTTCAAATCCACGTGCGGCCCGGTGACGCAACGCGAGCGCCGCATCCGCCGTTTTCTATTAACATACCGTCTTGTGCAATCGACTGCGTACCCTGCGCAGACTGCGTTCGGCGTCTCGGAAAATCGGGGAAAACGAGTAATTCTTTTTTAAATTTCCCTATCTTAAATTTGTCTACCTGTTACTGTCATCATTTGAGTGATTAGAGATGAAAGTTTTAATTTTTGATGTACTGTGTACCACATGTATTCGGCAATATTTATAAAAGCAGTATTCAAACTATACTGTAACCATTTTATACACAGGTTTTTGGAAAGTTTCAAAATGTTCATCTTATAAGTATGAAAAAAAAAATACAACAGCAATTTTTTTTTTTGAAAATTTTTTAAGAAAAACTTAAGGGAATAAATATCGCAAACCGTACAATTTATTGTAATATGCTAATAAATGTTCATACGAAAGTTTAGATGTGTTAGTACGATTCGGAGGAAATGTAATTATGTAATTTTTTGGTCATTCCATTAAATATTCAATATTATGGTTAATGTCATTGCCAAAATGCTGAACGACTATTGTTTGTTTACTCAAAGCGCAGACAACGACTATTGTTTGTTTACTCAAAGCGCAGACAACGACTATTGTTTGTTTACTCAAAGCGCAGACAACGACTATTGTTTGTTTACTCAAAGCGCAGACAAATGACGCTTCATGATTTTTATAAACTTACTACGCGAACCCGACTAGCACATATTGAAGGCGATAACAAGTGTTACGCCCATTTTCCCATTGAATGATATGGTTTACTTAAAATCTAGAACGAAGATACAATTGTTTTTCTTTCTAAAGGTAACAAATTAATAAAAAAATTCCACAACCCTCACGAATTCCTTTTTCATTACATTTTTTTTTTAATTACAGTTATTTTTTAAATTTTTGATATTGAAATTGCTTTAATCTTCCCAATAATTATTACTATAAATATTAATAACCTAATTATTTGGTATAAAGTTATTTTCTTTTTTTTAATTATTTTCATTTTAGGATTATATCTTGAATGAAATCAAAATATATTAAACTGAACAAATTAGGATTGTAATTTTAATAAAAAATATTTGATTTGCATTCAAAAAATATTGATAACTCTTTCTATCTTAAATAAGAAGCAATACCTGCATTTAATTTCGACTTAAAAATTTAGAATTAAACTTTCTACTTATTTAAATAATTTTAATTGAAACCAAATTAGAGGTATATTATTGTTAATAATAAAATTGAATTTTTTTTTTCCAATTAAAGAAATAAATTATATAAAGCTTCAAACTTTATTTTTAGTGATAATTCATTATTATTTCTATTTATATAGTTTAATTAAAACAATACATTTTCATTGTATAAATAAATTGAATATATTTTATAAATATTTATAATTACTTAAAAATTTAAAAAATTTCTTTAATATCTTCAATATTATACTCTAAATATAAGTTATTTAAGTAATATATATATATAATAAATATAATAAAATAAATTATTATTCATAAAACAAAAATAAATAAATAAATCTTAATATTATTTATTTGAAAATAATGATTAATTTTTCTATAATTTACTAAATTTATATAAATTCCTTGAGCCCCTAAATACACTTTGTTTGCGTGAAATTCGGAACAAGAAAAACTATTGAAATTTTTTAGCTTCCTTTTTCTTTTATCCCTCATATGTTGCCCTTAGGTTTAAACTATTGCCATATCCATTTTCATCAAAATCCATCCAGTAGATATCGTTTAATTGACGAACATATTAACATACAGACAGATAGATAAAAAATGTATCTAAAACAGATTTCATGGCTTCTATTACAATTATTTACGTTAAATAAATCACTCTTTTTAAAATATTTTTCTCGATTATAATTCACTCTGTTACAATTTTGTTATATATATATATATATATATATATATATATATATATATATATATATATAGAGAGAGAGAGAGAGAGAGAGGGACGATATGAATATCTAGTACGTAAGACGAAAATATTGAATTTTGATACTAATTTTAAAATTAAAAATTGGGGAACGCGGTGTCTTTTTTTGTTCTAAGTCGGTCTGTATAAAACATTAACTTTATGCAGATTAAAACATGTGCAAGATAATCTGTGTAGTAGAGCCTGGTTGCAAAGATGGTAATGTAGTGAATACTGGGCGTTGCCATATAGTTCAGGCTGCCATAAATCGAATCGTAAATGTGACTTCTTTTATATATGAATAAAATATGTCCGAAGATACGAATCAATCAAAATGATATAAAAATGAGAATATCTCTGAGAGAATAGCACTTTGGTGCCAGGGGAACCATGCTGTTGGGTGATCGAATTTTTGAGCAAGCTATATAAAACTGATTATGCGAAAAGCATATTCAGAGAATTATGGATGAAAACTGATCATAGATATTAACTAACTGGACCGTTTTATTTAATAAAACGTAGGATAGTAAAAGAGGTAGTGACGACATATAAACAATACAGGAAACTATTGTCTAAGGAAGCGAAAGACAGTAGAGGATGGAAGCTTTTACAGAAGGCTTTTACCGCCGAAGTCATTTACAATAACATTAACCTTTTAACATAACCTAAGGTCTAAGTAACACATTAGTATTGCATTAAGTGCCAATATTATATAAAGTGCAGCTATAAATTTATTGCAAGGAATACATAAAACTATTATTATTATTATATGAGAGGCAATCTTTCGTTATCCCGGAAACTGTACTGGATCTCGAATTGTGAGATTTAAAAAAAAAATACTTAATCGGCATTTACTTTATATAAGAAATGTATTTTCCAAATTTCGCATTTCTAAACCCAGTAGTTGATTACAATTAAATGAAACTACGTGATGTAGTATTATTTTTACTTTCTTTAAGTTCTTTACTAGAAAGTAGAAATAATACTACATCACGTAGTTTCAATTAATTGTGAATAATGAATTTCTACAAAATTAACGCCAAATATATTCAATGTAGATGCGCATTAAAATTAATGTAAATCATCTATGAACTTTTCCATTATAATGAAGTGGAAACACTAGTCAGTAAAAATGTTAATAGTCTACAAAATTCAATCTGTATGGTCCTTATTTAAATTTATATTGTTAAATGTTGATTTAATTTTTGTATTTTCCCTGGAGTTCAGCCGAAAATTTATTTTATTTTTCGCATATTTGACAAAAAAGTCATTTTTGAGATGAGTTTACAGGACTATCTGATTATTCAGAATATATGAAGTGAGCGGGAAAAGAAAATTATTCAGAAACATCAAACTAATTAATGGCCTCATAATACCAATTATAAGGAGCCATATAAATAGGGGAGCTTGATCATATCAAGAAAGGAGCATTAAGCATATCAGGAAAGGAGGGCGTGGTAATCCATTACCATTGTTTATGAAAATTACCATTGTTTATGTAAAAATGCCCTAACATATTATATAATAGCATTTTACTATTATTGCGTTATCGCATATCAAAATCATTATGTAAACATTACCTTTAAGAATGCTGTCTAAATCACTGGGTAACTAATTGAGTAAAACGCATTCTATCACGGAAGAATGCATGCACACCAATGTAAACAGATCACGTTTATCCATAGAATATCTTCAAGCCGAACCTATACATAAATTATGTGTATATACGGACTGCGTAACAGCTCTGTCGCGACGCGATGGCGCTTGCAGCGGCTATATAATTTCCTTGATACGGGCTGCAAATAAATTGATAGCGCTATTGAACATCATGTTATCAGCGTTCACTAGATGCACTTCCTAGTGCTACGACCTTGCACTGCGAAGCCGCGCTATTTAATTATGTCTAATGCCGACCGACGTAATTTGTTTGTGTAGTTGTTATCGAGTGGAGATATCAAGAACTGCACATGGCTATATTACATTATTTAATTATATAACCTATACGGTACGTACTTCATCTGTTTTCTATTCAAACAAATTGTTTTTATCCGCTTCGCAATATGTTAAGTGTTGACGAGGTACACCTGCTATCGTTTAGTGTACCATGATTGAGATGCCTTTATATAATTTTGTTCTGTTTCTGCTGGTAGAATTAATGTCGTTGCCAAAGTGTTAAAAGCGATCTATAAAAATATTGTGCGTTAGTTCAATACGCTGAGAGATGGGGCTTTACGACTTTGACAACTTAGTAAAATGGGCCTGAGTATACGAATTCAATTGATACTTGTAGTTCGGATAGAATGATATTAAGTTATGGTTAATTTCTTGAACAGAAAGATTCCATTATTGATATTAAATAAACTTAAATCATATTTTAAAATGAGGTTTAAATTTTCCCATGAGCTGACACGATGAGCCCTTTGTAGGTTGTTAACCTTTTTAATATTTATTCACCGGATAAAATTATAGATTAGGGGTGGCAGGAAAAGCGGGGAAGGGATGATGGTTATTTTGTGTAGCAATTATTGTTAATTAGTTTTTCATTCATACCATATTTTCATCGGGATGGAAATATACTTATAATTTTAAATCTATAAATATGTACAAATTTATAGCGGATTACAAACTGTATAAAATCAAATATAACATATAAATATAAGAGACAACTCGCTTTATAATTACACGTTAAAGGGATGTTTTATATCTGGAAAACCTGAAAAGTGTTAATGTACGTAAAATAGCGCTGAAATCCGTTAGTTTGAGAAGATATACTTGTAATATTTTCCAATCAACTGATTCAATATTTTAAAGGAACCGTCACATCAGAAATTGTATTTAATAGTAATAGAAGTATGACTGATATTGAATTTCCTTGCATCCGACATTTCTTTAATTAAATGAAGAAGTAAATTTCAAATATTTTTTCAATAATCAGGAAAAGATCCTTCCATTTATTTGGGTGTATCAAAGTTTTGCTGATACTATCCGATATGTGATATCTGGTAAGTATTACTACAAATATATATAGATTTCTTTCAAATTTCGATCTAGTAATATTTCAACGTAAAATATTTTATTATTGAAGAAACTGTCATGTTAGTTATACATTTCTTTGAGTTTAGAATGAAAATAGAAAATTTCTCAAAAAAAAAATGGAAAACAGACATTATAAAAAAATGATGGCATGTTGTAAATTTAATTTTTTCATGTCCAATTTTTCCTGTGAGTAAAATTGCCGGATACGTTTATGCATTTTACATAATTACTGAAAAATGCACTGGTAAGGTTTGGGTTGAAATTGGAAATAGAAAAATTATTTTAAGCAATTTTAACTTGACATCAGTAGTCAGGATGCCAAGTGATTTTCCTAGTTACTATTTCTTTCTTCGTCTTTCAATGTGAAAATTTCTGTTTCAATGTGAAATTGCGAAAAATAACATTTTTTACAACCCTGTTTAATCGATCTGCCATTTTCGAATGAAATACAGTAAGTGGTCACGTTAATAATCGCTTTACGATGTCTGGTAATTATAAACTAACCAGCAAAACGTGTTTTATCTCTCTATTTAGTGGTAACTATACTTAAATAATATGAAAGTTTATACGTTTTTCTTTTTGTAAGGGGGCCTTTTCAAGTAGTGAAAACTGGCATCAATCCGGTGTATTTAACTTTGTCCTTGGCAAGGTGAAAGAGTTCGGCGGCACTCGTAATCCCTGTCTATTCTCCGGTGTTATGCTAACATGACTTTCATCTACAATCGACTGTCCTTCTCCCAGCAATTCTTCGCATCACCATTAGTTGTCGCAGCTTTACATTGTTTGATGGTTCGCAAACGCTTGCGTTTCTGGCCAATCCGTTGCAGAACGTTCTCAATGGTAACTTTATGAGTCCAACATGTACACATCATATATTTCTGTAATCCACATTTTAAATGTTTCTATACGTTTTCTGAGATCTTTCTTAATAGTCCAGGCCTGGCATGAGAACAGATGTAGAACTGGAGGAGACCAATTCGAATTACGATCTCAGAGTACCTTTTCCATTTTTCCAAAGGCACTACGGGCTCCACTCTCCCAGTTTTGAGCAAGTTGGGTTCCGATATGTTTATATTTATTCACCTGTTCTAGTTTTTGATCCACCACAAAAACTTTTTTTCATAAAATGTATAAATATTGTCAGACAAGATATGAAATATAATAGGGTTGTTATCCATTTATATTCCTGTCTGGTCATTGATTATTATTTTGGGATGGTAGAAAAGTGTTTAAGATAGAATTGCGGATGCAGTTTTCAGTTGTTGTTTATTCTTGAATAATATTGTATATTGTTTATATTTTTGAATAATATTGTATATACTTTTGAATAATATTGTAATTTTAAATACGCACTAGAAATAGCTACAAAGGTAATCGCGATTTGGCAGAGACATTTCGCAATGCGTCACCTGCGAGACGTGATTAATGAATTTGGTCGTTATTTCTAAAACATCCTGTTTTGAACATAACTACATATCGTACTATTAATTAGCGACATTGTAAGCTACACTTGAATAATAAGAAACCTTAAGGGCTTATAATAAAATTGACATTATGCGTAGATGATTAGTCCAAATGTAAATTATTAAAATGTGTGCAGTTTGGTTTAAAAATTCGCATATTTCTTTTATGTATATTACTAGAAATATTATCAGGACATTAATATGTCCAACTTTGATGAACAACAGAGAGCGGTGGTGGGGTTGGGTGAAGTTTCACCTTAATAAAGAACATTTCAAAATCGGATATGGCGCATCTTGGAGATGCTTCTTTTTTTGGAGGAAATAAAACTTTAAAATAGGAAGTAGGAATAAAGGAAAATATGCATACAATTTTTTATATTTATGACTGTTTTAATTTTTTTGTATTTTCTTAATAGTCTCACACACTTTGAAATATCTTTATAATAAGAATAAGCCTTTTCATCGCGTTTAGGGAATTCGTTAATTCGTTGTGGATTTCTAAAGCATATATATATATATATATATATATATATATATATATATATATACATATTTATTTCAACATATCTTGAATAACAGTTGCTAAATGATTTTAAACCCTGTGATTGATGTGATGTTCATTTATTGAAAAAAAACACTTAATTTGCATCTCGTCCTTCACTCTAAAATTTCTAAATTAATATTTTTGACTTTTAGCTATTGAGATATTTGTGGGTTTTTGAGGTGGTTTTTTATTACCTCGTCAATTATTATGACAGATGATCTTATAATATTCCATTTTTTTCTTTTGAAATACGGGACTCTACAAAAGCTTAAAAATGAATTTCCAATTTTTTATTAAATTAATTACATTGAAGTATATAATTAGTATGATTTGCAATGATATTTGGTAAACAATTAAGAGAAAGCGACATGGTTACGGTATTTTGATCTCAACATCTGATCGAAATATTTATGAAGGAGGAATTAAAAAAAATTATATTATTCAGTAATAATCTTAATGATATTGATATACACTATTATAAAACTAAGAAAGATGTAGCAATTAAAATTATCATATCAATTTTTTAAACAGAGAAAAATTAAAATTTGTCTCCTCCGTAAACGTGACATGATGTGAGAGAGTTATTTTTTCAAATATCCATGATATGGCCCGAACGTGTCTATTAACCCAAGATTTTGATGGCATTTAATAGTACTAGTGGATGTTAGGGTAAGGACCGTTATAAAAAAAAAATTAATCGCCTGCAACTCAGTACACATGATAGAAGTGAAACTTCTTTGGTGATTTAAACCTCGATTTGTTAGAATATAGTAAAGGTAAAACAGCTGAGAGAGAGAGGGAGAAAGAGAGAGAGAGAGAGAGAGGATGAGAGGGAGAGAGAAAGAGAGAGAGAATATACTAAGTGTAAATTCATAGATTATACTAAATTAGATTTGAATACTTCAGAAAAGTTAATAAAATGTCATGTCATAAATGATAAAATGTGATGTCATGTAAAACACAATGATAAATATTAACAATACAACGTATGCGTGAAACCTCAATTGTTCACATGTAGTTTCTGAGGTGTACATCTACAACGCGTACATGCGCGATACTATCTTATTAATCGCTTTGTATCGTTGTGCATACGTTGCTCTCTTTTGCTCCTCGTTTAAGGCGTCGAAATATATAGCTCTCTTTTTCTCTACGTAATATCTTTCTTCTCTCTCATGTAACGAAATGTGCCTAAACGTGACGCCATCTTGAAATTTTACTCTTAATTCTCGTCCATTTATCGATTATCGAATCGCCGCCTAAGAAGTTTTACTTCAATAAGATAAAATTTTACGTGAGCTTTCCTAAAACTCGCGTGCATAGTCGTAAAAACCTCACGTATGAATAAATGCATCTATCTCTGGCAGCCGCCCGGCGCGGCGGACGCGACCTCGCGCTAGCATTGCACTTGAACCACACGAATGCTCGCCATGCGGATGTTAAGGTTACATACGCTGGCTGCGCATCTATTGCGTTCGTTCGTTATCGCGACGAGCGTCGTGACTCGACGCGCGCGGGGCGCTTTATGACGAACGTTGCGCTATTGTTGTGCAAGTCTTTGGTCTTGTTTGTTCGTCGTGCAACTAGTACTGGTCGTAAATATAGTTCAAAAATTATTTTTACTTTTAAAATACCTCAAATAAGAAAAAAAAATTGCATCTCATCATATGTAAATGTATGCAATTAATCCAGGGTAATATTTGATATGCTTGGAACACTTAGCGCTTTATAAAATGAAATGTATATCACAAAGATAACAAAACAATGTAAATACATATTCATCAACTTATTTTTTCTTAAATATTGTGATTATGTTTAATTATTTAAAAGCTTGGCTGCTTGATTGCGACTGTTGTCGGCCAGATATATAAATTTAAATTGGCTCAGTTAGCAGGCGAAAGAGATATGTCCCAAGTGTCTGAGAAGAACAAACGAAGAAGTGAGGAAGTGCCATAGAGAAGCAAGATAGTTGATATAGTGATTAAGATCAGTAAATTGACGTAGTACTGGGTAGATCATATTTGAAGTAGAACCTATAACTGGTGAGGAATTCTCAAGTGGAGACCACTATCTATTGCACTTTTGTACACGTTTTGGTACCCCTGAGGGTGTGCCACATTAAATTCCAAGAAATATGTCTGAGTACCTCATAACAAGCTCTTTCAAACGATGCTGACACTTTCTAAACAATAACATAATTTCACGTTGTTAATTTGCTTCCTCCAAAATTACGATATAAATAATATTTTAAAGTGATAATTTTCGGGGAAAATCGGCTGTAACAGACAGACAGATGAGTGTTCCTTTTGAGTAACGGAACCTGTTGATTTCGGAGGTTAACTTCTTAGTCGATATGGAGTTGTTCTTTTATTTAAATTATTTTATTTGTAAATATCAATAAATAAACACGTATTATTTTTTATTACGTCTTTATTTATTGATATTTACACACACACACACACACACACACACACACACACATATATATATATATGTGTGTGTATAAAACACTGCAAACCACGACTGTAAAACTCCTACATTAATGAAATACTCATATGATTCTATACTTTATTTATACTTAGATAAAACTGTTTTGATGATACGCTCAAGTCGTTAATTACATTTTGGTTATACGATCCAGTTGCTGATGCCAATCGAACAGGACTTAAAATTAAATTAAAATTCCGTTTACCATTTATCATTCTCAAACACCATTTGCGAAATAGTAAGTATCAAAATAACGTATGTGCAGCGAACAAACTAGACGTTATTTTAAATAAACTCTTTAATTTTTCAATAATGTATAAAACTAATTATGAATACTAGTACGGATTTTACCTATGGATTTTAACTTTCAACTTAAGTTATTTCGGATAACTTCCATCGACAATTTCATGAGATATAGACGGATACGAAACTGTGTGTTCTGACGTTCTCAGTTACTTCGTTAATATACTGTTCCTTTTATTTTCAGTAACTAGTTACTGTCACGTGTAACAAGTATTGTACTGTGATATTTTGGCAACAAGCTGCTGAGGTCAAACCCACGCACGTTTGTAAATAAATTTAATCCATTCAAGCGTTATTCGTCAATATTTTGAATAAATAATCTAAAATTATTGGGGAATTGACTATATGCCAAACAGTAGCAAGGTCGAGAATGCACTAGGTTCAGGGCGGAAGCGAGACGAGATTAGATCGGTCGTACCTGCGATGTGCGGGAGCGAACGTGACAACGATACTGTAGTAACCTTGTGTTCTAATTATAATCGCGGACGATTCGTTAGCTCGGCTGCATTATGCGCATATGCAGCACGTCGCGATGCGATTTCTATGAATCGATCATTTTTTATGCCGTACCAATTAAGCAGACGATATCTATTATAGGTTATTCAAATGAATAAAAAATGGGGAAAACGCCCAAATGTTAAAGTGTGATAACAACGAATGCTTAATTTTTTGTATCAACACTAACTGAAATACGGTTTACTTAGTAAATTATTGTTAATCGTGAATTTGATCACGTTAGGTCTGATTGCAAGAGTTTACTAAGTAGATAATCATTTAATAAAAGTTATCTAATTTTGTAGTTAGTTAAACGTCCCAAGTAACAGTTAAAATATTACAAGCATTCGGCTGTAAAAAAGGGGGTGATCAGTACTTAACGTAGCTTAATATAAGTTTAATTATATTTTGTAGCTACACATTACAAGTAATCATTAAAATGTTGAAATCATTCGACATTATAAAATCGGATGTATTCTTAGTTATTTGCTAAGACGGAAGTGTAAAAATTAATACGTCAAGTATATAAAATCCTGAAAGTATACCTGAAAGGCTTTGATGGTTCCGTAGCCAAGTAGTGAAAATAGAACTCATAATTTCGTCCGTCTATCTGTCTGTTCGCATGTCAGAGCCATTTTACTCGGAGACTATTGGCACTGTGTGTGTATATATATATATATATATATATATATATATATATATATATATATATATATATATATAATTAGGCTTGTAGGTGTTTTACGAAACGTAATACAATGATATAGTGGAATTATAAAAAAATTGTATTAGAGGTGTCACTTCATACATGTAACAGGGTAATGAAAAAAAAATCCGGCGTATATAGGGGCGTGAGATATCGTTAGATAAGTCTTAGGAAAATCTGCCAAACAGGAGTGTAACTCGCACTATATTCATTCGTTTATAAAAATTTAATGGTACTATTCCTATTAAACTATTTCAAAATTTTAAATTTTTTTGAAACGAAAATATATTGTCTTCAACAGCTTTCACATATTAAAACTTTCACATATTTAAAAAAAGTTTTTTTATTCGATGTAACTACAAATTAACGATTTTTTCCTTTACTTGTGCTGTGAGACCTTACTTCTTGTCTAAGTTCATGATTCTAGGTCAACGGAAAGTACCCCATAGGTTTTGATTTACTTGTGAGTGTCAAATATGCGCCATAAATGACCGTATTTTTTTATTGCGTTGACTTAGAAACTTGATTTTTTACAGCTCCAAGGGACTATAGATCTAAGTATTTGATTTTAATTACAACTTGACGCATCCACGTCTTCCTGAGAAAAAAGGTCTTGACAAACAGACAAATAGACGGACAGTGAAATAATCCTATAAGTATTCCTTTTGTCCTTTTGTGGTTCTAGATCCTAAAATGATATAGAGGTTCCAAAGTTTTTTATTTAAGTCAACAGTTAATGAGACGTGTGCTTCTAAAGTCTAATAACGTGTCCCTAACTCAAAGTTCTTAACTAAAGTGTGTAAAATTCTGAAAAAAAGTAATGAAGTAGAAGACACATTGTCTTTGAGAAATACAAACTTGTAAGTTTAATATTGTTTGGTGCTACGGAACCCTTCTGAGTCCGACTCGCACTTGAATAGTTTTTTAGTAACTTGTATCAAATATAGTTCGCAATGACAAAAAAGTCATTTCCGCTCTAATAATGTAGAATGTTTATAATATATTCGAATTACCATTTTAATACATCATTTTTAATTCTCTGTATATGGGAGCAAAAAATGTTTAAACGCAAAATGACGTTCACGATAATGATACCAGTTTTTTTTGTTTATGTAAATATTAAATGCCAAATTTCGTATTTAGTGTGTTAATGTTTACGTTGTTGAGTAATGAAAAAGATTTTAATTCTTATGTATTAATAACACGAATATGATTTTCTGTGCTTTTACAGCATCACATACGAAATTGATAATTTCATCAAGTTTTGCCAAAATTTTTTACATCATATATCTATAAGACTGAAATGTTAAAGCACGATCTACTTGCCACATCGAAGAACTTTGAAATATTTGTAATCTTAGGGTGGTTACAAAATGGACCTACGTTTAGAAATACAAACATGGCACAAATATATCTATTAGCTCTATTTGAGTGAAATTGCATGAGTTGTGGCAAAAGATGCATTTTTTAACAATTGTAATTTACTGTAAATCCTATTAAAGCCTATATATCAGCGTTCCTAACATAGCGTTAGTTATTTATACATATGTAAAGAAGCAACTGTTGAAAATTTCTTATTAGCTTATGAAATTATAACAGAATCGCTGTTATAGTTTCCTTTGGCCCTAATTGTCTGTTCCTCATTACATACTTCAAATTTTAAAATTAGAATTGCTTTTGAAAATACTTTTTTTTTTTTTGAGCATTTCTTCTTAGCTTATGAAATTATAACAGAATCGCTGTTATAGTTTCCTTTGGCCCTAATTGCCTTTTCCTCATTTCATACTTCAAATTTTAAAATTAGAATTGCTTTTGAAAATACTTTTTTTTTTTGAGCATTTCTTCTTAGCTTATGAAATTATAACAGAATCGCTGTTATAGTTTCCTTTGGCCCTAATTGCCTTTTCCTCATTTCATACTTCAAATTTTAAAATTAGAATTGCTTTTGAAAATACTTTTTTTTTTGAGCATTTCTTCTTAGCTTATGAAATTATAACAGAATCGCTGTTATAGTTCCATTTGGCTCTAATTGTCTTTTCCCCATATTATACTTCAATTTTAAAATTAAAATTGCTTTAGCAGTTCAGTAAAATTAAATTAGGAACATAATTTATCTGTTATTAAATAAATATATTATTAATGAAATATACACGTTTTAACGTAATGCTGAAATATTTAATTTTATGATTCACGTTTTTAAATAATGTAAACTTTAAGATAACGAAAACCTAATTAAAAATAGAAGGGACATATTTTTCCTTATTAAATCTTTCCGCGTTTAATTTGGCAAAACCGAACAAAAAACCCAACGTTGTCATTTAAAGTTTCCCTAACGGGTTTGTAATGAATGAAATGATTAAAACTGATAAGAAGTTATTGTAAAATTCCTTTTCAACGTATCAGTTTATTGTTTTAAATTTGTGGTTTTTATTTATACCGAACTGAACCAATTATTTTACTACAAAAAGTTGCTTCAGTTCATTTCGAGTTTTCTTTGCTTTTTCGCGCTTCCTTTTTCTCTCACTTTTCCTTTATGTAACTTTTTCTGTTAAAATTTGGTCGCACCAAACGATTATGCTAAATAAAAAACGATAGTAATTACATATAGATCAATCCTCGAATTTTTATTTAAGGTTACACCGCGTACGTATTTTATGGATAGCATTTGTTTATTTTTAAGAATTTTCCGATTTATTAAGAAAATCTTATTATTCGAATTTTAAGTATTTCGTTTTGTCAAGTTTTAATGATTATCGTGTTTTGTCGTTTCTTTTTGTGGTTTTTCCGTCAAGTACTTCAGGTTATTTGCGATAAATTAAAAGGTAAAAAGTAAGTACAATTAAATGAAACTACGTGATGTAGTATTATTTCTACTTTATTTAAGTTCTTGTCATGACCTAGATTTCATTGTATCACCTTCGTTGTATTACAATTTTCATTGTATAACAAGATATTGTAATACAACGAAAGATATTGTAATACAACGAAACCTAGGTCGTGGTAAAGAACTTAAAGAAAGTAGAAATAATACTACATTACGTAGTTTCATTTAAGTGTGAATAATAAATTTCTACAAAATTAACGCCAAATATATTCAACTTCCAAAAAAAGTAAATATTTCAGTTTATCTTGATACTTTTTATATTTTAACTCACGTGTACACTGCGATATAATCGGAGCAATATATTTTATCTCATATACTTATTGTATATTACTAATATACAATAAGTATATGAGATAAGTTCTTTTTTATTAAATTTTTCCTGTTCAGACTAATGTGACAAATTATATCAATAATGAAAATTATGGAAGACATGTCATGTTAATATTTTGGAAATCATATGGAGATCTTGTTAGTGATTTTCAATATTTAAAAAGGATTTTCTTTTGATTTATAATTTTTATTTTCTCGTGAGTGGCAGAATTTATTAACCAATTTGAAACTTTGAAAGCGATTATATCAGAAACGGTTCTATTCTTTAAAATTCACGAATAATATTTTATGTTCAGAATAGTGTCAGGAATTAACCCTGTGAAAAAATTACGTAAGAAATTTTATACATTTATAAACTTCGAATACACACTATGCATATTCTAAAGTTATTTTTATCGTATTTGTTATGTTATCATTAATTTTTGACAAAATCAAATAGTGATAGTCGTTCTCAGTCAGGGGTATAAACAATATTTCAAAACTGAATTTATGTTGAATAAAAAAATCAATTTATGTTCATTGTGTTACACATAAAAGCATGAAGTTCTATTATAGGTTTATACCGTATAAAAAGTGATATCAGCTCTCAATTAATGTTAATAAACATGCCCTCATTTTTAATCGTCGGTTTTATGATTTTTTGAATAAAAATTTTGCGGAGCTAAATATAAATATATAATTTTATGACAATTGTTTTTTTAAACTATTAAACCATTTACATTACATCGAGGAAAAAAGTATTGTAATAATATGTAATATTTTCTTGAATATGCCATTTATGTTATAGGAAACAGTTTTCGGGGAATAACGATAGAGAGAATAGTTAGTTTTAAATATATTAATATTTCAGAAAATTAAAAAAAAAAATTTAAATAAAATACGTATCTAAATATGGAAGGATCAAAAGTTTCACGGAACAATTTGCAACATAAAATATCTTGAAAAATATCGTGATTCATATGTTTTATTTGATTGAAGCACAATTACGGAATAAATATGATTGTTCACAAAATTAATTTCCAGTGCATTATACTGGAAATTAATTTTGTGAATAATCAGATTTATTCCGTAATCGTTTTTTAATCAAAACAAATATTAATTAAAACCATTTTATTTTGCTTACCTATGAACTACTTATAGTCACAATCAGTTTGAATTCTACGTAATTTAAAGAATATATTTTTATTAATTAAATCGTATTTGTAGGTATTACAATAAAGAAATAATTTTTGACAGCCATTCAAAATCAATTAACAAGTATTACCATGGTTTGAGGTTTTTTAAGCTAAATTATCTATTTTAATTATTTAGAAACAAAAAAGATTATGGCAATATTGTGTTACCCTAAATACAATTTAAAAGTGATATGATCTTACATACAGGCATGTTTGTAAGATCATATCACTTTTAAATTGTATTTAGGGTAACTACTTTTTATAATGCTGGTTCAACCTAAAATTACTTCCGCATATATCTCTTTAAAATCATTTTATTTTTATAATTTTAAATTTGGAAACACACTTCTACCGTAGTAATCCTTAGCTTGCGGCTATTTCGTTTCTATTTTAAATGTAGTCTAATTGTATCAGTTTGATATTTAATCTGGAACAACAAAAACGTCGCTTTAATTGTAGCGCTCTGGTCATTGGGAATAATTCGGAACTTTGTTGCTAACTAAGTATCAAAATAACCAAAAACACGGGACAACTTTCATATTTTAAAATTTTTATAACTTATTTAAAAAATATTATATATTAACTTTTAAACAATTTCTGAGAAGTATTTTCCTTTTAAAAGTGTATTATTAAATATCTATGTTAAACAAAGTAATTATATTGCAGTTTACTACGTAGTTATATTTATATTGTTTGTTGCGATGCATGCAAGGTATTTTAATCACACTACTAACGTAAGTTTCATGGGCGTTCGACACACTGAAATAAAGATTGTTATAACTTACATAGAAAATGTAGGGAAAATCCTCCACGTGTAGTTTTATCACTTTTCCAAACAAAAACAATGACAAACGTCACTGGCCGACGCACTTCAAACTTTACATTTCTTCGTCGCTTATAAAGAAAATAATCTACCTTAGCACCATCTCACAACCTTCACTGTCGATTCAAGAATATTGATGGATTACAGTGCTTGGACACTGGAATGGTTCCGGTTCAAGTGGAATGATTTTAAATATTCCAACAAGATGCGAAATTTAAGAAGATCAACCAACGGTCGATGAACGCCACACGCTTTCATTGTTTTGGTTTCGCGTTTGAAAATGACACCATCCAGCCGATAACGGGGTTCCCTCGGCCGCTCTAGATCAGTTATCGTGTTGCAGTTATACCGTAACGCGCAACAATAATGCGATCGTGTTTAGAGACCATCTGAGCCGATATCCGTGGGGGAAATTCCCAACATCATTCATTTGGCGCTCCAGCATCGGCCTCGGCCGGTATTCGATCCACGTGCGACCGAATGCGGAAGCGAACCTGAGCGCCCGTTCGGCGGATGCGTCCGAGTGAATTTGTAACGGGAGTTTGTTTGGTGGACGGGCGCGCGGGGCGGAAGCGGTACGCGTTTCCGGGTGCAGAACTGACGCCGCTCGCCGCCAGGGTGTCGCGCGGCGCGCCTCAGCACAGTAACTGACCTCGCGCAACGCCCTGCGCCTAGAGGCGGTCGAAATCCAAACTAAAATCGCACTTATGTAGGCAAAGCAGAAATGCGAGTTACCGACCGACCTAGATGCACTCGTGAGAATGCAATCGACACACATACGCGCGTCTCGTTCCGATAAACGCATCGCCGATGAAAGCGGCCCGCGATGGAAAATGCGGACGGCTGTCGCGCCGTTCGTTCGTAGCGCGCCGTCCCGCTCGCGCGCTATGCACGGGCCGCCCGTCGCTTTTCTATCCGCCATTCAAGTTCATCAGCGGCGGCCGTAGACGTGACCGTGCTCCCGATTCGGACGCCAGCGTCGCGTCCAGTATCATCCAATGGCTCGTTCATTTTGCGGTGCTCGCGCGCTGCTCTTGTACCAAGTGAACGAGGGCTGCATTGCGGGCCCTGACTTTGGTTGCATCGTAAATGCATTAGAGGGCGCTTAACATCACCCAATACTTTAAGTGGTACATTTGAACATAAATTTAATATTTCTTTTTTTATTCCTGGAATATATTCTAACCTCTCAATATTTCCGGATGTTTTCGTTGACGGGAATTAAATGAATTATAAATTCAACAATTTAATATATATTTTTAAAGCACAATGAAAATTTATCACGTATTTTTGCCAAATATTTTATAAATATCGTTTTTATTCAATCATAATTTTAAAGATGACGACTGTTTGTTAAATATCTGATTGGGAACGAAGCAGGGTTAAAGAAATATAGATTGCTCATTACCATAATAGATTGCTCATTACCATCCGTCAACAGCAGCAATAGCTTAATATTAGTGACATCAGAAGTTTGCCTTATTTATGAAATTGAAAAATAAAAAAAATTTCACAAGTGAATAAATAAAAAAACCTCTTCATAAAAAATTAATGATGTGTTTTAAATTAAGTGGTACGGGTTTGTAATTAAAGGATTTTCCTTCATATTTCCGTATTCAGGAAATTAGATTGGTTTTCATAAATGAAATAGATAGTTAGTTAATATTTTTGAATAAAATGCAAACAAGAACAGTACATATTTCTTTAAAATCTTATACAGAATATTTAATGATCAGAAATGAATTTTTTGTACATAATGAATGTAACAGAAGGGCTATTTACGTGAAAACGATTATGCACTCACGTGCATTCTTCTGACGACTTGTTAGCGAACCTATTTGGTAATAAACTGCGGACAGACGACACACGTTGTATCACAGCCGCAGTCATTGTATCGTATATCTTTATTGTTCATGCGCAACCGGCAAATCAATTGTGTGGTTTGTCACATGGTTACTGCAAAGTCGTGAATCGGCAGCAATGATCGTGTAACAATCATGAGTCGACTTATTCTAGTAGTTTATATTTATAGTTATAAATGGACGCATAATTGATTGATTGAAAAATCGGATATGAGTACGCATGCGATCTTTGTACAGGTACAACTATTTTCTTTGCTAATATTAATTGTAGATTAGAAGTTATTATGGATGATAGCGAATAAAATCTACTTGGATCAGGTCAAAGCAATTCTAACACGAAGTTTAAATACTTCTATTTATAATATGGTTCTATATATGGTTGAATATTTAGTATGAAATAAATGAAATTAACATATTGTTGGTGAAACTCCATATAATACTAAACTTGTTATTCTGAGAAGAATTTATGTTTGTCATATACTAGTCACGGTAACAATTTGTTAAATCTCATTTAGTTGTTCAGAAGCGGAAAAATTGCATTTATTCATAATTTCTTATTCAATTTAACTTAACGGCCGCATTGCCACAGTTGTTATCTATGAGATTCCTCATATTCTTAAATCCGATATGCGAACGCAGCCTTTGTAATTTTCCAACTGTGAATTAAATTATTTAAAATTTCTGTTAAATATACAATATAGTTTTAAAACTGGTCCACGATTATAACATATCTTCAATAAGGTATTTGATCTTTGACTCATCTATAGCAATAACATATATTTGTTAAAAACTGGGATATAATCATTTATATAATTGGATTATTATGAAAACATTTTTCGTGGAAATTGTATTCGTATTGTCGTGTAAATATGTTTGATTTTTATAAAAAAAATGTTAAACTCCTAAGTGTATATAATAAGTATATAATGTAATTTATAGATATGATTCAAAATATTTTTAAAATATTGACGTTCAATTTCGCCACGACAATAAATACATTCAAATGTCCTTTTCATATTTCTTTTTTTAGTACATGCCAAATCAGTAAAAAATAGAAATATTGGTGTAATAAGACAGTTAAGTAGAGGAGCTTTAAATTTCACAATATTTAAAGTTATGCAAAATATAGAGTATTTTGAATGACTCTAAATACAATGCAATGTCCATTATGGATTTCTTTGTTGACTCTTGTTTACATGAAAATTCATCGATTTTAAGCGACATGTGTTTTTCAGAAAATTCAAAACGACGCACAGGACATCGGCGAATGAATAATTAAAGATATCGATTTATATTGCATCCTATACTCAACTAAATACCACATCCGCCTGTAGCCCTATTCACCATCCCGACATAAATACCATTCGTAGGCGAGTGTGATAGGAAATCGGTGACTGTATTGCGTCCGGGAAACCTCGGTCTGAGTGTGTGAGTGAGGAGTCGACGACCTGCACAGTTACGGAACGGAGAGTGAAAGCGGTGAAACTTGGTTCCGCCCGCCCTGGGCGAGTCTACGCCGCCCGGGCATAGCAGGCTTGCTACGAGGCCACTAGCTAGTATATAGGAGCTTTGTGCAATGACTATTCTAAAGCTGTACTGAAGCTGGGTCCGGAAACGATTTTCTATGTATGGTGCCGTTGGAAACATTTATTTGGATACATGGTTGTTTGGTTGAGTGTGTTTATTGCAGTTCGGCAGTGGAGGTTTGAGTTAGAGTTTGTTTGCAAAGTTAATAAAATTTACGTATTTTGACATAATGGAGTTATTATGATAAAATTTAGAATTATACCTTGGTACTTCGACTCTCGAAATGGCCAGAAAAATGTATGTCGTAAATGAGTGGCCAATCCGAATATTTAATTCTTATTTTAGTTTTTGTGGTAATTCAAATGCCATATTTTATTAAATCGTAAAGAAAGCGTTGATTTATGCGATTTAATATAAACATCATATATGACATGGTAAAGAAATGAAATATAAGAAATATTATTTAAATCTATTTTTCAATAAAAACGTAAATAAAATATTACGTAAATAAAATGTTACGCAAACACAAGGCATTTAAGAAACAGCTTCATATTCGGTATTGAAAGTCAACGAGTAATGAAAGATTACAAGAACCTTGTTGAACATAAACCATTAAGCGAGTACCAAGCAAAGGAGGCGGAAGCCTGACCCTACGACGCGTTACGTTGTCCTACGGCGCACGCCGTGACGCGTCACGTAGACAGACTAACGGTACTACTTTTTGTATTGGGATAGGTTAGGGATCGCCCCTTCCAACGGACTCTTGAAAGGATTCCTGTTTGTAAACCGCCCAGGTCATTTTCTGTGTAATATAAATAATAATATAAATTTTTAATTGACATTTTTATTTATATCGATTAGGTTCTTCTATTTTAACTTAAACAGATTGAAAACATGTCTTAACTTAAACAGATTGAAAGATAAATGTTCGTGGACATTACAATATTTTTATTAATTTTAAATTAAAGCTAAATTAGCTTATTATTTCTATAGAAATATTTTGTAATTATTAACAGCTTAGTCGTTTTACGTCGGAGAAGACGTTATATTATTTGCTACATAAGTCTAGTAATTTTAATTTCAATAATTATTGTTCTACGTCTTTAAATACATTCTTATATCGCGTATGTATTTCTGACAATTTCTCCAGTTTTGTTAATAAATTATTACTGCTTCATCTTTTCTTACAATAAAATCGCGAAAGTTTAATTCATTTTTTTACGTAAATCAAACTTTTCATGGGAAAACTATCACTTGTTAACGGTCCCAGTTTTTATTATGAAAATGACAACTTTATTAACAAAATTATTTAATTTATTTAAAGATAGACATAAATTCAATTTACTGTTTTAAAAAGAATCCATTATCCAAATTAAACAATATTTAGCTTCATAAATACATAATTTAAAACAGATTGATAAACATTTCTGCACTGTTGTATGTGAGGACTTGTTTATATTATAGAATAGCCCTTATAACTGTGTAATCAATTTCATTACGCTTAGAGTTTTGAAATATTACCTTCAATTGTATGTTACAACTGTTTGTTATTATGTATCTATGCATATAGAATTAGATGTAGGTATATAAGCCTTTAAATAGAAAATACATTTTCATCTCATCGTCATAATGAGCGAGGTTTTCTCCAAAGAGCTCTATTTGTTCCACGAAAATAGGTTATATTTTCGTCTGTAACTACCTGTTAAAGAAGTTATACTTTCGTGGAACTATAACCTCTGCTGTTAGTGACATACAAAAAAGTATAAACTTCGAGATGCGTTCGTTGTATGTTTCATACATACTACATGTAGGAGAGAGCGACCAGTCTGGGAGCATATGTTTGTGTGTGAAGTGCTACCCGTTAGGAAGTATCGAGACCTCCAACAAACAGTGTTTATAGAGAGGCTCGCTCTGATATCCTGGGTTATTGATTTGGATATCGAATGCACTGTTGGTTGATATGCAGCAGTAGGTAGGGTGCATTGCGTTTGTGGGGGTAAAGTGTGTTTAACGGTTTAAATGTGATTATAGTGATTATTGTCGAGTAAAATTTTAAATTACGTATAATTTTGGAACGAAAATAAATTCAGTTATAATTTGACAATCACACAAAAAAATAAGTTAGGATGACTTATTAAATTGTTTTAGTTTACATTTATATTTTGTTACAAGGAAGAGTTGTGTATTTGATGATATACTTGACTAAATGACGTCAAGAAACGTGACATACTTAACTAAAGGACGTCAAGAAATGTGAATATTATTAAATAAAATTTAATTGGGAAAATACTCTTACGTTTTCCAATACGCCTACATTTTTCGATGTCCATAGATTTATTTTTAGATTGAGTTTTCGGTAATTAAAAAGTTATATTTATAATTGTAAATATTCAAATCATTGTCAGGTTTAGAAATTAGAAAGTACAAAGTATTTATGTGTATATATTAATATTGAATTGATACAAAACCTAAGAGTGAGTTTTATGTATATTTGGTTCAATGTTTCTTTGTCCAGTTAGTATATATTAAAGATTTTGTTTTAATATTTTAGTTTCAATATTTTTACTTTATAAAATAAATAAACATCTAATTTTTTTATTCTAAATATGGAATTTTTACTTGTTAACATCAAAAAGCTTCCGCATTCGGCAATTTTTCCGAAGAAAAATCACATCTATCCACGTCGCAGCCTTCAAGGCCGAGCCACCTTGTATGAAAACATTGAATTTGCCGAGGTCAACGACCGAAGTCAACCTCCTCCCTCCCACACCAGTTGTCCTCCCCTTTCGCCGACTTTACTCTCTTTTTCTCTCCGATCTCTCGCTCGCACTTCCGGATCACGCGGCCTACTGTCTGCAGACGCGGCTGTGTCGGTGCGTCGAGTAGTATTGAGGCGAACGCGTGGGCCACAACGCGACTAACTCTATATGTGGCATAGGCTGGCACTCGGCTTAAGGGATGTGATTAAACGTCAACATCGACATTAATAGAGTTGCTTTCTTTCCTTCTCATTTTATAATCATGAATTAATTATGAAGTTCTGAAACTTCATCGATAACCTGGAAATCAACTTTTCAGTTGCAAATTTTTAGGGTGAAAGATGATCATAAGTTTTATGACATACCTAGTGTATACTAGCTTTTGGTTCATGGCTTAGCTTACGTGAATTTTTTTTATTCAGTTGTTTGCCACAGTGTCTATACATGCCATGGTAGGATAAGTTAGGTTATGTTAGGTGATTAATGTATCATAAATTAAAGACATTACGCAACATAATAATAAAAACTTCATTTAAATTAACATGGTAATATGATCGTTTTATTTTATTTCTAAGTCTTACAATTTTATAATATTGAAAATTCTAGTATACATCTCGTAATGTCTATACTATAAAAATAAAAAAAATAGGTACATAGGAATATAGATAACAATTTCGTATACTGTCGATTTATTCTCTATAGTTAATTTATTATATTTTTTTATTTACTTCGATGAATATGTATATCTGGTGAACTAATTGCTATAGAGTACAAATACAAACTCTGTTCAAAAACATCGGAATTATGCTTTCCAAAGTCGTTTGAAAAAGATATTCCTAGCTTGGCTCCTTATCACCGTGTTCCTGTTTATCTTATCTCATCCAATTTTTATATCCATGCTGATACCTAAATTATTTGCTAATTTAGTTACCATTAGGTCAATCTTCTTTACATAGTAATATAAATCATTATATTGTAATGAATAGTTAATCTTATAACGTCTCTCTGATAGTCTATAAGTTTTCCACAACACTAAGTTCTAAATTTTTGGTATTTTCGTTAACTGGAAGAGATTGATCGTGTAGCAGTAAGTTCGCAAAATATGTTAATAGTTAAAAATGCAAAATTAAATAAACAAATATTGTATCAATACATTTAAAAACATAAAATTTACCCAAGTGTTGATTCGACACAACCTGATTATTATAGGAATCTTTGCGTTTAGGAATAGCTGATGCGAAGCAGCGCCAATTTTTCTCCATATGTAATAAAATAGTAAAGATAAATAAGTCTGAATATCAAGTATTGTGTCGAGAAAATTAGTTTAGGGGCTCTAAATAAGTTACAGAGTAGAACATTATTTTCAACATTATATGTCTGCTCAATTTTCATTGTTTGTTCGTTTGTCTACGAATAACATGAATATTATTAGAATGATTTATATGCGACGTGTGTTATTAATACAAGCATATTCTTATAATATGAGGATGATTGCGAATTTTTTAGACTTTCTGCAGACTCGCAGTACATTTATTTACTTGTTTGAAAATTATTCACAAAATTTGTAAAGAGTTTCCACAGTTTTCGTAATATACTAAAGTTTTCAAGAAAATTGAGGTGTTTTAAAGCAACATCAAATTGTTAAGGATTAGAGAAAGGAGTGTGTATCTACTAAGAATCCTAAGATGCCTATTAACTATATACTCTCTGTTAGCGTCAACCAAGTGTTCTAAGCTAAGCTGTGGAAATAACAGTTAATACATAATATCGGAAAATGCTCTTGGTTTGTAACACTTGTTTATATGGTCTTTGAATGATATTCAATAAATATTTAAAGAAAGTTTTATGTCTGCACTATACGTATAAAATGTTTATACGAACACAAACACATTTTATATACTTAAAGGTGTACTAAAGTCAAAAGTGAAAACAATTATTTGCAAGAAAGTAAAATATTTTGTAATACAATCTAGTTCCATTAATACTAAAGAAGATGACAATCGTATAAAAAGAAACAATGAATCTTACTTGTGCTTATTCGATTATAACTAATTTAAATTTCTACGTCATTACGTAATGCTGTGAGATGTGTGTTTGTAAAAATGTAAGCTTAATGAACAATTAGGTAAAAATATTGATTTTTTATCTAAACAAAGAGACTAGTGAATTATATTTCCCGCTAAAGAAGATGGCAGTCGTATAAAAATAAACAATGCTACTTCCGAATCTTACTTGTATTTATTTGATTATAAGTAATTTAAATATTTACGTTGTTACGTAATACTGTGAGATGTGTGTTTGTAAAAGTGTAAGCTTAATGAACACTTAGGTAAAAATATTTCTTTTTTATCTAAATAAAGTGACTAATGAATTAAATTCCCCGCTAAAGAAGAAGGCAGTCGTATAAAAAGAAACAATGCTACTTCTGAATCTTACTTGTGTTTATTCGATTATAACTAGTTTAAACGTCTACGTTGTTACGTAATACTGTGAGATATGTGTTTGTAAAAGTGTAAGTTTAATGAACAATTAGGTAAAAATATTTATTTTTTATCTAAACAAAGTGACTAGTGGATTACATTCCCTGCCAAAGGAGATGACGGTAGTAAAAAAGAAACAATGCTACTTCCGAATCTTACTTGTGTTTATTCGATTATAACTAGTTTAAACGGCTACGTTGTTACGTAATACTGTGAGATATGTGTTTGTAAAAGTGTAAGTTTAATGAACAATTAGGTAAAAATATTTATTTTTTATCTAAACAAAGTGACTAGTGGATTACATTCCCTGCTAAAGAAGATGACGGTAGTAAAAAAGAAACAATGGTACTTCCGAATCTTACTTGTGCTTATTTGATTATAAGTAATTTAAATATTTACGTTGTTACGTAACACTGTGAGATGTGTGTTTGTAAATGTGTAAGCTTAATGAACACTTAGGTAAAAATATTTCTTTCTATCTAAATAAAGTGACTAGTGAACTATATTCCCCGCTAAAGAAGATTGCAGTCGTATAAAAAGAAACAATGCAACTTCCGAATTTTGCTTGTGCTTATTCGATTATAACTAGTTTAAACGTCTAGGTTGTTACGTAATACTGTGAGATATGTGTTTGTAAAAGTGTAAGCTTAATGAAAAGTTAGGTAAAAATATTTCTTTTTTATCTAAACAAAGTGACTAGTGGATTATATTCCCCGCTATGGAAGATCCACTCTCATTTCGTCGATTAACTTTTACTAGCACTTAATATTATTAGTAATTTGAATGAAATTAAACGTAACTTTCGTAACAATCTGGTAACAATTTTTTAAAAAGTCAGTTTTTCATAAGACGACATGAACTCAAAACCTGGACACTCCGGTGTACGTTAGTCCGATAGTCACAAGCATATTACTTTGAGATCCAATGATATAATTTTCATCAGACTTATATTTAAATCAGTGCAACGGAATTTCACATTTAACTCGGACAAATGTTTCGTAATTGTAGGTTTTGAAAAGGAAAAATGAAAGAAATTACAAAAATGATTGACGAATCGAAAAGCTCGTTAAAATATTGAGAAAAGTTGGATTATTAAAGGGTATTTTATTTAATAAAATTCTATATATTTTCAAGTTTCAATATCACTGAGTGAAATGTGGATACGTGATCATCAGTGATGGTATTCTCGATGTGTAGCTTCAACTCATACTTGATTAGCCTTCATTTTACGTTTCCACACATGATAATTTATTAGCAAGATCCAAAGCTATCTGAAAATATATTTATATTAGAAAATTGAATTCAAAATTATAATAGTATTTTTCGAATATCTCCATTTTTTTATGTTGTAAAGTTTATTAAAGCCACAAATGTCACCTATGAAAGTACATTTCGAAACATAAGTTAATTTGCTGTATTTATCGAAATCTCTAACGTCTACGCTGTTATTCTCACATCCATGCTATTAAATTTAGAAAAACATCGTGAAGTGTTACCAGCACAATCACACGCACATCCATGAAATCAGAATTGCACTCCAATTCAACATATTTCTGCGTACTGCAGCATAAACTCAATTTCCAGCGCCCACCCCTCGCTTTCCACCCGACAACCTCCATTCATGACTCTGTCTCCGTTAATTTTCCACATTTTCCCATAAGCTTTTCTCTCTCGCTCGAAGGCTTTGTAGGTGTTGCGTGTGTGTCGGCCGGACCTATCTCAATGCAACGAATTTTGCGTAAGGTCGTTGCACCCGGAAGTGATTCTAAATGTATAATATTGCCTGGCTTGTGTCTGTGTTCGGTTTTCATAGTACCATTAGTGCAGCAGGCTGCAGTTTGCAATTTAACTTGTTAAATTGGCGTTTGTATTGAGATATGAGTGTTTATTTTATATATTCTTAGCGTATCTATAAACATAATACGATATGTTATTGATTTAGTTACTTTGTTATATTAATACTTAAGTTTTAATTAAAAAGAAACTGTCGGATATTTAACTTTTCATTTAAAATTTTCTTTGCTGATATTTGTTTGCTTGGAGGAAAATGGTGAATTTTATTGAATATGTTTTTCATCGAAGTAGCGGAGAAATGACAGCTCTATTGTTTTAAACGTGCAAGAAAGGAATAATTGTTTAAAAGTTTATATTTTAAAGAATTATATGAAAAACCGGTCAGGTGTGAGTTTGACTCGCGCATCAAAGTTTCCGTATCTCGTTTGAAGTGAAATTACTTTAGTCATCATTGCAATGGACTTTAGACTGTAATAAATATTTAATTATACCTTAAATAATAAAATAGGGCAAAATATGTATTATCGTAAATATGTCACGTCTATAATCATTGTTATAAGTTAAAGTATTCATATAATCTCTGCGTAGATTTCTAAAAAGCCCTTTATTTTTCATAATTTTAGGTTCAGTACTTTCAAAAACATGGTGGGAGACTTTTTTTATATTTTTTAGTATATTTCTAAAGATATGCATATTTCCAAATTTTTTTCACCAATATTTAGAAAGGACCGTCAGGATTGTTTGCATATTATCCCGTTAAACAATTTTAAATATTATAAAAAAATTAAATTTTGTAAGATTGGATGTAGGAGATAATCTTTGAAAGTACCCATCCGATTTAAAAAATTCTTTCACCAATATTGAGAAAGGACCTTCATCAGAAAGGACATAAATTGGATATTATCCCGTTAAAAAATTCATGGAGACCGTAAGTCAACGTAACAACAGTCGAGCAAATGAGTTTCTTATGAAGGCTGTCTTAACGGAAAGACATATATTGATAGATTATATTGATATTTACATTTATGTATAGTGTTACCTATTTTTTACATTCCAAGAGAATCGTAATTAAGAAGTAAACTCCAGTGGCGCGTCGGAGCTGACACGCGCAATTTTTTTTATTATCATACTAAGTCAATTTAAAGTTTTTGAGTCAAGCGGTATTTGAGACAGCCATAATAGACAATCAGATGGACGCCTGAGTGATTTTATAAGGGTTCCTTTCTTCTTCTTGAGGTATTGAACCTTAAAAGCTGTCGAACCAAAATTTTTACTTAACATTTTCAGTGCAGATACTTTTTTATCTTTGGACTAGCGCAGCCATGGCTACTTCATGAATAACATAATAAGAGTAAAGGCCAAAGAGCGCGTAATCTAAACGTGTAAAGAGTGAAAGTCAAAGTATCTGTAGATTAAAGATATTTCATAAAAAATGTGGTTGAAGAACTAAAAATGAACCATAAATAAGAAATTTTTAAATATCTGTCTGCCTGCTTGTCTGTACGCACATCACGCAAGAATATCTAAATTAATTTTGATTTCAGAATTCTATAAATAAAATGAACTCCATATAATCTCGTTATAATATCAAAAAATTGCTAAATTATGTCTGTTTTTTTTTGGTCTTGCTTCACGTAAACATCTCAAGACATTTGTTGGGATTTTAATTGTCATTGTCTTTAGTGTCAAGGAAAAAACACGAGTGTATTTTGTTTGATGCAAATTACCATACCAGGAATTTTGAGAAACATAGAGAGGAAGTGTCGATCTACTAACGAAAATTCAATGGGTTAAACTTATAAGAACATCCTGCCTTTATAATATTGAAACCATAATTTACGATTTTTCTTAGTTTTACTAGTTTTTGAAGCACTGATAATTTTATTTTGAATTTTGAATCAAACCTTCATAATGTATCATATAATATTAATTAATATTAATGAAATTCAAGATTTGAAATAGTTTAATAAGGAATTAAAACGCTAAAATTGATTAACACAAACTTCGTTGTATTGAAGAAAGGATTCATAATATATTTTATGCAAATTGGTATTCAATATCAACACAAAAGAACAGGTTTATCAACAACGATATATGTCTTCAGATCATTATAGGTCATTGCTGTGGATGTAAAACTAAATGCTCATTTAATATCTAACATTAAAAGTTGCTAAATATTCAAATGGACAGTTTTGAAATCCAAGTGTTTTCTAGCCTAGGGTGCAAAGGCCGAATTTAATTCTATATTAGTGTTTTAAAAATCAGAAAATACATTGATAAAGTGTACAAAAATTTCTGAAGAAAATGTGTAAATTATTAGAAACAACACAATTATCGTTATTATAGATATTTTCAAAGGCAAGGAAAATTCGAGCATTCACAAGCTATCGTATTGAAGTTTGTATTTAATGTACTACAAGTAATAAGTGCAAATTGTAACTAATAATGGTTTAGAAAGATATAGCACAAAAACGACATCAAAATATGCCGCAAAATGGTTTCAAAACATGCAGTAATTATGGTTTTAAAATATGCTGCAAAGTCGTTTCAAAATATGCCGCAAAAACGTTTTAAAATATGCCGCAAAAACGTTTTAAACATACCACTGAAACAGTTAATTTTTTGTCACATGTTACGGTTTCTATTGTCATTAAATTGTGCAAATATCTTCGAACTAAAGCCCGTACTGGAGCACGGCGATATCCTGTACAAAGCTTGTAAAGCACCATAAATAATTATATCGAAGGATAACTGTTATTATATTGTACCCACAATATTGTTGAAAGCGAAACCTAATTGCAGTATTATTGTTCCACGTTCGTGGACCGGTTTGTGCAATAAACTTAGCCGGTGAGTACCCGCCGAGCTTCGACCGCTTACCTAATCAACATATGTCGGGGTGGCTATTGTTTTGTTTTGCTTTGGAAAAAAACAGTTTCGCTCGCAGTATTTATTTTACCGTTTTAAACAGGTTTAATGTGTAACTGCTTCCCTAGAGTTTAAAATGGCAACTTTTGGTCGCAGCTTCGTTCATGCGTATTTTAGTCTTAAAGTTTGGTTTATCGAAACAAAAATAACTGGCATTTTATTTTGATAATTTCTTTTCATCAGTTTCATCGGTTTTAAGCTTGGTTCAATTCCTTGAGAGTTAATATTTGAATTTAAATAACTTCGGGAATGTTTCATAATACAATTTTATTCCATACGTTTCGAATAATGTCAGTGAGAGTTTGATTTAAACTAGGTTGATAATTTTTGTGTGTGCTCAGACAGGCGCACAAATGACAAACAACAGGCAGACAAACAAAAGATGGACAGGCAAAACCTCAGGAAATATTCGTAAAGAACAAAAGTTAGCCTAAACGAATAGAGGTATCTTTGTTAGGGTTTTACAACAGAAAATATTTGTGTTTTCATAAAATGTAATATATGCTTTTCTTTATGTTTTTTTTAACTGGAGATCTCTTGTGAGTAATTGAAACCGGTTTCTAAAGTTTGTAACTAGCTCTTTGCAGCTATTGCGAAATAATATGAATATTTTTACAATATTAAATACATACATATGTAGAGGTGAGAAAAAAAAATAAGTATTTATCGTGTACAAAGTTTGAATATTTAAAGAAGTTTTGACAAACGAGCTGATAAGAAGTGATATTTCAAGTACTTAATCTGCCTCTCTTAACTTTCTAAACTTTGGAAACTTCCTCTTTAGATCTCGTAGATCGAACTCGTAGATCTGACAAAGTTTCCAGCTCTTATATATACTATATCAGTAATTATCACGAAACATACTTAGTAATAAATTTATTCTTGATTCTCAAAGCCATACGCTTTAATTAAGAATAAATTTTACCATGATTTAAAATGAAAATTAAGAATAAATTTCGTTCGTAAATTACTCACATTAATTTAATAAGACAAAGACTTCGTAAATTAAATATACAGTCATACTTAAAAAAAAAATTAATGTTGTCACTGGACATTTTTAATAAAGTTTTGTTTAGTAGTCTTATTAAATTAATGTGAGTAATTTACGAACGAAATTTATTCTTAATTTTCATCTTAAATCATGGTAAAATTTATTCTTAATTAAAGCGTATGGCTTTGAGAATCAAGAATAAATTTACTACTAAGTATATTTCGTGATAATTACCGATATAGTATATATAAGAGCTGGAAACTTTGTCAGATCTACGAGATCTAAAGAGGAAGTTTTCATAGTTTAGAAAGTTAAGAGAGGCAGATTAAGTACTTGAAATATCACTTCTTATCAGCTCGTTTGTCAAAACTTCTTTAAATATTCAAACTTTGTACACTATCATATCTCCATGAATTTGGTAAGTTTTGCAAACGCATCGGCGTTTCGATACTCAATGGAGAGTTTTGTTAAATCGGCGTAAAAAATTACACCTTTATAATATTTTAATTGTGTTTATTTACAATACATAACGGAAAATCTAGATTAAACGCAAGCTGTACACAAAATACAAATGAAACTACTGTTCAAGGGTAATGTGTAACAAAACAAGTAACCGTTTAGTTCAAGGGGCTAATCTTTTTTCACAATCGAAGTGTTGTTTAGCGGTTGTTCCTATATATGTACCTTTACTACACATCTGTCACTCGAAATATAGGTCGCATCTGGTGAAGGAATTATGTTTAAAAAAGTAACACAGTTACATTAAATGTAGTGTAGCACGGGTTAAAACGTCTGCGGGGGCAGATGGTACGCATTTTTTGTATAGAGCTTTTTACGCCTTTCTATAAGCACAAAGAGCTTTCTTTTTGTCCAATTATACTAAAGTAGTCCTTTCGTACGTACTGTTGCTATTAAAGGAATAGGTATCGATAACGGTGGGGAAAGCTTGTTCGTAGTGGCTGCGAGTAAGGGTTGGAATACATTTTTGAAGTTGTTTGTTTCTGTTATGCGAATTATACCAACGAAATTGTTATTAAAGTTTTTGTTTGAAACTATAAATACTGATCGATTTCAAACTCAAGAACACAAAAAAAACGAAGTAAAAGGGCGTCTTTTTTTAATAGTATTTCAATATATATAACTCTTTGTAAAATTCATTTTTCAGCGAAGTTAAATTCACGTCCAGAATATATAACTCTTCGTAAAATTCATTTTTCAGCGAAGTGAAATTCACGTCCAGAATATAGTGTCATAAAAGTTAATACGCATACGTTATTTGTATCTATCTTTACAGGAGACTTGTTTCTAAATATTGGTGTAAAAACCTTTAATCAACTGTTATATAGAAACGACATTTGTGATAAATATATGAATTTGAAAATTGGAATTCATTTTCTGAAAAAAAAAACAAATTCATAAGGGGTGAATTGATATCGCTTTCATGTCTAAAATGGTGAATAGTAAGAAAAGCTCGTTTACGTGTGACGTACTTTTCTGTTTCTTTTTAACATCATCGACATCTACGTAAAGCTTTCAGTTTTTATAGTAAACTGCAAAGGGCTGTTTAATTATAAAAAGTTTAATTATTTCTGTATAAGTAAAGTATTGTTAAATGTTAACAGCGTTAACAAAGTAATAATTTTATAAAGAACAATTTCACTGCGATCGGGCAGGTTGTAAAGCATTGTGCCCGTTGTTTTACGCTCGTCGAGTTCGCCGCACAACGCATAGCAGTAACGGTAAATGGTTGGAGAGGAGATTGTTGTATGCCTTCCGTATGACGTCCTACCAGTATACTACTCTCATTTGCATAATCGGGTGGGTCATTGGCTCTGTGTCTTACACTCCGGTCACAATTTGACAGAGTTTGAGAACTATATTTAAACTTGTGTTTTTTAACAAATGGTTTTAGAGGTAAAGACCATTATAATTGCTAACTTGTTATGTCTTAAATGTCTTTGTTGTTAACAAATTCATACAGAAGACTTAATACATTTCATATGTCGGTAACTATTTAGAAAAGTGTCAACAGAGTATAACATAAATTTTTATGTTACACAAAATTCTGAGTTTACCTGTGCCTGAAATTTAGTGATGAGTATATTAAGATTTTCTCTTAAAGTTTTGCTGTATATTATTATTGTGATCAAGAAAATAATTTTGTTCTCATTAATTGTGACGATATTCTAGGGTGTATGGAAATTGATTGATTGAATGTACAACGTTTTAATTATATATCAATTAATTCTAATCATATATGGTTTGAAGATTAAAAATACTAATCAGTCACAGAGGTACGGCCATCTTACTGGCGTTCGGCGGATTTATTGTAGACGCAATTTACAATAATTTATACGAGTACCACGATGACAGTTCAAAGGGTAGGTGAAGTTAGTGAGGAGCGGAAAAGATAATCGTCTGTTTCTTTCTCAATTATTCTATTTGCAAATGCATAAGTGAAAAACTGACACAATGCTTATTTGAAATTAGAATTAATTGGTTTTTTGTATAGAGGGGTAATAAAAAGTTATCACTTTCGATGCCTACTTTGAACGTAGCTTTGGCTTCTCCGTTAAATGTGATTCGTTTGTTGTATTACATCTTCAGGTGGGATATTAGCAACGATAAAGATCTTTGATAAGATAAAGATCCTTGCTAATATCCCACCTGAAAATGTTGTAATAGAACGAAACCTAGGTCGTGATAAAGAAATTAAAGAAAGTAGAAATAATACTACATCACGTAGTTTCATTTAATTGTGAATAATGAATTTCTACAAAATTAAAGCCAAATATATTCAAAATTATGGTGTAATTGTGTTTAAAACTATATATAATGATTAAAACTATAAATTCATCCTATATTCGGACCTCAAATTCCATTTATGGAATTACTTATATTTATTATATTACTTTCATACGCCAATGTATAACTACTTATGCAAGTGAATAGGCTAGGTGATACTGAATTGGAATAACTTGGCTTTGCCTGGTGCAGGCGACGAGGTAATTTGTATTCACGCCAGATCCCTTCCTAGAAGCCTTAGATATGAGTGAGCCAAATGCATTGCAAGTTGCAACGGTTCTTTCCGAGTTAGCAGTCAGAACTGCACGCATAAAGATATCTTGGATTGACACATTAGCTCGTAAAGAAGAGACTAACGACTGCGGTATTGCTGGCTGCGTTTCTGCAAAAGGTTTTAGCAATGTGTTTCTTCTTGGATTTCCTAGGTTCGTTAAATTTAATAAACATAATATTAAAAAAATTAAATTAAATTAAAAAAAATATTAACAATTCGACATAGAAACGACAAAATGTGAACATAACGTTAGTTAGCTCATAATTATATTGTGGGAATGAATGTGAGAGCGATAGTTTAATAATTATGTTAATAACTATGTTTTAAACTAATAAAAGTGTCAACATAATTATCAAATAAATTGGTATAATGGCCTCTTGGTTATATAAAAATATATATATTTTATATTCTAAGTCACGCTTAGTTAAACTAAAAGAAACAGTGACAAAAACATTATGGCATCATATAAATATATTATATTTGATGATAAATGTAGCAATTAATGTGCGAAAATATAATCATACGAGATAGGGTGTGATTTTCGGTTTGCTTCTGTTATTCTTACCACCATATCATCAATTAAAATAATAAGTCATCGTTCACAGCTGTGTTAAAACATTTATAACAGGACATAATTCATACTTTACGTAAGACACGCGAGCATGCAGCAAAGGAACTTGATACATTTCATATTGTAACATATGAAATACTTTGAGAGATGATGGAATGGAGTATCTGTGTTTAGATACAATTAAGAGAATCGTAATTGATGCTTACTTTATCTTGATTAAAGGTGAAAATGAAGGAATAGTTTTGTTATTGTTTTTAGCTTTTGATAATACAAAATAAGACAAGCATATTACTGTTTTTCGCTTATGATAAAATAAAGGAGCCAAGTTTATTATTGTATTTGGCTCTTGATAAACCAAAATAAGACAAGTATATTATTGTTTTTAGCTCATGATAAAACAAAAGAGTCAAGTTTATTATTGTTTTTTGCTCTTGATAAGACGAAATAGGCTAATTTTATTATTGTTTTTTGTTCTTGTTAAAACAGAATAAGATAAGTTTATTATTATTTTTCGCACTTGATAAAACAAAATAGGCCAATTTTTTTCTTGCTTATTTGCTTTTAATAAGATAAAATAGGCCAAATTCATTATCGTTTTCTTACACTTGATAAAATAAAATAGGCTAAGTTTATTATTGTTTCTTTTCTCTTGATAAAACAAAATAGGCCAAGTTTATTACTTTTTTGCTCTTGATAAAAACAAAATAGGCTAAGTTTATTATTGTTTCTTTTCTCTTGATAAAACAAAATAGGCCAAGTTTATTACTTTTTTGCTCTTGATAAAAACAAAATAGGCTAAGTTTATTATTGTTTCTTTTCTCTTGATAAAACAAAATAGGCCAGGTTTATTACTTTTTTGCTCTTGAAAAAAACAAAATAGGCTAAGTTTATTGTTGTTTTTGTTATTAATAAAACAAAATAGTCCAAGTTTATTATTACTTTTTACTCTTCATAAAATAAAACAGGTGAAGTGCTAGTCGATGATCTACAAGTAGTGCTTCTTATTATTGTATATACAATTTGTTTCGAAATTCTTATTCATTTACCCAATCTCCACTTCCTTATTGATAAATTTCTCCATAAATTTAACGAAATTGTTACAATTTTTAAGATCAAAATTTACTTATGTCATAATCCCCAGCACGTCGGCTACACTTTTGGTAATAAGTTTCCCCCAGTTGCCTCTACTTAACATCCCATCATTGCCTGCCTCCTAGTGAATGTTGTTTATTCATTTCTTCAACATTTTCACGTGACTTGTTGTGACTAAAACTTGGAATACGTGGAAAGTGTCATTTATGATTGGTCAGTTGTTTATTAAAACTTACAAACGTTCTACTCGAATGGTAATCATTAATTGAATACGCCAAATGAGTTTAGAAGTATAAAAGACGGCAATAGCGCATGAAGATTTAATTTCAAGTACATAATCGAGATTTATTTACAGACATCTTAAATATAGGGCGGGATACGGGTTTAATACGTATGTATATACATAATTTGGTATTACGCGTTACAAAAACCAAAAATGAAACGTACCTGCAATATTGTTATAAAAAATGGACCCACATCGAATCAGGGCCCGAGTTTACAGTTAGAATGTGTTATTATGGGGCGAAAGCCGCAGATATATAAGTATAAAAAAAATGAATGCGGTATCTCTATAGATGCGGTAAGCAGGTGCTGGAGGCTTTGTTGCTGTGTTCGCAGGCAGGTATAGATTCTTTGCCAATAGTTGTTTGTTAAAGTATGGCCCGAGGATACGAAACATAAAATAAATCATGAGTTTAACGACGTCACCTGTGCGTTACAGTTATAACGTGTTGTGATTATAATTTAACCTTGATTTTGTGGTATATAAATTATATATAAATAGTCGAAGGGTGATGTTTATTATTTATTAAGCATGATATATTAATATTATTAAAATTTTCACTTATAATGTATTACAATAAATGAGATTTTTAATAATACTCATATTATTAAATTTTTCTCAAATAAATGAAACTATGTCATGTAGTATTATTTCTATTTTATTTAAATTATTTATCACGATCTAGGTTTCGTTGTGTGACAATATTTTCAGGTGGGCCAGGGGGGATTTGTAAAGATTCTCAGAAAGAAATTTTTACAAATTGCCCACCTGAATATATTGTAGTACAACGAAACCAAGGTCGTGGTAAAGAAATTAACGAAAGTAGAAATAATTCTACATTACGTCGTTTCATTTAGTTGAGAAAAATTTAATTATAATGATAATATTAAATTTTTCTCATTATAATTACAAAATTTAATTATAATCAGAAAAATTTATTATTTCTTCACAATTAACGACATATATATTCAATATTCTTATTGTACATAATATATATAAAATATTATGTGTATAAAATGTCAACATATTTTTCAACTCCGAGTCCAACATAAATGAATGGTACTCTGTGATTGAAGCGATTTAAATACTCTTTTACTTCTTTATGCTATTTTGAACACTCCAATCTATCGACCACATCATAGAATGAGATTTAGTTATTTTTCTGCTCGTAGTTTAGGGTTAGGCTCTGAAAACAAGCTCAGCCCCGTTTTCATGAACACACAATCACCTTTCATGAAAAATCCTTCTCTGTCCGAGCTACAAAACTTTGACATCAACTGGATATTGATTCGAAGAATTTGCCCCTGTAAATATTGACAAAGCTCTTTGAAAAGGTTCTTCCTCTTACAGTTCCTTTATTTTACCAATATTAGACATATCCGTAGAAAATTTTGTGAATGACTCGTCGAATGGAGATTTCATTTAGTACGATATTAATAAAAATATTTTTAATGTGTTTTCTCACATATTCAGTCTTACATAGGTTACGTCTAGTTTGACAGGAGAAGTTTTTTGAAGTTGTTTATACCATCTATTTTGAAACCTGGTTTGCGAAATATTAAAGTCTCTAGTAATTTATTGCTGCGTAATTTTTTAACCAATGTATAAGGGAATCTGAGAAAAAACTTGAGAGTTGTACTCAGCAAGGTCCTTAATTTTTTATATTTAATCGTTTTGATCATGTTATATTAATAAAATTGTTCTCTTTAATGAGTAGGGAATTCTAATTATGACCGTCGTTACACGTACTTCCTCGGTTTTTGCTTATATATATATATATATATATATATATATATATATATATATATATATAATATATATATATATATATATATATATATATATATATATATATATATATATATATATATATATATATATATATATTAATATTTGATAACATAATTTGAACAATATTCCAATTATTATAGTAATAATTATTCTTGGTCTCTAACTTAATATTAGAAGAGTTTTGTTTGAGACTTGTTGAAATTATTATTTTATTGATATATTTTCTTAGTACAGTTGTTTTTATAAATGGATGAACTGTATATTCATTAATATAAGTAAGAAGACAATTTTTAATCTCCAATATTAGTAGAAAAATATTAACATTCGTTAAATAAACCCTAATAACATCCTGATATTACAGACGACGTCCATAAGAGTTCTCCGTCTGGTCACGTCTACTTCAAGTCTAGACGGCGGCTGACGGTGGTCCAGCCTAACATAAAGATAATCTTGAGCGCACTCGCAAACAATAAAAAGGTTATCTCTGGTCGCAGTTTGAGAATATAAATGAAAAATTCAAAATTTAATAAATATAGTTGAAGGACAATATATGCATGATTGTCTTGTATTAGTCTTCCATAGTCGAACACAGAATCCTCATTTTGTTATGTCTATGCATCTGTCCGTCTGTCTGTTACATCCTCGTAGTTTCTATAGATTTAGATCTCTCGAATTTTGATTAATGTGCAAGGAAATTAGTTTTTCCTATTCTTTAAGGAAATTAATGCCCCTTAATATGGGATGTTGTTAGAATGGTGTCTTAAATTGAAGTTTAGATTTCATTTCAGTTTTATTTTTTAGTCCCGTTTACGAAATATTAACCTCCAGCAATAGTATGTAATGTGCTCTCAGAAAATGTTTAATTGCGGCTTATAAAAATCTAAACTTATTCTAGATAGCATTTAATGGTCATCTTCTTTAATCACCATGGAATCCTATTTTGTGAGTGTCTAGATACGTATTTTGGCCGATTTTCTCGTATGAAATATATTCATCAAAATATAATTAACGTTAAATACAATACAATTTCACGACTAATCTATGATTAGTTAACAGTTCAAAAAAAATTAAGGTATATCAGTTGGAACTGTGCTAGTAAATGAATACTATTTGGATAAATGGCAATAGATGGTTAAATGTAAAAAAAGTATATAACTATAGAATGTCTCCCAGAACCGAATTAATCCAAAGAATGACAAGTAATAAATACCAATTTACTGATATTGCCTTTTCAAACATCTTTTTATTTATTATTGTTTAATAATGTGCCCAAAATGAAGAAGGTCGAAGATCATTTCTGGAAAGAAAAAAATTTCTTTACAACGCTATCATAACCATGTGTCAATTATGGGTTCTTTTCTCCGCCGCGTTGGGTAGCATGCCTGAGATGGACTATAACCAAAACTGAAAGATTACTTCTGAAAACAAGAAAATGCTCTTTACAACTCTGTCATGTACAACAAATGTCTCTAAAACGTCTTTTTCTCCGCCGCGTTGGGTAGCATGTCTGATATTTACTATAACCAAAACTGAAAGATTACTTCTGGAAACAAAGAACATTCTTTGCAGCTCTGTCATGTACAACAAACTTCTCTGAAAAGTCCTTTCCTCCACCGCATTGGGTAGCATGTCTGAGATTTACTATAACTAAAACTGAAAGATTATTCCTTCTGGAAAAAAGTATTCTTAACAACCCTGTCATGTAAAACAAATGTCTCTGAAATATTCTTTTCTCTGCCTTTCTCGTCGGGTAACGTGGATGAGATATATATTGGCCTAAAACAGATTAAATGACTCGTCATGCTTAATTTTTATTCCTTAGTTATGCTTAGATTCCTATGTTTAAATTAAATGATGCCTTCAAAAGATTCACGAAAGATGTAAGATACGATGTTTATTTAAACCTTATTTAGTATTAACTTTCAGAATTTAATTGATTCTTTTGTGTTTGATCGTCCATATCTTGCTAACAAGGTTAAATTTAATCGATTATCAGAAAAACAGTTCAACTTCCTTTAATCCTTTTCCTCGCCTAAATACAATTTTGGCTACGTCTGTGATGGTGAATTTACTTGATTCACACTTGTTTTATTTATAGGCTGGATTCTGAGTATCAGTAATTGAGCTTTTCCTAAGCGTGAAGGGTCTTCGAATCTCAAAAATATACTTTCTGCTTGAAATTGTTACTACATTAATATACGCAGAATAGTTGATCTAATTGATCATACATTAAAATTCCGATAATTCACTAATATACGCAGAATAGTCGAATAATCTATCTGCGTATTGGAAGTACGCAGATCGATATACGCGGAATAGTATTCTAAAACTTCGATGATGATATTATTGAACAATATCACATGCTGACATAACCATTGTATACAGCTCGCTGACAAACATTTCGACTCATTTACCAATAAATAAAGACATCAAACCGAAACGCCGAATCGTGACAAAATTGAACGCCATTAAGTGCTTGTGTTACAAGATCGCTTCGGTCGAGGTGAATATTAAAGAAATAACGCGCTCTGTTCCGTTAGGTTGGGCATAAAAAAAAACGTTGAAAGGAACGAGAAGTAAGGAAGGGCGGTGGGAACTTTTTTGATACGACATTTGGTAGCGAGCTAACGGTACTTAGAACCAGCACTGAGTTATTTGAAGTATTTTTATTATTGAACAGAGTTCAAGGTGTTTGGTAAGAGTGCCGGATTGAATTTTGAGATTGAATAACTACTTGCTGTGTAAAAACGTACGTTGGTGTGTTTACGTTTATGTCTTTATGCGATTTACTAACTAGGTTTAAGAAAGTTTATAATAAAATGTAAACGAATCGACTCCAAGCTTCTTCATATTAATTAGAAAAGGAATGACTTAGAAAGTCATCACAAAAATAGTACTAATTTATTTTAATATCTCCTTAAATACTGTATTTAGAACCAAATTTTAAAGCCAGAAATTGGATTGGAAATTTTTTCAAAATGGAATTGAAGATCATTAACATACCCGGTGCTTTTAAGAGATTTGTTTAATAACAGATGCTTACCTATGCACAGGATAAACATTTCTAGTTTTTTATTAGTGAATTTTTTACAAACTTTTAATTAGAAACAACAACAAAAAATGAAAAGTTTTAGAATCACATTATCTTATAAATTTTGACGGTTTAGCTATTAGATTACTTGTAAGTTTAAAAAGCTGTTACCTTGTTAGCAATATGTTTTTATTATTAGAATAAATTGTTAAGAAGGAATGCTTAATACAAATGAAAATTGGTACTTGGAAC